>CM076094.1:38782024-40119779 GCA_038088585.1 Chrysina gloriosa
CTTGTAGCAACGTGGAACCGAGTGTTATCTTGGATAAGAATGAACAATGGGGCACCAGATGTTTTCTACCATAGAAATGTGTCCTTATGGATTTCCGCCATATAGGAATCAAATCCGTGTGACCATCTAAACAAATTCCTCCCCAGAATGCTATTGATCCATGACGTGAATTAAGACACCTTTGTTTCGTCTGTGAACTAAAGTCGCCTCTAGTCGTCAATGGTACAATTTATGTGTGTCTTTGCAAAAGGCAGTCTAGTAATTCCGTGTTCTCTGGTGAGAAGTCGTGTAATAACTAGTAGATTGATAGATAGAGAGATAGATTTATTTGTTCCATCCTGCTATTGGGTAGAAACTCGTCAATGAAGTGTACATATAAATTAATAACAAATTAATAATAAATTAAAGCTAATAAACAAATTAATGGACTCACTCTAATAATAAATTTGCCATATATACCCGTGTTATCTAATATCAGTCTCCAGATATTCGTCAATTGTGTAAAAGACATGCACAATAAGTATATTTTTAATTTGAATCTGGAACTACCTTTTTGGTTTTAGTCTGACAGTTGACGGTAAGTGCTTATATAATTTTAGCGCCATATAGTTCGTAGATGTTCTTGTTGTATTAATTCTTGTTTTGGGAAGGACTAGGTCATTCCTTCGGCGTGTTTGATAGCTGTGGTTCTGTGAGTGTACCGGAAAGGAGTTGGTGTTATCATAAACGTACTGCAGGCAAGTAGAGATATACTAGCGGACCTGTGCCTGCTTTGCCAGGCAAAACAAAATAAGAAACTTTTAAAATAAGAAATGAAACACACTGGTTTTTAACAAAGTTGATTTTTTGGCTTATATTTATTCTACTTTTATTTCTATTTGTTTACAATATAAATCCTATGTTTTAACTTAAACAATCGCAGAGCTCTTTCGTAAACGACGTTTTTTTGTTTTGCTCTGAGTTGTAGTGTAAATAAAGAGAACTGATGGCTTGCCGACAGGTGAACACGATACATATAATTGACCGTGGGAGAAGCATGGATATTATAATAAATACATCTTCCCCTTAAAATTTACCTTTTAAAATGGTTGCTTCAATGAGGTTATACATAACCCTTTTGACTACTAATGTGGTCCCATTACACAATCGAGGCTTATTTAAATTTCGGAGCAAAATAATGTGAGCACCAACTTTCAATTGTAAACGATGAGGTGGCAAATCTGGTAAATCCAATGAATTCAGAAATTCTGTGGGATAATTAACAGCGTCATTTTGATTTGTAACCGTGTCAACTGATTAATATGTTACAACTTCGCCAGGAACATGGACTAAAATATCTGCATTCAATGCACCAACGTCCTTGCTTTTCGCAGCCAGTATCGCTCTTTCAGATAACCAATTGTGATTTCGATAATTTTTCGCAATGTTTGGAAAAATACTAGAAACCAATTCTTGTTTTGCTGGTGCGAAATTGCAAAAGTTATCGGGCAAAATCAGTAACAATTTGCCCATTTCCTATCGCCAGTAGTTGCGTAGAAAATGCATCGGCCGGTGGATCATTTTGTGTTTGAACTCGCACATTTGAAGTCAAACTGAGTGTTTGTAAGTGTCTCCACAAATAAAATGATTTTAAACATGACTTTATTTCATCAGCTGGTGTTGAACGAGGAATCACAGGCAATCTTTCACGGAAATCACCAGCCAATAATACCAAAGCGCCACCAAATATTGCTTGACTATTCCGTATATCTTGCAAAGTCCTGTCCAATGCTTCTACTGATTTCTTATGTGCCATTGTGCATTCATCCCAGACAATTAATTGGCATTGTTGCAAAACTTTTCCCATTCAAGAATTTTTGGAAATGTTACACGTAGGATTTTCATTGGCATTCAGATTGAGGGGTAACTTCAGTGCAGAGTGAGCTGTGCGACCACCATCTAACAATGTGGCGGCTATTCCAGACGATGCAAGTGCTAATGCAATATTACTCTGTGATCTTATAGTCGCCAATAGCAAGGAAATCAAAAATGTTTTACCAGTGCCTCCTGGGACGTCCAAAAATACACTACCCCGCTTTGATTTCGTACAACTTCCATAATGGTATTATATGCATGTCTTTGTTCTCGATTCAATTTCGGCGAATCCGAATTTATAAATGTGTTCGATTCATTTAAATCGTATCCCAAAATCGCCTCCTTTTTGATGTACATAGAAGTCAAAACAATAAATTTATGGTATCTTTAAATTTATTTATCGCACACATGCGATTTCTCATTTCAACCAAACTTGACATAAACCATATAGATCCCAATACCTACCCTGTGTATAAATTTGGTTGAAATCGGTAGAAGCGTTTGAGCGTGATGCGGCGACATACGTAAGCCCAAAATCGCCTCCTTATATATATATATATATATATATATATATATATATATATATATATATAGAAGATATGGATGGCAGCGTAAGTATTTTGCATTCCCGGAACAAATTTTTGCAACTAGCCCTATATCCTACCTTGGTAATAATTCTGAGTGCTTTTTTCTGCTTAATAATACCCGGTGCGCCTCACCAGACATCCTCCACTAGTAGTCGCTTAGTACGTAGATAGCTGCCTAACCCTTCTGATGACGTACAGTGCCGATGTCAACTTGGTCAATAGGTTTTGCACATGGGGAGCCCATCTAAAAGTGCTGTCTATATGCAGACCCAAAAACTTTTTGTTTGCAGACTTGGCATATTTTTGTTCTTAAACATAAGTTATTTTTATTAGTGTTAAGCTTGAGATGATTGCTTGCGAACCATTTCCCAGCCTCCACCAACGCCGTTTGCGCATTTTCCGCCATCCTCCTGTGATCTCTAAAGGAGACAAAAATGGATGTGTCATCTGGGTATAAATTCGACATCGTCGTAGGAGCAATAGATACTTTCCGCTTGCAGCCTATAGTGCAAATATAAAGATGCAAATGTTGCCAAAACTTCTTACCCAGATAATACTCATGCAGTGAGTGGCAACTGCTTTGTATTTAACTACCTATCTTGTTTAAACAATGTACAGATCGCTAACATGAACATTGTATATAAATCTATATTTACATATCGAAAGATTTATTTAAAGTTTTGCGTAAATCAGTTGTGAAATGGAAAGCAAAAGGAACTAAAGTCGTCAAAAGGCAACTGTCTGCGATGTTCTAGCAATCTCTCAAAGACAACCTCGTGGAATATATGCAGTTCCAAAGATGATAGTGTGATCAAAGCACTAAAACGAAATAAATTGATGAAAGTAACGTTGAGAGCACTACAGGTTACACTGTTCCTCTCGGCGTGCTGTTATAAACCTTTTCTTAAGTTTACAAAAGTTGTACGCATTTCTACTTTTGTACTATGTTCTCTAGAAGTTCAATTGCGAATAAATTATCATTACACGAGCGATCTAGAGCAAAACCGCTTTGATCTTTACATATTACCCTTTCTTTAACATTTCTTGTCTAATTTTGCCGATTTAAGGGTACTGGTGACACACAATCCTCTGTAGTTATTAGGGCCTTTTCTGTTACCCTTTTTTATAGAGATATGAGTAACTTGTTTTGTACTATTCTGGTGTATTTTTTGTCATTCCAGGGGTTAATTAAAGAGATCGGTGATTTTCTACCAGACAGCTCAACCTCCATTTCTAGTTATCTCTATTACTATATTCCTCGATGTTGATGTTATTCAAGTTTTTCATTTTATTCAAATTGTACTTGACTTCTACCAGTGACATGGGGTTGGGCTTAGTGTTACCAAAGTTGCACTATATAACCTCTAACTCTTCTCCTTCTTCAGCTGTAGATTCTATGCTCAGTTAATTGTGATTCATAGTAGTCCTTCCAGTTTATCAAAGATTACGACCTTTCCTTATTATTTACTGTCACCTTTTTAATAGTATTCCAGCTTTTTGTATTTACCTTATCTACTGCTACCTTTTCTGTTGGATCTTTCCTATATAATTCAGTTTTCCTACCGTTTAATTGCCTACTTTCTTCTGTTGCGTAAAATATGTGTTTTCTTTTATTTATCGTTTCGAATTTTCTTACAGTTTATTCTGCTGTGTTATACAATGCCATTTGGTCATAGTCTAGTTGCAGTTTCTGTAAAAGTTTACTCAAGTTCAGGTTATTCCTCTTCTATCGTGTAGTCTTCTCGTTGTTATGTTAGTACTACATAAAGCTGGTATTAAACAGGGTATAAAATTCAATTCTTAAGGCCAGAATTCTGTTTACAGAATTAACTAATTAAATTTAACTAACTACTTAATTAGAATATGGAGAAACGTTACTTGGGTAACTTAAATTTGTTTCACACTTCTGTCTGCGTACTTGATATCCTACTCTTTATGTGTTTACATATTTTTTTAAAGTGTAAAGAGAAGATCTTACAGAAAATACTTTTATATGTTCTTTAGTATTTTCGTATTGCCCTTAACATGATAACAATGCATACTCCTTAGGTATACATATGTATTTACATACAGTGTGCCGCAATAATCAATAATCATTTGGTGATAGTCCAACTCCATGAACAGCGTTTTGCTTTTAAAATCAGGCGAAATAATCCGGTCATTTCACTGAATTTGAAAACTTCAACAAACTAGTTCTATAGCCTTTTTATGGGATGCTGCCATCCCGCTTTGGATCGTACAAATTTATACGCACTGAAGTGAGAAGTCAATAGTCCATAACAGCGTACTATTAGAATTCTATACGAAATAAATTATATTTACGTGCAGTTTTGAATTCAGTTCGGCGTTTCTTGATAGATGAAATACTTTCTTCATATTTATATTTATTTCTCTCTTAAATTCCCCCAATATATCTCATTGTTCTTATGTAGATTCCCGATAATGTGAAATAAACATGCCCCAATATCTATAAATAGGTATACGCGGACGAGAAATTGTATTATCCAGTTATAATTAAAATTCCTGGCAACCAAAACAGAGGCCGAAATTACTTCATACCGAAGCATGAATGGCGGCGCTCCTTTCACCTTTAATGAACCATTGGAAAGCATTCGTCTATTGTTTACATCGCCGCTTCTTTCTAATAATCAGAAAACAATAGTCGCTAATTTCATCCTTTGTCTATAAGCTGCAGTTCGAAGACGTTAAAAGGAAAAAGAAAGATTATCCGAAACGGTTACCTCGTTATTACAAAAGCTCTCCAACGTTGTTTATATACAGCGTTCCTTTCATAATCACGTCGAATAGCACGATTGGGTTCCGGTTGTTCAAAGCAAACAGTTCATCGCTTAATCATATTTAGTGAAAGAGGTAAAAATGGTAGCAAGAAAAGCATCAATTAATTTTGAACTTCATACAGCATATAATTTATTCTATGAGAAACTCGTCATTTTGATATCACTCTGTAGCTATTGATGTTATAAATAAAAATCAATCAGTGTAAAAGACTGACAAAAAACTGAAAAACTAGAATATGACAAATAAATAAATTATATATCGCTCTGGCCAGTGGCAATCTGAGGTGTAGATTATGAACATGCGAGCGAGAACGCATACAGGGTCAATAAGGTCGAATAAAATAGAGTGTGAAGTTTGTTATCTTACAGTAGTGCTCTTTATTCATTGATGCTCACACTCTTGCAAGAGATCATTTATAAATAAATTGAACAGGAGCAGGCCTAGATTTGATCCCTGCGGAACACCACTAGTAGATGCAAACTCAAATGACTCAAATCCATTATAGAAAACATAGTTTAATCTGCGTGTTAAATATGATTCCATTAATAGGTGTAATCCAGGAGAGAAACCAAAAGAATGTAGCTTGTGTAAAAGAAGTCTGAGATAAATACCATCAAATGCGTGGGAGAAGTCTGCGTACACGGCGTCCACCTGTCCTAGATTATCCAAGACTTCACTGACATACTGAGTGAAGGAGGCAAATTGCTGGTTGTAGAACGGCCAGTCATAAATCCATGCTGATGTGGCGATATGAATTGTTTTGTGTTGAAAGATATAGTGCAGTACAAGTATTGTTCAAGCACCTTAGAGAAGTTATTCAAAATAGAGATCAGCCGATAGTTAGAAATTAAAGCTTTGTCGCTCTTCTTATAGATTGGGACAATTCTTGCTCGTTTCCATCTTTCTGGGATGGTAGACGTACTAATTGCCAGGTTAATAATCTTGAAAATGGTTTTATTCAATACGAAGCGAGCATTCCTAAGCAAGAAGCTTGGTACAAGGTCTTCACCAGCAGTCTGTTTGTTCGGAAACGAGGCCATAATATTAGCCACACATGTTCGCAGATCGGACGAATGTTGAACGTCTGCAGTTGCTGGAGATTCTCAGGCAAATCTTGTGTGCAAGTTGACAAATAGGTTTCGGCGAAACAGCAAGCAAATGCGTCTACAATATCTTTGGGATTATCCAATTTAGTTTCGTCAAACGAAAACCGGCCGGGAATACGTGTCCTCCCCTGCCTAGCTTGAACAAAGGTCCATAACTGCTTAGGATCAGATTTAATCGAAGGCTGTATAAGTGCAATATAGGATTTGTAAGCACTGGTGATTTGATTTCTGATTGCTGATCTTAACCTACGATATTCCTGAGAGAATTTGGGGTCTTTAGTAGAGCTCCACTTCCGCCTATAGAACTCTTTGGTCTTTAAATTCTTCCTAATTTCGGATGAGAACCACGGTGGAAAAGAGAATTCAATTAGCACAAGTTTAGGTACCGATCTATCAAAAATAGTGTAAAGTACTGTATAAAATTTATCAACTGCGGTATTAACATCATCACAGGAATCGAAAAACTCAGATCAGTTGTCAGAATATCTTCATAAAGATTGTGAAAATTAGCCCGGCGAAAAATATATCGTGCTGCCATATTATTGGACGGAAAATTGAAAGGCTTTATAGGTGAATTAAACACATGGTACACATCATCCAGCGCCAGAGATGTTAACTTGCCACAAAACACAAAGCAGAGACAGCATTTACTGACGATAGTTTAAGCACTACGGGACGCGCACGGTAGGTTGCAGTCGCATTAAACTTCCCCAATCTCTGCCCTTAAAGTTGTTTTCATTAATATTAACCGCAGTAAAAAATTCCTGAACCAATACTGTATCCTGATCAATTTGTTCTCCATTAGTCTTAAATGCTGATTCTTTACATCCGTAAATTATTATATTTGTTTTGCGTTGACCACGCTCGGTAATCTCCTGAAAAATTTTTTCAATTTCAATTAGAGTGGGGAGCTGAGGCTTATCAACAGCTGCCTTCAATGCTTGCATTTCTGTTTGAGAAACAATAGCCGATTTTAAACTCTTTAGATCACCACCCAATTAAGCCCAAGACTTGCACGACCAAGAGTAACCTGAAGCAGCATGTATCTTACGAGCTCCGCCATTGGAAATAGCAATACAATCTATGCTACGACTTCCCACACACTGAACAATCAACGGTTCTGTGTCTCTCGGCAGACCTCCCGCAGCAGGCACACGATAGTGAAGTCATAAAGTAGTTTAAATCCGACCCTGTTCTATTTGAGTGTCAAATCCAAAGAAACTTATCTATATATAACACTAGCCTTTTTTCACTTTTTGTTTTTATAAGCACCAGACCACACAAAAAGCTGTCGCCCGGTCAACCCGTCGGGCTTTAGCTTTTATCAGTTAATTGCAATAATGTTAATAATGTTTTAATTGTTTAACAGACGCCAGTGCTACCAATATCAGAACTTTATTTTCCTATATGTTAATAAATTGTCCAAGAAAGCTTAATGTTGCTGAAATGTGATAAATATCGGGCAAAAATTTAATGCTGTTACTGGCTTCAAAATTCTGGGTAAAATAATGGTATTAAGAGAAACATTTGGAAACGGAGCAGATACGGAAGTTAATCGTTACCATTCGAATAACCCACTTAGTTGGCGATAAAGGTGGAGTGAGAGGAGGTTATCCGAACCGTCTACGTACTGATTCTTTTATTCGGTCGTGAAGCGACCAGCAAGGTTACTCGAAAATTCTATTAAAAAACAAAAGAACGAAAATAAAGATAAATTGAGAGGAGGAAGTGACCTTGAACAGTACTTTATTGGTCACTTTAGGTGTAATGGGTCTCATAAAAATTCAAGTAAGCTAGCGCCTTAAATAAGGCTTATAACATTCTCGGTCTCTTGGAATTCCAGGTAGGGTAAACACCTATATGATACATATGTACATTTATATTCCTTAATATGGAGTTCGGTATAGCGGATACCATTAGTTTAAGCTTTCCTCTTTTCATTTTTAACCCTTACTGTTGTGCTATCTGATCCATATTTTTTATGACTATCTGTCGACCCTGCAATACATACAATATGTGCCAGAACTGACTTCACTATAGGTATAATTGACCAACAATTTTGGTATTTTCTTTGTTTTGGGATGCCGCCTTGATCGGCCTTAAGAATTTCAAGCATATTTTTACTTTAAAAAATTAAGGCCGTCATGACAATTGAGAGAAGTAACATTTTCTGTTCAATAAAGTACAATTTTTGTCAATAATACGGCAAAATGTAATTGAGAGAAATTGTTCAGAGTATGAAATTGTGACCCATTGAAAAATTTCACAAATCTCGGACTACTTTGACTAAATGTTTTGTGTTCTTGCATTGTAATTGTAGAATTCTGTATCAGTTGTCATAAAAGAAATCATGTAACAATGTTTCTAAATATTTTAGAAAGAGAAAAGGAGATACAACACAATGAAAATTTCATTTTAATCTTAGATAATGACAATTCAATTTATATTTTATTTTATTAATTCTTCAATTATTATTCAATTGTTAACGTACTATGCGCGGTTCTATAATTTTATTTAAAAAAATAATAATGACTCGATGGCGGGGCAATTCCAATCGAGTAGTTGTTGTGTATTTCCTCTTTTGTTGAATAAAATACTTTATTAGAAACTTACATAATTTTCATTTTGATAGCTTATACAGTATATTTGTTTCTCTGTAGTTATAATGCAAGACTACAAAACAAATACTAATTTTGTCAAAGTGTTCGGATATTTATCTAATTTTGCATAGAGTCATAATTTCATACTCAACTGAACATGAACATGAACAACTTCCTTCAATAGTATTTTGTCGTATTATTGACCGAAATGGTACATTGTTTGAACAGAAAATGTTCCTTTCTCAATTGTCAGGACGGCCTTGACTTTTAAAAAGTGAACATATGCCTAAAGGTCTTTTCAAACCAAGGAAAGTGGCATCGCAAAACATTAAAACGAGATTCCAAAATTTTTAATCAGTTATACCTATAGTAGATTTAATCCGGGGACACTATAGGTACACATATTATTTTAACCTTCCTATACTCACGCATACGGTCTGTGAGACCGACTTCTATAGTATAGTATGCGTCTTTCATTTTGACGTGAGTATAGGAAGGTTAAGAGAAATAGCCAATATGTATTTCGAGAACAAAATATTACTTTTCACATTCTAAATCATTCTATAACTCACACACAAGTCCTCCATAAGATTTAGTACTTTCAATTTTGTAAATACAACCAAATACAACTATACTCGGCTTAGGAGCACAAAATAAAATATATAGTTGCACCTCTTCGATGACAATAACACGGTTCGGTTGTTCGTGTTCCTTAACCTTCCTATACTCACGTCAAAATGAAAGACGTATACTATACTATATAAGTCGGTCTCACAGACCGTATGCGTGAGTATAGGAAGGTTAAAATTCACCAATGTAGATTTTAATTTATTTAAAAGCAACAGATATGGTTGTGTGGCCAATAAAATTATTGATATGGTTGTCGATACAATTATTTCCGACTATAGATTATTTATGGCTATCCAGTCCAACAGAGATTTCATTGATAATACATTTGTTTGTGCGCCATTAACTATAAAACATATTCTATAAATTACTTGTATGCACTAAAAATAATTGTTTGTAGGGAGCCACACCGAAAGTATTAGGATATTAGGATATTATCAACATTTTTATCGGCAGTGCCGAACTCTCTCGCGACTTAATCAAGTATTACTTTCAACGTTCTCAGGAGAAGCCGATTTTTCACTTTGCTTTTGAATTACATGCGAACTAATTTGCTTTTTTCCAAATATGTAAACTATTCATGCATTTATATTAGTTAGTTAGTTAGTTAGTAGTTATTTCAGCTACACATTGTTGATTATTTGGCGCAAATTGTTAGTTTCTTACATATTTTGTACACGTATGTAAGTCATAACGTTCGGGATGTCTAAAGAACCTTACTTTGACGAGCAGTTAGTTTAGGTATATTCCTAACTGTTTAACTTTCTGCACTTGAGATATGTACTTGTGGCGCTGAAGATAGTATTGACAATAAGTAAAACACAGACAAACGGAGATATGTAGAAACTAATGTGTGTATGTAATACAACATGGTGTTACTCAGAAATTACATTTAGACACAAACGACCTCATATCTAGAACAAATTGTTGTTAGATACATGGAACAAAGCGCAGCATATTACTTGTATGTGATCGTAGATTTCAGTGACATATTTTCATCATATGTCACTGAAATCTACGTTGGATATCAACCAAATGAAACACTTCACTGGAGAGAATTATGACATTGCAATCTTACATAAATCCTATACAGAGAATACACTTTTAATTTTACCAAGTTCCCACTTGTTGACGTTTTATTGTAACGTAAAGTATATTGCTCTACAGATAATTAAGTGTTCCCCGTTAAAGTTTTTATGGATCATAAAAAGCAGTAATGAAAAAGTTCCGCCCTCGTTCATTACCATTCCATTCAACTGCATTCTGGAGTGTCATCAAGTGTACGAATGCGCTGGGCGAACAACTTAACGGTATGTCTCTTTCTATTTCTGCGTAATTGGTATTAAAGTTTCCGTTGCTCGTCTAGCTAAAAATAGCGTATTCAACTTAACGTGTGCAATGTTGATAGAGTATTATATCGGTAATGTACTTATCTAATTTATAGATCTATGGACTAGTTTAGGAAACATCTTTACTTAAAGTTTTGTTCTTGAGCGTTCTTCTTATCAATCAGCATCTAACTAGCAATTTATGGAAGAATGAATAATTTACTTCTGCAAAGGTATGGAAAAAATGTATATATATATATATATATATAACGTAGAAGGATAGAGTGTGGCAGAAATTAAGTAGATATCATGAGAAACGCAAGCTAATGACGGATTCATATTAATATAGAAGCAGGAAAATGTTTCTGTACATTATTCCAAGCATTCGTACAATTTATCGATGCTTTGACCCACTGTGTGTATATTGCTTTCTGGTTTTTATGTATTCTGCTATACATATTCCAGGTACTACTTTCTTCTTAATACTGTCGTACCTGGACTTCCGCACCGAAGTTCTTTGACCTAATGTGTCCCCTAGTCAAATTATTCCATCAGATTAGTGCTCTCGATGAAATCTAACACCTAGCTGAACATTTCCTATCTCTTCTGGTTGCGGGATCCAGCGTGTTTAGGTCTCACACAAAGCTGCCTCTGCCACTCCGAGGAGATGCCTCCTCATCACAACAAGCTCTGTAGATTGAGTCATCTACTAACCCCAGGGTGTTTCCACAGTTTAGCAATGAACATATGGAACCGTCCTAATCCAACTATGGTCCTCCAGTACTTTACATGCTGTTGAATTATTAAGGTTTGCATCCCAGTTTTTTGCTATTTGGTGAGGAATCCGTACGAGTTCTCTTTCTGCGTCTCCCTCCCTGTCCAAGGCTAAATCTCCTTTCCATGTTCTTGTATGCCTGGGTATCCACGACAAGTTTTCTATATTGTGTTCTGCTAGAGACGTAAGTGCATCCCTGCATTCTTTGAGAGCCCTAAATCGTATATGAAAATCCTGAAACATCTTGCATATTGCTTAATGTAGGGGTGGCAGCTCGAATAGCAACTCAGTCGCAGTTTTATTCTTATGCCTTATGCCACCACACAGGTAAGGCAGACACGCAAGGATTGAATAGCAGTGCAGAATGTCTTCTGTGTGGCTTCTACAGTTCAATTTTTCAAGAACGACTCCCAAACTATGTACTTCATCTTCTATGAACTTCTAGGCCGCTGCCACACATTTTGAAATCTCATTACTGCGGCTTCGTTGGCAACCTGCCACTTAACACCAACATTTGGTGACCCTTAGAACTAGTTTCATCGTGTCCGACCCAACTGTGTCATATTCCTCACTTAGCGGAATAGTGGGCTAATCGTCGTGCATATATGATCTGACTTTCTAGCCTTAACAAGAGGTCGTCCAGCAGTGAGCATCACAACAACGGAGAGCATACTCACAAGTAATGATTCCTACCTTGTATTCAGTCTAACGGACGTACTGTTAATTACGAGGGCGGTGGTTAATTAATCATCAAGGGGTTGTTAACTGCTGTAAAACAAATTATTGAGTTGACAATTGGTTGAGCGGCTAGCTATACACCTCTATTGCGCAATAACACCATATATCACAGATGTTCTCTCCGAAGCAGGAGGGAATTGTTAACTTCCTATAACTATAATAATTCCTTCATAATTTTAAATACGTGTTTGAATTGTTTGTCCCAATATTTTAGCCAACATCTGTGGTATAGTCAGTTTTTCTTAAATCCATTTCTGCAATTTTGTTCTTTCAGGTAGTACGTTTTTGTGACCTTGTATCGACGGTTCGGTCCCCTAGTAGGTAGAAAGGGTGTCAATATTATCCTAAACTGGCCATCCGCATTTTCTATTCCGTACATCCGTTAGTTAACCCCTAGCATCCTTGAGGAACATTTAAAAACAAATAACACCAATTTTACTTCAGTCGCTTGTGACACTCACTCACTCGACCCACTTCACTTAATGCTTCTAAGTAAGTACTCACTCGATTCACACCCTTACTGCCGCCTCCGCCATTTTGCTGCCCAGCAAAATCCACAACTTACCTTGCATACAAGTGCTGACATCCGCTTCGAAGCCCTACCTCCAAGGTAAGCTACCGCGCAGTAAGTAAATCCGTATCGTTTCAATTTACCTGGTTTCTTTTGTTCTTATTATTAGTTCACACCGCGCATTTCGCATACAAAACGTATTGCCACTCGTTTTCCAAATTTCAATTATATCTGCTGCTGTTTTTCTTGCTTTAATTATTTAACGAATTAATTAATATTACTAATATAAGTTCTCAAAGGACAGTGTTTGTTTTATTTATCAATTCACATTCACCTTTTAATAAACTCACTTATTACTGTGATTGCCTAAGGAAGGTGTCTAGCTAGCCGGTCAATCAATTATCAACTCAATCATTTTTTACAGCGATTAACAGCCTTCTCATAATTATTTAATTGTAATTTGTAATTAACAGCACGGATAATTCCGCTTCGCACTGTCTTATTTGCTAAACTATAGGTTGTTCAATTCTACTCAATTCTACAGCTGAACAGCATTTACTGAGTTCAATACAATGTTGTCAACCACACTTTTAGATCTAGTAGGATTACCATCCCACTGCTCTTTCCGTCGTAGAAGTTAGCCTGTATATTTCTAATTCATAAATTAATTCATTAATTATATTTCAGTTAAAGGGAAATGGACATTCTTGAAAGCAAAGCCCATTATGTGTTAGAAAAAAGCGTGATTCGCACTAGCATGTTATCTTCAACCGATGTAGCAAAAGGCGCTTTGGAGTTAAGCTCCTAGAGACAGAGAACGCTAATAGGATTTTAGAGGGCGTACTATTCCAATTTCGATTATGTGCAAATATAGAGTATGCTTGATTCAAAGTAGTTTTCTATATTTGTAAATGTATGAATTGGAATCTAAATTTGGAACGATATAATATATTTGTCACAACTCAAAGTTTTAATACCTAGTCGAAACGGATGGCACGTATAAGAAACTTTGGTTAAATTTTTGCTGAAATAACTAGCTCTAAAGCATCCGCTGCCAAAACAGAAAAAAAGAGAATAATTTAAAATTAAAAAAGCGGTTGCATATAATAATATTTTTGGAAAATAATATATTTCTATATATAGATTAATGGAATACATTTACATATATATATATATATATACACTTTGTCTGTTTTAACTTTCTACCTACGTCATTGTTTTGTCGTACAAGTAAAGACAATCTAGTCATTTGACTATCTTTCTCAAGTGCTGCCGGTGAAGAAAGAAGCATGATTTAGGCATGTCTCAGATACAAAGATCTATGGACGAAAGTTGATGACGTATGTACGTAAAAGGTCTAAATAGACAAAATGTATATATCTTTTTATTTAGCTATGTAGTATGTACTAATGTCCTATGTCGCCGTCATGAAATACTCTACATGTAAATCGATTTGCGTAGTGACGACGCTATAAAAACACTCTGCCTGTTTTCCCAAAGTAGATATTACCGTATTCCTGCTGGCAGACTGTAGGACGTCACGACACTACCGCATTCACTGTGTTATTAGAAAGCCATCATTGAAATTAACAAATTTCTATCTACAGCTGTTGACTACATTGCAACATACTCATTTTCTGTAAGGTCGACCAGAAATGCTAAGTCACATATCCATTTTGGGTCACTCAATTCAGATAGTGGTTTATCTTTTATTTGCATAAAGTCTTTTATCTCATTTATAAGTTCGTAAAACCGTTTCAGCATTTTCCCTTTGCTTAGCCATCTGACTTCAGAATAATATGTTACATCGTCATATTCGGCTGATATTTCATCCAAAAACGCCTTGAATTGACGATGGTTAAGCCATCGGGATCGAATAAAATTGATGGTTTTTACTACCACATTCATAACATTCTGGAGTCGAATGGACTTAGAACACAAGTTCTGTTGGTGGATAATGCAGTGAAGGACTATCAAATCACCTTTTTGCACATTTAATTCAGTTGCTTTTTCGTTCAAAATTCCGATGAAACCTTTACGTAAACCGACCATAGAAGGTGCACCATCTGCGCATACTCCAACTAATTTTGACCATGGCAAGGCAAAACTTGTAAATACCTTTTGAACTTCATTAAATATGCCCTTTCCTGTAGTGGCTCCTTTTAGCGGCTCTAAAGCAAGCAATTCCTCAGTAACAGTGAACTCTTTATCAACACCTCGAATAAATATAGCCAGTTGAGCTGTGTCCGACAAATCGGTGCTCTCGTCTAATGCTATGGAAAATGATTCAAAACCAGCCATACGGTCAGTCAATGTTGTTTTTATATCATTAGCCATCATTTCTATACGTCGGACAACAGTTCGTCTTGACAAACTAATTTTTTCAAATTCATTTTTCTTTTCAGGACACAAAACACTGCAAACTTCTAACATACACTCCTTGATAAGTTCGCCTTCGGAAAATGGTTTTAATGACTTTGCCAATTTTGAACTAACTATAAAACTAGCTTTCACAACATTATCAAATAGTGTTCTTTGTTTATGAAACATTTGCTGCTGCTTTTCCAAATTTGCAGTAAGATTCTGGATTTTGTCTTTTCTTATTTGTCCTGTCAGTGAGTGCAGCGTAGGATGCTTAGTTGAGTAATGCCTCTTTATATTGAATTCTTTCATCACTGAAATGGATTCATTACACAGCCAACAAATAGGCTTACCATTGTGCAAGATAAAAAGAATTCTTCAGTCCATTTTTCTTGAAACTGGCGACCCTCTGCATCTACTTTTCGTTTCTTTCCACCAGACATCATTTTCGTATACAAAATATAATGAGAAAGCACCCAAGATGCACACAAAGTCACAAAGCTAATTGACGGCACTAGCAGTTCGCTAGGATATCGCTCGTCGAAGTTATCACCTCGGTAGCTCAAGTAGAACTGAACTAAAGTTCGGGCCATCCACCCGCTTATATAGGCAAAATGAAGGAATGATCTAGAATCGTCTAGTGTAGAACAGTTGAGAAGAAATAATCTTTTGTTGCGCCGCCAGTGAGGCGGCAAACATCGAAGGCTTTGATGTTTGCCGCCTCAATCTTTGATGATCGCCGACACTCGGCTTGCTCGCTTACTTGATTCCGTGAGTTTGAGTAAGTAGTTTAATTTTAATTTTTTTAAATTAGGTTTTTCAAAATGTCTCGCGGGCCGGATCAAATCATACAGCGGGCCAGCTGTTGCCCACCGTGGGGTTAGACAGTCACAAGTCCTCGCACAGAGGAAACTCATATCCGGTTATCATGTTAGCTCAAGTTGGATACACTATTTCATTGTTCGAACCTCTTCTGTCGTATTTACGAAATCGCAATTATTTTGTTGCTTACAACGACTTTACATCGAGCAGAAGAGTAATTTATTATGGAGTAGCACAGCGGTCCAATTTGGAGCCATTATTTTTCCTACTCTTTATAAATGATAAACTACCAGGTGCTACAAATTGTAAAATCCTAATGTATGCAGACGTCGTAAACATATATGTATGTACATATATGTCAGTCAATAATATTGACGACTGTCAAAATCTACAAACCAACCTAAATAGCATATCGGAACTTACGTTGCATATTCCTAAATGTGCTGCTCGGACTTTCGCACGGAAAAGATGCATGTTTTGTTTAATTTTCCGTGCAAGAGGAGGCTCTTGAACGGTGTAGTAGCGTCAAAGATTTGTGAATTCTGTTGGATTCAGAGCTGACTTTATATTGATGCCATGCTAGCTTCCGCCTCGAAAATCATGGGTTTTATGTTTCGCCACTCTAAGGAATTTACGCAGTTGTTTACTTTGATACTTTTAGACTATACTATAATTCGTTCTAAGCTTGAATATAGTGACCTTGTGTGGAATCCGAACTACAATGCCACCAAGAAACTGGTTGAAAATGTTTTTTGCGACGTTTTTTGAAAAACGTATGGTTTATAGCAAATGCCCGGGGATTTTCATACGAGATTTTATTGACAACATTTTCTGTGTCATCTCTTGAGCTTAGACGCGAAAATATGGGCTATTGTTTCTCTATAGACTGTTGCACAACAAGATTGGTTCATTTTAACTATTGGAAAAGCTAAAATTCTTGGTTCCGAGGCTATCCTCACCTTACCTCCTCCTGGGGGTAAACGTGTTAGTAAAGTCGCCTGTTAATTTTATATGTAATGTGTGTAGCGGTCTTGGTGTCGGGAGCAACATATATTTCGATTCTTTACCTCCACTGTTGCAAACTCACTCTTCACAAGCGAAACTATAATTAAAATCTTTTGGTCAAATTCTTCTCGTGTATTTCGTATTTTGCTCTCACCTAATTTTTGAATTTTTGGAGCTTTATTTTTAATCTGTACTCTCAGCACTGCATTGTTCTTTATGAACTGGTGGCAAGAAAGATTATTATAGTTATTATTATTATTTTTATAATTAAAATAACTTAGCAGTCATAACTACAGAATTACTCTATTTTAAAATAATTCCAACGTGAACATTATAGTTTAACGATTTCTCATGTACATACATCCCTAATACGCAAAATGACCACAATTCATTCGATAACATAGATACTATAATCGATATCAACATAATATTTCTTTACGTTTGGCTCAGCAAGATATAGACAAAAATGTAATTTCTTTAATATTGCTTCGATTTCAATGACACTACAATAACAATAAATAACACAAACACTCAGCAGACAAAGTATTGCAATTAATATTTTAGTACCCCACATACTCTTTCTCGCTTAAAGTCATTACCTTAATGAAACGCCATACTCATTAATTAAGGAATTAGCTACATACGTGGCAATAAATAAAGGCGTGTGCAATAAATCTCACTTACATTGTACTTTCAACTGCACTCGTTTACTTATGGATGGCGGAACCCCGTTGGAAGCTATACATAAATAATTAGCCATATGGAGACGACTCACTTTGGTAATGAATAGGATTTCTCCATCTACCACGTTCACTGAAAGAAAAAGAGGAAATATGTATTGATTTGCACAGTTGAAAAGGAAAATTTAAAAAAATATCCCGTTTCTAAAACTGTTCGGGAAATATCCATTTAATGAGATTGAATAGCAAATTTAATTTAAAAGGAAAAAGATTTTAATTTAATTACTTCTAGCTTGCTGAAGCCAAAAGTTAACGTTGCTTCCCGAATTGGGAAAAAGATGGGAAAAGTAATCTTAATTATTTTGCTGAACGAGTAGGTTTAAATCTGTTCAATAATAAGCTGCTTTAAATCTGATGCGTACCTAGTATTTACTACTGTGTAGCTGAATATAATAATAATATATATATATATATATATATATATATATATATATATATATATTTCTTACGCAATTTCTGTTGGCAGAAAGCTCAAAGGAGATTTATAAAACTAGTTTGATTTTGTGCTTTTTTCAGTTAATTCTAATATAGACTTCAAGGAGTATATCAACAAACTATATCTATGAATGAAGGTTTCGGAATCTTAACCTAAAAATGAACGAGTAGTTGTACATTATGCGCAAGAAGGGTTTCTACAGAAAAACTTGGCGCTGTCTATCCATACAGCTAAAATGTACGTGCATCTTCGGTAGTAAAATATTTCCTTTCAGTTTCTCAAGGCAACACACTCATTTTGTTAGCAGATTAAAAAGAAATGAATGTTTACCACGTTCCTTCTTATATTAATCCGTTTTGCGATACTTTATTGTACATCTGCAGAATGGGACAAATACTTTTTTATGTAGCATTCAATTTGCTCCAGAAAAATTTCATTTTCAATTTTCTTCCAGCATTATACAGGCTGCCGAACTAAGCACTTCAACATTTTGGTCTAATTTAAAATATTATTGGAGCTAATAAACGGTATTCAGAAATCATAGATTGCATCGATCCACCGAGATCAGAAGAGGTAGGAAGATTGCAGTAAGTTATTTTTACAATACAACAACAACAACAACAAGAATAACACTTTTTAGAATCTCCGATATGAGCAAATCCTTCTTGGGGGTGAACATTGTATTAAATGTTCAAAAGCCTTGAATGCACATCATCAGGTGATGATCATCAAGAGCTTGGCGAGGGCTAACTTTCAACGACAGATATTATAATGTATGGCTGTTTTTAATTTTAATCAACGATCAGCCGTTACCATTTCGACTTTTGTGAAACGAAAAATCTGTCTATTAATATCTATTAATAATGCCTTCATCAAATCTGCTTTAATGATTTCATTTAAAAGCTCTTTCATTCAGTTATCCCGTGTGTAACGAACAAGCCAATGTCCCTCTTGCTAAAACATCTATTCACAAAACGGCACGTAACGTTGGAAATTATATACATATATTCCTTTTTAGTACCTTATCTTTGATATACTATAGCTTATTCTATTAGCTTAATGATTAATTAGCTTAATTATGTGTCATAGCTATTTTCTCTACAAAAGCGCACGTTCGTTCGAATTTTTACTAACGATCGAATCTTTCGTCACATTTCCAGTAACTTTAATGATATTAATATACCTTTCAGTTCCAGTGTTGCTGCGTTCAGAATTTAATAATTTTATTTTCTATAAATTATTAAATTCCTTCTATACCGCATTCAATTTCGATGTTCAGTTAGAAATATGACTGAAATACGAGTTATATAATATTGAACTAAATTGGGTCTTTTCAGACAAAGCTTTGATTGTTCGATTTATTATAGGCAGATTTCTTTAGTAACACGTCGTCACAGGACCGATTCATTTTGGGTTAGTAATTTTGTTTGGTTTCGCGTTAATATATTCCCTTTTCCCTTTTTTATACTTTTGATCGAACCTGCACTTCCTTTTTTTGGCGAATTTTTGGATATAAAAAATAATGGTCGTTTCTTTTGGTATTTTATCAAACGAACACCTTATCACGGACGACGCAAAGAAGTTGTTGTCGAGGTAGTTGCTAGGAAGAAAACGAAAAGTTAAATATTAAGCCATGCTGCGAGACCTTTACTTTCACTTCAAGGTTTACGCAACAGTTTCTGGGTTTGGTAATTGTGATAATTACGTGAAAATAGTTACGTATATTTTATGAAGTAGAATTTCGTCCCTAAAAATAAAGCTGTAAAATCGTTTGATTCAGATTTGCTTCGCCGTCCACCAGGATTCTGCCGCTAGACTGGTCCGAAAGGAGCCCACAGGACCGAATGAGGTTGCCCTTTCAACGTTAATTAAACCAAGATACGGTCGCCATGTTATATCAGTGACCCAGAATAAGGTAGAAAACTCCTGACTTCTCCATTCCTATGTCCAACGACGACACAGTACCACTGTTCGAACCTGTTATTTTGAAAGATCATAATCTTTCTGAATATTTTATACGACTGTCCATGCATGGGGTTACAAAGCGTTATTTTTTATTGTGTTTTACAGAAAATAAAAACTATTCTGTAAAAACATCTGTTCCAATTTGCTTTTTGTGTTAAAAAGTTTTTAACCCTATCCATGGATACCTGTAAAACGCTAAATGCAGGTTCATGTATTTAGCGTTGCCTTTCATATTTCTATTCTGGTGTAATTTTGATCATCTAATATTCATTTTGGTATTCATCAGTTTCAGCTGTACATTTACTTTCATTCCGTTGCGGCTTATTCGATTTTATATATAGCCAGCTTCGTTGCGTTAAAAATTTTCACAGAAATTTTACGCAAAGCTTTATAACCTAATCTGCAGTTTTTAGAAACTTCATTTATTACAGTCTATTTTTCAATTCCTTCTTTCTGTTTCACTCGTCACTATTTTCATAACTCACCCAATAACAAATTCACGAGGTTGAAATTCTTTGCATTGTTGCTTTTGTGCGTATAATAAGTATCTTACAAGTTCATCTAGCGAGGACAGCGCCCGTGGGTGGAGGCGACAGCAAATCAATTACAGGTAATTGTAAGATTCTCCCTCTGATTCTTAGATAATTTATATACAATTTTATCTATGTAATTTGACTCTTATCGTCGCCGGTGGAGAAACGCCTCACTATGATATTTTCCGAATCGATAGCGCCCATACTGATAGTGCCGTTGGAGAGTTCTTTTGAACAGCCCTCTCGGGAAGTTAGCCTTTGACCAACACTTGTACACTGTGCTTACCGAATTTACAGATCTCAGCTTAGAGCTAACTGGCAGTCATTTGCTTCCTAACTATCTTGATCCAATTTGAATACAGATCAAATTGGAAATCAATGGATCAAATTTGGAAGTCTCAAGGACTCAATCATTCATTTTCTGTTATCGACGTTTTGGAACGCCTTGCGTTCTTTTTCGGTTCAATGTTAACGTAATTTCAAATTCATCTAATCATCTATTCAATTATCAAGGCAATGTTTATCTCTATGTGATGAAATAGTGTTGTTGCCGAAGCAAATAAAATGTATTTTACTTTCAAAATCGGTTAAATTTAATTTTCTTTTTAATGGTTCCAAAATTGTATATCTGGCCTTTAAAGGTAGTGGGTGTAACGATAAATTACTACTTCTTTTACAATGTTAAGGGCTTCTACAGCTTTAACATACTTTTTTAATAATAAGTGAAGAACCGGTAAGTTTACGGGCTCGAAATTTTGCATATCGTGTATGCCATACCATAGCTACGACTTGTCGACGAGCTTCTTGTAAATTCCTGATTTGTTGTTGAATTTAACCTCAATTAAGGAATAGAAAATGACCAAGGGCTTACCGCCATTTTTGGACTTCAAGAAAGCAACGATAACAAAGGAATTTACAAAAATGCTCTTTGACAAGTTTTACCGTCAACTACAGTATCGAATATGTGGTATTCAAAATTTCAAGCCTGCAAACCTGCTGGCTCATCACTTATTATTTAAAAAGGATTAGACCTGTCTGAGCACTTAAAATTGTAAACAATTAGTATTTTATCGTTATTTTTAGAGCTAAAATATGCAGCTTTTGAAATGGTTTTCGAACGGCCAAAAAAAAATTAACTTTAACCGATCTTGAAACTAAGTGCCGAACACCCTTTACGTTCTTAGCCTTATTTAGCAATAAATTAAATGCTACTAAGTTTAAAATGTCCAATTCCTTCATCAAACCATCTAGTGAGATGAATTCGCGAATGCAGCAATACGTTAAACATTGGAGGATCGCATTAGGGCTAAGGCAGTCTAGTGTAGTATAACAAATGTTACCAGAGTTAAATATTTTATAAAAGTATGATTTAATGTATAAAAAGAATTCTGTTAACGTTTTAACATACATTGCCTACAACAATTATGCATTAGAACAATTCACATACATAAATTTACTGGAAATAACCAAGGATATATGGATTCATGGACAGCGGAGAAATAAAATAGGGTCGTCCTGGTTTCGAAAAGAAGAAAGGTTTGTTTGGTTAACGACGATTGGATTGACAAATTGAGAAAAGTCAATAAAGAAGTCTGAAATATATTTCCAAAAGAAAAAAAGAGTTTTAAGAAGAAATATTAGTAACACGAAGAAGTATTAGTAAGAAAAGAACCTCACCATACAGATAAAGAGGAGATACAGGAAGGGCCATCAACGGAGAGTACATTTATACTTTCACACACACTAGAATAGGTAAATTTTTTGATTTTATGTTCAATATTTCGAAAAAGTTATATATATAAATTGTTATAATTTATGCTTTTATATTTTATCTGCGAGCTAGACCGGTGCAATTTATTTAAAAAAAGAATTTACTAAATTCTCAGTACACTAGCGTGTTCATAGTGACACCTTCAGGTGACAAAACGCGACAATTGCTGTGAATGAGAAAAATCAAGTTAGAAAGACAGGAGGCTTATTGACAGATTACTATCGCCGTAAAATATATTCCCTCCGCCTTAGGCATAGTGGAAGTGGCGCTAAGAAGTATACTTCAAAAATTTTGGGGTATTTGGGATTCCTACAGCCAGAAGAGGTAAAGCCGATGGCAAGTTAGTATAGAGCACATCGACCTCAGGGGGTAGATCAGCTAAGAGTGCAATATGCTAATTGATTTCAGCAGTGGAAAATGAACCACATTCTGAAAAGCGAAAAAGCTTCGAAAATCCATGGAAGATGGTTTAATAGTTTGTAAGTGGTATGATTATGATTCTTCACAGTACTCATTGCGTCTTGAAATAATTACTCTGTCCAACTTTTAGTACTTCTTGCATTTTATATATATATATATATGTATATATATACGTATATATATATATATATATGTGTAGGAAAAATATTCGGATTATACAGTCACTAGTATATTTATTTAAAATTCGAGGTTCGAGTTTCCTCTTTTTCAATGTCGGTCCAAATACAATGCGTGGGGACAAAAACCCATCAATGCAACCATGCGTCTATTCAGTACCCCCGTAAAGTCCATTAGGTAATAATAAAATTTGCCAATAAAAACCATCCATTAAAATTCCCAGATCAATTAAATTTAAACCTGTTTCAACATTTACACCTCCCAGATCTCACAGTCACAAGAACGTGTCTGTTCGTAAAACACATGGCCACGGAAAATTGTCAGCGAAATCCAAAAAAGGTGAATATGAATCAATGATAAATGATTGTCAATTTACAAAAAAGTATTGAAATACAGTAATGTGTTACATGATAGAATATAGGAGTTCGTTTGTAGCTACACCATTTCAAGATAGTGTTTGCCGTAATTCTTCCTTATTGTTAGTTAGTTTGGATAAAATTATATGCAAGCTGAACCAGGAAGTGAAAATATATCTGCTAGAGTTTGAAAATAAGTTTACATCTGGCGAAAATTAATCCTAGGCTTTTATGCCACCATTAGTGTTATCCTTTTTGGGTTATACATATTTAACTGAGAAAGATTGGCGAAGAATGACAATTTTCTGTTTCTAATGGAATCGTATCTTCAGTATAAATCAATGATAATTGATTGTCAATTTACAAGAAAATATTGAAATGCGGTAATGTGTTACATGATAGAATACAAGAGTTCGTTTGTAGCTACACCATTTCAAAATAGTGTTTGCCGTAATTCTTCCTTATTGTTAGTTAGTTTGGATACAAAAAGTGTGCAAGCTGAACCAGGAAGTGAAAAGATATCTGCTAGAGTTTGAAAATAAGTTTAATTTGGCGAAAATTAAACCTAACCTTTTATGCTTCTATTGGTGTTATCCCCTTTGGGTTATATATGTTTCACTGACGAAGATTGGCGAAGAATGACAATTTGCTGTTTTTAATGGAATCGTATTTTCAATATGAATCAATGATAAATGAAGGGTAATCCAACAAATAGAGGGAAATGTTTGTTGTTATTAGCTGACTTATAATGCATCTGCTATGGAAATATATTTTAGGGCATGTCAAGTATAAACTATGACAATTCTATTCATGAAATCATTTACAGCCAACCAACGCGTTAAAATTATTCAAATATACTAGAAAAGTGGTCGTTCTATAAAAGAAACTTTTCGTCAAATTCATGACTATTTCGGGCAAAATAATGGTCTTAGTGAGTCGGAAATCTGAATTTCTACCATGTAAAGAAACTGGATCGGTTGCATGTCGTAAGGAGTGAACCGAAGCAACCAAAGACTTCAATTCGTTATCATTAAGGTTTGATAAAAAGGTGGGTGACGTGCTATCATTAAGTATTGTAAACCGGAGTGACGCCCTTACTTTTCCGTCATCCAGTACTTTATGAAACCTTAGTCATTATTCACACCAACTGTACATCTCGTTTGGTTTTATGCAAAATATTTTAGCTAGAAATAATTATTTACATGTTACTACTTAAGCGTCGCACGTTCGTTAATTTGGCACTGAAAGAAGTAGTCTTCTTTTTAAATCATCTCCAGCGACGAAGCACATTTTTACTTCGGTGGCTCTGTGACAAGCAAAATTGTCGAATTTGGGCATCGGAAAGCCCTCACATGATACATGACCAACCAATGGACCCAACCCACGTGATCCCATACAATCTTTGAAATAATCGTTTTATTGCGTTCAAAGTTCGGTGATAGAGTCATTTCTAAAATTGGTGGGGTCGGTTGGGTTCTAAAATCACGTGATCTAACTTCTCTGGATTATTTTCGTTGGGGCTATTTGAAAAGTAAAGTGTATATCAATAATGAGCAAATACTTCAGCACTTGAAAGGCAACATTCGAGCCGCATACCGTTGATCCACATTTGCTGCGAAAGTTTATCAAAAATTTGACCTGGTAACGATATTGCGCTCCATGGATAATTTCCGAAAGTCAAACTTTCAATTACAACAGAGATTTCTAATGTTCACTAATAAACTTGGTGTTTTACTTAGGAGAAACTTCAACGCTAACCGTTTGATCATCCTTATAATTTACGTTTGCGTTGGCATTGAACAGCGTTTATACAAGCCGATACGGTTAAGAAAATTGATATAATATAGAGATTTAAATTAATACACATTCCGTATGCTGTAAGATTTTTCAAAGTGAAACAATTCTAAACTTTCACAAGCCTTGAAGTGTATACTACACTAGGTATTGTAGAAAAATCCATATGAATGTTAATCCTTTGAATTTTGATCATCATATTACCGTTACTTGTTTTTGACATTGAACTGAAACATTGTTGCTTAACACAGCACTTGACTAACAAACCACGCAAAAAAGAATTAAGCTAACACAATTATAGATACACGCAAAAATCTTTTGACGCAAATGACTATGGTTATTAAAGTTAAATCGGTCCTGTTTACATCTACTTCAAACTCGATTCTTAGACAGTGTTCCGCTTAATCTAACAACTTTAACCATATATTATTCGAACAGCTGGCTGTGAAGTAATTTCAATTACCGAATCATCGAGTACGAAATTAGTCTTTCACTCGCGTAAGAGGTAATAAAATTCGAAATCGCTTGCTAAACCGCACGGAAAACGAAATTAATAGCGTGCAGATGTGAGTCGAGTTCTTGACAAAACTTTTGTTATCTTACCGTTTTCGCCGTTATAACGATAGTGCTCCCCATCTTCTCTTCGCCACATAACGTATGGCTCCGGATAACCCTTCGCTTTGCAGGTCAAACTAACATTAGTAGATTCCAGGACGACCATATCTGAACTGGTCTCGCGATCCACGATACTCGGTGGAACTGAAATTTAACAAAGGAACCTTGATCAGGCTATTTGCTTTTCATACTATGGCTATTGGTTCTGCTTGCGCTTACTATATCAACCGCTGTATTATAGGTTGGTAGTTATGAATAATTTGAGTGTAATATCTACTGTGAACTTTTGTAAACCCTAAGAACTCTCTTCGACACAATGCATAAGCTACGGTTTAAAAAAACAGCATTGAATGGGATTGAATTACCAAATCATGCATTTTTGTTCGATTGTAATTCGGATAGTACCTACTACTATGGGGAATAAAATTTCTATATCAGCATTTTATAATGTTATATTGCGTCTTCCACTAGCGAATTTGAATTGAAATAAAAACATATTACTTATAACCATTATAGCTAATCCTCTGTATCCTTTATTTGTAATACTAATCCATTCTGTAAAAAGTCTACGACAGAACTATGAGTGATTAAGATTCAAACTCGGCTGAAATTTCTGCTTTTCAAATTGAAAACCTAAAAAGACTAGACTTTTAATCATTTGGAAAACTGAAGTTGTCGGTACACCAACGACATGAAATACAAGTACCTCAACATAATTACGAAGTTAGAGACAACATGTATGTGTGACAATAACACGTTCGTAAATAATCCCGTAGGACTCCGCAAGCATTTAATGGGTTTCCACTCATCGAACGATCGGAAGCACCTGTGTTCTTATCGGACGACAGCGGCAATTCGAAACAGGGTCAAATCTACCAAGTCTTAATTCAAACACAGTACGTGCTAGTCACATCTTTTCAAAAATATTACTTATTAATACTGTGTCTGCATCTATTTATTCCGTACTTATATTGGAAACAAATTTCACTGTAACGGCGGAAAATATGTATCTACTATTCGATTTGTGCTATGGATATTTCTCAGAAGTCGATGGCCTTAATTTTAGCGTTGAACATGTTAAACTATTGCAACAGACAGAACAACGTTAAACGACCAAATTTTCAATTTCTCGATCCTTCATATTTGACATCCAAAACAACTGATATTGGAACACTTTTGCCTATAGATAGCCTAATAATTTTGTGGTATCACAGCAAAAGCAATCCAAGGAAGTGATATTTTAAAATACGCAAAAGACATTTTCCAGATATTACACTTTTCACTTAAAGTCTGAAGTAAATAAGAGGTTAGATACCATTGTTGGACAGAGTACGAAAGGCACTATATGGAGGATGCTATTATTTCGGGAATCTTTGGAAAAAATTAATCCATAACATTGTAATACGAGAGTGGTAGATCCACCTCCTAAATGTGCCGACAGTAATACGAATCAAGACTTGGGCGAATCGGATGCCGGAGTTTTCAGAAGTGCTGAACAATTATCAAGAAAGGTCTTGTTAGCAGAGTGTCCTAGAATTGTTGGAAAAGAAGATTTAGCAAGTTCAACAGTTAGTACACCAACAAACCAATGTTCTAAAGAAGAAGATCCGCAAAATTTGATAAAAGACGAGAACATCGCATATACAAATACCGATCCACTATTACATGTCATGAAGAAACTTATGAATTCATCGAGCCTTTCCTTTCGTTACTTTCAGCTACATACTAGAATAAATAAGTACCCGGCTGTCAGACCTATTACCAGCAATTTTTTGTTTGCTGCTAAACCGCCTATATTAACATCAAATTTGTACTTATATAGTTATAAACAATTGGTGTATCATAGTACTAAAGAACTAATGTATACAACCATTTGCATATCCATAATGATAGCTTAACACGTATTTAATAACCTATGCCCATTTTTTACTTTCAAGTTTTCAAACTTTTAGTGTCTGGCTTTGGTAACAGTTGAAATGAATATAGATAATTTGTAGGTAAGTGTTTATTGATTAGCAACTTGCTACAATGTACATGTTCATACATACCTTCTTATTACTTGCTTTTATACACTAATGCTTTTAATTTATTGATTGTAATGCAGTCCGTTAATGGATTGATAGCTTCAATCCGTCTATAGACGAAGGTAGATTAAAAAGTTTCCGCACCGACAATGAAAAAATAATACAGATTCAAGTTCTACTTTATTTTTCAATATAATCCCCTGACTCTTCTCTAGCTTCTCGGAAATGACTTTCTCCGAAGTTCCCAAAATAATCGTTTACAGCCTTTATCAGTTCTTCGTTCGACCAAAATCTCTTCCCACCCAGAAATGTTTTGAGTTTCGGCAACAGATGGAAGTCTGGTGGAACCAAATCAAGCGAATGCGGCAAGTGCGAAAGGATTTAGTACTTTTATTCTGTCAATTCTTGCTGAAAAATTGCACTTCAATGAGCGAGCGCATTGTAGTGGTGAAACAACACTTTCTTCTTAACCATTCGCGGGCGTTTTCCCTGAATTGCTGCTTTCAATTTGTACAAAAGTGTTGTGTAATATTAGCCACTAATAGTTTTACCTTTTGTAAAATAACCAATTAGAAAAATTCTTTTTGCGTCCCAAGAAACCATGCCATCAGTGTTCCAGCCGAGTGAGGGAACTTTACCTTCGTGGGAACCGATTCACGGGGTGCAATTTCTTAAAATCGGTTGGAGTCCTCGTAAGAGCTTCCAAACAGTCGGATGAGGTTCGAGCTAATATGTGTTTTTGCTCCGAATTGAACAAATGCAGCACCCACCTCACAAAAAGCAACACGCAGAAAATTAATTGGGTTTAAAGAATTAAACCGAATTCATTCGGAAAAATACCAACTGTTCGCTCATTAGAGATGCTCACGGCTTTCTCAATTTCTTGCACTTTTATTTAGAGGTCTGTCAAAACCATGTCCCAAAACCACTTGTATGCGTGCGGCTACGCTTGAATTCCAAAACCCAAAAACTTACGGTGAAAAAGAAGGTAACGAATCCTCAAAAACAGCATCTAACCATGATTTGATTTGTGTTGCGGTTTTCCCTTCCAAATACAAAAATTTTGTGACCGCTCGAACTTAGCTTTTATTCGTAATACACGGAAAACACAAAACGGTACCTGAGTTAGAAGCTTGTCAAAGACTATTTGACAGATCGATTTAACACTTGCAATCAATTGATACAAAAGAGTTGCTAACCCGACGACATAAAGTGTTTGGGAAAATAGCAACCTCCCAGCAGCGATTCTGGAAACTTGTCAATCTGCCCTCTTATATATACATTACGTGATGTCTACGTTGACACTTCCTTATGTTATTAAAATTCCCAATATTTCTAGTATTGTACTTACGTATTTCTCTTACCACTTCTACTTTGTAAGATAAGTAAGTTGGCGCAAAACCTAGTTTAATTTTATGTATAAAAATAAGGCTTTTATAAGCTCTTCTCTGTCCCAAATTCATTCCAATGCCTAACACATGATAGCGTATCATTTATATATATATATATATAGGGTTATTCTTGTAAAACATTGCTAGGGAATATGTGTGATAAATGGTTACGTCCAATGTACGAAAGACGAATTATGTTTTTCTGGACTGGATATATATGTATATATACATATATATCCATATGTATATGTATGTATATATATATATATACATATATATTGTATATGTATATATATATAGCAATGTTTCACAAGAATGGCCCTCTGACCCTTACAACCCGATTGATGTTTATTATGTATATCATCGTTATTGGAATAATCGCTTAACTTGTTTCTCATCAACACTTTTTGTGCACTTGTACTATTTATGGGACGAAATTCCTCACACTTTTGTGTTATGGCAATCTTTGTTATGTTTCATTTCAGATATGAGTAGCTTTAGCATCATTATAATCTTTAACTCTATTAAAAAGGTATTATCCATTGTATAACACTTGCGGATTCATTCGGAGGGAATCAAATTTTTCTAACCAATTTAAGTACAATGCTCTATTTACTAAAAAAAACTACCCTTCATATAGAAGCAGGGTTGACTTCAATTGCAGGTAGAATAAAGTTCATTACAATTAAAATAGTTGCAACTATTTTGTAAACTGCATATATAGAAAACGAAGATACCCTAATCCATAAAACACTATATAACAACTCAATTATCCATTTAAATTGAACAAAGCCTACATTTCAGCTATTGTAACATAAAATTTACACGAGTTGACGTGCATCAAATTTAATGGAAGATTTAACATACCGACAACTTGTAGATATCCTTGTCTACTTCTCATAGGGTCTGTATTAACCTGACACATGTACCAACCCCTGTCCGACTCCTGGACGTTTTTAATATGCAAATACCAGGAGCGATGATCGTTGTAGCTAAGCGTTATCCTGGGATTTTGCGTGATGACGTTGTGATGTATGGAGAGGATGGTCTGCGTGTCCACTCTAACCCAAGCTACCTGCAAAGAGGGAATTAATCTTTAAGTGTAATGTTGGCTGACATTGAAGGTAAGACTACTGGGAATTGGTATTTGATATGCCAAGTGCCGGTGAAGGGATTCATTTTGATATTTATAACAAACTATGTTTTGAAAACATTTCAGTGCGGGAACCCCCGCAAGTAACAAATAATACAGCTAATAAACTTCTCAGAATCATATTTTTTTCTAATACACCATGACGCTTTAATAATTATGCATTAAGGTAAATTTGCTTGAAGCATTTTCGTAGAAGTTAATAGAGTAAATGTAGGTTGAACTTCTCGTATATTATAGACCAGTACATTTCATTGTGTAGGAACGATCCATTCGCTCTACGAATTGCGCGCAATGAATACAAATAATTTTATATTATCGAACAAAACTTATAACTACGTTCATCTTCTTTCCCAGAGTAGCATATACAGTTCTATACGTATTTGAGAAAACAAAATAAAAAAAACGAACAAACAGAAGATCGAACTAACACATAGAACAAAAACGGGTAGTGCCTTGAATTTATTTCAATTTTTGTACATTGGCTTTTGAAGGAGACATCGAAACGCCTCGGAACGTTTGACCTAGGAGATATTTGCTACACCTCTGACTACGTAACTCAGAATTTTACATAGAGGAAGAGCAAGTAAGAGATCACAGTTAAAACATTCACTTTTTTAATTTGAAATGGTAAATATTTGTTTTACTAACAGGTAAAAATAAATTCATGTTATTATTTATCTGAACAAATATTTGGCAACCAACTAATGATTGTACACAGCAAGTTGCGTACAGTAGCACCAATGCATAACCTCTAGCGTTTAGATAAAAGTTTTCAAATCGGGTGACAGGTGTAAAATTGGATTGTAGTGGTGAGCCGAGTTGGCTCATCCTGACTAAAGTAAGCTTTGCTAGGAATCCCGATATGACGCCTCGGAATGGATGGACCATTGAAAAACAAAATGGACTACGAAAACGGAAAATACTTTTGGGACATACAGACATATTATTTACAGTGACGTTGCTTATAGGGTAACATAGGGATACTTATCAGTGAAAAGTAAAATATGGAGAGACAGAAAAGGTTCATGGAAATATAATAAAATTTTATCTGTTATTGCAAACATAACAATATAAGCAGGTCAAAAAATCTGCAAATGCAGATAATTCCAAAGTAACGAGTGATAAGTACAAAGCTATATGTATATACACATATGTATGTATATGTCACTAGATTAGATTCACTACCAGTCAATCTCGATCACAACATCTCTGCCATTTGATACCACCACTTAGACGATTTACGTATTAATACCATTTGCAAAACCAGAATAGATTTCATTTGTAAAGCGTTTGCCGTTAATAAGACAACTGTAGTTACCAGGGCAGATGGAGGAATGACTTGGAACCTCCTCGTTCAATTCCCTCCAATTTTAGAAGGTTCGCAACCTTCCACATGGACATTCATTATTGTGTTTGAATACAATACCTTCCACATTAGCGAACATGGGAAGTTACTTTTTATCGTTTATTTAACTGGTAGATGCTTCTAACGAATGGGGTTTCAACTCGTTGTTCATTCTAATATGTGCACTGTATACACTTTACTGAGCAGTAGTGTTCTTGAAGTGTTTGGCCTTGATTCACCTGGTGTACAAAAATCTGTTTTTGTATGTTATTCGGTTTCTGTCCCCATTTATTAGGCGCTCCAGTAAAGGACCCATAACCTGTGAAAAATAGACGAACTGCTTATTCCTACGCGGTCCTTTAAGTTTCGATTGCTCAACTCATGAGAAACTAATTGAGAATAGTTAATCAAAAATCTTACGCAGTGTGTATGCTTGACCGTAAGTGATTGCGCTAGGCTAAAACCTTGGTCAAATCGGTGAGTGATTTCAAATGGACCACTTAAACTTCGGCCCCCAAAGTACCTTGAAGGATTCATTGAACTCGTCTTTGTACTCTGCGCTTTGCTATAAAACCTAGTCGAAAACTTTTTATGAACTTTTATAGACCACACTTCCTTTGTTGTTCATTTTAAATTCCGTACCTAGTGGACCGAGCCTTGCTCGGAGCTCCCAAAATTTTTTGAATAATTTTGAACCGAATAATAACGCTCTTTATTCAAAATCTTTCTTAAGAAATAAACATTTTAAGTAAACATTTACATATCTCCTTTTTACAACGCCAACTAATTGTATATAAGTTCTTTTATTTTGATTAAAAACTCAGCTCCAATTACTTTTGTAACTGTAAACAAAGTATGTGAATTTACATGTTGTTAGTTTTCGTAGATATTCTTCTTTTATTAACATAATACTTTCAGCGCCATCTATGGTTTAGTAGTAAAGTTTTAATTACTTATAATTTCGCTTAGCTGTATGATGTTAAAAAGGTTGCTAACCCACGTTTAGGCCGAAATTAGTGAAAACCTAGACTAAATGGATTGAATCGAGACCGGGACCATGCTAAATCGGCCTTTCGTCCCCAAGAACTCGCAGATACTAAATTGTAACAAAATCTTGAGAGTAATTTTCGATAACATATTTTATGTACCGTAGAAATAGGTAAAAGCGGGACAAAAAAAACTTCCTGGGACCGGGACCATGCTAGATCAATTTTGTGTTCTCGAAAATCCCCAGATACTAAATTGCAGAAAAATTGCTGAAGTCATTTTCGATAACCAATTTCATATACCGCAGTACCAGAAATTTGTGTAAACCGGATCAAAATGGATCTTCCTGGGACCGGGACCATGCTAGATCGATTTCTTGTCCCCGAAAACCCCCAGGTACTAAATTTCATCAAAATCGTTAGAGCCGTTTTCGAGAACCCAATTCTATACATATACATACATATATATATATATATATATATATATATATATATATATATATAGTAAAAATGTATTTCGTCCGTACTGTATAGAGTAGAATATATAAAATCGAGCGAAAAACTCTATTGGGGTGGTCGGTCCGTGAAATAAAAAGTCTCATTTGTTCAACCTCTATATTTCGTCACCGTTTGGTAACTTCATCAGGAGTATGCTGAAACATGTGCTATCACAATGTTGCAACTTAAGGATTAAACTAAGACTTACAACTAGAGTAAGTCGTAGTTGTAAGTCTTAGTTTAATCCTTAAGTTGCAACGTTGTGATAGCACATTTTTCAGCATACTCCTGATGAAGTTACCAAACGGTGACGAAATATAGAGGTTGAACAAATGAGACTTTTTATTTCACGGACCGACCACCCCAATAGAGTTTTTCGCTCGATTATATATATTCTACTCTATATATATATATATATATATATACAAGAATTGCTCGTTTAAATATATTAGATACAAGGAGCAATATCACAAACGTGTTCAACTATCTGCTATATTCATCCAGATAAATCCTAGGATGAACTAATGGTGTCTAAAAGAAATAAACATTCAAGACGTGAAAAATCACTTAAAGTAATTTAATTGGAGTCTAATATATAAAAGGATTCGTTATTGGTTTCTGTTTAACCGGGTAACTTCCTTTATAATTAAATAACTTCAGGAACACTCAAAATGGTGTGATGGTGGAGCAGAGGGGATAATCGATAGATTCCTCAGCACAATACGTCGATGAAAATATCCACTGTCTATTAGATCAATGTTTGCTGTTCGGAATGTAAGTTTCCACATAGGATTTCATCTCCTCGAATGACGAATCGTTGTTACTATCAGTCGTATAACAAATTCTGCGGAAACCTAGCAATAATTTTATGTAATTCTCGAAAGCGAAGACAGGACTAATAATGCTTGTCAAAATAAAACGTAAAGGTCAGTATTAGTTAATATAATACGAAGTAACAACTATATAAATGCATTTCTTAGAAAAGGATGTAATATTGAGGTAGTCAGTACGTGATGGAGAGTTACACAAATTGAATCGATCAATGACATCTTCAGTAATTCTGTGCGAAGTCCCTGGTTTGGTGGTTTTAGTTACGTTAAGGCCGCTATAATAGTCTGAAATTGCAGGTTCTGTTAACATGTTAAAGCTTAATATAAAATTTTTGAGATTGTACATTATAGAAGCTTGACTCTTAGTCATACTTCAACCTGGAATTATCGTAAGGAAACTACAAGGACTCCCTATGAATTTTATGTTTAATTAGTGTGTCGTATCTTCATTATCCAGAAAATTACAACGAAATGTAAAAAACCTATAGCGACTTTTATCTCGAAATACAGTTCCTTTAAGAATAATACATTAAGATCATCTCGTCTCGTTCAAGCACGAACTGGTCCTTTTCGGGGAATGAAAATTTAAATTCGCCACCATTTAGAACATAAGTTCGTCGCTATTTTCGAAAACTTTAAACTTGGACGTGCCTAGATAAAACTCATCGGAATAATTGAATCCTAGAAGTGTCCGCTTCTTTCGGGCTTTCATCGATTCATTTGTCTCAATATTGCAACTGTAGCAATTAATCGAATTCAATCCCTGAATTGTGTACGAAATGAGCAAAAGGAAAGACTCAGCAATTTCCTCGTTTTCCTTTACGATGGATTTATATCTGACAAACGAAGCGAAATTAATGAGCGCAATCAACCCGAAGCTTTACTGCCCGTTTTTATTTTAAGATAAAATTTTAATAGCATTTTATAAGAATAATGGATTCCCGGATGTTAACTGTTTCTGGTACCTCTCTTATCCTTATCTATATTCAAAGAAGAAAGAACGTACCCCATTCAATATTTGTAAGAGCTTCTCTTTTGCGAAATCGGAGTAAACAAGTATTTAATCCAAACTTAAATAAATATTTTGCCGACGAAATTAATCGGGGAGAGAAATAGAGAAATGTTGAATCTGAAGTAAGAGACACACAGTGAGTAATCTATTCTTCATTAAAACATATATTCAAAAACGCAGATAATGTAACATATACATACATACATATGTATGTGCATCTTTTCATTGGCAGAGGTAAGCTTCAGTTGCGTTTAAATTCTATTTCCTCCTACTTCATACTGCATTCATAAAAACAAAACCTTGAAAGGCCTACTTTCGGGCAAGGTACACGAAAAATTTTACTGAAGTTGTAAATAACATGAGAAATGAGACTAATAAAGTTATCAGGCGTGAAAAGCAACCTTATTTCAGTCACTGATCTAAATTACAGAATAACAATACAAAGAGGCTTTGAAAAGAATTGCATAGTTTAAACATAGCTAGTTCCAGAGGTAATAACAAAACAATCCCAAAAACTTAAGAGATTCTAACCTATTAATTCTCCTCGAATGTAGTGACGTCTACAAGTCAAGATCATACTACATGTTGCAATAACAACTGATTGAATTTGAGTAGGTACGTTTAGATTTTGTGAAAAGTCCTGATTTAACATACTTTCGTTTTTAAATAAAATAATTTTGAAGGATTACGTAATTCATATCTTTAATTATATTATTAACACTTCTGTCTAACCCAATAAATGAAAGTCATCGTTAGTATTCGCCACGCCTAAATCGACCACTGTTGACAACATAAAACATTTGCGTCGTAGTAAATGTACTAGTAACGACCAGCACGGTTAAATTCCTGAGAGGCTAGTGCTACTATTACTGCTTTATCAATTCTATTACAGTTTTAATCGGGTTTTCGATCATTGCACAGCTGCATCACTGCAGTGCTAAATATGGACGATATTTTGTTTTAGCGACAATAGCCTGGTGACTATGTTCACACCCTTGGACTTTACTAAGGCCTTTAATGCGATTCATCATGTAACGCTGCTACCCGTTTTAAAATCATCTGATCTGGAGAAATCGGTCACTGCCTTGATCAAGTCTTATTTAAGTAATAGAGAGCAGCGAGTTGTGGTTGATGGAAAATACCCGTGTCATATCGGTATCAAGTGCGGGCTTCCGCAATGAGCTACTTTAGTCTGTCTACTATTTGCAGTTACACTTCTATCTTTCCCAGCACCTTTAAACACCGCAAGTATCGCCTATGTTTAATCTACCTACGGTCCAAAATCTTTTGGACAATAAGTAGATTCAGAAATCCGGTTTTATTCCAATATATCCAATATTTTAAGCAAATCAATGTCACCACTTAACCCTCATTCCAATGCGGAGGTAGCCGGGTGCCTTTTTGATTTTCATATGAAGAATTTCACATCTCAGAGATGTAATTGAACGCCAGGCTTCCTTAAAAACTTCAAATTAAGTAGGAGAAAACTGCTTTTGCTCAATAAAGCAACTAAATTACAATAGGATTCGATAGTTTTGTTAAAGTTTTTATCCTTATTCTCCACTGTCAATGTACCCAAGAACGTCGATGTGTTTTGTATTGCGATGTGTAAATTGACCGGTCCTTTTTATGGAAAAATGGAGAAATGAGAAGCCATCTGAAAAATTTGAATTTACATAATGAAATATTATATAAAAAATAATAGATTTACCAATTCATAAAGTGCATGGGTAAGATTTCGACATCTTTTCCGTATATTTTGGCAGTTATTTTAAGAACCATAGTCCATATGACGAGGCGTCAAATAAATGAACATTCAGGAGTGGTGTACCTCAAGGTAGCGTGCTGGGGCCCCTTTTGTACATTATATATGTAAATGATATTCCATCTGATGGCTTTTGGTCTCCACTCAACAGTCTGTTCATTGAATTTAGGACAGCTTCCAGCAGTAGAACCAATTTCATCCAGTCAAGAGACATCAGTCTGTGGTGGACAATACCAAATTTTTAGACTTGGTAGTCGATTCTTCGTGGAATTAGAAAAATCACATAGACATTTTATGTAAAAGACTTAGTCCCGTTTGATTGGACTGAGGGATGAAGCTTGCAATATTAAGAATTTTCTATTTTGCTTGCTTTCACTCGGTAATGGTGTATGGCATATTGGCATGGGGATCATCGGTGGGCATGGTCCGCATATTTAGGATTCAAAAAGAGAGCACTACGCATTTTGATAAGAAATTTGTCAAGAACAAGTGGCAGAAACTTGTTTAGAGATGTTAACATTATGAGTCTACCGTGCGTCTAGACTTGGCAGCTGTTGTTGTATGCTAAAACAAATTGTGACAAATGTTCAAAATTAAATAAGAATATTTACGGCACCCGAAACGCATGCATACTAGAGATTCCTCGGTATAGGCTAGTGTTTTTAGTGAAAAAGTCCTCAGTACTTAGTGGTTAAATTATATATAAATTACCAAATAATGTTAAGATGATGTCCATTGATAAATTTAAGAATACAGCTAAGAAATTGCTAATTAAAAAAGGATATTACTCGGTAACTGCATTTTTAAATAATACATTGCAATGTTTTCTTTATGAGTGTTTCAGTGTTGTTCAGCAATGTTGTATATTATTATGTATTGATATGTTATGTGATTTTGCATTGTTAACGTTTCCCATTCTTTTCATGAGCCGAGAGGAATAAAGAGTGTTAGCATTATTATTATTATTATTATTATTATTATTATTATTATTATTATTATTATTATATGCGCATCCAATCCACGATTTTCTTCTTTTTCTTTTGAGCATATTATGAATGCTGCCACGACCGCTAGACATCGATCAATTTATTATTTTTATTGCCAAATAGCTATGGAATTCTTCTGCACTAAGTTCTTTCCAAACTTTTGGAGGTCGATTAGAGTCTGCGGTATTCCACCGTCCTCTAAATGTTCGCAATCTCCGCCACTATACACATCATTTGGTTGTTGTAGATATACTTGTTGTTACGCAAAGGTCATGCGTTGAATCTCAGGGCTAGAAGCTCCTCTGAAACTGCCTGCCATCTTACAAGATAAAAATCATAAACCAAAACACACAATAAAAGAAGGTATAGCTTTGACTTCCCTACATTTCACCTTGTTCACTGGGTGACAGAATAAAACAGACACCCAACAAAAACACACAAAATTTTAGTTTTTGGTAATACCTCTTTGTTATTTAAAAAGTTCTAGTTCAGCGAGTAGAATGCCTTGTTTGCTTTTTCAATTCGTTGCTTTATTTCGATTTGTACGGACTCATTGTTTTGAATTAGTACTCCCAGATAATTAGAGTTGTGTGTGTGTGTGTCTTGTGTCAGTTATTTTGATGTTAATATTTTCCTCCTGTTTTGGAAAGACCATTACTCTTGTTTTTATTAGGTTTAGTTCATTTCGTATAGGGTATACTTCCATATCATTAGATCGTCTTATAGTTCATTCTCGCTGTTAGCTATGATAGTACCATCGTCCGCAGAAGCGCATTTTAATATCCTTATGGAGTTCAGGTTCCTGTATCGTATGTAGATCCCTTTCGTTTTCGCTTCACATTCTTTAATGATGTTGTCCATGAATATTGTAAACAAAAGTAGGCTGCTAACTCCGCCTTGTTTCAGTCCATCCCCAGCCTCAAACATGTCTGACTTCATGTTGTTACTTCTCAGATAGCTATAGTTGTTTCTGTATAAACATTTTATTACTCTTATTAACTTTTCCGGAATTCTTTTTCCTTCTAGTATTCTCCAGATTTGAGCTCTTGGAATTCTATCGAAAGCTTTTCCAAGCACCAGAAATGCGAGATAGGCTTTCCTATTTGATGCCCTCTATTGTGTTCAATTTCTTTAAGGGAGAATATATGGTGTTGAGAGATATAGCTTTTTCTGAATCCGCTTTGTGACTGGTCAATGAAGGGTCGTAGTTTGATTTCCATTATTAGTTCGTAGATCTTCAACGTTGAGCTCCTCTGTAGTTGCTGCAATCCTTTGTTTCTCTTTTTTTTTGTGTATAGGACGGAGAATTCCCTTTTCCCAATCGGACGGTATTTTCTCTTCATACCATGCTTTATTGTATAATTCCAGTAATAAAGTTTTCCCCGTATCACCTTGGTATTTGACTATTTCTAGTATTATAATATCGTGTCCATGTGCTTTGCCTATTTCAATCCTCTAAATAGCCTGGTTTAGTTCGTTAGATATTATGTGGTTAGTTTTTAGTTCTGCATTGTGTTTCTCTTCATCTTTATTGCTTGTATTGTTCAAGCATAGCAGTTCTTGGAAATACTTTTTCAAGCGTTCCATAATTTCTTTCTCTTCTGTTGCAGCTGTTTATTTTGTTCCGCCTTGGCTTTAATTTGTTCCATTATGCTGTTGTTCAACCACGGAATCTGTTTTTCCTTGTTTGTTATCTAACTAGTACCGCGTGCTTGTTTGGCCGCTTTTATAGTCGTTGTTTCGAACAGTTTCCATATTTCTTCAGTGTTCATTTTTACAATATTGCCTTCGTTTTGGTTCAGTAACTGTGTGAGTTTATTTTCGTATGCTTCTTGCGGTTATCGCATCTCCAGTTTGTACGTTCTAATCTTCAAATGTTCTATCTTCTTCTCTTCTGTTAAAGATATTCTCGGGATTATTCCATTTTTAGTTTTAGCTATAAACAGTAGGTGGTCAGTGTCTATTTCTGATCCCCTTCGAACTCTGACGTCGTTGGTCAACTTTCTGCTGTTATTATTTGTTATTATTTGTGTTCTTGACGTGGAAATTTGTGTATGTTTTCATGTTGGTAGAATGTGTTTGCGACTATCGCATTATTCAAAATGCAAAAATCTGTTAATCTAGTACCGTTATTTTCTTTGTCTTTTGTGCATAACATCCAATTGCACCCGTTCTTGTTCTATATCTTATTTCCACTTTTCCATTGAAATCTCCTGTGTATACAATCATAAGGGCATTAAATTTGTTTTTTGAATTTTATACATATCTATTTTACCCTATAACCGTAGTGTATATCTAATATATTTAAACGAGCAATTCTTGTATATATACAGAATTGGGTTCTCGACAACGGCTCTAACGATTTTGATGAAATTTAGTACCTAAGAGTTTTCGGGGACAAGAAATCGATCTAGTATGGTCCCGGTCCAGGGAAAATCCACGTTGACCCGGTTTACACACATTTCTGGTATTGCGGTATATGAAATTGGTTATCGAAAATGACTTTAGCACTCTTTATGCAATTTAGTATATGGGGATTTTCGAGAACACAAAATTGATCTAGCATAGTCCCGGTCCCAGGAAAATTTTTTTGTCCCGCTTTTACCTATTTCTGCGGTACATAAACTGTGTTATAGAAAATTATTCTCAAAATTTTGTTACAAATTAGTATCTGCGAGTTTTTGGGGACGAAAATTCGATTTAGGTATTACGGCCTAAACGTGGGTTAGCAACTTTTTTAACATCATGCAGCCATGGGAAATTATAAGTCATTAAAACTTTACTACTAAACCATAGATGGCACTGAAAGTAGTATGTTAATAAAAGAAAAATATCTACGAAAACTAACAACATCATGTAAATTCACATAATAAAAACATAACAAAGAAACTTATACACAATCAGTTGGCGTTGCAAAAAGAAGGTATGTAAATGTTTACTTAAAATGTGTATAATATCTTAAGGAAGATTTTGAGCTCGAATTTATTTATTTTTAAGTAGTTAAATATAACTGTAAATACCTATTTTAATACTACCTTTATAAACTTTTAATATATGCTACTATATACACTTGAAATATACAATATTAATTAAATATCAAAACTAAAATAAAAAGCGTTATTATTTGGTTCAAAATTATTCAAAAAATTTTGGGAACTCCGAGCAAGGGTCGGTCCACCAGGTACTAATAAATAAATCCTATTATTATTAAGATTGAAGTTGGGAGTATACCGAAGAATTGGTCATTATTACGAGTCGGTTTCTATATTTAATCTTGTTTCATAATAATACGCGTTTACTTGACACATACATAGTCATACAACTTCATATTTGTAAACGTATTCATATTGGTGGAAATCACCCTGCGCACTCGCCAAAGTTTGCTTCTAAGTAAGTCCGCTAAATCCGTTGAGAGACCCTCGTATGCAATTCGCACACACGTCCGTTGGAATAGTCGACGCGTTAAATTCGATAACGACGACATCTCGTCTAGTAGTCCATTGTCGGCACTAACTGACGATGTAAAATGTATACGGATATAGTACCTCACAGTCGGAATGAAAACATGGCCTACACGCCGACAAAAATCAGACATCCGAGGCACGTCTACGAACTACCGAAACCCGGAGGATGAAGGGAAAGTAAAAGAAGAAGAACGAACGAACGAAGGAGGACCAGAGGGCAAAAAGAAAAGGAATTCGGGGGCTGCAGTAGATTCAGCTCACGAACAGTTCCTCACTCTTTTGCGCAACTAGAATAGTGCCTCCATTCTTGAGAGTTTGTTTGCTTCGACGTACTGCTTTACTTCCAGATTATTTTATTGTTTATTTATATGTGTGTGTATGTGTGCTGTGTGCGGATTTATCTAATAATATTGCTCGGCGGATTCGTTCGCATTGCCGCGTAACAACGATATAAATTGTCTAGAAAAGTACTAAGATGGGAAGCGTACTTTCCTGGAACAGAATGACGTTCTACTTAGCTTTGTTAAAAAGAACAGGGTATTTTCCCGAAAAGATCAACAGAAACGTCTCAAAGTAATATATATATGAAAGATGGTTGTATATTTCTTTAAAATAAGGACACTAAGTACGTGTACATTTCCTCGAATAAAGCATCAACGCATGTAACATCTTATACTTGGAGGGATGTATTATGATAGGAGAATTTCCCATATTGACAAAACGAAATGCTTTACATATTTGTGTGGTAAATCAGCTTTGAACAGAATCAATTTTTCTCGGATATTCGCTTAAACATCAGCAACCATTTACACATATACGTATGTATTGTGGAAAAAAGCCAACCGACGCATTGATAACGTTTCATATGGAGGATTTGGAATCATGGCAGCCAGTTGCTCCGATGAGTATCTTGTGCGGCATGTCACGCTAAAAGATTTCGAGTTACATCTGGATAATAAATTAGTATTGTGTTCTCGTTCCTTCTGAATTCTGTAGCGTGGTATGCGATGCTATATACGTATCGAGAGTGATCGGTTTTTATCCTCCATATGAAACGTTATCGATTTAGAGCGTACGGTGTGGACTGGTCGCGACTTGTCCTCTACCTTAACGCCCACGGTATTCCCCGCTATGTGCTATTTCCAACAGTGTATTTGACTATACTTTCCTTTGTGGATTACGGAGTAACATGCGCTGGTTTCAAACTGAAGTGTTATAAAGTATAAAAATATTTCGGTTGAAACCCTCCACCTAAGTTCAGGATTACGGTATATTTAGAAATAGCATTTCAGTATTAAAGTTAGCGTACCTATCATTGCACATCCTATCTTCTGTCTAATACTGTAACTTATAGTTAACTACACTCGAACCTCGTCAAATGTCGCATCTCGGGTCTTGTTTGGACACTTTACGAGATCGTGGAATCCTAGGACTAGAGCTAACAGGCGGACAGAGCCGTATTGGAATAGAAATATGAGAATACATTTTTTTTATGAAATGTCAGAAATTGTCTATATGTTCGTTGAACTTGGAAAATTACTAATTTTTCTTGAGTACATGATGGAAATGATGAAATTTGTTGTGAAATTGTAGTTTCAAAATGAGAATTCAATAAATATGTCTGTATTAAAAAGTATCTAAGCTGTTAGAATTGAATTTTTACATTACATAGGATCAGAAATTTAATCACGATTTAAAAACGTTTCGATCTATGTACACAATTTGATTTCATAGCATTTAGTGGAGTTGTCGCCAGTATGTACATTGCACATATTTATAAACTCGCTATGAAAAGTAGCAGTGTAGATTAACGCTACGAAGATGGATGAAAGTCAATAGTACTTGTCAGTGTGACTGCCAATTTGAAACGATATACGATACGGTCCTGCCTTTTCGAAGACGTGGCAGGAAATGCGAGTACCTAAACGATTGAGGATCGAATTAAGCTACACTTTGTGAGGTGGCACTTTACGAAGTTCCATTGTATTTTCAAGTTTCACACCTGACATTATACAAGTATTAAATCTCCGTGATTGATCAATGGCGGTTCTGTTTTAATTGCGTTTTGAAGATTTTGCACGTGCTAGATGTCCTTTCCTGCTTGTTCATTCATGTCTCGGATTCCTGGTAGTATCTGCGGAAGAGGGACAAGATGGTCCTCGGATCAAATACGGCAAATAGTGCTGCTCTGTACAAGAAATATAAATTAGGAGTAGTAAAGTACTACTGAAACTTTAAATTTAAAAATATGTGACACGGTAGTGTCTTGTGAAAAAGGCAAAACCGGACGAGAAGGATGACAAAATCGGCTTTTCTATATTACACAGATTTATCCGATTCGACTAATAAAATCGATATTCGATTATTAGCGAATTTTGCTATCCACTGTTAATTATCTCATCCGAGCAAATGGATGAAATAATCTGTTAATTGCGTGACCAAATAAATATTTTAAATTGTCACATTAAAATACTTAAATGCAGACGTGTTTAAGATAAAAAAGTATGAAAAGAAGTGATGGGCAAAAAGGAAGGTATTACATGTGCGATTACATGTGCGAAAGGTGAAATAAACAAAACCCACCATCAACAAAGGCCATCTTCAGTCTGATGAAGAACTTTAGGAGTTAGAAGCATAGGCAGTGCGTCCTGTGATACGATATAAGGGGATCAGATATCAGTAACAATTTATTGTGTATGATGTATTCTAGATTTTTCTCGCGTGATGTATCTTTTTATGTCCTTATTTCTGGCCTCTTGTGTATCCTCGGAAAGCTGTGCGATAGGTAACATAAAAGAATTAATAATTTCTGGACCAGGTATTAGAACTTTGTGAACAGTAGTTAGCATGTAAAACCATGAGTATAGTGAGTACTACAACTACTTGGTGTTACTAAGATACCGTTTAAATAGATTTATATTTAATAATAATAATGCAGAAGCATGTGAAAGCTATTTAACTCTGTTTGCCGCATTCCGTTTACCGCTGTTTCTAAAACTTTGTTCGGCTGCAAACTATATTTGTTTTTGTTTAATAATTGCCCTTAATTTCGGCTCATTCAGTAAGTTTTCTACTAATTTCTATATCTTCAGGCAGTCTACTTCAGAGTCTTAACTAGTCAGAATTTGTATGCAATAATCGATCTAGTCATCTTCCACCTTTCACCCATTTTCTTACTAAATGTGTGAAATATTTTGTACAAAAACTTTCTAATACTGCCCGATGTATACAACATCCCTTGAGATCGAGAAAAACCAATACTGCTTGTAACATTTCATTTATCCGGATGTACTTTGAGCTTCCTTGGCAAACATCGCAAAGTTGCCTTCTACGTATTTATGGTGGTAGGTACTCCTAGAAAATTAAGAGAACTGTACTTGCGCATATTTGCGCACCTTCATATTTTGCACGCATAATTTCAATACATTGAATTAAGTCACCCATAAATCTTAACGTGAGATCTGATGAGACTTCTTCTGTAGCTCTCGAGAAAGGTAGAAAAAAATATATCACTTGTTAGAATTTGAAATTTTCTAAAAATCAAAAATAGATATGCGTAGATATATTTATGTATAACAAAAATGTGTAGAATTGAGGTACGTACTTTGCTCTGTTGATTCCATATTAAATTTTCTTAATATCACTTCCCGTTTAAAAAATAAACGTGTTACTTATAGACACAAACGTTCGTGACTACCTAGAATGTATATGCAATTTAAAAAGATAACGATGTTTACATTATGTTTAACTACTTGACCAAGAGCGAAGCGTATAACCGATGGTTGGAAGATATACATCGAAATATTAGGAACTTTATTTGGCACGGTTTTCAATTATATTTGAAAGTTGATTTTTTGTTTCTTGTTTACCAAGATTCGCCACACTGTGCGGGGGCGCAAGCTGAATTAAAATTGGATGAGTAGATAAATGTCGAAGAACCGTTTAAGTTGATGGATAAAGAAAACTCAATGAGCACGGCAGACTGTGGGTGGAAAACTGAGGGAATGACGTTACTTGGTGATTGACACTAATTCCGACAATCAATCGGTCAGGGTTGTAGTGCGGAATACAATGCAGCATGTTAATAGAATGGATCAGAACGAAGAAATCAGAATGGAACTTACTTTACGAATCGCCCTCGTATTATCCCTTAGGTTGCTTGTATTACCTCATTTCGCGTTGTTTCCTTTCAAATCTAGTTTCTTTTCTCATAACTCCAAGAACAACAAACCAATTCAATTCGAGTTATTAGATATTTCTTCTTTCCTTGATAGATTAGCTGAAACTTAAACTTAAACAATGCTGTTGGAGGAAAGAAATAGAATATTCGGATCCAGGAGAAACTAAGACTCTTCCAGATTAAACGAAAAATATGCGATTAAGCGCAATTTTTAGGGAAACAGAACTTCAGATTTGCACTCGTAACCGATTAAAACTAATGAGAAATAATGGAGACTGACAACAATATAGAACGCAATAAATAAGTGTGTGAACATCATTAACGTATAATTATTGTATTAGGTGGTAGCTATGGTCTTAATTATAGCGAATGTTTTACGCGTTATAGAAATAAAAATATTAATACTTCATTTATTAAGTTGAACCAAACGCAGGGGTTAATAACAAAATCTAATGAAATAAATACGATAAAACCGGATTTCCTTCTTTAGCTGTTGGCACTAATGTTAAGCTTTCGGTCACTATAGCATAATAATAACATATTATATATAGTGCTCTATAATCTACGGGACGAATTGGTATTGTTAGCAATATCGATTATATATCAAATCTTACTAAAATTTTTCGTATAGTCATCGGCAATTCCAAACAAAGTAACTTAATTATGTTGATTGTCCTGCTTCAATGTGCACATGTCAATAGCATTATGAGGCACGTAAAATCCATATCAAACGTATAATATAGCTAAAAAGGGAAATGTTATAAACGAATTTAATATAATTTAATACCACCTGAACATTGACAAATAAAGGACAGTATTTATCTGCAAAATGTCATTATTGCTATTATTATTACTGTATTGTTTATGTGCTACACCGGCTAAAACATCAAATGTAAAGTTAGCTTATCTATGTATTCAGATGAAATATATATTGAAGGTTTGTATGACTGTTACTAATTTTGACTTATTATTAGTTTTGACTGTTATTCATCGTATTGCCTCTGAACATATTGACACGTTTTTTGAAAACCTGGATCTGGTTTCTGAATAATTTGTTGTTATTTCCTTAACCATTGTGCTAAAAATGTTATGTCGAATGATAGAAATATCAGATATTTGCTCAACATTGTACCACTTCAAGATGAACTGACACGCATTCAGGATCATTCAGTTATAATATATAATAATTGTGAAAGCCGTTACTTCGTTAGACAATCATATCGATACCCCAAGAAACAAAATATTAGTTTCTTGGTGTATGAATTCACTGATAATTTTGTAGTAAGTCTCAACTGTTAAAATAGGATGCTCACACATCTTTCCTGGACAAATTTACGCTGAGAACAAAAGCTTTTCCTATCTTGACGTAACTGTAACAGTAGGTATGGATCGATGTTTTACTTCACTAAAATACTAATAGAGGATTCAAACGTTTTTCCCTTCTAATATTAGTTCTATTTGTACGGAATGAAAGTTCGAACCATCTTATAATGGAACTACAATGTATTCAGCACCCTGCTTTAAATAAACTTGTGAAACATTAGATGAGCAATGTGAATTTGTTCTAAATAGCATTAAAAGGCAAAAAGCGGATAGTTATGTATGTGTATGTGTGCCAAAATCTTTATTTCTAAAATGATGATCTATAGGCCAGATGTAACAGTTATGGATCACTGATTGACTGCTTTATGAATTTTATGAACGTGTAACGATATATGTATGAGGCTTGATTATCCGGTTTAGTATTAATATACATATATACATAAATAAAGTAAATATTTTTTGAATTTGCTTTCGGCGCATGCCACTTATTTAAAGCATATTAAAGTCATTAATAATTCACACATAAAAGTGGCAGCAGGAATGGGCGGAGAACTATGAACTTTATCTATTACGTGGATTGAGCTTTTACCAGGTACTTGGAATAATTATCAATCAGTACTGTTGCAGAACAAAACGTCCTACATTCGCTTTCAGATGATCTTACGAAGTCCAACGGTGGGAGCTGACAAGATTCAGCTTGTGACTTTTTCGAAATTAAGTTAGGGAGATGTTCTGTGCAAGTAACAATAACATTAACTTCCGCAAGGTTACCTCCATTGTTAACAAAATTTGATACTTTCCCAACACTGAGAGTATCCAATTTTCGAAATTTTTGTAGCAGCCTATCTACACGAAACATATCTACCATTCTATAAATTTCAGTTAGCCCGGATACTGTACAAGAACTCCCCATTACTTTTGGTCTCTCGCTCCAACTTTTGCCGTAGATGGCGCCCTGCTTCCGCAGGTTTGTGATACCGCGTGCGCCGATTGGATGCGCGCGTGGGGATTTAGCTTTTTACGTTGAGTGGGAACAGATCATTCTCCGTGAATAAGTTATTCCGTTTTCGCTTTTAGGTTTCATTTTTAGACGATATACACGGAAATTCGACGCTGGGCAGTATATAGTATCGTTAAGAGCATCTAGAAGTTTCGCTTCCCCTAGTTTTACTATTCAAATTAATCGTCCACGTTGCTTTTCCCTTAATTGGAGGTGAGTCTTTCTTTTCTGTTGTTGATTACCATTGTAATTTCAGAACATTTTCTCATCGTATTTTTCACGTTCCTGTAGGGAATTAATATAGGATGGTACAACTAGTTCGGGCTAATAAACTAGTGTGGGCTAGTGTAGGCTACAATAACTAGTATATCCTAAGTTTCATTTGCGAGAACATTTGAGAACCAATATAAGTTGCTAGTTATATCATTGGAGCTGTTTCCATTGGGATAGCACGGCCTGGATCTCCATCTTTATTACCATCGAGATGGGTTACCTGCACTGTAACTGTGTCTATCATGTTTCTGACTTTCCTCTTATTATCATCATTTTTAACAAAAGTTTTAAAAGCTAGTAACATTATACCTGTTCGCAACTCTCCAAAATTTGCAAGGTTTGTAGCCTATGGCCAATTCCTATGCTATCTAACTATTATGCAACTTGTAAAATAAAGAGGATCCGGAAATACTTATTCGGCAGATATATTTATTTCATGAGCTAAGTCCTTAGTAAATAACAGTGGGCGGCCGAATTTCTCATCCTTTGGTAACTGACAATAAGAAACATAAAACGAGATTTAACTTTTACATGACGCCATTAGCCCATTGTTTGTTTGGACTACAGGCAAAGATTTTTATCAATATTATTCTTACTGTATTGCTTAACAAATACGCTCAGCGTTTATGTATATTCGACATTTAATGATGCGAACATGGAATTATTTCTATCTGTATATATAAAAATCATGGTTTGTTCGGATGCTTAAAACTCGAAAACGACTGAACCAAATTGGATACTTTCTTCTGCGGGTTTGTTCGTAATTGCAACGCGAACATTTAGGAAAAAGAAAATTATTAAACCGTGTGAAAAATTAAGAAAAAAAAATTAAGAGATTAAACAAGTTGACGTTTGGTGCGTAAGGTTATGGTAGCCATGGTGCGCGCAAAAACAATTAAGGTTATGATATTTGTGATTGTGCGCGCATAAATAATTGGTATGTCATAATAGAAGCAAAGTCAGCAATATCCATCACAGTCTTATTTACAATGCTGCGAGCGAGAAGATCGAATCTTTCACAATGAAGCCGGAATGCAATTAGACTGCGGAATATTGCGAATCAATACACTACAGATGAAGAAGAAATCGCGCGAGAGAAGGGCGCTGTGTTAGTACGGCCCGACTTCGTGCTTCACAAACACAAGAACAAAGAGAGGCCATACGTGAAACGGCTCGGTTGGCAATGAGAAATCGTCGAGCAGAACACCGAGATCAACAACGCTGAGCCGCAAGAAGAAATGCTTCATGTGCTAATTTGAAACGAGGAGCGTTTCAATACGATTCCACAATTCACTACAGCTCGCACCCTTTCGTTTGTGTGTCCATTGCGATGCATTGCAGTTCGCTGGAGAAAAGTGTGGATTGTGCTGCCCAGTGGAAAGATTAAATTGCCATTGTTGCCTCCGCCACCTGAGCCATTGCATTCATTGCTTGATGGCGTAGCTCAAGAATCCCGAAATTTTCTTTCGAACGCTTAAAGGTACAACGCACGTTTCCAAATGACTTCATCTGGACCAAATATTATTGAAGAACGCGGATTGAATCCGACATTCAAGGTAATGTTTGTTAATAAGAGAGTAACCTTTATTTTTGATAATTATAAATCACTAATCATCAGTTCCCTTTCGACTATACAGATACAAGGACAAATTCACCATAGAATTGGATCATTGCAGCCGGTTGAAGACGCACAGCATAAAATTGTTGCTAATTTACTTCATGGCCAATATGGAGGATCAACTTGATCGGTGTCAAACGATCAATTCAAGATTTGCAGCAAATACTTCATGAACATCATGCATTGATCCGGTTGTTCAAAACTGCGTTGGATTGCATGCCAAGTGATGACTATAAAGTCGTGATCAGGACAAATAAACGCCCCGCTGGAACACACGAACGACAATTCAACGCCCCGACAATAGATAAAGTCGCAAAATATAGTATATCACAAGGTGCTTCAATGAAGAAAATAGACACGAGTGCAACCCATTCAGCAAATAGTTTAACAGAAAGTTGTGCTACAATGATACGCGAATCATTTGGTTTACATTCGATAAAGCAAATGTTTTGCTTCCACGTGAATTTGCTCCTTTTTGAACTTTTATTCAACTTAATTAATTTTATCTTAATATAAACTAGTTAATAAAACTCAGGTAATAACTTAAGACAACATTTATTAATTCAAAGGCGGTACGAAGTTTGCCGGGTCAGCTAGTATTTTTACATTTGTTAGGCAAAATCACAAAATCATATTGCGTTGCATGCATTGGTTGAAAACCATTTATTTTTATATCGTCATTCTTTGTGATCGATTCAGAAAGTTCTCTTTAACTAGCTTGGTGAAATGTCTCAAGATTACAACTATTTGTTCCCCAGTTATTACATGTTCGTTCACTATACATATTTACAAGTATTCTCCAGAAATAAAATGAGATATGCCTCAATATATAGAAACTGCATTTTGCTAGTATCGAATTTTAATTTCTAATTAGTTAGCCCAAGTTAGTTGTGTTGTATATGTGTGCATGCATAATTAATACAATTCATGTGCATGAAATGAAACTGAAATCTATGTGTAATTTGTATCTAATTATTGCTATTAAATATTTTAGAGTGTTCGGTGCGAAACATAAAAGCCGCTAAATGCTTCGGTCCAACCGTCGGTCATTAGCATTTATTCAAACAGCTGGAAATGCTATTATTCTGGTATGAATCGACAGAGTTAGGAATAATTGCATACACTAAACTGAGTTACTAACTAGTTAATCCAAGTTTCTCTATTCAAATTGACTTTGCTCTACATATGTAAATAATTATATACCCATTGACGTTATATAGACATATGCAATCAGGGCCAATTTCTCGTGCGAAACATATTATAGGAACAGTTTACATTCTAAGTAGATTACATGCAATAGGGTACTTTATAAGAAAGTTGGACAGATTAAGATATAAACTTCAACATTTAAACACGTGAATTATTTTTTTCTCTTTTATCTACAGAATGATGTCTCTTTAACAATATGCGTTTTGTTAGGTATTGTAATTCATGTTTGATATGTGGTTTTGGTGGGTACGGACAAGTGGGGAATCTCAGATCAGTTACCTGTCGTATAACATGTATATCAGTTTATAAAGTGTGTTTCCTTTGCCACACGTGGAAAGAACTGGAGATACTATAGTGGAAGGTAAGCTTCAGAATAGAGTCTCATTGGTAGGAGATGGAAATAGAAAATTACAAAATTGGTTAAGAAATTTAGTAAACCAGGGAATTGTTAAGTTCGCAGAAACAATTAGCTAAGTTACAAAAAGGAGGTGGTACATGCACAGGAGCAATTTGTGCTCACAGAAACAACTGTGTGATACAAGAAAGGCCGATGACAATATACCAAATCTACTTGTTCCTAAGGTGAAATTACCGAAAGGAATTAAATCAAAATCTAACGAATGGATGGGAAGGTACTCAAAAGAGTTGGAAGATAAACAAAAATTACCAGAGCAAATGAAATAGAAAAGAGTGCTAAAGGACTTATAAGATCAAAGAATATATGGAGAACAAACTAAAAGATTAGTAAAGGATAGATTAGACTATAACTTCATAAATAAGGATATATAGTAGTAGTAGCCCCCTGCTATTGACATTTATTCGCACCAGAAATGGTATTCAAATGTTCTTCGTATTTTAGCAACAAGAGAGTGATGTATACAACAACAAGGAGAACAGTCAGACTCGAATATCATTACCTTTGAGCCCTCCAATGAAAAAAAGAGGTAAATCTAAAGGGCACCCATGTTGTGTTACAACAAAGAGTTTCGTCCCTGAACAAGCACCAAAACTTCTACCTCCACGATTTTAAAAGTAATCGTAGACCGTGACGGTTTTTCAGTGATATTTAACATTGAGACTATATTTAATATCATCTAGGAAAAGTATTTACGTCTAGTGGTATTAGCATCTACAATACGAGTCACCTTCCTAGGCAGTTAAACGGATACTCTGGTACTGAGATAGGAAGGTGTATCCTGCGCGCAATTCGTAATTTTGCATAAAAATTATTTTCACTTTTACCTTTTACGAGTAATGTTATAGATAAATGATTACCTTACCTTAAATCCTCTGAGATTGTCCACAACACAAGCCAGAAGAGCATCTCTTCCTATGGTTACTGTAACATTCGGAATAGGTTCTGCAAATCGTGGCAGAGCAGTTTCTGAAATAAACGAGAACCTGGTTAATAATGGAAAATGGAACACGCTTATGTTAAACGTGAATGGCGCAAAATTATACAGGCTGTTATCTAGAGCAAATGCCCAACGGTGCACTATTTTAAATAAACTGCAATATACATATTTCACTCGAGTTACATAGAAAGTACCTTGCCAGCAACATTATTTTAGCTTTTGCTACAATTTTATATCCATAGGTCTGGTCGAAAACAAGCAACAAAATATCTTGCAAAGTTGTTCGCTGATGATAGTGTAAAATATCTTCAGCTACATGCATGCCGCCAGCCGTCCTTCCTCATCTTCGTTGTTGAACTACTTATTAATAGCTACGCTGTCGACAAACGTCATATACGGGGGCGGTTTGATGAAAGAGTAATTTTTAAATAACGAAGTTATTTTACTATAAAAATATATTTTATTTTTCAACGCAAGTTTTGACTCTAGATATTTACCACAGCGAGTTTCCAATTTTATCTAAAAAGTGATCTTTCAAAAACTCTTCAAAATATGCATTTGTTCCGGATATCACCTCTTCATTTGTCCGAAATCTCTTTCTACCGAGCCATTTCTTAAAATTTAGAAATAACAAGAAATCACCGCGAGCCAAATCTGGTGAATATAGCGAATGAGGCAGCAAATCGTACGCAATTCGACTAATTTTATATTACTATTATTATTAATATTACGCATTATCGTGATGGAACAACAGTCTTTTCTTCAATAAATGCTGTGGGTTTTACTTATGTTCGGCATCAAACATATCATCAAGACACCATAATATTTACCAGTTATCGCTTTTTCTTTTTGCTAATTCATAAATATAAGACGTTTGGAATCCCAATACCGTGACCATGACATTATTGGCCGAGAATCGGCCCTTGCCGTTTTGGACGACGCCCCTCGAAAGAGTCCGTTGCTTCGATGGTATTTTTCTTCTAGAGTATAATGATGTGGCCAAGTTTCAGTTACTGTCACATATCGATAGAAAAATTCTCTTGGATTACGTTTGAAGATAGCCAAACATTCTTCTGAATTTCTAATATGAGCGCGCATTTGATTAGCATGAAGAAAAGGTGGGACCCATCTCGCGGCTAGCGTTTTCATATTTAAACGTTCATGCAAACTACTGCAAACCTGTTCGGTTAAAATATTTACTTCATTAGCTATCTCACGTATTTTCAATCGACGGCCACTAATTACAGCGGCATGGATTTCATGGACGTTCTGCACCACGATATTCATTAAGTCACCTTTAAAAGCAAACAACTACTTACACTCATTCCATGGAACGGAGCACATTCACGATCCTCTTTACGTAACCTTTTCTCCATTTCATGAATTGTTTTTCCACGTAGAAAGATAATGTTTAAACAAAACTCAAAATTAGTCCTTTTTCCATATTTACAGAAGAACGAAAACAATTTTCTTTGAATGGGTATAAAACAACCTATCAGTCAGAGTTGTGTGAAATTTTTGACAGTAGACGTCAGAACCATGACGGAAGCAAAGAATATAATCACCACAGCGATAATGCTGCCAAGCTTTAAACTAGTCAAGTGTTGAAAATGCACACTTGCTTTCTCTAATGAATCACTCGCCCACTATAGACAAGTCCCCTGATTACTGGTCGATTTACTTTTTGTCGGTGATCAAATGAGATCTAATGAGTTCTTGGAAGTAACGCCGAAACCGATGTAATTTCCCAAAAACACACATGTTGCCAAATTGCTCAACAATCAATAACTGATCTTGTTACTATTGCAACACCTTTTGGTGGTGTGGTGACACAGTTAACGAATAACATAGGTGTTGTTTCGATGCCCAAATACCAATGATAACCATACACTACACCCAAAACAGGCGATAAAGAACTTTACACTACCGGCACGAAAGTCAACAGGAACTACCTGTCGAGAACATTTTCTAGTTACCTATTTGCAAAAACAGTCGTCGAAATAGCACTGGTTTAGTTATAAAAAAGCGATGGTAGAACAAAGCAACATTCTGACTGTACCCATTTCATACTTATACATATTTTGATAACAATCTATTTAGGTTATAAAATAAATAAAATTATCCTTACCACACCTTTCGAAAAAATCCAAAATACATACACAAACCCGGTAAATTGAAGAGACCCATAGTATCTGGAATTAACTCACCGACATATTTTACATCCAAGTGGGTTGTAGAAAAAATTAGGTAATTTACCCGTAAAACCCGAAAGTTAGGCGGTAAATAATTCCCCAGAATTCAGAACGAAACTAAGAAATTGTAATTTGAAAGTAGGTGAGTTTTTGGTGCCTTTCGATGTTACTTCATTATTTTCATTAGTACCTATTCCGAACTTGCCTGTGATAGCAATAAAACCGTTATTATGGGCGGAGGTTTTAATATTGATGTTTCTGTATCAGATAAGGACACTTCCTCTTTCTGCGACTTAATTAATTGTTACGGATTACGTATTTTAATAAATGAACCAACTCGACTCCCTCGTCCGAAAGTTGTATTGACAACATATTAATTAATGAATTTTCCAATATTCCTTACGAAGCCAGCGTGATAAAAACATGTATGTCGGATCACTATGGTCAACTATTGAAATTACAGCTGTCTTCCGATGAGCTTGGGACTAGTGTTTGTAGAACTAGGTTATTCTCAGCATCGAATATTAGCGATTTCAGCCATTGTCTAGAAAGTGAATCGTGGGCTGATGTTTTGAGCGAGGACGATATTAGTTTTGCTTTTAATAAATTTAATCAGACTGTTCAGCATCACTTTTTAAACTGTTTTCCATTAAAGAGTGTTCAGTCTGGTACTAAAAATACCTTAAACTAACGCCGGAATTATTGGAGGTCAAGCAGCACTTGTCCTTGCTTGGAAGCCTAAGCAAACAATATCCTATTTTTAGGGACACGTTCGCAAAACTTAATCAAAGATACAATTTCCTTTTAAATGATGTAAAAAGCAACAAATATATAACATCTTGACCGATTCATCAAACAGGACGAAGTGTATGTGGGGTATTATAAATAGGGAGTTAGCGGGGAGAAGCAGCGGTAATAGTAACTTCATTAAAATACAGCAAAATAATTCTTATCTCACTAACGAGGAAATTGTTACAAACTTCAACAACCTTTTCGCATCTTTTGATGATGTTTCTAATCGATCCCTACCGACTGCGGGAGAATCTCCGTATGAATTCCGGGCTAGAACAGAAGTGAAAGATTCTTTCTTCTTTTCACCAGTTACGCGAGAAGATATAGAACAGCATATCACTAAGTTAAAATGTACACAGTCGGCGGGTGCAGATAACATCTCGAACAGTTTGATTAAAAAGTCAAATCTCATGTTTCCGTACCCTTAGTGCACATTGTGAATAGATCGTTTGAGGAAGGTCGTTTTCCAGTAGCACTAAAACATATTAAAGTCATACCAATTCATAAAAACTGGATAAAGAATCTTTGGAAAACTATCGTCCAATCTCCTTAGTGTCAAGTTTTTCTAAGCTCATCGAGAGTATTGTGGCCGAGAGACTCTATGCTTTCCTAAGACGGCATAATATTTTGCAACCCTTTCAGCATGGCTTCATATCAGGTAAAAGTGTCAATACAGCACTAGAGAGATATATACAAACAGCTGTATCAGCATTGGATAGGAGGCTCATACCAATAGGCCTCTTTGTAGACTTTAGCAAAGCGTTTGATACAGTAGATCATGAAATTCTATTAAATAAATTAGTAAGTTACGGAATTAGAGGGGTCGCACATGATTGGTCAGATCTCATCTCACTGGTAGAACTCAATATGTGGAGGTGAATTCTTGTAAATCTAAAGATCTCGCAGTGAATGTAGGAGTCCCTCAGGGTTCCATACTTGGACCGATTTTATTTTTATTATACATAAACGATTTGGTGTATTGTATTGAAAATGAAAACACGTTAGTCGTAAACTATGCTGATGATACTAATGTTTTAATAACGGGACAAAACGAAAATGAAATCTTAATTAATCTTAGAACAGCTTTTAGATGTATTCAGCAATGGACTTTCAAAAATAAATTAATTATAAATCATGACAAAACAAAAATCATTAATTTCAGTAAAAATATCTGTTAGAGCATGTCTACTTGGATCAATGCAATGCATCGGTTCCGGTCTCAAGTTCAATTAATTTATTAGGCCTTACCATAGATGATCGATTAAAGTGGAAGGAACATGTTAATTCTTTATCTGGCAGATTAGCAAAAGTGGGCTTTGCTTTGAAAATATTATCCAAATTTTGTGATCTGGATATTTTGAAGGCACAATACTACGCATGTTTTCAGTCTATGGTGAAGTATGGAATTGTGCATTGGGGCCGTTCCGAAGGTACGCAACGCATTTTTATATTGCAAAAAGCGTGCAATCCGTATTATGGCCGGTCTGGGATCTCGGGATTCCTGCAGGAATGCGTTCAAAGAACTTAAAATTCTAACAACACCATCAATGTATATATACGAGTGCTTATGTGTTGCCTATAAAAATAAACAAAAATTCACTGGGGCAGAACATCAATACGAAACCCGTAATAAAAATTATACACTGGTTGTGGACAGCCATTTCACAGCAAAATACCAAAAACAAATTGATTACAATGCTTGTAGATTTTTCAATCAATAAACAGTTAAAACTTAAACTTTACCTACATTCAAAACATTTAAAAATACTATAAAAAAACAACTAATTGAGAGGGCAATTTACGATATCGACGAATTCTTTGGTTTCTGCTGGTGAGAATTTATTTTATTTTATTTTATGTATTTAGACTTTATTCCTTTATCTATTTAAATGTTTGTTTATCTATTCATATTTTGCTTGTTTGTAATATATTTTATTTTATAGCCTATTGACATAGTGCATAATTCTGCATGTACTCGGGACTATTGATCATTTATTTGTATACGTTTGTATAATAAATACTGACCATGTTTCAAAACATTGTGGATTGCAATTGCTTTTTTGAAATAAAGATTATTATTATTATTATTATTATTATTATTATTATTATTTATATTATTATTCCTGACACTTTAAAATCTTTGGAAAACTTACTCCATGGAAATGATATGAGCATGACAAAAATAAAGAATATATAAATTAACAACCCTTTGCATGCCCCAAAACTGTTTCAAAATTAAAAGCAAATTCATTGAATAGAAACATGGGACTTCGATGGACAATATTGTCACCATTTATCGCCGATTTCTTTTGAGCAATTTTGAGACTCAATTTCAAAAGGTGATAGGTATTTCCCGACTGCTTGACTTAGATACGTAGATGACATATTTGCCCTTTTACATTAAAAAATATAAATTACAGGACTTTTTGGATGAACTAAATTCTAAGTTTAGCACCGTAAAATTTATACTGGAAAAAGAGAAAATAACGAACTCCCATTTCTAGATACCTTAGTAATTAGGAGTAACACCAATTTGGAGATAGACATATATCGCAAAGAAACCAGTGCCAACAGGTTCATAACTGAAGATTGTACCCATAGTTTACAGCAAAAGTTGCATATCTTAATTTTCTAGTACATCGACTATTAAATTTTCCTCTCACAACAGAAAGATATCTAAGAGCACTTAGATAGATAGAAACATAGTCGAATACAATGGTTTTGAAGCAAAATTAATTGATAATTTGATTAGGAAACAAAATTTCAATCCCTTAATTGGGGAATCCATGACACTAAATTTGAATAAGCCAGCTAAAAAATTCGTTAAATTACCATTCTATCATTACACAAGGGCCATTCCCAAACTTCTCTAACAGTTTAATGTACAGATCGCATATAAATCACCTAATTCATTGGATAATATTTTAGGAAATGCCAAAGATAAGGTTGAAATAAATAAGAAATCAGGTATTTACGAAATGGGTTGTTTGGAATGTGGCGTAAAATAGATTGAACAAACTAAGCGATAAATACTAACACGATACAAGGAGCATATTTTTCATTTTCGGTTCAACAGGCCCGAAAAACCAAATTTGGCCCGACATATTTTGGATAAAAACACACCATACCAATTGCAAGTTTAAAATTAATTAAGGTGGTACAAAATATCAAGGAAGTAGATAGCTACGAAAGTATATATATTTATAAAAATAGAGAGAGAATTATGAATACGGATGTAGGGCCTATACCAAACTCCAAATCGTAGGAGCTATTGAATGAAATTTTTGATTTTTCTAGGATTATTCAACCGTATTAACACGCTCCACAGAGCATGCAATTTAAGTTAGAATTAGTATAAGTACACGCTCTGCATAATGTGAGATCAGTGTCATCAGGGTTTTGCTGTATTTCGCGCGTTCAGTGTGTGATCTTCATTGCGCATTGCTCAGTGTTGTACAGTGTTTCGTTGTGTAGTGTTCGTCTTAGGCATTAGCCGGATTCTCTGGTGGTATTGAATTTCCCAGTATTCCACTGAGTATGGCAACGTAGTTAGCCTCAGTTAGTCTCCTTATTGTTATCTATTTAGTTCTTTATCTGTGATTGAGCGTTTTGTCCGTACTAGGGGAAATAGTTCCATTTCCTTTGTACTTTTTCCTAATATAATTTAAACTGTGTTTTGTTGAATATTACGAAAGAATCGGTTCAACTTTAAAATTCGTTGTAGATATAGAGCTCGTCTAAGATATGGAAAGAAATATCGCACATTATTTTTAAAATTACACCGCTGGAGCTGCGTACTAGAGATTATAAGTTAATTGTGATACCTAAACCTAGTTATTGGAGCCTATTAAATTATATAGGTTGTTTTCAAAATTGTATCAACCACTACGTAAAATAACACTATTAAATTCGTGCCTGAAATTCAAAGTGCATTAATGAATGATAGTTCAAAATTTGGCATATATGATTACACTTCAGATTACTAAATCTTAATGTTATATTGAATACAATGTTTATTTAGTAATAAGTTTCATAAAAAATCTAATTCTTTCAAGAAATGCTTCCAAATTTTGTTTGTATATTGAATTAAATTTTCATAAGCATAATAAATAAGTGAGCTTAATGCCTTTTTTAAACATCTGTCGTGTTATGTAATGGTATTTTCATGCTGTCGATGTCGAAAGGGAAATGAAATTCATGGAAAATAATGGATGTGTCACCATATAAGGGAGAAGTAATGTCATCATTTGCCGGAGATGTGTAAAAGCAACAGAATTAAATCTTGCGAGGGAAAAGTCTTTTGTGAAAACAAAATTGCCCTTCTTGGTTCTCTTTCGATAACGCAATTTTTTTTTTTATTACATTCATTTTACATTGTTAATCCTTATACTTTCCATACACATGCATATATTTATATATTTAGAAATTCAATACTGTTATTGAGTTGTGCGCAAATTCTTTTAAGATCCAACTCAAATCGTAAAGCAGTAATCCACAGATTGGGGGATTATTATTTATTTTATTAGCAAGCGAACATCACTTATCACAAGGAGCACTGATATGCTAATAAGATTTCTACAAAGGAAACCATTTCAACTCAATAGAAAACGACGCAAACAAAAGTTTGACTATAAAGCATATTGGCGTTTAATAGCGAAAGATTTTAGGAGTGACAATAAGATTTGGGGAAATATGAACCTGAATGCAACCCAAAAGGTTTAGTAATAAGCTATGCACGATATGCTTCATCTTCTTTCTTGTTCTACTGATAAGGATCCCTCTAACTAACTGAAGATAAGTACGGACTGCCCTGTTTAATCATTTACCATATATTAACTAATATGTCTGTAATTTAACTCCCTCGTACATCGAATAATAAAACTGAAATTTAGTATCAAATTTCATGATATTCCAGGATGTATTGGTCCACTACCTACACTGAACAATGATACGTGACACATTCGTACTAGATAACTGTCATTTTTATCTACATACGTGCGCTTGCAACAAAGCCATTAGATTCTATTTTTAATATATGACAACGATACTAAAATTAGAACATGTCGCACCATTTCTCCCTCAAAATGCATTTTTTGCACAATTTTACATTACTGAGGTTGCCGCAACATAAAAATTGGTAATGCGAGGAATTTTCAATATTTAGGAATACCAAGATATGACAGGCGTGATCGTATAGAACAAACACCAAGCGACGCTAAAAGCATTCATAAATAAAATAAGCGCAGATGAAAACTAACAGTAAACTGAGATCGACCTACGATAGTTCAACACCGGAAAAGGATACTGCTTTTAGTACGTCCTCGAGAGATGAACATTTCAAACTTCACATTGCCGCAATATTTATCTCCCTACTGGTAGAGTCCAACGTGCCTCAATTTTATTAACTGCAGTGTTCGACGGTTCACGTCTTTCTTATTTTTGGGCTGTCGTGTTTTGAATATTTCTAAAAGTTTACATTAAAAACATGAAATATCCATTAAACCATACTGGACTATTGCTCTAATGGAGTCGAAACACTTTGGTAGTGCTTTAGAGAATGGAAAAAATTCTTTTGTTATTAATGTCGGAGAATGTTCAAATATGTACACAAACAATGTGTCGCTTTTGTAAAATTATACATATATTATTCACATTCTTTTTCATCATTGTTACACCACATCATTCCACATCATTCATACCAAATAAGCTATGTGTAGAGTAAGGACGATTTGTATTAAAAGCTGTACACGCGAACGCGTTTTATTAAACGTACAACACACATTTGAAGCAAAACGTATCTCCATTCCATTCATTATTCAGGAAATATATGCTTTCAAGATAAAGTAAATACAATACCCTCTATTCGTTAAGTCAACAGACATATTGATGGAATATGAAATTGTAACAAAATATTTTTCCACTAAGGAATAAAACCAGTATGGAAACGCTGTTTATTTCCAAATACCCCAGATGCGTATGTTATTTATGTATATAAATGGAGGTTATGTATTTCCATATCCAAAACCCAGCCTGTTAATATATTATGCTTTGGTATAAAACGTTTACTTCGTCAACACTTTTTTCCACATTATGGCTGGCTTATTTATAATGCAATATCAGTGTGTTGTGGTTAGAATTGAACAGCTTTCAACATGTGGCATATTACAATGAAAAACAGTCAGCCAGAAAGTAAAATTTGGATCTTCCAGAGTACGTCGAATGCCTCCTACGTTTTTGGACGTCACTGCATTTGATTCTTCTTCCAAATGTTTTATACATTCGATAATAGAATCTCCGTGTTCGTAAATTACATTAGCCGTAGGAATATTGAAAGTCTAACACCTAAGTGCAGAATGGGGTATATTGTTCCTATGAATTCCTTCTGAAACGCGAGTCTTTGCGGCGAATGATGATCCAAATATGTCACATAAATTTCCAAAGAAGACACGTACTTGAGAATTAATTCAACATGCTCGTGACATCGCCCAATTTAATTGATGAACATAGCAGTGTACGAAATGTGTATTTTCGTATTTTTCTTTAATTATTGCCTGAACTCTGCCATGTATTCCACTCATTACAAGTGCCCCGTGATAGCTTTGAGCTATGCGCTTTTTTATCATTTTTTAAAATAGGGTCAATAATATTAAAAATATTAGAGCAGAAGTACTGGCTGTACACGTTAGGACTTAATTTAAGATGGAAAAGTTAATGGGGATTGCAGCCAAGGATGAGTTGAAATAAAAGACTCTCTTTTGGTCACTCTAAGCTATCGAACTGATTTAATTCTTCATCGGACAGTTTTCCATGAGAGCTGGAAAAAACAGCTTGTCAGCAATTGAACCGAACAATCTTAAGATCACATTGTAACGCAATGTATTGAACAAATTGAAACATATTTCTCTGCGACCACATGGTCAACCAGTCCTAGACTCGGTTAAACGTAGTAGTGTACAGCTCGGTGCGTGATGAACAAGTTTTTACTTTTTAATTTTGTTTTAATTACATGTAAATTAAATTAAACTTTACACATTTAAAAAAGAAATCCCCAGAATTTTTCACATCTTCTCGCTGTCAATCCGATCAAACGCCTTTTCAAAACCCACCAAGCTGCCACATATCCTTAAGATAATTTTTTTTGTTCTGAGGTTATCTTGTGGGGTGCACTATCTGCGGTTGAAACGTTGGATCCAAATCCTGCTTGATACCTTCCTAGCTTCTTATCGGTATCTGGTTTCAATCTGTCAAATAATATTCTTGGAAATGCCTTTGATACTGTGGGCAAAAGCGTTACCAGCCCTCAATTTCTGTGTTTGTTTAAATTTCTCTTTTCTGATAATTTCATAATTATCTCTTCTTTGCAACCTATAAGTATTTTTCTTTGATCCATATTTTCTTGTCGCTTTAGGCTGTACAAAACCTCGCCAACCAATTCTAGATTGGCTTTTCCTACCTCTACAGACATGTCATTCGTTCTTGCTTCCTTCATTCCCATTTTTCATGGATATAATGTTTATTATCTACTCCCCGGTAATTTCTCGAGGTTTACATTCTCTTCGTCTAGAGCATCAATTTTTTCTATATTTTATTTTGGGTGAGATCGAAGCATTTCCACATTTTCATTACTTTTTTATTTGATTTAAGAATTAGTTCATATTCGTCTTCTATTTCCTCAGCGGTTCGGAACTATTCTTTGATAAATCTGGTATTGTATTATATTGTGTTTCTGAATAAAGCTTTTGACCAGGTTTTCCATAAATTTTAAGTCATTCATTTATATATTTTCTCTTATCCCCTTGGTTTACTTTTTGACATCTTTGATTCTCCCTTTTTATTTTTGCTACAGTAGTTTACCCTACAGTGTTTTTCTTTTCCCAACATATTTATTTAATTTCCCTTTGTTTACTTACTGCTTGTATTGCTTACAGACTTCGTAGAAATTTTTGTCGTCCTCTCTTTTGAAACCTATCTCTGTTATAACTTATCTATAATGTCGATTCTGTGCTTTCTGTATCCCCCTCTCCATTACACCTTTCTTCTGCTCTGCTGAAAAATTCACATTCCTAATCCTCATTTCCAAATTCTCCAATGTTAAACCTCTTTTTGTGCTGCATATTTGTTTTCTTAAGGTTCACAAGTGCTACCTTCAGGGTCCCCATCGCCCAGATATAATCTTATTATTAGTCTATGTTGACATAGACGCTTTATATTTCTAAAACCTTGTTATACCATTACCTGGTTAATTTGGTATTTCCCATTTCTTCCGAGTGATCTCCATGTTTCCCTGTGAATATTCCTATGTTTAAGAATACTTCTTCTTCTAACAGATAATTCGCTTTGTTGGCAAAATTCTATCAATCTATCCCCATTACCAATTCTCTCTCCCAGCGCTTCATTACTCATAACCTATTCATATCCAATAGAAAGTGTATGAAGTGGAAACGGCAACTACCTCTAAACAACAATCCCAACTGTTTGGGCGAGTGCTAGGAGGTTTCGATAGTTTATATTTAGAAAATATATGAATAGGGACACTATTATCATGCCTTTTCCTTTTCACTTTCTTGAGATATTTTTTGTCTCATAGTGTCTTTTTACGTTAGTGAAACATGATCTACTCTCTGAAGCCCATAATGTTGTTAAAATGAATATATCTGCGTGTTCTTCAAATATTTGTAAGTAGTCGAAAATATGTCCTTGTGGGTTATAAAACATTTACATCCAAAAAACAAATCTTGGGATGCAATTTCCTTCAATATAGGCGTCTTGTAAATATGCATATAAATAATAAAACACCCTTCTGCGGATTTAAAATTCGCTAAAATATACGCGAGGTGTCAAGAGCTTTTTTCATTCAGTAAAATATAAGTTAGCGCGCGAGAAAGCTTTCCTCACTTACGCGCAACGTAACCGGGCGACTTGATTAAGGCAATCCGTTTTGTATTTTCTCCGTTCTTCGCTCGGAGGAACTGTTTATTCGAAACGACAGAAGAAAAGCGGAAAGTGTACACAATAAACTGCGTCTGTAAGATTTAAGGTCAACCGGTTTATTTATGTATGTTTTCTTTTTTCTAGCGGGTTACCCGCAATTGGAATCCTCACAGATCTCGACCCGGAGCAGAGTTGAGCGAGAAAGCACTATAAACGACAATGCTAGAGCTATACGTGATTTCAAAATCTTTACCTTGCCTCCTTCAATCCAGATAAATTTTATTAAGCTGAAAGATTTACGTGCACTATTGTAAAGACCGTCTGGGAAACTGCTAATCCAAGCGGGAAGAGAATTTTCCGACGCAGTCTTCTGTTCAAAAACTCCTTCCACTTTAAAAGACTGTATTGAATAATACAGAAAGAGTGCTACTACCTGATTGATATGCAAAACTAAACTTACCATAATTCTATAAAAATTAAATATTTCCTTAAATTTTGGTCGCAAATTCTATACAAACCTACAAATTGATGATTAAGAATTTCCATATATATATTTCCTTTACTACAGTAATTTGCGCAAGGTATGATAAGCTTTTAAAATTTAGGAATTCCCACGCATTGCTGTGAAGAATAATCTTCAATACTTTATTCAGGATGCGACAGAATGAAGTCTCATATTTCACAAAGTCACTGATTAAGCCAAGACATGGATCGGAGATCGGAGATTTCATTCGCTTGGGCAGGTAAAAAGTTTATCGGTAGACACTATGTCTTGGTCAGATAAACAATACGGCTACGTACTCGAAACTTTCTTTAAAAACGCCGAATGCGAGACTGTCACACAAAGACAAATTCAAACGCACTTTCGTCTAAATCCAAATGCTGTAGGGAACTTACTGAAATGGATCGCCGATATAAGGGCAAATATATTTTCATTATTGGGTAAGCCTGCTCGCATTCCAAGGAGCATTAGAACGCTTGAAAACATCACGGTCGTCAGACCATCTATAGAAGTATCTACAAAGCGTTCTACTCGAAAACATGCTTGTGTAGCCGAGAATCCCGATCGCTCCGTAAAGCAAATTTTGCCCGCTAATTTGCATTTCCGTACGTACAAATCGATGGTTGTACAGGAATCAAGTCGGCCGGACTGGAACATTGTACGGAGCAGCAACAAAATTAACCTTAATCTGTGGTACAATCAACAAGGCTTCAGAAAGTCCCCGAGAACTTCACCAACGACCTTTTCACAGCGCGAAATTGATCATGCGATGCGCGCTTTGCAATTGGACGTTGTGGGGTCTTTTTTGGAGAAAAATAACATCAGCGTAACTGTGGTTTCCGACCGCTACTCTGGCACGTGGCAGAACTTTCTCCAGCCCCAATAGGCAGAATTTCAAGATCATGATCCAGAACACGTTTGGTCTCAACAGAATGGGACAAGGTACTACATCATTCGTCGTTCCGCTTTCGCACATCTGATTTCGTTACGAGGAGATATTGAATGGCAGCCTCGTTCCCCTGATCTAAACCGCTGCAATTTCATATGTGGGGCTATCTTAAATTGTAAGTGTAGGACCATCGGCCTCAAACCCACGAACAAATGAAGGAGCCAATCAGAGAAGATCGCCGTTATTTCCCCAAATATTCTGGATTGGGTGATGCAACACTCCAAGGAGAAACGTTGGCAGTATATATCCATGAGAATCGCCATTTGTCCAACATTCAGAAAAAGTTTTTCTCGTATCTTTTGTACTTTCCTCTTTATTAATTTCTTAAACGTGAAACACTACTCTGCCGCTGCTTCTAATTTTAGCAATAATTTAAGCAATTGTCGCGTATGTTACTTGGTCGTATGTGTACTCTATAGAAGTTGACACCTTACTGGTAACTCGAAAATATGTTAAGGTTGTAATTCCAGCAAACTTTCTCGAGTATTGTATGAAGTACTCCTAAAGGTTGCGATCCATAATCCACTCTTGCGCAGGAGGATTTTCCAAATAAGTGAGAAATAGCCAAAGTAAGATTGAGTACACATATCTACAGATTAAGATGCCATTCAGAATTATCGTCTTGTATGTTTGATGATGTTGGAAATTATTTTGTGTGATCAAAGTTCCGAATCTCGCAAAAGATATGGTCATCAATAAATATGTGAAATTTTACAGAATTGATTTCCGATAGGTACATATATGTAACCGAACAAAGACAAATTGACATAATATACAGTAACCTTAACGAAACATTTGCGCAATTTAGAATTTTAGAACTAACAACAGCAATCGTCTTGTTAATCTACTGAACGTATTCAAGGGATTCCCATTTATTCTTGTAAACGGTTGAACCATGGGTACCTTTGCATACTAACACCGGCTTTAGCAGAACAGCACTGCGTAGGTGTTTTTCTCAATCATGTATAGTTTTGTTATGGATACTTTATTAAACAAGCGACCATTAAAAGAATTGCCAAAGTAATTTAAATCGTCGCTTATTTGATAAAATATCTATAACAAACCGATGGATAATTAAGCAAAACACTTTGGTAGTGCTGTTCTGGAAATGTTAAGGCCGATGTTAATATCCAATAGTATCCATGGTTCAGCGGCTCGGCAGTAGTAGTTTAATAATTATTTGCTGAACCCGCGTAAACGGTTCCAATAACAAAGGCGATTTCGTGTTTGGCGCAGATGCGATTCCGGTATGCAGGACACCGGAAAATCGGCCGGCTAGTGGACCGAAATGGACGCAAACAGAAAACTCGCCATTATATATCTGCGGTGGGCTTTTTTCCGGATATGGGATGGATAGAAAACCATACTGGAGGCCACTATCAATTAAAAGGTACGATAGAGCTCCAGCGAAATGAATCCTCAATTGAACGAAAGAAAAATCGCTCTTCAATCGATACTAACATGTACATACATATACTGTGTGTCTAGCTAAATTCGCGACAAATGGAAAACTTTTTATTCTTGGGTTTATGAAAAAAGTTATTCTTTATAAAAAGTCCTGCTTCATCCAAAACTTAAATTCAAATTGTCAGATTTTAATATTTGTTAGTCATATACGAGATATGACAAGAAATATGAAATTAGTATAAGAGTGAAGTACCTTTATTTTCAATAATACTTAAAATGTTATAAGGAATAGTCGTTCAGAATTGGAAATTATACAATTTAAAAACAATTTAAATACGTTGGCCACCTCGGTCTCCAGATCTGACCCCACTTGATTTTTCTTGTGGGGTTATTTAAAAGAACATGTTTATATTCAAGCGCCGTTTACGGATGTAGGTCATCTAGAACGTGTTATTAGAGAAGAAATCCGTAAAATAACTCCACAAACAATTAGAAGGGTTTTAAGGCATTTTTGTGATAGAACCGTTACATGTATGGAACGAGAAGGCGGATATGTTGAAGCATTTGTGTAACATTTTCAATGCTTTCTTTTGTGTAAATGCTGTATTTAAATTGTATAATTTCCAATTCTGAACGACTATTCCTTATAACATTTTAAGTATTATTGAAAATAAAGGTACTTTACTCTTATACTAATTTCATATTTTTTGTCATATCTCGTATATGACTAACAAATATTAAATGTATATATATATATATTTCGTGACCTTTTTATACTTACATATCTTATATGATAGATCTCTACCACTAATAGGTCAATAAAACAAGGCTGGTTTGAACGATAGTTATATTTTCAGAACGTTTACAAACGTTTTCGGAATACCTTCTTCAGTGAAAATATAACTAGATAAATATATAAACAAACATTTGTTTTTTATTTGGGAACTATCAACAAAATAACTAATGACTAGGATTTCTTGATATAGAGGATGTGTAACCAACTTTTATATATGTATAAATTATAAAACCTAAATTAATGTGTAAACATACATGCAAATTAAGTAAAACCTTATATCAAAAAATCTTTGTCGAAACCTTAACAATTCTGTTCAAGGACTAGGGAAAACCCAAATTTAAAAACCTAGCCAAAGGTTTCCTTCTTAAGAAATGCAAATGTCATTTTAACAAATTGCTATATACATTACTTAAATTTTGAATATCGGTTCTGAAATTAATAGTTTTAGTGTCTTCTTGTATATTTATCATTTCATATATTAGTCTTTTTTGATAATTATTCTCTGTTTTTAATATAATTGTGTTTTCAAAATCAAAGTAATGCCCAAGATCTTTGTAATGCTTTGTTACAGCGGTCATTGCACCAAAATCATTATTTAAAGAATACTTATGGCTATACAACCTTTTCTTTAAATATTGTTTCGTCTGACCGATGTAACAACCATCACAGTCTTTACAGTTTATTTTATAAACTACATTACTTTGATTTTGTTTAATTATTTTGGATTTAGTATTAGTAAAAAGAGATCTGTTACTATAATTTGGAATGAAAGTAATGTTTATGTTGAATTAAGAATTAACAAATTATACAATAGAGGAATTAAAAATAATAACAATAAATCTTATAACGCTATTCCTTCTAAAAAGGTTTAAGCGAAAAATAAAAAAGAGTTTAATAAAAACAACATAAACATTACTTTCATTCCAAATTGTAGTAACAGATCTCTTTTTATTAATACTAAATCTAAAATAATTAAACAAAATCAAAGTAATGTAGTTTATAAAATAAACTGTAAAGACTGTGATGGTTGTTACATCGGTCAGACGAAACAATATTTAAAGAAAAGGTTGTATAGCCATAAGTATTCTTTAAATAATGATTTTGGTGCAATGACCGCTGTAACAAAGCATTACAAAGATCTTGGGCATTACTTTGATTTTGAAAACACAATTATATTAAAAACAGAGAAGTATGTAATGCCTGAAGTATGAAATAAATTCGGTAAAAGCAAAATAGAAAGTTATTGGAAGAAATTCTTGAACAGGTCGATTTTATTAGATCAAAATACATATTTCTGCATGGCAGTCGATTTTCAACTATCAGTTGTTTTTAACTAATGAGGTTGTAATTTATTTTTGGATAACCACCCCCATTTTTCGTTCTTGATTTTGAAACACCATTCTAAAGAGTGTTCGAACTGTCATCTGCCGACTTCCCGACAATACGCAACTGCATGTAGAAATTCTTCTTGTATGTTTTGAGTCGTTTCCGGGTTAATTGTGCCAACTTTATCTGTAATAGGATGTTCTAGTTTAGATAAATTTTATGGTGTTGTGAGGTACAAATTGGACTTTAAATAAACCTATAAAAAGTAATCAAGCGGTATAGAAGTCTGAGGATGTTGCGGTTCCTGCTATTGGTCGTCGCCTGCCAGTACAATTTCTCGGAAAGCAATTGTCTAGAAAATCTCGAACAGGCAGGTACGTAGTTTTAAACAAAATTTTGCACGGAATAAAATTTTGTTGCTAAAATTTGTACGTTTCAAATTAGCGTGCTCTTCCAATGTAAACTTTTTCATGAAATTCTATCTGATGTAACATCTATTACGTAACAGCATACGAGGCGCGCCTTTTATGTTTTTACAAAGTACCACTATCTAGGACAATTGAGATGTGTCATTACCAATGAAGTATAAGGTTAACTGGAACGCTGACGTTACAGTGAAAAAATGAGACACTGCTGCTAGAAAAGGATTAACATACTTTAAGGTATCACTATCCTTGTTGTACTCATTCAAACATATGCGATAATCTGAAATAACGCCGCAACAGGTAAAGCTACAATGAAAACGAATACAATGCAGATAAATATATAAATGACACCACGTAATGTATAAAAATTTATTCCATAAAACTATTAACTATTTACAAAATAACATAAGAAAGTAGAGCATTTCTACAAATTATAGACATAACATATAGGTATACGTAAAACATGAAAAACCTACCTACTAACTACATGAATACATTGCTTTCTCTAATTACCTGTTGCAATAACAAACAAAAATTAAAAAACATTTAATTTAGCTATATACATATAAAATATTTCGTAATACTAATGCTACATGTGGGAGAATAAAACAGTTTTGTGTAATTTATGTCTTATATTGGTTTTATCGCATAATTTTGTAAATTTTTTCTTCTCATGCGTTTGAATTCTTACATCCGCATATGTACTGCCAACAAATTTTATGATCTGAAATATCAACAGGATGTGAAGGATAGAATAATGTTTTTATCTCATATATGAATTGCTGTGGAACTAAATTTATAACCCTTTTTTAAATAAGGGTCTTTGCATGTGTCCCGAAATAACACCCGCTCTGAAGGCTTTCCCTGTAAATTTGACGATGTCGAAAATAACTATATGGTAAATATCTATATTGTTCAATTTTCAATGTTTATTTTTGAGATAACCAATATAGAGGTTAGATAATGGGCTGATAACTAATTAAAAAATAATTGAAATTTGATATTTCCAGAAGGAGTCCATTCATTTTGACAAATATATATGCACTACAGTGTTTAACTATTTTCACTATTAAACTACAAATATTGCTAAAAAACCAAATTCGAGTCTGATAGACACATAACAGTCAATGAGCGAGAAGAAGATAAAGATACCTTACATATATCTGCACTCTTCCAACACAAACGGCACGTTTTTCGTTGCATAGACACATTAACGTGAGCGTTCCATTACTATATCTATTTCAATGGTCATTACCATTTTCTTAAAATTTGACATTTGTTATATTGAAGACAGTGACAGATTAGAAGTGGACCCAGCAGTTTGTTTGCAGTGAATGTTTAAATAAAATTTCACGTGAAGGTTTCCTCTGGATGATTTCTTACGACTTTAGTAAAGGCTCAACGCAACCACGGTGCATATAATTGCTTTGTTCCACTTTTAGTAATGAAGCACCATCTGAAAGGAAACTGCGTACAATTGGTTTGCAGAATTTCGTCGTCGTCGTCGTGCGTTCGTCAGTGATGAATTGCGTGAAGGCCGACCAAAATCGGTGGTTGTTCCAAAAAAGCATCCATGCTGTGGGCAACATGATTGTAGAAGATCAACATCTAACGTACAATGAGATAGAGGCATTCTTACGCATATCAAACACAGCAATACATTCGATTTCGCATGACCATTTTGCTCTGAGAAGATCTATTTCCAGTGGATTTGGCACAATTTGGCCGAATCTTAAAAAGTTAATTGGTTTTAGGGAATATCCAAAAACTCGACCGAGGAACTGCAAAATCCGTATACAACAACGTAACAAATGACAAAAATTGAATATATTCCTATGAACTCGAAACTAAGTAACAATCCACTGTTAAGGTGTTTCAAGGTGAATGGAATTCCACAAAAGTTACTCGTTTACGAAGCCCTTCCAAGAGTACCTTCGCTCATTTCTTTGGTTACACTGGACATGCAACCATTACTTTAGAGGATTGATAAACAGTTAATGCTGAATGGTATGCAACAATCCTTTGCCAGAAGTCATCGGTGATACCAAGAAAACCAACCGGAAACTTCGCATCATTCTGCATCATGAAAATGCCAGCTGTCACACGGTATGTTAAACAATTGATTATTTAGAGTAGTAGGACGTCGAATTAATGTTCCGTTGGCCATAGCTGCTTGATTTGTGGCGTAACGATTTCTTGTTGTTCCTTGATATCAAATAAAAAATAGGTGGACAGCAATATTCAGCACATCAGGAAGCCTTCAAAAACCATGTTTTTAAGATACTTACCAACTTCAGACTGGAAAAATGTTGAGAATGTGCAAATGTACATTAATCTTAAAGATGCATATTGTGAAAATCAACGATAGAATTTGTTCCATAAAAATAATTCATTCCCTATGTTAGAAGCTCTTTCTATGAATAGAGTTAGCGACAAGGTAAACTCATTTTCTTGACTCGACGATGAACATGTTTGGAAGGGTTCATCGGTATATTTTGCGGTCATTATAGTCCATTTATTTCAAGGAAATGTATACATTTGAAATTGCGTTTGTAAACGTATCCAATACTAAGAAATAACCATGTTTCCTTTAACTTGTGGATTAAATTACGATATAATAGATCCGCCGGCCTAAACTTTACAGTTCTTAGTTTGATTATAATATGCAGTCTAAAATTCTTTACGTTCAATAGCAGTGAACAATGAAGTGATACCGTCGATACCAAACCTATGGCACCAGGCATATATCATAACATTCGAGACAAAATGCATTTCTTTCACTCCATCCTGTATCTGTATTTAATGCAGTGTAACCTCAACAAAACTAGCAATGTACTTTACAAACATAGATAATACATTTAGTGGTACCATCACTAAGGTAACAAGGTAAATACAATTTCATCAAATTATATTGCAATTCAACCGTGCCCCTTACAGGTATTACAGCAATTTATCGGTAACCGCACAGAATAATGCAATGAAAATAAGCGGATTAGGAATGCTAAAATTAAGATATAACAAAAGATTGGCTTCTACATAACTTGTCAACCAATTCAGCGAACTGCAGCCAAAGAATTATACATGGCAAACATAAAAAAGTGCACAACAGATATTGAAAATGGCATAATCTGCGTAATTCTACGAATACATAGATAACTAGATAAGAATGACTATTATCCTCTAACACGTTCTGTTGTATTTATTAAGCGCTATGTTTAGCTCTGATTTCAATATACAATGTATGCATAAATCAACGCCATCACCAGCCGTTGCTGCCCAAGTATGAGAGTCCCACGCTGATAGTGAGTTGTTGAGTATTTAAGTTACCAAAACAAATCTTCGAGGAGGAAATTGGAATCAGCATTAAATGGGGCAAACGAGAAATTTGAAAAATACTGATTAATTGTATCAAAATTTGCTTGTGCCTTTATAAATAATACAGGGGAATCTGTAGCTCTCTTGACTTACTTACCAAATCAGGTATCTAAAAAAACATAAACTTCCGTCAAATATTGTTACATAGAAGAATGTTTATATGGAGTCTCATTGTTTTGAAAGGAATAAATAGATAAATTGCAAATAACCAATTTGAAAAATCCGTTCCTTTGCCAAATTAGTATCAGGTCTCTGAGAGCATTCATTAAATAAACTCAAAATTCCAGCTTTTAAACTCAACTCCAGAGAAACTAACGCGGAAACTGGAACAGCATTTTCAGCAGACTAAAACACGAAACAGGATTATTAAGCAGCAGGCCGAATACGAAGTAATGGACGTTTTGTACAATTGCAGCCATGGTTATATTGCCAAACACTTCTATTAGCGCTACAAATACCTGCATAAAGCATTAGTTTCATGCATCTAGTACCTAAATCAGCAAGATTTATCTTCGTATTGCAAAGGTTCTATAGCTAACATTTCGATAGAATTTATAGTACTCATGATGGGCGCTTTATGGAACTCGAAACCGATCTGACAGATAGGCTGCCCGAACAGAATGAATGTGTCGACACGGTGCAGTAAAACAGCAACACAGGCTAATAGAAATTTGTCCGGCTATTATTTACAACTGTACGAGCACAGGCTTGCCCTAGGCGGCGGCGCGCAACTTATGCGTTGGCATTTATCAGTCGGCATGAAAAACCGTTATTCCGCCGACGATATCCAAATTATTTGGCAGTTTACAGTGAACTGAACAAATTGAAACGACGGACGAGAATATCGAAGCGGCGAGGCCAACTCTATTTACATACGTCAGGAAACGAATGATAAATAAACGGGCGTATGTGAAAACTACTACCGCAAATATCCAGAATCAATGCTGAACTGACCAATAGTATGCAGAATGGGTTAGGGTCTTAAGTCAATTAATGTTAATTATGTTCTATGCAGCGTACATTCTAATGAGGCCTCATAATAATATATCCTCTGGTTTTATGGCCATGGTCGGGATAATTACAAATTTTGCAGTATTAGTTCTAAAAGTGTAAATTTTCTATAAATTTCAATAAATCGAATATAATCCACTAACCATTATACGCCTGAAACACTCTATTATTAGAGAACAATATCTGGCAATAACTATTTGCCTGTTTATGAAAGTGTCCTCCTTACCAGTAGGTGATAATTGGCTTAAAACCTTTAAAGCGGCATTTCGCAAACTTTCGCGGTTTCCTTTTGAAGTGTATGATTCACGCCCCCTTGCAGCAAGACGGAATCTTTTCCAAGTCCTGTAAAATGGTTCAGCAACTGTGATAGTGGGGACATAACCATAGAAATAGTAAACCATGATACATGTTCTATTGGGTTAGTTGAGTAGAGAGTAGCAACGGTTAAGAGCGTAATATTTCGTTTGTGTTCTATGGCACTTAACTTAAGTTACTTAAAGTTTGTACAAATCCTTTGCAGTTATGGAAAAATATTTAATCGAATCTAAATGTAATTTAGATAAAGAAGCGCTCTGACAGCATAATTAGAAAGTAGTGTGACGACTATTCGAATTACGGTTTTGTAAATATAGCCAACAAACCACAGAGGTACATGAAAATAAACCTTACAATTTCTTTGTAAAGAAGTTAAAAGAGTTTAGTGATCATAAATTAGACTTCAATACAGTTTTGTCGCTGCCTCAAAAAGCTCTGCTTGCATCCTATCAGGTTGCACATCGCATAGCCAAATGCAAGAAACCTCCACTATTGCGGAAGATCTTATTCTCCTTGCTGCAGTTGATATAGTCACAACAATGGTTGGAGATAGTTATGTTAAAGAGATTCAGAAAACACCAATATCAAATCATAGTATTACTAGGCATATTGATGATAGGTCAGAGAATCCGCAGGAGCAGCTCCTTTCGAAACTTAAAAGCAAATCAGGATGAGGCAACGGATAGTAACAAAGTTGCACTTTTGACAGCCTAGGTTTGCAACTGCGATAATGCATTTATAAGAGAGGACTTACTTTTTGAAAATTCAGAAAAGACTACAGGTGGGAATTTATTTCAAGCTATTAATAATTATATAGTACACTCTGGCATGGAGTACAAAATTGTGTTGATGTTGGTATTGATGGGGTACCGGCGATGGCAGCACAATATTAAGGACTAAAACAAATGCTAATACTACTGCACGATACACATTCGCTTCGTAGGAAATTAGCCCCGAACTTTTTCTGTTGTAAATTATACAAAAACAAGGACTTTAAAAGCAAGATTATCTTTCTCAATGTGCGATAATATGAGTGTTAACTATTGTACTGAGAATTTAGTTAATTTCTTAAACAAAATTGCACCGGCCTAGCTCTTAATTAATGATATAAAAAGCATCAATTATAATCATATTTATAAATTTTGAGAAATATTTAACATAAAATAAAGATAATTACCCAATGTTGTATGTGTGTGAGTGTAATTTCTTTTATTCGATGATGGTTCTTCCTATGTCTCCTCTATGGAATTCCTTCTTTGATGCAGCTGTATTTTCTATGGATTCTTTCACCTCTTAACTTCTTTTTCGGTGTGGCTCCATTTTCTATAGATTCTTCCCTTTTTTAAATTCTTTCTTCTCCAGTGTGGTGAGATTCTTTTATTCACTGCTACTTCTTCTTAAAACCGTCTTCTTCGAAATATATTTATAAACTTATTTGTTGACTTATCTATCTTGCCAATTTTCTTAGTCGTTAACCAAACAAATTTTTTATTTATTTTTCGGAAACCAGGACTACACTACATTATACGAAACAAAACTTTAATTCTCCTTGACTCTACTTCAACCAGGCATATCGTTGTTATAGAAACCTGTATTGGATATCAATGTATCCTTGGTTATTTCCAGTAATTTTTTATGAATTCTTGTAATGTAAAAGTTTTGTATGTATGTGTCTAAATGTTTACAACGCATTTCTATGTTTTAATCGATGTGTTTCATAATAATTATTAATTTTATTTCTAGTTACATTGTTTCTCCCATTAAACGTCTCCGGCTTGAATTAACATAAGAAGCTAACACTCGTAGGGTACTAAAATGCTCAAAAGGTGGTAGGGTGGTACTGAAATGGTATAAATAGAACCCAAAAATAAACCGAATGTCATTTGAAGACCATAACCCCAACATTAGCTGTGAATTTTGATATATTGAATTGTAATAAATGATAAATTTTCTAATGGTAGTTAACCATTCGAGTATTACTATACAACACTATTCAGTACTACTGTTTTACGGCAAATCTCGGTGGTTATCACGTAGTAGAGTTATACAATGGGTTGTTGAGCTTCGGCAGGGTATATATTCGTTTCAGAAAAAGAAAATTACACTGATGCCAAGAATTTTGTTGACGGACTGGCTCATTCGACTGACTTTTTTGAAAAACTACAAAATTTTCAATACCCAGTTGCAAGAATATGATACTCATATATTACAACTATCAAGTAAAATTAACAGCTTTTCACACAAATTGGACATTCTATCAAACAAGATAAACAGTGTAGATCCAGAAATGCTTATTAAACTTATATTTATTGACGATAACAAACCAAGCCATAAATATATATATATATGTCATTTTCAAATGCATCGAAAATCACTTGAAAACCTTTTCTAAAAATTTTAAACGTCACTTCTTTGAAAATTATCTGATCAAATATGAGTGGAACCAAATCCATTTCAAGTGAACAAAGGTAGCACTGACATACCCGGAGTACATTATAACAACGACGAGTAACAAATAGAAAGCTAATTTGAAAAAGATTAGTATCATCAGATGAAGCCACTAGTTTGGTGAAATCTTTTGAACTGATGAACTTTTTAACATCAAGCTGTGGCTGATCGCTTCGTTAATCGCAGAATGCTATATCGTCCTGAAGAGTGCTAATAAGGACGAAACTAGTCAATGGTTGCGGTCTACGATAAATAAAGCACGATTCTTTCCGAAATTATGATTGGCATATGCAATGTAGTCTGCAGTGCAACTATCGCACAACTTTCTGTCGGTTATCTAACAAAGGAATCTCGGTGATAGGTAGTTCATCGGAGAGTTATGTAGATGTTCTATTCTTTTATTTATTTGCAATTTTGATTCACTTAAGTATTTTTTGAAACTAGGTTTCTATTGATTCAAGAGAGCATGCAGATTGCACCGCCACTTTCTTCATCTTATCTGCGTGAAGTTGGTTTCTCTGCAATAACTTGTGTAAAATCGAAGTACGAAAACCAGTTAACCATTGAACTTGAACTAAAAGTAGCGATTATTTATTTAGAACCAAACTTGTTTGTTTGTGTAATTCAAAACAGGCGCATTTAAATCAGTAGTTTGTTTAAATAAACTGCTAATTGTTGCTTGTTAGTACATTTTATGTAGTTTAAATTGAACCGTAAGTGCAATATATATGCTATGTCCTATATACAACCAATAATATGCTAAACATTAAGTTAAGTTAAATTGTATTATATTAGCTTCAAATTGCATTCTATTTTATTATTATTATTATTATTATTATTATTATGTCGCTGCACACCTTTGAGAACTTGTGCCCTCCTTCAAGGAGCCCCCTAGAGTCTAGGAAATGCTGCTTGAGAGTCCTAGAAGTATTCTTATATAGTAGGCTTATTATAAGGGTAGGGATACGTTTATACAGTTATTTCGGGCATTTTAGTCAAAAGATTGGAGCTAGCTACAGACATTCGGTGGACGAATTTTTGTATAATAAATCGAAAAGGGACTCCTCTCATTACATTGTTAAATTCGTTGAATATCCATTAATAACGTTAGTGGGGTTCCTTATAATTTCTCTTCTCGAATCATAAAGTAGCAGCTAATTAAAGCTTATCAGCTGTAAGAGTAACTAGCTACATAGAGTAATAAAATTCCTATGTGCACTGACTGCACTTAAAATAACCAGTATGTGTGAAATTCTAATGTCAATTTAATGCTGGTATATGTAGCTTCAAGAGCAACGTTAAATTAAACATGATAGTGTAGTTGTCCACATAAGAATCTGAAGGAATCTAGATCGTTGTGGTAAGGTAAGAAGAACAACAAAGATATTTCTACGTACTTCCCTCACTTATTGTTAATAAAGTAAAAGTAAAGTGGAAGTTGATTTAAAGAATAACGAAAAATGTAATATCAAAAAAAACTCGACTGCTTCTTTAAGTTTATTCGACTTTTCGTTCCTACTAAAATATATCCAATGCCAATATCGAATCTATGGAGACATTTAAAGCCCGTAGGAGTTACAGTCGCCTTGATTAGGTAGCTAAGGTTTCTTCTCATACATGAAATATTCGCCATTACCGCAGCGCTTGGAAGTGTTTTAAACCCGGAAAGCGTTCCCCTACATTTATTTTTTTGCATCGACCACTCACGTCGTCATAAATAAACGTTAGGAAGCGACCCTCGTCGATCCAGCTCTGCGCTTTTTCTTCTTCTTTTCTCCGGTTTTTCTCCTCGAATTCCCATAAACTGATTACCGAAACTTATACGAAAGGTAGGTCTATCGGACTTCGGAAAAAACAAGTTGGACGAAATCAAAACGTCCGAACGTGAATTTCAATATCGAACGTCGAAGTCGTTTTTATTGTCTTGCCCCTCAAATTTCATTCCGATGAACTTGCAGATGTAGCGATAAAACTCATAGCGAGTATAGTAATTTCGATTTTCATTCAGATGTATTTGTATAAATGTAGTTCGCAAATATATAAGTCGGGATTATATAAATACGTGCGCCTAAAGTTCATAACAGCGAAACCAGAAGAGGAATTCGGGATGTTTTGAGATGCGCACCAACCAATGCCGAGTTCCTCTAAGAGAAACCTTAGGAAATCACATTGAGCAGGTTACATTGTTGTTTTATAGTTATATCAATAAAAAGCTTTATAGGGTAACGAGAATGTAATCCCCAGTTTCTGACCCGATTCGCTAGTAAAAGTTATTTATGTAAGTATCATAAAGCTAACGATGCGCAAATAATACTACTTATTCCATCGAAGTAGCCCAATAGGATATTTGTTAAAGTAGCGAAAAGTTCTTACACGTGACCAATTTTAAAGCTAGTACAAAAGATATATCAACGATTTCAATACATTTTAGATACCGCAAAAACTACATCTATGTAGATGCTGCATTAACAAATGTCCTTTCCATTAATTACGAACTGCGACGGTTGTCCCCTTAATACTGAATATAGTCATAATAAGGAAGCAGCAGATCAACTAAAAGTGTCTGATTGGTTTCTGAAAGTATCCTCCAAAAAGATCAACACACATGTGTTGAAACCAAATTGGAAACCAGATATGCAAATCTTTATTTGAAAAAATCAAAGCTAGCGTTGCGATTGGAAAGGTTGACCGCGCAGTGTATTGGGACTTATGTCGGGACTGTACATAGGATGATCTAATTAATCAATATTTTCTTGTGACACAAAGAGAACTGCTTTTCGAGCTGAACGTCAATTATCTCACAATTAGCAGTTGATGATTCATACTCTGAGCTAACTTTTTTATTGACCGTTTTTGATCTTGTGAAGAAATATTAGCTAGATAACCTTTTAGACTATAATAACAATAATAATATAACTAATACTAATAGTAACATAGACAACTGTCCTACTGTACATATTATGTTATATTCATAAAAATAGGAACAATTTACGTAAAATATTCCTCAATATAATACAATGCTTTGGATATTAAAAATTTATGTGTTTTAATTTACGAGAATTTACCAGAAGCCCCGCCTGAGCACTATTAACGTGAAAGTTGAGTTATCGGCGTGTCTCCAAAAAATTCTCTAATGTTGTAGTTAGGTGATGGGAAGTCCTTGCCTAAAACACAACTACCACCTAGACAGAAGCTTCGGAGGTCATTGACTTATATTTATGTCGAGAACTGTAGACCAGCTTACAATATAACAGGTATAGACGAATGTGCTAATTAATTGTACCTGTAAATATTTCTGCTGCACAATGGCTGAAACGGCAAAACCGGTTCCAGGCATAATTAATGGGAGGGAAGGCTTCCGTCCGACTGGTAGTTGTTTGTAGGCGAGAATTGCTCACCACCTAATTAGACCATTAGGTAATTCACTTAAGGCTCGTCGAAAATTTCGGGTTTACATTTGAATATTCTTTATCATTTCATTTGGTAACGTATTATACACCTTTATTGGCATATGCTCGGCACGCTGCAACTTAATGGCGCAACAGGTACTCATGACGTACCCTTATATGGTCTGATACTTAATCGTTGGCCCCAAATAGCATCTTACTTTGAGCGTAAAACAGTAATAAATAACCGAACCCTAAGAAATCGTAGAAATATCAAATTCTCATTATATGAGCCCCTAAGCCCCTGAGCCCCAAGTGAAGCATACACCTCATAATTAGTTACTCCAATACAGAGAGACCAAAAACCTCCGACGATGCTCCCCAAAAAATGATACCATACCTTATTACTGCTCCCACGCCCCACATAGCTTGTATACAATTTAACGTCCGGAATTTAGCTTGAAGTAAATCGAGTCTAAATAGCCTTACCTAACTTCCGACTGAAACCACACATTCAAAAATTTTCCGTGTTCACTAAAAACTACCGTCTTGTTTCCAATTCTAATCGTGAATGATGCTGCAGAAGTCTCAAATATGAAATGCAAAAGCGGGGTATTATTGCATTTCAATGACGTCGTGTTATTATCATACCATTCTTATTGTTAATTGCTTGTGTCGCCAGCAGCAAAAGCCCCAAAATAGTATTTTTATTGTTAAACAGGACAACAATAACTAAAGAACTGAGCCATCCATATTCCATATCCAAACATATTTTCTATGTATATATCTCATGTTTTACTGTTTAGAATATGCGCGCTAAATTGAAGAACAGAATAGGGACATGAAGTGGGAAGAAAATCAAATTGACGGATAGTGTGACATTTTGAAAGACCGTCACCTGGTCCGCGCAAAAATAGAAAAGCAAGCACCAAACATACCCAGATAATACAACCTGCAACTGTAGCATTAAAGCTGCTCCCCTCTTGAGTTTCTTCGCTTTTGGCTTTTTGGCAGATTTATAAGTAAGTCACTAATCCATCGTGGAAATGCCATATCGGTGAGGTGATGCCGTGATGCGTGCTCGGCATCCTCTCAGTTGAGTAAGGTAGAACCAAGGTCCAGCTCACAAAACGATAATCCACATATGAGGATAACCGAAAGAATGTCCTCAGCAGCAAAGGTAACCCCAAAAGGATGACAGTTCCAAAACGGTGTCAGAAAGATACTGACATCTAAAACGGTGGTTACACCGATAACCAACCGGTAACCAAAACGGTATTCATAACGATAATTGTAGCAGTAATCATAACGGTAACCGAAATGGTGGTATATAATCGGAGTTTTTAATCGTTAGTAATTTTCACAATCTTTAATAAAACTCCGAGTTTCAACTAATGAAGAGGTTTCCCAAGAAAATCCGAATAGTTAAAAGGATTAACTGTTTCACTAGAATATAGATTACAAAATGGTTGATACGAAAGTCCCTTTAGGAAATAAAGTTTCGGAAGCCGCGAGCACATCCATAGAAACTCACATCCACGTCTGGAAATTGCCGAAGTGGACATGAGTTCTAATGGAAGGTGTTTAATAATCAGAACCTATATTAATATATTACCCAGAAAGAGTGCAAAATTTGATGTAATTAAATTTACCACAATTACAGGAATAGAAAAAGTACGATATCGTATAAAGTAACCGTGAAATACAACAGTCGGCCGACACCACTACGAGCGGGTAGCTCCGTGTTTGCCAAACGAAAAGTTGATATAGGTGTAGGCAAAAATAACGTAACAAGACATTTATTACTCGGATATATAAAATTTGGTATGAAATCTTACTAAAATTGGAGATAACGGATATCAAGCTATAATTATATTATATTTATTATATACAATATCTGCTTGTTTCCATGCTGCAGGGTTTTATTTTGATCTACCATTAAATTCAGGAAATGAGTTGTCACAGCTACGATGGAGCTGGCAGATCATCGTACCAAATACGATAGTATCGTCCAGTTTACTAGAGTAGAGTACTAGAATTTTGTAAAGGCACCACTCTGCGCAAAGCAATATAACAGTTCGTCCTAAAAACGTCAACTAACAATTCAAAACAAATATCTCCTGTCTCCAACTTACGCTATACATGAACAAATCCATCTTTCTCGTTCTCGCATCTCTCTCTCACACACACACTGGACGAATATGCCTTTCCGAGGCGGTACTTCAAAGATCGATGGACGCATACAAGAATAATTATCAGTCGTCTCTCTGTTTTTTATTTTTCATGCGGTAAACAGCTTTCTCACTCAGAAATCACCATGCAGGAATACAGGTCTTTGAAATGTTTAAGAATGGCTCAATCTTGCGAAACGTCACATACCTCCCGGATCACCTGGAACACATTTTCAATGTTTTTCTGGGTATCTGCTATCTTTGGTGGACATTGCCTAGGATTACCATTGACAATAGTGTATCCACGTTGGAATTTGTAGTATCAGTGCGAAAGTGCTAGTTGATGTGAAACTACATCAGGAACCAACTCATGAAAAAATTGTTACCGAAATAATCCTCTTCGTGTGTTGGTAAAAAATAGATCTAAAAATTGATATGGCTAAGTTACCTGCCCTAGCTTTACAAAGCTGTGGTTTAAGGTTAATGTTGTCGTTCACTGCTTCAGTCTATGCTCCTCTATGAAAGACTGAATAGGCATTCCTCATATAAAGTTTAGTAATATAAAATGTTATAATTAATTGAGATTACTTCTTCGGAGTCTCGGAGAGTAAAGGCGTAATTAATTAAACGCAATAGTACATGAAGTGACGTTTCGCGATTTATTATATAGCATCATCAGACTAAAAGTTACAAACTAAAATAAGCAATGAATCGTCACTATAATAGCTCTACCACCTGATGTACTGAGAGTTAAATTTTAGGAAACATATACACCTAACTACAATCCATTTAACTTGGTTATTGTGAGTTTTTTCAAAATTTGTTATGGCTGGATGTAACATGTATAAACAATGTAGTAAGGTTGTCTCTGCTCTCTGTGACGAATCACAGGAGATACCAACAGAGCGGAGCCAAAGGATTTCAAAGATTTGACAATATTTCCTAGAAGGGACACAAAAGGCAAGAAAGGGGAACTGTTTGTATGAAAATGTGTAGGGACAAAGTACATTTTATTAGGTCAAACACCCCGGCATAGGCATTAGACAAGCCAGATATATCATATCTTAAATTGCACGCACCTGCTGTCTCTCTTATATAGATTAATTCAAATACTAATTTTTTGTGCCAATTCTTTTCCTATCTATTATCTATCTATATATATATATATCTATATCTATTCCCTATCTAATATTGTGGATTCAGAGAAATTGAAGGAATGATTCGTGTTTGCAGTGTGTATTCAAGGCTGTCATGTTTGACTTTTTATTCCGAGTAAGGCATTTCTACAATCTAACTTGTGATTGTAAATTCATTTCATTTAGGTACTGTTTTGCCTGTGCCACGTACACTTTACTTCACACGTTTGGCAGTCTGATTTATAAATTAGATTGCTTCGTGATGACATCGGTATTTTTATTTTTAAGGGGTGAATTGGGGAGCTAAAGTTTTCGTGTTCTAGAACGCAAATTTGTCTATTTTGTTATTTAAAATTACTTTCAAATTTTCACTGAAACCTTTGATATAGGGGAAAAAGAAATATTTACTATTTGGTTTGAGTTCATGGCTATTGACGTGTCGGTATTCTTATGCTATGTAATGATTTATTGATCAATTTAATGTACTTTTTATTACAATTATTCCTTCATTATGGAACTCTTAACCGCTTAGATTTAATATTATATTTTTTAGGGTTGTGGCTGTATTAATTTTTTTGTTCTACTAGGTGTAGTGAATTAAAATTTAACAATCCACTAGAGCTAGTAGGTTTGCAGTACTATTACTTATTTATTTAACAAAGTGCATTCAAGCAATCTATATCGAATTGTATATACAGTATAGGGTGTTTTTTAGCTGCAGGAGAACTTTCGATATCGATAACTATGGTTTGACAGCTGAGAATGTTAAAGTGTGTTGACATTTCTGTTCAGTAAGGTTTGGCAAGTCATCATGAATCGTTTAACGCCAGAACAACGCTTCCAAATTGTGGAAATTTACTTTGAAAAAATAAATCTGTTCGCGAAGTTCATAGAGCACTTCGTCCATTTTACGGTCAACATAATCGGCCTAGTGAGCAAGCAATTCGTACAGTTATTGATCGTCTTCGAAGACAATTGTCAGGCCGTAAACCAGTTACTATCATATCCATTCAAATTGACTGTTTGGTGTGGTTTACACGCTGGCGGCATCATCGGTCCTTATTTCATTCGAAATGAGCAAGGAGCTTCCGTTACGGTGAATGGCGAGCGCTATCGAGCCATGCTGACTGAATTTTTGTTTCCAAAAATTAATCAGCTAAACATCAACGACATTTGGTTGGCGCAACTTGCCATACAGAAGTGGTCCTGTTCACTGGCCCCCTCGTTCGTGCGATTTAACGCCCCTGGATTACTTTTTATGGGGCTCTGTTAAGTCATTGATTTATGCCGACAACCAACAGCTCTTGAAGCATTGGAAACCAATATTCAAGCCACCATTGACGCCATACGGCCAGATTTATTGGAAAATGTAAACAAAAATTGGACTGATCGAATGGACCATGTAACTCGTAGCCGCGGCGGGCATATCCCGTAAATCATTTCTAAAAAATAAATGCCATGAAATTATCTACCAGATTATAATAAAAAAATTTCATTCCAACAATATTTCTCTCTTGTATTATCATTTTAAGTTCTCATGAGGCTAAAAACACCCAATACATATAAATTATATTGGTGCTACTGAAACGAGCATTTTCAGTGTTGCCCTGTTTAACATTTCTGGTATTTTGAGGTTGTTTCGGTCAGCTATATTTAAAGTAACCCATTGTCATATTAAGCAGTTGTTAAGTTTAGCTCACATATACCCCGTAATGGGAATAGACATATGGAAATGTGGCTACATTCGAAGTACCTGACTAATGACGTAACTCTCTTATTAGGACAAAAATGGTATAAAAATTAGTAACAGCTTCAAATAGTTCTTCCTTAAAACTTTACATTTAAGAAAGTAAAAGGCTATCTACTTTTAGCGGCAACTAAAAATTAAGTATGTTGATATCCTCAAACTTTCACGTTTTTGATACATCGCAGCTGCGAACAATTGCTAATTGTTTCTAGACGCTTTAGTTAACTTTAAATGGGCTTAAAACTATGTTGACACATTTAAGGGAGTTTTCGTTTCAAAGCTGTTTCACATTTCGTCTACTTTCCTATCCTATATAAGTAGCTGCTTATCTACTTGTCCTAAACTAACAAAAGTATATAAAGTCTGTTTAATTTTCACCAGTTTAAACGCAATCTGTTTTTTTTTGTAATTAATTACTCGACTTGTTTTCAGTATTTATGTTTGCCTAAGAAACTTCGCTAGCGATAAGTATGTACTTAAGAAAATTTTGTTTCATACAAAAAGGTCGGATACATAAAGAAAGACTAATAATAAGATACTTCAGAATATTTATACTTATTAGCATTCCCCTATCGTCTAGATACGAGGGCAATTTATAAAGTAAGTTTCGTTTGGTTATTTAAAACGACATTAATACCTAAAGCGGTGTTATTATGCACAATTTAAAGCTGCCACTTTCGACATTTTTCTGCATGGTTCCAATTTGTATTGAAACATTTGTCATACCGATGAACCAGTTTTTTAATGCCCCCTTCATAAAATTCTGCCGCCTGTAAATTAAGCCATGATGTAACACCGTCTCGTACTCAACTGTACGTGAAATTTGAGGGCAAAAGGCTGTCAGTTTTATTGTTGTGAATCGCCGATTTTCTCGAATTTTCTTTGAGACATTATCCAAAGTTCGTCTGTCAGAACAGTTGGGCTTCCACTCCGTTCTTCATCATGGACACTACCATACTCTAACTACACTGTTACTCTTGACATTTTCACCATAAACCTAACAAAGTTCATAATAAATCTCAGCAGCCTTCCTGTTGTTTGCACACAGAAATAGAATAACAGCACGCGGTTCATAGTCGGCGGGATTTCCATTTGCAGCCCCCATTTTCCACGACCAGAATAGCACAACAGAATGTCAGAACGATTCTCTCGCTAGCACTACCAGACTCACATTGATCCAGACGCGCTGCGATCGCGCCGATATCCCCACCCCTTTGGACACTAAGCGGAAGCAGAACTTTATAAATTGCCCTCGTATATGTACACGTTATATCGCTCCAATTAGTGATTTGAACAATGTTTATTACTAGGATTATTGGCTATAAAATGTATAAGTCACAAAAGGAGCATACCAAAGAAAATTCTCATGGACCATCTACTCGTCTTTCTGGCCTGGCCATTTTTTTCCACGCAGCTTTGTTGGCGGCCGACCACGAGCATTGGAGCCTCAAGATCTATCGAGTCGCTCAGACAATATCACATTTTCCAAATCGCTGTCGTTCTCCGAACTGCTCCCCTCATGCTTTCTGATTGCCTCGAAATCTTATCCTCTTCGTTTTCAGAACAATCTCAACTGATTGGTGTCACCTCGTTCTCTACCGCGAGTAACGCCGCGCCAAAAGTTCGGCTGCGCGAACAATACGACATCTGATTATGCATAAATATGCATAAAGCCTCGGTAGGAAAAAATCTAAGTGGTGCAAAACAACTACTTATCTTCTCTAAGAAATTCCGCACACAAGAAACACAAAACAAATTCGATTTTTCATGAAAAATTACGTAAAGGCACCCGTGGTCTGTATGACCCCAACGCAGCAGATGGCCCACTTTGCTCGGATGCTCGATGCACACTGATGCGCGACAGTTCATTCCTTGTGCTTATTCCTAAAGAAGAGTCTTCCGACTAATGTTAAATGGCGCGTCAAGTACCATTCTCCAATCCCGACTAAGTCAAAAATTGATATAAAATTCTCGTGGGGTCATACAGACCCCAGGTGTCCTTTACGGGTTAAGAGGAGATTGTCAATTATCTTAGATAAAAGCTTCTGGAAATATTGAAATTGATAAAAATCTGAATTCTAGTTTCTGGTCCTATCAACGAATCCATCACCTTCATCCGCAATACACACTAAAGCTGTAATAGCTGAGTCCCTCTGATAAAGATTATTTTGTTTTCGTATATTCTGTGTTTTTGCCTAATTTGATGTATGATAGTTTCAACCACTTTATTTCCCATGTTCCTTCCACTTAGAATTAGCTCTTGGGGGTCGAAATGCGTATTTTGAGTTTCCAAATAATTGATGTAGTAAGGATAATGAAACTATTATTTCAGTTCTAGACCGTATACATTCCTAGGTTAAGAGCTTTAACGAATCGTACATCGTACGTGGATCGAATTACGGTCAAACCTGCATAAATCGGAATCGCAAGGTAGTGAACAAATTTTCCGGGTTGAACGGAATTCCGCTTTACACAAGGTAGATTAAGGGGATTACAGTGGTAAAATTAATACAGAAATTAATTGGTATTTATGTAATACTACGATAACAACCTGTAACGTATGTGAAACCAATCGATTATTTTGTTCACATTTCTATCAATGTGAGTTATTTTTTAATACATACGATGATTGTATTACTGTTCCTAATTCTGCACGTTGGGAAAAATTCTCTAACGCTGCAACACCCCTCGAATATGAAAAATAATAATAATTAGGAATAGAAAATTTTTTGTGAAGCGAAAGAGAAGAGTTCTTTTTAGTGAAGTTAGAAAATCACTTACCAATTCCAATACCATCACTTTCATCTGCGGCTTCCTCTGCAGTTGTTTCCGGTAATAGTTCTTCCATTGACTGCAATCTAGCGTAAGTCGTTACGGCTTCATCTAACGTGATGTAGTCATGGACGTTAACAGTGGGATTAATTTCAGCCACTAATTCTTTGACTTCGTTTGTATTTCTCACAATTTCTTCTTTTTGTTAACTTCCACGTCACCACCTTGCTTGATTCCACATGCAGCAAAACATTTTTTGACACAATCCGGTTTAATATTTTTCAACTAATAATCAATCCATCTGATCGCATCCAATACTGATATCTTTTTAGACAAGTCTCCTGCTGATTGAGAGAATCTCATGTTCGCAATGATCGAATATAATACTTCTTTTCTATAATGTATTTTGAAATTTTGTATGACTTCATGATCGAGAGACTGTGGGTGACTTGTTGTTGTTGGTGGTAGAAAACGCAGTTTTATGTTTGATAGATTCAGTTTGGGATGACACGTAGCATTATCCAGAAACAAAAGGATATGTCGATTTTGGAATATCATTTCTTGATTAAAAATTTTCAGCCACTATTCCATGATAATTGATGTTATCCGTGCTTTTTTATTGCTCGCCAATAGACTGGTAGCTCTGGCACATTTCTATTATTGAAATATCGCAGTTTGAGAGATTTTCCAATAACTAACGCATTTTGAATTTTTCTGTCGGCGAACACGCAAAACAGAATAGTCAACCTTTCCTTAGATTGTTTACCTCCCTGACATTTTTCACCTTTGAAGCACATTGTCTTGTCCGGCAACGCTCTATAAAATAAGCCAGTTCCCATTTGTAATTTTTAATTATGTCTGCGATTTGCGATGTCCATTCTGTCAAAGAATCCGCGTTTACATCCTTAGCTTCTCAACAGATCTTATTGAATTTTATCTTGTGACATTTCTGAAAATTTTCCAGCCATCTATCATCTATCCATTTACTTTTCCAAAATGATTTGCAATTTCTCTTGCATTTCCTTGAATAATTGGTCCAGACACAGGAAGATTTCGAGACCTTGCATCCACAATCCACTTCACGACAGTTGAATTTATGTCATCGTTGGAAGCTTTCTCTGGCTTTCTTTTGATATCGCCATTACAACCACGCATCCACTCATCTTTAATTTTGTTTTCATTTTTTAAAATTCCATTACTTGAGTTTTTCTGTACTTAAATTGAATAACCAGTTGTTTTGGAGTAAGTTCTTTTTCTTCACTACACTTAATTAAATTCATTTTACATTTTAATGATTATGTATTCGTTTTTCGGTTTGCCATTTTGAAAGGCTTGTGCTTTCACGGATAAACTCAAACTGATTTTGTTTTTATTCGTGAATACATCGAAATACGTAAGAGGTAAATAAGCCAGCTGCAAGAAGTTACATTTTATTTATGTATATTGTAGTATAGTAATACTCAAATGGTTAATTACCATTAGAAAATTTATCATTTATTACAATTCAATACATATATTAAATTCATAGTAAATATTTTGGCTTATGTTCAAATGACATTCGGCTTGGGTTCTATTTATACTTTTTCGATACCACGAGCCCACCTTTTAAGCATTTTATTAGCTTTTTACTTTAACTCCAGCCAGCTACGCTTAATGCGAGAAAAAAATTTAACTAGAATTAAAATTATTAATTATTATAAAATGCATCGATTAAAAGATAGAAAGGGCATCGTAAACATTGAACACATACATTCAATACTTTCACACTACAAGAATTCCTAATAACCGCTGCATAAATAACCAAGGAAACATCGACATTCAATACAGGTTTCTAGAACAACGTTATGTCTTGGATGAACTGAACTCAAGGTCAATTAAAGGCTTCGTTTCGTGGACAACGGAGAAATAATCTAGTGTAGCCCTGGTTTCCGGAAAAAATAAACAGTTTTTCTGGTTGACGACGAAGAAAATTAACAAGATAGATAAGTCAACAAAAAGTTTAAAATATATTTTGGACCAAAAGGGTTTTAAAGGAAGTACCAGTGAATAAAGGAACCTCACCACACCGGAGAAGAAAGAATTTTAAAAAGGGAAGAATCCATAAAAAATAGAACAACACCGAAAAAAGAAGTTAAGAGAGGGAAGAATCCATAGAAAATAGAGCTGCATTCAAGAATTCAAAGGAATTCAAGAGAGGAGAGATAGGAAGAACCATCATCGAATAAAAGAAATTACACATATTATCGTTATTTTATGTTAAATATTTCTCAAAATTTATAAATATAATTTGTAATAATAAAAGGTTGTTTAAGGAATTAACTAAATTCTCAGTACAATATACATATATAGTACTATGACGACCGACAGTAAAAGTACTCGGCGGTAATGGTGGGCTCCCCTAGGTCTGAAACCAAAAGTTCATCAATGTGTGTCTAAATTTAGGGAATTCCTGTTTCTACGTTAGACAGGGTTCTGGCTTTATAGCATATCTTTACACTACAATATATACTTAATCTTTAAAAAATCCGTTATATAAAAGTTTCCGTGTTGAATGGGGTCCGGCTTAATCAGATTTCGCTGTGCTATGTTTATTTATACATATAAACTCGCTCAGTGGCTGAGTGGTGAAAGTCGCGCTTCACAGTGCGAAGGTCCGGCATCCAAAACTCGATCGCGGCAGAGCGTAGGTGGCTCCGAACCCTTACACCGAAAAGGTAGAAAAGAGTAAAAGATTATATATATATATTTATACATATCGCTTGTGTGATCATCTTCCCGACTAATGCCCTCTTCACCAATCATAGCCCTCCCCCATTAGGAGACTTTCGTTTCGCAGATGAAACCCATCATATCAGCCGTAAAAATACTCCCCTGACTTATTGTTAGTTGTGTGAGCATGCATTCGTCGAGTGGTAAGAACTATTCCATATTTTCCTATAGTAAGAGAAAACATACGAATCGAAATGAGTTTCAAGGTGGAAAATTCGAAAATAGGAGAAGAACTGGAAATGAAACAGTTGGACGGAAAGTTCGCTTTATTAGATAATAAACCGTGGTCGACTATATAAATATTAGCCTATATACCTAAGTTGGTGTTCAACTCCGTCATAAACGGTTTAGTAGCTACTCGTGTTCGGTGATTAAGTAGTTTCATCAAATTAACGAGATGATTATTACTTACTTATCCGTAAATCTCTTCTACCGGCGGTATAGAGCCAAATATTAGCTGAATCATTATATAAAAGGCAATACATATATGTAAGTGTATCATTACTAAATACAGTAATCTTTCGCGTATCACGGAAATTAGGTTCCAAAGAATAAATGCGGTTGATGAAACGGAAGTGCGTTATATATACCAAAGCAAGAAAATAGAATAGTAAATTTTATTCAACTCACCTACCTACCTACACATACAGTACATGACATTTTGGACATGCTGCGTGTACTGTGAAATCACAATTTGTGAAAGAAAACCAAACTAATTTACATATTTCAAACACAAAAAACCCATTTGACGGGTTCGTGATAAGCGACGAAATAGTTTAATTTATTTAGTTCGACTTTGAATTAATTTGTAATTGAATTATATTTGTTACTACTGCTGATGTTTCTAAGATAAACTCCAGTAAGCGTCAGAAGTGTAGAAGGGAAATAAAATGATATTTTTGGTCCATTCGCATTGATTGGAATGCTTCTTGAGAATTACATACATATATGTATCTAAACAGTCAATAACCACCTATTCCGTAATACAGATATTTCTTATTTTAGTGTACACAGCTTTTTCCCAAATGGTAGCATCTTTAAATTCTTTCGACAAATACAGTATATAATAGTATAACGTTTCTTTCATTTGATCGGGCAGTTAATAACATTGATCCTTAGTTAAGAAAATCTCGCATTTTACGCTATATTGGGACAACCCGTTATAATCTTGATTACCATTACGGTAACGGCGGCTTGCGGTTTCCATGGAAGAAAAGCTACCTGACAAGTTAGAAAAGTTTAAGTTCATCTTAGATGAGCCGGTGGAATAAAAGGTACTGCTTCGTTTGAAATTATCTTCAGCCAACTTTCATATGTTAAATCTCATTGTAATTTGCTATCTAGTCATATGCGACTTTCTTCGTTCAAATTTTATTTTGCGTTGTATCTGCAAAGCGTGAGAAGTCAATTTTACTAAACTTAATTTTAAAAGATTTCCGCTTTTGTTACCAAAACAGATATTTACAAAAAGGAAAAATATATGACGCTGTGCATTACACGGGCTAAATAAAGACTAATGTGAGTAATAAACTTCGTTTCATATACTTTATTTGGTATACGCCGGAGCATTTCGACGCCGAAATGAGATACATTTGAAGGAACATATTAAGAGTGAAAAAGTGTTAAATCTAATGGGGTAGGCTTTAATCGCAATCATATATTTTGATTATTGTTTTTTTTTTGTGCTTCACGTGGAAGAAATAAATAGGTATGAACGTTGTAGTAATTGCAAGAGGATGGTTTGGAGATAGTGAAATGAAATCGTGTTTTACCGGGAACTAATGGTTCCCTTGTCGTACAGCTGTGCGGATAAAGTTAAGTAGATAAACTATATTCACTGCTATATTTGCTTCTTTGATAATATAATTTACACTCTTGAAATGTGAACGGAACTAAATCTCTTATTTGGCAAAAGTGATAATTGTACTGGGCGAACAACTGCTGACCTTACTCAAAAACGTCCCAGTAAGAACAAAGCAGATACATATGTCCATATATTAGACCCCATAAAAACTTCAAGAAACTGGTTGTGTGCTTAACAAGGCACCGATCGGGAATAAAGTGGTTGATGAAGAGACACACAAGTTTTTGGTCATTTTGGCGTAAATCATCATTCGCACCTTTAGAAACGCAACTCGCCATAGGTTCCGTGCACAAAATTATGAAATTACACAAAATCCATGCTTATAAACTATACATTTTCAGCAGCCGTATGAGGAAGATGGAACGATGGAAATTAATAATAATTAGATAAGATTATTCAGTATGTGTTTCAGGGTTGAATCTATATTCTATGCAAGTGAGTTTGTAAACCGCCAAAATTAGATACTGGGTACAATTAAACTCCTCATCTATATATTAATACGCAGTGGGTAGTCTTCTGGTACATATTTTAGAGTGTTTCCTCCATGTATCGCGATGGTACATATATCGTTGTTCTCGTATTACAATGTAGATTTGTCTAATGTATGTTTCATAGCGATACGTGCAGTGGAACGCAGATGAGACTCTGTAATAGTCCAATATCCCAGGGCCGCCAGACGTTACTTATTTTCTGATTAACAAAATGTATTGGTCAGGGTAGTGTTAGTATGTACTTTGAATATATGCGCACCTTAACAGGTGCACTTGAACCGGCGGCCCATTTGCAGGTACCAGGTGCTAAAGGTACATAAAAACAGCTGTAACTTTTCTTATAGTCTGACTGTTGATTTTTACATATGTTTTACGCAACATCATTAAAAATTAAAAATCAATGTTGCCAGGCAGTTTGGGTTGGCCATAATTTCCGCCAGACACTTTGAAAACCTACAAAAAATAATGTCAATTTACTTATCTTGATTTGCGCATGACGTCACGCAAACTGTGCTCCTATTGGCTAATCGTTTTGATTAGAAGTGCAAAGTAAATGCAGCTGTCATTTTGATTACAAAGTGAATAAGAAAATTACACGCAACGTGATATACATACGTCAACCACGCCAAGTAATGACATATTATTATAGTAAATACGTTCGAGAAACAGACAAAAATTGTGTGGCATAATATTGATTGCACAAAAGCAGATTAAGTTGGCGTCTCAATACATTGCAAGTGAGTAAAATAATTGTATGTTCAGCTCATCCGTTCGTGCCAAGCATTTACATTTGTGTATTCGTCGCTAACAAGCGGAACACCAGAATTTTCATGGGTCTTATATATCTAGGTATGAGCTTTTGTCCTAACGTGCTTTTTTTTTTTTGAAAAAGGAATTGAAGCTTCCCATTTGTCCCTTATATCGTTAATTTTAAGTGTTGTTTAACGAAGCGATCGCAGTGTAGTGGATAAGGTCTAGGATTTACACCCGTGGGGGATGTGTGTTCAAGTCCTCCTCATGTCCTTTTCTTTTCCAATCTCTTCGTGCACAAAGGACTTGAACACACATTCCCAGGGGTGTAAAACCTAGATCCTATCCACCGCGCTACTTTGTCTTCGTTGAACAGCACTTAAAATTAACAATATAAGAGACAAATAGAAAACTTCAATTTCTTTTTCAACGATTTTCTCAAAAAGTAGAGCGCGATTTTTATTTTATTTTACTCGAAAAAGATTAAAATGTAAATCAGGTGTGTTTGTATTTGACTGCGTACTAATATATAGATGTTGTGGTATCGACCATCGGCCGATCCTAGTATATTTATATAAGTTTACACACAAAAACTTGAAAATAACTTTGGAGCTGGTATACTTCAAGTCAGTATAGTCAAGTCGAGTCGATTAAATTTTTATTAATCAAAATCTTATCGGCGAACTATACCATGAACTATTACGGTATACAATTCATTCTTTAATTATTCAAGGTTTAAAAGACCAGCAAGATCAAATGGGCAATGCATTACTGAAGGAAAAATGAGCTTTTTTGCAACAACAGGAAACGCTACCGCGTCATGTCTGGGCGGTTGGAAATTGGTTGGATAATAATTTTCCAAATCATTGGATAGGGCGGCGAGAATCAACTGAATGGCCTGCCCGCTTTCCAGGTTTGACCCCGCTTGATTTTATTTTTGTTGTTACACCTGGAAACGGTGCAGAATATTAGCGAATTTAGACTTGTAATCACTGAAGAGTGCAGGCACATGTCTTCAGACATATGTATGTATTTGAAATGTTCAGACGGAAATAGGTTATAAATAGGTTATTTAATAAACTAATTTGTGCATATTATTTGGATGAAAATTTTCAATCAATGTTTAGTATGACACTTTTTCGGTTATAGTCCCGAAGGCTTGGTCAAATATGTGATATTGGAGTCTGTAATGAAAAAAATGCAATGCAACAAAGTGTCACAAATATTATCATCCCATTTAAGATTATGTTGGGGGTGGAGAGGTTAAGGAAGTAAGTTTGGAATCACAATATGTTAATAAATGTGCTTCGCATTTGAGACAAATATTGGCTAATGTACTCCGCGTGGAAAGTTCTCCAATGAATAGACTATATACAGCATATCCCCAGATAGACTGAATAAGAGGGAAAAGAATTATTTTTAACTTAACGAAAGAATGTAATTTTTCTAAAAATTTTTGCCTGTCCCAAAACCACCAGTGTGGAAGACAAACTTGGAATATTCCTTTAGCAGCTGAGAAAATTTAAAAAACGCCCAGATGAAACAAGAGAAACTCTGAGCTGAAGAAAACATTATATTTTATTCAACGTGGTATCATTGGTATACAGTGGTAAAGATTAGTTTATAAGGTTTAATTTTGTTTTCTTTAAAAATTCTTTGTAAATGTGACTTTCTAACGTTTAACAGTGCAGACCTTTTCGTAAGGATAATTTTGGATTTGTTTCTATCGAATCTCGAGCCAGTATTATAGCAGCATCTTGTTTAGCATATATCCCTTTATTTATGTCATATACGCTACCTATTCTTCTAAAATGTTTGTACCAAGGCATTAAAACTCACGTAAATATTAAGAAAGTTCTGTTGAAAGTTGTGAATTCCAAAGTTATGAGAAACTTCACGTTCCATAACACTGAACGAGAAAACTCTTTGTTAGCATTATTATTAAATAAAATCCCAGTGCACTCAGTTTGGGAAATAACAAGTAACTTGATTTACTAGAAGCAATGAAACTGAATCAGGGTACAATAGAAGATAACATAACAATCAGATTTAGTAAAAAAATATGAAGCTTTGAAACTAAAAAAATTTTGTACGTTTCTTAAATTTCCTCAGATGCTGAAAGGAAAATTTTTAAAATTATTTTTAGAATTGGTGGTTTTGAGAGAAGCAAATATGTTTTACCCGTTTGCTCAGTCTATATGGGGTCGTACTGTATATGTATATTCAACTTACAATTAGACGTTTTTATGCTTGTAGCGAACAAGTACCATTTGCATCTATTATGCGATCATTATGTAGTATATTTGATTGATCGCTAATAAATAATAGAGGAAGCAAAGATCCAATCACCGACAGACATTGCGATATACAACATCAATCGAAAACATTCAAGTAAAATGTGGTTAATTCAGGCTTTTATTAAGATTGTGTAGATTGCCATGAAATCTCATTATTTCTCCCGTCCATTACTTTGTTTACAACACTGTGTGAAGGATATTCTCCTTCGGGCAGTTACACAGCAATAAAAAATAAGGAACCAGTGTTGAGCGCGTCCTTTTGTTTGCATCTGGAAAAATTAAAATAAAAAATAAGGAAGTGAACTTTATACGATGGAAAGTCCCGCGCTGGAGCAAATATAATCTATCCAGTAATTTCCTAATTTTATAATTCCAAAATTAGGTACGCGAAATCCATGTATTCAACCGTATGTTTCAGAATAGTATTGCAGTAGAGGAATACACTTACAGTGATTTATTCCGTTAATTTCAATTTCCCATAGACTCTGACAAGAATTTAGGATCCACAAGTTAAAAACAATGAAAAATTCAAAGCATGAATATTACAAAAAACCATTTTTCACGCGGACGTCTTTTAACTCGGCGTAGTTATTTATTGTCTAGATTCTCACGCTATATTTCATTTCTTTTTGCGCTTCAAGTTTCGACTTTGCGAGCATGGCAACAGCAGCAACAACTGGTTTCGCTTTCCGCAAAATATTGTTATTTGCACAATTACTTCAGTCTAGAATCATCGAGGTGGAAAATAGCCCGCAAAAATTAGAATTGCAAATTCTCGGGGAGTCACTTCGTTGTAAAAGAAAAATTTAACGCGAGGGATTCCCAACTGAATGCGGCACAAATTGAACGCGAATTCCCATATTTTTTTCGCGTCTTAGGCTACATTTTCAATGATAATATACTTCAGGCTAATTCAGGATTCCAATTTTTGACCTACTTATCCCTAGGGATCACTTATTGTCCACCTTCTTAAGAAAGAAAAAGTAACAGTAGAGCAGCTTGCCTTTGCTTAATTTTTCTCCGATAAATACTATATGTGTTTGTTACAAATGAATGTTTTACATGGGAAAGCTATAAATGAGCACAAACAGGGTGAAGAACATCACCTGTTGTGTCGCACATTACTATTCAGACGAAATATGGTTAGGTATTATTGTTTAGGGGAATACACAAGCAAAGATAAAATACATAGACATATCTTTTCTACTGATCTAATAAAATCGCAACGAATGACTAGTAAACTGGACTGTTGTATTAGAAGAGAGGCAAATAACGCCTATAGTACTTCGCGTTATTGGTATAATGGTTCTTTTGCAAGAATTAAAGACCAACAGAGATTGAGCTCCAGAAATTTAAATTATGGTTGATAATCCAATGTAAAAAACAAATTTTTGCGCCGTCTACTGCGTTCTTCACGCAAACCAAGTATAGATGAACATTTACTCAATACTTCCGGGCGAAAGGATATCACCTTTCCTGCTTGTAGTATATCTGGATAATATTGTACCTTCCAATTCTAAAAGAAAGTGAACATCATATGAAAATTGCTAATCGATTTGAAGAATTTGATTTGGAAGAGCATAATTCCGTACTAGGGTTTTGAATACAAAGTTTGTAGAGTTAAAATGAAAGAGTATGCTTATATGTTATGATTTTCACTAGATTGTAGGTTTTTGGGTTACAAAAGTTCAAGTTTTGCAGTTTGGGTTAGGAAAACGTATAAAATGTTTGTTCGGATTTGGTTTCGATACGAGACTATATAATTATCAGGTCTTCATTTCAATTATCTGTTTAAGATTATAAAATAAGTGTCGTCAATTGATGGCTAGATACGAACATAGCGTTGTTTTCGTGCTACTATTTTTTGCTCGCTACTTATCAATCTAGAACAAATTCAATTCGTGATCGCATAGTAGTAAGGGCCAAAATGAAAACTGGAAAACGAGCGAAGGGAGGTGTAGATAACACACCACCATAGAGAACGTACATTATCAAAGAACTAAGTGATGATAAGCGAAACGGTGAATTCCAATATGGGCGGGGAACTGATATTGAGAAGAATGGGATAGAAGCACTTAGTTTAATGGAGAGTTTCAAAGGTAATTGTCGATGAATAATAAGATGGTTAAGACAGAAGCACAATGAAATCGAAGAACATTATAAGAAAATAAATAAGTTTGCAAATTTGATATACTGTAAAACACGCTTTCAAATATTATTAAATGAGGTTGACTTAGAACATAGAAAAGAAGACCCTGCATAGTGGAAGCGATTGACAAAGGAGTAATAAAGGGACTAAGAAATAATAAAGTGCATGGGAGAAACGTAACCACCATCAAGACATCAAGATTTGGTTCGCCTGTTTGGAAGAAAATGGATCTACAGGACGGGCGAGGCATTAATATTACACATATGTATTATAATAGTAACGGATACATCAGAAATAACGCAAGTCAAAGCATAAAAAGTTACAACGAATGTAGGTGTAAATATTATGCCTCCCTATACAAAAATTTGTCAAATTTCTGCCCAAGGTTAACGAATTGTAACAGAATTGTAATGCATCAGTGTCAGTTCAGTATCGATTCGTTTCCGTTCTGTCAGCTACACCTTTTTCCACAAAAGAATGTTTATTTACTGTTGAGACTTATATCGATTACAGATCTTAGAAACGAGCGCAGCACGGCCTTTGATTAGAAGTTTTCTTCATGGACAGTTCCCTGTAAGTCGACAAAATGTCATAATCTTAATGAAACGCTTGCAATGATGCAGAAATTTTGTAGTCATCGCTTAATATCCTACATAGCCAGATATTACACCAGTCCTCGTGCTTTTAAAAAATATAGAAAAATTTTGTGATGTTTTACCTGAAAAACACGTTCGGTGGTATTTCATAAAAAAATTATCAGAGGTCCGGGTATTAATATAAGTTACTTTTAAGAACATCACATGAAGTAGGTAAGTATCAGGGAATAATAATAATAAAAATCATAACAATACAATTTATTGTCGAGCATATTCATGATTAATAGGAAGGAAGTAAAACGAACTGCAATAATTATCGGTAAATGGTATTACTGAATATCACCTACTGTAGAAAAGAAATGAACAAATCAAGAGCTAGCAAATCTATGTAAGCATCTAAATATTTTAAATGCAACATAGATAGAGGCATATTAAAAGACGATATTCCTGCATCCAATTTCATTAGCAACAATAAGGGAACCCAAAGCAGCAAGACTTGTAGTAACAGTTCGTGAACCAGCGTTGCGTCCGCAAAATCCATAAAGAGAGACTAAAGTACATGAAGATTGAGCAACTCTCCTTTTGGTCAAAGTCCTTTGGACAAACGAATCCAAATATGAAACGTTTGGATTCAGATGACGAACTTTATTAAGCTATGGACTTCAGAACACATGATGCCTGCATGTCTACTACCTAGCGTAAAGTTTGATGATGGCTCGATTACGGTCTGGGGATGCTTTCCCTTTCCTGGGTTGGTGATATCGTTAACATAGGCGACATACGAGTATTAAACAAAATAATATTAAATAAAGTTACAAAACCATCCTAGAAAATAATGCACTACTGTCAAGTTTATTAATAGTGGGCGAACACTTTATAATGATGCAAGATAACAATTTGAAGCAAAGCTCTAAATTATGTAGAGAGTAAGTTCCACAGCAAGAAGGAAATGCAGCATTTCAAAATATGGTTTGATTCACAGTCGCTTCATCTCAATTCGATAGAGTTGCAGTGAGATGAGCTGCATCGTCAAGTTCATGACCAATGCCCCAACATCCAAAACACATTTGCAGCAACTTCTATCAATCTAATAAGGTGAAGTTGTAAAACCGAGAGGAACTTGATGCGATTGCAGGGCCAAGGAAAAATATTAAGCACTTGTTTTTTGTCCAAATTGTCTCCAATCTTTTAGCTTCCACGTTTTATGGTTTTAAACGTGACTCGAGATTGAGCCTAAAAACCTTGAATGGGTGCAGACACGAAACAATAACTAAAGCAATTAGAATACATGATCAAAATCATTGCTCTCTTTAGCGAAACGTATAGAAAGTGACACGAGTGAGTAATATGCTAGTGGAAAATTTGCGGCGACTTTGGAATTATATTATTTTTACTGAGTAGTCATACTTCTGGGCGTGGATTTTCTTGAAGCATGTTTAGACATATAGCCATTCTAAGATGCATTTTTATTATTTCTTTGAAAAAGATTTTATAAGAGGGATAAATACTTGTCAAAGGTGTTGGTTATGAATTGCTTCCAAGTAGTACTACTGTAGTAATGCATGGTGGATCGCAATTGTGACTGGACTTATTGGCCATATTGGAGATATCATCGTAATGTCCTTGGTATGGGACATTTTACCTTCATTATTTTATTATAAAATATTATAAATTTATTCGTCGTAGTGCAGATTTGTATATTTGTTAGTAAAGTTTGCACATCATTGCAATTTTTTAGTATGTGATGTTAATGCGAGTGAGACCACCACATCTACTGTATGGGTATATTGTGGCTCAGTCGTAATCATCGTTAGTGAAGTTTATTATCAATTCAAAGAAATTTTTTAAAGTTGTAGGGCTCAAGTGGCGCCTGTTCTCATGGGTAGTGCTCAACATATTTCAACGTGGCGAAGTTGCATAGAATATACTCTGCAGTTTGATCTTTACATTATCTAATTATATAAAGGTGTCTTGGTAGCTCGTAATAACTACCCAAAGATAGTGGACGTGCTTGGGTGGGTAGGTCATTCCTACATACTTATAAAAAGGGTATTAGGAAAGTTTCGCAATACAGCTATGTGGTGATTGTACACATACTTATCGATCCTGTTTATATGAAGAGGATCAAATGCTTCCGGTCTTTCCTAGAAATGGCACTCACACCGCCACTTTTACAGAGCATACCTTGAAACAGACGCTAGCTTGGGGTAGCCTCTTCACTAATTTACAACTATTGTACAAATTTGGGTTGCGGCCCAAATGTGGTTGTAGATATTGGGAGTTCTGTAAAGGAATTCGGCACAACTGAAGAAGTGAGAAGTGAGGGTCTTATGTTTCTTGACTGCAACGTATAATGGCATCGGAACATTGTTTGACTTGAGTCCAACCTAATATACCGGCCGCTTGTTTCTGCGGACAAGTTCTGGATCAACCAGTGTACGTCGGAAACCAAATAACAGGCAAGATAAGGAAACGGAATAGGAGAATCAATACCAGGAGAATATGAAGGGCGGCATTATTTTTGGTTGCTAAGGGAATTCTATCGGTAGATTATCTAGCAAGCGTACCGTACCGATTCCGAATTGACGAAAGCTTATTTTCCAAACTTGGACGAAGGTGTATACGACAAACCGATGCAACCACAAGCACGGTGTGACAAGTGTACGTACTTCTATCTTTAAGAGGAGGCTAGGTAGAAAATGTAACCAAATTTGTCATGGCCTTGTAATGTAATGAAATGTAATGAAGTGTGCTCTGGCCCAAATTGGCTCTTTGCACTGCGACCATCGTTAATCTGTTGTGCTTCCCCTTGTGTTATCTATTTAATACGTCCAGGAACAGGAGTGGAATGGAAGTGTTAGTATGTCCTCTTCACTAAACGTGTATGCATGTACTGTTCTGTATCTCCTATGGCCCCACAATGAGTAATCAAGTGTTCCATTGACTCCTCTTCGTCACCGCAGAATCTGCAAGTGTCCGTGTTGGATAAGCCCATTCTGTATAGGTGCGTGTTGTCGGTATACTGGCCTGTAAGTGTCCCCGTCAGTGCCTTAGGCTCTTCCTGCCCAGTTTTAGAGCGAGGTCCAGGTCCAGAAACTTTTTGGAATGTTCCAGTCCAGTGGTGTCATTCCAGTGTTTTGTTGTGTTGGATGCTGTCCATTTCTTTATCTCCCCTTTAAGGAGACTTTTGTTAAACTCAAAAGATAGGGTAGGTCCAGTAAAGTTTTCCTCAGACCCTCTTTTTGCGTAGATGTATGCCATCTCATTACCTCGGTGCCCTTCCTGTCCTGGTACCCAGATCAGAGTGATCTGCTCCTGAGTCTCCAGGTCGTTAAGCTTGTTTGTCATGGCATTTGAATTTAGTTTGTTACACCCGAAACCGTTTGTCATTCCAAAAACAAAGCTGGCCAGAACTGTAATGTCTTAGGGAATCAGTTTTAATAGTAAACGCTGTGCATACCTCATATATAATAAAAACTTATAAATATCTTTGCGATCTTCCTTTCGCAAATTGTCATTGATGAAAAATTCAAGAGACTTTAATAAGGATTAGCTTGCCGTTATTTACTTTTTCAGTCAATTACTTTCACAATTCAAAAGTGACTAACATATAATTTAATAATCTGTCATATAAATTATATATGTGCTAAAGTAGTCCCGGATCCATCTTAACCTTTAAGTATGGACGTGTAGCGTCACAGACGCCGCAACACTTTTGGTGTCGTAGATTCACGCACTTCCCCCGCTCCCCGAACTGAGTGGCTCAGTAGGAAAAGAGATTGCGCCCTCCGTTGCATCACACTTGAGTAATATTTACCGAAATACTGACTGGAGCTTGTCAGACTACACGTCCACAGTTCTCATATATAACATATTTAGTGCTCATGTTTGTTTGAAATTTTCTAGTAAAAATGGCAGAAAAATAGTATAGCAGGTTGTTCCCGTTCAGAACAACAATCACAAAGCCAGTTGAGCGGCCGGCAAAAAAATTACGAGTAACATATTCATCTTTCGAGGAAGAAGTCAATGCGTTGTTGCAAGTTTCAGATGACTCGGATAATGAGGTAGATATCGAACAGCGTTTAATATCTGAGCGGAACTGATACGCCAGCATGAAAGTGACGAGGACGAAGATAGTAAATGAGTGTCAAGACCTTGAAGAAGAAGCCTAAACGTACGGTTCGGAGCTACGCCGCTGTGACAATTACGATCCCACTTCTATTATGGAAAAATTGCTATAAGGGCAAAGACACCTCCTTCTGCTAGAGTTCGTACACCTCAATATAATATTATATCTCGTGCTGTTTCTTCGAAGTTGACGGCTGACGATGAGAAAGATCTCTTCTGAACCTGGCAAAAGGTCTTTGATAATCAAATGCTCCAACAAATTATGACATAGACGAATATGAAAATTTCTAGTTATAAGACCAAGTTTGTGGGTCGCGATATACCATAATTGAAAGAGTTGGTTCTTGTTGAACTGAAAGCTTTCTTAGGTCTATCTTTTTATTCAGCTTTGTTAAAGTTAAATCATGAAAACAGAAGTTACTTGTTCACATTGGTTGGTACAGGCTGTGAGCTATTTAGATGCTTTATGTCAGAGGCAAGGTTTCTTATAGTGCTGTTGTCTTTTCGCTTTGATAATCTAAATGACCGCGCTGGAAAGAAAAAGACTAACGTACTGACTGTTATATTTTATGTTTCCAACAACTTTATTAGTAATTCCTGACAATTGTATAAATGAAGAGAAAGTGTTACAGTGGACGAGATGCTAGTCAAGTTTCGAGGAAGAAGTCACATGATATACATGCCTAAGAAAACAGGCAAGTATGGACTAGTGACAGAGCATTATGTGATGCTAAAATTTTTTGTTTTTATAATGGTTATGTATACCCTGGAAAGGACTCCGATGGTCAAGGATTGGGAGCACAAAAAAGATTCCTAGTTCCAACTCAGTGCGCCCTAAGCCTGACGAAACCCATCCACATGCAACGACGTGTATGTAACATGAATTTACCGAGAGAGCTTCGGTCGACAATGACTCGAGCTTTAGGTAACTATATGGTTACAACGTATATTAAGGCACCAGCAGTCATGCAACGTACTAGAAGAGTATGTAGAATTTGTTCCTCAAAGAAGCATAAAATGACAATCTATGTTTGTATTGAGTGCAGCAAGCCTTTGTGTCTGCAATGTTCACGTCGTTTGTGCTACGACTGCCAATAATTTAGCTTACAAAGTCAGTCGTCGGAATTTTGTTTTTGTTAGCAGAAGTGTATATTATGTTTTATTTGTTCCTAATTAAATGTATATATATATATATTTCGTGACCTTTTTATACTTATCTTATATGATAGAGATCTACCACTAATAGGTCAATAAAACAAGGCTGGTTTGAGCGATAGTTATATTTTCAGAACGTTTACAAACGTTTTCGGAACACCTTCGTCAGTGAAAATATAACTAGATAAATATATAAACAAACTTTTTGTTTTTATTTGGGACTATCAACAAAATAACTAGTGACTAGGATTTCTTGATATAGAGGATGTATAACCAACTTTTTATATATATATATAAATTATAAAAACTAAATTAATGTGTAAACATACATGCAAATTAAGTAAAACCTTATATCAAAAAATCTTTGTCGAAACCTTAACAATTCTGTTCAAGGACTAGGGAAAACCAAATTCAAAAACCTAGCCAAAGGTTTCCTTCTTAAGAAATGCAAATGTCATTTTAACAAATTGCTATATACATTACTTAAATTTTGAATATCGGTCCTGAAATTAATAGTTTTAGTGTCTTTCTGTATATTTATCATTTCATATATTAGTCTTTTTTTATAATTATTCTCTGTTTTTAATATAATTGTGTTTTCAAAATCATAGTAATGCCCAAGATCTTTGTAATGTTTTGTTACAGCGGTCATTGCACCAAAATCATTATTTAAAGAATACTTATGGCTATACAACCTTTTCTTTAAATATTGTTTCGTCTGATCGATGTAACAACCATCACAGTCTTTACAGTTTATTTTATAAACTACATTACTCTGATTTTGTTTAATTATTTTGGATTTAGTATTAGTAAAAGAGATCTATTACTATAATTTGGAATGAAAGTAATGTTTATGTTGTTTTTATTAAATTCTTTTTTTATTTTTCGCTTAAACCTTTTTTATAAGGAATAGCGCTATAACATTTATTGTTATTAATTTTAATTCCTCTATTATATAATTTGTTAATTCTATTTTTTATTATTTTTCATAAAAACTATTTGGATAATTATTTTTATCTAAGATTTCTTTAACTTTGTTTAAATTCTTTTCCCTAAATTCAGGATTAGCTAATCTAACCGCTTGATCAACTAAACCGGTAACTACATTAATTTTATGTAATTTTGATGTTTCTGAAAAATAATTTAAATGTCTTCCTGTATTGGTAGACTTTATATGCCAATTTGTTTTTACAATGCCGTTATTATGCATGACTGTCACGTTCAGGAAATTCAATGAGTTATTAGATTCTCTCTCATATGTAAATTTTAATCTATTATGATAACTATTAAATGAATCTAATATCTCATCAATATTATCCTTTCTTACGGAACAAAAACAGTCATCCACATAACGTCTGTAAAAACTTACACTAGAATTTAGTTTTGCCAAACAAGTTTGCTCTAGGTCCTCCATTACCAGGTTTGACGTAAGAAAAAGGATGACCGCTGTAACAAAACATTACAAAGATCTTGGGCATTACTTTGATTTTGAAAACACAATTATATTAAAAACAGAGAATAATTATAAAAAAAGACTAATATATGAAATGATAAATATACAGAAAGACACTAAAACTATTAATTTCAGGACCGATATTCAAAATTTAAGTAATGTATATAGCAATTTGTTAAAATGACATTTGCATTTCTTAAGAAGGAAACCTTTGGCTAGGTTTTTGAATTTGGTTTTCCTAGTCCTTGAACAGAATTGTTAAGGTTTCGACAAAGATTTTTGATATAAGGTTTTACTTAATTTGCATGTATGTTTACACATTAATTTAGTTTTTATAATTTATATATATATATAAAAGTTGGTTATACATCCTCTATATCAAGAAATCCTAGTCACTAGTTATTTTGTTGATAGTCCCAAATAAAAAACAAAAGTTTGTTTATATATTTATCTAGTTATATTTTCACTGACGAAGGTGTTCCGAAAACGTTTGTAAACGTTCTGAAAATATAACTATCGCTCAAACCAGCCTTGTTTTATTGACCTATTAGTGGTAGATCTCTATCATATAAGGTTTGTTCCTAATATATTAGAATTTGAAGGTAATAAAGCTTTATCTTGTTATATAGGTAAATAAGTTTAGATTTTGTTAATAGCTTAAAACCATAATCGAAATTACCTAAAATGTGCCGTAATTGTTGATTTTTGCACTTTTCTGCATTTTTAATAAAAAAGGTGATTATATACTTACATCCTTTTGTTATTAGAAATCTATAATTTGATTTAGATATAGTTTTCAAGCGATTTCGGACCATTTTATTTAAAAAGGGCACATGCTAATATAGGAACCTGTAAGATTCTACGCCCAGGGTAGTGTTATAAAAAATGACGTCCATACTTAAAAGTGCCCTTCGCTTCGATCATCTACAGCACTATTATACCTATATAAGAGAATAAATATTAGATGTATGTATGTAAAGTATATCTATGAAAAATCGGAAATGCTTAAATCATTATTACCCGGAAAAGGAAAAGTAGCGTTTGGCGTCTGTGGTTTCCGAGTGAAATGTGAGTATCGCCAGAAACGTAAGCACTAATATTGTATATGAATTTATTGTAACCACTGTATTAGAGGAAATCGTAGAAGTATAAATTACTAGATAAATTAATGCACAAAGGAAATTGGAAATCTTTGCTGCCAGTGGCAAGAGCTTTATATAAGTAACTTGCCCTGTGTAAATATATAATTTATATATTTTTTCCTCGATTTTAATAATTTCAAACTTTCAAAAATAAATCTAATATAATGCACACTGACTGGATTACCTTCTCCTTGATTAAATATGCAGACAGCAGTCTAGCAATATCCTACTTTTACCTGCTAACGTAAACTTGAAACAAAAATAAAGTTTCTACACTACTTAGGCGGACCTATAAGTTCCCAAATTATATATTATTCATTCTGATGCAACAAAAACAGCCAGGATCAAAAAAGAAGTAATAAGCCAGATATTACAACATAAGTATCAAATGTTTAGAATAGAGTCAACTTAAAGCTTGGTATTTCTAAAAGAATTAAATAATTATTTATACAAATCCACTAGAGAGTTACATTTCCTCTGTAGATCTTTCAACTGCAGTTCGATTAAATATTTCGACGTGAGCGACGTTAATAGGGTCGGAGCATCTTCGCGGAGTATATCTATAATCGGATTATATCCAACACCCTAAGGGAGCATAAGGAGTTAGAAGGTAGAAGTGGGCGAAAGCACTTAATTGCATTATTATATATAATAATTTCATTACCCTAATATTGTTTAACCCGGTTCGCAAGATTCTTTACTTCTTTCCACGTCTGTAGTGGTAAAGGGTTCAGACTATTGATTTTTACTAATCACTTTATATAAATAAAAGTGCGCACGTGAAAAGTGGTCCGATTCCCTCAGATGGTTGTAGAAATTAATGTAATAAACACCTTATAATTAATAAATCTTTCAAATTATTTCACGCAAACATCCAGAACATAGGCAGTAAGTTGGGCAATTTGGAAGCATTCTTCATTGACAAGGACTTTGGGGTCTTGTGTTTCACATCTCTCGGGATGCGGCTCACTGTTTCAAGATCAGCCGATACATTCTTATTTCGTAATTATGCGCCGTTACCTCTGCGCGCCCGAACTAGTTACAACACTCATGTCTGAAAATAAGATAAGCAAGTGAAAAAATTTACAATTAATCAAGTTCCTAATATATAATATGCACATGAAGTGCGATACTGGGTCCTCCCTGCAGGTGAACACGTAATAGGCGAAAACATCATCATGGTGTGATCAAATCTGATAATCTTCTTGAATATTAAAGTATACTTACTCTTAAGCGCACGTAATATCAATTTCCTCGGAAACTTGCAACTGATTAATTACACCAAGACACCCACTTGCACTGAGCGCATGCAGTGTCTGTGAAAAGCCTTTCACTCGCAACAAATAGTTTCAGAATACACTCGCGCATTATCTTTATGAACCAAGACGCATTTGGTTGATTCTATTATCACTCTAGATATTCGGTTAAGGCCATTTGCCCGTTGTATGGCGAACTAGCTGATATAGCCATATTGGATCCATGTACCTTAGTAAAAAGCACAGCTGGTAGAAGTAGTGATATAGATATGTATATTAGTCACACTAATTGCTAGAAATACTCTTTTCCAATAGATACGGTCAATTCGATAGAAGCGCAAAACACAACAATCTCCTGCAAACCGACTAACGGCAAAGATATTTAGGGATTTAGATACACAAAGCCAGCCCTTGTTATCTCTATCTTTAAGAAGGGTGACTCAAAAATATCTCCAATGCCAGACTTTTATCACTATTGCCGATATTATCAAAAAAAAAAAAAACTAATTAAATTATAAAAACAAGGATATTTATGTATTTTGAAGAAAATAATGTATTTGTGAGCAATAATACGGGATTAGGCAAAATATGGGTTCCAAGACACCAGTTTTCAAGTTTGTGCGGCGGGTCGTCAGTTGTTTTGAACTGGGAGAGTCCCTATTAGGGACTGTCTGAGGCAGAACTTGTTAGTTCATAAATTGTGGTGCTACAATTATTATTCTAATACTATTAAATTAACAACATCTTATTTAGAGAATCATAGCCAACAGGTGATTTGCAATGATACTATTTCAAACAAAGGATAAATTACTCTAAGCATACCTCATGGTTTCATTCCGTGACTGTTACTATTTTTCATATATATATAAATGTTTCGTCACTTACTAGTGCCGATTCTGTACCAATATTGTATGCAGAGGTCACAACTTTGATAAGCCGTGGGGAGAGCGGGGGAGGGGGATGTCGTCCATACCGATGGTTGCGGAGAAATGGTTTGGCTCCAGCAAACTTAGCTTAAACTCCTCTAAAAAACTCAGTGGTTGCTATTTAGATTGAAAAAATCCTTTATCAGCAACACATGTAAAATTTTCAGGAGTATTTTTAGACCCAATCCTTAAATGGGGAAAGCACGTGGATATGTTGTCTAGTAGACTGAGCAGTAATATATATTTATTAAGAATTTTCAGTATGAATGTGTCTAGGAATGTATTTACTTCAGTGTACTGTACTCGCAGCAACTATATAATGAGTTCCTCTACAGAGAAAGGTAATTCGAATTGTGAGTGGTATTAAATGTAAAGATGATTGCAAAGATTCTTTCGTTGAATTAAGAATACTAACTTTTCCTGTGCTTTATATATTAGATTGTTTAATAGGAAATCCGGTTCTGCTCTGGATTTTTATGATGAGCGTAGAAATGATAATCTACGCGAATACTTTCTGGTACATTTAGGATGAGTTTCATCCCATTAGATTTAGTATTTGGTCCAACTTTACATAGAATTTGATGCTGGTATAATTGCATACAGATTAGGGCATACGACGTTTTGCCGCGGGCAGTTCACAACGGCCAGTTCGCCACAAGGGACGTTTCGCCGCCAATTCTGTTAGTCACCAGGCTGTAATATTCGGAAGAATACGCACAAACACATAACATTTTAATAAAAAAGTACCTAAACCATTGAAACGATCTATTAACATAGAAAAGTAGGAGTTGTTTAAAAAAGGGTTACTAAAATGTGAGACCAAATTATAATTATTAAGTACTCTATGATGCTACATTGTTATGGGTTTTCTTTTAATTATCGTTTATAGTATCTACATATGTTTGTAGCTATTTCGATATTTAAACATTTACTTTGAACCGTTATATTTTTACGGCATGCAATTGCAGTTATGTTGCTTGCGATGTATTTAAAATTTATGTTTGGCCTTTATGTACAAAATACTTTCCTGGAAAGGGTAATAAACGATAATATTTTTCATTTTAAGAACTAAGCATTCGTGTTGCGTACTTCTTAGTCTCGCACTTATTTGTTCTGTACCATACAATAACTAACTTGAACTAAAATGAACTCAAAATGCACAATCGGCACAACACTCGTTATCGTTGTTAACGTCTAACAAATTTTCCTCAAAAAAAGAAAGCAAAGAGACGTCGTCCTTGAAATGATACTTGTCAAGTTTGTTTAAATTTGGTATTGCGTTGGATGTAGAAATAAATATATGGATGTAGAACAGCATTTATATAATTTAGAGCCAAGATAAAAAATATATTAATTAAATTAATTAATTAAATATATTAAGTTTTGGCGGAGTGAAGAAAGAGGACGTTGTAAAATGCGAATTTGTACGCTAGGCAAACAAATAATTAGAAAATTAAAGGAGCATACTTATGCCCCAATAGCTGTCAATGTAGAAGTACAAGAGCTTGTTACAAAACTCAAACTTTGAACCGAAGAAAATTCCAATCAAATAATAATATAGTGTGCTTGCAAAATATCTCTCAAGCTGCTCAAGGTTCGACACCAAATAAATTGTCAAAATTATCCGTCCAAAATTGTAAAGCGGAGATGTGTAGAAGTTCAAACCGTAACAGATATTGAGAAGAAAACCAGAACTGGCGTCTTTCGAAGAAGATCATGGTTGCAAGACCTACCGCCAGAAAGTTGGTAGTGGATGGAACCTCTAAATTGCACCTCCATTATTTCCACAAGTAGGTAGTCACGTTCATAACAAAACCCGGTGAAATTATATCATTGCTGTGTGTTCTCTTACCAAATAAGCAACACATAACATATCTGCAACTGTTGAAGAACCTGAGGTGGTCGTCACTGGATTGCAGCAACATTTTTTTAACTTTTTAAAATCATCAGAAACATTTGGTTCGCCATTTCTTTATACCGAATACTGCCGGACAAATGTACTGGTGTTAGAGCACCTAGCTTCTTGTGCGCAATAACTTCAATAAACTGACTAGTTACTGTGGCACTATGACTCATATTACAGCTGTAGCTAACAATGTCGTCCGGTGAACAAACTTTTGTTTCCTTTTTGTTGATGGTATTACTCGTTTATAAAATCTATTCCATCTAATGCATCTTTTTACTTAACTATTTTTTCCCCTTAAATTACTTATGGCACGGACTTATCATTGCCTTTGCAAGCCAAACTGGTGAATTAATATTTCATCCTTATTGAATGTAAAAATAACTATTTTGTTCCTTTCCTTAGATAATTGCTTTTGCCTTTGTATCTATCTCAACAATGCCACGGACACTCTTACAGAAGTTTTACGGGAGGATTTGTAGCTCTTATTGGATTGGTTGGAGGACACGCGCATTGGTAGGCCTGGCCACAGAGGCATGTAAAGACGAGCTCTACAGTTTTCCCATAATATGTGGAATGTATACCAACGTACACTGGATGCTATAGGCAGAACGAATAATCACACAGAGGGAGAAAGCTAGACGCTTGAGGTAGGAGGTAGCTATGGACCATTCAATGACTTGAACATTTATCAGCAGCTTAAGGAAAATCCAGAAAGTTTTGGACGTCTGCGTGGCACAATTAGTTGTTAGAAATATGCCACCGGAAAAATTAAAAAGTATAGGCACGCCGATGAAAGGGGCCATAGAATTAATTGCCTTGGTATACCAACAACGCACATTGGCGGAATACTTGAGAATCCCTCTCAAGCCCATAATTATCAACTTACTCTTTAATTATATACCTACATATAATTAAAAATTTGTCTATAATTCACACCTCATTTTTCTGTGTTAATAGATCATTTAAACCACTGTTTCTCAACCACCAGTTTGCGACGAAATTTTACGGGTCTCTAAAAGCATTACAGCGCATCATTTTGTATTGCTAAATACAAAAAAGAAAAATACTAGAATAGAAAATAAATAGAAAATAAATAGAAAATAAATCGTATTTAACCGCATTTATACATTCTAGTTTAGGAGGACAGGATATTTTACTTAGGTTTTTAAAAACAAGTTGAAATGCAGAAAGTCGAGATGGAGAGGAATCAGGTCAAACAGAAAACGAATGCTCCCCAAATACATCAGAAAATATCGTCCGTCATAAGAAAACAATAAAATATGGTTTTGTATCTTGGAGAAGACAATATACGTCCAATGTGCATGATATGCAAAGAAATCAAGTGAAATGATTCCATGCCATCTTAAGAAAATTTATTCATTTAAAGTCTCGACGAAATTGGAAAAGGGAGCCATTGGAATATTTTGAACATAAAAAGCAAGAATTTCAACACCAAAAAGAAGCGTTCAAAGAAAATGTTATTCAAAGTAAATAGTTATTAAAAAATTTGGATTGAAATAAAACTGAATATCCAAACATGTATCACACTGCTATGAAAATGTTAGCTTCCTTCCCAACAATATATTATGCGAAGAAGGATGTTCAGTAACGACTGCAATAAAAAATAAATCAATAAAGCGTTTATCAAAGATTGATATCTTCGTTTAGCCTCGACAAATTTACAACCTTATATCGATTTTATTATTGAACAGAGGCAACAACAATCGTCTCATTAAATTATTTTTATTATAACTCGTCGTTTCATTTTTTGTTCATTTTTTATTAGAAAATGTATATATATCATTCATTTCTAATTTTAATTTACTATTTATTATTATTTACCTGGTGGAGGCAACAGGAAATGGAAATACTTCTACACACACAAATAAATATAAGTGTTAGATCGCAAATATTACAATTGAAATTTCACGCTAAAATTTAAAAAAAAAAAAGCATTACTTACTTATGTAGCTGCTGGGTAGCTTGTTATTTACTAGATCACGTAAACGGTTACTTAATTTTTCTACTATATTGTACGTTATATAAAATCCATTCCACGTTCTCCTTTCGTAGCATATCCGTCAATCAGCCGTTTCATCGAGCTTCTTACAATAGCCGCAGTGCTTCTCAGCATTGAGGAATATCGCTATGTGTCAGACGTAAACATGGGTATCATTGCTGATATTTTCAAAAGTTTATTTGTTTTTTGAAAGTTTCACGTATTCCGTCTCATATTGTTGAAGATAAAAGAGAAGCAGTACGGACGGCTGCAGTTAATTACACACATGCTTGTCTATAATTTCATTTTATAACTTCGTAAGGAAAAATCAATCATTCCCAATTTATGCATTTGTTTTATTTAAACGTTGTATGAAACCGAATCGATTAAGTTCGTTTACACGTTTTTACTAGTTTCTTGTTTGTTTTTAACATATGTACAGAAACAGTATTTCCCGACCATTATTATTCATGATGTTATTCGTATATATATAAGTACACAAAAGAAAACGTAAACAGTTTATAGGTTGTACGGCGGGGCTTCCCAAATTGTGCGCCGCGGCGCCCCTAAGCGCCGTATAGAGTAAACAAGGAAGCCGCACTGCTGCAAACGCGGGCAGACAAAGAGGTCTGAAATGTTCTAGAATGAACTTTTCGAAACGTGTTCGAAGCCAATACAGCTTTCCAGAACATCTAGACTAGATCGTTCCCGCAGCTTTTAGAACTTTCTAGAAAGATACGGAACTTTCTCGAAGCACATAGAATATTCCAGAAAAGAACTTTCGTATAGTTTACGGATCTTTCTAATAGACTTATACAGCACACTATTGGACATTGCCGAAGTTTCGCGATAGTTCTAAGTGGGTGGTTCATTCGGCCATCCAGTTCACCTCGACGACCATCAAAATTCCTTTTCCTAGCGACAACGACCAAATAAACTAGATTAAATTACTTTCACGTAAAATAGACGTTAAAATTGACGTTTGATGTTGACGCTTGACGTTGACGTTTGAAGTTGACGTTTGACGTTGACAACGATGAGGATCAAACGATTAACTGCATCCAATTTTGGTAAAGTTGCAAAACTAAGAAAAACCACTTCAGCAGCGAACACAGTAAAGGCTCTACTTTATGAAGACTTTTTTGGATCTTCGGCAACTCAGTACGGTATAGAAAATGAAAGCAGAGCATTGGCCGAATTTGAAAAAATTTCTGGCTTAGAAATAAGAAGCTGTGGTCTATTTATAGACCAGAAATATACGTTTTTAGCTGTATCTCCTGATGGCTTAGTAGGTGACGAAGCCATTATTGAAATAAAAAGCCCTTATAGTTCAAGGATGTTAACACCGAAAGAAGCAACAGAAAATAAACTTATAAAATATTTCTGTTAGTATATTACGTTTACTCTGTGGGATAAGAATGCGATAGGCAGACGGTCCATAAAGCTTCCACTGCAGGAGGTGTTGTAAATCTGTAAACATTTTAGTTAGAGTAAAATAAGTTGGAACGAGCTATACTTCTTTTAATTTTGCATGTGTTCCACTCATAGTTTTTCTGTACTGGGTTACCTCCCTACCTATTTTATAGACATCTAAGAATATGTCAATAAAATCATCTGTCGATAAATCTGTGAAATCTGAAATCAACTCCCATTTACTATCTATTATTGTAATTGCTAATTCAGTCGAGATATTTGTAAATAAAGAATCTACATCTACACCAAATTTGGTACATACATAAATAAAAATCTACTAATTCCCAAGAATTTTGTATACTATAAATTGATTTATTCATGATATTACTAAGTATACATGCCAAAAACTTTTCCATAAATAGTTCCAATAATAATTCACATTTGGTTATTTCTGTTGAATTCCGTCCACAACGTTTCCCGTAGTGAAATCTATTATCTCTTGTTTAGGAATATGACGCACAAGGAATCTTGCATTTATTTTTCTACCGGTACCTGTTACAGTTTTGAAAAATGCCGATTATTGTAATAACTTTGTTACATTATTTCGGAGTTCATAGACAATTTGGAAAAATTTTACAAGTGGCATATGAAAGAGAGTGGTCACATCAAGCTACCATCGTGGAGATATTTTCGATATTTATATTTCTGTTAATATTATTTGAAAAGTTTGATGTTAAATCGAGTTGTACGGTTTTAATTGCCCAAACGTTATTTAAAAAACAAATAAAAAAGTCGCTGTGTCAGTAGACAGATAAAACATAGATGATTCGAAAAAAAAATTCGTCCACTCTTTCAACTTTGAAATTGCCTCCCAAAAAGTGTATCGAAATGTGTATAAAACTGAGTATATTTTGAAGTGTAAATGCCAGCGTTAAGATCTGTTTGCATTTTTATGCCTGATTAATGTTATTGTACACATATTTCGACCAGGGACACAATATTAAACCTGTAAGTGCGTCGCGGACTAATAAAGTTTGGGAACTCCTGTTATAGCCATAATAAGAACAAAATTCTCGGCTTCTTCTCCCTACGCTATAATTCGCTTTGAAAACACCAGGTTTACATTATAAAAATCATCTTATATTACACATTTTCTTTCATAAATAGGTATGAAACGAATTGTGTTGGAGTCGTACATAAGAGTGTACCACAAAATATGTTTAGATGGACATATAGGCTTTAGTTTCGAGATTTTAACATAACTTTTAGCAGTGGTGGCTGCTGATACCGTGGATTAGAGCATTCGTTCCTACATATATGGCAATCGTATTTTAGTAGATACCAACCGTGTATGAGCTTATACGAACTAAAGGTCAGGCCATATTGGATCGAGCCGGGTCAGGATCGGGTGATGGCTGGTACTCAGATATAATTCAATACGGTAAATACAACGTACCCGTTCACACAGAACATTTTGTATTCGGTAAGGGTCAAGACAGCAACAACGGGCCCGGGCCGACATTGTGGCATTTACTTTTTGGGTCCGAAGATAGATGGCTACATAGGAATTGTGAGTATTAAAAATTCTCAGAACTTCCTTACTTTTCTTTTATTATTCCCGGCAGTAATATTACCATATTAATCGATATCCTGTTGTATTAATTTAACGATATTATCCAGGCAGTACATTTGATCTAATCCTATTCTATCGTACAATACGCGCGGAAGGCTAGACAAACCAACTCGTGTGTTTGAATTTTCGAATGGTCGAGTATCTGTGTCTACAACAGCTATGCAGTGACGAATATTCCGGAAAACAAGTATTCGTCTAGTGTTTGAAATTGAATTGATATTGTGGATCACTGGGTATTGCCCCTACAAGTATGGTTTAAGCTAGGCGTCCACCTATCCGCATCGTACGTATCGGATGCATCGCATCAAACGGATTTTTTTCCAATGCGTTCACAGTAAGGTGGCGTCCACCTATCCGCATCGTACGTATCGGACGCATCGCATCAAACGGATCGTAATATTCTTTATATAGGAACCCATACAAGCGCATCCACCTATCCGCATCGTACGGATCGCACGAATCTGCCCGTCGGCAATGCCTACGCCGTTGCTCCGAGAGGCAACTTTTGCGATGCGTGCCGATGACTCACTACGAAAGTCCGATAGTTGCGTCGGCAAATCCAATCGCTGCCGATACTGTGAATGAATTGGAAAAAATAATCCGTTTGATGCGATGCGTCCGATACGTACGATGCGGATAGGTGGACGCCTACCTCAAACGGATTATTTCTTTCCAATGCGTTCACAGTATCGACAGCTATTGGATTTGCCGATGCAACTATCGGACTTTCGTAGTGAGTCATCGGCACGCATCGCAAAAGTTGCCTCCCGGAGCAACGGCGTCGGCATTGCCGACGGGTAGATCCGTGCGATCCGTACGATGCGGATAGGTGGACGCACTTCTATGGCTTCCTATGTAAAGAATACTACAATCCGTTTGATGCGATGCGTCTGATACGTACGATGCGGATAGGTGGACGCCTAGCTTTAGGTTATGGATAGTCTGGGCAAACAGTGGTAACAATCAGTGTAGTAGATAAGGGGACGGCGAGTCGGAGATTATTTACATATTTCACGCGTTCACAGCGTCAGTACTAAATCGGTGCTGTACGCGAGTAGTTCTGTATATAGGTAGGCTGTCGTAACTCATTTCCTAATTATACGCTTATATTTGCTTTAAAAATGTCGCAGTTAGATACACTACCGTCCATAAGTTTGGAAGTAAGGTGAAACTCCTTTAAAATAGCACAGCTGTTAGGCATATCGTGAAATTGTTAACCCCTATTATAAATTATTCTGTGCAAATATAAAATTGTTACACATAATCCGTAAATTCCGAATATTTAGGTACAAATTTCACGCGAATACATTTTATTGCTCTTTTCCAAGAATACGGCTGTTGTTTAACAGGGATGGGGTAGGACACCTGCAGTAATTACTTTCGGTCAAACGGCTTAGTACTACTTCGGTAATCGCTTAGTGCATGTGGTAAAGATATTAAACCTTAATGTCTTATCGCTTTCCTGTACGGAACTAGTTTCTGGAATTCAGTGCGCAATGATAACAATTTGGTAGAGTATTGAGCACAAAAATGCCCAAACGCAGATAGTTGACTGTAGACCAACCTTGTACTATTTGTACTCTTCGCGAGGAACGATATACGGAGAGAGAAATTTCTTTGCGGTTAAGGATTTCACCGAAAGGTGGTCCAGAGAAGGGAACCACATCTTGATAGAAGACGAAGTGGGCGGCTCTTGAGCTGAAGATAGATTTATAGTAACGACTTCGAAACCAGATCGCCGTCTAACGTCACTGGATATCGCATTGCGTATTAACGCACAACAACAAACAAATGTTTCTGTTACCACCGTCGATGGGCCATTATTGGCAGCAGGTTTAAGGGGATGCATCGGCCGCAAAAAAATCGTCTTCAAAACGTCTGCATAAACAGAAACGGTTAACTTGGGCAAAAAGGATGCGAACTGGTCACGTTCGTTGAAGACCAGGGGAAAGACCTACTGAGGCCTGCTGAGTGCCGTCCGACAAACACGGAGGTGGTATTATTACGATTTGGGGCTGTTTTGCTGGAACAACTACTAGTGATTTAGTAAAAATTAGTGGTAAAATGCGGAAAGAAGTGTATTTTCATATTTTGCAAAATCATACTCTTCCGTGCGGAAACCGTCTTGTTGCTGAGCCGTTTGTGTCTCAGCAAGACAATGACCCTAAACATACGGCTCGAGCCTGTAAAAAGTTTTTAGAGGAGAAAGCAACAAGAAGTGAACTAACATTAATGGTTTGGTCTCCTCAAAGTACGAATTTATCCCTCATTGAGCTCAGACACAGATAAAAACTGTATAGTGAATATGCCGGACTTAATTTATGACGGCGCCAAAATTCAATCTCTAGTTTGTAATATTCCTCTGATGTGTTGATCCAGAACCCATTGTCAACGTCACATCGAGAGAAAACAGTATTCTTCTTAAAAAAGTGGTATATGAGAATAAGAAGAAATTAAATTTTATTAACGTATTAGTGTTATTTCACGTAATCTATCGTTTTGTTCACTAGACACCTTCTGGAATAAATATGCGGACTGTAAACTACCTAGTCAGACATCAATACGAAATTTAGTGCCATTTTCTAATGAACATATTGAAAATAGAATGAAATCGGAATTGACAGATCAAAAACTGTGGTTGTGTGTGGACGAAACAAGGTCGTGAAAACCATTTTGTTGTTAATGTAATGGTACGCACAATGGAACCACGTCAATCGTCATCCTCTATCTTACTTGCTTCCAAAGGAGTTGTAAATTGTACTGCTGATGAGATTTTAAAGGTGGTGTTGAACTCATTGAACAAATTTGATGTTGCCACTAAGCAACTCTTAATGTTTATGACTGATGGTGCCGCAAACATGTTTTCTTTAGACCGATCTCTTAAAGAACACAGTGGTAGCTTCTTGCATGTAACGTGTACAATTCATGCTCTAAATCTTGTGGCACAAACTACCCCTACATGTTATCAACTAGTCAATGCATTAATTGCTAGTACAAAGGCAGTGTTTCCAAAGTTCCCAAAACTTAGCCGACTATTTTACAAACTGTGTCTCGAATATGGTTGCAGGTTGCGTTCTACTACAACAAATATTTTGATCAAGTAAAGAATGTAGTTTTAAAATTCGACCCGACAGAAGCTGCAGCTATCAAGAAAAGCCAGGAAATATTACAAGATAGTCAGGTTAAAAGAGATTTTTAAACTATTCAGAACAACTAAAAAAACTTACAAAATGTTTAGATGTCGTTAATGGATTCTGTTCCAACTGTGAATGTTGTTCGTGCACAGTCATCTGCTGTAGAGAGCGAAAAAATTGGTGTGTAATACGAAAAGTTGAAAGTATTTTAGACAAAGGTTCCGATTTGCTCATATTAAGACAAACTTATGAAGGTGCGTGTGAAGATGTATTCAGTTTCAAAGATTATTGTGTATGTATAACGATCGTTTTCGGCATTAAAAGACATTTATTGAAATTGGTTAAAATATTTAACAGATGTGACCCAGTTTGTGATATCATGGAAGGCTTTCAAAACAATAAGTGTTCCAGCGCGTTTTATAATTTATTTCTTACCTTTTATTTTATGTGTAAACTCTTATGCGCTTGCCAAGCCACTGGCTGTTACCGCATATCTGTTCGGTTTAGTTATGGATAGGGACAAACGCACTGTGCGATCTATGACTGGAAGAAAGCTGAACAACTTTCCTAAGGGAATGGCATACATCCATTTGGATCAAATATTTGCTGGTGCCAATAAAGGTATTCATCACTGTTTTGATAATTTTGTGCAAACCTTTAGTCACAAATATGTAATTTTTCGAGATTCTGTTGTTAATTTGACTAAGGCTGGTAACGGCAGGTGCATTAGGTCGTGTGCTCTTATGCTATCGATAGCTTATAGTATGGCCTTCTATGAGGTTACACCTGAAGAGGAATTCGACACTATAAGGAAACTAAAAATGCGAATATTATCTGATGAATTAGCAGCTAGGTTTTTGGCAAGGTTATTAAACATGTCGGTTGAAACCGGTATATTTCCTTCGAGTTTAAAGATAGCAAAAGCTTTATCTGTTCACAAGAAAAAGGATCTTACTAATGTACTATGTAATTACAACCCAGTGTCCATCCTTAGTGAATTTTCTAAAATATTTGCGTCTGCAATTTACAATAGAGCGCTCATCTGATATAGAGCATGTTTTTCGACCAGGGCGATCCCCAGAATCCTAATACGCCTTCGTATTCGTGCTAAGAGCACTTACTGTAGTCAGCTATATAGAAGTCTTGGTTTTAAAACCCACCTCTCTTAATGATCACTTAAATACTCTAACATTACAACCAAAAATCGTCTGCTTACTTGTTTAACTCCTTTTTCGTCAGGTGCTATTATCCTTGAAATATCCTCTCTACCATGCTTAGACCAATCAAACAGTAAATCGGCTGTATTTTCAAAATGTTAAAATAACATTTAGTCAGTTGTAATGTGATCATTTATGTAATGGACGTATACAAATTAAATTTCATACATTTCACCTTCTAAAGTAAATGAAATCTGATTTTACTCAAAGAACTCAATTATAACCCCATATTTAACTAAGAGAGCATCCAGTCGCCACCCCACGGCGCGTAGTTAATAGAATTCAGCTGATTTTGTAACCTGTATATACACACACATTCACTGATAGCAGCTCATGTTAATCGAGCACTAGCCCTTTATGTTCCTAAAGTAAAGTTTAGGATCCCAAAATGCAGGTTATTGTTTGGTGGTTTCACGTGGCGTACGTATACACTTCTAAACATAATCTTCCTTGCTGTCTCTTTTCTTGTTGCTGTTCGTGATCGTAATGGCTCCTACTATTACATCAGATCTTACTGTTACTTTTTACTAAGGCATTGATTCCTTTTCTGCAAGCCTTAGTTTTGCAACGAGACATCCAAAATGCGTGTTGTTGGGAGGTTACTTTTGACCTTTAGCTTTTAATATGTACTATTGCGGCAACAAGAAATCTGACCCTTAAGATAATGTAGTTTAAATCTGGCGTTTGCCTTGTCAAATGTTATTTCATTTTTTAATAATTAATGGCATATGGCATCACAGTGCATTCAAATGCTGCTAAAAGAGGCAAGTAATTACATCACTTGGGGAAGAATGATCCAGAAGAAGACTAGGTAATAGGTCTGGAGTCTCCAAAGGCACTATTCACGACATTAGAAGAAAATGGCTACAACAGTCAAAATAGACTTGTCCGGATTTTTATTGCCGCAATAGTGCGTACTGCCATTTAGTATATATCACAATACTCATAAGAATTTCAAGAAATGTTCAGAATTAGTTCCAATAATGTTCATCTTCATGTCGCTTGATCGGTTAAAACTCTCCTAAATAGAGAAAATCTTCATATCTTTGTTCGATCTCATTATCCAGTAGATGATGAAAACTAACCTAATCCTCATCCTTAGATGGTATTCTGCTCTTGTCCTTACCCTACGATTCGTATCTTTTCCATTCGAATCACAAATCCTTGTAAGTCCTCTTTCTATATTTTACCCATTCCTTATTTATGTTTATTTTGTGTCATGTGTATTAACTTACAACGTTATCTCCGAAGTTACACACCTATTTTAATTTTCACTGTTAATAGTTTCCATTTAGATGCTAGTGCTTCAGGTTTCATTTCATTTGCTATCATGGCCGAGCTATGAATTTAAGTGTTTGGCTGTTGCAAAGTAACAAACTTAAAAAGAAAAACATAGGAGGACATACTGAAAAATATACTTTTATACGTGCTTAAGGTTATTCGACCGCTTCAGGAGGTGGAGTCCAAGGATTGAACTTTAAAACCTTAAATATAATTATATGTCAAGTGGCGCTTGGTTTTGGGGATATTAGAAAACTGGAAGGCGTTATCTAAAGCTGTTTCTGTATGATGAGATATGCAAGTAATAATGCCAGTACCTACTACTTTTGAAAATTATAAACTATATAAACCGCCCGGTAATGATCTGTAGATCCTTAGACACTTTTGGTGTGTTTAAAAGTCGGTGTATTTTAAAGGACTTTTGCCCGTCTCATCTTTATGTTTTGTCGTCTTTCAGTGATTTTTACATGTGCCAAATGCCCTGGTACAAAAGTAACATTTTGATATCTACTCTTGTGGGATATTACACGCAATAGCATCATAGTCTCAACGTTAGCACGTTTTCAATACTGAGTCCCTTCCTCCTCCCTTAACCCTTAGCACTCCTTTGTCGAGTGTGGCTCGACATTATATTTCTTACAAAAATCCTATATCGAGTTAAACTCGACATTATAGTAACGCAATTTTTAAAAATATTTTAAATTATCAAATGTATTTTTTTAAATAATTAATATATCTTATTCTGAATATACCTAATACGCAAAATACATATATTTCGCCAAGTTTCGCCTTTTAAGTAATTAAAAAAGATTAGGAGTTCAAAGGGTTAAATTATTACGACAGTGGACATCCTAATTTCGCAGAACGAAAGACGGCTCATGCTATGAATACCTTTCAAACTTGGCCGTTTTAATTTTCATGGGTTCCAACACAAAGAAATATTCAGCAGTCTCACATGGAAGACATGGAAGTTACTTAGAGAGGTGTTAAAGCTGAATTAGATTTTTCCTGCAATATTTCTATAGTTTGCCTTGCTGCACGTCCTTTGAAAGGTTTCCCAAAATTCCTTCTGAACAGGACAACCTTTGTGATCGACTGTGGCTTGGGAAAATGATTCCCAGTGCTATTTACTAATAGATGGGCTTAGGAATAATGTAAGTACTATTTTATAACAATATTGAAGTTGTCCTACTTCGTCCTACGTTAACTAATTTTTACGCCCCGTTTTGAATGAACCGAAATTACTTTAACTCTATCATTGATCAAAGAATTTGACTTGATATATAGTTTCTTTCAAACAGTAAAACCCCCTCTCCTCTGTATTTATTTAACATCGAAATATGACGTCATTCTTACCACAAATTGTTTTGCAATAAAAATAGACATTAATTCGTATGTAAAGCTCGTCGATCAGACGAATACGTTTACACATCTTCCTCAACATTAGTTGTTAAACTGTCATTATATATAGCCCTATCAGTTTAAGGAAAGAATAAATACAAAAACGAAATTGAAACAACCCGGAAATACTTGGGATACCAGCTTAATCATATCGTTGTGAACATTACATTTTACAAGCAATTCCCTCCTTCTATAGTATTTCCGGCCGGATGATAAATTACTACACATCATTATCCCATTTCGCGGCAATCTCCCAGTCTGATTATACATTTAGGATAGGAAAAATACTGTTCATCATTGTCACCAGATGTCATTTTTCATAATAACTTGATTTCCAAGTTTGCACGCTATGTCGTTTCATCAAATGGCAAAAGAATATTACTGAATGTTCAATCAATGTCAATATATTTGACCAGCGACTCTGGAGATGTATTCACCACCCACACCGCACCACCCTATCGTTACGGATTTGATTTGTCACTTCCCCGCATTCCCTCCTGAAGCCGTATAAAATGTCGGTGGAACCCTAAAAATCACCCCCAGCCGATCCAGTATAGGGCGACAGAACATTGTGTATTCAATGCGTAGCTGTGCATTAGCCCATTTCAGTTCACAACCCCGGCAGCCTTAATCCGACCCGCTCCTTTTATTATCCATATAAGACCTTTATGGGAAAGCAATAGCAGTCGGTTTTTCTTTATACGTTCTCGTTCCAGCCACCCATCTCCCGACCGCTCTGTATTTCTCCATTCGCTTTATAACCCGCTACAATTGCCGTTTAAAAGTCATAACCAAGTCCGGTTGCAGAAATACATACAGATATTGACCTACGAGTATAAGTGCAGGCACCTTATGGGTCGAAGGTATTATCGTTACCCTTATAGTAACTCACCGTGATTAAAATCTCCGAGGATTGAAATTCCGTTTGCCTCGGTGTTTCTGGCCCTCCTGCCTGGAACAAAAGAGGAAACCGTTAAAATTCTACGTGATATCTGGGGATGTTCGATTGGTCAGGCAACCTAATACATACTAATACACATAAGTGCTTTACTATTTTTATGAACTGAATGGAGAGTTTCATAACACTGCTTACTGAGAGTGTAAGGGAGCGAAGCTTTTGAACTTTAGAATTAAAGATATTAATTTGATATCTTTTTCATCTTTTAATATCAATATTGCTTTTATCAATAGATACGATTATAAATATTACTTTTTAATTCATTCTAACTCGTTTTTAGAAAGATGGTGTATTTTACAATTAACAGAGAACACGATTACAGCAAAAGATGGAAAACTATATTATAACCAGCAAAATCTAGATACAAACAGAAATAATAGTTCCCTCTCTTATACATATATGCGAAAGAACTACTGGCCTTTCAAATTGATGATATGGTAACAAAGCAAAATTTCAGTTTATTTCATTCTTAATTCTAACTAGTTATCGAAGTGCTATGTTTTGGCCCACTTTTACTTACATTAAACTAAACGGTCTTGTTAAATTACTTTATTTTTTGTTTATTATTTTGACGTTAACAAAACACTTATCACTATGGTACCCTGCTTGACACTAGCGTGCCCCGGGAGCAGAAGTACCGACCTGCTATGTTTACAACATTTCTCTTCCCGTTTTTTAAAAAGAAGTTACAAATTTAATCTATTAGGTACTTTAACAGTTCTGCCTGAACGAGTAATGTGAGAAGCTTTGGTAGTAACGGTTTTATCAGATTCCGGTGATGTTTCCGAGTGTGAAGCGTTGGAATGATCTGTTACTGGTACTTCCATAACTTCTGGTTCAGTCTGGATTGGTAGATCTATATCTGATGGTGCCGTCGTAGGCCTATTACATAATAACAGATTGGGTTTATTTATAATCATATCACCATTGACATCACATTTCATATCCGTGTTACTTTCTCTGAACTCTGTTTGATAAGGATTTAAACGAATGTCATTGGCGTGCACAAATTTTATACTATTACCAATTTGAATTAAATAAGAGGAATGGCTTATAATCTTTACAATTTTACCTTTCTGCCATAATTTCAATTGCTTATTCTTAACGCAAACAGATTCATTTAAAGAATACAACTTTATTTTTCTACTAATGTCAGAATTCAGCCCTTTCTCATTATTATCGTAAGATGGTTTAAGAAAATCAAATCTAGTTCGTGGTCGTAGGTTAAATAAATGTTCAGCTGGCGATATACCTGTTGTGCAGCAAGGAGTGTTGCGATATGTAAATAAGAAACTAGCTAACCGGCTAAGCAATTTATTCCTATTAACTGATTTCACGTCTTCGAGAAATAAGGACTTTTCTAATCCTTTTTTAATAGTTTATACACCTCTCTCTGCAATTCCATTACTTTGCGGATGGTAAGGGGGTGTTTTAATTGGTTTTATTCCATTGGCTTGACAAAAAGCATTAAATTCAGATGAATTGAATGGCGGACCATTGTCCGAAACCATTTCAACAGGTAAACCAAAAATTGATAATGTTTCTTTTAATTTCAAAATGGTTTCACTTGCGTTTGTGCCATTGTCCATTAGCTTGACATCTATCCATTTGGATTTGTTATCGACTACTATTAAAAAATTATAATTATATTTCTGAAAGAAATCTATGTTGATTCTGTAAAAATTATTCGGTGCTTTTGGCCATGGAAGTAAAGTGCTATTACTTGAGAAATTTTGAGTTTGTTGGCAAATTTCACACAAAGCTATGAACTTTTCTATTGCTTCATTAATGCCTGGCCACCAACAATATGATCTTATTAGCATTTTTGTGCGCACAGTTCCTATATGCTGTTCGTGGAATAGTGCCAAAACCTCATTTTGTAATGACTTGGGTATTATTACTTTATTGCCGATTAATAAACAGTTATTTTCCACACAAAGATCATGCCTCCTTTGAAAATAAGGTTTCAACTCCTCATTCTGGATATAATTCGGCCATCCTGATAGGGTTAAATCTACGACTTTTGTTAATAATAAATCTTGTTTGGTTGCTTTAGCAATATCCGTCGCATGTAGTTTTCAACCATACTAAAAGAGTAAATTGAATCCGGTATCTCTGTTTAACTGGCCATTGGTAAACGAGAAAGTCCATCAGCATTCGCCAACAGTTTACCTTTCTTATACTGTATTTCATATTCATAAGCTGACAAGATTATAGACTAAGGCGTAATACGTGCAGCAGCTGTTACGGGAATGCCTGTGTTTTTACCAAAAATAATCTTAAGAGAGAGTGATCAGTTACCAATACAAATTTTCTACCATATAAATATTTATGAAATTTTTTAGAGCAAATATTATAGCTGAGCCTTCGCGTTCTAAATTTGAATAAGGTTTCTCTGTACTGGATAATGTACTAGACGCGAACAATACAGGTTTATCTTCTCCATTTATCTTATGGCTTAGTACAGCGCCTACTCCGTATCCGCTAGTATCGCATGTAACAAAAATTGGAAGTGTTGGATCAAAATGCACCAACACATCACTGGATGTGAGTAATTTTTACTCATTTGGAATGTCTCTTCGCATTGCTCAGTCCAAATAAAATCTGTATGTGTTGAATAGTGTGCGTTATTTTTAGTAATACAAAGTCAAGAAACATTAAATAAAGGTTTTAAATATTCGATCCCGAAAGTTCTTAACGACCTCGGTATATTTTGTATTTTTTGTATGTTTTATATTTTAGTTTTATGGTGAACAATTTATCTCCGTTGTTATGTTTCACGTAAATCTAAGTTGTCAAATTCAATGTCATCGGAACCGATTTTAGTACCCCTTTACCTAGAAGGGACACCAGCTGCAACTATATTATCTTGTTTTCACCCTAACTTTCTACAAAATTCCATTTCATGTACTTTCCCTTAATTTCTATTTCTAAACTTTCACTTTGCACCAATAGGGAAATACTTACCATTTTTAGCACCACCCTGCGAACCTTCTTTAAGTGTAGATGATGGCAGATGAGGAGTGCAATTTGTCAGTCAAAAGGTTTCGGTTTTACATTGTAGGACTCGAGTACAAGACTCGGTCTAACACAGCCAATTCGGGCAATAAATCATTCGGGTACACCAGTATCATATTTCGGGAGATTACAACAAATTCAACCGCGTTTAAATTAATCAATTATTTAGTAAGTAAGTAGCCGTTAAGTGCGCCGTGTATTTCTTCAAGTTAAATTTGTAAATTAGTGGTTAAGCACATTGTAACGAACAATTTGATTAAATTGTGAGGTACAATTAGTGTATTTTGTTAACACCTACAACGGGAAAAATATTGTTGAAGTGTAAGATTTGGCCTACAGTCCAAAACACCGATCTACTCCAACTTCGCGCTTCAGCAAACCTACATTTTTTGGTCCTTCGAGCCGGATCAGCGCCTAAGAAGACATCGTCAACGGCGAGAGATCCATCATAAGGAATAAGAAAATCGGCAAGGAGCAGTTGGGAGGCAACAATTCCCAGCAGAGGTGAGTCCCCAATTGTGTTTTCCTACATTTTCATTTTCCTTTGTTGCGCATTATGGCTACTGACAATCAACAAGCATTAAAGGCTCTTAAATACAATAGAGGCGCCACAAAGTCCTCACTTACAAGATTTAAAACGTATCTTGATTCAATCGACGAGACCAATTTCAATGCCACAAACTTAAAAAGGCGACTAAGCAGAGCAGAAGCGTTATACTCCGAATTCCATAACTCGAACCGTCAAATTCAAATGATAGAAAACGAATTAAATAATGAAACTGATGTGCAAGATTTCGATGATCATTATTTTGAATTAATATCCAAAGCAGAGGATATACTCACGCAAAGTTCTTCAAACACATCAAATTCACAATCTCCGCCCGAAGGAGCAAGGCACGAAACTAATAGTCAAGTACGGTTACCGCAAATTACGTTGCCACAATTTTCTGGGGCATTTGATGAATGGGTACCGTTTAATGAAACCTTTAATTCATTAATACACTCAAATCAAGGAATAAGTACGGTACAGAAATTTCATTATTTGAGATCGTCTCTTAAAGGGAAGCAGCAAATTGCATTAGCGAACTGCAAATAACTGCCAATAATTATGAGATTGCTTGGGCTGCGCTAAGAGAGCGATACGATAACAGAAAATTAATAATCAGAAAGCACATTCAAGCAATTCACGAACTGCCTGTATGCAAAGAAGAAAATCTGTCAGTCTTGAGACGGATTTTAGATGGTATACAAAAACATACTAGGTCATTAAAGGCATTAGACCGGCCCGTCGAGTACTGGGATGATTGGTTGCTGTATATAACCAGCAATAAAATTGATCATGTTTCAAATAAGGAATGGGAATCATCAATCAAGGGTGATAAAATTCCAACCTTTAAGGAACTGATAGAATTTCTTTCACATAAATGTTGCACTTTAGAGAGCATATCGCAATCAGCATTACCATCGCGCGGTCAACAAAGAAATCCTCAAAGGGTCCCGCTAGTTCATGTTACAAGTCAGAACACACAATGTGTTGTTTGCAAGAGTACACACTATATTTATAACTGTCCAAAGTTTCTTCAGATGTCAGCTGAAGAAAGAATCTCACATATCAAAAAAACAAAGTGTTGTTTCAATTGTTTAAACGCAGGTCATGTATCAAGCAAATGCAAAGGTAGTAGTTGTAAAATATGTCATCACAGACACAATACACTACTTCACCTATCAACTAGCAATTCCGCAAATCAACAGTCACAATGTTCAATGTCTCAAGGGGAATTTTCACAGGTTATAACTACGCACGCATCTCGAGTTAGCCATTCACAAGTTGTATTATCAACCGCCATCGTACAAGTAAAGGATGGCAGCGGTACGTTTCATAATTGCAGAGCGCTTCTAGATTCAGGATCACAGTCCAACTTTATATCTAAGGCGTTAATACAAAAACTAAAATTAAAACCAAAATCAGTCAACTTACCGGTGAGCGGAATTGGCCAATCACATACACAGATCAATCATGTATCAGAAGTCATTGTAAGATCAAACTACAATGCCTTTAAAATGCCATTGAGTTGCCTAGTATTAGACAACATCACAAACGACATTCCAGTCGACCCGCTTAATAGAAGCACATTAGATATACGCAAAGGTTTGAAATTAGCGGATCCCGAATTTCACATACCACGGAAAATTGACCTTTTAATCGGCGCAGAATTCTTTTGGCAATTGTTGTGCGTAGGACAAATAAAGGTGGGAAATACGGGGTTAATAATGCAGAATACTCACTTAGGATGGGTAATATCGGGTCCCATCACATGCAGCAAATTAATGCCACGCGTTATCAATTGCAATGTATCATCGATCCAATCACTAGAGACTGCGATAACAAAATTTTGGGAACTAGAGGAACCTTCGTCTAAGGGCGCGTACTCGTTGGATGAAGCTGAATGTGAGAATCACTTTCGTAATTCCTACAAAAGAAATCACGAAGGGCGATTCATCGTCAAACTACCGGTAAATGCAGATCCAAACCAAGCATTGGGTGATTCAAAGCAAATTGCAATTAGAAGGCTTAATAGCCTAGAAAACAAATTGTCAAAACAGCCCGATTTAAGAGAACAGTACAACAGATTTATGCAAGAATACATTGAATTGGGTCACATGCGGCAGATAAACGATAATGAAATTCAGACTCAAAGAAATGTATCGTTTTACTTGCCACATCATGCTGTTGTTAAAGGAGACAGTATTACAACGACGCTACGAGTAGTTTTCGATGGATCAGCTAAATCTTCCTCTGGTCATTCGCTAAATGACATATTAAGAGTTGGACCTTCTGTGCAACAAGATTTGTTTTCTATCACTTGTAGATTTCGTTCACATCGTATTGTATTGTACAGCGGACATAACAAAAATGTACAGGCAGATTTTAGTCGATCCATCACAAACAAGATTGCAACGTATCGTATGGAGATTTAATCCATCGCAAAACATTGAAACATACGAACTCAATACGGTCACTTACGGTACGGCTTCAGCTCCCTTTCTCGCAACTAGAGCATTGAATCAATTAGCAATCGAGGAATCAAGTGCCTTTCCACTCGGCGCCAAAATATCGCTCAGAGACTTTTATGTAGACGATTTATTGACCGGCGCCGACAGCATTCAAGAAATTCATCAAATATTTGCTGAAGTTACTGCGTTATTAGCAAGAGGTGGATTTTCTTTAAGAAAATGGGCCTCGAACAGGATGGATATACTTAGCACGTTACTTCCTAATGCGGTTGAGCCAACGATCTTGAATATAGAGCAAGACGGCAGCATTAAGACATTGGGAGTCCAATGGGATTCAAGTAGCGACAGGTTACAGTATAAGATACCGGAGGTAATCATTAACAAATGGCTTAACAAACGCAATATATTATCGCAAGTTGCTCAAATCTTTGATCCGCTGGGATTAATAGGTCCCGTGATCGCAACAGCAAAACTGTTCATTCAACGACTGTGGCAGTTGAAACTATCATGGGATGAATCGCTGCCACTACAATTACATACAGAGTGGTTAGAATTTCAGAATGCTTTACCACAACTGCGATCATTGAAGCCAAAACGTTGCGTAATACCACATAAACACCGCGTAGAAATTCATGGGTTCTGCGACGCGAGCGAAAAGGGTTATGGCGCGTGCATTTACATTCGCTCCATCACTAATTCTGGTCTTGTATCATCGGAACTATTATGTTCAAAGTCTCGCGTAGCCCCTCTGAAGGCGACAACAATACCACGGTTAGAATTATGTGCGGCGTTATTATTAGCACAGTTACTTCACAAAGTACTATCGTCGCTCGAAGTAGAAATTAATCAGGTGTATTGTTGGACGGATTCTACAATTGTCATCGGATGGATTAATACAACTGCTCGTCAATTAAAACCATTTGTAGCGAACCGAGTAGGAGAAATCCAGGGACTAATCAATGTTTCTAATTGGAACCATGTGGGTACGAACGACAATCCAGCCGATATTCTCTCTCGTGGGTCCCAACCGGCTTACCTCATAGACAACAGTCTTTGGTGGCATGGACCACCATGGTTAATGGAGGCACAGGAGAACTGGCCAAGATCCATCGTTAACGTTACTGAAATCGAAGTGCCGGAAAAACGTTCTATTCTGGCTGTAAACGCAGCCTCCATCGACAAAAACTGGGACATTATCAACAAATATTCAAGTTTTCAAAGGCTACAACGGGTTCTGGCTTATTGTCAACGCTTTATAAATAATTTACGCCATCGCGCAAAGGGACAACACTGCAATATCAACACTGGACCGCTAACTACATCGGAATTAGAAGATGCTACCATGTGGCTCGTACGATCAGTGCAGAAAGAAGTATTTGCTAATGATGTGAACCGCCTACGAAGCAATCAACCCATTAAACCAGAAAGCAAGCTAAAATCTCTCAACCCGATTATAGACGATAAATATGTCATGCGCGTCGGTGGAAGATTACGTAACGCACCTGCTCATTTCAATAAAAAATTCCCAATAATTTTACCTCATAAACATGCATTAACGAAGCTCTTAATCAAACAAACACACTGTGAAGAACTTCATGCAGGGGCACAAGCAATACTAGCCAAATTACGGAACAAATTTTGGCCCATTTCTGGACGCAACTTGGTACGGCAAGTAGTGAGAAACTGCGTGACATGTTTCAAGGTCAATCCACGCGCATATCAACCCATGATGGGGGATTTGCCTAAGGCACGCTTAGAGCCTTCTCGCCCATTCATTCGAACCGCGTGGATTATTGTGGACCGTTTTAATTCGCTCTCACACTAGACGAAAGACGTCGCCATCAAAGGCATACGTTGCTATCTTCATATGTATGGCTACAAAGGCAGTTCACATTGAATTGGCAACGAGTCTCAATACCGACTCCTTTCTCAATGCATTAAAGCGATTTATAGCTAGACGCGGGATGATCTCGCACATGTACTCGGATAATGGTTCGAATTTCGTTAGGGCTAATAAGGAGTTAAAGGAGCTAGCTACAATGTTTGAAGGGGCCGAATGCAACAAGATAGTGGATACCCTGTCCAATAAAGGCATAACCTGGCACTTCAATCCACCTAGAGCTCCGCACTTCGGCGGTATTTGGGAGGCCGCCGTCAAATCTTTCAAGTATCATTTCAAACGCATTGTGGGTAACGTGTTGTTAACCATAGAAGAGATGAACACCGTAATTGTCCAGATCGAAGCCCGTCTAAATTCCCGTCCTCTCATCCCGTTATCAGATGATCCTGATGACCTATCCGCAATCACGCCTGCACATTTTCTGATTGGGGACTCGCTAACGGTTAATTTAGAACCAAACCTGCTTCCATTAAACATAAACCGATTGTTGAGATTACAGCTACTTGACAGATTGAAACAGCACTTCTGGCAACGCTGGTCCAAGGAGTACCTGCAGCAACTTCTACAGCGGAGCAAGTGGATGAGCAGTCGCGGCGTAGCTCCCCAGCCTGGGCAGCTCGTATTCATCAAGGAGGACAACCTACCACCGCTCCTGTGGGCCATGGGACGAGTCGTCAGCGTTCACCCTGGGAAGGACGGCATCACGCGAGCAGCTACAATCAAGACCACTCGCGGTGAGGTGAAACGACCCGCTAACAAATTATGTGTGTTACTCAGTGATAATGAATACAACTAGTGTATTGTGTTTCGAAAGCCAGAACTTTCAAGGCGGGCGGCATGTTGAATAGTGTGCGTTATTTTTAGTAATACAAAGTCAAGAAACATTAAATAAAGGTTTTAAATATTCGATCCCGAAAGTTCTTAACGACCTCGGTATATTTTGTATTTTTTGTATGTTTTATATTTTAGTTTTATGGTGAACAATTTATCTCCGTTGTTATGTTTCACGTAAATCTAAGTTGTCAAATTCAATGTCATCGGAACCGATTTTAGTACCCCTTTACCTAGAAGGGACACCAGCTGCAACTATATTATCTTGTTTTCACCCTAACTTTCTACAAAATTCCATTTCATGTACTTTCCCTTAATTTCTATTTCTAAACTTTCACTTTGCACCAATAGGGAAATACTTACCATTTTTAGCACCACCCTGCGAACCTTCTTTAAGTGTAGATGATGGCAGATGAGGAGTGCAATTTGTCAGTCAAAAGGTTTCGGTTTTACATTGTAGGACTCGAGTACAAGACTCGGTCTAACACAGCCAATTCGGGCAATAAATCATTCGGGTACACCAGTATCATATTTCGGGAGATTACAACAAATTCAACCGCGTTTAAATTAATCAATTATTTAGTAAGTAAGTAGCCGTTAAGTGCGCCGTGTATTTCTTCAAGTTAAATTTGTAAATTAGTGGTTAAGCACATTGTAACGAACAATTTGATTAAATTGTGAGGTACAATTAGTGTATTTTGTTAACACCTACAACGGGAAAAATATTGTTGAAGTGTAAGATTTGGCCTACAGTCCAAAACACCGATCTACTCCAACTTCGCGCTTCAGCAAACCTACAGTATGTGCAGTACATAAATCATAGAGTGGTTTGAGTTTAGCTGAAAGTGTACGAATAAACTTTCCATCGTAATTTAGTAAACCAAGATATGACTTTAATTTAGTTAAATTTTGAGGTGACGGCGCCCTTTTTATACATTCAATTTTTGTTGCTGTAGGATGTACACCTTTAGAATCAATTATATGACCAAGAAACTCTACACTTGTCTCATAAAATTTACACTTTTGTTCATTTACATTTACATTATATTCTTGCAATCGTCTCATAACTTTAATAACGTTTTGATGACAATGCTGTATGCTAGAGCCATAAACTAAAATATCATCTAAATAACATTTGGTATTAGGCAGATCAGCTAAAATAGCTTCCATAAGAGACTGAAAAATTCCAGGAGCAGAACTTACTCCATATGTTAATCTATTGTACCTAAACAGGCCAACATGAGTATTGATGGTAAAAAGTTCCTCTGATGCCTCACTAAGTCTAAGTTGTTGGTATGCGCCTTTGAGATCAATAACGCTAAAAATTTACTACCACTTAAATTAGAAAAATATCTTCTGGCAATGGTAATACACAGTGTTCGGTATCAATAACTGGGTTTAAGGTTTTTTGAAATCTACACTAATTCTGATGTCATTGCAATTTTTCTTAGGCACTACGACGATAGGACTAGCCCACTTACTGTACTTAATTTTCGTTAAAACTTTAGACTGAACGATCTTGCGCAGCTCAGCCTCTACTTTAGGTTTTAATGCATACGACATTGTATAAGCACGATGGAAAATAGCGTTTACACCATTTTTTACTGTTATCTCCGCCTCAAAATGTTTTATACAAGTTTGGGTATCATTGTTGAGTACTAATGAAAACATGCTTTTTATTTCCGAAATTAACTCGGACTTTTAACCTCCTTGACTTTTAACCTCTTGATCAATAGTGACCTGACTATATTTGTGCAAGATCATAATACTTTGGGACTTAACACTGACATTAGATCCAAGTACATTTTTCCATTTTGGGTTAATAAGATTTAACCAGTTTCTACGCAATAGTGGATAAAACTTGGTCTTGCCATCCAAAATAACTAATGGCAACTCAAACACTTCATTTTCATATCTTATCTTAACAGTAATTTTACCTAATATACATACACTTTCCCCCGTGACTACTTTTAACTTAAAAGCCACAGGCTCTAACCTAAGACTACCAAAAAATTGCTTATAAGCATCCCTATGCACAACTGACACACATGCACCAGAATCAATCTCCATAATAATACTCTTGTTCTCAATAATTAACTCAACTTTAAGGCTATCATTTCCTCTGAATTTAACTAAATTTAAATTATACACCTCACCACAGTCTGTTTCTTCTTGTAGCCATCTCAATTCTAATGAATCATCTTCGAGTTCGAGTTCTTCTTCCTTCTTCATTTCTTCGTCACTTACTAACCCAGGTATTCGATTTTTACAAAATCTAGACTTTGCAGTATGACCTATATCACCACATGAATAACATTTCCATGCCACTGCAGGACATTTATTATCTAGATGGACACGAGAACATCTTTTACAGCTGTTTTTGTCACGTTCTTGACTTGAACCGTAAGACTGATAATACCTTTGTGCTGACTTGACCCTAAAATTACCTTGATTTTGACCATACTTCTGCTTTGTTGTACGAAGGCTCAATTTATTGATAGGTACCGTTTCCAAACCCAACACCTTTGTCTGCCCTTTTGCTAACTCCATACTTATAGCTATGTGATACGCCCTTTCAAATGTTAAATTATCTTCTGACAAAAGTTTTCGTTTAATGCTTTCCGATTGCAATCCACATACAAATTTATCTCGTAATGCATCATTAAGGAAACCTCCAAATTGACAATACTTTGCTAACTTCTTTAACCGAGCTAAGAATGACTATATCTTCGTCACATGCTTGATTAGCACTGTAGAATTTATACCGTTCTGCTATAACCAACCTTTCAGGACTGTAATGATTTGTAAGTTCTTCCTTAAGTTCTTCATAGGTTTTTCACTTAATATATCAGGTGCTAGTAAATCCTTTAGCATACTATAAGCTTCACCCCCGATTAAAGTTAGCAGCAGTGATACTTTCTTTACTTCTTTAACATCATTACATATAAAAAGTTGTTCCAGTCATTCTAAAGACGTAATTATATCGCATTCTTTGGGGTTGAACGATTCAATAGTTCCGATCAATGCCATTTTGTTTTACTGTGTTTAACTTACTACTTTGTATCTTTCTTGATCTCAACTAGAGAACGGGCACGTCGGTTCTAACTCGTCGGCAGTATTAATGCTATGTTTTGGCACCCTTTTACTTACATTAAACTAAACGATCTTGTTAAATTACTTTATTTTTTGTTTATTATTTTGACGTTAACAAAAAACTTATCACTATGGTACCCTGCTTGACACTAGCGTGCCCCAGGAGCAGAAGTACCGACCTGCTATGTTTACAACACGAAGATTTACTTGTTATTTGTTAGTTAGACTATATACAGTGTGCGCCCAAAGTATGGAGTAAATTCGATAAAAGCAAAATAGAATTTTGTTGGAAGAAATCCTTGAGAAGGTCGATTTTATTTGATAAAAATGCACATTTCTGCAAGACAGTTGATTTTCAACCATAAGTAGTCTTTGAATAATGACGTCATAATTTCTTTTTAAATAGAAACCCCAAATTCCTTCTCTTCACTTTGAGCTCTATCCAATGCCGAACTGATTTCCATCTTACATAAGAAATTCTTCGAGTAAATGACAATTGAATGTTGGAAAACGTAATTTTAATTGATAACACAAAATAATAATGTCTAGAACTACTATTTTTATTTTGATTACTTAATTCTTTTTATTTACATCCTTCTCATTTTGACTTAGTCTGTATACAGATTGTTCATCGTTAACCTTAAAACTTCTAATTTCTCTATTTGCTGTTTCAGTTTTCAGTTTGTATTTTTAGTCAAGGAATACTTCACATTTCAAGAAAACAACTGACAAAACTTTCTCCGCCATACTAACGCGAATGACGGCACATGACGGAATTCCATTCGCTCCATTTTCCACATCAAGAGATTTACGACTGCTGTTAATCGCAAGTGAGTACATAAATATCTTAACATCTTCGAATGCAGTTAAAAATAGTCTTTGAATATGCAGATACAATTAATAAACAAGTAGTCAACGAAATATCACAACATATACTCAAAGCATTTAGTATAACGTTAGATGAGTGGACAACTGTTAAGAATCTTGGATACATGCGATATTTTTTGGAACCTTGTATTATGTCGTATTCGTGGATCTATGGCCGCCGATAAATGTTCGATTTCATTAAAAATAAATTACAGGAGTTCGATATTTCTTTCAGAAATATAGTATCAATTACTATAGATGAAGCTTCAATAACGAAGAAAGTAGAAAAACTGATCCATACAAACAGCTATGTCTCGCACATGATCTACACATGTCTGAAGCTGAAGTGCCTTATAGCAAAATTAAGTTCGAATGAATTGAGTGTAATAATGAGGAACTTTCGAAGCGTATCTACTGACCCCTGATTACATTCTATACAGGATATGCAATTAAATTCTATGATAAAGGTACGAAAAGTTGTAAAAATCTTACGAAAATCGCCTACAAAAAATAATGACATATCACAAAAACATGTAAAAGAAGAGCATTTATTCATGTGACAGAGCAATACTTTTCTCTACGAGTTGTTCTTGATTTTCTTTGCGGTGACCTAAAACTTTTAATCCATATTACTCATAATAATATAACCTTTAGTAGGTTTGCTCCTACTTCCATTGTAGCATAATATAAAAGTTCAAAATACGCACGAATTGGCACTGTCCTTCCTTAGTTACTAAGGATTATCTAGCTAGGTGTATTAGAATAGACAGGCATGGTAACTGGAGATTTATAATATCCGTGAGTAATTAAAATATATAATAATCATAATAATAATAATAATAATAATAATGTTTATTACCCAACAGTTTAAAAACCAATTACAGGGTAAGCGAAAGATACAAAAATATACTCAAACAAAAATACTCAAAATACATAAAATTAGAAAACAGTACAGTAAGGATATATAAACTAAATCTTATTCAATTAATTAGAAACCTAAATGAGAGTAAGTGCGTGCTCAGCAAAAGAAAAGGAAAAGTAAATTACGAAGTAAGTTTCAAAGCGCAACGTTCGAGTTGGCCCGTACAAGTTCCGTAAGATTGCAATGAAAAATATCGCAACTCGAACTAATGCCGTTATATGTTGAGCAAATAAATGATATCGGCGAGCGGAGCAATAAGTTACTTCGAGCCTGGTCAATATAAAAAGTGCCAGAGTGCCGAGATGATTGACGGGGTACACAGAAATTTAACTTTGAAATAAGTTCGCTAGAATCAATTTGATTGTGTGTTAATTTAAATAGAAAGGCCAGGCCTATATTATTACGTCGAACTTCGAGAGAAGTAAAAGAAAATTCATTCAGCAACGCGTCGTAACGAAATCCTCTATATGGATAAATATGATACTTCTTAAACCGTAGGTACTTAAAAAATCGCCTTTGAACATTTTCCAGTGAAAGTTTGTGAGTCTGGTAATATGGGTTCCACACAAGTGCTGCATATTCCATCTTGGAGCGAACTAAAGTTGAAAATAAACACTTGAGCGTGGACACGTTGGTAAAAGATTTAGCATTACGAAATACGAAACCTAGCATTCTACCAGCTGATGCTACCACATCCTGAACATGACAATTGAAAGTTAGACGAGAATCGAAGTGAACGCCTAAGTCACGGATACCCTCCCAACGGGAATGAACAACAGAATCGGCAGAATAATCAAAAAGTAATGGTACCCGTTTTCGAGTGTACGAGATAGCCTTACATTTAGAAATATTTAGGTCAAGTCCGTTAGAAGAATATATGAATGTTTAATTCAGTTTATCAGTTCCCTTGCTATAAATGCGAGAAAACTAGAGTAATTCTAATATAACAGAACATAACCAGTAAGAGTTCATGTTTGGTTATATTTCAACCTCATTCCCATGTCTCTAAAACTTGATATCAAGTGCGTTTCTTGGATTTTCATGGAAATTGTTTGCTGTACTTCCATAATTCTATAATAATAATTGATAGCTGATGTTTACTCTATTTTTCTTTGTTATACAGTTGTGTACAGTTGAGGAAAAGGAACAAAATATCCTACAAGCAGGATTATATTAAAGGTCGTCTCAAGGATGCCATTAAAGACCAATTTCACAAATCGCCCGAATACTTATAACACGTCAAGGAGGTTATCTTTCGAGATGTCGTCATAATTCTGACCCATACACTTATTTAATACTCCATCTTTTTACTATAAAGCGTAAGATAAAAATGAAGTTACACTTTATAGTCATTTCTATCATGTTCTTTGGGTGACCTTTTTCTGCCTGTAAAACATGCTCGCCGCCTTCCATCTAATACTAGTATGTAGTTCTACTGCCACATACTATCCGACAATAGCTTACTTATTCAATTTCTTTGCTGCCAGTTATTACTTTTTATTTGAATTTAAAATCTTTGTCTCCACTTTCCTTGTTATATAATCGGTTAAAAGGGACCGTGATTTCTCTGCCAGTGTAGCCGCAAAACTTGCCATAAAGGCAATCTTCAAAGTCTTTTGAAATATGTTTTAGATAGGAAATTATTTTGAACTTAAAATTTTGTTATATGCAATCCCAAAAGTGCACGAAAATAAAAGCGAAGTTTACAACAGAAAGCTAAATTTAATATTAAAAGTACTAAATAAATCTGTCGAGTGTTGATGACACGAATATATAACTAAAAGGGATAAGGGATTAAAGGCAACTTAATTGCTGACCAACTAACCAAGGAAGGCTCTAAGGAAAAGTTTCTAAGGAAATCCTGCTTCGGCTAGAAAGTGAACATTAAAAAAGTGGACCCCACGACAACACGCAGACTTCTCTTCTTGAACATTTTCACTACCGAACAATATTTAAGTTTACACTGTGTGTCTCTCTGAGCTATTTAATCTGTTGTCCCATTTGTGTATGGTGTGCACATTCATGCTGTGTTTTGCTCCGTTTGTTGTTATTTTTGCTCTGTAAATGGCTCTTGGGCTGTTGGGCAATAAATAAATTATTATTACTACTACTATTATTATTATTATTACTAGTATTATTCCCTTGAGCAAGATAGTAGCTTCTCTGCAGGTAGTTGCTTGAAGAGAAGTGAGAGTGTTATTTAGGAACGGTACAAATAGCATAAAGCTCAAGTGCCTGTTCCATTGGTGACCAATAGTACAGGAGAGAACGAATGAACGAAACGTCTTATTCCGAGTTATATAAAATAAATTCAAAATTTCCTCTTTCGTTAAAACTTTCGACTTCTTTGCTTCATACCCTTTAGAATTTCACATTAAATATTCTCCCAAATTAGGGAACGTATTAATCTTCATATTTTCGTTTAACAGCAAAGTTTTATTGAACATCAACTATTTGGCCTATAATGACTTGGTACTACAATATCGAAGGATATGTTGATAAACTTACCAGTTCCTTAAAATATGTATGTACAACGGCCTCATTGATTTTTTGCATGCAGTTATTGGCCATATAGTCCTTAAATTTGTCATGTCATATAAAAATATGTTTCTATACTTCTTTAGAAGTATACCGTTGGCTGGTTTTGCAAGGATTTGTACAGAAATTATATTTTTCTTATCCGTTTCTGCGGAAAATATAAATGTTTGCAAATATGTGACCTATTTCGCAAGATATCCATTCCATAAATTACTCATTTTTGGTAATAGTTGTAACTAGTAAGACATCGAACTTTGAATGTACCGCGACCATTACGTGATATTAATTGCCTTCGTGTGCCTCACAAGCAGACAGGCCAGAAAACTTTTCGTCCTCGAAAGGGCATAAACATCTTCAAAATGCCTTCAATATATAAATAATTATTTAGGTTATAATTCTCTGAAATGGCATGTTTACATTCTTCTTTATGGGAATTTTGTGAACGATCAGAGCATTTACACGTTTCAATCTTAGTAGTACGTTAGGTATGGCGGAGCTCGTGGCCTGGTGGAGATATTACTACAAACTCGCGTGGCAGTCAAAGTGTTAGGTATTAAAATAATCGTAACTGCCAACATAATTTATCTTACTAGGTTTTCGCGTTCAGCAAATGCAAACAGAACAAACAAACTCTTCTCTGTTATGATTCTTTTTTATCTTTTCATTCGACTAAAAGAACAAACATTCTAAAATTTACGGTCATCAAAATAACCTTAACGGCTCATATATACATATGGACATTATCTTCCAACTTAATAACATTAACTTAATGTTAATATGCAGTATATTGATGAGCTCTCTTAGGAGCCATGGTGTAAAACCAATGAATACTGCGGCGTTTGATTGGAATTAACAAAGTAGATTCAAAATTCATAATACAAAGTAATAAATGTGTAAACTTCCTAATTATATATGAACGCATTCATAATTTATAGAGCATTTCCCGCTCGCAAAGTGAAATATATTCGCCAGTCCTCTTCATATGCATTTTCCCAAGATAATGTAAACTGGCGCATAATATTTTCCTGAATGCCACGATCACCACGATCAAAATTATTATTATGTACCACTTTTAGTTCCGTGGAAGTTTATTTCGGGAAGAACGCGTAAACGCATCTGTCTATTGTCTGCGTCTTATAAACAAGTAAATAATAATATATGGGTTATATCTGCTATTAATTATACCTTATGTAAATGTTTCGACAAGTATTTATAGCCAACGAAGGAATAATATAATATATGGTTGATTATTAGAAAAAATAAACATGGGTGGGTGGAGTCTAAAGACGTTTTCATATTCACAGACCGAACTTTGTCGTTCCACTTTTTTCTTCTAACATGTCGGATCTTTACACATGGTTGATGTATTTCATGTGCATTTCTTCGGTCGGGACGCAACGTATCAAAAAGTTTTTAAAAGTATTTTCCGAAACGGATTAGTGACGGTAGTCAAGTTAGTGCCAAGGGAGGCAGTTACAATAAACCTAGAAGGCACCAATTTGGGGATAACTATAAATAGAGATAAATATGTGAATTGAACCAAGTTGCAAGCTTTACCAAGGGATAACTTCAGTTACTGAAACTAATCCGATCATTCAAAACATTAACCAAAACAGAAATACAAATCTTCACTATTGGAATAATTGGACTTTGAGGCTCGTGGTGTCTCATATCTTTAAAATTCGACTGGAATGAAAGGTTCTCGATAAATATGTACCTATCACTGAAAAAAACAATAAAAGCCAAAACGATCATTAATAATTGACATTCTCTGTGCTATGAAATTTGAAATATGCGAGCATAATTGTAGAACACATAATTTGTAAATGTTAAAAGGGTGATTTGCGTCGATCTAACGAAGAATCCTATTTCATTAATTGAATTATTCCGATATGGCGAGCCTATTTTAAATTGGAATTGAGTTTTCGGTTTTCACGGACAACGTATAAATGTATGTACGTAAACTTATTTGGATTAAGGAATCTCTTAAGGAAAAGAGAATGTTTTAGCTGAAAGGAAATGTCTAACAAAGGAATAATAGAATTTCAGGTTTCCGGAAAATGTTTACAGCGCTGAGAACAAAGCAGCAACAAGTATAAAGGAAAAGCTACTCCAGCGCAATTTTATCCGTGGACTGTGGTGGTGGTGATGGTGGTGGTGGGTTTTACGATTATGTTATGGAAGTACATATGTAAAAATAGGATTCTATTATAAAAAATAAGATGCGCTGTTAACATTTGAGGTGTGGCATTCAATATATTCACCTTTATAACATTCTTGTGAAGGATTTAGACTTTAACAGCAAACGTAGTCTAAAAGTGTAAATTACGGGATGCGATACTAATATTTGCGGTTTTCCAATTCCAACTTTCATTTTGGGCGGAAAATTTGACGAAACTTGCATTTATGACTTCAAATCATCAGAACATCCTGCATCCTCCTTAAAATGAAATTCATCACTAAAATAATATTGTTGTATGCTAATGGCATAAGTGTCTATGTTTACCCGAAGTTTCAGAATTTTCTAAATTTGCGTGATCGCTTCTCTTATGAGTTAATTACGCATATGTTTGAGAGTAAACTTCTCTGAATGAGAACTTATGACACTTAAAATACTCATGGAATTCGATAGGGATAAGGAGTATATTATGCCTATTTACTCTGCAGAGTAAATGTATTTACTATTAACGTTAAACATTTTACTTTTATTGTTTGCTGAATCCTAAATGGTACCTTTACAGTTTTCCTCTTATTTTGAAGCGTCCTATATATAAAATCTGCCTGTTTATTTCCTTCTACGATTGCGGTATGTAGGTTGTTGTCGAATTCGGCTACTCCCACATACGACGGATAACAGATTGATTTGTTGCGTAAAGTCTAAACAGGATATTATTCGAATTTCTGTAGAGCTATTATTTTTACCTCGAAATAATAATCGAAGTGCTTTGACTAAGAGCAAAGTTTCTTTCCTTCTTCAGTAAGGGTTTATTTCATCCATTACTGTTTATTAGCTTATTACCTTTAATATTACCCCTTGCGAGCAATTTTAATTTGATAACGAAGGTAGAACATTTCCCCGTAAATCCTACGGTAATTGCTGGACTTCCGCACAAAATGGACCAATCAGGCAGGATTTCAAATGCATTTGGAGCTTGTACAGGTGAGCATCCGCTTTATTGGTTGGTGGGCAAGTGGCTTAAGAAGAATGTTGGACATTTGGATAATCGAAGTTCTATAAAACATACGCGGCGTTCATAAATGAGAAGGGACGTGTTGCATACTATGGTGCTTAATCTGGCTAATAAGTGATAAGATTTGCCAAATTACCGACACATTGGATGCAAGAACTTCATATTAGTTGGCAACGCTATTTAAATAGTAGAAACATAATTTTAAATGAAAACGTAATTTTGTCTAAACTATAATTCCTACTAACTCGCCGCCTTACGAAATACAATAGGTTAGATAAATACCTTGATCCTTCTAGCATTAGAAAACGTATTACAGGAAGACGATGGAAACTTCATTCATTTGGTTACAACCCTTTATATCATCGATATAGTATCAATCGGTCTTGATCAAGAAGATAAAACAGTCAGATATTAAATTCTGGTAGACATCAGAGAGGAACTATTTTGTCCTACAACGGAAAATATAAATACCTAATTCATTTCAAGGTTTCTAGAAGCTTGCCGAAGTCGGTTCAATTTTTACAAAATTTGGAAGTGGACTCTTTTGCTTTTCAAAGCGCTGTAATTGCATTGGCTCAGATGTTGAAAATCTCATGAAATTATATATCCAGGCACCATATTAGGTTATTATCTATTTCTTAACACTATTGAACCAATTTGGCAAAAATGTTGAACATAAAAGTCAAATTCGGGATGTTAAACATCCGTAAACTTGACTTTCAGGAAAACAAAATTCATAACAACAAAAAAAAATTAACAAATTATCCTAGAGATAATGCAACCCCTTTTACTAGTATTGCTATAACAAACACTATTTAAAACTACCATTTTAGAGCCACACAATAATTATCACTAATTTGTTTCGGAAATGACATTTACTTCAATTTATGTAATTTCAATTACTTGTAAGTATCCAATTGTTATTCCTTTGTTCTTTTTTTTACTTAACCAAAGATATAAACAAAAAATCGCACAAGAATATAACAAAACTTTAATCAATCTTTCTTGGAAGTTTTAAAATCCCTTTCGATATCACAACAATATGTAACGATATTTTACCACAATCAAATAAAAATCTACAGTGGTCGATTCAGTATCTACAATTTCTCCCAGAGATTGACGGCTAGTTCAAACAATATTTGCAGTCTTACAATTACCAGTCAAGCGGTCACGAGTTTTTGCTAAGATATTAACCGCATTAGGAAGGTAACTGCTATTCAAAGGAACACAAGAAAACTGTGTTTCTTTAAACTTTTTCAGAATATGTTTAAGAAACAAACGTTTCTTTTTGAGCAACGTGATAACAGCAACATAATCGAAATAATACTGAAGTATGTAACCAAGAGGTAATTTGGAATAAATACCAAGAAATATGAGGCCCTATCTTCAAATCAAAATAAGATTAACAATAGCATAGTTACCAGGTATACAAATACGAAATGCGGATATCAGACAACAGATGCGCACCAATGCAGTTTGTGCTATAAGCTATAAACAGTATACCAGTGATAAATTGGAAACGCGTGTGCATAGTGTTGTGTTTTTGTGTTCAATATTTCCAAATTTATATCCAATAAAGGGCATTCCCGGAAAATGCAAAAACACGGGTGACATATTGCAAAACAATCATGGGTTACCCCAGGCGCACCACCCACGTCGACCGCAAGACCGAATCGCTTTGGCAAAAGACGATGCTTTGTGTTTGGTGGAACGAGAGGTGCGCGGTCTATTATGACCTGTTAAAACCTGGGAAACGGTTAATACACGTTACCAACAACAATTGACCGATTTGAACTGTTCGCTACTTAAAAAAGGGCAAAATATCGAAAGAAGCAACACCAAGTCATTTTTCTTGATAATAATGCTCCATCACATACGCAAAACCGGTTGGCGACACGTTCGTGCAGCTGGAAAGTTCTATCCAATACGGCTTACTTATCAGACTTAGCTCCTTCCGATTACCACTTGTTTGCATCGATGGGTAAGGTACTGGCTAAGCAGCATGTTGGTTCATACGAAGATGTGAGAAAATGGCTCGATGATTGGTTCGTAGCAAAAGGGAAAGATTTTTACTGGCGTGGTCTTCACAAATTGCCCGAAAGATGGAAAAAGTATATAACAAGCGATGGAGCATACTTTGAATAAAGCCATTTTGTATCATTCTTCGGAATTTAACATGTTTTCTTAGAAACAATTCCTGTACCTGTACACCTGGTATAATTATATTCACAAAATCATAATGATTGCAAAGCATGATGATCGGTGATAAGAGGTAAAGTTACATTTGGTTTTCCCAAAATATTGTGATTTATGTAGCCTCGACCGATGTATAGATGTACCGCTATTATGAGGATCAGTAAGATGGGAACTTCCATATATTTTTCCGTGAACTTCTGATAATCGCCGTTCTTAGAGATGGTCGCTTCTAAAGCTGACCGAAAATAGAGGTTATATTGGACTACGAATATACCCTTTCCATATCTAACTGTCACGAACAAAATCATCACTCCACAGAATTAAAACGAATGGACACGCAAAGTTATCTTCGAAAACAGACATGCATGACCAAAACTTAAATTTTTATAAATATTTTAAGATTTTGGATGGGAAATGTGAAAACACTTGCACAATTTCCAATTACACCAGTTAAACGTAAATCCTTTCGTTGAAGATTTGGCAAGTAATGGAATTTGCATCTGCTGGGAAAGCCATCTTGAATATCTCAAGTTAATAGCGGAAACGGATGGCTTTTGTTTAGTAAATTTCCTGAAAGTAATACACCAATTTAAAAAAACGTTTACTCAAGCGAGATCCACTTTTCATAATTTGCATAAGGTTTCCGATTTCACATTTTGACCGAATATTCGAAATTCTATCAAGAACGTACTCAAATAACTACGTCTTTTTTATAATTTAGTACCCTTACAAATACACGTTATTTCTATCGGTTTCATTTCTATTCGTATTGTACGATACGCGTTCTACTATTCCGTTGTGAGCGAAAAAAGGTTGATATGTACAATGGCACGTCAATTTAAACTTTTATTGAGAATATTTATTTAAATTGCTCTAGGATGTTCGATTTCGTCTAGAAATAGGTTCGGCGAATCCCATTTCCTTCTTAAGCTGTTTGGATTATAGCACCGGTCTCGTATAACGTGACCTGGTACCGTGATTCGAAATCGATATGGCATGAAACAAAAAATGTAGATTTTTCACACGCAAACCGTTTAATTGAGTTTCGTCTTGCCATCACCGACTATCTCCAAATAAACGCAGTCGAAATGTTTATCTACATGCAACGATTCATATTTGCGTCGAACTTGTGTTTGAATTGCATCGATTATTTGTATGGTTTATTTTACAAGATCTGGGTTAAATGATATATTCTGTATTACGCGGCAGATGTTTCGTTTATATGAAAAGATATGTAACGACAAGAAGTAAACTTGTTAACTTTCACAACCGGTACTTAATTTTCAGGATTTTAGATTCCAACATTTTATTTTATTTATTTTGTTACAACTTTAACACGTGTACTACGATGGTTTCGGTTAGGAATACGTCTGGCGGAAGACTAGAATTTATTTTGTGAAGAAAGGTTTGCTTTATTTGAACTTTATTGGCATTCGCTTAAATATTAAATTAATATATAAAGAAATTTACACATGGGTAAGAAAAGCTTACAGAATACGTTGCACGGGTTTATTTTTATCTTAGGAAATTAATAATCCTCCTAAAAATCATTTTCTTGATCCAAAACCCAATAGAGCTTTGGAAATTGAGTCAGTGAATCTCTAATTCCCAAAGATAAAAGACATATTCTCTAATAATTAACATTTTCCTATAACTATCCATAATCTAAATAAATATATAATAATAAATATATTACAAAATAATTTTACGAGTGAAGAAGTTAGACAGGTAGTAGGTACCTGAAGAATAGCAAGATTTACCTCCTTCGATTAAAACGTAACTTTATAGGTTTTGTATATTTAATTTGTGAATAAATACATACAACTTATTTTGTGTAATCTAAAAAATGACGTTTTAATCAAAGTAGATAAGTCTTCCTGAAGTTTTGAATACAACGACAATTTCTGATTCTCAACAACTTCTCTTAGCAACATGTTGACATATCATGAACAGAAATGGCACGTTACCTGAAGAGGGAGAACATGTGATATAAATACTAGAAGTTGGTTCGCGCTATTAAAAAAACAACTTGAAACTCAGTGAAGAGTCTATAGGCGGGCGCCCTTTCTCGGGCTGATGTGGAATGCCGATTTCTTATGGTAGGCAACCAATATCGCAGCAGAACACAACAATTTCTTCTTTTTGTAAAAAATATTCAAAGGGCTCATGACGAGTGCAAAATGAACCCACTCGGACAGTTTTTTCGAGAAGATTCTATTGTCGAAATCCGGAGATTCGTGTAACCGCATTCATTTAGGCACCAAAGTCATCATCCTTAGTACCACCCTGATAGTTGAGGAAAATTTGCGGACGCCTGTCGTCCTTCTCGTCTAAACTGACCGATAAATCTGCAGGTGTCTCTGGAGTAGGGAGTCCTTCACCATGCGAGACAGAAGGCAGGAGCAGATGATATGTTAGGGTATTCGACTGTCGACTTCTTTTTCTTTGATGATGCCTCCAGAAACTGATAGTACAATTCCAGAACTAACTCCCTTCAAGTCGTGGGCGCAATAAACGGGATTGCCTTTCCTTTGCCATTAAGCCACTGTGAGAGATTTACTACAGAAGTGCAATTGTATACATGTGACACCCAGTTTTTGTCCGGGTCGCCTATCTTGTAGCCGAAGTACAAATGGTATACTTTCTGAAGTATTGTACTTATGGTCTTTTTCAATGCAGCAAATGCCACTATGGGCAGAATGATAGGACATCACCCGACCAGTGACATCTGGTGTTTATAAATAAACTATTACTTGATCTTGCACGATCACTTGCGCAACTGCCTCAATAGAAACTGAATGAATTTACATTTTAACATTCGTTTGGCATGTTGTAGCTACGAAAACTATAGACGAAATGAAAGGAAATTACTCGAGCCGAGATATCTCGTGTTTATAAATGAACTATTTCACAACCACTTTTCCTACGGCCTCAATAGAAACTAACTTAGCGCATGTGATGCAATAACTTCTTTGCATTAAGGGATGACTGAGCTATATGATGCAAAATTTCGTAAACATGTATCTTAGGCGATGGGGCCTATACCTTATATACAAGGCGAAAGCGTTAATATCTGCAACAGGAGTCAACCAAATTTTCTCAAGATGATATATGTTCACAACGTGAAATTCATTCAGGTTTGGGTACTTTTACCTAAGAAGCTATTTTATAATTGCCCACTGTTATCCCATAAACACCGAAAAAACCTGAAAGCTAACTTTTCGCCATAAAACATGAGGTATATTTTAAAAGTAAACATACATTTTTCGTATTGAGCGGTGGGAACACTGAAGCTTAGTGATAATTATTCCTCATCGAGTGACTATTTGATTTCAAACAGCTCTAGGCACATACTGCACTACCGTATACTAACCACATGATATTAGTGTCAAGTGCAATTGATTATTTGTGACACAAATTAAAGATTAATACGGTGAATTACGTTGGTACACTTCTACCTATGTACTGCCCAAATTTATGTAATAATAATAATAATAATAGTAATAATAATAGTAGTGGTAGGGCATGTTCCACGTAGGGCATTGTGATGTGTTAGCCATCAGACCACCACATTATTTTTGCTTGTTCACAATCAATGTAGGTACATTTTGTCTATTTAGTTTTTACCTACGTCATAAATGTTTGTGCATAGATATTTGTCTGCCAGACAAGAGTACGTCGTGCTTCTCTTTTCACCAGCACCACTTAAGAAAGATAGTCAGATTAATAGATTATCTTTATTCCTACGACAAAACAATGACGTAGGTAAACATTTAATATAGACAAACTGTATACATTTTTATAATGATTGAATAGAACGTTTGAGTTTTGAACTCGCGCTGTCGGTTTCGTAGTCAAATATACTAACCATTAAATCACGTCGGCTCTATGCAAAATGTAGGTACTGGACGAATTTTCGATTTGTCATATTAATTAAATATTCGAATTGTTACACATCGCGCGGTTTATGCAGCTGTCGTTCGAAGCTTTAAAGTAATTCATAAATAAGCATGGGTTTCCTGTTATTCTGAAATTCGTCCTCCTTGCCCTCTAGGAGAATGTAGATTTAAATCACTAGTCCGTCCGTCAGGTATATGTATATAAATGTTCTATACTATTTGCATAAATTAAACCCCTAAAACTACAATATAACGAAATCCAATAGTTTCCGGCAATTTAAATGTATTTACTCTTTAATTCTAACTCCATTTGATATTTAATTAAATAAAGTTTATATTTCCAAATTAGATGTGGGCTGAAATTATTTGTAAATTAAAGTTTGACCTGTTTACTAAAACATCAGCACTATTGAATCGTTTTCAATTTCACCAGTTTGTTCTGTGAATAATTTTATAAACGAAATTAATAAAACTACACGGTTGATGTAAAATTTGTATATATAAATAGATACATACTTATAGGATATGCTTTCGGAAGGATTGCGAGCGCTAATTCGATTATTTTATTTGGTTTGCGGGATCAAAATCCATATGTCATTATAATTAAAAATCCAGATAAACATTGTATTATCATATATAAAGTAAGATTACGAAACACTGCAGATAACCTTTACAACGTGGGCCCATCGTACTGACTATCATTTGAGAATATAAGAAACGGTCAAACGGTAAAAGTGTGATAGTGTGTAGTTACAATATCGTACCAGAGTTTAACTTGTGGATGTGCATATTATGAGCATAATATGCCATCTTCTTCAGAAGAAGATTTTCAATTCAATATTCTTAATCTGTAGAGAATACCGACTTCACAATCGATTCCGGCCAGTTTATCAGCATTTAATTGGGCTCAAGTCCACCGTGGCTCTTTACCCAATACCATTCAATACGTATACGTCTCGACTTGAGTTTCGCCCGTACATCAATAATATCTGGAATTATAAAGTTAATTTTGGTATATTCTTTGCACTGGAGGGACTACAGTACACTTGCTCACTAGCCCATGAGAATTTGATAGGACTTGTTAATTGGTTCGCATTTAAAGGCTTCTGAAATCGCGATTGTTTCGGCTGTAAAGGTGAATATTTTAGTGTACAGTCTAAGTAGTTTATCAACTTTATTATTGTATATGTAAGATTAAATCCCATGAGAATCTTCAGTTCTAGTTTCCCCAATTACTCAAAATAATAAGTAAATATTTAAATGGGATCGGTATGTACCTTTACAGGAAATTTGTAAAACTTACATTGAAACAAAATTGTGGTAAAGAGTTATATGGACGACACCCAACGAAACCACAAAATGTTTATTTTAAAGTCTCTTTTGACATTACTATTTATGTAGTGCAAAAATGTGCATTGCATCAAAGAAACCATCATATGTGGAGTATTACTTTCTGCATTTAAAACTTCAGGCTAGCTTTATGCAGTGCTAAAATCTGCAAGCAGAAGCTAGTTACAAATAGCGCAGTCCTAACTTCTAAGGGGTAACTTAATGTTAAAATCCTAAAACTAAAGGAGGAAAGCAGATGGAACCGGGAGTTGTCCGCAAGGAGCGCAGAGGTACAAAATCTCTTTAACGATGAATGTATGATCGCATCCAGAATCTGTGCACACGCATTTAGGAAAGGGTAAATTGCGTACTTCATGCGTATTGAATTTGGACCGGAATGTAATAGAGTCCAGAAAACTACCAGAAGGGATGACCATATAATTCTTGCTACCTTGAAGAGACCACTGCCAATGCTGAAAAACTCAGCAATTCATGCTGCAGACACAATTCCCTGGAAGTTTGATCTTGAAGAGAACCGACAACGATAATCAGGAAACGGTGAGACGCGCCAGAAAGAGAAGTTCGCAATTAGCGAATAATGTTATAATTAACTTAGAATGGAGGATCACACTACTCAGTGCTAGTCCAGCAGCAGGATACATGCTGGTGAGAGTCTAAGTTTTTTCCATTTGATATCTCTCTTGTGCCGGTTTTCTTACATCTTCCGGCACGTCATCCGTTAACTCCCTTTTCTACTAGAACATTTTATCATATTTTATTTAGATTCGTACCAAAGTAGAACAAACGGTAGCAATGTCATTAACAGAAAGCCATACATCTTACAATTAATTAAAGTTTCACATTATTCCATCCATATATAGAAAATTACATGTTTAAGTTTCGTTAAGCCCAGATATTGCAGAAAAGTGACACCTTGAGGTCGGGTAAACTGCAAAAACAGTCTATGTGCAGCGACCAAGATACGAGTTTGTCGAAAAAAGCCGATAGACCTACATGAGTTTGGTATATGTCTGCTCCCTCGCATATATATCCAACTCGTATAGATTTAATGCCCTCTTGCGACAAGTGGGGTCTTGTTCGCTGCATATAGACTGCTCTTTCAGCGAACAAGACATGCGTTTATCGAATCTTACAGATAACTCTATAAAAACATGTGGTGTAGGTCTTTCTGGAGTGATGCAACTCGCCTTGCCCGCCACTATCATCAGCGTTTGATTGATTCCGTACACAGTAAAGTTAAATTGTTTAAGTACAACACAGTATCCTTGCTCGGTAAATGTGAGTACCTATGCATGATTTACAATTTTCAGTTACATCCTGCTGTACACAATAGATTACATTACAATTTATCCTGGTAGGATTTCATGGATATCCTCCTACTCTCCTACTCTCCGCGGTCGGAGATATGATTTGGTCCTTAATCTTCTTAAATTGTACTATGAGCGTTTAGGAAACGCTAATGATTATGAAACCTATAGCGTAACTGCACATTGTAAACATTAAACGTACCAACCCACTAATTTATCCATATAAAATAGACACTGTGCTAACTGCTAGAAAAGAACAGACGCTTATCTTGCGATATTTTTTGACGATAAGGTAATTCTCTCTGAAGATAGATCCATTAATTTGCTTCTACATATTTAGGCGAAATACAACAATCACATTGACATTTGGAAAATTCGAAAAGAATAGATTGCGAACCTGTAACACAAAGTCAGCAGAGACAAAGTGATGATGGTACTATCAGGTACAAACATTTTCGCAAGAAACGGAAATGAATTTTTACGAAGAAAAACAATGAATTCGCAATAATAAGCAGATTGAATAATTTAGAAGGGACACCGCGTTTGACTCAGGATTAGGTTGGTGGTACAGTGGGATTAACCAGATAATTCATCGTGATCTTCGAAGTGAAACAAAACAATTACACAGCGACCACAACAACTATAACAAACATTAATGGTTTATGGTTAGTTTATTTAAATACGTTACTCATTATGTGCTTAGCTTTACCTGACCCTGATTATTGTATTTAACGTTTCCAATACTTTCTCGTATAGTTTCTCATTTTTAAGGAATAAAATATAAGGGAAGTGAAGAGAAACCATAGACTCATGGCATGAGTAGTATAGTGACCAAACTTATTCCAACCAAACTTGGATAATGGTTGAATGATTTTTAATTACTTCACCGACAACTACAAAGAAGAAATCAGATTTCAAAAGGGAGAACCCGAAAAGGCAGCACCTAAGCTGTGTAGTGCCTATCATCTTATATATAGACTAGAACATTCGATTGAAGCATTATGTATCATGTCCTTGAACCACTGATAAATGTGAGTATGGAGTAAGTATTGATAAGGAAACAAAGAGACGAACCCCGTGCCAAAGGCAGGGGTAAAGGGAAAGTTTACATGGCCTGAACCTACGTTGACATTCTTTAATAAACCGTAAGGACTGAGATGAGAAACTTGCTCAACGTTCAGTATAGTAGACACTGCAGCACTGCACCAGAAATAAGGCATTTTATAATAATAATAATAATAATAATAATAACAATAATATTTATTAATTCATACTATCATTACAGATAATAGAATATGTCAAATACAAATACAAAAAATATATAGATATCTAATCCCCAGCTTCCACTACCAAACAACAATAATCAATAAAGACATACAGTAAGAATGAAACAGAAGAAAGGAGACTAACAAAGAACAAACATGATACTATTCCAAAAACTCTTGCATACTATAGTAACATTTGTCTATCAAGTATTGCTTAACATTATCCTTAAAGGAACCCATTTCTTTAAATTCGTTTTGGTAGTTTATTATACAATTTTCTGCCCAGGTATTCTGGGCCTTCCTCTGCAATATATATATATTGAAGTCACCAGTGCGACGCGTGTGATGATCGTGTATGCTACTATTAGTAGGTTATGAATATTTGTGTTTATGAAAGTAACAGACTGCTTCCAAAATATACAATGCCGGCAGTGCTAAGACTTTCAAAGAAATAAAAGTAGCCCTGCAAGAAACCCTCCGTTCTATGCCACCCAGAAATCCGATGATCTGCTTCTGCGTCACAAAAACCGTTGTTGCTGAAGAGAAGGAGTCCCACGGCAAAACGCCGTACAGTAATCTGCATTGAATATCAGAGTAGTACACATTTAGTAGGGTATCTCTACTCAAGGTGTGCTTGAGGCTCTGAAAAGGTAAGCTTTGGAGTGTAGCATCCCACTAAGATTATCACAGTGAGTTTCCCACAACAGGTCATCTTGCACTGTTAACCCCAACAACCTCGCATTATGTTCTTGCTTTATAGTTCTGCCATTAATATCCACACCGCATTGGATATTTTGTGTGCGTTGCCTTGTATGGAAGAGTAGAAAATGAGTGTTTATTTTATTCAGGCTTAACTTATTCGAGCAGAACCTCTTATGCAGTTTATTTAGTGTTAAGTTGCTGACTAATATTTTCTAATTCGATTATTTCGATTATACGCGATAACCACAAACAATAAAACTTTCTGATGAGAATGACAGATCAGTGTTTTTGTGTTGACAGTCTGTACTCGAGAACATTTTTGTATGGGAAAAGTCGAAAATCGACTTCATGAATGGACCGAATGTTCCTAATGCATTGTTTTAATGGTCTAAAACCATCTTAGAATTATTGCCTTTCTGATGAAACTGGTTTGGGTCACATCGGTTGGATGGTTTTAAAGTCTATAACGGACATAGGTAGAATTTTTTGTATTTTATACATATATATATAGATTAGAAAATTCTCTGAGTTTTTTGCCGATATATTGTCTGGACCGGAGGTATTTTTACTTTTCAAATGACGTACTATACCACCCATTTCATTTTCAGTAAAAGGAAATAGATATATGGTGTGAACATTGTTAGGAATATTAGGTTGAACAAACATATCGGGAATAGTATCCAGCGTCCCAACTGAAGTCTGTTGAAAAGAATAATTGAACATTTCTGCAAGGGCCTGAAGATCAGTACACCATTCTCCTCCAAAATGATATTTTTATGCACCTCTCCAGGCGATGTCAGATTTTTCACCATTTACCACATCGTTTTTGTTTTGTTCTCGGAACTGTTGATCATATAATCATTGTATTTCGGTTTAGTTTTGTTGATAAGACATTTGTGATGTTTGTTTTGTCGTTCATAGTAGTCCTTTAGTTGTGGCTGGTGCTTCTGTAACATATATGAAGCTCTGAGATTTTGACTAGATTTTATTACTTCGTCAGTTATCCAGCCCTCAGTGGTAGTACCCTGTGTCTTAGAGACTTTGCAGGTTTTCACTGGAAACGCCATATTGTAATGATAACACAAAGTGTTCATGAAGTTATCAACCTTCCGATTAAATGGAATATCACTGTAAACCCCCTCCCATATTTCTAGATAGTGGTGAAATTTAAGCTTGTTATTTATACAAAAGGATCTCTTTTCAATTTCAAGGTTATCTTTCTTGAATGACACGACATGCTCATTGTTGGTACTAGGTGCAACTAGTCTGTGATCAGACAAATAAGTATCCATAACCATTGAATGTAGTTCCCCGCCGAAGTTAGTAAATATATCACGGGACATGCAGGACGACAATGAATGAATTTGTTACGAATGAGCGGGAACCAAGTTTGGAGGGCAATTGGCCCTGTTAACAAGGCAATACCGCCTTAACAAATATTTTTACACCATTGCAAACGTTCTTATTTGCAGGGCTTACTCGAAGGAAAAAGAAACTTTGTCACATGTTCTTTGTGATTCCCATGAGCTGTGTGATGTTAGTCGTAAACACTTTGAATCTCGATTCTTTGCAGTCGAAAGAGAAAAAGAAAGGATTTTTATTAGCTAGATGGTAGGCTATATAGAGGATACCGATTTGATGGAGGTACAATAACCCACCAAACATCGGTAGGATGAGCGATCGATCATACCCTTAACAAGTAAAGAAAATATTCCTAATTATGTCTGTCTGCGTTATATTGGATAGTTACAATAAGCATAAATGACAGTAGGCGAGAAGGTATGAAACTGTAATAATTGAAGTACAGAGTAGTACATTTTACTTAGAACTTTACGTGGAAAACCTGGTGCATAATATAAATAGCACACAGATGAATGATAGCCTTATCTATAATTCGAAACTGTAAGACGCAGACGAGGCGAATTCATAGGATTACGTAATTTCTTGTGTATAGATTTTATGTTTATTGCTCACAATCACTAACATGCAACCAGGACAAATAACATAATCAAAATAAATAGTTTCATTAAATAGATATTCATAAGTTCCTGTAGTAAATTTAAAGTATACACAATATCGCCGTGTAATACTAACAAACATTATACAACAGAACAGTTTGTATTCACATTGTGTTCTCTCCTTCAGATGTTCGCTATCGCGATGCGTAATTATATAATTTCCAGTTCAGGGATACATATGTTTCGAATTTAATTTGATTCTCTGCTGCTTTACCGCGAATAATAATAATAGTAAGTGAATGGGAATAACATAAACAGAATTAATATGTATTGTGCATACGAAATAAAGGGTGCTATAGAATTTATATTTGTATTACTGAATGAGATAATGATTGAAAATTATAATTAGCTTATGGACCACGTGATCACATATTACACGCTTGCAATAGCATTGTCTAAATAATGAATAAAATCAAATGTTTTTTTTGTAGAATGCAAAGCACTCGCAAGACAACAATGTTCCTATACTGAAAATCGGGATCGCGTGACCTTTCCGCCAAATTTTCAAGCATTTTCTATTCGTTTTCACAATACAACATGTGTTGCGTATAGTATCAAATCAAAGAAGTTCTTCGTAAAGTAAAAAATTTTTGCCAAATTTAAGAAAGCAAAAACTGGAGTTTCTTTCGCTCAAATAAATCTTCATATATTGAAATAAATTCTTTCGAGTTACAATTCGTTGTAAGTTTACAACCGATTGAACACGCAAATTGACGTACGCCCAAATAAAGTTTCTTTTTATTATCCCTTTCCCCCTTTTTGCCGGCGACGAAAGCGACTTGCATCAGAATCTTGCCGGGATGTTAGGAGAACTTTCGCAAGCTGCAGACGAGGGTCACTCAGTTTCCGTTCGAACGGACCCGGTCCATCTAATTCGATGGAATGCACCCAATCTATCGGCAGTCCCCGTCCCGGAATAAGCGAATTTAAGGTCATTTGGCCCGGTTTCAAATCGACGAGCAGCCCGATAAGAGGACCTTGGGTATCGATGGGAGAACTTCAAATCCTACTACTACTATTGCGATTACATAGGAATGAAATGAGTAAACTTCATCTCCTCGCCGAGTGTCTTGTCCACATATACAGGATGATTCCTCTGCCAAGTATGGTATCGATTTTGTGTATGGCGAAGGGAACGAAAATATCTACTACAGATTCACTAGATGAATATCGGGTAACGTTAACGAAAGAACTGTACGTGCTCTTAAAGACCTACATTTGAACACCTTTCAATAGTAGTTGCACAACACTGTGGAATGCATTGTAAATGATACAATACAAATAAAACGTTTTGCAGTACAGTATATTAATTATATATACGCGTATCATATTGTATTATTGGTTTGAATAAGCGTTGCATCTGGAACACTGGAAGCATTAACATCAGAATTGTTAACCCTAATGATAATAAAAGGCCTAATAAACCTTTTCTCTATATTCAACACTAGTTTGTTGTTTTCGACCCATTATAAACTGTAATGATAACAACTATGTGACAAATCCTTAATGATGTCACCGTCCCTGTAGATTGAAATGTTTATATCGTGTACGTAACAAACTACATGCATATCTTGAATATTACGCCTCAGGTACATAACTTTTAATTACAGCATACCATATGCAACAAAAGATTCAAAATCGAACTGTGTGATACATCTTCTTTAGACTTCTTATTTCTACAAGCTGCGTTAAACCGGACATACATCTAAATCAAAAATCTCTAAATTGGACTGTAACCATATAAACCACCTCAAACACTGTTCCTCTATGACTTGAACATTAACAATGATTCTGAAAATCACAAAATGTAGTCGGATTATTGACAGGATGAAACAACATTATTTTCTGACTAAAAGGAATCTAGGTTATTTTCTATTAATTTTTCAAGAATTTTGGGAAACCAAGCAAATAAATATTTGCACCGTAATTATTCTAGTTGTAATCGTCCCTCTTCTGTAATGGCCGAATTACATCAAGTTTACACATATTAAAACTTTAAAGGAGTGTCAGAGACATTTTTAAATTTTTTAAATTAATTTGAAAATATTATCAGAACCACGGGAATTTGAAGTGTCAATTACATTTAGAACATGTTATTCCAAAAGTGGCTGAAAAAATAATGCATTATTATTAAAATCAATTTCTGATCAATAATTTGTTGGTGTAGAAGTATCCTAATTAAGCTTCTTAAATTTCTCTGCATCCGAACCTTATTATATAATTATAATTATTCGGACGATAACAGGCTTATTATTACATTTTAGAACTTGACAGTCATAAAATTGCATTTTTAGTTTTTCTTAATTAATTCAGGTATTGCAGCTTTTACTACCTATTGATTCTTCTAATCTTGGAGAAATAATTATATAACTTTATTTGTCATTGGTTTTAGCTTTAGAATACATAATCTTTAATAGAAAGCCGCTCAAAATACTAGACAAGAATGTTTCCAAATATATATTACAATAACAATAATAATAAATAAGGTGCAGCAGACAGGGCATGCGATTAGGGCAGAAGAAACACACATAGAGGTTATAACCAGAAGCGTATAAGCAGCAAAACCCAACAAAATACGTCATGGGGAAAATGGGAGTGAAAGGTGTCAAAAATATTACTGACTTGGTGTTGAAAAAGGGGCGTTGAATCAGAGGCGAAGCTTTGGGGTGAATTTAGTGTTATTGGGGACTACTACTGCACAATGTTTTATTCTATTCTCTCTTCTCTTTTTTTTTTTCACGACTTCACCGATTTAACTTGATCACTTAGAAATATACATTTTAGCACCTAAGCTATCAGCCTCAGACAATAAAATATAAGAAAGTGAGAGCGCTTTCCATGAACTTCGGTTAACACCGACGACGACCATTTCCTTATAGGAAGACGTATTTGATAGCATTAAGAATAAATATAGCGAAGTAGAAGTTGAAGTATTCTGTAAATATTTCTTCAAATTTAACACAAAATGATATCGTACGGGTTTCGGCACCGACATTACTAGGAGCGAATCTTTCGCTTGTAGTATTAACGAGTAGAACTTTATAGATATGTTTTAACAAACAATCTTACTTTGACGCGTTAAATGTACGTGATAGATTACAGGATAGATTACAGACGGTAGAGTTACGGCCCGTAGCTAGGGTTAGGGGTGAGAACGATTCGTATAAAAAATGAACTAGAAAAGGATAAAGACAAATAAAGAGAATGTGAAGAGCTCGTTGGAAAAAGTAGAACAGGGAGTCCCAAGGAAAAATGGAATGCAACAATTGTAACTCAGCTAGAAGAACGGCAGAGACAGAAAACATTGATGACGTTCGTAAAATCGCGATACTCAACAGATCAATTACCTATAAATTGATAGTGAGACAAGTTAATGAAGAATAATCTTAAGAAGTTCTCAGAGAGAGATCGATAAGTATTGGGCCGAAAATGTACAACTGGCAATCCAAATCTATAATTACTATCGATCCATTCACTACTTTTATGATATCAATGCTACAGCGCATCCGATCTTCACCGACAATCGAAGAATAGTTTCACTGTAAAATGACAAGGGAAGCGGATTATGTAAGTACGTATGAAATTTGTGCTCATAGACACAAATTAGTTTTTGTAAACATGTATTGATAAGTTACCATTAAGAAAAGCAACACCATAGAATAGCAGAATCATCAATATTAGATATTTACAACCAAATATAGCATAAAGTATGCCATATGTATGCAATACGCATGTCTAGAGTAACAGTAAAACCGTCCTGATGAAGTATTGACTCTTACTAAATATAACATTTACCTCACATGCACGCACGTGTGTAAAAAAAATTGTATGGTCTGCATGTTGCAGGCCAATAGCATAAGCTGTTGTTGTAGTGATACTGTAGTATAGTAATACTCGAATGGTTAATTACCAGAATTAGAAAATTGATCATTCATTACAATTCAAAGATGTTGGGGTTATGGTCTTCAATTGTCATTCGGTTTATTTTGGGGTTCTATTTATACCAAAATACAACACGCCCACCAAATCCTTTTGAGCACTTTAAAACCCTACAGGTGTTAGTTTCTTATTATGTAACTCCAGCCAGAGACGTTTAATGGGAGAAAAATGTAACTAGAAATAAAATTAATAATTATTATAAAATGCATATATGTATTAATGGATAGAAAACAATTGTAAACAATCAGATACATACATACAACGCTTTTACATTACCTACAAGAATTCATAAAAGATTACTGGATAATAACCTAGGATACATCGACATTCAATACAGATTTCTATAACAACGATATGCCTGGATAAACTGGAGTCAAGGAGAATTAAAGTTTTCTTTTCGTGAACAACGGAGAAATAATGCAATGTAGTCTTGGTTTACAAAAAAAAAATAGAAAGTTTGTTTGGTTAACGACGAAAAAAAATTGACAAGAGAAATAAGTCAACAAATAAGTCTATAAATATATTTCGAATAAAAAGGTTTAAAGAAGAAGTACCAGTGAATAAAGGAACCTCACCACACCGGAGAAGAAAGAATTTAAGAAAAGGAAGAATCCATAGAAAACAGAGCTGCATCGAGAGAAGAAGTTAAGAGAGGAGAGATAGAAAGAACCATCATCGAATAAATGAATTTACACTCACACACACACAACACTAGGTAATTATATTGATTTTATGTTAAATATTTCTCAAAATTTATAAATATAATTTGTTATAATTTATGCTTTTTATATCATTAACTAAGAGCTGGGCCGGTGCAATTTTATTTAAGAATTTAACTAAATTCTCAGTGCAATACTCTCTAAAAGTAACTTATTTAACAGTGGTAGAAGAAATAATCAAAAAGATTAGATGCGTATTAGTAGAACAATTATAAGCTGTCAAGGGAATTTACACCAAAATTATGAATGATTATCGAAATCAATTTCCGATCAATTATTTGTTGGTGTAGAAGCGAACTCATTGAACTTGTAAGATTTTTCTGCCACTAAACTTTTCTACGATTACCTTTAATATTGATTTCAGTTTTGTTTGAAATTCTTCTTAATATCTTATTTACAATTTTCGAGAAGGCAGCAGATTGACTATTACACTTTGCAACTTGAGAATTTCAGTTTTCTAGATATTAATCCTTATAATCTGTAAGATCTTGTATAAATTCATTTGATTCTTAAAACCGTGAATTTTATCACCATAATCACATACTCAAAAAAGAAAACCAAACAATAATTTATTTTATTTTTAAAACTGTATTATGTACATATAACTGTATTACAGTTTTGAATAAACGCATTTGATTTAACGTATGTGTTATCTCTTATTTTACTTAAATATTTGTTGGTACGTAAGCACAATACTGGCTTTAAATGTGAACCAAAAATCAATTACTGCCGTTTTCGACAAGTTATAGAATTAAATTCGCAGATGCAGTATTTATTTGTCTCTTATTCATTTCGATTGTCATTTGATTAGAGTTAGTGAAACATGGCATTTTCGAGATATTTAACTCAAAAGGAGTTAGAAGCTGCCCTGGAGGAGATTGTGACGGACTTGGAGGATAATGACGAAAGTCGTAACTGCCCGTGGTCACATATTTTTACATAGCATAAGAAATATTGAACTAATTAATTTAACTCTAAGTTACTGTGTGAATAACCTAAAATATTTATTTACAAAACATATCGACGCCGTTTATATTCCACCTGACGTGGATCCTCTGACCGACGAGGAAACTATGGATGACGAAAGCAATCTACGGGTAGTTCAGGCACCACCTGATGTAGTCAAAATTTCCGAGTTGCATGCACCGAAATATACAGAGTGACTCGGCCAGTCCAGCATTTTGTCTACAGCTGCACCTGCATCTGATTTTAAATCACCAAGTGATGAAACTTTGGGATCCAGAAGAAGACGTCTGTTGTTGGCAAATCACCACCGAGCTTCTAAAGTCAAATGGAAAAAGCGCCAGATTGAATATATTCACACACCTATATCCGAAGAGTTTCGGGCTTCCGGGAAAATCGCCGCTTGAAATGTTTTTCGCGTTTGTCGAGGACGAAGTGATTGACTTGATTTTAAAATTTTCACTGAAATATGCTCAAGACAATAATCGCAATGAATTTTCATTGTCAAACAACGAACTTTTAAGTTTTATAGGAATTTTATTGTTTTCCGGTTATCATTCATTCCCACATATTCAACATTACTGGGCTACTGATGAACGCAACTGAATTGACAGTATCAAGAAATGTATGACCCGAACTAGATTTCAATCTATCAGGCGGAACTTACATTTATCTGACAATAATCTGTTGGATAAAAATGATAAATATGCAAAAGTTAGATCCTTTTTCGATGTTATAAATAAAATGGGATTACCATTTGGAATACTTGCATTCAACTTATTCATACATAAACAAATGGTTCTCTCTTTTGGACGACACTCGTGTAAAATATTCATAAAGGGTAAGCCAGTCCGTTTCAGGTTCAATGTTTGGTGCCTTCGTTCATATGATGAGTACCTTTTTATTCACGTCCATATGGTGGATCAGGAAACCACATTGGGTGGCGGTGGCGTCGTTATGAATCTACTCTCTGTGATAGATAAACCAGTAAATCACCAATTTTTTTGGACAATTTCTTTTAAACTCTCTAATCATTCGAAAAATAAATGTTTTTTAGCACCGGTGCTATCCGAGAAAATAGAACAAATTAGTTTCCAATTCTTATATTTCAACATATGAATGTGACTCAAAATTTTCTATTGTACCATGGAATAATAACTTCGTTGTAACAGTGGCAAGTAACGCTTATAGTGTACATTCTATCCATAATATAAGATGCTATAATAGAAAAAACCAAGAGATGTATATCTACCTCAACCTAATGTAATTTTTCAGTACAATAAATGTATGGATCGGGTAGACTTACATGACAATGGAATTGCAAGTTATAGGGTCCAGGTATTTGGGAAAATGCCTGGAAAATTTATATTATTTTTAAAAATAATAATATATCGCAGGTAGATTTTCAATCTTACATAGCGCTGCGACTTTGAAAAACTACTAAAACAATAACCATTCTAACCTTGCTCCAACTATAGATGATAATGAAGGCCAGCTCATGATTTTCCATGCCAAAAGAGAACTCGGCGAACGTTTAGGATTTGCCATAGTTACACAATTTACATTTGCAAAAAGTGTAACGTACATTTACATACGTCATACTTCGTACAATATCATCAAAAATGAATCGGGATCTTCCCAATGGCTCGCACGTGCATCAACAATTATTGTACTGTTCTTTGTATCAGACGAAGCCCTAGGTAAAGATATTTTCATTTTCATTTTCTTTTTGTAAGGTAAACGCTCTTATAGTAGATGTTAGTTGAAATTGTTAATTATTGTTCGAAAATAATATTGCATGTTTCTTCCCAGTGCAACATTTCAAATCTTTACTTGTTTTTACTAGTGAAGTATATTCTTAAGGGTTGCAAAATAAATATTTTCTAACTGTAGTGTTCGTTTTACGGACTTTTTACCTTCGGGATAATATAGGTTAATATACCAAACTAACACTTTTAAAGAAATTGGCCAATAGATCTTCCAAAATATACGAAAATTAAACTTTTTCCTTAATTAGCCGATTAAGATGTCACCCCCTATGTGGTAGTAGATTATTCTACTTACATTGAGAATTAAAGACAGACGAAGATTGGTGTGTAAGCGACCAACCCAGTTACTCCTAAACAAAAATAAGGCGGCAGTTAACTCGGTTATTATTAAGTTGTCGGAATGTTAAGTTGTAATGAAATGGCGGTACTCGTGGGGTAAGGGGTAGTAGGAAAACTTGTAAACTCGTATCGCTCGAGGAGGTTGATCAATACTATATGTATTCCCAGAAATTTCGTGCAAGTCCTAGATTAGAGATGTCTTATTGCCAGCTCCGGCCATAGCGAGCAAGCTCCAGTGCCGCGATGCCATCTCCTCCTCCCTCTGATCTGTGTCGTCCCGCAGCTACTAATTATATTCCACTTTACGTAATCACATTATATGTAGTTCCCCGGGTAGGTACTTTCCGGCGACGTTAAATATTGTGTCAACTGGTTTCTAGGTTCTCGTTCGCTGGGGAATTGCTACGAGATTAATAAGAATTCTGGGCCAGCCAGCTTTCCGGACCCTTGAAATGCATTCATCTCCGTAAAATTATTCTAAAAAGGGACGACAAAGAGAACGACGTCAATTAGGATACAACGCGATATCAGAAAGGCATTATTCATTTTAAATTGTCTTTTTCCACGATCGCGAAACACATTTGAATTTAGAATAAAGGACTGGAACACGCGATACAAATATGCTTATAAATTTGTTCGTCTGGCGATGCTTATCTCTAAATTGCGGCTTTCATTCCCCGCAGTAGCAATTAAAATCTGTTATTCGATCCTTACAATTACCTTGTTCGCTTTATTTCTTTATTGTAGATAGACTTTTTATTTCCACCTTACATTACAAAGCTATCTGAGAAATAACGCCATTGCCTAATTTATATGACGCAGCTGTTACTTTGTTACAATATCGTGTATTACCTCAGTAAATAAAGAAACTTCCTTTACTTAAAACAGAAAATGGTTTTAAAGTAACACAAGTTATATAATACGCCTTTTAGAAAACAAACATCGAAATTCACAATTCATAAGCATTACTGTTCCGTATTGGAAACTGTACTAAACTCCCTGCCTCTTACACTTCAATAGCAGTTATATTTTCACAGTACACACTTCTAGCAATAAGTGCGCCTTATGTTTACATGAATGATTTTATCTATTCTTGTAATACATTACCACTTATACTTGCACTGTACGCTTCATGCTTACAAGAATGATCTTATCTATTGTTGTTATACATCAACGTGTATACTAGCGCAGTACGGTTGGACATATGTCAAAACTGCAAGTATAATACCGTATAGATATGTAATTGTTTCCTGAAGCATTCAGTACTACTACCAATAATAAGGACCGTTTCTTAGACGATTAAATGATAAATTATGTAGGAGTTCTAATGCTATTGTTGGGTAAAGTTAACCCCATAGCCATTCACCACTTATCGATTCAGTTAATATTTAATGCAATCAAACGCTTATGTCAAATGTAAATTGATACTTATCTACTTCGTCCCAGAACTGTTAATGTTCCCATAATTGTAACCAGTGGATGCGGCATTTCTAATTTACTACACCATTTTCGTCGTTCGTAATTCAAGATTCATGTTAACAGAGGTACGTTAATGATGTGAGGAAGGTGTAACATTTTGCTTTTTAATGTTCGTCTAAAAATGTGTTGAGAAGTGCTTTCGATTTGCACGTACCAATACATTACAATATATTCATTTTGTTGACATGTTTTGTGTAGTACTAATATGTATAAATTTTTACTCAATAACTGCACGCGATTGCATTCATAGTGAATCACAATTCTCTGATCATTTCATCCAAAGGTGATAGCTCTCGTACATATGTATACCATCGATCAGTTTAGAAATCTAGGATAGGCAATAGCCTCTAAGCCGAAATCAAAGGACATATGAAAAGATAAAAAATTGTTTCACGGATATCAAGGAGTACAAAAATAACGTTGTATATAATATCTTCGCCCCGAAACTCCAGTCGTGCTCATGTTTAAAGTTTTGAAAGATACTTTCAGGTGTGTAATACATTACTAGTCTGGGTAAGCAGTGATAACAGCCTACAATTACGAAATAAATTACGACAGCATCGCCGATTCCCCACTCTCGTCGGTACGCTATATACCAGTAGTTCTGTATAGGTAGGGTGACGTAACTTATTTCGTACTTACCGGTGTTTGCCCAGACTACACATCACTTGAGGGTTCTTAAAAGTACTTACTACGTAATAATATCTTTCCGTAATTATTAAATTGGAAGTACGTATACTGTAGCTGAGTATTTAGACAGACATAGTTAAAGGCAAACAATGATCGTACGTACAACTCCTACAAACTACCATCGAATCGATAATTATGTAGGAAGTAGAAGCGCAGTAAGTCATTGTCAACAATATGGTCCCTTCCCCATTCTGTATGTATGGCAAAAAGAGTGCATTTTCCAGAACAGAATGCATTAGTAATTCCAGGTTGTGACAATGTGCAATGAATAATATAGCTCAAGCTACGGCTTTAAGCATATGTTCGCATATATTTTTCTTGCAGAAAAATTTTGGAGAGGCAAAAATCGGAGTGGATGGTAGTAAACCGAACAGTCCCCTTCAAATTGAAATGGGCGGAGAAACCGAACTCTTAGGACATCGAAGTTATGAGAATCGATCAGATATTTTTGTAAAAAGAAGTTTGGCAATAGCCTTCCAAACCTCAATTTTACACTTCTTACAGTATGCTTTTTATTTGATTCTACATCTGGTGGAATTTGGAATTTATGTACTTACAAAGTTTTCAAGTCAGTATAAATTGGATTATTTCTTTTCTTTTATGATTTTATTCGCCATATAATTATCATAACTTTGTTTTATTACCTAGAGCAGATTTGTTGTAACCCTTTTGCCAGCATGTATTTCACTTAAGCCTTTTGCATCTTTTCACCTTTTGTCTAAGGCCCTATACACGCATGCGTACGTGGGAACTGAATTTACTCATAACTTGGATATTTTCTGCTTGGTAGTCTTCGTAACGTTCTCCTTTTTGCAAGTTGAATAGGAACAAATGCGTCTCGCTGAACAACCGTAAAGGAGGAGATTTCGGTCCTGCTTAGCTCAGTGCAATTCCTTTCCCTAGTTAATTGGAAAATGCATTTGTACTTGCCATATTCTAAGTTGGCGCATAGGTTTCGACTTAAATCTAATGCAATGACAGTCGGGACTTTTGTCCGGATAGTAGTTGTTTGTTGGGCGAGAACTGGTCACCATCTAATTACAGAAATAGATTTGTTTCGAGAGACAACCCCAAATTTTATGTTTACATGAATAGTTAATTTGTTCGTTAACCCGGCAAATATAGGCTGTGGCTTTCTATTTGATCTTCTTCTTTTTCTTCAGCCTCAGTCCCGCTTTGTTGCGGGGTCGGCTCTTTAGGATCGGGCCCGCCATTTGTCCCGGTCAGGAGCTTGGTCCGGGTGGAGTCAATGGCTTTCTATTTGATAAATATTATAAATCTTTTATCTACTTTATTTAATCAATTCCCCATGTTGCAGTTTATAATAATTTTTGCTGTTTAAAATCTGTTGACTGCTTCATAAACAGTGGCTAGTTAAAAATATCAACACGCAAGAAACGCGAATTCTTTTGAATCATTACCTCGTTTCATATTGATGTGCCAGTTTCAGGTATTTAAAAGTGGTCCGATACTTATTTATGGAGCGTAGGCGTTCTTTAGCTTAAATGCTTTATCAATGATTGGAAGATGTCCGGTGTAGATACGGTGTAATAAATTCGCATCTAAGTTTTTCGAGTATGTCGCTGGATTAAGGATTTGAAAAACAAGGAGTCTGCTTCAACATTTTGTAAAAAGAAAGCTTGTTTCGACATGCACCTACCAGTTCTCTTTTAAATGGTCAAATTTGAGCAGAGAATTTACGCATAATTCTAACTATTCATAGCTTCCGTTGTAGACCATATGATTGGTACCTGGTATTTTCTAAAACATGATATTCAGCTTATTCATCTTCAGGATTAGGACTAAGTGAAGATATGTCAACTTGACTTAGAGTACGAACTTATTCCCAATTTTTTTTCTCTTTTAAACAATGGCCATTAATCGGCTTTATTTTAAGAAATAGAAACATTCAAACAAAATATTGGGTTAGGGAGTAAATTCTCGCCGTTTTATTGACTGTCCAATCGCAATATAGCATTTTAAAGGGCTTTGTCTGGTCCACATGGGTGTATTAGTACTTTCTTTACAACTAACTGCTACTGAAGGAGGTCGTATGTAAAACAAGCCAGAAATTGGCCTAGGAGATAAACTGCGACAAGAAGGCAATTTAGAACACCTCCACTCAATAGGGTTTGAAGAAATACTCCGAGCTTGGGTGCCACATGAGCTTACCGAGAAAACAAGGAAAATTGCCTCCAAATGGTAGTCCGATGCCAAGCAACATGCGACAACAAGTAACGATTTTTAGGGAATCGTCACGTAAGATAAGAAATGCTGGCTCTACATCAACATTAAGCAAAGAAAGGAGTGGATGGCTCCTAGATACACGCCAAAGCCAAGAATGAAGCAAGACCAAGGAGGCTGTCCATCCCAAGAGGACTATAATCTGCGTTTGAGGGAGAAGGGAAGGTCTAGTGCACTGGGAAATTCTGGATAAGAACAGTGTGCTAACTCACACCGCAAAGATCGTTAAGGACGCCCTTCAATAGCTCGATTGAAAGGTTCTGCAGCACCCCCGTACTCTGCGGACCTTGCGGCAACGAATTATTACTTTTCCCGCTTGCTGTCAAGCTAAATGAGGAGTCTGATCTTCAACAACAGCAAGGACCTACAAAACTGGCTCAACAAATTGGTCGAGAGGTGGGAGGAAGTCATGAACAATGACGGGGAATGCATAGTTCATTAATTCTTTGCTATAATTGTTGTAACACATGAAGTTCTTTTAACAAGGAAAGAACGATGGGAACGTATTCCCCAATCCAATACCAAAAATCACATTTTTTGTGGCGTTTCTTCAAGAAAATCTGGAACCTGTTGCATTTTCGTAACAGCAAAAGTAAATTTGATAATGAAATTTATTTGCACAGTTCAAATTGTTTATTTTCATATAACTGCTACTACATATGACTACTAAACTACTACTTAATACATATGACACATTTTTTGTACAAGCCCAAAATAACTGTGACCAATGACGTTACTAGGCAAATTTATAATGAAATTATAATTAAAATACTTATTACCATTTTTTTATTTTATTTGAAGTGATAAATAAAATCCTGTATGCACCACTGGAGTCACTAGATAAGACCCATCCAACGACATCCATTCCTTGGATCAAAGGCCCTCAGGGTGGATTCCGTCGCAACACCTCCCAACGAAAAGTGAGCTACTGATATCGAGGACTAAAATGGGTGATCTATCGTTGCGGAAGTTAGTGTTAAAATGCATTCAATCGATGTATATTTCCGCTTAGAATCGTACGTAGGAGATAAACGTTAGTATCTCCTATGGTTAAGTACAGTTGAACATACTTCTCAAATCACCTACAAAATACAACTTCGCATGCCCAATTAATTCATTATTGTCAAATTTAATAACTCATTTAGGATATGAGTCCTAATACAATGAAATTCTCTTATGTATACTATATGTTATAAACAAGTTTATAGACAATATTGTTACTATGTTATAATTGTTCTATAGGTAAATAAGCCGAATATTTGCTCAGCTTTCGGTTAAGTATAATCACTGCTATAACTTCACCGAACTAGGACAAAATTTTCATTAGAGGAGATTCATACATTACCCAATTTAAACGTAAATAATTGATGAAAATCAATCACTTATTCTAGCCGTTTATGTATGCATATTTGCTTTGTTCGGCATATTCACAGATTATGCATAAATAAATGTCGTTTATAATGTTGTGCATATGGGCAATGAATCAAGGTAACAATCAGTGTATTTAGCACAATACATATGAAGCGCTTCATCTCATATAAAACAAAATGATAAGCCAGGTAATGTGCAATAAACTAGCAACGGGTATTGCAGCGGAGCAGTATGAGACTTAAATGAGGATGGGCACTTACTGAAATTACTATCGATCAAATAAGCTATCTAGAGGAACCGATAGCAAATGTAAATCACTAGAGGTTACAGTACAGAAATGTCCATTGTTGCAGTATTGCAAAGCCGTTCGTATATAAACGCTTGAGACCAAATTGGTGGGCTCCGAAACTCCGAGAGAACTTTTAGACAGACGCCGCACTAATGCTAGCGGTCTGCTACATTCGCACGAGTGGTAATGAGCGAACCAGTGGCGTGGAAAATGAACTGACTGGAGATCAAGAGGAACACGTTACGGCTGACTTGAACACATATCCACCTGAAGTGTATCTTTTCGAAACGTAAAGCCTTTTCAACATTTATACCGCATCTACCTGCAGTTTGTATTTTATTTACCTTGGCAATTATAATCAGTATGGTTCTTAGACTTTTGAAGAAATTAAACTATAAGCGCTACTTCTAATTAGCTAACTCGATTGACTCGGTGCATTAAATTTCGCCGACTAAGAGGCATTGCCAGATATACACCTATGTATATAGTAAAGCTAGGCAGTTTCTTGGTTGTCTTACTCTTAATTTGATCAAAACTTCTTTAGCGCTCTCGCTAAATTTATTGGAATCTTGAAAGTTTTATAGTACCACGTTCAGAAGTAATACCGGTATTAGCAAAGTTCTTACTTGATTACATATTTTGTTTAAAACTCCTGCTTTGAGAATTTCACTTTTCTAAAAACTATGGGAGATTTGCTGCAGTTCATGTATTGACTACCTCACACCAAACTATTTTTAATACATTTCTACCTAGACTCAGGTTATTGCTTGCAAAAAATAATCCTTGAACAATTTTTAACTAAAGTTTGAGTTATAATCAGAGATCGAATTATATGTATATATATATATATTTCGTGACCTTTTATACTTATCTTATATGATAGATCTCTACCACTAATAGGTCAATAAAACAAGGCTGGTTTGAACGATAGTTATATTTTCAGAACGTTTACAAACGTTTCTGGAATACCTTCTTCAGTGAAAATATAACTAGATAAATATATAAACAAACATTCGTTTTTATTTGGGAACTATCAACAAAATGACTAATGACTAGGATTTCTTGATATAGAGGATGTGTAACAAACTTTATATATATATATAAATTATAAAAACTAAATTAATGTGTAAACATATACGCAAATTAAGTAAAGCCTATATCAAAAAATCTTGTCGAAACCTTAACAATTCTGTTCAAGGACTAGGGAAAACCAAATTTAAAACCTAGCCAAAGGTTTCTTCTGCAAATGTCATTTTAATAAATTGCTATATACATTACTTAAATTTTGAATATCGGTTCTGAAATTAATAGTTTTAGTGTCTTTTGTATATTTATCATTTCATATATTGTCTTTTTATAATTATTCTCTGTTTTAATATAATTGTGTTTTCAAAATCAGTAATGCCCAAGATCTTTGTAATGTTTTGTTACAGCATATTGCACCAAAATCATTATTTAAAGAATACTTATGGGCTATACAACCTTTCTTTAAATATTGTTTCGTCTGACCGATGTAACAACCATCACAGTCTTTACAGTTTATTTTATAAACTACATTACTTTGATTTTGTTTAATTATTTTAGATTTAGCATTAGTAAAGAGATCTGTTACTATAATTTGGAATGAAAGTAATGTTTATGTTGTTTTATTAAACTCTTTTTTATTTTTCGCTTTAAACCTTTTTTATAAGGAATAGCGTTATAAGATTTATTGTTATTATTTTTAATTCCTCTATTATATAATTTGTTAATTCTATTTTTATTATTTTTTGATAAAAACTATTTGGATAATTATTTTTATCTAAGATTTCTTTAACTTTGTTTAAATTCTTTCCCTAAATTCAGGATTAGCTAATCTAACCGCTTGATCAACTAAACCGGTAACTACATTACTTTATGTAATTTTGATGTTTCTGAAAAATAATTTAAATGTCTTCCTGTATTGGTAGACTTTATATTAATTTGTTTTTACAATGCCGTTATTATGCATGATCGTCACGTTCAGGAAATTCAATGAGTTATTAGATTCTCTCTCATATGTAAATTTTAATCTATTATGATAACTATTAAATGAATCTAATATCTCATCAATATTATCCTTTCTTACGGAACAAAAACAGTCATCCACATAACGTCTGTAAAACATTCAGAATTTAGTTTTGCCAAACAAGTTTGCTCTAGGTCCTCCATTCAGGTTTTATGATAACTGCCGATAATGGAGAACCCACAGTATGAAAATTTGTTTATAAATTTTATTTTGATATGTAAATAAGTAGAATTTAAACAAAGTTTCGAAGCCGCAATGAATTCCTCCTTTGGAAGATCTGTAAAATCTTTTATGGAATTCCATTTTATCTAAAATTTTTAGTGCTAAATCCACAGGAATATTAGTAAATAAAGAAACAACATCTAAACTGATTAATTCGTAATATTAGGAATTGTTTGATTTCTAACCGAATCTACAAATTTCCCATGAATTTTCACATTATATGTAGTTTTACCTACAATATTGCTTAAAATTTTAGATAAAAATTTGGAAAAGATTATAAGTGGGGAATTAATGCAATTTACGATTGGACGTAAGGCATATTATCTTTATGTATTTTAGAATACCGTATATTCTTGGAGACATAGAATTTGAATTTTTAAATGGTTACTAAATCTTTAGAAATATATTTTTTTAAAAACCAACTATTTATTAGTTTATTTATTTCATTTTGCTTTTATTGTTGGGTCTGATAATAATACCGAATAAGTTTGATTATCTTCCAATAAGAATTCATTTTGCTTCGTAATCAATCTTATTCATAATTATAGTTTTTTCTCCTTTATCTGATTTAGTTATTATAATCAGATAAAGGAGAAAACTATAATTATGAATAAGATTGATTACGAAGCCAAAATGAATTCCTTATTGGAAGATAATCAAACTTATTCGGTATTATTATCAGACCCAACAAATAAAATCCAAAATGAAATAAATAAACTAATAAATAGTTGGTTTTTAAAAAATATATTTCTAAAGATTTAAGTAACCATTTAAAAAATTCTAAATTCTATATCTCCAAGAATATACGGTATTCCTAAAATACATAAAGATAATATGCCTTTACGTCCAATCGTAAATTGCATTAATTCCCCACTTATAATCTTTCCAAATTTTTATCTAAAATTTTAAGCAATATTGTAGGTAAAACTACATATAATGTGAAAATTCATGGAATTTGTAGATTCGGTTAGAAATCAAACAATTCCTAATAATTACGAATTAATCAGTTTAGATGTTGTTTCTTTATTTACTAATATTCCTGTGGATTTAGCACTAAAAATTTTAGATAAAAAATGGAATTCCATAAAAGATTTTACAGATCTTCCAAAGGAGGAATTATTGCAGCTTCGAAACTTTGTTTAAATTCTACTTATTTTACATATCAAAATAAAATTTATAAACAAATTTTCGGTACTGTAATGGGTTCTCCATTATCAGCAGTTATCGCAAACCTGGTAATGGAGGACCTAGGAGCAAACTTGTTTGGCAAAACTAAATTCTAGTGTAAGTTTTTACAGACGTTATGTGGATGACTGTTTTTGTTCCGTAAGAAAGGATAATATTGATGAGATATTAGATTCATTTAATAGTTATCATAATAGATTAAAATTTACATATGAGAGAGAATCTAATAACTCATTGAATTTCCTGAACGTGACAGTCATGCATAATAACGGCATTGTAAAAACAAATTGGCATATAAAGTCTACCAATACAGGAAGACATTTAAATTATTTTTCAGAAACATCAAAATTACATAAAATTAATGTAGTTACCGGTTTAGTTGATCAAGCGGTTAGATTAGCTAATCCTGAATTTAGGGAAAAGAATTTAAACAAAGTTAAAGAAATCTTAGATAAAAATAATTATCCAAATAGTTTTTATCAAAAAATAATAAAAAAATAGAATTAACAAATTATATAATAGAGGAATTAAAAATAATAACAATAAATCTTATAACGCTATTCCTTATAAAAAGGTTTAAGCGAAAAATAAAAAAGAGTTTAATAAAAACAACATAAACATTACTTTCATTCCAAATTATAGTAACAGATTTCTTTTTACTAATACTAAATCTAAAAATAATTAAACAAAATCAAAGTAATGTAGTTTATAAAATAAACTGTAAAGACTGTGATGGTTGTTACATCGGTCAGACGAAACAATATTTAAAGAAAAGGTTGTATAGCCATAAGTATTCTTTAAATAATGATTTTGGTGCAATGACCGCTGTAACAAAACATTACAAAGATCTTGGGCATTACTTTGATTTTGAAAACACAATTATATTAAAAACAGAGAATAATTATAAAAAAGACTAATATATGAAATGATAAATATACAAAAGACACTAAAACTATTAATTTCAGAACCGATATTCAAAATTTAAGTAATGTATATAGCAATTTGTTAAAATGACATTTGCATTTCTTAAGAAGGAAACCTTTGGCTAGGTTTTTAAATTTGGGTTTTCCCTAGTCCTTGAACAGAATTGTTAAGGTTTCGACAAAGATTTTTTGATATAGGCTTTACTTAATTTGCATGTATGTTTACACATTAATTTAGTTTTTATAATTTATATATATATATAAAAGTTTGTTACACATCCTCTATATCAAGAAATCCTAGTCATTAGTCATTTTGTTGATAGTTCCCAAATAAAAACAAATGTTTGTTTATATATTTATCTAGTTATATTTTCACTGAAGAAGGTATTCCGAAAACGTTTTGTAAACGTTCTGAAAATATAACTATCGTTCAAACCAGCCTTGTTTTATTGACCTATTAGTGGTAGAGATCTATCATATAAGAGATCGAATTATGTTTTTTGCATATCGATAACTATCAACAGCACAATTGAACCCTTTAAGATCTACGGAATTAGGGTAAATAAAAGCGTTTAGCACTAATTTCATTTTATTCAGCACAATTCGTGTAGATCTTAAAGCGTTGAATTGTACCATTGATAGTTATCGATAACTATGCAAGAAACATATAATTCCGTCTCTGGTTATAATACAACTGCCTGCTAATAGTTTGTTTATATATGTTTTCTAGTTTGTTTATAAAAATTATACGATTTTTGTTGCAAATACAAGTCACGTTTATAATGGGTAGTAAGAAGCGTTAGACGGTAACTTTTCCGCACAACAGCTTAGCGTTCTTCTGGACATCCGTGGCGTCATTAACTTAAATCGAAATCTAGCATTAGAAATTTGTTAAGCCTATGTAGAATGTAAAATTTATTCACCTTGTTAATGCCTGATGGTGTAAATGCGAAGTATTGTTTCCAAATCGATCACATGGCAGATTAAAAATGTGCATCGCACAGACTGCGTTTGATAAAATCAAGGTGACATCCTGATACCTAAGGCCCGAGTTTCATGGATTTAACTCATCTTCTCGTTGATATAGATAATGCATTTTTTAAGGACGTAACTTGAAACAACTCTAGAAATAATCGATTAAGCACGAAAACTGAATGAAATAACTTACAGGCGAAAGGGAAACTTTTAAACAAGTATACTTCATATATTATGACACTAAGGATATAGAGCAATAAGCAAATCGCCAAGAATACCAAATTAAATGACAAATTACTGCCACATTTGGCAAGGCATTCTAAAGAACGCGACCCAACAGGTAGTGATCTATTGGCGACAGGGGGTTCGTTGATCATCAGGATATTTCGACTAACTCTATATCCTACTATTTCTTTTATACGATCTTTTCATTTATTTATTTTCTAAATAAAACCAGATACTAATCTCTGAGTAACCAGGATTATAATGGTAAGCAATAAGCGCATGCAATGGATAAGTACATTATATCTTTATTCAAACAATAAAAAGTCACTAATCTAAATTAGGCTACAATAATAAAAGTAGTACTTGCGCATCAATAGTTATTACGATATGAATCTACGTTGTTAACATGCTAACTAAGCATTATATCTAATTTAATCTTGAACGTGGAGCTTGAACAAGTACAAACAATAGTCTATGCAAACGACTTCATCATCATGAAGTACGCGGAAAGGAAACCGGTAAAATTAATACACAGGTTAAGCAAAAAGAAAGCAAGAGGGGAGTACCGATAAACGAAGGAAAGACAATTACATCAAAACGGAAAAGGAAGTAGCATACAAAACAACTGACAGTGCAAAACAATAATATAATGAGAGCCATGACTTTCTAACTAATGATTCACTATTAGAAAACAAGATTACTAAGAGTGGTTAGTAAATAGTTAGCTAGTAAATATACATATACGAGACCATGATAAGACTTTTCAACATACGTGATGGAGACAATAGTGAAAAGGGAGACCAACTTATTCTAAGAGGAAAACGTCCCAAATTAATCATAGCTAATCAAAAACAAAAACAAATAGAGGGGTAAACGTAGAACTTCGACCTGAAAACGTCATACAAAGGAAGTCAACAGAAATGTTTAAAAAGAACGAAATCACCATACTGCTTGGAAGAAAACAAGACAGGTACCAACGTAAGAGTGGTGTTATAAAATTGGGATACTATTAAAGCTTTGAAAATAGTGTACGGGGAAATGCAGTGGAGAATTCTAAAACAACGGGACGGATAGAACACAAAATAAATGGTAAAATGAAAAAATGGAATAGCGGATTATACGTCTCAATGAGGCTATTGACCAAATTGTTGAGTTTAACAGATTACAACTGATTAAGTGTGTCTGGTTCGTATAGCAATATAACTGAAATTTTCAGTTTTTCGGACCTTGACTTGTCCATATGATGACCAGGTAAACTTTTATCCTTTTGATCTAATCTCTCCTCTTGTGCACTGAAATAAATAGCAATCGGAAGGTGACGTCACGCCAGGTATTAGAAACTTACCATCAAAGTCATTCCGTGTTCAGTTCTCCTCTACCACTTTCCTTGATTTTTCTTTCTTGAGGGAACCAAATAAGGGCCTAATAGGGGCAAATTCTGCCAAGATAAGTCATGCACAATCACATTTTCTATTCTTAATTTTTAGCTTATTCGAGTTTTCTATACCTTCCTCTGATAAGTTCACCCTTATCTTCGTCCCAATATTCGCAAAAATCTTCTCAGGGTTCTCGTTCTGCCTTTCGGTCGCACCATGTAACACATTTTGTCTCTGCCCACTATTCTGCTCCAACAAATGCAACTAGTACCAACTCGTTGAACGTGCTCTCAGCCGAAGTCACTTTTCCACAAATCAGGACAAACTTCTCATTAAATTCATTAGTGTTTGAATACGTCCTTCGTAAAATTAATATTACTCGATATTTGCTTTAATTTGTAGCCGGTAGTAAAATGCAATCTTCAAATTCTTTCCTTTTGGAATCATTCGAAACAACTTTAAATTCCTTCCTTTCCCGATCTTTCGATGCTCGCCACGTGAATACTTTTAGTGATTGTGGAATATTCAAAACGTAAAGAAAAGCCGCAATTCGTACTAAATATTAACTCCCGATCTGTAAGTAGAACGAAGAGCCTCTCATCGTGGAACGTAAATTTCAAGAGATTTCGAAAATAGCTCTGTTGGTGTTGCAAGAAGTTTCACGTATAGTCACTCAGTTTATTGCAACACCTTAAGCCCATTTTACATTATCATATTAATTTGTACCAGACAATTGAATACTATTTTATAGTACAATGTAAAACGTTTACCAGTCTTTTGTACAGGATTATTGTATGAATTTAGACTCCATCATTCGCCAGGGCTATTACATATGTATTACCAACTTGTACAAAAATTCTGTTTATGATTCTATGCCATGCTACATCCCCGTTTCAAATTGTGCACCAGTATCACACAGTATTTACAGATATTTCTCATAATCTCCAAAAAGATTTTATGCTTAGCTCTTAACACTGATACTTTTAATAAAATGCCCAATAAAAACATTTGCTGCACAATCACAGTATAATGTATAAACCCGCGTTTATTATACTGTAACAGGACCGGACAAGACGTAAACATTAGAAAATGTGGTTAGATTGGGATACGTACAATGCAGACCAGTGAGCAGGCGCAAGTCAAAACATTTGGTATGAAAATGGAACAGGTTCTAATTTCATACAATGATATTGCACAGAAAAATAGTACAGTGTTTTATATTGTACCTACTATGAAATAGTACTTAATTTTTACGTACAATTTAATATGATAATGTAAAACGGGCTTTAGAGATGTGTTTGGCTCCAATTACATCCTATAACTAAATGATCTTACAGTTTAAAATAATTCTCACAATTATAAGCATACCTTACTGGTAGCTGAACCTTTGGTCCGATTGGATCGACTAAATAATTTAATAAATCATGTTAGGTTTATATATCTTTTTAGATCGGAAAAATGACCGATTTCGTGTTAACAATAGCAATAAGCAGATAATTGAATTAAATGAATACCTAATAATAATGTTTCAACGGCACAGGTGCAGCGCCCGATGCAAATATTATGTAGTAGGTGAATATTTAACTATCGACATCTGAATTTTATTGGAAATATTGCCTTATATACTGCACTTTTCAGCATGTACCGAACAAACCGTATGTACGTTCAGCTAATATTTGATGCTGCTAACCTAGTTTAGTGTCCAAATATAGCTTCATCAATATCAAGCTGTCTAAAATGAAGTCGGTTGCAGTGTGATGCCCTAGCTTAAATTATGAACTCGTAATGAATACTGAAAAATACTGAAAGAACCAGAACTTCGTTATAGCCCAGCAGTTAACGGATTACTGAAGTCACCAGTCAGTATGTTATACATGTAACTCAATTGACTACTCAATCAAGATTTAAATTAAGAACAAATATAAGATTGCAATTTGGACTACCCAGAATATTATTGTCAAACGACACCCTGTGTAAATGTCTGCAGTATATCGATTTGCAGGTCGACATATATCAGATTTTGCGTCATAAAAAATCGTTCACTATTTCCGGAACAGCTATAGAATCATATGAACGTTGCTAGCGTAAAAGTGAGCAAATTTCCACAAACCTCTTAGTGGACGGACGTAACAACTACGTCGTAAACGTGTTACCGCGCTCGGAAGAGAAGAAACAACGAAAAAAGGAAATGTGTAAATATTTCTTTCTTCCGGGGGCCATTAAATCAGCGTTTCGAGATATATAAGGCCATTCGCAATCGTGGTGGGCTCTGTGGTTCGTCTAGTAATCACGTGACAAGGCGTTCTCGTAATGAACGTAGCAACGTGTCGGACATCCGTAGGTACACATTAAAGAAATGCGGGTGCCCTCATATAGTGCGCTCACGTACAGAGAAGTACACATGTATGTATGTATATATGTACATATTCACACAGCAAAGTAGTAGGGTCCAAAGTTCTAAGTCGCTGAAAGTTTGCTTCATTATGGTACAGACATATTATACGAATGTAGGTACCTATGTACATACATGTATACATATGTAACACAATGTACTGCATGTATGTATGCATATGGACAAATGCAGATATTTTGCGTCCGCAAATACTTATGTAATTTGACCATTTCTCATTAATTGCTACAACAATATAATTTAATTTTTGTAAATTGCACGAACCGTAAGGAGGGCAGGCTTCAGTAATAGGAATATGTAACTTATCAATTTTTTAAGTGATATTTTTTCTCTCTTTCTCGTATTCTGACAGTAATTACAACATTTTCCTTTAAACGTCTAGAAGAAACTCTATGCTGGAGACTCTACTAATTATAGTAACTTTCTGGCCCATACGTGAGACCAAGGTACTTATCAGTAGTATGGGTCGTTCTGAAAGAAAGCTACTATAAGTGCAGAATATTTTAGATTACAGCTGCAAATATCCTTATCAAATACATATTTACGTTCATAAAGTACTGGGAACTTGCTTGTAATTTAGAAATCAAACGCAATGATAGTATATTTTGAAGACAAGAACGATGCACTTAAATGAAATAGTTCTTTCCATCATCACATCGATTTAAGTATTTCGGAAACCAGATTATCATCATTAATGGAAAATATAAAAAGACAAAGAGCGTTACTCGTGAACTTTAACACAGCTTCTAATAATGCAAATCTGCCAGCTAAAATTTACGGGTGGTGCTGATTCTTATTGGTTTGTCCACTGAGGATCACAACCTAATTTTTAAAATACGTTTCAAAATCGATATTACTTGGTATTTGTCGCCAGAATAGCGTTCTGAAGCGATTTTTAACGTAAATCGGACATTGGAAAAGTTAATATTTCAACTCGGTTTCGTCCAAATCCGACCTAATACACATTTTCTCGGCCCCTTTTGACGGAGTTGTCGTCAGTATAGCGTTCTGGAGCGATTTTTAACGTAAATCGGATATTGAAACAAGTTAATATTTCAACTCTGTTTCGTCTAAATCCGACCTAATACACGTTTCTTGAGCCCGTTTTGACGGAGTTGTCGTTAGAATAGCGTTCTGAAGCGATTTTTAACGTAAATCCGACATTGGAAAAAGTTAATATTTTAACTCATTTTCATCCAAAACCGACCTAATACACGTTTCTTAAGCCCCATTTGATGGATTTGTCGTTAGAATAGCGTTCTGAAGCGATTTTTAACGTAAATCCGACATTGGAAAAAGTTAATATTTTAACTCAGTTTCGTCCAAAACCGACCTAATACACGTTTCTTAAGCCCCATTTGACGGATTTGTCGTTAGAATAGCGATCTGAAGCGATTTTTAACGTAAATCGGACACTGGAGAAGCTCCTTTTTCATTTAGTTTCAATTCTTGCCTGGTTCCTAATGACTGGCGTAAAATTTATATTTGCTTTTTTTTATATCAACCTTTTTTCACATCATTGTTCATCTGTTCTTCTGAGAACAAATTTTGAGGGTTTATACTGACGCTTTAGCAATATTAGAAATAGTTTTTGAAGCTCTATTTAGGTTAGGTTGTTGTGTTTTATTGTATGGAGTTGTTTCGCAATAGGTAAAACCGATATTCAAATGGCCCACGCCTGACGCTAGTGACTGTTAGTGATAACGAAATCACCTTAAATTATATATGAAGCATTGCATAGTGCAAGCGAGAAGCTAAAAGTGAAGGTATTAACAACCATGACTGCAAAAGCCTAAGATTTCATATTTGTACCAATTATTATTTCGTAAATATTACCTAACTATATTAGCCAAAAGATATCATCACAACCAAAAGAATACCTGGGAAATAAAGTTTTGCCGAACAAATTACAGAAGGATCGAAAAGTGCCTTTCGATAAATAATTCATACTTATCTTCGAAGGTAAAAACTACCAACTCTGGACAAATTGATTGCTGGTATTCAAGTAGATGAGAAATATACAAAATATTAGTCGATTAATATTACACAAATTACTGAAAAAATCGAATTCCGGTTAGAATTGGTAACTTGCTGCATAGCTATAATATAATAGAATATACTTAATATTTTGTTGCAGGTATGTCTCACGAAGTAGAAAAAGTTTACTGCTTAACCAACATGAAATAATTGTTTGGCGAAGGAATTTGCGGCAAATAAATAAATTTAGAAAGAAGAATCGATAATTTTTCTCACTTGATGAAACTTGGATAAATGCTGGGCATACTGTTTTGAAGGTATGGTTTGCTGAAACAATAAACAATCAAAGGCGAGAATTTGTTGTAGGAGGTCCAAAGATCCCTTTTGGAATAGGCAAAATTTATTATTGCACTCTTCGGTAGTACTGAAGGTTTTGTTGATGCTGGATTACTTGCTGTTTCAATCAAATAGAACAAGTGGTTATCATCGAAACATGAATCACGAGTTATTTGACCAATGGTGTCTGAAATCTTGCCATATGTTCCTGAGGAGTCTGCCATTGTCTTGGATAATGCCAGTTACCACAGCTGTCAAGTAGAGAAAACTCCCTGCAGTTCCTCAAAAAAAAGATATGGAAAAACATCTGACATTAGAGCACATAGTATTCGACAGAGGGTGTTAAAAGCGTAAGCAAATGATTAGTTTACAGAAACCAAGTACTATTTCTCATATAGTCAATGAAATGGACAATTTCACAAAATAAAATTATTTTGAGATCGCCTCTTTACCACTGAGGGCTGAGCCCGATAGAACTTGTTTGGGCTCCAGTTAAGGGAAATGTAGCCATAAACATAACATCTCAATTACAAGCCCTTATGACTTTATTTTAAAATGATATAAATAAAATTACTCAAGATAATCGGAAGACTGTTATCGAGCATACAAAAAAATAGAAGATAAGGAAATGTGAGAAGCTGATATTGCCATGGATGTTCAAACTGATAATCTATTCAAGTGAAGAATTTTTTGTCGGTGGTACCTCAAATTGCTTTTGAAAGTTTTTAACTTAGTTGCTTTTCAGTAACAATACATTATTCCCAAATTTTAGAAATGCAATTTTAGAGTATCCTTAATAATTTTTTAATCTTCCTGAATCTACTATACAGGCCAAAGCCGATCGATTCTTGGATGAGAAGTCGCGTGTGGTCAAATTACTTAAAGATGTTGCCCCCAATTGTAATTTTGATGAAATTAGTTTACGTCGCCTGGCATCTTTTAAGCCAGACGTTCTTCGTCCACTTAAGATTAGTCTTCCAAGTAGGGCTGATGTTTTGAAAATCTTGAAAGCAAAAAAGATAAGGCTATCTTTTCAATCTCTGTCTCGGCTGATTTAACTGTAAGACAGAGAAATTACCTCAAGTGTTTGAGAGCAAAACTGAATGAACTTAATAAAGACGGACAGAATAAGACCATCAAGTATATTAACGGCACTCCTCAAATAGTGGATTCAAAAAGTTAGTGTCTCCTGTCATTTCGATGAATTAGTGATGTAAATCAAAATGTGATCAAAATGTGCATGGTTGAAGGATCAAATTGACTGGTATTTACCAAGAATCATTAAATTTAAATTATGATACCATTCTACTGACAGAAACATGGTTGGATGAACAAATTCAGAACTGCGAAATAGTCAATTCTATTTACGCAGTTTAGCGGAGGGATCGTGATTCACTAGCTAGTGCAAAAACACGTGGAGGTGGCGTTCTTATAGCGGTTCGTTCCGATATTCCGTCATCACTTGTCAAAGTGCCTACGAAGTCCTGTGAAGAAGTCTTTGTGTCAATTCTGATCCGTAACGCACAGTATATTTTTGGTAGTGTTTACATACCACCCAACGCTGGAGCAGATATCTATGAACAACACTAGACTTTTTACAAACTCGTTTTCCAACATACCATTATCGATTATCGGAGATTACAACATGCCTGGAATTTCTTGGAGAATTGATGAGAACAGTTCGTTCTCAGTTGGAAGTGGTGTTGCTGCATGGCAGTGTGAAATCTGTGATTCACTTACTTACTTAGGTCTGCGTCAACATAGTACTGTGCTTAATTTCAATAATGTTACTTTGGACTTAGTACTTTCTTCTTGCCAGAATTTGACTCTCAATGCCACCGTTAGTTGCTTGGTAGTTCCTGACATACACCATCCTCCTTTCTTAATAAAATATCCTGTATCACAAATTATTTGTTGCACGAATGATAGTGGGTGGAGATACAATTTTAAGAAGGCGCCTTACGATTTAATTAATGAGTATTTTTGTTATTATGATTAGCATGAACTGCTTAGTCTTGGAAACATTCACATTTCTGTTAAGACCTTTTATGATATTCTATACAGCACATTTGAATTTTTTTACCTAAATATTATGTCAATTCTGGAAATTATCCTGCATGGTTTTCCATTCACACTAAACGCACACACTCAAACTCAAATTATAGTAAGTATAGGGACCTGCGATCTAAATCTAAGGCCAGTATTTCTGACGACTATAATCGGTACTTATCGTTTACACAGAGCAATGTCAATTTAATTACCAACATTTTTTAGAATTTTGTTAACTCCAAAGAAAATCCCAAGGTCTACCTACCTAGGAAAGTTGTCCTTTGGTAATCAATTTTCTGACGATCCTAGTACTATAAGCAATATGTTTGCAAAATATTTTCAGTCCACTTATTGCTGTTATTCTGATTCCAGACCATTATTCAACCCAACTTACTATACTAATTCTAACTCTATATCTACCATCCATATTAATGCGGATATTGTTTCTGAAAAACTGAGTTCTCTGGCTTCATCATTTTCTTCGGGTCCAGACGAAGTTCCACCATATTTTCTGAAGTTCTGTAGACTTTCACTGTCATTGCCTATCTCCCATTTATTTAACATATCTCTCAGGACAGGTACTTCTCCTAAACAATGGAAAAATGCTTTTATTTTGCCTTTTTTAAGACAGGCAATTGATCAGATGTTTCCAATTATTGTCCTATTAGCTCATTACCAGTTCTTGGAAAAGTACTCGAATATATTGTCGCAGAACAACTCCTAAATACTTACTCAACGATAATAATTCCAGAACAGCATGGTTTCATGCGGGGCCGTAGTACTGAAACAAATCTACTTGTCTACTATCATTTTATTTCAGAATCCTTCGACTTTGTCCTCTGACTTCAGCAAAGCTTTCGAGAGAGTTGACCATAATTTATTACTCTGGAAACTTAGGGCTTTAGGAGTTGTGGGTAATCTTTGGTTGTGGTCTAGATCTTATTGGATGAATCGTTTGCAAATTGCTCGGGTGGGTTTAAGTCTGTCGATGCCGATCTTGTTTTCATTGTTTATAAACGACATTAAGTATCGTATACGTTTTTCTAACTTCCTCTTATTTGCTGACGATTTAAAAATCTACAATTCTGTAGCCTCTACATTTGACTGCTTTCAATTTCAAATAGACGTTGATAGTGTTTCAATTTGGTGTAGAGAGAATACCATGTCTTTAAATTAACAAAATACTTGGATATTGCTGCAGAGTCTGGAATCCATATGCAGAACTGCATTCCAGCAGAATAGAAAAAATGCAGCGCAAATTCGTTAATTATATTCTAGTTAAATTGCATATCGATAAATCAGAATACACCTACTTCCAGCGCCTAGAACTGCTGAGTTTTCAGTCTCTATCTGCACGCCGTAGGATAGCTCTTCTCAAGTTAGGGTTCAAGTGCTTGAATAATTTGATAAACTGTCCTCTTCTCCTTTCCTTATTCAGAATTTGAACACCAAGACTGGAATCGCGCAATGAAAATCTATTATCTATACCTTTCCATCGTACAGTTTATGGTTATAATACACCTATAAGCAGGGTGTCTAGAGAATTGAACTCTACCTGTTGACGTAGACCTATTTAACACATCTTATAAAAGATTTATATGTATTGTAAGGGCACTTGACTATAATGTGTAAATTATTGTTTCTTTTTATTGCGATGGGCATAGATATGATTAAGTTTTGAAGTAGTGCATTGCCTATTCTATTCATAATATCTATTGTGCACCTTTGTAGATATAATAGTAGCATGGCCGTATGTCATTACTGTATTTGGTAACTGTACCTTTTGGTTTTTTAATTTTATATTGTATATCAAATGTTACTTTTTAAGTTATTATGTATTCCTGTTTTGGGCCATTATGGACTTCGGTCTGTGGTCTTGATTAAATAAATAAATAAATAAATAAATAAATATTTCTAAAATCTCTCAGGTATACCTTATCTATTGATTACATAAATCTGAATTTTAATGTCAAGTTATCTTTTACTTCCTAGATTTATTCATTTCATTATTACTTTTATTATATATAAACTTTGTGCCTGTATTTTGTACGTAATTTGTAACAATGTTTAAATAAAGTAGGGCTTTTCAAAGTTTCGTATTTTATTGTAATAAATGCATAAAAAGTAAGCAATTGGGCACGTAAAAATAAATAAGTACATCAAATTTTTTTATATACCTTCGCCTTGGTGCTAAAGGGCCAATATTGAACCTGTAAACAATATTTAATTTTACTTCCGTATGGGAGAATTTTACATAATTCAATATACCTTCTCAAACTTACAATATATTCATAAAATTAAAAAGTCAAATATTGGCCCTTTTACCAGAATTGTTATCGATCAAACGTAGTGTGCTTATTTATATTACTTCATTGGCCGTTTTAGCTTTATCACCAAGTGACAGATATATTAAATTATATCAAAGAAATATGTAAAGTGACTAATTTTCAACGTTTTCATTGAAAACTGATAAAGTTCATAAAATTAAGTATTATAAAAAAGCTTAGATCAACATTAATTTATATGCCCACCTGAATAATGCTTTTCCTTTCTTGGTATTTCTATTTCAATTTTATCTGCGTTTCCCTTAAGATGTAGGTGTTTGCCGGTTCCCAGAATACATCCCACACGTCCTTTCTCTCTTAGAAGTCTTAAGAATTCCTTATCATCTTCTATATTAATTAAATTCATTGCGTTAGCATGATGTATATCGAATAAGTCATCTAATTGGTCTCCGAATTCGTCTTTATTTGTCCTCTTCCTTATCGGTGTCCACAGTTTTATCTGTCTTCTATATTTCTCAGCAAATTATACAACTTTTTAAGTTTCCTTATACAATTTAAGCGATTTTGTGTCGGAATTCTAGCCTTTTTCCAAAACTTGAATAGTCGTCTATCGCAAGTGCAGCACTAACGTTTAAAGTTATTTTACTAATCCGAGTATTGTAAAAAAAAATCTTTGTGACGGTATGTTACTAGCGGTGATTGGACTGCATTCGTCTAAACTCAAATTTACTTTATAAATTATATCTACAGGAAAGATAAATGTATCAGAATATGGAAAACTCCATAATATAACACAATTCGTTGCGGCCAATTGTTAGAACGTTCTGTATTGTTACTTTTGACCTCTCGATTCACTTCTGGCGTGTACATGACTTTGGTAGGTTTCTTAATACAGTATGCTTTTGGGATGCGCGCGTTATTTATTCGGCTTCTGGCGTTCGGTTGAACAGATCGTTTTCAGTGAACAGGTTATTCCGTTTAGTCGTTTGTCGAGGATATACACAGGAATTTGACTCTGGGAAGTTAATATCTTCATGTGAATCTGGGAGTTCGGTTTGCCAATGTTGCTGTTCGAGCTATCGGTCGTCATACGCTTGCTTTATCCTCTATTGGAGGGTACTAGTATAGATCTAGTAGAGTGCGAGTTGAGCTAAGATTATTTAAGAACATCTAAGAATTAACTTAGAAGTTGGAAGGACTTCATTGACATCTTTGACAGCTTTCGTCTCGATACCGATTATCACGCCGTACGAAAGTTGACAACCGAATATACAATAGGTCACGCTAATTACCGCCATTATTTTATTTTATTTTTTTTTAAATTCCCTAAATTGTTTTAGTTAAATTAGAGTAAGTAAATTGGGCATTTGTGTTCGAATAAAAAGGTGTTTTCTTACTTTTGAAACATTCAATTCTTTTAGTATTTTAAGGCGGGGCGGACAGATTAGTTTTCGGGTGGAAAGGGGTTTCCTTACTTTTGCTAATTTAATAATATATTTGTTGAACGCAACAATTAATTCTTGTATTAGTTTAAGGGGGATTATAGTTAGTTCTCACTTGCATATATTGTTGTTTTAATTACGTTCTGCTAAAGCTGTGAGGTCGCTGTAAGAACGCTGGAATTCCAATGGTTACCGAGAGTGTTGTAAGCATTAGGTAAGAAGCCAGCTTAATACAATTTAAATTATCGATACACCCCAAATGACAAATAAAGTGCTGTGCTACATCATTTTCTCGCCTCAAGTTATTTGTTGTATTTTGTTGCATATTATTTGTAAATAAAGTTTTCAAGTAATTTTGCTGGTCGCTTCACGACCGACTAAAGGATCCAGAACTTAGACGGTTCGGATAACCTGGTTTCACTTACTAAAGAAACCGGAGGGTCTCCAGGTACTTCGATGTGGTCTAGTTCTATAATTGGAGAGTGACACCTTGTTACTAAATTCTCGAACTTGAACCTACACCATCTTCATTGGCCTATCACGGCCTGGATCCCATCTTTATCACCAACTCAGTGGGTAGTTCTAACTGTAACGCCGAACTTCCGTAACGGCTACGTTTCCGATTTTTCCTTTTATTATTTTCATTCTACTAAAAGGTTTTGAAGCTAGCAAGTACAGTAGTAGTAACAAATTAATAAAAGTCATCAAATAATTACAATTCTAGAGTTTCCTATTTTTAATTGACACTGTAACTCATAGATGATGCTATGTTACCCAGGTTTTACAGCAACAGCTCCTATAATGCAAGTCACCTAATCGACTAAAAGGAGTCGCTAAGGTGTCAGCGTTCATCAGTTATTACAGCCCTGTAAGTATCAATAGATCAACATCTAAAGAAGGCTATTCAACTTAACAGAAAGAAGAAAAATTTTGGTTTAGGAAACATGTATCCCACCTTCGTCCCTACTACGTATTATCCTGTTAAATTGATGTACCAATTTAAGGTAGTATCTCCAATGGAAGAGGTACAATGGAAAGATTTGATTCGTGAACTATGACTGGTCCTGTAAAGGATGTACTTCAACATGCAATTTCTACTCTGAAACAGAAATTGGTGAAATTTGGTGGTGATAACCCAAATAAGTGTAATAGGCATAGAGCCATTCCTTCAGTATTGAAGCAGTAGTTATTGTTACAAAGTCTTGAACGGCAGCGACTCGAATCGTAGAATCTAGTTCTGGATGGGCCCCGCCGTCTGCAAGCGTTGCTGACGGTGGTAGCCAACTAATAAACTACCAAATGCGTGAGTATACGGGATAGGTCCAGGTGACCTTGAAAAATCCGCTCCTGTAACAATTTACGCCTCCTCTATGGGCTATACAAGGAAGTTTTGCAGGAAATTCAGAAGTGTCTATTAGACAGATGAACGATACTGAACGAAGAGTGGTAAATATTGATTTATAGCGAGTTTCTCAGTGTTATACTAGTATCCGAGTTTAGTGGGCATTCTGTTTAATAAATTAGTGTTTCCAAATAGTGTAAAAATTACTTAAAAAATTTGCTACTCGGCCGGATGCATATTAGAATTATTATGAGACGCGAAATTTAATTTTCGAAATGCCGAAAGTGTTAAGAAGAATGTTTTCCAAAAATGGGTAGTGGAGATAGTAAAGAGCACCGACATCGCCTCATACTCACAAGAAACTATAACAATAGACACCCCGGTCCAAACAGAATGGCAGATGTCGGATGCAAATCTATGATCCTGTGGCAATGTTAATGATCATGCTGTAAAAATTAGATCATGAAATGGAAACTAACCAGCTAGAAATGGCAAACAGTTAAAAGCAGTTCGTCAGAGGATTAAATCAGAGGATCGGATTAAAGGATAGTAGCACACGGTCTATAAGATGCGATGACCACAATGGTGAATCAATTACAAAATGCTAAGTTAACGGTAAACAAATCAAACCGCTAAAAGAAGTGGTAAAAGCAGAGCAACAACGCCATGAACAAGAGGCTAATTCCGAGAAAAAGAAAAAAAACCACGAGGAAAATTTAGAAAAGCGGCTAGAGCAACAGTTTTAAAATTATGTAAACACAGGTGATACATGGAAGTGCTTCTAACAAGCAAATTGCAACCAGCAATATTTAACGGCAAAGCATCATGGACCACGTACTTAACCTAGCTTGAAGTTGGGAGGAAGTATTATATGTACTACAAACGATTCTTGAAAGTTAGCAATGAAATTATGACACATTCAAAGGGAGAAGTTTAAAATCAACGTCGTCCGATTGGAACAATCGGCTATTCAAGCTTTTGTAGATAACATTATAAATCAGGTGCAAGAGGCCCAGCGTCTGGATAATGCGTTGATTTGTGCACTGCAATATGAAGCTGCTCTAATCCTCTGTTAATCGCAATATTACTATCAGGGTATTGAAGAATTCTAGATTATTACAAGTTCCATTGCATATAAAATGTCTATCGGAATTAATAGAACAATTACTATTATTTTGGGTTATCTAGTAAATTGTGGTCTCAGAGTTTGGGTACTTTCAAAAAGGTATTCTTACTAAACTAGAACATTTGTCGTAAGTGCTTAAGTAAGCACTTCAAATGACCAGTGTTGCAACGACATTCCAGTCTGAGGGGTCATGGTATATATTTAACCCTGGAATACTACTCGGGGTAGAGGTGTGCCCCAGTCTTGCGTGCAACTCCTTTTATTTTTCGACAGATGACAGCACAATATTGTGGTGCCTGCTAATCTCTTATATGCATACGTCAGTCGATTTGCTACAGTCGTTGCAGTGACACGTGTTTTTGTTTGATGTAAAATCTCTGTTTGGATGCGGGTGTACCCCTGAGTAGTATTACTGTGACAAATTCATAACTTTATCAAATCAGGTAGAGTCATGTCTATTTATTATATTAGGTTTAATAATAGTTAAGATGCTTTTTATCATTCAGCATGGCATTTAGCTCTTCTTATTCTATACCACTTACTGAAAAACAAATTTAGGAGATCATCGAAAATTTGTCTGATTTTGAAGCAGACGATAAATCAAATATTTCAGAAGAATATGTAGTAGTAGATGATTTTAGAAATGATTTTCAAAGCGATTCTGACGACGAGGAAGATTTTAATTTGCCCCTATCCTGCCTTCAACAGAAATTAGAAGCAAACTCTCGAAGTGATACAGCTGGAACAAGTGGCAGTTTCGTAGAATGTGAAAATATAGAACAAGAAATTTTCAGCTCAGAATAACGAAGAACAATCTGCAAATGATAGCGACGTACAGGGAGACAACATATATTTGCAAATTGAAGATGTACCGAAGAAACTGCGTGGAGAAACGGGTTCGGGTGGAGTGGTAAACGATTTCGAATTACTGTTCGAAATTTAGTTCTATATCTTCCTGGAAGTACAGGATCTGCTCGTGATGTGTCTTGTGGACCTTTGTTTTTCACGGAAGATATTTTCAACTCCATAGCTACTTTCGCAAATAAAGAAATTTTGTTCCAACGAAAGAAATATGCAAGCAGATGCTCCAGTGATGATGAAGACGTAGCAAATACAAGCGTGCGTTCAACCTGGACCAGATATACTAATTTAATCGAAACTTTGTGTGGTTTGTTCTACTACGCTGGTGTAACGAATATGAACGCTGTTACTACAAAAGAACTTTTCCACAGAAATACATGAATCTCCTTTTTTGTGCTACCATGAGTGAGGCTCGATTCATTTTTGATAGTTTTCTAATAAATTGTCTCCGATTTTGATAATAGGAATACCAGGACAGAACGGCGAAATATTGATCGTTTTGCATCATATTCTGTGATCTGTTTGAAACTATTATTTCTAAGCTCTCTGAACTATGTACGCCATCTAAATATTGTAGTAAGTTTTAGAGGACATTGTACGTTCAAAATGTACATACCTTCCAGCCAGATAAATATGATATGAAAACAGCGCTTATGAAACAACGCCTACAAATATACTTTATCCGCGGAACTCCAAGCCGTTATTCAGAGAAAATTAAACTTGGAACCAGAACTCAATGTTCCAATACCTGAACTACCATCATATGGCAAATGTTCATTCTGTCCCAGAAAAAAGATCGCAAACCGCGGATTTCATATAAAAAGTGTAATAAGTTCGTATGTTTAGAGCATCAAACCAAAATTTGCCCGGAGTACTCAAAATAACTCCAAATTGGTAACATTCATTTACTTGGAGTCTAAGTTTGTCATAAGATATATTTTTGGTATATAATAAAAGTTAAAAGTTCATTTTCTATGAGTTTTTATTGGGGTACACATGTACCCTAGGGTAGTAAACTAAATTATTGTTTGATGGATAGTGTTCCAGGGTTAAGGAAGGATTAGATTACATTTATCAGCGACGGTAGACTCGCTTACTTCCTCAAAACCACCAACTTCATTGTTTACGGAAATCAGCTTGCTTGAGATCGATGCATTCCTGTGACTTGGGAAATAATTTTTCTTCAAGTGACAGTTAATTGTATGACACTTGTTGTGTTGCGCTTGACAGTACTTTAATCTAAAGCGTACTAAATAAGGGGTGGAGAGAAGTGAAGTGTATTATGGTGTAGTGAGCTACAGAAATAAAACTGGGACCTATTCCAAAATAAAGCCCTTACAACTGTAGAGGGGAACATTACATTATAAATTTACAGTTCAGTACTGGAAACCGTGTGCTGCGTATTGTTTATTCGTTACAACTACAGATACCAGAGATTAATTTATGCACATTTTGTATTCCCCTTTTATTATATAATTATTTGAAGAGGAAAGGTTCCACTTAACTTTTCAGAAGCTATTTTGTCGGTCGTCATTTCTCCCGACGCTTTCACACAAATATCATACCAAATATGCAGTATCCTTGTAAAACAGTAAATATACTACTACACAAGGACCTATCAATCATTACGAGGACATATACTACGCTGACGTTAGGTGTAGGTTTTTCAGGAATGTACCACGACTTATTTTGTTGGCGGACGTCCAGTCTCCGGACAGAACTAAGAGTGTCATACTGCAGTGCGGTGCTCTGATGTAATGCACGTTCATACCCCAGTGACTCACCAACTCATAATAAATTTATTAGATTTAAGGAAATGCTGGTTTTTCCACACTAGCGTAAACACTCTTACTCCTATTTTAGCATATTGTAATACTTTTATTTATTTTCGTACATTTTTGTTGCTGGATAAATTATCGATTTTAGTTACTAATTTATGTGGTACTTGTATAATGGTTCTCTATTTTTAAGGACTCCTTTATAGCGAGTGAACCCACATTACTTTTGAAAAGGCGCTATATAGAAATTCCGGTAGATTCATAAGTACTTCAAGCACAGATGAACACCTAAAAGATGTCTTCTGTTTTGTTTGGTTTTCTTTGAAAGTACATACAGGTTTGTGGAAATATTTCTTGGTGCTAAGTATTCTTACAAAGCCTATTGCACAGTGCTGCCAGTGAAATGGTTAATATTGTATTTCATATTTAAAAAATCGGATGTATCGTCCAAACTGTTAACTATGGATGACTTCAACTGGTGTAGAGACATTGCCCTCCATTCCGTCTCAAGTATTACCAGCATAACAAACTACATACATACATATGTATACGACATCTCTATGCCACTTATGTTTCACTTATGTCCCTTGAAATAAAGAAATCAAAATTGTATATATATCTCCATATACACAATTATTCAGATGAAGGGCTGCTTGCTCAATTTCTAATAATTCGGGGAGTCTGGCATCATCACAAGTAATCTTTAGTTCAGCAAGTCCTAATATTGTAACTACGCGCTCTGTCGTCAAAGAAACAATATACGATGATCATAATAACGTCACGCAAGGAGTTTGCTTTAATTTCCTAAAACAATTGATATATCGAACAAAGGTTCCACGAATTCATAACATATCGCGCCGTGGTCGGCGCTTTGTTCGTGCTACTTACAAGTATGAAGTCACTCGGTTTTGTCTGTAACGATGAAAGCTTTTCACGCCCCTGTATTCATTGACTCATTAATATTCGCGCCCCGACGCGGCCCATCATGTAAGGCCTCACCTCCGCACTCTGATTGATGAGCCCAGCTCAGAAGACCAATCTTCTTCGTTCACACCAAACGTAGCCGAACGCAAATTGGCCCTAGGACTACATTATACCCGTTCAGATTGGGTAGATTTACCTGAGCCTCGTGCGCCTCGTTCGATGTCTGATCGATCGACGGTTTTCACTGAAACGAAAATAGCGTTATTTTTCCGAGACGATGGAAAACGAATCACCTAAAGGAGGTAATGATGAAAACACTTAGGCGGCGATGGGATTTCTTTACATTAGAGGTTAAAGCGATCAAAAAAGCCGTGTAGGCAGATAATGTGTTCCCAATTATGAGAGGTAAACATCGACGAAGCTTTGGTTAGGATTGGTGTATCAAAGTGTATAGCTTTACTGAAATTACGTCGAAAGCCGATTTGATAGATTACCTTAGGGCTTTTACCTACAATCCAACGCTCGCTAAATTTAAAGCAGAGATGAACGGAAATTTAACTATAAAATTCGATGCGTCGATTACATATCTAACACGTAATACAGATGAAAGTAAGATAAACCACTTTTGCTAAAACCCATAGCAAGGTGTTAATCCTTTTTTCTCAAATATAAATATACTCGCAATCTACTATTCACTTCTTCATAGCATATGCTTTCGTATCTGTCATTGACGCTAGATACAGTAAAACAAATGAATTAGAGAAAATACAATTAACCAGGAATTTAAATGTAGATCGTACATTTACTTTTTACTGCGTGTTGGCCAAGTTTCTCCCTTGTTTAGGACTACCAGTTTACAGTCGTTACACTGAATTACATTAGCCTGTGCAAACCAGATGTTACCTACATAGATACAATAATAATTCCATAATCTACTGGTAATACTAGCTTATCATAAATCATCGATGGTAGAATACGGACATAAAGTTCGATTCATTATTTCGGTTACATCCTCATAGTAGAAACATTATTCAGAAAACTCTCGGACTTTGTGGTTTTATACAATGCATTGTTGTGCATCTACACCAAAGTGGAGGATGTCCGATTCAGGAGCACCGTAGTTTTCCCAATGAGAAAAAATAGATTTGTAAAACGTAAATTTATAAAATGCTTTTTCTTGTCTCTCTCAACCACTCTCGACGTTTATACTTATGTATGTTTTTCAAAAACTGTTAGGGCCAATTTGTCACAACGCTCCGGTTTGTTACTATTGTCTCTCGCTCAACTTTTGATGTGTACATGGTGCCTCCGTAGTTTTAATAGAAATCACGCCTTTTGGATGCACGTGTTAGAAATTGGACTTGTGGCGTTCGGTTGAACAGATCGTTTTCCGTGAGTGGGTTATTCCGTTTCCGCTTTAAAATTTCGGTTGTCGAGGATCTGCACGCGAATTCGATTCAATACTCTCCTATCCTCAATTGTACTGTTCGAACTATCGGCCACGTTGTGCGTTTGCTTTCCCCTCTTTTGGAGGTGAGTTTCTTTTGTTAATTACGTTTGCGCGCTCTTGTAGGGTGCTAATACAGTGCTAGTAGGACCTACTATATTCTAGGTTGAGCTAAGATTATTTGAGAACATGTAAGAACATTACGAACATCTAAGAATTATCGTACAAGCTAGAAAGACGTTGATCTCGAATTACCTAGTACGAACTCTTAGCTCTATATCGCCGGCTTAGCCTTAAATTTGCTGTGTCCCGACTAGATTCCCGACATTTCAACACCGAGTGCGAGGAACGCTCCATCTTTGACAGCTTCCGTCCCGACAGCGACTACAACGCCGTACGAGTGTTGACAACCGAAACAACGTTACGCTAAGTCACGTCTTTATTTTATTTTTATCTCGTTGAGCTTTTAGGAAAAATTCCCTATAATTATTTAATCAATTTAGATTTAGTAAGTCGGAGATTTGTTTTCAAAAGGAAAGGGTTTTCTTACTCTTGCTGTCTTATCCTTAACAATTTAGTTGGATGTTTGTTAAACAGAACCTTCAATTCTTTCTAGTATTTTAAAGGACGATCACGTTTAATTGTCACTTGAACATATTTTTCTAATTACGTTCTGCGAAAGCTGTAATGTTTCTGCGAGGCCTCTAGAATTACAACGGTTACCGAGAGTTTTGTAAGCATTATTTAAGTGCGATACGAAGCTAGCCTATTTGACCTTTATTAAGACTCTATACACTCCAAGCGTGCTGTCAGTGATACAAATAAAGTGCTGTTCAAAGTCATTCACTCGCCTCAATTTTTTATTATATATATAATAGAATTCTGGAGTAACTTTGCTGGTCGCTTTACAACCGAACAAAATAATCAGTAACGTAGACGATTCGGATAACCTCGTTTCACCTACCAACAAAGCTGGAGAGTTTCTGCGACTCCAGAAACTTAGATGCGATCCACTTTTATAATAGGAGAGTGGCGCCTTGTTACTAATAAAATCTCGAATTTCAACCTACGCCGTTTCCATTGAGCTAGTACAGCCTGGATCTTCATCTCTACAACCAACTAAGTGGGTTATTCGAATTACAACGACTAATTCCCGTATCGGTCACTTGTCTGCCTTTTTTAATTATTATTATAATTTTTTTTCTCTTTCGTCACAATCTAGTACCAAGAGTTTTGAAGCCAGTAACACAACATTAGCTGTGCATAATGGGAACAAACTTAAAATTTGGGTTCGAGCATTACAATAATTCAATTAGTTGTCAGTAAAGGGTAGTAAAGTAGGTCTACTTTCTTTGTTGTCAGTAAGAACATCTGTTTTAATGCGTGGGATGTTCCTTTTTCACCGAACGTCTCTAGCGGATCACGATATTTTCCAAATTTTGTTAGATATTTTAAGCAAGTTGCTGTTTTGCGACTAGAGCAGTTAACAAATATGCTGGAACATGTTTAAAGTACCTCAGTTTAAAGTGATTCTTTACATAATAAGACATTGAATTTAGCAAACGGCACTACTGAGCTGTAATATTTCAAAATTTTAAACGCGAGCTAACCAGCAGAAAACGCCTCTAGGAAATCATTTGTTGTTGTTCCATCGCTACAATAAAAAATGTCAACGTAGTTGATGTGTTTTTGAGCTCCAGCACTAAGAATGTGAAACAACAGAAATATTGACGCATTCAAAACATGACCGAGGATGACGAAATGTTACTGTAAGGGGCACTCAGAAAACTATAAATATTGGTGCGAAACAAAGTCACATCATTTTACACAAGCATTTAAAGGTATGTAGGCTTTGTTTCCATTGGATTCCCCACAATTTGACTCCAATTCAAAAAATGAAATCGTATGAACTGTTGCAGACCTACACTAAATCGTTTTATCAATGGGTGATGAAATGTGTGTACCGCTGTGATGAAGAAAAACAAAGCAAGAATCGGCAGATTTGCCTCTTGAGAATGAGTGGACTCCAACAAAGATTATTGGTAAAAAAGGACGAAACAAAACGATCTTCGCCATATTTCTTGTAATTACCGGACTGCAACAGTGGATGATCATGACACTTTTGGTGCTGAATAGTTCATTACAATTTCTTTGTCTCAAAATTCTTTGAAATGTTTTCGGAAGTGCCCAAGAGGTAGGATTTGTCTCGCTTTAATACCATTATCGAGTGATATATCTTTTACGTGTACACATTTAAAAGTGCTTGGGGCCATAAAGCATTTGAATGGCCAAAAAAATTGCAACACTATTCAGATTTTAATGATTTCTTTATGTTGCACGTATACTGGATAAGTTACGGAACTTACGTTTTACGTCTTCGAAGAAGCAGTGGACGAATTTAAAAATGAAGAAAGAGATTGGTTGGTTTCCACGGATGCAAAAATGCATAAGTAAATATGTTTTGTCGTCTTACAATACCCAATTTATTTATTTTTTTATATGAAAATTGCACAGAACAAATTGTGGCCTTACCAGTCCGCTGAATTCAATTATTGTTCTCAACGAAATTTCGGATGATGACGCATTTAATACGCTATTCGCTTCGTTTGTTAGAAGACTTAAATAATTTAATGGAGGGTTGGGTTTCAACGTTTCAGTCAGGGTAATTACAAATTGTATTTATTATTTCGCTTTCTTGATTGATTTTAAAATTATTTTCAATATTTTGGATTTATGATAACGTATAGTTTAATTGTAGTTATATCAAAGATTATGGATATTAGGGGGACCACCCTATTTTGGAGTTCGCTTATTTTAAGTCTTTACGCCCTAAGTTTTTAATAAATGACCTAATGCTAACGCCAGAAAAAAAAATCAGATCAATCAAAAAATTATAAATGCTGCGCCAGAGCCCATAAATACCAGCAATTACATAAAAATTGCTATTTTTCCATTAATTAAACTATGCGTACGAATAATATACTTAAAATACTATTTTAAATAGCCCGCCAACACATTAAAGTTACAATAGGGGTCGCAAGTGGAACAGTTAATTGCGAAGGACGATGACAATTTTAGTTGGTGTGCGTGAGTGTGTTCACAATGTCGCTAAAAAGTAATATTCGCAATAATATATATTTGATAAGAAGTGAAGCAAATCAATTATGAGGTAGCAAATTGCCTTCTAACAAACCAGTGCTTCAAGTGTTTTTTTATAATATGAGGTTTGTGAAACTGTTCGCTCGTTTAGTGGTTTCTGAAGCAGTAGTTTTCTGGCAAAAAGCTTGTGCGTCCTTTAGAGAACATCAGCACTGCAGTACTAAACTGGAAACGTTGTAGAATGAATGGGGAAGTCTTCAAGAACATTTTAAATGAACAAACGAACTGTAGGGGCAAAAGCAGAGCGGTGTTAAAGAAAAACTGGAAAACTTATTTGATACATCTCACCCCAATGGTAAACATGCAATTTCTGATATCCTAAAGGCAGAAAGGAAGAATTGAGGTTCTAGGGGGCACTGATAAAAAGCTGCCGAAAAGGAAAGAACGTTTTAGAACATTTAACTACGGAAGAACAGCGGTGAAAGGAATTTCAAGAAAGTACAGAAATTAGTGAGGAAGCGCTTTTCGCTATTTTTTATAGAAAAGTAATTTAGAAGTAAAATGTTGTCTACTTAATATATTGGTATATTATTGTGTCTATATATTATGGTTACAAATGGTTTCTTTCTCGTGTCAGATTCGCATGAAAATAAAAATTTATCTAATGATGAGATTGAAGATGAAGATACATTCTCCTAGCCTGTTCTACAAATCAGACTGGTCTATCCACACCCGTGAAACGTGGAAACATTTTAATAGCTACTGCAAAAGTATTCGGGTCACAATACAAAGAATCTCGTTATAAATCGAACGTCAGTTCGTGGATGGCGTCAAAACCTTCGTACCGAGCGTGCTTAAACAATCAAGAATAAGCATATGACGTTACAACTACAGTTCGCTATTGTCCACTGGGATGGCAAATAGCCCCCAGCAATAACTGGAAAAGAGAAGGTTGAGAGGCTACCTGTAATTATTTCTGGACAAAGCTTCCTTTACGAGTTCTGAAGCTGGCCTCTAGCAGTGTAGATGACGTGGCAGCAGCTATGTATAACTTGTTAACTTAATATCACCTTGTTGATAGAGTCGCAGCTTTGTGCTGTGATACCACTGCATCAAATACTGACAGATTAAAAGGTGCTTGTCTTCTGTTAGAACAACAACTACAAAACGATCATCTGTATTTACCTTGTAGACATCATGTATATGACAGGATTATTTAAACGTTTCGAACAAGCCTGGATCGATATAGACCGGTCTAAATATATTATTAGAATAGAAGATCAATTTGTTAGGGACAGTATCGGCAAAGACATAGAGTTGACCCTACTTTTTGCTAAAAGCCCACTTACTATTCAACATATCAGAGACGATTATAAAGAGCTTTTATACTTCGTCATTATATTTTTAGGCGGGGAGGAAGAAAATGCTATCAAATTTCTACTCCCTGGTGTTTTTCATCGTGCAAGGTGGATGGCCAAAGCTATTTATTGTTTCAAAATATTTGTTTCAAAATGAATTAAAATTGACTCGGCTGGAACTGCAAGGATTGAAGGATATTTGTGTATTTATTGTAAAGATATACCATGCTCTCTTTTCCTGCAAAGTATCGTTCCAGGAATTTTAAAGGAGTTTCGTTTTTATAATGAAATAAGTGAAAAGGTATCCAAAGCAACATCCAAGAAATTTTGTGGGTATTTATGGTATCTTACTGAAGAAGTGGGTTTGGCATTCTTTGACGATTCAGCTCCTGTCGAGCAGAAAGTAAAAATGGCCAAAGCATTTAAAGAAAAAGAGTAAAATAATTTTGATTCAAAAAGCTTAAACGTTCTTTTTAAAAAAATAGCCAATTTATCCACCAACAACTACATCATGTTGTGTCAAGAGACACATACTCTTTTCAAGCGATTTAAAATATCATCTGATTCTATTACTTGCGACCCAGCAATTTGGAATTCTCTTGATGATTACCGACTTGGTCTTAGAGTAACTGGAAACCTTGCCGTTGTTAATGATTCTGCAAAAACGGGTGTTAAGCTTATGGAAGAATATAATAGCCTCATAACACAAACTGTAGAGGAGAAACAGTACCTACTGCAAAAATTAGGAGATTATCGCAGCCATTTTCCATTTTGTTCAAAACAAGCATCATCAAAAAAATACTAAACTTTCTATTACTTATAATTTAATATAAAAGGAAATGTTTGTAAGGATTAAGCAGTTCCAAATCTTATCAGTTGTTCTTAGTACTGAATAATTATATCAAAATAAGACAGAATAGAAAACTATTGTTATTAAAATTTATTGGCCTATTTAATTTTGACCCTCCTTAGGGCACATGTTGGTTAGGTTGAAGAAATCTTTCCAAATTTTTATCAATTACTTACCACCCCCAAAGGAGAAGAAATAGGGGATGAGACTTACCAAAATATAAAATTAATTTTTTCAGTGTATGTTAAGTTAAATGTATATATATATATATTTCGTGACCTTTTATACTTATCTTATATGATAGAGATCTACCACTAATAGGTCAATAAAACAAGGCTGGTTTGAACGATAGTTATATTTTCAGAACGTTTACAAACGTTTTCGGAACACCTTCGTCAGTGAAAATATAACTAGATAAATATATAAACAAACTTTTGTTTTTTATTTGGGACTATCAACAAAATAACTAGTGACTAGGATTTCTTGATATAGAGGATGTATAACCAACTTTTTATATATATATAAATTATAAAAACTAAATTAATGTGTAAACATACATGCAAATTAAGTAAAACCTTATATCAAAAAATCTTTGTCGAAACCTTAACAATTCTGTTCAAGGACTAGGGAAAACCAAATTCAAAAACCTAGCCAAAGGTTTCCTTCTTAAGAAATGCAAATGTCATTTTAACAAATTGCTATATACATTACTTAAATTTTGAATATCGGTCCTGAAATTAATAGTTTTAGTGTCTTTCTGTATATTTATCATTTCATATATTAGTCTTTTTTTATAATTATTCTCTGTTTTTAATATAATTGTGTTTTCAAAATCAAAGTAATGCCCAAGATCTTTGTAATGTTTTGTTACAGCGGTCATTGCACCAAAATCATTATTTATTTATATATATTTATATTTATGTTTTATTGACCTATTAGTGGTAGATCTCTATCATATAAGATAAGTGTATGTTAAGGACCACACTATTGGACATTCATATCACAGTGTGTTTTAGCATAATTCATGCTGTGTTCACATCTTACTGTAATCTTTATTTCCATTCTGTAGAACGTCGTATTTGGGAATGTATTAATAGGTGTGCGATAACGAATTACAATTATAATGTGATGTTAATAATTTAAACAAAGGACATAGTACGGCTCTGTCGAAGGATAGTTTTGACTAATTCTTATCAAACTAAACACTCGGCTACCAAAAATTCTAAGGAAAGAGCAGTAACCCATATTTTATTTTATATAAAACATTATAACCTTCTCGCAAAAAAGTTGTAACAAGGATTTAGGTTAGGAATAACTACCCGTTACTAATTCGATAAAAGAAGATATGAAAATCCAGCCCTGTTAAAGTGAATTTATTCGATATTATATAGTTGGGTATTTTGTATTGGTTGACATCATGGTCAACTTCAATATAATAAAATTAATAGTATAACTTACATAATTTGTAGTACTGTAACTTATTTAAAGCTCAAAAAAACTCGAACAAGGATCTTCTTAGAAATTACATATATGTATATATTAATGATCAAAGATATGATATCAACTACAAATCAGATATAAATAAATTAAATATAATTTATTTAAATATAAACTTGAAATACAAATACAAAAACAAATATCGAACAAAATAACCTATGTTACGTGAAATTTTAACAAGTTTGTTTTCTGAGAAGTTTGCCAAGATTAATTTCTTACTACATTTGATATTAAACAATAGCTTCTACTTCTAATAATGTATATAAGTACATGTACACCGCGTGCCTAACAACTGTGTAGTAATATTTCTATAGCTCTACCCATATGGATGCGTAGGGCTACACTATGCTATATACTATACTGATTTATAACTAAAAGTTATTTAACAACATATTGCGTATATATCAACGTAGTGCACATTTTTTGTTGACTTCACTTTGAGGAATGTCAAATGTCATAAGTATATTTTTTAAACAGAACCACCTATATATTTTTAGTTTCTTACATTACTCTTCACGAAACCTTAATAAATTGTATCAACGGGTAGTGCTGTGAAATTAACAGTTTTCAATATATTTGGGCTTATACTGAAGAAAGTTGGCTGGTGTAAGCATAATCGTGTGAAAAAAATATGTAAACAAATAAAACGAAAGAAAATAGTTAACTATTTTCGACAGCCAAAATTTTAATAAAATAAAATGTAGAGGACTTTTTATAAACGATCTAATAAATTAAGTTCGTTAATGGGCAATTAACAAGTAACTGTGCAAAAGCTTACAAAGTAGGCACAATTTGCATATGCGAATAATCCTGTAGGAAATTTTTAGTGTGTCACACGCAGAACGATATACTGTACTGACGAGTCCTAATAAGGACGAAACTGATTACTCTGCAGTTGCGTTTTGCGATTGACAGAGTCAACATTTTCTACAGGATTATTGGCCTATGCAAATTGTGCTTACTTTGTAAGCTTTGCACGGTTATTTGTTAAATGCCCATTAACGAACCTAATTGATTAGGTCGTTTATAGAGAGTCCTCTACATTTTATTTTATTACTACCTTATTGCTTGTTGTGTGGAATCGTAGTCCATAACCATCCAAAGTTTATTTAACAGAAAAGGAAGGGATTATCCTCAACTCAACAGGACGTGTGTGTTCTATTTAATGTAGTTCAGCCAATTCGACAACCAATTACTCAGTTGTTTGTCAATAAAATCTTCAAGAATTTTAGTGAAACGGGCTATGTTAAGTATGTCCTGTGGAGCGGTAGACCTTATATCGCAACAAACAAAGATATGAGGCAGTTAACTGTCCTTATTCATCAACTCAGCTAGCTTTAAATTGCGATGTCAGTGAAGGCTCTGTTCACAGCATTTTGAAAAGAAAAATAGAGAACATTCTTACACCCATTTTGGTGGAACATATAATTAACGATTTTACGATCTTTGCAAGTAACATCATCTTTGTTGACGAAGCCACCTTCTGTCCAAATAAAAGAGCAAATAGATACAGTGAGTCGGCATTCTGTAACCGATTGATCCATTCTCTTGCTCTTAATGGATAACACTCTTAACGTTTAATTATACAAAAAGTGTAATTTCTATAATGTTATTTTTCTTGTTGTTAAGCTTACCTTTCATTCGTTGCTACAATTACATTAAAGGCATCCAAATGCTTTCGTTTATTTGAACAGAAGCTCAAATATCTCGAAAAGTAGGAACTTCACAAGATTACAACCTGATACCATCTAAGGAGCCTCTTCAAAAGTAAAGTATAAAGCTTACAAATATACAAGATGTTTGGTCCAAAAAATATGCCCATGATGTCATCACTCAACCTTAAATCAGTACAAAAGCTCTTTCACTACGTCAAAATATACGCAAAATATTGTTGAACAACTTCACTTTAAACCTTTTCTTAGTATAACGTGTGCGTAAGCCTGTAAATCCTTTTCTCCACACTTTCTGGACATCCAGTTTATAAAGAGCTATATTGCTAGAACTTTAGAAACATTCCTCGCATTTTATAGAAATGTACCTTTCAAATAAATAAATTATCAATATACTTTCTCAAGGGGCATACAAATTGAAGATGATGATGTTTTACATAAGATAAAGTTACAAATTACATACAATGTAGTTTTGCATATAATCTCCATTAAATTCAATATTCCTATCCCAATGGGAGACTCATAGTTAATATTTTTAAATTTCGCGGATAGCTTAAGTTGGTAGTTCCGGCAATAGTGAACATATTTGCATGCATTGTGCTTAGAAATTGTGAGTGAGCAGTGATTCTTTAGAGTCTTGGGAACACATGAAAATTACTAGAAGCTATATCTTGCTAATACGGTGGATGTGGAGGCGATTCCCATCTCAACCCATTGAAAAAATTTTTCGTTCTTCATGCGGTATGAGGTTTTGCATTGTGCTATTGCAATAACGGACGCTTGTGTAACTTCCCAAGTCGTTTATTGCAAAGCGTTTGTGGCAATGGGCCAGATAAAAATTACCATAGTATTCTGCGTTAATTGAAGTATGCTTTAACTGAAGTACCTTTAGAAAGATAATTCACAAAAATAATCCCCTCCGCAATCACAGAAAAGCATTACCTTTTCAACAGACGGAACAGCACATGCTTTAAGCGAAGTCGCTTCTGATTAGCGCCATTCTTTCGACTGATTTTCCATCTCAAGAGTGGACCGAGATATCCATCTTTTATCAGTTATTGTCGGTGTACAAAATTGGTTGCTGCAACGTGCTAACGGTTTTTGAAGTTGACGGCAAGGCAATAGATTGGAACCTAGCGGGTTAAAACGTTGTTCACCTGTCGTGTACCTATTCTACCCTAATACTAATTTTATGAACAGATATTCGTCTGTCATCTTTCATTAGATTCCGGGAGAAAGCAATGTTTCCTTCATTTACAGAGATGATAAGCCGTCCGCTACGTCTTGTAGTGACCTACTGGCAGCTTTAGAGCGATCGATCCATCACTAGACGGCATGTTTAAGATATTGCGGATTCTCCTATTATACCTGTAGACGCTCATCAATTTATGAAGGTTTTAGGTTCTTTTTAAATAAAAGGAAATCCAAATTTTTATGATTTAGTCGCATCTTTCAAGATTCCACGGTCAGTGGTACAGGAATACATAGTACGTATCAATCAAGTAGCTGAAGTAGGTGTATACTAAGAAATATTGTACGAAATGGCTCACCAATACCGTGACCTAGAAGATTTACGCAATTGAATTAGAGCCAGATTCCTAGAACATTCTAAATATCCCTCGCAATATGAAGTAATTTGGTAGTTGTTTACAATCTGTATATGTACCGATTCAACGAACAAATTGAAAGAACTTTGATGCAATTTTATTCTACCAAAATCAAAATTTTAATTTTCTTTCTAAATATTCTTGGGTAACGATGCATAGAAAGTATTAATGCCAACGTTTACGAGCATACTCTGGTAACTTATTGGGAAATTCATACACATATTTGATGTAATGTACCTATACAAAAGGAATCCATGTAATTTAGTATCTACATTAGGCGGAAGCAAATGTAAATTACCCTAATTACGGTTAATTTTAAATAATACGATATCGTTGGCCAGGTATTACCGCTATTAGATATCTCTCCTTATGAGTAATAGGTATTTGCTCTGGGTATGACCGAAATTATGTATCCATAGCATTAGTTTACGTGAGCCTAATTGATGAAACGTACACATAGCTCTGGTCTAAAAATATCATTGTTTTCGTTAGGCGTATCATTACCGTCTTAATAGATGTCCTAAAATGACCAAATATGAAAGTAGAACAAGGAATGGGAGCAATACCTTCTTCTGTATGTATTTAATGGCATCAACGTATGCTCGGGATTTCTTGAAGGTTCGAAAATCAATATCCAAGTTGTATACGGACCGATTTAATATTAATAGGGACTACATAAAATACACCACACAGATGGAAGCGAACTCGGTGAATTAGTAAAGTGTGGTGGGACGTGGAAATTATTTGTTTATGAGGTGTGAATCATACGGTTTGGAAAGTTGCGTCTGTATTGACTTATTAAACAGTTTTATATACCGAGGTATCCAACTTTAGAGGAATGAATCCGAATTACATTATTAAATCTACTAGATTAATAGAATGTCGAGTTTAAATATCTTATGATTACACGTTTTCCAAAATAATTTATTCTTTGTTGGCATTTAGGATCCTTATAATGTTAACATTTTAAACTTTCATAATACTAGTAGTTGTGTTTACTGTTCTATTCTTTGTGTGCAAATTTGTCATACTATCCAATTTTTATGTTCTAATTAAATATCTCGTGGATTATAGTTTTCAATGTCGATGTTTTGCTGACAATGGATGGAACAAACCACATTAGTGTCCATCATTTTGTTGTGCCCAGTTATCATCCTACAGTCTCAATTCCATTTATGAAGAAGCCAGAATTATTTTGCTAGGTAGTAGTGTATCTCAAGTCAATGCAAGTATGACGAAAACCTATCACCCGACTGTTACCTAAGGGCGAATCTTCCTGCTTGGCAGCTTCACAGCAAAAGACGACTCGCTCTGAAGAGCTGCAAACCGGTTTCTTAACCTTCCTATACTCACGCATACGGTCTGTGAGACCGACTTATATAGTATAGTATACGTCTTTCATTTTGACGTGAGTATAGGAAGGTTAAAGACGCATACGATTTATATTTCGTCCAGAGGTGAAAGTTGAGCTTTAAGTGGCCCACCTGGATGAGGTATTCCGCGGCGTTTACGCCGCAGATGACAGTGAGGTGGACTTCTGCAGCAAAATGGGCGAGCTATTGAACGGCTATCAAATCAGCCTGAACTTTCTTAGACGAGGCTATACTGCGCGACAAAAACTTAGACGAGATAAGGTTTTCGTTTGTAAATGTGCAGTAAAACAAGTGCAGTATAACATATTTTTTATATTGATGAAATGAACAACAAGTATGTATTACAAAATAACAAACTATATTTTTTTATAATTGTACTGCAAAATAAAAAAGATTTAAACAATTTCGTTCAATTTTAATGCGACAAAAAGGTTATTAATATCAAAAATCGTACTCCTAATAATGATTATAACTACCACTACTTGTGATAACTTCGAAAACCCTTGATGGCATTAACTTGTTTCACGTAATTTCGGTCGATATTTTGCTACTCAAGTATTATCGACCCTTTCAGTTTCTCCATACACAGGTATTGTTTATTATTCGCGGACACTTTTCGAGACAACTAGCCCCACATATTCTCTATAATATTTAGGTCTGGTGACCTTTCCGGCTATGCAACTGTTTCGATTTTTTCACTGTTAAACTATCCTGTAGCTTGCTTAGCTTTAGGGATAGATGCGTGCAAGATACGCAAGGCTTGCATTTTTTGACAGCGCATTTGAACGGATAAGAAAAAATTATAGAGCATGTTGTTACGGTCTCCTGATTTGGAGAGAGCACCAAACAGTTACCCGTTTGCGTGGGAATATAAGATAAGAAAACAAGCTTTTCTGTTTTCATGCCGGTTTATTTGAACAGATAGATTGACAGATTTTTACAATAAAAGACACTTAGATAGACATTTAGACAGGTCATATTGATATTTACTAGGAAATAAAATAATTATAAAAATACGTATTTCTATATATATATTGTTTCAAGGTCAAATCTTTTTCTTACACAACGTTCGCAACTCACTTACATTATATTCAATATCACGCACTTGACGTGTATTCTATTTGTGTCTTTATTTTCGGATATAATGACAAAGAATTGTACTTGTGTTTCCCACTTAACACACGTTTGTGACTAAACGTTTCAAAATGCGTTTTGTTCAAATTAGTTCAAATAAACATCTTTGCCTTGTTCTTAACGTTTTAAAATACGTTTGTCTTAAACGTTTCATATCCTATGCATCTATGTATTCAAAGATCGAATGATCTGTCTCTGCTATTAAACCTAGGGACGGCCGGCCCTAATATTTTTGTACATCTTGTACATAGCTGCGGTTTACGAAGAAAGCTACGAACGTCGTCGGTGAGGCGGGTCAGTTCTAGACGACATTCGGGTGATATGGTTTCATGCTAAATTTCTGATATTGCTTTCTTCTAACGCGCTGGCCTCACCTAAGTAAGCGACAATTCCAGGGAACGTTACTCAAGTAGCCGGTCGATCCTTTTCGACTCGTAGCCTACGTAATGGGCCACATGTATGTAGTCGACGCTTGATGAATAACTCTTTGTACGTTCGTACTGGTGTCGATCGACGAAGTTTCTTTTATCTGTATGTTAAGGATTTTCGATACGCATTATCGAAAGCGTTCATTGTTTGTCGGCGATGAATTTAAATAATGTTTGATACATAATACAAGCATTTACAAGAAGTTACACATAAAAACTATTCTAAATTTAGTACATATATACGAAGAAATAAATATTAAATTTAAAACATTCATGCAAACCACCACTATTGAAATTAAACAAATGAATAATATTAATATATACAATAACTGTTAATATAAGAGTCTATTTAACCTTATTATCGTAGGATATGAAGGTAATATTGTTTAGGTTATACGCTGAAAACTGCGGATAAGGAAAATATACCACCAGAGGGAAGCCCATTGTGAGCTGAGTAAGACAAAGATTCCTTTCTGAAAGCATATTATAGATACAAAATATGTTCCCTTTAAATTCTTGTAGTGTTGTAGGCAAAATCAACAGTCCAAAGGGAAGTACATCTAGAGAGCTACATGCATAAATATCTTCTTAAGAAAAGGTATGCAGTCAGAAAGCAATTAAAGCATCATAATAACCAGTTAATTCTTTTGTAGGTGATACAGAACGTGAGACAGATTCAAAACGCCGCAAATGCAAGCATTTCGATCTATCTGGTAGGAAGAGTACTCACAAATTGATTTCCTTGAACAATAAATGATGTATGTTGCAGGTATTGAAGGATGAAATGTATTAAAAGCGTTCAATGTATCTCCGAAAATGCAAATGTCACTTACATTTAGGCCGTATAGCACTATAAAATATTTAAAAACAAAACTATGCATCATTCAGAAAAACATTCTATGGTGCTGGGATAAATGTGCGGACCAAACAATTTATTAATAGTCGATTCCAAATGCAGGCACAGAATGCTAGACAAAGAAGATATAGCATGAAAAACAAGATTTTTGCCTTTTTATTGCCAAAATGCAGCCCAAAGGGTTATAAACTCATAAAACAAACATTTGCACCCTCGTCTGGAAGAACCACTCATGGCTTTACTTGACGGGTCCCAATTGACTGCGACATCAATTCTAGCACTTTATTCGCTCTCAGGAATTCCGTCAGAAAAATGAATTCTAGACAGATATTGTTCTGTATTGTTGGACGAAATCTCCATAGAGTCAGAATTAAATTATTATAAAAAGAAGGCTGATCACGTATTTGTATTTATGGCTAGACGTATCCGCAGAAAGTAAAATCAACTATAGCTTACTATCTAACAGAAAATAGCATGCGCGCTGCAGATATCGCACCAAATATAGAATGTGCACAATGCTTGCATAAAATAGCTCTCCACATTGAATCAACAATGTGCAATCAACAATCTACTAATACAGCTGCAATAAAGTTCTTAACGGATGAAAGTAAATGTACTTTTTCACTGCGTGGTCAAGAATGCCAATCAATAGGGTTTAGAGTCTAATTAATTCCGTTTTGTCATAAAAATATCTTCCAGTTTTCTCTGCGCGGGTAAGACGGGAAACTTCCTTTAATTGCGAAAGATAACGAATAACTTGCGAATAACTTGATAATCGAAATCAGTGTCTTGAGAGATAGAGATGAAGTAAGTAGTTTATACGATGGACTCCACGATGATTAGAAACTAGAAAAACGATATGTATGCCTATATGATAATGACGTAGTCCTATTTAGGTAAAATTAATTCTTAAAAATCATAATATGTGGAACAATGTTATTAATGCCGAAACTGTTGCCACAATTTGTGCAATAAATTAGTACAAACAGAGTGAAGATTTTGTTTTATAATCGATATTAGTACGGTATATCAAAGGGTATGAAAAATTCAATTCAAAATTCCCGCTAAACCTGCAGCGCCCTCGACAACATTTGGTAAAACGAATGCCTCACTCTATAACCGGTGAATGAGTTGCATTGCTTGATAATCATTGTTGCTCTATGGTGTATACTTTTCCCAGCTCTCACCATTCTCACCATTTGGGTAGTAATTTTTTATAATTTCCATGCATTGCTTGACTGTAAAACGCTCAACGACTCACTCAAAGTTTGCTGATGACAACTGTGAAGCATACACGTTCCATATTTAACACAACGAAAACTAGTCGAAATTCAAAATTAAAGAGGGCTTTGAGACACCTTTTATTATTCTTACATGTATTCGATTTTCCTGTTTTAACTGAAATTTAATTTTGATCGTTATATCCCCTTCCATTCACTTTGTTCAAATTGGATCGCTACGTTCCCCAGCATGATGCGAAGTATAAACTTGTGCATTATTAATGAGAAACAGCGCCAGTACCAAAGCAAAAGTCATGCTCTGTAGGGTTTACTGAAATCACCACTGCCAAGAATATTTAGAGTAAAAATATTGATTGGAAAGAGGTGGTCAATTACAACTACCAAAGATTAAAAAGTAAAGTACGTTTCCAGTCAAAGGTTATCTTTCATTTAAAAGTGGCGTTTAAACCAAGCTCAGATTTTACATAATTCTTGATAAAGTTGGGCAAGGAAGCGAATATTTACATGAACTTAAATTAACTAAAGTAACAAAGTAGGGATGAAACTAAAAGTGATCGATTTTAACTTTCAAAATAATAAGGAAGATAAACAAAATCAGTGCCGCTTCTGAGCGTACTCGTGACAAAAAAGACGTACACGGCAGTAAATCCACAAGGTCAGTGGATCGTTGGACGTTGCAAAAGAGCTATGATAAAAAAAGCGGAAAATTCTTACCTTCCCTAAACGTCGAGATGGTTGATTGTACCGCCATCCGATCTGTTCCTGCGGTCAACCGATGCTCCGATACAGCAATCCTCTCAAAGAGAAGGAAGCGGTTAGTTTCCGCGAATTTATTCGTCGGATAAGCATAAAGATCGGTGAAAACCCTAACTATTTGGCTACCTGAGGTCGAAAATTGATAATTACATTAAAGCTAAAATTGAGCACTCAATTACCGCGAAAGCAGAATAATATTTCTGAGTAAATCTTTCGGGGAATCCGACGTTGCCGTAGAGAACACAAAATTACGCCTATTTTTGATGCACGACCATCACTGATGGCTTTTTCCACGCTAAGGAGGTGACCGGGTTATCCGATTCTTCCATCGTAAATGACCGATTCATAATAATACGATACTACCTTTCAAGCGAAGTCCTCGAACGATAAGGCCGAAGGTTTCGGAATAAGAAGTAGAAATATTGCCCTTAAGTGAAAATCGTACTGATACGAATAACGAATAAAATATAGTGTTTTCAAAAGTGTAAAGGAAAATTAAAATAAAGTCAGACAAAATATGTCAAGCGACAAATTTGGACTGTAACAACATACATCCATATTTATGTAGAATTATTTTCTTTTAAATTACTTTCCTTCTTAAGAAACAACTAATTATCGTGGATTATTAATCAACAACCTGCACTAGGTCACATTCATCCCAAAATCACATTTATTAATTAAGTTCGTACACCCTCGGGAAATAATACCATGTTTGACGTTGCGAACTAGAGCTAATTAGCAGTGCATATCGGAGTTATTTACGAAATCAATCGACACAAATTACATACCTGTATAGAATTGCTTGTTTACCGCAACCGCAATTAGCGTTTGCTTGAAATCAGTTCGGTATTTGTTTCTATGATGAAGTTATGCTTGTACCTGTATCCGTAAAAACAGCAATATCGAATATTTATTCAGAGAAGCGTTTCCAATTGGTTACATACGTATTTTTCAAAGTTTCATAACGCGTAGAATGCCTTCAATAAACCCCATGATGATGGATAACTAAAAATGTTAAACCACTTCACCACCACAATAACAACGACAAATATATATAAAACTAATAAAATTACTCCTACCACCCCTTTCGGAAATAATTCGAGATACGTATTTCAGCAAGTTGTCATCCTCAGTGGACAACTGGAGGAATTAAGTATCACCAGCGATATCCGACTAAAAACATTTGAAGGCACTGTGCTTTTCATATCGTTTTAGTCTTCGTCTTACATTTTCTTTTAATATTGAAAGTCCTTATTTGCACTTATTTTGTTTTGATTTCATTAATCTAATAAAGATGTAACGTGTCAAAACTCTCAGTTTAGTGTCTTTTCTCGTTTTGCTTTGATTGTTCCGCCCCCTACCTTCCAGGACAAGTACCCTTGACACACTCGGGGAGAAGAAAGTGGGTATCCTCCTGAACGGAATTTCTGTAGAATTACCCTCCTGTTTAGCAAAACGTCATGTTAAAATGTGGAAACAAAAGCTCCTCTAAATACCAGTGGCGCCCTTATATAGTCTTTTACTTAAATGTTAAATATATAAAAAATGTTAAAATAACTAATTTCGAAAAGCCAGCTTTCTTGAAACTTCGGCGGTTAACCGTAAAGAAAGCAACAAACGTCGACCTAGCATACACGTTTAATTTAAACAACAAACGAAAATTAATAAACATTGCTTTAGTTTTGGAAGTGTCAACAGACGATTCCATTCCTCCAACAACGGCATCTATCATCGCTCGTTCTGCTAGTGACAGTTTGAAGTTCAAATTATGTAGACCAATAAGAAGCTTCGACATAAAGAAATTGACGGAGGCATAATCTCATCTACAACGACATCATCTACTTTACAGTATAAAATATACTGAACTCGATTAGAAATATGTTCGCTTAGTAACTGCCATTGGAGCTTAAAACTTCAATACCTTATATAAACTCCTCCTGTATTGACTTCCATAGGCATACATACATATACCTACCTATACTTGCTGACCAACCACCATGACAGGTTATTAAATACTACCCTAAATTCACTGTATTCAGCCGCTAGTCGCTTTCATCGATGCTAAATATGAACAAATGCAGATGTCATCGCCGATCTAATGAATTTTCATTTAAAAGAAGTCATTAATTGTGTGCCTCAATGAAGTTCAATTAATGAATGCCGACGTTATAATCGATTTTGCCACCGATAGAATTCTGCATGGATTGCGCTTACGCAACTACGTAACTACATAAATTCAGAAATAAATAACTCGGTTTTGACGTTACTAGATTTTCTCTCTTGAGGAATGAATTTACGACAGAACGGAAAATGAAATTTAACGCTAGATATACATATGTATGTCCGAACGTCAGTCTGCATGCAATCGCCTTGGAAGCTGTGAATGTTACTAATGGTGCAGTACAAAAGTAAATTTTTCCGAAATATTTCAGTGTGCTTGAAAAATCCGTAAGTTACAATTTCTAACGATATTTAAGGTACACTCACTCCCTTCGCAATCGAGACTAGCTCTTACTTACTGAGTTTATAGTACCAGCATGAGAAAGGTAGATAAATGAAGATCTTGTCGATCACATGACTTTAAAATCTATCAAAATCTAATTACGATTAACAATTTAACTTTCTCCTTAAGTTTATTACAATAACTAACTAAAGTTAAAATTCCTATTTCGCTCAGTAATGGAAAGTAGTTTATTCAGTAGCAATTAAGTGAAACATTATCCGGAAACGGTTTAATAAGGGAGAAATGTTCCTGACAAGTTAAATATGGAAAATAGAGAAAGAGGAACTTTTAATTAATAGTTCAGTTTCCCAAGATGGTTGACATACAATGATATTACAATGCATACTCAAAGTAGAGAAAAAGTATTGATATTTAACTTTTATCTTTGCCGTAATTAAATTTACGTTTTATAAGCACACATAAGTTTGCACAGTTGTCTCAAAGCTTAGAGCCTGAATAAAATACACGATTGTTCTTAAAAATATTTCAAGGAATGAAACTCGTCTTCGTTACTTACGCTCCTCCCCTTAATTGCTTAATTGCTTCGCAATTTCGTGTTTTGTAGAAAGCAAATAACACGTAAATGGACGTTAATACGGATTCTTTAATGTTAGATTTATGATTGATCGACAGAAAATTTGTGGTGCATGTTATCTGCGCGAATCAAGACGGTTTAAATTGCAACACTCTTTCCTATAAGTCCAGTGCACCCCTAGAAACCAAACCACGTCCGTTTCTATAACCCTCCGTAGGATGTACGGAGTACAATGGTAGTCATATTAAGAAGCATACCGTTTTCATGAATCCCAAACGTAGAACCTGAACATTTGCTTGAGCCTTCCTATAATGAAAGCTCGGAACCCAGCAAAAAAGAGGAACAAGCTCCACAAAACTGCCTTAACTTCGTCAAGCATAGAGCCCGAAAGCATGCTTCGAGCGTATAGATTAAGCTTTAGTGGGCGAAAGCTGAGGATCCTAACCAGAGCGAGGCACAATCTTCAGGAAACGAAGAATGCAAACAGGGTTTCTTTCGGAAGACATACACCCTTTGCTAAAGGTCATGGAATCCGTTACATTGAAAAAATATACAGCCTAAAAGTGTTGACTAAGCTGGTGGATGTAGGTCTCAAACACATGCCTAAAACTTCAAAGATGAAAATTAAGCAGCCTAACCAGAACGGAGAGTAAGTTCCAGAAAAACTAAGAATTTTCTTCATCTTCACATATCGTAGGCTAATGTCTGCGTGCTCAGGCTTTTCCATTTTTATGTCTTATGTTTCATATTATAGTACTCGACCCAGACTACCTACGGACTGTGATACCAAGTTTCTTTTTCGGGCACTTATTTCGATAACATACCAGACTTCTGACTTTGATTCTCAGTTTTTCCTAGTGTTGCAGTCGGACATGAGGGTGAATAAGTTCACAGAGGGAATACAGTGAAGATTTGGTGAGGGAGCGGTGAATGAACATAGTGTCCAAAATTGAATTAGAATCTGGAGGACAGCCACGCTGAAAATGCTGCAGACAGTGAGCACAGTAGGTGCAGGGGAATTCGATTTAGTGCCTGAGTTGAAAGTGATTGGAGAAGTAGAAAAGTTAACCAAAGCAGTGTCATATAGAAGTCAATCTTCTAACCTTTCCGCAAACGAAGTCAGATTTTCTTTGTCAGTGTGGTGACCAGTAATGAAAACCTTGATACTATACCACGATATAACGTTTTTATATTAATAGTAGGACAAAGATGAGATCCCTTTTGCAACCAGAAGACCGTTAATATGGCTCCACGATAATGCCAAACCCCACGTAGCACCCCTAACCATCTAGAAACTGCGATGATTGGCCTTTAGTGTTGAGCTGAATCCACTTTATTCGCATGAATTGTCTTTTACCAAATACTACTCATTCGGAACTGTTCCGGCGGGGAAAGAGTTCAAAAAGTAGGACGATGCCGCGAATGGTATTCGAGAATTCGTCCAATCCAAAAGTCTATATTTCTTCCTCGATATAATTTCTCCTTTGCTTTCTAGCTAGATAGAGTCCGCTGATTTTATTGGTGCTTATTTCTATTTAAGTCAGTTAGTGCGGAATGGACTTGCAAAAGTTCCTTTACAGAAACGAAAACCAAAGTCATTAACAAGATATAAACCAGTTAATTTTCTCTTTAACATTTCAAAATATTGCCATATCAGTTATATACTTCCATAGGAGAAAAATGTAATTCAACGCTACTTAGGAGAAAATTCGATAGTAATCGCTGCTTTCTTCTGTTCAATAAATAAATGTTTCCAATTTTCACCAAGTAAAAATTTGAGTTGCTTTTGATAACAACTGAAATAAGTTTGAAACTCCTGCAGCATTACATATGCTAACTACTGTTACTTGGGAACAATGCAACAAAGTCGTTTGAAGTTTTAGAGATACATGGGGTTCATAGAATTTAAAGTTGGAATGAACTTATTTGTTTCATACCCATATACATATATCGATTAGAAAATAGAGAATAGCAGTTTATCTAAAACTCTATTTAAGTCGCCTGCAAATATAGTTCAATTCACGCAGTTTTATAGGGATCATATACCTATCAAAGTAAAAGAAAATAACAAAATATCGGCTAAAGCCCAATTACTCGACTTTCAACTGAAATTATAGTAGATTGTATAGTATGTGTAGTATGCAAATTACCTAGTATGGAACTAACCACTCATAATGTATTATTACGTATTATTTATTACCTTTTATTGGTGCTTTTAATACGTTAAGAGCTATATCAACGGTAAGCATATAAAATTACTTCTTATAACAGAGTAAGAAAGTACAGTGTAAATATAATTTCCAATCAAGCCGAAATTGAGAAGATTGTGAAAGGTCGAAATGTCTGGAAGTCGGTTAAACCTGAATTATAAATGCAATTTCCTTTAACTTCTACGTTTAAAATCGAAAAGTGAGATTGGAATGGGACTAATGTAAGGAACAAGGCGTTTATATCTTTTTCTCTTTTAAGAAATGATGCGATGCTATATTTAGTAAAAGCATAATTTGATATAAAATAACTCCGTCTGAGGTATTTCTTTTTGATACAGTTTGGCATTTCTGTGACCTTATAACTTGGAAATATAGCAGAAACGAATTTCTATATGTTAAATACGATTATATAATTGAGTCGCGCATGGAGTTATATATATGGAAGATATCCACACTAAATACTTTAAAGGCGGGCGTTCGATACTTTTTTCAAGATCGTTTAAACTTTCTTTTTATTGATTCCAAAACTATTTTGAAAATTGTATATCTGACCTTTAAAAGTAGTGTGTGTAACGATAAAATACTAGTTTCTTACAATGTTAAGAGCTTCTACAACTTTAAGTTTTTTAAAATCATAAGTGAAGAACCAGCTCGGAACTTTGCATAGCGTGTATTCGTTATGGTGAGCTTTTTTCTAAATTCCTTGTTTGTTGTTGAATTTAACCTCAATTAAGGAATAGAAAAATGACCATGGGCTTACCGTAATTTTTTGATTTCAAGAAAGCAACGATAACAAAGGAATTTGCAAAAAAGCTCGCCGATAAGACGTAGCTATCATAACGAATATAGGTTATGCAAATTTTGGGTCTTCAGTTATGATTGAAAAAAAGTGGTAGAAGCTCTCAACATTGTAGATAAACTAGTATTTTATAGTTATATGCGCTAGTTTTAAAATTCAGATATACAATTTTCAAAATAGTTTTGGAACCCATAAAAAAATTAAGTTTAACCGATCTTGAAAAAAGTACCGAACACCGTCAAAATCAATTTACTACCAGTTTTGATAATTACTGTGAAAGCATTGATTTGCTAAAACATCTTAAAAGAACAGTCTCATATTAGAGAACTACTAATAATGAAATTGTGAATTCCTTTTCTTCTTTTTCTCAATCCTTAGAACACTTACCATAAGAGTATAAACTTGGATTTTTAAAGTCTTGCATTGTATTTCTCTATCCATGTTTGCTAGCAAGAATAATTGGACGAAGATTAACGTATCGAATGGAAACTAGGTAAGATGGTTTCAGAGGAGGATGAGATATGCAAGACTTGATCTCTACTATAAGGCAAGTTAGTGACAAACAAGGGTTAACTTATATGTTTAGTAGACCTAGACAAGACTTTCGACAAGATTAACGGAGGAGACATGGAATCCATTACGAATGCAGAAAGGGGAAGGAAACCATTGAGGTAGTGAAAGCTATCTGCAGAAGAAATGCAAATACGGGTAGGACAATGACAATTCCGACAAGTTTATCGCAGAAATTGGTGTATAACATGGATGCGTGTTAAGTTCACTATTATTTTGCGTTGTGTTAGATAATGTCATAAAACAACCAAGGAAAAGTATGCGAAATCTAAGATTAAGATGTTGGAATTAATTGAGTTAGATCAACTAATGATTGCCGACGATACGGCGAGAACAGCATATAGAGAAAGAAATCTACAATACAATTTACAGATTTTAGACACAGAATCTATAAAAATCTATCAACAAAGGACAAAGGGCATGACCATCTAATCAAAAATCCAAATGAACTACATAGCACTAAATATAAAAACAATTGAACAGCTTGATAGTTTAAAATACTTGGGTTCTGTAGTGGAATGCAAAAGAGGAATGGATGTGTGTCTAAGCGAAGGAGGGGGCTAGTAAGGAAAAACGTGATGAACATATTTCTAGGCAAAGAATAAGCAAATTAAAGTAGAAGTAATATAAACCATAGTGAAGCCTACCATAGTGTTCAATAGTGAAATGAGAACCGTTTTAGAGAAACACGAAGAACGCCGTCTAAATTGTTACCAAAACTAGAAAAGGAAAAAACCCGTTTTGGAACAAACTTTTATTGCTGCTCAATATATTCGTCTTCAAGATTTATGCACTTCTGCAAGAGTTCCGGCCAATTTGCGCAACATTTTTCACTCTAACGTTGCGTGTTTTCTAAAGGTTTCGGCAGCTTCCTGAGGTGCTGAAAATGGCTATCCACGCATTTTTGTTTGACATTTGGGAACAGAAGGAAATCAGTATGCCATAAACCAGGGAAATGCGGTCAATGAGATTCAATACGTTTCTCTTCCAAATAATTAGCATTTTAACGTCCTGCGTGAGAGATGGCATTACATGATGCAGAATGGCGCGACATTTTCGGATATTTTCCTGATTTTGTGGATGACCTCTCGTAAACAAGTTGCTGTATACCATTCAGCATCAACTGCTTTTCTATTCTCTAAAAGAATGGTTGCGGCATGTCGAGACAATTACCTTTATATTAAGTTAAGGTTAAGTCGATTTATACATTTCTTTTTATGATTTCCTGCTTTGATTTCACTTATTTTGTTGGTTGCACGCAATTTACGACATAAGCTGTGTGCTAATCCAAAGGTTTGTAAGTGTGTGAACCTAGAAACTTAGCCTAAGGTCAGCTAGGAAAAGTAGGACCAGTGATAGTTTAGGGTAAGCTCAAACAATATGGTGCCTATCGTTAACATATAAATTTGGATATATCCAAATATTTAAATAGTAAAAGTTATCATCTTCAATGGAAAGTATCAAAAGCTAAAGGCGAGAAGCATACATTTGGGCTGTTTTGATTATCTCAGGGTACTATATTTTTCTCCTGATTTCTTATATAACTGTAACAATTATAACTTCTTAACCGAAATATGAATGACATTGTGGATATAGAAACTGGTAGACTTGCGATATCGTTCAGATGAAGGGCTATAGATTTGACTAGCTACAGATGACAAGGGAAACACAAAAGGCACTGAGAAAGGTAATAAGGTGGCTGTGCCAAAACTATTCGAAGTCAAATAGCAGTTGCTCGAGTCAAAATTTGGATGGGCAACAATAATCACTGATGCTCGATTTCTTCGTCCTGGCTCCACACAAATACCCACTGGTTTGAGGGGGAAAGTACGAAAAAAAAAAGGAAAAAATGAACACTATAGTTATTCAATGATGCTACTATATTATTACTGTATTATATTTTAAACAACGAAATATTTCCGGACGCTTTTTAGGCCTTGTAAACTGACGAATTTCAGTAAATCTTAGATAACAAACACCAGTGAAGAAATACAGCGAAACACCTTTGAAATATATGTATCCATCATGTATTCACACTAGTGTTCATAGTTTCGACAAATTTCGTTATTTATGAGTCAAGAATAATAACTTTCGATTTTCTGTAACTACGAGAGATCTAGCTAGTTCTAAAAGGGATTACATATACATATTTACAGAAAGAAATTTAAATTAATTACCTTTCAAGCACCCGACATTCAATTCCCATGCATGCAAATGTACGAAGTACGTAATCTACAGATTAAGAGACGCTATATCTCCGCAAGAGACATAGAATAACTGTTATTCGGAGTTGATATTACCGATACCGAAGTATGATGAGGATATAGTCACTAATCTTAATGGATGGACTTATAAAAAAGTTTCTGTTATGTCTCCTATCATGCAATTTCGAAGGATGACACCTCATACATAACACCATATATTAGACGATAGTGTAGACGCACTGACAAAAGCTCACAGGGACATATGTACAACAGATATGTATTGCATTTTATACGGTAGAACGTATCCTTGGTGAAAACTTTTACCATATTTTCATAAAATATTGTAATACAAACTATCGCAAGTTTCCTATGTTCCCTTTTATGAAATTTAGAAATACGCGTTCCCATTCTTGTTGGAGGAAAGACCGTGTAAGAGAAAGTTGGCGATACTGCACAAGTTTCAAATCGTATATAAAGATAGACTATTTGGTTAGAATATCAAATAATTGACTTTTAGTTTTAAGTTTTATATTATCAAGTGAAAATATTTGGCCTATTCTCTAGAGTTATTCTTGTAACTCAACAAAATTGGAGAATTGCTAGTGGTCCTAAACCACTGAGAGAGTGTTGCAATCGATTTCCTGAATTTCCCTTTCATTGTATGAAGATAAAAAGACAACTGGAAAAATGTGTATGTAATTTAGACAGGAAGTATTGGATGACTGAACAAGCTACTAAATTAATTACCGATGGAAATTGCCCTGGGAGGTCTATACGCAAAGTTTCACAGAAAACTGATTTAGATTATGGGATTAGTCGCTTATTAAAAAAAGTTATATTTGCATAAGAATCCTTATGAAATTAGTCCCAGGTATCGTATCGACTAATACCCCGAAACCACGTTGCCAGAATTGAACATGCTCAGTTGTTTATAAATAATCCAAGTGGCAATAACAAGTCAAACTCTCTTTTTCGATCAAGCAGGTAAGCGGATATATAAATAAACCAAACACGGAGGTATAGAGTAGTAAGTACCCATGACTTTGACGAAATATAACTTCGTACTTAAAGAATAAGAACTTGGATTGCGGTATCTCGAAGGCGAATAATTGGACCAATATTTTTCAACAGAATAATAAGTTCTGGAAGATACTGTACAATTTATTAACACTTGTCGTGGAACAATTTTATAATGAACTTTCAGAAGATTATTGTCACACACACACACACTTTTCTGTACAGTCACCAGACTTAACTGTTCTCGATTATTTCATATTCTCTTAGGAGGAACTTATTAGGAACACAATTCTTAGAAATCAGGCTCGCACGTTAGAAAACTTTTAAGATGCAATTACTAATAGTTGCAGTTTCATCACACGCAAGATGTAACATAATGCATTTGAAGCGTGGAATGGGGACTTGTGTTGCTGTTCAAGGAGATCAGTTAGAACATTTACTGTAGATTTATTTTTGTTGTTATGGAGAAAATGTGTATTTTACAAGTTTAAATAAATTTTCACAATTGGCATTTTTGCAGCTTATATCAGGCGAGTGTCTGAAGCACATTACAAGTAACACACAACAATCAATGTCGCCAATGTTCACATTATCTTTATTATTATTCAGAGGCAAGTCTAATTCGTTTTCTTTTCCGGTCGCACGGTACTTACTTCATTCTTTGCTGCAACGTAGTATTTTTAATAGTCGGATGATATTAACAAATATTTCTGTATACTATAAAACATAACGCACAACTAAAAAATGATTGGAACAAAACTTGCCAAATCGAAGTAGTTTCAAATAATGACAATACTTGGCACTCACGAAAATTAATAGTAAAATATAGAAATAATTGGAACCTTGCGTGATACGGTTCCAATTTGAACGACAGAGGGAATCCTTGTGCGTATATATGTAGGCCATCACGTCAATTGCGGTAATCGTTGAAAGGAAATTCTAAAACTCGAACGTAGGAAAGCATTGGGATTTGTACAAAGTCTCGGTTGTTGGTCCTATGTTTGGGATATGAGCTCGGTAACAGGAAAGTAGAATACCTTGTAATTGCATGAAACATTTCATGTGAATTAATTCTAAACCACATTTTGTCTCGTTTTTTCTAGACTTAATAATAGATTTATACACGCATATGTAGATTCTACATCTTAATTTAATTTTCCACAAACTGTAGTAAGAATGTGGCATTAGAACCTGCCATTAAAAAGCCAACTGAAGCTACTTCGTCTGTAGTATATTGTTGTATATCAAATAGGAAATACCAACATCTTTAGCAGAGATGAAATCATACTGAAATCTATTTCGGAGCGCACACAAAAACAAATTTATCACATCTGTAGATTATGGAAATAAAAATATATGTACCTGCGCACACACATAAGCAAATGTTCTTCTATCACGGTAATAAAAAAAGTGGAAGTTAAGTACATACAACGAGGATTGGAACTATGGAACCTCCATATTAACATAAATGCGTACTAATAGAATCAGACACAGTCATCATTGGCAAAATATTTTGAGAATTTTACAGCGACTGTGCACGATGTCCCACATATTTACAGGATTATAAAGTGTTTGGGCTAAAGCTGCAAACATATTCAAATTTGTTTTTAAGATAAATCATTAGATTGTTGTCTGCATCTGATTTTAGTACAATCTGAAGTGTTTGAAATGTTTAGTTGAGTTTATTTTCAATTATCGGCTCACCATAGGAAAGCTGTGTAATATTCATAGTCACACGATATATTTGAACCTATAGTTTTGAGAACATGACCGCAGAATTCTTGATACGCATCCATATATATATATATGCATACGTTTTTACACATTACCAATCACACCTTCTATTCCAAAACAATGTTTTGTTTTACTCGTTAGCTTCGGTTGAATGAAATGTAGCGGCGGTCGAACAGATGGTGGGAGAAAGCAGATAACTTAAACCTACTACTAAGCAAGAAAAAATGATAATCTGAAACAAACTATTTCGATAGGGAAAGTTTTCAAAACACTTAATTTTGTTGTTAAATTAAAATGGACAGAGAGACTTTACTATACGTTATACAACGTTTTTAAATCAAAGAAAAATGCAGATATCTATCTAAAGATGACTAAAATGAAATACATGCCAATCTTAAGACAAAAAATTACATACAAGCAGACGAACACTTGTACCTGCGAAGAACACTGGGCAAGACAAGAATCAATAATGTAAGAAATACAAACATCAAAAGGCAGTTGAAGGTAAATCCTATAATCGAACTTATTAGTTGACAAGCAGAAGCTCGGATGACGCGTCTACACTTAGGCTGAATGGGACATGACAGATAAGTTCAAAAAGTTTGGGAAGCGAGAGCGGAAGAAAAAATAGAAGAGGCAGGCCGAGAGAATGGTGGAATAAGAGTTTAAGGCTAATACTGGAGGAGAAAGGAATATAAGCAAAGATATGGTCCACAATAGAAATTAGTAAAGGAACAAATTGGGAAGTAGTGTTGTTTCCTTTGACACCTACACGTATGAAGAGGACACGACTATTATGATGATACTGTTATTCATTCGCTGGTTATTTTTATCTCGTTTAAATAACCTTCACAAAATCTACGATTTTATTCAATTAAAATATCAAAAATAAGAATGGGTCTCCATAAGGTCATTGGATAGTTCTGAAGTAAATAAGATATATGTTAGTATAGTAACTTGATTGTGGCAGCCGTTACTTCGTGATAGTTAATCATATTGATACACAGAAAAGCCAGTCCTTGGTTTTTATATCAATTATTTAATGACACACAACATGACTATAGATGATAAATACGTATTTATCGTTTGATAATGACATGTTCCATGTCGAAACTATGGTCCACTTTGTGTCCCATTAAATAAGTGATGTCAAAACAAAGTAGTAGTTTTCCTGTGTATCAATGTTATAGTAACCCTTTTATCAAGTAACAATTCTGCACATATTCCAAAAAAGAAAAATTAGATTAGGTGCGTTAGTAGAAACCGAGCATCCTGCTCAAACAAAATTCTGGTATTCATGAAAAAGATAATCAACGACGCACTGCAACTACAAATCATTAGTTGCATCTAGGTTTGCTGGTATAACCTTTTCTATATGTTTTGAATCCTTTATTGAATACACATCCTTAGCGCGTTGTGTATCAAGAAGTTCGGATCCGCACTGAAGCAGCTAGGCTGTTATCACAAATAATGTATAGCGCGAAAGATTTTTCCCCTGCAGTTTCGCAACGTCGTCTACAAAATTCACATCTCACCCTACATGAACTATAAAAGAATAAATGCAATGATTTAATCTATTCCAGCACACATTTACGTAGATATGTCCACGTTGGTAGGAAAACCATTTGAGAGTTTAAAAAATTTCAGTATCACTGGAAAGGGAATCGTCTATCCATACCAGTCACTTCTTTTGCTATTAGTTACCTAAATTATCGCGTTCTTAGCAGATTACTAATGAAGAAATAAACCAAACTTAATTCTTGTAACGTTCTCGTGACTTCCAAAAATGAACTAAGAATTAGCGGGATTACTGTAGAATTATTATCACGTACAAAGAAATTTCTCGTTTTTCACTAAGCGTAACGTTTCCCTAAGACGCAATTTCCCACCAAAAGAGACATAAACCAGAGTGTGCGGTTGCCGGGACTAATGGGAGCAGTGATTTACCGCCGGTAATTCCGGTAATAGAGACCGTCCGTAGCTGAGTTTCTCTTCACAAGGAGCGCACACAATAACACATCTAAGGCACCGTTAATAGTCTGAGGACGAGACTATTTATTTTTGTTATTGTTGCTGTTGCCGCCGTTGCGGTAAATACGGCGAGCAGTGACAATTTGAAACGATTAATTTATTTCCTTCCCATTTTTCTTCTCTTTTACTTTTTAACTTGCTTATTTCGAGCACTTACCGTTGACGTGATTCGTGTTGACTATCACGAAGAGGAGCAGCGCCATCACCAGCAGCGCGGCTGACATCGTACGGCGTTTCCGGTAAGAGCATTACCCGCGAGACACGTGCTAACGCCGCGAAGTACACGAGTGATCTGAGCTTTTCTGAAAGCGGCTTGCGAGCTGGTACGCGCGCAAGCTCTAGCTATATCCACGTGTCCACTCGGCTCGCGGAGGATGTCATTTCTCTGGACCACTTGCTGGTTAGATCGACGCATGGCTTTATTAGCCAAAAGTATTCATTGCAATGCGCGGAGTATGGACCAAAGCAATAATGATTTCCTTAGCTTAGATACACAGAATAGCATAGTTTCAATAGTCTTACCATAGATGAAATTTAAAAGTGCAGAGTAATATAATACAATACAAACGATGAATTTGCAAGAACAAAAGCACATTTTGAAAAGGGGAAAAACGTAGCGGATATGCAAGATACAATGGGGTGTATGGATGGTTCATATGGAAAACTGCTAGGATACAAGCTAGGCTAAATGTATACAAGTTCACCCAAATTCATACCTAAGGGCGATCTAAGCTTACATAAACCAAGAGTCAATCCCTTTTCTAAGCTACGCGGTAAAGTTCAAGAACGCGCAATATAGATCATCAGTAGTACTAGCGGTAAGCTGAAATTATTGAGAATAAAAAGCACGACCAATATTTTCTAGGATTCTAAATATGCTTAAAGTAATTCCCTTCAGCAATGATAAACTTAACCATTATTTCTTTCCCCTGTGTAAAAGCTTCCAACCAATCTTCCTTCGGAATACCTCCAAAATAAGTGCGAACTGCAGTATCAATCTCTTCTTCAGATGAAAATCTTCAACCCCGCAAATTTCGTTTAAGCCCAGAAAGTAGACAAAAGTCACACATTGCTAAATCAGGTGAGTTCGACGAATGTTCTATTACTTTTTAGGTATGGTTTTCAGCCAAAAACTGGAGCGTTGAAACTGCCGTATGGGACGATGCATTTTCATGATGGAGCATAGTTGTCTTGCCTGGAACTCTATTAAACACTTCAGGAAAACATTTTTCAGTGTACCACTTTACTACCTGTCCTTTGTCCATCAAGCTTAAGTGCATTTACTAAGCCCGTACTTCTGAAGAGTACCGCGTCCATAACCTTTTTCATAGCTTGCTGCTTCTTAGTTATTGTAGGAGTTACCCCATCTTTGTGAATCCATACACGACTTTCTTGGCGGGTAGGAAGGTCGAAAAGGGGAATATAAGTTTCGTCACCTGTCACTCTTTTGGAAACAATTTGGTGCCCGCCGTTATTTAATAAATTTAAAGTTTCATGGAAAATTCTCACCCGCTCTGATTTTTAGAATTCAGAGAAGTGATGCGGCACAAAACGACTTATCACGTCTTTAAAATGTAGGTGATCGTGTATGGTTGTTTAACAGCTGAGGATCCAATCTTGAGTTGATGCTTTATTACCACAAGTGGTTCTAAGGTCCTCTTCAATTATTTTTTCACAACAGCAGTGTTTTTGTCGTTAACAGCTGAAGGAAGACGCCCTGCTCTCTTTCGATGCTGAACAGAATTCCTTTCGCGTTCAAATTCCTTACATCAGTAAATTGTAGCCAAGGAAGGCGCTTGTTCACTGAAATCTAAATATAAACTCTCTTTGCACTAATAAGCGCTTAAATCTTTTTTAGAAACATAGTAAATTATGTTTTGAAAGTGCTCTCTGGTTAATTCCATTTTATTGTATTTTTAAAAAATAAGTAGCTGTTAAGGACCACCTCGCACGTACAATCATTTTTTAGTTTATATATTTTATTTTACACGAAATGTATTAGAGTTAAGTTTTGCATTTAGAAGTATTACAGTATTACCGTAAGGGTTTCCGACCGGCTTTGCATTTTATAAATTGTAGGTATTTAAATCTTTTATCGTGCTGGGACATCACGTTTAGTAAGCTAGCCGGATAGAATGTCGTAAATACCATTGCAACCCGAAATTCATTTAAGTATTACAAGATGTACAAATCCGCTGCTGCATCCTGTCCTTGAGATAATGAGTACGTCTAGTGTTAGACCTACCGCAAAATTCCTCAAACAAGAAATATTTTATCATTTAAAGGGAAGGTGTCTCCTTCTAGAAATTCCAGATTTCATGGAATACTCTCAGGCAAGGTCACTTTTATTAGCCAATGACAAATTCTATTTTCCAAAATAACATTTTTGTAACGCCCATTAAAAGTTTACTTCTTGTCAAATTAGGAGAAACTAAATCACTACAAGTTTGTCACCGAAGACGAACAGTCACATGGAAACATTGTTTCAATCTTGCCGTGAGCAAGTTAACAATCAAATTAAGTCATTTTCAGTTTCAACGCGGTCGGGAGCCGGTTAACTGAACACATGTAAATTTAAGTTCACCACTTACTAAAGTTATTTATTTGTAAAGTGTACCTAGTATTATTTGTTTCTTTTTTAATATACTGTTGAACTAAGCAGTGCATCATTTCCGCGCAACCTACACTTTAAATTAAGCGAGTGCAGAACAAATTACCAGCGCAGTCGATCGTTTCCGTAACCAGCTGAAACGAAAGACATCTCCTTCAAACCAGGAGGAGCAAACAGTAGCTGAATTATAGCGAACGTAACTGCAACAACTAAACGTCAAAAGACAGATACAAAATTGCTATAAATAAACACTGTGTGATTGTTTTTGACAATCTACTAGATTTTCTTATTCTCAATCAATTGAGCTTATCCCTCGTATGCAAACTTAGAATCATATTCCTTCGAGTTACTACGAGCTGAAGAAATATTTCATGATACAAATCCTTACGTGTATACCCAAATTGCGTAAATGTTTACTAAAGCATTTCCTCTTTCTAAAAACAAACACCACTTCCTTGCCATTGAAAAGAATTTGCATTACCATTTTTGTTTCCTTCACCTCCATAAAGATCATCATCATCTTCATTACTTTCTGTACTTTCTGCCCTTTTAGCGAAGCTACGCTCGTTTTATCCCCGAATAACTAGGCAACATCTCAAGACCCTTACTAGTCGTCACACATTACGCAGTTGCCTATGCCCCCGATGTACCTAGAGGAGGATAGTGCACGCCAGAAGACGTTTTGCGTGAACAGAAAGCCACCAAGTGACACGACTGAAATCGGGAAGCCTTTTCACATAGCAATGCTTAGATTGCTGGTTTCAGAACTAATACTTTACACTTGAGTACTGTTGTTGGTTGTTAAATATTGGCGTCTGTTGGGAGCATGAGAAGACATTCGTTTTAAGCTGGATCCATTGGTATCTTAGCCTATGCCTAATATATGTATCGTCACAGAAACCAAAAGTTCTTTCCATTTAAGAATACAAATTAGTTTAATAAGTTTTAGTTTCCTGGGAAATCTATCGCCACAAATGATTTATAAAGTTTGCAATATCGCAGTGCCCTTTCAAATACTTGTTCAAATGGTATGATTGTACTAATGAATTATTAGTTCATATTAAAATTCAGTAAATATATTTGCGCTTCATCGAGACAATATTATACCGATATCTCCTTCAGTTTGAAAACAACCCTAGGGGTTGGACTCACACACGTAGCTAAAGCTTCACTAGAGATTGGAGGAAGTGAAGGCGGCAGATTATGGTGTAAGACCGCAGAATTGGCATGTACTGCTTGGGTCTATAAATATAACAAAGCAAGAGATTTTAATTCGCCACTTTACTTTAGACATATTCAGCTACTGTCATTTCAATATGTTCATCAATAGGCAAAAAATCGCTTTAGGAAGACGGAAGGTCTAAGGAGAAACTACCAGCACGGGTAGCACTCCATAAGGATTGTAAGTTCCACAAGATGAATTTGGAGATTTATCAAAATTTCAGGCGGAAACGCTTCTGGTGCGTGCTGGAGTTTAAACCACATCGAACAAAATGAAGCTACTGGCCAAACAGTTCGACAGACGATGGGCATTTATAACGAAAAATTTTCGAAGTAAGATGTCTCTAAATTTAAAATCAATTGGCCTTAAGCTCTTACTTGACGATTACAGATTTTCACCTAAAGGTATTTTTGAAAGAGCAGGTATATTTTAGAAAACCTCAAACCAGCTAATAATTAAGGCCACCCGTCAATTACGCGAAAGACGGGTCCAGAAACGTTGGAGCAAATAATGGTCTACAGCATAGGTCTATTATTATCAACGGCAAGATATAGGCATTGGAAGATGCAAACAAAATAACCAAACGAATATGGTGCCGCTCTCAAATCTTCCACCCAAGCCACCTACACTTCAAAATAGTCAGAAATTCTTCGCATAGGATACATCGTTAGAAAAATCCTGAAAAATGCTTTTCATTACGAAGTCTTATATGATAGATCTCTACCACTAATAGGTCAATAAAACAAGGCTGGTATGAACGATAGTTATATTTTCAGAACGTTTACAAACGTTTTCGGAACACCTTCGTCAGTGAAAATATAACTAGATAAATATATAAACAAACTTTTGTTTTTTATTTGGGACTATCAACAAAATAACTAATGACTAGGATTTCTTGATATACAGGATGTGTAATCAACTTTTATAAATATATAAATTATAAAAACTAAATTAATGTGTAAACATACATTCAAATTAAGTAAAACCTTATATCAAAAAATCTTTGTCGAAACCTTAACAATTCTGTTCAAGGACTAGGGAAAACCAAATTTAAAAACCTAGCCAAAGGTTTCCTTCTTAAGAAATGCAAATGTCATTTTAACAGATTGCTATATACATTACTTAAATTTTGAATATCGGTCCTGAAATTAATAGTTTTAGTGTAATGTAGTTTATAAAATAAACTGTAAAGACTGTGATGGTTGTTACATCGGTCAGACGAAACAATATTTAAAGAAAAGGTTGTATAGCCATAAGTATTCTTTAAATAATGATTTCGGTGCAATGACCGCTGTAACAAAGCATTACAAAGATCTTGGACATTACTTTGATTTTGAAAACACAATTATATTAAAAACAGAGAATAATTATAAAAAAGACTAATATATGAAATGATAAATATACAGAAAGACACTAAAACTATTAATTTCAGGACCGATATTCAAAATCTAAGTAATGTATATAGCAATCTGTTAAAATGACATTTGCATTTCTTAAGAAGGAAACCTTTGGCTAGGTTTTCAAATTTGGTTTTCCCTAGTCCTTGAACAGAATTGTTAAGGTTTCGACAAAGATTTTTTGATATAAGGTTTTACTTAATTTGCATGTATGTTTACACATTAATTTAGTTTTTATAATTTATATATTTATAAAAGTTGATTACACATCCTGTATATCAAGAAATCCTAGTCATTAGTTATTTTGTTGATAGTCCCAAATAAAAACAAAAGTTTGTTTATATATTTATCTAGTTATATTTTCACTGACGAAGGTGTTCCGAAAACGTTTGTAAACGTTCTGAAAATATAACTATCGTTCATACCAGCCTTGTTTTATTGACCTATTAGTGGTAGAGATCTATCATATAAGATAAGTATAAAAAGGTCACGAAATATATATATATTTCATTACGAAGGACATTTTGGGTTAGTAATTATTAACTGATTCAGTAATAATGTCTAGAGATCATTGCGAGGTATTTCCTTCTACTTAGCAACGTCAAACTATTGTAATCGATTAATTAGTAGAGCCTAACCCTTTTAGTCCGAACTAGTAAGTGTACTGGATGTTTCGGATTATTGATATGTTCGGATTATCGAGCAAAAGGCAGAAAATATCCAAACTTACCTGATAATTTTTTATTTATATATTTTTAATCAAGCCATCCGTAAGTGGCTTTGAAATTATCATCGTTACGAGTCTAGCGATAAAAGAACTGTGCTATTTCGCACAAAATTCCCCTTGATATTGGCACACGTAGAATCTTTTTTGTTGTATTAAAATAATTTACATGGTCATAGATCTATTCCGTAGAAACCAGGTGTAAACCGTTTTATCAATTCCGGGACTTTACTTTCAACGTTTTTCGTTTATTGAACAGTAAAGTGGCTGTGGTGCCATAGGAGTCCCCGTCTTCTTCTTTTTGATGTCGCAAATCGTTTATTTTTACACGACGTATTTCTTTGATAAATCGGTCACTATAGAACTCGCCTCTAGACTCTGAATAATGCCAATCTTTTCTTCTATTGATAAAGTAATGTGTTTCTTTTTAGAAGCCACCTCTGCTCTAAATTGCAAGCAATCTGAAGTTAGTGACGGTCAATGGTCTAATAAACAGTGAACAGTAAACAGAACAGCTCTTAGAAAGCAAAGGATTCCCCCATTCATCGATCAAGAATCACTTTTCTGTTCGGATCATGGCTATGAATTCTTGCTGTTCAGAGTACTGGAGACTCGGATTAGGGCATGTTCAGATTACAGAGGTCATACTGCAGTCCTAAGTATAAATTAAAATATTATATTTAATAAGTTGCTAAAAATGTCCACCGTTTTCTCTAAGCAGTGGTATAATCGATTTTGAGACTACGTTATCATATTTTCGAAGGTAGTCATCAGAACTGAGACACATTCTCAAATGATTTGATTACGGAGACCCTCAAGTGATCCCCATAGAGAGAAATTATCCAAAGGTGTCAAGTCTTGCAATATTATTGACTGTTCCATGCGCGTCTTCTGCCAATCTATTGGAGAAGAAATCTGTCTTTTCAAAATAAATTCACTCACGTTTCCATCTACATCTTGCGAGTTCTCCACCTCCTATGCAATAAAAAATTGGTATTTTCAATGGCGATAAGTATCCTTCCAATTCAAATTCTGTTCATTGATAACTGTATCTCCAAGAATACCTGCGCACACGTTAAGTTTCTGGAGTTGCTGTGCATGTCCATCCCAAAATAAATGTGGATTATCATCCAACTAATAGCTGAAATTGTGATCATTGGCTATTTCATTAACGAAAAAGATTATTCGGAGCTAGAACACACATTTTTCACTAATTCCGAAGAAGTTTTCTGGATTACCTATTCACAAAATTCAATTCGTCAGTCATAATCGTCTGCTGTCCATTCTGAGACGAATTGCGCCCTTGACGGGAAAAAATTATTAAGTCTAAGTACTTTCTTCCCCGATTCTGGACAAATCTCGTTTGTATATAGGACATGTCTTATTTATTTGGATTTGGATACTAGTTATGTATCAGGTGCTTTCATAAGTTATTACCAAACCATTTAAATTATTTTCAGTTTGTTGTTATAACTGCCAGATTAAAATTCAGTTCCTTTTCAGCAATGCTTTTGTTTCGATTTCTGAAATTCCATTATACACCATTCCTAATGCCTATAATAATCGTAAGCAAAGTTTGATCCTAACCAAGTAGCTCACAATAATCCCTATACTTTACTACCGCAGTTAATAAGTACATTTTTCTTTGCATAGTATGAATGGAAAACATGTTTTTAACGTTTTCTTCTAAATCTATTTCATTAAATATATATATATATATATATATATATATATATATATAGACATATATATATGTATTATATATATGTGTGTAATATTATATGGTTATTTTAAAGTTCTAAGATCATTTTAATTCACCATCCATACTACCGAAACGTATTTGAGCATTTTATGATACGCTTTAAGAAATGTACAGGCCATTAAATATTTTCAAACACCCGGTATATACATTTTTGGGATTTAAGATTTATCAACTACCTATCTGTTACTAAAACTTGTTTGCACAAATTAGTTCACATAATTTAATGCCTTTAGTTGTAATGTAGAGAGTATCCATTTCAAAGCAACGATAAAGTTCCAAATTATCTATTATCGGTCAGCTTCTCTTTTTAGGATGGTGATGAAATTTTGCTTTCAGCGCTGTTAACCTAATATAAAAAATAAAATGAAATATTGTATTGTCAAACTTCAGATCAAAGCATGAAATTATATATAGAGACAGAAAGAAAGTTTTCAAACTCCTATCTAGCTCTGACCCAGCTAACAGGTTTCCACCCCCACAGACCGCTCTGATGTCTTTCATTTCGCTTTTTAACCCACGTATACATTTATTTTTGCTCCTACAAAAGTAATAATACTCAAATCTCGACCAAAGTGAAATGTTATTATGAGGTCAGATCTAATCGGAAACCTTCATCGCGGGTATCGTCTAACTTATGATGCGAATGTTTTATGTTATTAGTGGCTTTTGTGTATATATTGGCTTTTAATCTTGAATAAGGTTGAGACCTGTAGATGAAATTATGCAATTCATTTACGTATGTCAGTTTATTACAATTAGATAATGTTTATCTCAAACTGTTAAATTAATTTGATATTCAACTTTTTCATGTTTGATAACATTATAGAGGTAGATGGTTTCAAGGGTGATATTAGTGTCAAAAGTAATAGCAAATGTAAGGGAAGGCATAAAAGTTAATCAAACAATTCAAAGACGCTAAGAAAATCTTTGTACGGAGCCAAAAATCTTTGTCTCATATCAGTGTTCCTAACTCAATTCAGCATTTCCAAAAACGGCGATGTTCCCAATTCAAAAACCACTCTTAAAACCATTTGAAGTTATTTCCTTGCATCGTTTGGACCTGCTTAACTCCTTCCAAACCAGTTGGGCCAAGCACAGAGCTGCATGGGGGATGAGGAGCATAGTAATGCTTCTTGCAGTCAAAAACTCCGAAATATTTAACGTTGAATGCAAAGTCGCGTTGTCGTGATGCAGCATCTCATTCCTAAATTGTCATGCAGCATGATTGGAATTGCTTCTTCATTAGTACCGAATTCTGCTATCGCTGTTCACATATTCACGAATTCTCGGCCATTTTTAAATCGGTTAACTCTTTTGGAAACGCGTGCATTTCTTCGCCGTAGACGGCCTGTAATGTTAGGAAAATTTTGACTTATTCACCCCCTAATTTAATTTAAAATTGAGTCGTTGCATTTTTCTCAAGTCACTAATTTCTTAGGGGACTCAAAGTTAATACATTAGAAATTATAAAAGCAATTGGATTGAAGTTTGTAACACAGATTGCGTAAGTCCTAAACAGTGAAATAGTTGACAGCCAGAATTGTTCTGTCAAGCGAAAACAGAAAAGTCGCCTTATTTAACTGACCACCCCGTATAATCCGACGTATAGATATGTGGAAGATGAGAAAATAGTAAAACAGAACAAATAAAACTGCTTCCAGAAGTAATGCATTAAAAATCTGGCAACATTGCAGCCAAATGAAAAAACATTCGATCCATTATCTTTGTCACACATCGTTTTAACCAAAATCATCGGTATAGTATGGTGCTTATTATTAAATAGTAAACGAAGGCTTTTCTATTAGTACATAACATGTAAACTTTATTCTGAAAGCTTTAGTGGATACGTATTTGCTTCTGATACACCCTTCACACTATTTGGTCCTGCAAATTTTACAAAACTGCCACTTGAGTTCAAAGGTTTTAGGAAAATGTTTAGTTTGATAAGGCTAGCTCTATTTATGCTTTTTGCAAGTCATCCGATTTAGACCATATCCCTCTTACTGAAGTTAAATAGCTGGAAAGGGGAGACCTTTGATCTTAGTGCGGATATATTAAGACTGAATTATACAAAATAGTATTTCGTATAGTGCAAATCTTTCCAAAAGGGTATATTTATGTGTTGAAGTAGAAGGTTTGAACAATATTAGGCGTTAACTACAGCTATTTGGTTTTTATGGATACTGTAACGTCATTTGATGTCGTTTGTGAGTTTTATGCCAAGATATTTTACTATACTAAGAACGATCTACCCGATCTCTATGTGAATGTCTATTAGTTACTTCACATTATGGTTTGATGATGATACTAGGAGATATTTGAAACTGAAAGAACTCAAACGAATCGAAAACTAAGATACTATTATCTTATCGTACCGAGTTTAGCAGACTTCTGGCTGATGTTGGATATGAAATTATTACAACTTATCGAACATGCTAATGAAATATTAAAGCACAAAATAATAAATAATAATAATAATAATAATAAACGTTGGATGTAGTTCGAAACCTTTATGGCAACACATTATATCTAAATGTGGTAGTTTCAGGATTGCCGGGAGTCTTTTCTTTAGGAATAATACTATTGATAACCTAACGAATATTTTCTGCTTATTCTTTCAATACTTCTGTTATGTTTGTACCGTTGTTGAAGAGATATATTTCAATGTTCAAGCATTCTTCCAGGATGATCTATAGCAGTGGTCTCCAAACTTTTCAGCCTTGGGGCCATACTGATTACTTCAGTGAGTGAGCGTATTATACTTGTCATTATTACCTAGCAAGTAAATAAATCCGAATTATTATCATTCTGTGTTTTTATCTAACTTATCACAACAACAATAAGCAACAACAATAGCTATTGAAAATGTCGCGGGCCGGATTGATGATACTGTCGGGCCGGATTTGACCCGCGGGCCGTAGTTTGGAGACCCCTAGTCTATAGCATTCAACTTCTTTAAAGTCGCGCAGTGCAGCAAGTGTACGTCATAGCTACTATAGGTGTTTGTTTCAGCAAAACTTTCGTCACGATAAATTATAGTATCTTCAAATTTGAACTATCTTAATTTTCTCAAGCTTGTTCAGAATTGAGACAACCCTATATTGGAAACTATTCCAGCTACATCTGGTGTAAACTGGGTGCTTGTTTATCATTTCTGTAGTTGCTCCTGGGATGCCCGATAGGTCAAATTTAGGTGTGCTGTTCAATATATACATAGCGTTGTAACACCGTGTATTTACGTATTCGGACACATTAAAGATATTCCAAAGGATTTTGCTCTCAAATTTATTGTATTTTTCTATACCAAAGAAAACTTGCTATCTTAGTAACAATTTAGCTATGAACATCGGTCACTGTGCAATTCTTACTTGCTCCAAATGTGTTTTACCCTTCGGTTATTTGTATGTTATTCGTGAATATTGGACAGTAAGACTAAGACAAATTGGGGATCTTGGTGTGAGTTTTTATGATCACACGACCTTTTGTCTAATATTAGTGTTGAGCTACCGACAACAGAAATATTTATTTGTTCTCTCAGTCATTCAGTACTCGAATACGTTTTTCTTGTACAGCATTTGGTATCTGTTATAGTACAGACTGAGCAAAAAGTTCCCTTCCGATTGAAAAAGTGCATAACTTTTTCATTTGTGAATATTTTTGTTGTACTTCTGTATTGTTTCAGACCTTAAACTTGGAAGATTAGAATATGGAACACACACCGTTGCACAGCGAAGTTTCATATTATTTAAAAGGTTTTCTTTGAAAAGATACCGTTCTGTCTAACTAACTAAACGAAGAGAAGAGGCTGGTACCAAGATACCACAGATTCGTTTCTTGCTTTACCAGATCGATATATTGCTCCACATAAATTCCATTAAATAGGGTGTCTAATTCACAAGGCGGTTTCCGTAAAGGAAGAAGCATACAAAACCATATATTTACAATAAAACAGATAACAGAGAAGATGGTACATCGCGATGGAAAAATCTATCTAGTATTCATGGATGTGGAGAAAGCATTCGACTCGATAACAAAATCTAGAATATGGAATAGCCTACAAGAAATAGGAGTTGACAATGAAGTGATTGTGGTCATTAAAAGTCTATCAAACACTATCCACTACGTAATTAGGAAAAACTATAAACTATAAATCCTGGCAAAAGTACAAGTAAGCCTTGTTCCTTATATGAAAGTAAATGATTCATAGTCGGTGAAATTATTTTCGTCAACAATTAAACACTTGAACATTCCGAAGAAAAGTACAGCAATTCGTTAGTATTTCTCCACTGGTAAAATTTCCAACCTATCCCGATACTTAGGCACCGACTCTTTGTAAAATGGAAACGTTGGTTCGACGATCAAGAATGGACAATTCATTTGTGTAATTGACGGCGAGCAAAATTTACAGTTTAACGTTACAATGTATTGAGAAGGTAAATATTTGAACGTCGGCTATTATTGCATTCATTGAAAATTCAAAATCGATTCTAGTAGAGTTTGAATGGGCGACAGACCCTCTAAATTATTCAGTCCAATTATACCTGAACATGGGAAAATCATTGACTTCTCAGGTTAAAATTAAACAATAATTTCAGCAGCGGCACATTAAACGGCCGATAATAAATTTTGACGTACTACGGGTGTAGCGCCTAATCGGTTTATCAAAATCCTAAAAGCGAATTTTAATGGAAGTACTTTCGGTGGCGTAACTGGCGCGTAGGAGACGGTAGAAGCGACAATTCAGGAGCCCTTTCGATCGGGCAATACATCGCCATCTATTAAAGTATACCGGTGAGGCGGAAAAGAAACGATCGCGAACGTTTTTCCTCATCCCCGGGGGTCGTCTCCGGTGGCGGTGTTCGCGTTCTCACTGCACAAACGATGTCAAATTTTCTACTGATCTGTGTAGCGCACGCCTCATTGGTTATAGATATTATATCCATACAGAAATTACTGCCGGAGGGTATCATCGGAGACGTACACATAAAAGTTGGAAGCGTTGCTACTGTCGACAAAGCATCTGGTTGCCGGATACGGCGAACAAACGACGAGACGCCTCATAAAGTCGATAAGGAGGAATGGAGAAGCTCCGCCGGGAAACTGACAGCGGGGAAAGGCGGAAAATGGAATGAAGGGAAAAGAGTGCGAGGGCCAATCACTTAACTTCCGAAAAGGAGCAGTCACCTGTCCCACGAATGCGAAATCCTATGCCTGTCGACGCAAACCGTTATACCTAAAAATTATTTTCCATCCCAAAAGAAAAAGGAAAAGGAAATCGCCTATTTAATTTGTCCACGTTGACAAAGGGTTTCCGGTATATCGTCGGTATACACCAACACACTGAAATGTGCTGAAAGCACCGTAAATTTATTTTGTCGAATGTCCAGTCTCGCGAACGAGGCATTCTAGAATGAAGATACATTGTAGTGTTTGCGCTTTCTAGCGGCATTGCAGATTGTTATCTACTAGTTTAAGATGAGTTAAGATAATAAAGTAATAGCATTTTATTTCGTGCCCAACAGCAAAAACCACAGTGGACACATGCGATCAGGCTAAATACAATAAGCAAAAGTCCAATATAAGAGGGCTGTTTTTCTTTCAACCTCCGATCGCACAGTATGAAGACCAGTCATGCGGCAGGTGGCTGTTGAGTGTATTGGTAGCTGCGCATCTCGCCCTCCACACGCTCTGTCACTGCCGCGTCCAGCACGCCATTCCTTGTTGAGCCACAGTCACGTTAACATGGTTGCCTCTATTGATTTTCCCGCGAAGTGTTATTCCTTTCTTGCAGGTAGAAGTGAATAGTGCAGCGGAAATTCATAAAAATTCACAAAAGAAGAGACATGCTGACTTCTGGAATTGTTCTGATCTATGACAATGCCCGCCCTTACACTTTTTGTGTAACCCAACGTGTAACGTGTAACCCTCTTGAGCAATTTTAATGGGGCATCTTCAAGCGAGTGAGTACCTCTTTCTCCTCAACTGGCTTGGGGGCAACGCTTCCAAACTGACCAGGAGCTCAAAGCTATTATACTCTTTGCGTTTCTCTCTTCCGCGACAAAGGTGTATCTCTCTTCCAGTGGTTGGTCCCAGAAACCGTTCCCTATTAGGAGATCATTACGTATACAAAAATCAATCATTTTCTAACCATTTCCGTTTAACGTTTCTTCTTCATATGCTCCCAAGCAGCCCAGTCCCTTATTTGTATTATTGCCCACTCTACCATTCCAGTCCCCCATTAATATTACTTTTGAGTTTGTCTCTCTTATTTCATCCAGCAGTTCCTGCAGTTCTTCATAGAACTCCTCCATTGTACGTCCATCTGTTCCTTCTACTGGTGCACACATCTGTATGATGTCAACCGATTCCTTCTCCAACTCTCAAGCGCATCAACCTTGATGAGAGTGATTGATGTATAGTTACTCTTCTATCCAGTTCCTTTGTTAACAATATCCCTACTCCCTCTTTTTTCCTTTGATCCGGTCTCACTCCTGAATAGTACAGAAAATATTGACTTCCCACCCCTATTCTTCCTGCTCCGGCTTTCTTTGTTTCACTTATTCCGAGTTTTTGAATTTGGTACTTGTTCATTTCTTCTGCTAGTTCGTATTCCTTTCCCGTTAGGGAAGTTATGTTCCACGTTCCAACGCGTATCTTCCCATTTGCCTTGTTCATAGCTGTGGTCGTCATCGTGTTAGCATTCCTCTCTGTCTCTACCTTGTTGCTCCTATTTACCATCCTCACATCCATGTATTTTTGTGTTCGAGTTTGTTCTGTATCCGCTCTCATTGCCAGGTACGTCCTCTCTATTCCCTGCTCGTTCACGCCTTCTAGTTTTTTGATCTCTGTATCTGTATCAACTTATCCTTCTCTCTATCCCATCTCCATTCCTCATTCCCGATATACTACTTCCTGAACCCAATTTTTGTTTGTTTTCCGTTTTCCCTCTCAGTTTTCGCTCTAAATCTAATTTGTTCTTGTATCTTCCTGTCCGGCTTAGATAGATCATCGTTAATAAAAATCCTTCCTCCTATTTTTGTTCTTAATTTCTTTTTGTTTTTCATTATATCCACCTTATCCTCTGTCCTGTCTAATTGAACTAGACAGGTTTTCTCAACTAATTTTATGGCCTGTTTTATATGTACTTTTATCTGTAACTCTTTATCTATGAGATTTTCCAGTGCGTTTTTTAGTTTTTCCCTATCTTCTGTATCTATTTTTCGACCCTGAATCACTACATTATTCCGTCTTTTCTCATTCTCTACTCGTTCCAATCTGTCTTCCATATCCATCACTACCCCTTAATGAATTTATTTTGCCTTCTGAGTTCCGCATTTTCTTTTCTTAACTCTGACATTTCTTTTCTATATTCTCTCTATTCCTCCCGCATCTCTTTTATTTCTATTGATAAATTGTTCATCTTCGCTCCCATTTCCTCAATCATCTTCATCATTACACCAATGTTTTCTTCCAGCTTTTTCTGAGACTTCATAGGCGATCTTATTATTTTTACTTTTCTTGAAAATATTGTCGCTGTTCTCTTCATCCTCTTCGCTTTTTCCTTTTCTCTTCCTATCTTCCGAGCTGTATTCCTCCGTATCCATGATATATACAATTTCCTACTCCGCCCCTGTTCTCTATGGATATGTATTTTTTGTTTTCTTTTCTTGTCACCGCGCAAAACGCCGAGCCCCGGTCGACCCGTCGGAAGTCTGGCTTTTATCAGTGATATTGGAATAAATTGTTTAATTTTACCTGTTATTTTGATTCCCAGATAATCACTTTCACTTTGTTTTTATATTTATCACTGTGTTACCAATTAAAAGATCACAATGCTCCAAGAACCTTGGGTATAAACACAGAGCAGACCGACAATACACACACCGTCAAACACTCCAGGACCGGACCAGAAATTAAACTTAAATATGTAAAAGAGGCTAGAACAAATACGGTTTGAGCGGAAACTCGGACATTACAAGAAAATAGAGAATAGAATAAAATATAGCAATGCAGTAAGATAATAAAACAATAAAACCATAATTCAATAACAATAAAAGCAATAAAACACTAGTAGAACAGATCTTCTATAGCGGACGCACTGGATTCTACCACAACAAAAGAGAAGAATAATATATCTCACACTAGGCGCTACAGAGTAGTAGTTAGCCGGTGTTTTTGCTCTATCTTTTGCCGGCGGTCGCGTGGATTTCTCGGGTCCTTGTGTCCGTCCTTTCCCCGCACAAAATTCTCCATCCAGGGGTGTGAAGTAAGCGCTCCTGTGATTTGTCGGAAGTATGCTTAAAGTGGGACCTTATGCCCTTAAATTGGCATGGTCAACTAATTTAACACCGCGGGCCGTAGCTTTTCGCAAAAATTTTACCGTGAACAAACAGCACTAAAACTCTAATCTCCTACAACCTATTAATCCGTTGAAACCGACCGACTTCACGATACGAAACTCTCTCTGTCAGTTTCTTTTTTGTTTTTGTTTTTCTTTTTTGAAAAAGAAATCCCGACTATATGTTTTCGAGGCCGGAGCGGGAACTGGGGAGGTATAACGCATAGACCATTTTAGAGGTCGTAAGCATCCAGTGTGGCAACCATCGGTGCAGCGTCTCAGAAGGGAGGATTGCTTCTCTTGAGACGCCTATTACGTTACGAGGAGATGCCGTCTGGAGTATTCTACCGCCCCTGCCAGCAGGGCAAGACTACTCCAACAATGGAACTAGCCAAGATAGAGATTGGGTTTCAAATTCCAGGTTCCGGGCAAGATGGCTTCATCGTAATCTTTTAGATCATAAATCGTAAGAGAGATTCGCTTGTGGATCAGAAACGGAACTTTGTGCTTGTCGGCGAGCTTGGCCGTATAGGACTTCGAAGCGGCCGAAAGAACGAAATTCTTTCTTCAAACGACTTGATTGGAGTAAAAGGTTAAGGGACGATGTCGCAAGTCAAACCGGTTTTGGACTTTTTGTACGCCTTCTGAAGACACGGTGTTCTGAACCTAACAGCGCCGCTTCCTTGCCGAAATACACGCTATAGGGCGTGACTCCTGTCGTTTCATATCTGGCTGTACGCAAATCACAAGCTACTTTAAGAAGGAACTTGTCCTATTCTCGATGGTTGTCAGGAACGTAGGCGATCAACATTGTCTTAGTGACTGCATTTACTCTCTAAGTCGGGTTAGCCTGAGCGTGATAGAACGATGTGTACGCTGGTTTAGCTTGATAGCGGTTCAGGAGGTTTCGATATTGACTAGACTTGAATTGGACTCTATTATCCGAATTGACCTTCTTGGGGACTCTAAATATCGAGAAAACATTGCCTCCCAAATGTTCGACAATTTTACCGGATTTCGAATTACGCATAGGGTAACACAAACTGAACAACATACATGTGCTACCTGTGTATACGTAAAATGAACATATGTTTCGCGATTCTTTAGGAGGCACATAAAAGGGTACATAACACAGCAACACAGGACAGTCAATCCTATTGGTAATGAGTCTGTAGAAAAACACCGCACTAGTACGTTTAGGGGATAGTTACCAGCCTCTTTGAATGTTAAAGATTTTAAGAAACACCGCTGCACTCGCTCAAGTTGAGGCTGGTGAGGTGCATAGTGAGGGTACCATATGATCGCTGAATATTCTAATTTACTCTGAATTAATTCATAATGCAGAGTTTTAATAGCAGGGCAATGAGTAAATGTTCGTGCTTTACGAAGAACAAAACCTAGAAGTTTGTATGCACTATTGCACACCGATGTAACTTGTTGACCAAAGTCTATCATCAAACAGTACTCCAATATCTCTTACAGCATCCAATGAAGACAAGAGTTGGCAGTGGAGACTGTAATTAAAGATAATCTTCCATACCTTCCCGGTATACCTGACGACGCAATATCAATCGTTAATAGTTGCTAGATTCTCTTGTAGGAGCCTGGCGTCATGAAGGAATCCAATTCTATGAAATATTGTGGGACGTCATATGTTGCCAAATATTGCTTGGAGGAACAACCGTTGTATGTACGTTACATAATTGATTCTGCCAGTAAAGTAAGGATGCCATCAATTGCAGCAATGAAACGCAAAAGCCGACAGCACTCAACTTCTAAATCAATAGTGAAATGTCAATAGAATAAAAGGCTCTTGAAAGTCTGCATAGATGAAGCCCAACTGTGAGCGCTGATCACTAGTCTCGCAAATGCTTTGCGTTATGCAAGCAAGATTAGTGACCTACCCTTCATGTAACCATGCTGGTGCCAAGATAATTTAATTTTAATATTACTGCAGATAGTATCATATGAAATTTCTTCAAAAACCTTCGAAAAATTACTCACCACAGAAATAGGTCGACAATTTGTGATCATCTCTGGTTTGCTTCCTCCGCGCACATGAAACGCTTAAGTAAATATGTAACGCGGGATGATGTGTCCTCAAGAACAATAGGACCAATACAGTGATCGACTAGCACGTCAGAATCGATGCTGCAAACCACGAGGTCAAGAAGGCGTGAGTTAGTATTGAAAATGATACTAAATTATTATACAATTAAGGGAAAATGAAATTTTATTTGATGATAAATAGTACTCCTACATAAATGTCAGCCCATCGCTCAATACCAACTTTTATAAGAACTTGTCGGTCTCGCTGATTAACTCTCGTAATGCATCGCAAAACTGGCGGCTAGCTTTGTAATCGTGCATTGGTAGCAGGTAAAGCAACTGCAGTCGATACGCGAATATTCGTTGATGCTTACGCAGTTCGTCCCACACTGTTATTCATTTCAAAGGCTTCGTTGCCTACTCTCTGCTTTTGCTGGTACTTGTATGCAGAACTTTAATTTGCATACTTATTGTTCTTTAGTTTGTCTAAGGCAAGTCCATGAAGTAATGATTGAAATAAGAAAGGGCAGCAACTGACACTAATAGCTAGGAAAATGAATTAGCTAATAGGCAGAAAGTCCTGGCTAACCACTGAAAACTAATTTCTACTCTACAAGACAATTTTGGTACGAATATGAACATATGGTCTTCAGCTCTGCGGATGCGCCAAGCCAACAAACAACAAGCGCTTGCAAATATACCTATCTCAGCTACTACGCATAATGATTGATGCCTTGTGGTATGTATCGAACTCAGCGCTACACGGAGACCTACAAATACCTCGAGTTAGGGATGGTATCAAGATAGACGCAATGCGTTGCAGAGAACGAAATTCCGATCTTGTGAATCCTCTAGGATATTAACTACTAACTCTACACATAGATAGTAGACTCTGGGGACAGTGGCCAGAAGGCCTGTAACCGTTAAAGGACGGTATTCCAACTCCTGTCAAGCCGCCCTCAACCCATTTATTTATTATTCTTTTATTATTTGAGTAGATTGTAAATAAGCTGTTAATTTGAAAAAAAAATGTTGATGCAAGCCTAATAAAATTTCTGGTGCCATCACTTTCTTAGAGCCCTGGTTATTTAATGACGTAACGCTGTGCAACGACAGTGCAAAACGTTTTTCCCTTCTCACTAGTAGCAATTCTAACATAGACGGTTCCTTAGTCTGCTTCCTAACAGATTATGAATTCTAAGGTGCACTTACCTGTATTTCCGGGGTATTGCATTGGTGGTAAAGTTAAATTTCTTTTGAGAAACTGCTGTAATTGTAAAGATCATGTATAAATCGCCAGTATTTAGTATACTGTGTGTTATTTGCAAGTAGGCGCACACTTTTGTTATGTAAACGCTGTCCATGAGGGACATGAGAAGGAAAGCAAAATTTGAGAAAGTTAGAGGAAATCTAAGTGCGGGACAACTACAAATTCCATTACAGAAGAGGCAGCTACGATTCATAGATCACGTTATAAGTGTGAACAGCAAATAGTAAGACGATGAAACAATATTGAACGACAGAAAAAAAACAGCGGCAAGAGGGAGCAGCAACATTGAAGCAATTTCCCAAAGGAGGAAACCAAAATTTCATCTTAAATTTATATCTTCACACTTATGTGGGAAACAAATGCTTTGAGATTGCACAAGTAACGTCAGTTTAAGCAGCAATCAGCGGAAAACGTATAAATTCGTAGAAACGTAGTAAATGAAGGGTGGAGTTGCATGTGGAAAAGACGTTAAATTATAATCACATTTTCTTTATGTAAATTTTTAAGGTTAGCAAAGGTTAGCTTCTCGGTGTGCATGAATCTGAGGAGAAGATGACTCAAATTTGTGGATATTCTTATAATCTTAAGGACACTTTGTTTGCAGATAGGCTAAGTTAAGCGTAGTGGAAATTTAAGGAAGGGCCTTTATCTGTTAATTCGAAAATAATTCACTACACAATCTTTTGATTACAATAAATCCCGATAATAATAATAATTATAAAATATAATTCTGTTAACTTTCAGTGAATCGTAGGCCGTTTCTTGCCTTTGACGCTGTAGTTATGTAGTTACCTTCCATGTGTAGCCTTTTTCATTCTTTTCATATCTTACTTCCCTTCTTATTTCAACCTAGCTGAGATTAATGATTTTATGTTCCTGCTATACATTTTCTTTATGATAACAATACTATAATGACACTTATGTAAACTAGAAGTCTCTGTAGTTGATTTCGATAAAATAAAGAAAAGTTTCTGCCAGTGATTGTCGGTTTCAAGTTCTGGAGCACTTAAAATGTGTGGTTCTGAACTGTAGTTTATATATTTTAATTCTATAAACGTGGTACTTTGGATTATAAACCATAAATTTTATTTCAATTTTATTAATGCTGCCGCTGACAGCGTATCTAATGGCGTTGAAAGGCGAAAAGAAGGAAAGGACGACAAAAAATACAGAAATCCAAAATTAATGCTACATCAGCAAATAAATTTCGCTCGCGATACGTACATTTATTGTTATTGTTATTTTATGCACAAAAAATGCTAAAAGGAGTTAGCAAGGCGCGAAAATATCCTTATGACAAATATTTCAGTGACGCGAATGCATCGAATAAAAGAGGGGTAAATATATGAAAATAGGATGGCTTTTTTACGCCGAAGAGTGTAGAGAGCCAGAAATGGAATCCGCACGCATCAGCCCTGGAAGATAAAACATACAAAATTCGCAGAAATTGGTTCGCTGCCAGAGCAATTTATTTTTTGCCCCTATGTATGTGTCGTACATTCTCCGCATCGGGAATGCATGTTACAGGCAAGTTGTGTATACGAAATGTTTTATTGTATTTTCAAACAATTTCGCATATGATATCGATGAACGACTGCGTTGCCCCGGTCTATACGTGATAATATTAATTGGATCCGGAATTTACGCAGTGACCTGGGTTAAAACGATTTTAGCAGTGGGTTTTGGGATGTAAAATGGCGATTAATCAGTTTCCGGCTGTTTTGCTTTATGACGATAGTATTTCGCCAATCTTTTCACGCCTGTTCGGAAAGCTTCAGTGAAATTAAATTTTAGTATTATTGATATTCACGTTGTACTGCAAGAATTAAACTATATTCGTTATTATAACCAAGGGGGAACCAGATTACCTACTAATTTTTAAAGTATCCAAGTTTGTATTCCTTTATGATACACTAATAAATTTCGGAACATTTTCCTTATATTAATTTTACCATATACCATAAAAGCAGACAGTACATAAACATTTTCGCAAATCTGGACCCCATTATTTTAGTGTTTCGTAAGTCGCAAGTCCAATTCCATGATAATACATCGCAAATTTACTAGTTTGTAATAGGATTAAAAATTAAAATTTTCAAATCGAATTTAATTAAGTGATTACTAAGGTCTGCTAAAAGAGTGGATGACGTGTTATCAGAAAGTAGTGCAAACCGGACTGACGCCCTTCGTTCTCCGAATCTTAATGTCGCGTATTGCACGTAAGTGGAGACAAAAACCGGTTCAGATTTCTTAATGATAGCACTTCATCCACTCTTTTATCAAACGCTACTGATTACCAAACCAACAGTACATCGAATTTGTGGATCCGAAGTTTGCCTAGAATCACTAGTAAATCGTCTCCTTGCTAAAATATAACGGGTTGCAACTTGGGCGCTCTTTTCTGTATGTTTAAAAGTTAATTCTTAAGTTTCCACACATTTGGTATATTTATTGATGAGATTCTCCATTACCTTATTCTAATAATTATATTGTGTCAGCACATCTACATTAGCCAACAATTACCGTCACTATCACAGTGTTTAGTTTTCAGTTGGCGGTCATTCGTAGTAGACCTCAGAAGGGAAATCAAAATAAGCAGTAGACGAATAAAGAATGTAGTATTTATGACCTCTTCCAGTAGCCTCTGCTCTATGTAAGCGATTGTATATACTCATTTTACCCTATATAAACTGTTTTACAATTATTATTAAAGTCTGCTCAGCAAAACGAAAACCATTTGTCCTAGTCCACGTCAAAGGAACTTCCGATAAAAATCTACTACAATTAGACCAGGACTAAAACTAGAACTAAATCGATAATTTCTCTATTCTGTTGTTCTCCAGGTTTATATATGCACTGCACTGTTCTGAAGTAGAGAGTAAGGAGAGAGATGATAGCGGAGTAGGATGCTTAATGCACAAACAGAGCTGAAAACTATGGTCAAAACTTATAATGAAAAAACAATGCGGGAAAAAGAAAAGAAAGCTAAAGACATAATGCATGCTGCAAAAACAAAAGCTCGGAAAAAGATGGGGAAAAGAATGGGAGACAACAAACAAAGAAACCAGAAACTGTTCTGTAAAGCTATAAAATCAATGAGAAAAGAGGGAAGTATACAAACTGGAATAATCAAAAACAACGAAGGAGAGATTGATGAAATAGGAATCAAAACAGATCGAAAAGAAGGAAAGGAAGAATGTGTTCAAGAGGGAGAGATGGTAGAAGCAATGGGACTGACCAAGAATCATAAAACCCGGTACATAATAAAACAACAATGGAAAACGGTTAAAAATGATGAACGACTAGGGTGAGAAACTATTGCATGAAAATAGAGACAATACCTTAATACTGGAAAGTGGAAACAATAATACCGATCCTTAAAAAGGAGACCCAAAAGAGTAACAATTACCGAGGAATAACACTACTAAGCAATGCAATGAAACTTTATGAACGGGATATTAGAAACAAGAAACGAAAAATTACAGAAGAAGCGCTACATGAAGCACAAAGTGGATTCAGAAAGGGGAGAAGTCACCGACGACCACATATTCATAATGAAAGAAATCATTCAGAAGACCAACGATAAGAAGGGAACAGCATTTATAGACATGGACAAAGCTTTTGACCAAGTTATAAGGGAAGAGATATGTAAAAGCTTGAAAAATAGAGGAGCTGGAAAACCATTAATAGCAACAATAGAGAGCTTGTACGAGTATAATGCAAACCATGTGATAAATAGAAACCAATAATCTGAAATGTTAGCAACAAATGCAGGACTTAGACAAGGAGCACTAATGCGCCCGACATTATCCCTAGTCTTCATGGACGAAATAGTGAAAAATGTAGAGATAAAGTAAAGCCATTGCACCTAGAATAGAGAGAAATGATACCAATCAAAACATCAGAATGTGCGTGTGCCTACTATATAGTGACTTTGGCAGGGAACGGAAAAGACCTAGGGAATAATATGAATGTATGGAAAAATGTATTAAAACAATATGGAATGTTCAAATATCTAGGACCAGTGATAGACGAGAAAGGATGCGATAAAATAGACATTATGCAGCGTATCAGTAGCACAATCAAACTATTTTTCTCAGTCACCCAAAATGTACTGAACAGAAAAGAAATATGGGGAGAAACAAAGTTGAACGTTCTTTAAACAGTATATAGACCAGCACTAACATATGATTGTGAATCGTGGAACACAGGGAAGAGAAACAAGGGGTAAATACCAACAGTCAAAATGCGATTTCTAAGGAAGACAAGAGGAGTGATGTTGAAACACAAAATGAGAAATGAAAAAATAAGAGAGGACTTGAAAATAAACCCAATATATGATTATATCGAAAAATAACGACTTTCATGGTGGGGACACATAACAAAAATTAATAAACAAAGATCAGTAAAAATGATTTCGGTGGCTAGGGTGGAGAGGAAGAGGCACAGAGGATGACCGAGGAAAGCATGGTAGCAAAACATGGAGGATATATTAAAAAAGGAAAACTGTACCTATAGCGAAGCCCAAAAACTAGCGAAAGATAAAAAGGAATGGAGAGAATTCGTACACATTCTGTTACCTAACAGTAATACGAAACTAACGTGAGTAGTATAATAAACTCTACACTTTATTATACATACTACTCACGGTGGTTTCGTATGTTATGTAAATCTTGTATATATAAAAATGGTTCGTGGTTTGTTCGGATGCTTAAAACTTGAAAACGACTGGACCAAATTGGGTACTTCCTTCTGCAAGTTTGTTCGTAATTGCCCCGCGAACGTTTAGAAAAAAGAAAAGTCGAAAAAAATTTTGGGCAAAACGAAGTTTGCCGGGTCACCTAGTTATGTATAACGCTAAGCTTTTTGCAGTTGCGTCTACTTTTGGGCTTTTTCTTCACTTCCCTATTGCATAGTTTCCATCCATTTTTTGGACAGTTCTAGGGCGTAGCCAGTCTCTTTGTTCGATCCCGTTTAGTTCTTCACTACCTCTGTAAACTTACTTACGATGGTTGAACGCTGAACCTCACCTGATAGCTAATTGTACTATCCGCAATAAGTCAGTTAAAATTGAATGTGTAGACATTTCCAAAGCTGAAACAAATAAAATTTCTTCCGGTCCCACTTCATCCTGTTCGAACTATTTGCGCACAGATCACGACGTTAAAAGTCTAAGAGCCGTGAATATTGCTAGCAAGGTATAATTCAAAACCTTGAGTTTCATGCAGCTTGGAACGATACTTCGGAATTGGAAACGCTCTCTAGTAATGAATAGATTATTGCTAAACTCTCTGACAGAGGAAGACGAGGTACTATTTTAAGAATTTATGTCTCGTTGAAAAAGAATGGTTTTAAGCGCCAATAGAGACATAACGGTAGATAGTCATTTGGAGATACCTTAAATCGTTTCAATACATATTGTATATGATATCGAACCTACTCGTTTAGGTAAATTTTGTTCGATGGGGGCTATTGTAAGGTGTTATGTTAAGATTTCCTTGGCATCAGCTGATTCGGTATTCAAAGCTTTCCACAATGCAAATAAACTCTCTTGCGATAAAACACCAACAACATAAAGCGTAGATTATAACGCTGTTAAAGGATGACCTAAGCTGATGTTTGGATAGCGACGGAATATATTTTAAGATAGAATACAAAAACAACGTACCCATTATTAAAACTAAATCAGTCCAAAATTGGTCCAAACACGCAATTAGCTGTATAATATCAAACGTACGAGGGATCGGACCTAAATTAATCTGATACACAAGGTCTCCTCTCTTTTTGTTTTAAATATTAGTCTGCAAAGAGACTTGGTTATCTGTTGATATTGTTGACAACGATCTTATACCGACGCATTATACTATTAACTGCAGCGACAGAAAATTTGATGGCATCGGTCTGCGTTTGATGAATATTTACTTTGGAAGGTTGTTGGTTATTCGTATCTAGGGAACTTCGCTACTAATTGATACCATTGTTACCATACGTACTTACTAAGGTCTCTCTTTATGTTCATTGCAGTATAGATCCTCAAAACGTACGAGTAGACGACATTGCTCATGCATGAGCAACTGGAACTCATAATTCCGGATACTCGGATGTAGATTGGCGATTTCAATATCAGAAGCTATTCTTTTTAGCCGCAACTAATCCCAAATATATTCATGTTAACAATTTTGTCTCGTACGGAGGTTCACTTAAAGAAATTAACGAAAAGGCTACGAATAATTTATAAAACGTAACCCAGCCGTCAAATATATGTACTACCTATGATGCAATCATATGAGTTGCATAAGCAGACATATGTATATCCAACAACGACAAATTTTACTCTTTCTCATAACAAAATGCTGGCGCCTTGTCCTTATTCAGATTCATTTAATATATACCCGACTGCTAACTATAGCTCCACCTAAAACAATATGCGCAGTTAAATTGTTTGCCACTCCCAATAACTAAGATTAAGGACGTATCGTTGTCTACGAGACAAGCTATTATTGTTTCAGTTATTGGAGACAATGCGATCGTTCCCAGAACAGGCGCGCATAACTCATCGCTTCTTTCAATGGCGTGATATGGAATTTAGCAACTCCCATTTAAGGTGATAAATTTTAATTGAATCAAATTGACATTGTTTGCGTTTTCAACGGACCGGTAAGTGCGACCGACTTGCCTCAAAATCTAATTGTTGCTCTAATGTCTTCCAATACAAGCTCGGTATGAAAAGCCAGATAGAAACCCCAATTGGGAAAGCAGTCTGTTTCCGATAGTAGCTATTGCTTGTGTGTTTATAATCTCGTCTGACCTATTTAGGATAAACACCACGCTAACATGGATTGCTTCTCGTATTGAGACCTAGTTCTATCATTCTCGATTGTGGCGGTGGGATGGTATTGTTTGCTAAGTGTGACAATTGCGTCAATTGTGCTAAATGGTGGAGAATTAATGGTGCAAACTTTGAGGTAATTTCATTATATTCTGTAAAACAGCGCCCAATTCAGTTCGTGCTTTAGAAACAAGTACGTATTCTGTAAGTTTACAATGTCTATACGCATTTTCATCGGTGACACTTAAGCAGAACACGTATGTACTATTGCGGCAATAAAAATCCGGACAAGTCTTATAGGCTATTTTGACTGTTTTTTAGCAGTGTACACCAATCGTTTGTAATGCTCATATCAATTTTGATGTAGCCATTTCTTTACAATGTGGTGAGTAGTGCCCTTAGGGACTCCAAATCTATGACCTAGTCTTATTATGGATCATTCTTCCCCAGGTTATGTAATTACTTGCATTTTTAGCAGGACTTAAGTGCCCTATAATGATATATATCAATAATAATTAAAGAATGAAATAATATTTGACAAGACAAAAGCCAGATTTAAACTACATTATCTTAAGTGTCCGACTTTTTGTTGCCGCAATAGTACGTCGACTCTATTTTCAAAATTTCTTTATTCCCAAAAGATATCTGCATTTAGCCGCGAAAAGAGAGTGTCCCGATTGTAATGGTATTTTCTCCTTAGCACGTTAGTTTGAATACCTCCAATTACATATTTTACCAAGTAAGTTCTAAGTCGTTGGTGATAGAGCTCGAAAATAACAATATATGTGCAACAGAGTAACTATTCAATTTCAATTCGCTATGAACCTCTCTACCTTTCCTAATTTACTACGCTTATTATTGTGACAAAATAATACCAGTAAATGGAATTTCTACTGCATAGTCTTGAGCTAATAGTAGAAGCAAATTGGTGAGGTATTGAGGTTGGTCAAGTTGGGAAAAGACTTGATCAAGTCAAATATGCAATCGCTTAAGAACCTTAGATGGTTTTGCAATTACTCTTATCCACTTTAGTGATGTAATTACCTAAACGGTTTGACAATTTTATGTCTAATGAGAAGACGTGTATTTCCTCAAGCATATCCAATGAATCTTTTGGGAATAGTTGTAGTATTTTCCTTTTTAAAAAAGTTCTAAATGTTATTAGCTTAAGATCTAATATCACGTACATAAAATAGAAACCCCTCTCTTCCATCCACTCGTTAGAATTAATTCCAAAGATTTCTACGCTTATGTTCCTTCAAAATCTTTCACTCCATGGTTTGCTTTCTTTGCTATTTGCAACTATCCTTAATTGCTTTTAGTATGAACTTTCGCGAACTAATTTTCTCTCTCCAAATATTCTTCTTCCCTTTATAATTATCTCTTTACACCTTACCGGTACTTCATTCACAACCACGGCTTCTCAAAATCTAACATGTGGGTATATCTCCTGACCGTTTGGTTTTCTTAATTTACTTTACTAGCATTGCGTAGATCAACTGCAGTATCTTCGTCGCTGCCTTCTCATTCCTCCTGTATAGAAAGCGAGTTAAAAGTGAAGTTGACCCAGTCTTAACATTACGCGAGGTACAGTATTATTTACAGAAAGCAACTTAATATGGAACATTCTTAGTGGCTGCCACTACTTACATCTGTTTATCCACTGGTCGATTAGCTGGAAAACAAGAGCTATTTTCGAGGTGTACGGAACGTTTCAACATACGAGGGATGTTTCTGAAGTTAATTTCTCTTTTGTTTGTCAACGTTTATCAACATTCCAATGCAGCTTATCAACATAATCTCCATTTAATTGAATACACTTATCCAAACGCGACCTTTTTTTAAAACGTTCTCAAAAAACTTTTCCTTGGTTTCTGTATATCCACCTATTTATACAAAGTTTTACCTCGTTTGAGGTCTGAAGTCGTCGTAGTTGTTTCAAAGTTGGGAGGAAATAACGACCACTAAGAGGCAAATTTGGCCAGCAGGGTGCATGCGGAAGAAATCCCCAGCCCAATTCGTTTAAAACGTCTTTGGTTTTTGTGCGATGTGGAGTCTAACATTTCTTGCAAAGTGCGTGCCACAGTGGGCCAGATAAAAGCGTAGAATAGTACCCTGCGTTAGTTGTCTACCCTTTTCATAATTCGAAACATTAATCCCTTCGTAATCTTACCGAGCTATATGTGCTTAAAGTGAAGGCCGTTCTTCCAGTTTCGGCACTTAAACGATTTTCACAGGATTGAATATACCCATATCTCATCAGTAGTTATTAACCATTACCAATATGAGCATGTTTCGGAGCTGTTGGGTTCTAGTTTCGGCCTCAACAGTCTTGGCATCCAGCGTGCTGAAACATTGTTTAGAGCTAGTGACATTCGGCCAACCTTAAGACGCTCGATACATCGATAGCCTATTATTCCAGATTTAGCAAGCTTTCCAGATACACCTTGCAAACTTTGAACGATTTCTCAAGGTAATAAAATCAGCAGTAAAGAAATATGTACATCTATATCAGTCAAGTAGCTAAAGTATACAACACAATATTACACGCGATGGTTGTGTAAATGTGTCAAGACTTGTCTCTGATTAATAGCGTGACATATAAGATTTACGTAATTGCACTGGGACCAAATTCCGAGAGCATTCGAATCATCCCTCGTACACATATCTAGGCAGCACTGGAGGCGCAAAAGTTTTTCAGGAAATTTCAAAGATGTGTTCCACTGTTATTAGATTGTTATGAATTAACAAAAGGAACATATACATTTTTGCGCCGTTTCTACAGTAATCTGTTTCCAAAGCAGAAAATATGGTCAACCTTTGGCTCTTTATCAACGCTGATGTAGGAAATGCAACATATCTGAACTAAAAATATCGACAGATTGGTCGTAAATTTTAATTTTTAAATTTTCGAGCGATGTAAATCTATTCCTTCATCGAAACTTGTCCGTTATCCAACTGTTATGTTACCACTCCATTGTAATCTTTCCGTTTATAATCGATAATGAACTCATTGGTCTCTGTTCTAGTAATCCTCTTCCATTTTTCGGATATAAGCTTTTATAATTAAGAAAGCTTATTGACGTTTTTAGTCACAGAGAGATGTGAGATGCCCTAAACAATAGTAGGCGTAAATAAAGGGCTGCCGTAGTACGGTAGCTTTCTGTTTTAGCGTGTGCAAGCACATGTGTATGTCCAGTGCAAACCAGAAGTTCCTTGTATTTCAATAGCATTCGCGTTACTGGATAAATTACAGAATTATAGTCTGTCCTAGATCGAGTGGGATTGGAAGGATAACTTTCTTATTATTCTTATTATTTGAAGATGGAAATTTGGTTAAAAGGGACATATTTTCCAACTTTATATGTTGATTTGACATCTGTTTGAGAATGTTCTAAATGTTGAAGCCGTCAGAAGTTATTTAGAAAAAGCAAATAACTCTCATTTTCTTGTGTATCAAATATCTTCGTAAGTATAAGAGATGCGAAATGCAGTTTCATGTGAAAGTCACTGTTTCGAATAAGGTTAATTTAAAATTAATGTCGAATAAAAGTTTAAGGTGGCTGCTTTTGAGGTACTCGTATCAACTTCCTTGAGTTAAGTGAACGCTATTTTGGTTTTTTAGGATACGAAAGAGAAATTTTTAGTCTTTTCCACGATGTAAGTTAACGTATGATATGACATAAAAATATCAGTAAAACGTTCTTGCTTTTAAATTTTTTTCTAACAGATTTTAAATCAGCATATAAAGCGGCAAAACATATCCCAACAATTCGTCTTCAATAATAACGCAGTCCTAATCGATCTGTGACACTCTGTATTTCGTATAAATTTAAAGTAAGGGTGGAAATATTAAAGGAAATTTCATAATTAATTCTATCTGATACATATTCTCTTTTATGTCAAATAAGTTGTAATTCCCGGCACCTCCACCAAAAGAAGTTAACTTGAAATCATTTTTGTTGATACTATCTATTATTTCAAAAAGGTAGGGGAAGGCCTTTGACCATTTGTTATGACCCAAATTAGTACTTTGTGTTCAAAGGTGTTTTGATTTTGAAGAAAATATTTCTTGATTTAACATCTTTATTAACTATGTGTCAATAAAGAAATATATGTCTTCATATGTCCTAATTAATTCTTCATTGGAAAATGAAGAAATCTATTGGCTATTCTATTTGAAAAAGCTGAATTCTCTACAACTGCATATTAAGTTACAATATTGGTGCTGGCTGTATGTGAATGTCTGTTTCTGTTAGAAAAGAAAACTAATTTGGAAATTAATTTGTTACAGGATTTTATATTTGTCCTGTATATAGAGCGTGTAGAAAGCATGCTACTTACTAATACTGCTCCATAGCTTGCGAACTTTAAGCATTCCGCGAAAGTTTCCTACGATTACTAAGTTCACTCTTCCTTGACCGTGACCGTGGTTTTGGAAAGTTTTGAAAAGACCCATCTACAATTTAAAACCAATCCAAAGCATTACCCTCCAGCGATGATCTTATCAGATTTGATAACTGGTCTGTGTCTAAATAGTTTATAATCTATTTTAGAGCTTTGATATATTCTACTGGATTAGTAGAATAGAACCTTTTATTTTTGCGGAAACCAGGACTACACTAGATTATTTCTTCTTTGTCCACGAAACTAAAAGTTTAATTCACTATGACTTCACTTCACCCAATGCATAACGTTGTTATAGAAACCTGTATTGTTAATGTCCATGTATCCTTGGTTATTTATATCCAGTGGTTACTAGGAATTACTTTGATGTGAAAGTGTTGAATGTATGTGTCTGAGTGTTTACAATATTTTTCTATCTTTTAATCGATGCTCTTTGTAATAATTAATAATTTTATTTCTAGTTCCATTTTTCTCTCCCATTAAACGTCTCTGGCTGGAGTTAAAATAAGGAGCTAACACCCGTAGGGTAATAAAATGCTTGAAAGGTGGTGTGCGTGGTATCTAAAAACTTTTTAGATACCACGCCCCACCAGATACTGTGAATTTTGATATATTAAATTGTAATAAATGATAAATTTTGTAATGGTAAACACTTGTAATGTTTGTGTATTTCGCTTCTTTTACTTCACTACTGCACATGCTATAAGCATGTTAAGTATTGTCAAATCTATACTTTTGTAAGTGCTTTTACAACTTTACAATTTCCTCTAACGCTGCAGTACCCTCGCTAGCATTTCTCCAAAAACCACTCGCGTGGGATAATATATTATCTTTATTTGTTTTGTAACTCGTGAGGCATGGATATGCTTGGGTTTGCTTAAAAGATAGGCAAGTTATGTTGAGGAGGTAATATATGACAACAAGATAAAAAATTGTTCATTCGAAAAATATATTAAACTGGTCTGATGTAACATGATGGTGGGTCAGCCTTTTTTTTATTGAACTATTACTTACGTTCCACAGAATTCGTAAGCGAGTTTTGATAGGTCTCGGAATATATTTCGAATTAAGTCGTGGTATTTGGTGCGGTTTGATCAGGTCTAGAGCAAAAGAACGCAAATATTCACGTCGACCTGTTCGAGTTTAAATGCAATCCATATTCGACGTAAAAATATTCAAGTAGTTTGTTCCTGCAATATTTAATAAATTAAAAGACAATGTCAGAGGCCATCGATGACTATTTCTGGAAACATCATAACCGTTGCACATTTGACCTAGTACATTTACCAGACATTTAGTATGATCATAAGACGTTATAATCTCAGGTTTCAGTGCGCCTGTATCCTCAGTTATTTTGGTATTTACGTGGTAGTTACCACACCATAGTGCAGCGCTCGCGTTTGTAAAAGCCAAATACGCTGCTACCAAGCCTATTATTGCGGATACTTATGAACGCTGGTGGTATATCCCTTTTGCTTTTCCTACCATTGTTAGTTTGTACGATTTCAATAAATCAAGCGCTAAGGGAATACTCCATACCAATTGTCTAAATTTACGTTTCTATTACTGTTCTTGATTGGTTGGAGTAATCTTTTGACAACATCACTTGGCCAATTTGATTGCTCGTAAGATCCTGGTGGTTGCTTTCCAACGTATACTTCTAAATTTTGTGTATAAATTGTCTTAGCGTCAACTAAAGCGAATACTTTGGTGCCATACCTCGACGGTTTTGAAGGAATGTATTGTCTAAATTCAGTCAGGTATTCACCAGGCGTAAAGCAACTTTGACCATTTCTAACAAAATGTTCTAATACTGAACGGATCGGTACTATATTGTCGGTTTGTTTTCCTTGAGCTCTATGTCTGTAATCATCCAATCTCAAATAACGAAATATAAATCGGAACCTATACCAGGACCGCTTGTATTCCAAAGGTCTTTGATATTTGTTCTACCTGGTTTCAAAACTCCAGCAAGACATAGAATACCAAGGAAGCATCTAATTTCTTACTCATTCGTTATGTTCGAATCTCTATTAGGCGCAAAATTAGATTGAATACTAGCTATGTACAGATTTGCCAATTCTGTAATCAAATGTACTATTTCATTATCGATAAAGCAACAAAAGGAATGCAATATAGCGGTAACTCTTTTAGCATTTCCTTTATTTCCGGGTAAATGTATGATGATGTTATGGTGCCTTATTCTAAAGTTCTGAGGAGGGATATGTTTCACCGAGTTAGTACTACCATTTTTTCCGATAAAGAATTTTCGAGGATCTTCTTCCAGCAAATCATCATCAGCTTTCTTTTCTGATTCTGTATCGTGTTCACTACCTTCAAGCTCATCTTACTCTGTATCGTTTTCATCAGTGAACTCATTTCGTTGGCTTCTATTTCTTCTAACCAATTAATGTAACCCATATTTTGCAATAATAAGACTGAAAACAGCGATAAATTCAGTGTAAACTAATATATGAGTTGACGTAACCTCAATTTCTACAGAAAAGAAAGAACGTACAAAAGCAAAATAAAGGTATCTGATTGAATTACAAGAATACCTACGTAATAAGTCGCCTGGAATACCAAACTAACCCACTCAATTTTTAGTAGCATAAATAGTAAATTAATCACTAAAGAAAGACAGAAACCTGACAAACACGGAGTAAATAGTGTGAAACGAAGGTAATGAAACCGTTATAGATAGCACACGCGCAGTACCTAACAGACCGAATTCGCAATCAATGGTATATAGTATTCCACGCGGGTACTTAAAGACGAAGTCTCTTATTCTGCGAAATGGAACATGCAATGTGGTAGTAAATCAAAACAATAAATAAATATCAATAAAAGCTGATGATTGTGTTCACCAGAAAATTGTTTTAACCACACAGAAAGCGTTTAAATTTCATCAATTGGAAAAGGTGCCGAAAATTTAATCTCGTTTATTAGGAACGACTTCTACAACGTTGTTTTATTACTTCATGCAATCTTAACGGTTTACGACTTTACCCTATAATAAAATTATCCAAAATGTTCTAGTTTTTATGAGCAATGACACTTTTGTTCCGATCCCTACATCTATCGAATGAAGCTGTGTAGCATTTAGCTTACTCTCTCGACCATAAAATTGCGAGAAAAAATTATCTTGGTAAAAGTGAACGAGAATGACTAATGTACGAGAACAAAAACAATTTTACGAAATTTATCTACCGTATAATTAACTTACCTTAGACATTCGTTCGGTCCCAGTACCATCGCTGGAATGCATGTCGTGGGGATATGCGTCCATTTTTCGCTTAAATTCCTATTTCACGCCGTCGAAAGCAGTACAAGAGGGTTAATTTCCCTTCTACGATTTACTCTCGATCCCGCGATAAGTCGTAAGGGAATACCGTTGATGAGGTCCGCAATAGTGGACCGTAATGTGCCCCGTCTGTACCATTTGTTTCTTTCGATATTGTTTTGCGTACATTCGTTCCGTTGGCCGCACATCGTTGGCGATGCTGGGGAAGGGGTTGTTTCGGCTTGTACTACAGTCTGAAATAAAGAGTCGAACGAAGCGGTACTTGATGGTAGCGCGACAGATAACAAGCTCAAAAGTCGAAAGTATCGTTCTCGGAAACGACGGCAGTCTTTTCTCGAAGACACTTCCTTGCAATCGTATTGCATTCGAGCTCTTCTATTTTCAGCCCCTGTCACCGAGGTTAACAGTTCGTTAAAATTTTCCCGTATTTCTTGACGTAATTGCGATAATGTCTGGAAACGTGCCCGTTGGAGTAATTAATTTGGGCAATAACAGTCGTACTTTCTTTCTAGGAATTCTATTTGAAATAGCAGCTTCTATTAGATGTAATTTCTTTTGCATAGAATAGTTGCGATGGCATTAGTTTGCTTTGCTACTTCCGTTTTATTTAATAAATAGGTAGAGTCATGATGCTCTCTATCACTTTATCGTATATGTATATATACATACACATGTAGATATATATATACCGGGTGTTTCGGAATTGCACCGCACTATTATTTAACAAATAAGTACGTACAAATATATTGCTCAAAATAACTTATTACCGACTTATTGGAAGTTAAAAATAAATAGCTAAAAGTCCGAAGTTAATCAAGTAGTCGTCAATTGCATATAGTTTATTTTTGAAATAGTTTACCAAACCTCTGTCATTAAATCTGTTAATTAGTATTAAGTAACTTGTTTTACTAATTCATGGTCGTTTCTGCATGAGTTAATAGTATTTTGATCACTCTTCAATTTGTTATTGTCAGGGGATACACCACAAATTTATTTAGTCTTGCAGAACAAACAGACATCCTTTTAATTCAGGGCGAGGTAAATAAAAATGGCGCTGCTGCTGTTTGAAGATGCCACGAAACATATCCTACTAGAAGGATACCAAATCATAAAATGCTTGAAACCATTGAAATAAGTCTTAGGAAAACTGGCACGCTAACGGCTAAACGAAAAACCGCTGGTTGGCAAAAATGTCGTCGCACTGCAAACGCTAGTAGAGTTATCTCCTAGTAATAGCAGCAGAGGGTTGTTACCTCGTTTCACTTTATCATGTACAAGCGTATGGAGGACATTGCGTGATCACAAATTGTATCCATTTGACGTTACGTTTGTGCAAGGCTCGTTACTAGAAGATCTTAACAAGCGCAGAAATGTCTGCCAATGGTTAATTCGACAATTCACACGAGATCCTTAGTTCCCAAGCTGCCTTCTGGTTACCGATGTATCTTGTTTTACAGGAAATGGTATTACTAATTTTTGAGACACCCATACTTCGAACAAAGGAATCATCTACGATTGCTAGTACGCATTATCAACATACCGTTTCATTGAATGTCTGGTGTGGTCTTCTTGGAAGCAATCTGATTGCCTCATTTTTTTACCAACAAGGCTTTCAGGAATTTCTTACTAGCATTTTTTGCAAAGTGATCTATATGACCTAGAAGACAATCCGATAGCCAATAAACAGGGAATGTGGTTTATACAGGACGGTGCTCATGCTGATTTGTCTGTCACTGATCATTTAAACACTACACATGGCAATGGATGAGTTGGTCGAAACGAACCTGTTAAATGGTCCCTACTATCTCCTGATCTAAAGCCATTAGTTTACTTTGTGTGGGGCTGCTTGAAGTCCGTGGTTTTATTACTCTACGCCTATTGGCACACAAGAAGAACTAAGGAATCCCATCGTGGAAATAGCAACAACTATCAAGTTTCGTCCTGATGTTACAAGGCATGCCAGAGAAGCATGGATTCGTCGCCGTGAATGCTGCATTCAACAAACTGGAGACCACTTTGAACAGTAACACTGAATGCCATCTGTTTGTATGAACTTTTTTGTTTATTTCGTGAACACATCCGCAAAATAATTTAACTTTGTACTTTTATCTGTTTATCTTTAACGTTGAATATCCCGGTAATAAATTATTTTGAGCCATATGCTTGTAGGACCTTTTTCCGCAGGAACACATTGCTAAAATAGGGCGGTGCGATTCAGAAATACCCGGTACATATATATATATATATATATATATATATATTTCAAATACTTCATATTGCTTCAGAACAAATGCTCCTGTACAAATGGCTAAGGTATTTCCTCTTGAGGAATCTTACAATTATTGAATGTTTGTTAGTGCAAAATAAAGTTTCTGAAGTTCTTCATTCAAAGATACCTTTCATAGTGTTGACTTAATCGAGGAATAACTAACTAAGCAATTAACTGCCCAGGGTACATGCGTGGCTATATTCGATTCTGCTGCTTTTAGCCTAGAAGGATTATGATGTATTGATAATGCACAAAGTAGTATATGCTAATTCATTGTTAGGTACTCAACTGTTCTTAGTTACCATTCATTTTAAATTCTTAATTACCAATATTAATAGAAGTCCAGTGGAATGGGTACAATTGTAACTTTCTTTTCAGGAAACACATGTTGTTTCCTTTATGGGCTGTCCATCGCACACAGGATTCACACGGATCAAACATGACTTCCTGGTTTTTCTTTGTGTACATTTTGGCAGTGACAGATATAACACCTTCCAATTATTGGTTAAGCTCCACGGCTGCCGTAAGATGCTTTCGTTCCAGCTTCGAAGGAAATATTTTCTCATAACAAGTTTATTTCTGCTACGTTCCTCTACTGCTGGCATACCATTCTGTTCCATATTTGCTAGTCCAAATATTTCCTACGTTTTGTCCTACAGGCTCATCTTCAACACTTTCATCACAATCGTACTCATCTTCACTTTCTATGATATTTTGTGATTCGATATCTGAATCCTCTTCATATGAATTGCCAAGCTGTGGCAAATAATTTTCTTCGTCAGATGCAACAAACGGTTCTTCCTCAGCTTCAGAACTTTCTATAATATGTCTTCTTTCATCAGATGTAAACGTAAAGAATTTTTTAAAATTTTTATACCACAAAATTTTTAAAATGGCACCATGCCGAATTTTTATTTAGCTAGAAACACGGTTACTGTTTTTACGATATGTAACACCCCTAGTTCCACTTTCGCTCATACTTAGAAAATAATAAAATTATATAGTTTAGTACTTATAACCAAACGAATTTTCAAAGCTCACTAAACAATGAAACACATCACACGATTATTGCTACACGACTGATAGTACAATTGCTAAATAATCAAAACTTCAACTGTGTGATGAAAATATTTTGGGATTCCCCGTTTTTATTAATATTATACAATCTAGACACACGTGCTGTGTTCATTGAATTTTTGTAATGCTAGCGATTTGGCAACCTTTTGTATATTTTAAAAACCAACGTATACTTTTGGCAGTTCAAATTTGAAAATTTCAATCATTGGTTATACTCAAAAAATAATGAAATTTCATTCAACAGTTGTATAATAAGTACCATTGAAACTGCTACATTGTAACAACAACTTTTAGCGAATAAAATTACTACTGATTTATTACAAAAACTTATATATGCAAAAGTTAGTGTATGAAGGTACAATTGTACCGATACCGCCTTTCTAGCGTTGTAAAATTATACCGCATGACGAGGGTTAATAGAACGAAATAAAATAACGCTCACCAGATCTGGTTTGAAAAACTGACACCAAGTTTTGTGCACTGGGTATGGTCTGGTAAACTGCAGCTGTGTGCGATGGGCAATATACGATATGTAGCGGTTATTGCTCGTTGGCCGTAAAACTTTAGCTTTTGGTTCAAAAGTAGGTATTCCGGAATCTATGCCCTCTATGGACCGACCTACCGTGACATACGCAATACTGTACGAAGGAGAGAAATAGGAACTAACAATTGCTGTCAAATTGGAAATACACACAAAAATCTCTGAAAAATGAAGGCTAGGCAGATTGCCAAGTATGGAAAATGAAGAGCAATACCGAATAGCCTGTAGTGCACAGTCAATGAGAGTGCTGCGTCAATAATTTCATTTAAAAGCTATCAATTCTTACTTACCAAGGACTTCAACTTCTTTAGAAACATATAGTTTTCTACGTTTGCACACTTTCCAAATTATACAGTGACATTATCCACTGATGATGCAAGACATTGTGGCCAGATTCCCAATATCGTGTTACTTCAGCTTTGGTACCAAAAACAGTTGTGGTAGGAAACGTTGTCCGATTCACTTCTGGTGGAAAAGACAGAAACCATTTATGGGTATAACTGGTCATTCATCATTTTCACATAAGGCACCCTTCTACCGTTAGTTTAAATACTTCGGAATCATCATTTCATGTAAATATTTGGCTTACGCAGACGATCTAGAAATATATAGCGTGATTAATTCATCTGCAGATTGTATTAATTTACAAACTAATACCATATTAATTGACGAATGGTGCTTTTTAAATGGCTTCTCTTTAAATACGGAAAAAATGTTCAATAGTTTCCTATGGTAGATGTTTATAGTAATAATAATAATAATATGTTTAATGCTATTTAACGTACCAGCAGAAGTCTACAATAATAATAATAATAATAATAATACAATACCCTAAATAATATTATACTTCTTTCTACTGCCCTAATATTTTTATACGCTAATATTTACGATATGCCATATATATAGAAGTAATGAGGTATAACTATCTTATAGGTACAATACCAGTGAAAACGTATTCGGTGAATTTATTCCCAAACTGCATAATATTATCACAATACTTTATATCTGGTGGAAGATCATTGAACGTACTCTAACCAACATACTGAACTGTTTTATACAATCCTCTTGATGCTACGGTCCGTACGTAAAAATCATTTACATTTCTTGTGTTATATTGATGAACTTCATGCACAAACACCAATTTCCTACTCAAATAAGCAGGTGCCAAATTATTTTTTGCTCTATATAATGTGTCAAACTTTTGAAAATTATTCTTTGATGAACAGTCATGAAGTTCAGGGTCCTCAACATCAGATCTACGAGAGTGTATCTGCTGCGTTTGAGTATCGATCTCATAAATTTGTTTTAAATTTTCGGTTTGCTAGCAGTTTCATTTTGACACAAACTCAATAAGACACACGCACAGTATTCCAAGTGCGAACTTACTATACATTTATACAATAATGTTTTTACTGACCTATCCAAATTTCCCAATCTACCAAAAGAATACAATGTTATTGACATTTTCTTTTTATAAGACTTGCGCGTTTCTTAAAATTCAAGTTCTCATCTAATATGACACCCAAATACTTAAATTCATTAACTCTATCTAAATTAACATCACAGATGCTCACATTTAATCCATTACAATCCGTGTTTGACAATTTGTAACTGTTTCCCATCAACATATACTTAGATTTACTCAAATTTAAACTTAAATTATTTTCACACAACGACAAATAAATATTCGTGAGATTAGCATTTATATCATTAAACATATCTACAGCACTACACCCAGTTACATACAACATTGTATCATACACAAACATTGATAATTGACATTTTTTATTACAGTTCACTATATCGTTTATGTATATGTTAAACAGAAGTGGTCGCGGAGTTGGCCCCTGAGGAACACCGTAACCTGTATCAAGTTCAGTAGAAATACTATTCTTAAACTCTACTCTCTACTTCCGATTTTCTAGGTAAGATTTAATCAATGCTAAAACCGCACCACAACAACAATCCCTTCCAATTTGCGAATCAAGAGCTGCGTGTCTACAGTTTCGAACGCACGCCGAAAATCAAGGAAAACCATCAAAATCAGCTAATCTTGTTCCAGACTTTTATACCAGTTATCACACACATCCAACAGTACATATTTACAGGAGTGCTGTTTTCTAAAACCAGACTGAAAAATCCGAAATCACCGAAAATTCGTCACAATACTTACTACTTACTACTACTAACTGTCCGTTCACGACTTTTTCTAAAATCTTGCCAAAAATTAAAACCGTGTTTATCGGTCTAATCTCGCTACAATCAATTGCCTTATTTATTTTTGGTATGGGTGTTACAGATGACGTTCTCCATATCTCATAGACATCATAACGCAGGGATGTATTCACCACAGCCAAGAAACAATGTCCTAACACACCAAAAGCTTCTTTAACTACATTTGTGTTTACTAAATCATCTGCATTAGTAGCATATTTTAATTCTTGCACTATTTTGCAAGAATTGTTGTGTCATTGTTACTTCTTGGAAATTACAAATTTCACCTCTCCTTTCTATTTGTTATAGAATCACAGACCTCGTCTACACTTTACACACAATAAAGTTCAATTATGCAATTAGATCTGCATTTGGGAGTGATTTGTTAGTCGCTTCTGACATTTTCTAAACATATATTGTCCATATGCTCATCGGTTTCTATTTTGTTTAAATTACTCTTGTTACCGATGCACTCTTTTATAGCAAGTAATTCAAAGCTGTTGTGGGGGCCCGAAGAAGCGCATTGGTAAGTAGCTCCTACTTTCCTATGCTACAATGTGCTTTTGCCTAAGTGCAGTCTCCTATTAGTTTCATTACTCGACCCGTTAGAGTTAATTAAATCCGTAATACTATCACAAGTGATATTTGTTTACCTCAAAATTTTCCTACTTACTCATATTTATATTCTACCGTGCTTGCAAAGCTGTAGCACACAGGATTATACAAACCGATGCACAACACCAATATTTCACCAAACAGTGGCATAGAAACGAACATAATTGCGTTAAGTTTATTAGTGTGTTCCGCCGTAAGTATAGTCTGCGGTGGAACACTATCTACCGATCCAAAATTATAAACATTTATTAACATGAAGAAAGTAATTACAACTATTAAAACGGTGCAAACAGCTTATTCGGTGCAGTTACTGAATGACAATTATGAAATAGAGTGGAACACAGAATGCGAATTAGCTGCTATGTCCTTTGAAAATGATTCCCTCCGAGCCTTAGTCCAATCAAATATTAAAAATAACACCCTCTTACGATTGTTCTGGATTCAACAGAAAAATTTCACTTAATCTTCGTATATCTCTCGGTGTATACGATTCAGTAATTGCCAAACGTGAGGAGAAAGAGAGGATGACAAACGTTTCAAACGTGTTATCTTTAGGTCGAGTAATAGATACCGTTCAGGTCGCTCGGTTACTTTTCATTATCACGCCATCCGTCTTATTTGTCAGAGTATGTAGGTACTAACACTATTAGTTTCCTTTCTGAGGGCGCAATACAGCCAAAAGTATCGTTACCTGTTCCATTTGTCGCCAGGGAAGATTGAAGATCTTCTTTATTCGACTTTGAGGTAAACTTAAAGGACAATAAACCTAAAAAGGTCATTAATGTCTCGCACTATGCTTTTGCCAGTAAGTTTCGTTGTATGTATTTTAATTAATAATAGCTATTCCTAAACTTATATCTAACACTTCAGATTTCATGCAATCTTTCCTATCAATTCAAGCGTAGTAGGAGACACTAATGCAAATATTTCACTTAGATACCGAAAGAAACACAGTCATTTTATTTCAGTGACAACACTGACGAATTCGTCGATAATTGAACTTGTTGGGTAAGAAGTACAAACGTTTTCTTACAGTCCTGCATCACTCGGAAGTTGTGATCAGAGCAATATACGCATTAGTGTTGATCAAGAGCGGTTTTGGTAAAATATAAACGAAATTATGTTATTCGTCGATTTATACTTCATGGAAGATAAGCTTAGGATTAAGAAGATGAGGAAGACGTTCTTCTGCATATGCTTTCCGCATGTATATATGTATGACGAGGTTTCAGGAAATCCTATTTATATACATAATAAGCGGCCGATCCTGCACTTGGACAGCCTTGAGAGCATTGATATTCTTTCGAAAACTAATGCCACAAATTCAAAAGAGATGTAGGTATTTTGTTTACTTCGTATTAGAGCCTAAAATGTTATCGGGCTTTAAACCCAACGAAAATACTCCCCTAGAATAGTAGCATTATTTCATTTGTTTCTCTCGTCCGATATACACAATAACGATTTATTTGTATAACATTGATTAGAACCTTGCACGGTAATGTATCTCGTGGATAAAGCATAATTCCACGCTGCAAATGTATTGTCAAATAGCTAAAACTCGCGCTGACACATACTTTACAACATAGCGTTTCGACATCTCGAAAAGTGGGCTAGACGATATCACACTGTCAAATTCCTAAGCACAAAATCCTCGGAGAAGCGTCCCGGAACGTGCGACGTCGCTAAATATCACAACATGTTTACCAGCGACTGCACAATAGGAATTCTACTCGGTCCGGAATGAAATAACTCCTGGTTAGTTAGCGGAGGAGCACGAATTCATGTAAATGATTAATGGTAATAGACCTACAGTAATTAATTAGCGGTGGAAATTTTGATTTGTGCGTAACACCGTTCAAGACATCTAATGCTTTTCCTAAATAATCACATCTGACGGTTGCTAGAACGTATACCTACCGTTCGTACTCCCTCTAGCTCATTTAGGCTACGATTGAGTTATTAGGGAATGTAACCACCCAATCATCGTTAAATTGTACTGAATGGTAGATGCGATACGTGTAAATCCGTTGGACATTGTAGGTGTACATACATGTAATCGTAATGGGTAGTTTGATGAAACAAGAAAGCACTCTTTATTCTTCCTTATCCTTGTTTAAGGTGAAAGAGTACTTATAATAGTTGCTGTTTACAATTCTTCAAAGGTAATCCAGCAAGAAGATAGTAACAACTGCGGAAGTAGAACAAGCACGCAAACATATCAAAGTTAGCTATTAATTATTTCGAAAACTAAAATGTAAATTACATCAACTTCTTCTGAAAACAAACACAAGAATATAGTTCCATTAATGCAGTGGAGAATAAATGCAAAGTATGCTGTCCAGAATAAAGTAAAGTAATAACAGGGGAAAAGTTGCAGTTTGACATGTTTAAGAAAACCAATTCCATTTCATAAAACAATTTCATTACTGATATTACCTACATGCAGCACGGAAACAAAAACCACACGTTTTCTCAAATATGTTGTTTGTTGCAAAGGACACGTCCATCAAACTCTCGGGATAAGTGTAGAGCGCTTTTCAGGACTTCAGTTTTTCATAGTGTTAAGGGGATTGTTGCTTCAGTACGAGTTGTCCAGAATCCTAGTAAATGCATTTCGTATTGTATGGAATAAATAATATATAAATGGTTACAATCTCAAATATAAATCTAATGCCCTTACTGATGGACCCACTTACTGATACTCACTTTATACTAAACACTATTAAATCATGGTATACTTAGAAGGGCGATAAGACTATGTGCTACAACTACAAAGGAATAGAAGGAATAGTTCTTTTAGACTATAAGATTTTAGCTCTAATAGTAAGAAATAGATTAAGCGTATATGCAAAAGAAGTAATAGCGAAATATCTAGAAGGAGGGAGATCCACAATAGACCAAATCTTCACAATTATACAATTACTGCACAATAGCTATGAACAAAATCTTGGGTTACGTATACTTTTCATAGACTATAAACAAGCATACGATTCAATTGATAGGGAAAAGTAGTACCAAGTCATGAAAAGACTAAGAATACCCACGATGTTAATAAGGTTGGTTAAAGCAACATTGAACGAGGCACTAAACAAAGTCATATTGGAAGAGCATCTGTCTAGAACGTTTGAAGTAAAAAGGTCCCTGATACACGGGACCCGTTATCGACAATCTTGTTTAACTTTACCTTGGAAGCTATACTGCGGACAAGTAGTATAGAACCCGTATGAATAATATATTACAAGGAGCAACAAGTTATCGCATTTGCAGATGGTATAGCACTGATTACAAGATCAAAACCCAAACTCTAGAGAATGTTTAAGAAACTAGAAGAAACTCAAGGAAAAATAGATAAGGGGAACATAGAATTTAGTTGTAATGACAGTAGGGAGTACGATTCGGAAGTAGTGAATACGTTCGAGTGTCGGAGATTGACGATTGCAAATAAAGCAAAGGACAATATAGAGATAGACGAATGAATGACAAAAGGAGGTAGAGCCATGGGAATGATAAATAAAACGATAAAATCCAAGTTGATAGCTAGAAAACCAAAGAAAGAATATATGACAGTAATTCGACATCTGTGATGTACGGCTTTGAAACTCCGACGTTAAGTCAGAAGAATACCCTAGAGTTAGAAAGGTGGGAAAGAAAGATATTATGCAAGCTTTATAGAGGTAAAAAAGCGGTGATGCCACATGGAGGAGAAGAACAAACAGTGAAGTGAGGGTGAAAAGCGTAGAAGAGGAACGCCAAAAAGGAAATGGTTGGAAGCGGATATTCGAGTACTGGGAATACCGGACTGGGCAACGTAAATATCAAATAGAACACTTGGAGAGGAATAGTGAAGAATAATGAAGCCATGGGCCACTAGGCCCTAAGTACCGTTATATATATACTTAAATGTCAGCAGGAAGAAGCCCTATTTAAAAAAGAAAAGAGGAAAAATAGTGTATTTTGAATACCGATTAATATCCTTGTGCCTTCGATATTTTTCGAATAAACAATTTATGTAAGAATGTGTAAGTGCAAATTCTTCCTCTTCAACATGGATTCCTGAAGTAACGACTACCACCAAACATTTTCTTTACTTTAGAAACACTCAATTCTTTGGATAATCGTGGTGGAATGGATATTTTCTGAATTGTCCTTTCGTATTCGTTCAACACGGTCAATCATAAACTGCTATTGAATAAATTGGTCCTAATTGGATGAAACGATAACATTGTGTATCTACCGGAATTATGCTTATCCCGTCGAGCTAATTAATATAGTTTACGTGATATTTTGCTTTATATATTGGTCTGGTTCGATCAATTATTATAATAACAACATTATTAGTTGAAATTGACGACTAGGTTGGCATGCCTTAATCTAGAACCACTGGGCGATTGTGTTATCTGGTTTCTCTGTTACGCAGCTCTAATTAGTAAATAGGTATCCATATCTGTCTACTGCTTCATCTCAACTTATTGTCCTCGATAATAACACAAGCAAGCTAGTTTTCCGTTCCTTCCCTGGCCTCGATAGTATATAATATGGCATAAATTGACAGTGAGTTAAGCTTTAGGTTAGAACTTGATTTCTCTCTAGAGTAGGAAATTGGGAGAGATCGTCAAGATTCGCATAGATAAGGTAGGATTCCAAAAGTAGATCTATGTATTTTCTATTGTAGGATTGTAGGAGATTAGAGGAGAATTAAAGTAACCAGATGAAGCAAATTGCTGTGTCGTGTCAGTTCATCATCGATTAGGGAAACAAGTTATGTATGAAGCATCCAATCTCGAAAAGGATAAGTTATGAAAGATCACGCTACCTTTGATCTATGTTGATGTTCTAGTTGAAATTCTTCAAAACGAATGGATAAAGGTTTGTCTCTTCCTATAATTTCCTATCAGACAATGTCGTCAGAAACCATATCGGACGATGGTAACTACGTACTCCTTTTAAGAGCTTAACCCAGTTTCTTGCTTCTAAAGCAAAAAGATCGCAAAACTCTTAGTATGCCTGAATTGTAGGAGCTCCTAGAGATTACGTTGGTGAACTGGTTTTAGTCTTCCGTAGCTCTAATTGGTAAACGAGTTTCCATACCCATTCTCTGCCAGTTGTTAAAACACATTTCGGTATCTGAATCAGAGGTCAAGTAATTTTCCGTTGCTTTCCCAATTCCAATGGGATACAGGAAGGGATAAGTGGACGCTAGATAAACATTTGTGTTAGGAAATGATTTCTTTTTGATCTAAGGAGTGGAGCAGGGATCATGTCCGGCGTGGAAAGAGTCGAATTATTCAAGTAAAGCCATATACTTTTTACCAGGATTGTAGAAGCGTATCTATCCGCCACCCAAGTTATATCAGAAACTGAAAATTAGAAAGGTACAGAGATGGTTGCCTAAATTGAGGCTCCAGATAAGGCTCACATACCGATCATGATAACCTCTTGAGTGAGGACAATATGCAATTGGTCAACTTCAGGTTAACTTTGATTTTGATACAATCGGTGCATTTCCTTTTGCAAGGTCATTTGCAAACAAATGCGAAGTTTTGGAACGTTACACACTAAATAAATGCTCAAGAAAGATGTCTTTAAAAGGCATCTTTAGTGAATGTAGCGTAATTAGTTTTAAGCATTGTATTATTTTCGTTGGTGTACATATTTCGGCTTGAATGGGGAATGCGTGAAAAATTGTTGCTGTTATATAAATAATAATCATAACAATAATGATGATGGTTAATTCAGCGGTGTTGTTCTTGTTTAACCTCCAAAAATACAACCAATGTAACTGATTTTCCAAACATTTCTTTAAAGTTCCTCTACGTTTATGTATTTATGGTATGACAATTTCGGCAGATCAGAGCAATACAGTACATCATGAGAAATAGCCGATACAACAAGCTTTGAAGAGGTCAATAAACATGAAGCCCATTAATATATAATTTTGTGCCCAAAGATGCTCGTATGAGCCTATCAGCAAAAAGAATATACCAAACCAACAACACTCTACATGTCCCACAACAGTCAACAAATTGAAGGCAAATATTTTGAACAGAGGCACGGGCTTGCTATGGGCAATAGTTTATTACCATTTCTGACCGATTTGTCTAGGAGAAATTTTGAAACTCAATTTAAGAAAAATGCTAGGTATTTCTAGAGGATTGAATTATCTATGTAGACGACATATTTGCGTACCTCAAAGGATATGTGCATCTGCAGTGTTGAGTTTGTATTTTATTTACTGTAGACTAGATTTTTCTATAAGTTAAAACCTGATGACTTTTGGATTACGTAGCACATGTTACTGTTTTCCAATGCGGTCTATTTTTGAGGACGCATATTAGTGAGAATTATTTTTGCACCGCAAACCTAGACCTTTCTTATGGCGGTTTATTAACGTGCTATCAATTAATTTTTAACGTCCTTAATATCATGATGGGCCAGTCAATTTTATTTTCCATATGATACTGTTTTCACCAACAGCAATACTTCAAAGTTTGAACAGTGGTTGAAAGAAATACTTTACCACTAGAGCACAGTAGACTTTATAATTCTATTTCTATATCCCTGGTACTAGAAAGGACATGTACTACAATATGATGCTTCCTATTCACTCGTAATTGTAGTATGCTGCAGTATGATGTAGTGCATGTTTTTTTCTAATGTCCTCCGTTCTGCAGATTCCAAGGGATATGTAACTACTTCGTTATTTTACTGAAAACGGTTGATTGTGAGTTATCAAAGTAGTTATCTATAATAAAATTTTGAAATTGCTACTGCCACAATAAATTATATATTATATTCTCCCTTCTCTCGGTTATGGTGGACTTTGGTAATTATTAGGATATTAATAGTTTGCAAATAAGCAAAAACATGTTCAAAATTTTCATGTTTACATACTCAAATCTTTCTTAAAGCTTTGGTAACATTGCATTTGTTATAAGGACTTGTCTTTCAAAGAACTATCAGAAGAACACCTGCAAGAAGAGACTTGTTGATTGTCTCTACTAGAAATAGGATTAATCAATTGCATTGCATTTATCAATGAATTATGTAATGCATTTCACCCAACTAAATATAAGCATACATATTAGGCAAATAGAGGTGTATTACAAGTCGCCACAAAAGTGTCCTAATATATTCATTAATGAACATGAGAGAAATGGATGGCCTGCAATAAGTGGAAAGATGAATACGTAAACGGGGAAGTTTGTATTGGAAATTATGCGACCGCGTTCACCATGCGATAACACTTTGCTCTCTGTTCCTCTCCACTTTGTCGGATTTTCCTTCATCCTCTCTCCAGTTTGTATAAATTGTACGGTCAAATACTGAATTGATTATCCAAACACCCCGGCGTAAATTCTGCGAGGGAGAATAATGATTTAATAAAGTAAGTAATACCTGGCATTATTGCACTAGTCTAGGGTTTCGAGAGAGGGCTCAATATAAATACGCGTACGTTGATTCGAGTTGTTAAGGGCGTATAATGTGTGACACTTTAAATAAGCCTGTATAAAGGAGTTGGGATAAACGTTGAAAATGTTCTTCGCAACAGCGGTATGGCAAAGACAAAAAAATAGCTTCCAAATGTGAGTTTCAATTAAAAGAATAAAACAGAAATGTAAAGCTCAAAACCTCAACATCTATCGACTTTGACACGAACATAATTAAAAATTCAAGGCTAACAATAATAATCACAATAATACTAATCCTTATTGTCTAACAGTAAAGGCGATTTGCAGTACAAAAGAGAAAGAGTAACAATGCTGATAAATACAAGCATGCATCCAAGCAGAGGTACAAGCTCAAGAGATTGAGTTATAACAAGAAACTAAAGTAATCGCTGTATAAATAACGTAAGTAAAGAGAGAGAATTAAACTGAAATATTGCATACAAAAGAACAGATAATAATACTAATACTTAAACTTATGGAATAGGCAAGCACTGTTCCAATTTTCAAATACATGTACCTACTCTATTCAAAAGAAGCATATGAAATAATACGAAAGCTTGCTAACAAAATATTAACAATTTACACAGGCTGCAAGAAGGAAGAACAACACAAAAGATCGGGTAACTTAGCGGAATAAGACAATATAGCGATGATAATTATTAATAGGTACATAAATATGTATTAAATAGACAAACCAGTAAAAAATATGAAGCAGATTTTGATTACCTCATCGGTACTGATTCGACTTTCGTTTGATTATAATATAATATAATTATAATATAATTTAAATTTCAATGCCTAATATAGTTATGAAGAATCTAAAGAAGAAAGAAAAAATGAGGAAAATGATAATAATGGGAAAACAAAAAATTGGGAGTAATTCCGGAATAAAATGGAAGAAAACTCAAAAGAAATTCAGAGGATATATAAAGAACTTGAGAAGAGACAAAAAAGAGTATATTGTAGTATGGTAATACTCCATTAGTAAAATTATCAATAATAAGATGTAAATTTTATAGAAAGCATTCTTTAAGAAATAGAAAAGCGTTGTAAATATATACCACACACATACACTTAAAACATTTCATAATCTAGAATTCCAAATTGCTATAACGACGTGCAAAAACAAATTAAGTTTGTTTAAGCGACGGAATGGGATGGTCGACGAAAAAGTCAGATAAAAATTTATATAGAATACCAGGGTTGAAAAGAAGCAGACCACATCGAAAAAGAAATTGTTGTTTACAAACGACGAACAGACCAAAGAAAAAGAAGTACAGTAAAAGGAAAAGACCAAAGAAAAGAAGTGAAGAAAGAATTCAAGAGGGAGGGAGAAGTTAAGAATTAGAAAACAAATTAGACTTATACACACTAGGTAATATATTTTGATTGTATTGTTCATTATTTTGTTAATATAATACCAAAATTTTATAAATTATTATTTGTAATAAATTTTGCTTTCTATAAAATTAACTAAAATTCATACTACAATATACTAATTAGAGATAAAACAGGGCAATTATTAGTGACATGGAAAGATGAAAAAATTATTTGGAAGAACTACTAAATCAAGACTAGGAACCAGACATAGAAGAGGACAACAGAATGGATACAGGCATGGAAAACAAAATAAAAGACATAACAGATCAGGAGGTAGGAGAGGGCTAAAAAATGGAAAAGCACCCCGAATAGACAAAATTGCAGAAATTCTTAAGAACATGGGAGCAGAAAGGAGGATAATGCTGAAGAAACTACTAAACAGAGTATGGAGGGAAGAAAAAATAGCATAGGAATGGGAAGTGAGATAAATAGTGCCAATTTATAAAGCCGGGAATAGAACAAAGTGCAGCAACTACAGAGGGATCACGTTAATTGGGACCACAACCAAAATATGCGAGAGGATCGTCGAGAAAAGGGCAAGACAAATAATAGAAGGGATTTTTTGAAATCACAGAGTGGATTTAGGTCAGGGAAAGTTTACAAGATCACATATTCACACTCAAGACAATAATAAACAGAGCTCTGGAACTGAGGAAAACAATGTCCATAGCACATTTGTATATGAAGAAAGCGTTAGATAGAGTGGCGCGAAGGAAAATATGGCAAGGGCTGAGGAAAACGGGAGTAAACGAAGAACTAATAAGAATATGTCAAAGTATGTATAAGGAAACAAGAAATGTAGTGATAGCTAAAAACGAAATATTCAAAGAATGTATAACTAAGCAAGGAGTTAGACAAGGATGTAGTTTGAGCCCCTACGGTTCATTATATACACGGATCAAATAATAAAAGAAGTAAACAGAAAAATGGGACCTGGAAACGTTGGATATAGAAACATGAAACAAGTACTCATACAGCAATTCGTGCTTGCAGCTTACATTGCAATATTAGTAAACCGGCAAGAAGACCTAGAAGAAAAACTATCTGTGTGGAATGAGCTACTAAGAAAATAAGGCATGAATGCAAATAAAACCAAAGTGGTGGCAATATCAGTACAGGAAGTGAAAATAAGTATTAGGATTGACAACGACGAAATAGAGCAAATCAAACAACATAAATACTTGGGAGTGTCCATATCACACTCAGTACAACAAGAGGAAGAGATAAGTAACAGAATTAGCACCATGGACAAACTACTCTATTCGCTGAGTGAATACACGGCAGAAAAAAAGAAGGAATAAAAGAAAGTGCAAAGATGAAAGTATACAAGGCGATCTATAGACCAGTTCTAACATTCGGAAGTGAGACGTGGATAATGAATAAGAGACATAGAAGCAGAGTAAGAGCGGCGGAAAGGAAATACCTCAGTCGAGCATGCGGAGTCAGAAGCGAAAAATAAGAGGAAAGTTAAAAATCGGAAGCGTGGAAGAATATATAGAAAAACGACAACTAGGTGACATGTGACACGTTCAAAGAATGGATAAAACAGTGCAAGTGAAAGACGTATACGGAGCTAAGTGGCAAGGGAAAAGAGGAAGAGGGAGATCAAAGAAGTCGTGCGACGACACTATCGTGAATCCTGGAAAAAGAGGCATCAAAAAGGCAGACGCAACTAGATTGGCAAAGAAAAGGAAGATTTGGGAGGAGATAGACAAAATCATCGTGCCTACACCCAAAAGGGTAGAAAAGTTTACTGAATATATATATTATATATGTATAATATTGTCCGAAATTAAAAATTAAACGCATGAAAGTAATTAATTATCCAGTGCATCTGCTGGTAATATCTTAGACACTAACTAAATGAATATAATAAGGTACGAAGTAAATCGCGGATTCCGATTATAACAGTGTCAGATTCAAATTCACTTTGAAGCAAATTCCCAACTCAAGATTTAATGCTTTAACAGTACTAGGCAAACGATGTGGAAAAATTCGCTGCTTACATGTAACCAGCAGCGCAATAACTTTTTAAATCGACCAGTTCTACAAACAAAATGCATATAATTGAATATTTGCATTTCTGACTAAAGTTTAAGCGTAATCATATGCGTTTGGAATGGGTCAGCGAGACATTTCTCGAATGATTTCCATTTCCAAGTAGAAAAGAATAATGCGAGATGTTGAACATATCGATTGAGGGCGACTAAATACGAAGTTCAACGTTCCGGGGATGGATATCTTGGCAGAAAAAATAAATTATATGAAAACTAGACGGCATCCTCATTTGTTTTGCGCTTGCAGTGATGCTTGAAGGCGCCTAGCAGACTGCATCGTAAAATTTTTGGCACAAGAAGCGCCCAATGGCTGCGACCGTTATCGGACAACGGATGCCGCAACACTAAATTTTAATCAAGATAGGACCGCACCCTCAAATCGAGATATGTTACTGCCGCTCCAATTACATTAATTTTGTTTAGATTTGTCGGCTTCCGGCCGCGCGGGAATTTCAAGTTTGTAAATCTCCTCCGTTGGAAAAGAAAAGCTTACGCCGCGCATTCTGATGAAATTGCAATACTGCGCTATTGGAAGCGTACAATTAACTTTAATGGCATTTTAAGTAGGGAAAATGAGCATTGCTTTAATTGGCAATAAAATGGGCGGAGAAAGACAGTGAAAATAGGATGGCTGGGTATGATGACAAATCTAAATTATTTTCATATATTAATGCAATTCTAAAAACATATAAGTAACTAATGGTTAATGGCAATTAATATGACAAAACTATTTGGTGCATATGTGCTGGAGGGAACCTGTATGACATTAGAGGTGGTATATAGCTTAGAAAGAGCTCCTAAGGCTACAAACAATTGCTACGCAAACAGAAAGGGCACCTTCCCGTAACGCATTGGTCGACTTCAATATATGTACAAGGTGGGCGCCATAAATTCTCGGCGTGATGTAAAAAGAGTGAAGTTAGTAAAATATAACAATGTTTATTTTTCAATATAATTTCCCGAAGTTCAATACATTACCTACAACAATTAATTATTAATTCTATACTCTGTTAAAAATAATCTGAAATTTTTCCATCAAAATGTTCTTAAAACTATTGTCCTTAAAGTCCTTTTCTTTATAAAATAATACCATCGTTTCATCTCGTGTGACAATGGGATCCAAAATCGATTTGAGGTTATCTCCACACATGTCGAAAATCGAAAGTGCACATTCGATCCGACGTTGGCGTCGAAGAGCGGAAAGAAGAATCTTATTCATACTCAAGTGGTCACGGAGACTTCGGCTAATACTTGTTTCAGAAATGTTAAACATTACTGCTAATTCCATCATTCCCAAACGATAAAACCTGCGCTCAACGTACAATTTCTTAACCATGTAATGTAGCTTTTCCTAATATAATCCCTTATGCAAAATGGAAAGGCAAGAATAAAATTCTTGATACAAATAAAAATTAAAACAGCAATTCTTATTATATTAGGTGCTCAAATCGATCTCCCAATTGAGCAGAAAAATAGCCTAATATATTACCAAAGTTTTATTGGTCATTGATTACTGTCTCGTGACCAATACTTCGCAATTTATTTGTCATTTTTTATTTTAGTTGTCTTACAATTAGGTTGTCTGCTCTATTATTTTGAGCACAGTAAAAAGAATATTTAATATAATCCCATAGAGAAAGAGTGTTTGCTGCCAAGTTAGGTGGGATAGCTACCCAACGTCTTGTTCTACAGGCAGTTATTAACTTATCTTGAAGGACGTTTCTTAACAAGTCTTGCTCAATTCTAGCCTTATGCACAAACCAGTCATCTTGCTAAAACCAAATATCATTCAAAGTGATATCTTGGAGGCACTGTATCGCTAGTATAATATTTTGAGGTAAATGTAGGTATACCTTAGTATTAAGATTCCCGTTTATGAAAGGGGATTCAATTATGTGACTCACCAATAGACCTGCCCATACGTTTACTTGCTGTGGATACTTAGTTCCTGCATCATCCACAATTTTGTATTTCCCGAAGACCAATATTGAGCAACCAAAGAATTATGGTGCTCGTTTAAACGAAACGAAGATATTTTGAACAAAATTTTCATTATTATAACATAGTTCCAATACAGCTTCAGATAATTTGAATTCCTCGTAGTTGGGGAATATTTCATTAGTTATTTTGTAATCTGCAAGAGCGATATTTATTCCGTTTTAAAACATTAGCTATACTTGCTTAGTAAGGTTTATAGAAACTGTCGTCAGTCAAAAGATCACGTACTCGACATTCTTTCTATGACTTAGTTTTTCGAAATTATTAATAATACGCCGTAGTCTTTGCTGCGCCGTTTCTGAATTTAAATAGGAATGAACGTCCAATTTCTCTTGTAGATTGGTTTCAATGATAACATTTTATATTTTTTGGTTCAAGTAAAGAAAAATTTATAGTTGATAAATACAAAGTAGATTTTAATATTATTTAAGAAAATAAAATAATATAAGTATCATTGAAAAACGGGCGGTATTTGGTTTAGTAATATTCGCTACCAGAATGTCTGTCAGTTTCCCTTTGTAATGAATTAATAATATATTCTAAAGAGAAAACAAACGTACGGTATTAGAAGTTGCACAAAAAGGAAGAGACTTTGTCCTTAAAGCTTATATTGGATTGAATGTAATAGCTATAGTTAATAAAGCAAAACAAAGTGATATATGCTGCTATGATAATAAAATAGATAAATATATAATGTGGTCGAAACAGTAATAAACAAAAAATTATGTTAAACAAGATGCGACTAGGCCTTGTGGAAACTAAAAAAATTAAGGACGGAAAGAAAATGACAACGAAAAAGGTAGGCACAGGAATGGCCTACGAATATAATGTCAGAAAAATACCAATCGGCTTAAAAAAGGTGATTAACTCCCACCTGCAGTACGAGTCCGATGCTTGGGGCCTCGATTCATGAGCAATATAAGAACGCTCAGCGCTTTTCTTAAAGAGAAACGTTGCAGTTTGCAACGAATTCGCATCCTAGCACTGTCTGCTCTAAGTGGAAAGGATCGAATGAACTAGTCGCAAGAACAAAGTCTAGTATCGAATAAGGATTTTGCAGTACCGAATGCCGAATTTTGAATGTTAACTCTGAATAAAATGAAGAGTGAATCTATCGTGTTTAAAGTTCGAGTGAATATGTGTAAGCCTCCAATTAATATCACGTGTTTGAGGCGCGAATGAATCTCATACTTTTCCTAAAGAAATTATTTTAACGTACTACTAAAATCAACTGCAGACAATCAGAAAGATTTTCTCCTTTTGTAGTGTTATTCCTGTGGGTTTTTCTTCTTTGTTATCCCACTTGATGCTAGAGTTGGTAGACGGAGTTTAGGTATGTTTGTTATTAAATATTTCAAGATTCGCCTTTATAGTCGGAAATCTACGTGAAAAATAATTAATGTAATGTAATGTAATGTAAAATGTACAACTTTATGGCTCTTCCTTTGCTAGCACCAAAGTGAAGTTCTAGTCCTTCCACTTATACCTTAGCAGAACATCAACCAATAGGTGAAAAACACTAGAGTTGGCTCAATGGGATTGTTTGGATGTGAAAGTATTAAAAGTAAGGAAAGTAGAACGCCTAATATGCGTGCAAATGGAATACTTCGCGAAGGCTAATATTGAGCTGGTAAATGGGAGACTCGTAGATTTTCTGAAGAATTTTGGAGATCAGAACTTATGAAAAGTAAAAACCTACATCATAGAAGGTTTGTTTAGTAGTGGTCTACAGTGGTTGACATTATGGCACATCCTCTTTGTAGTCTGCAGTTACTACACTTGCAATTCATTTGTAATAGAAACAAAGGTATACATGTTTCTATTTTATAGTTCCTTGAGGAGGGATGTTTTTGTCGCATTGTTTGGAGTTCTAAGACAACTTAAGTGCCTGTAACTTGATATGGAAAGATATTTATTTGAAAGCGTTTAACTGTCGTTTTTCGAGATGAGTTATGGAAGTCGATCTTCAGCTCTGTACACCTCACATCTAATATTACGATTCTTTGAATTTGATTTATATTCCCAGATTTTAGAACAACTATCTGTTTAATCATATCAGTGGCTGTTCTCAAGTATATCCTGTTTCTGTACCTCCATTAATTCTGTCACCTTCTTATTCATTCTCCCATCATTTCTTATAATTCTACTAACAAAAGTCTAGTCTTATATTTTTCAAAATTTATACGAAGTTATTCTCGTAAAATACATATTTCGATTTTCCTCAGGGACGCTTCAATTTCATCCAATAAATGAGGGCTTTTATCGTCATTTTAGGTGGAAATTTGGTACGCTGTTCCAAATACGTGCATTTATCTTTCCGCACGACACTTTTACGATACAGCTCGATATTCGCTATTTTGGAGCGGGAGCAAAAATTGTAAATGCCCGTTCATTTGTTTTATACTCGTCTTGATGGGGAGAGGGATCAGCAAGACGCATTACCATTGCACCTTTTTCGGCTTTCGAGACGAATTTAAGGTCGTCATATAATGAAGAGTCGCAATTTCAGCCAGTTCGAGCCATCGAAAGGAGAGGATCACCCACTTCCAACGGGTCTTGTTCGCATCAGTTTGGTTTCCTCTTCTAACTCAGCAACGTGATATCGTTACATTTCGCTCGCAGTCACGCTTGTTACATCGAACTGCTGCGTGGTAAAGTACCCAGTATGCATAATACATGAGAATTTGGAAATACGTGCAATTGAATCTAGAATAATATTTATCCTGGTTCTGTATAGCTATTACCGCTGTAATTTAGTTATTTTTGTTTACTTTAATAATACTTTGGAGTAATCGTCCGCATTCGCGGTAAAATAACATACACACGTCTGCAGAATGTGTATTTTATGGAATCCCGCCCAACTTCTTACTACCGTACTAACTTAACAGATGTTTACTTTCGGTCTAGCGTTTTGGTTGATGCTGTGCTAACGGGAAACCTAATTTTACCAGTTCCAAATGTTTAAATACCTTAATCGGAGGAAAGTGACATAAACGTATGTAAATTAGGTTATACTATGCATAACTATTGTAGTACTTGATATTAACACTCAAGGGCGCTACGATATCACAGTGTAGTTTTAGCTGTTTCAGGTCCCTCTCCTTGTACAATACGGCACAACAAAAGAATAACCTATCACTAGCAAAAAAATGATCAACAGTCATGAACTAACCATTCTAAAGAAACTTTAGGTCAATCAAGCAGTGATATATAATTTAAAATATGCGTTCAATTCCTACCTATTATACCTTTTCATCTAGCCTAATCTCTGAGATTGTTTGCAATGACATCTACGGGTTTTCTGCTGAAGATTTAATGGTTTCTCTTCGAGCTCAAACAGAAAAGGAAAACAAAGCAATTCTATAACTTTATCTCACTATTGTTAATGCAATGAACAAATGAGTTGAAGACAACCGAAGAAAACATAAAGCAAGCAGCCAAGGTGTAGTAACCTTACGGCCATGAATTAAATTGTTCTTAATATTCCTTTACTATTGATCGCATATAGGAAATGCAGCCAATTACGAATACAGAAAAATGAAGTTAGACAGTGCTAAGACTAGGACGACGGTAATTGAAAATAAATCAAAATCCATATCCCGAAGATGTGTGTATCTCCGATGTCAACGCTCATTATTCTTCTTCTGAGCTTGAACTACGCCCATAAACTGTGTTTCTCCTTATTTCATCCCTTATAACACTTCAATTTTGTTCTCAGGATGACGAGTTTTTCCGATACTGTGTAACAGCGTATTAACTCTTCGCACTCTGCACGTTGCTTTACCTAGTTATATCACCAGCGTATTTTTGCAGGAATGCATCTGAGAAACAAGACGCCTAAAAATACATATACTTGTGGGTATATTTGGTTTTATTCATTTTATAATTATATTTTTCTCACGAACAGGAAGCATGAATGTTAAGGTTTGCAATTCAGCAGCTTTGGATACAGTCACCCACATGAACTTTCAATAGACTCTTTTTAACCCCATTTCTTCAAAATCAAGTAAATCTTCATTACCACTTAGACCTAAGTGTTTAGCCACGCTATTAACCATAGGAAGGTCAAGTAGACGATAGAGCGGCAATAAGTGCAACGATGCCCCTTTGAGAACTGTATTTAATTTAAAGCAAAAAAATTTCTGTGAAAACCCTTGTCTAAGTTGTAAAATGGTTACATTACCATCTATTCGTATACTTGAGTGTGCTTATTTAAGAAAGCCTTCTGCTCATTAAATATATTAGAATATTTACTGAATTATATTATTATATTATTATAATATTGATTTGTTCTTGCTTCATGTGTGCGTGGACGTATATCTTATTTTTTAATTTCTATAATTATGTATATTCACGAATTTTATACTGTATGTATTATAAAATGAAAATAAATTATTACTATTATTATTACTATTAGAAATCTAGGCGTATACCTTTCAAATGCGGAATGCAGATCATGCATATCATAATCATAATTAAACGTATAATATCTCTGAAGCGCACCCATCAGAGCTATAGAACAAACTATGACTATCTTCATAGTGAAACCAACGGAATTCTAAGGGTTGATATATGATCTTTTCTGACTGGGTCTATTCAAGCTGAAACATATGAGCATCTTCTATAGACTGCTGGAATCATCGATAAACTGAGAACAGTTCAGGAAAGGATGATATGCGCTACAGTACAGTTGAGGGAAGAGGACAAAACGCCTTGACTAAAATTACGTGAAAGGTTACAGCCATATCTACAGCCTAAACAGAAGGTAGGATATAATGCAAAGGAAAATAGTGTCGGAGAGATGTTAGATCAGAATATCAAAAAATATCCAATGCTTACTAAGAAAATTAATGGAAATTATGAAGGATCTAAGCAAGATCCCACTTGAAGGTGACTAAGCAAGTCCCGACCACAAGCACGAAGGAATTTAGATCACCAAATTTTAACGAAAGAAGCGAAATAAAAAGTAATATACAAAGGATGCTACCAAAAATCTACGAATTGAATATATCTTTTCGTCATGTTTCACCAAAATTACAATGTATCTTTTCAATAAAATTCCCAGCCAATTAAATACACTTCCAATGTGAAATTAATTTCTTAAAGTCGTCCTCAAAGAACTTCCTTGGAGTCTCTACAATCTATACATTTATAGCAATGGTACTAGTTTTTTTAAATTTGGGCACAGATAGAAATTATTAGGAGTCAGATCTGACGAATACATTGCATGTGTAACCAATTCCCAGCGTAATTGGTTTAAAACGTCGTTTGTTCTTCGTGCGGTATACAGTCTTGCATTGTCCTGTCGCAATAACGGACCCCCGGGCTACTTCTAGTATCTAGTGTTTGCCGCAATAGGTTACCCAAATTAGTAGGACAATATACTGCGTTAATTTTAATACCTTTTTCGAAATAATCCATAAAAATGATTCCCTTTGCAATTCCAGAAACTGTAAGCGCTATTTTTACAGGGAATGGAGTTGCATGCGCTTTTACTGGAGGCCCCTCTTCTTGTTTGTGCCATTATTTAGATGGATTTTCATTAGTAGTTTTTAAACGTTGCCATAGTTGATCACTGTAAGGTGTTAAGGGGTCTAGAAGTTGGCGGCATGTGTCGGACTTATTGACTTTTTATTCCAGTCCCAATAGCCTTAGTACCCAGCGGGCTGAAACCTGATTCAAGCCCATATCTTGGTATAAAATATTATGAACCGGCCGCTTACCTATTTCTACATTGACATTAGTTTCAAACAAGAATAAGGAGACTGCGGTTAGAATAATATATCAAACAATAAATAAAATTACTTTTACCATACTTTTCGGAAATAAATCCAGATACGGCAACTAAGTTGTTATCCTCAGTGGAAAACTGGGGGAATACTACTGCAGGAGTCTCTGGCAACTTAGTTGTCCACTTCTGTAGAATTAAATAGTTGCAAAAATGCGCATTTAAGTACACACTGGGGGAATTTATTAATTGCATTCTGATATGCACAAACCTCTACGAAATAAGTTGTCAGGAATGTGGCATAAAATACATTAGGCAAACAAAACGATCAATCCTAACACGATACAAGGAATACATTGCACAGTTTCGATTCAACAGGCCGGAAAAAATCAGGTATGGCTCGATATACTTTGAACAAAACGCACGCTATGCCAATAGAAAGAGAAATATGAATGCAGATGGAGGACCTATTCCAAATTACAAATTGTACAAGCTACAGAATTAAATTCAGATGTAGGGCACTATCATTCAACCGTTACGAGGATGAATTTCATGTTTAGAAAAAATGCACGCTCTTTATAATGGGAGATCAGGGTCAACAGTGTTTTGGTGTTTTTCTCGCAGGCGTTCATACTGTGATGTTTATTGTGCAGTGCTTTAGAGTTGTACAGTGCTCGTTCTATGGTGTTCGTCTTGGGCGTTAGCTGTATATTGCTAGTAATACTTACTGAATAACCCCAGTTTTCTACTGAGGATGGCAACTTAGTTACCGAAATACGTATCTGGAGTTATTTCCGAAAGGGGTGGTAACGGTAATTGTATTAATTATTTCATATATGTTTTAAACACTAGTTTCACGAATAGTTATTGCCTATCATCTTTCAGTAGATTTTCCACGGCAGCAGCGTTTCTTGAATTTACAGTGATGCTCGGACGTCTACTAATAACGTTCTTCCAGCTTTAAGATGATCGACACGTCGATGAAGGGTACTTCTAGATTCTTCAGACCCGCCAAATACATCTCGCAGCCGTTGAACGATTTCTGAAAATCTTCCACCCTTAGTAATAAAAAGAGAATGATAGCTGTTTGTGATTTAGTTGCGTCTTCCATGATTGCAAAATAGGCGGTATGGAAATATGTCTGTATCAGTCAAGTAGTCGAAGTATACTAAACAATATTGCACGGGATGGCTGCATAAACGTGTTAAGACTTGTCTCTCATCCATAGTGTGACCTATAAGAGTTAGGCAAATGAATTGGAATTTAATTCGTAGAATATAATCTCTCGACTATAAGGTGCAGAGAATAACATTAGTCTACCATTTGAATTGTAAAACAAAATCAACAGTGTTTAATGTAAGCAAAGCACACTTGATTTGATGGGGATATTGAGCACGAATGATCAAAATTAGGTTAATTGGAGAAGCAAGCGATTGGCAAAAGACAACTGGAAGGTAGAAGTACAAAGAAATACATGAGGGGCAATTAGACAAATTGATTTAAATACTAATAACTAAGCAACAATAGCAAAGCAGAAAGAAAATAAATATACTTACGTCTTTTATGTATTGTTGATCTCTTCCTACATTGTATTTCAAGTATAACAGACCAGTGAATCACTTTTACATTGTATCTCTTATATTTTCGCGACAACCGCCCTATTTTACTGAAATAACCCGTTTGCAATAAATTGACATCCTATGCTTTACTTTCATATCCTTATTCAAACCAGATTATTCTACTTTTTTCTACAAACCCTAATTTGCAATATCAGTTTACGGCTAAAATTTGTCTCTTTATGTACTCGTATCTAGTCACAGGGGAAACAGTCAGTTCACAGTACATTATAAAGGCTAACTACGAACCATGGCAAAATACCATAGTAATAATATTTTTCAAACTCTGTTACAAACTTAATACAAAATCGAAAATTATCGGATGCATTAAATTTCCATTGAAATTCTTCTTTCATTGCGAAACCGAATGCGTAAGTTCATGTTCCTTGTTTACGACCAGTCCTGAATTTCGCATTACGAGCGACTAATAAACTTCTTCTTTGGTAAGTTAGTAGTTCATATTATTCTCTACTTCGCCATTCCCTTTAAATTACAAGTTTTAACAATGCTCTGTAAAAAACTGGGTCATATTGCCACCAGCTTTTATGAATATTTCAAGTTTCTGGCTACACAGTACGAAAATTAAATTTGGAATGTAATTGCTAATTCTTGCGCTCTCTTTTGCACCCCATTAAGGAGATCCGGAGCACTACACTCATTTAAGGACCAAAAAACATTTCACCTCCTTTCTGCCTTTAATAAGAAACAAAAACCCCGGTGAATATTAATCTGTCGTACCGGAACGGAATGTCGAAAAGAAATCGTAAAGTTCTTTTGGTTAATATTGTTGAAGTCAAATTACATTTTAGTATGTAAAGATAAAATTTATAAGAATTCTTAGCGACATTTGGAAAGCAAACGTTTAGATTTAATATTTGCTAACGCTATCGTAAACACAATTAGAAATATAAATAGGGGCCATCTCTTTCTAATCAGTGCAACTTGACCACATTTTGTTCTTCTATTCATTCCTCGAATCATTGCTTTGGTATGAATACATTATCCATTCCACGTTACTTGTTTGCGATATTACATAAGTGGCGGTTGGAATTTAGTTCTAATGTTATAGAAACTAAGCCTCTAATGGTATTTCTCACATAGAAAAATGTTTGCAAGGTAGACGTGGACGTGTGTAATGATATAGAACGAATTATTTAAATATAATCGAGAGCATTAGACCGTGTTTAAACGTTATTTTAATTTATCACCTAGGCCGCAGATATTTGTCTAATGGTTATGTTTGTGGCGATATTTAATTGCAACTGCTTATCATAACTGATCTGGTTCACGTACGCTACGGACATGCAAAAAAGGAAAAATAACTTAACGCAAATGTTGTTTCCACCTGGCAGTTTACACTTGCACAACTATTACCAAGTACTACGAATACGAATTGTTAATCCGGCCCATAAATCTTTATTTCATCAATTTCGTGAAAATTACAAAAGCTTTTCAGAGTAATTTCCATTTGATTAAATACATTTATTTCGGTGTGAAACAATGGTTTTTGATCATCCTTGTAGAGCCTCCATAATCCAGTTGGTTATAGCAAGTAAGTTTTATTTCATGAAGGATTTGAAATCGAACACTCTGTGGAAGTTCCTTCAAATTTACTAGGACTAACATCTGGCCAGCGGGATAAATCCGGAAGCAATTCACAGCGCAATTCGTTGAAAACATCCGGCATTCTTCGTAGGATATGGGGTCTTGCATTGTCCCATTGCAACGAGTCCAAAGCTAATTCAACTTCCCAGGCCGTGTCTTAGCGTCTACCGCAACGGCCCGGATAATAATTATAATAACACTCTGCGTTAATTGCAGTAAGTTTCAGTAAATAATCCATAATAATAAGCTCCACACAATCCCAGAATGCAGTGAGCATTACCTTTCAACCGACCGAATTCCATGTCTTCTAAGTGGATGTTCTCTTCTGGTTTACGCCATTTTTGCCAATTTGCATATTTACGCCAATTTTGACTTATGTTTGGTCTCAGGATTGAAATAATGTGTTTATGTTTCATCTGTAGTCAGCGCCGTAACGTGCTGCAAATTCTTATAGTTTTCCGGCATGTTTTGGACCTATTGAGTTCCTGTTCCGTTCCAAATAGCCTTGGTATCCAGTGTGCTAAAACCTTGTTCACGTCCAATCGTTACTGTAAAATCTCATGAACCGGTCGCGCATCTATTCCTATATTAACACTAATTTTAAGAATACATAATAAAAAAATATGTGCACCCTATCTTCGAAAAGTTAACAAATGAAAAACTTCTTATACGTTGTTTAGGAAATAACACGCAAAATAGCAACCAGTGCTACAAACAAAACGCTTTAGGCGACTGTGCCCAAACACACGTTGTAGGCAGGAAAGTTGTTGAATTAGGTGTTCATATTTCTTCTGCTATCTTCAATGAAGGTCGCATGACACTCCTTAAAATGATGGAGACCATGGGCTGCACGATAGGGTATGCTTCGTATGATTATGCAATGAAGGAGGATGAAGAACGCATTTGGAACGCTGGAAACGCGAGTAAGACAGCGACGAAAGAAGGCCATTTGGCGAAGAAATAGGACAAACAAATTGGAAGCAGAAGATGAACAGGACTCTGGAGTACTTTCATATGGTCCAGGAATAGCTGACTAAGCCATTGTAAGTATTAAAACTCGATTATTCCAAAAATATTCACAACTAATTAATCGTAATTCACCACATTTTTTAAAAAAGTATATAATAATATAAAAATTTACAGGACGCAAACGTGCAAAAATAGGTCGATTTTCGTACAGTGTTTTTCAAATAGCCGCCATTTTCTTCTTTCGTCGATTTTTGACAAATGGTGGTGAATTACGACGTAGCAAATCTTCCTCTTTGAAATGCCACTTCCTATTTTTGTTTCAGACGTGCCAATCCGGCATGGGAACACATTTTTTTGAGGACTCGGCGCCATCTGAAAATTTGACAAAAAGCGCTGGACGAAGTAAACAATTTCTTTCTATTCTGTAAGGATAACATTATGTCCCTGATAAGGTTTTATTGCTATATCTACTAAAGAAACTGAGAAAAACGTTTTCCAAAATAAGCTTGTGTTTCGCTCTCTAGAGTAGACACCTACCTTAAATTAGAATATCAAGCTTTAAGTTGTTGACCAGCTTTGACTATGTATGACGGAGAATCGGAAAGCATGAGCACAATTTTATTAGTTGCATCAATGTCGGGAAAGAAAAAATTCATGAAAGTTTCACTAATAAACCTAACCATTGTTATTGATTTCATTAGTTATGTTAGCTATTACGTCAGCAATCCAAAGCAAGTTTTTGAACCAATTTTATGGCAGATTAGAATTTCCAAAATAAACATGTAATTTGAATAAAATAAAGAAAATAAAATTATTTTGTAAAATTATCAACTTACTATTTGACCGCATGCTTTGCAGAATACTCTTTCTTCGTTCAGAAGTAATTCTGTCACGGTTTTGATCCAAGACTACTAAATCGCTTCCTACTTCTGGCATTTTTGTATAACACTCGGTAACACTTCACTTTATTCGGTGTTTGCAAATGATGAAAATTTTTAGATGATAAATGCTGAAACATTACACCCTCCTATCCAATTATTTTTAACCAATCAGAACTCTCCTTTATTCATTTAATTTGTGGATTTTATTCTTAGAAACCGTAACAGAATAATCTTTGCTCTTCGATATTGAACATTGTATTTCGTTTGGAAGTTTAAAAAGCAATGAACAGTTTCTTAGAAATATGTAGAAACATAAATTTCTTGTAAAGCGGATTAATCTCTATTTAAATAGTATTTATTTTATTATATTTAACAAAGCATAGGTAATTGTACAATGTAAATTTCCCAGAAAATCGTCTACTACATTTTTTATAAAAATAACGCGATTTTCAAACGGAAAAATATGTCTAAGCTTCCAATTGTACCGTTGATAGTTGCAAAAAATATAATTCGGTCTCAGATTATAACTCAGATAACAATCAACAACCACTCGATCGTTTGTGCCTCTGTTCGAGTAATCCCGGTTTTTTAGACGCGAATTGCCCATGATCTAATTACAAGATTATCTAGTTTACTGGAGACCCCCAAATTCCGTGGTTATATGAACGGTACTCCAGTCTCGGCTACTCAGAAGCTAAACACTTGTGTTAAGTAATAGCCGAACCCTCTCGAACCTGCTTCTACTCGCTTGCATTCCTGTCATCGAAAACTTAGATAACTCAAAAAAAAAAATTCAATTGCTTTAGTTTCAGGAAACACATACCAGCGAGTGTGGGAATTATCACCTGTAGTTAGCACAACTCAGATATTTCTGCGTGATTTATCAGTGCAAAATCAGTAGATAAAAAGGGACGTGATTGAGAATTGGCAGCACTATTCAAAATTTACAATTTAAGTACGCACTATAACACATTGTGAATAGTATTGGGTCCTTTGGATTTGATAAATGGACTTTAAAAGTAAGAAGACAGGAGAATTGGCTTAACTACTTTCTCTTCGGTTATATGCTCGCATATTTCTTGCAACATAAATTTTACAACTTACACCTTCATGAAAACACCTTCGCTTCTTAAATGGTCTATTAACCCTTGCCAATAAGTAGCTAAATTTCCTCTACACGCAATTAAACCTTTTGGTGAGCCTACATAACCAATGACATGCAACTATTATCTAACGCTAGGTATATGATACCTATCTCTGTGGCTTAAATACAAAGTATCTAAAAAATCGATACAAATACTTACACAGCTTTCAGTTCGACGTCCTATGTGTGAATTGGAAATTCGCCAGCAGTGATAGTATTGTTTCGAAACGGCGGAAGATAAAACACCGATAAGTTTTGACCGAGTTATATAAAGTTATGGAGCTACTGACCTATTTCAAATTTATAGGTTTTAGAGCGTAATTCTCGAATCTTTGAGGAAAATTCCTAGAAGAATGTGACTTGTTCCGAGAAACCTATTGATATTTGTAATATTACGGTAACTATCTGACTATATAGTGTATATAGAACATAACATCAGGAAGTTTAGGAAAATTGTCGTACCTTCTACTTCTTGACTTCTTAGAATTAACGTAAATTCGCAGAGGTATCACCGGTCTAACAATATTTTCTTCAGTAAGGAACTTGATTGTGCAGTAGGTGACATATTGAAAAGTATTAGGGAAATGGAGTGTCCGTGAATTTTCACTATTTATTTTATTCCGAACATTTGGAAAATTGATGAACGGGTGAGAATGTTCAAGAGCGCGCAACATAAGGCATACAAATAGAGGAATTCCCTTTAGATAAGAATCGTCGATCTAATACCATAACTAGAAATGCTCAAGAGAGCCATAAGACTTTGCTTTTTGTTAAGATCGGAGTTTAATCGGGATTTTGCCTTGCAAGAACATTTTCCTAGTAAGTTGGGCGGCTCACTCGAACCACTATGGTCGCCAATGTGTTAAAGGATATCAACCGACACGATTAAAAATCCTTTCTAAATTCCTTCAATTAAATGCTATAAATTTGAGACATTTTGAAAATATGTAGTTTAGAACTGTTATAGGATATTATTAACTTCGTGCAGCTAATTGCGGAGAAAATAAATATAACGTTTGGACCTAAAATAAAGAGCAAAGTTCAGAAATAGAAATGCCTATTTTGCAATACGAAGATGTTCTATGACGTTGTCATTTTTTTATTGGATGACCAATGCGCTATATTAGTGCTTACGTTACGCCGCCATTTTTATTGATGCAGGCCAAGATCGTGTTTCTAAGCAGACCGTTTTACCATAGGAAATAACACGCAATAAAGCTTTATAATGAACTAAGAAAATCATGAATGCTGTTCAACGTTCGAGAAGTACACCATTGGGGTGGTTAAAAGGTATATGGTAAATCCTTTTTGTACCATATTTCGGAGCACCCCTCTAAAATGTGCCAATAGGCTAGAAAATGTGATTGACAAGTTTCAGCTCAATCTGATAATGTTAACACGTACCTCATTGAGGTTGAAGGTAGGAAAAACGGCGATTTTTCACAAAAAGTCCTGGTTTTTCGTCCTTAAAATCGAAACCATTTGTTCCAGGAACCTGATTCGAGTACTATTTGATAGGAAATTTAATAATTACTTACCTACTTGATTATACAATTAAAAAGTAATGTCGCGATGTCTTTTGTGGTCCAAGAACTTAATACTTATTGTTAGTACTGAATGAACATCTAAGTATTATAGGAATGACATATAAGAGTTTTCTAAAATAAATTTTGTTTAGATTTATGTAAGGCTATTTGATTAAAATATAAAAGAAGTTAATTTTACTGGTATATTTTATTCGACTATACGGTAGGATAACGTATAGTCGAATATCGTTCGAATCGTTAAAAAAAGAATAAGAAATTCTATTCAATGTGGCGGCTATTTAACTTGAGCAAGTTGATGCGAGTTCTTCAAAAGCAGTCACATTGAATTTTTGTTTGATATGAATTTTAAATTGGTCTTTTCGAAAACAGTGACATTCATATGATACTTTTCTTCGTATCTCCTATACATACGAAGATATTGAGAAGAGAATGACAGTTTCTTGCTTTTTTATAATAACTTCTGACGGGTTTGACATTTTGAGCTTTTTCAAACAGATTTTAAATCAGCAGATAAAGCTGCAAATCACATGCCATTTAACCAAAAACTCAATACAATCCCACTCGATCTGAGACACGCAGTATATGTACATATACAAGTAATGTATCTATTTCTGAAGAATTCATTTGATTTAAGATAAATTGTTTTCATATGATTATTTAGGAATTACAGCTTAGATTACGTGTGTATTCATTCTATTTGTTCAAACGGTAGTAGCCTCGTTTCTTTCATTACATGAAGTTATTATTAGATGCATAAGTTTACTAAGTAGGCACAATTTTCATATGCAAAAGCTGCTGACTAGGTAAGCTTTTGCACAGTTGTTTGGTAGCTGACCATAAACGTACCTAATTTAATTAGGTCGTATGGGGAGTTATTCAAATTTTCACAACTAGTCTGGTCAAACAGCGTATTAAGATACGGCAACCCCTTATCTAGTCAATACTGAATCGATGCGATATGCCAGTAGTTCTGTGTCTATGTAGGCTGTCGTAACTTTTTCGTAATTGCGCGCTGCGTGTCCAGACTATTAACAACTGATCGCCAAATATATATTGTCTTCAACTTGCGTTATACATGAGGGGCTTTTATCTCTTACTCTCACATTTTCCTGCGCCCGCTCGCGCTTCCTCGATGAAAATATACTTCGGAGTAGGTGCCTTAGCAAAATCCACCTACTATACCTATCTTTCTTTAAGCCATAATAATATTCCCTCCTTCCCTTGTGTACCATTTACCGCTACATATTTTCCAGAAAAGCTGCAGGTACGATATAAATCTTATAAATAAGATTACTAATTTAAATTTTCCGCCACATTTCCAACGGCGAATGCATTTTCCATAATTTTAATGACGAAAAACGTAACACAAGGACTACGCACCTCCGACTGCGGTATTACTCGTATAATACAACTTGCAATAGAAATGAAAGAAACGGATTAAAAGTTCCTGGAACTGCCTCCCACCGCTCTCAGTTATTTTTCACCTGCCGCTCCGGAGAGAAGAAAGAAGGAAAGTACACATAACGAAAGAGAAAAAGATCGCTTTCCGTAAAACTTTCTCGAATATAAATGATTGCAAATGAATCTTACCATATATAAGCCACTAGAATGGGTTTGCATTCCCCGAATACAATGCCGATAGACGACAATGATTTCCAGGTTCCACGCGTAGTTACGAAAACCTCGCCAGAACCAGCTTCGTGCAAATCTTAGAGCGAAACGTTTTCTCATTCTATGTCCCATTCAATGCAAAATATTACCTATCAACCAGAACGGTTCATTATTGATAAACCGGCTGAAGGGACAATCGAGAGCGTTTTGTAATTATTTAGCTCTTTGTATACCAATTTAGACCTCATTAAATGGACAATTACGATGCAGTTTATTGCTAGCAACACACAACGTTCTCTAGATTTGCAATCAGTTGGAATTACAAATAGATGCTGCTTATATTTATCTGAAGGTTTTACTGTCTAATTGCTATTGTAAATCGCGTTACTTGCGAATAACAATTTTGAAATATCTTTATCAAGAATGATTGAGAGATACATGATTGATGGCACTGGATAGGCTCCCGGTATATACATACATACATATGTAAGCATTTATGTTTGCATTACCTCTATACGTCGTATACATGAACAGAATGAGTCGCTGCTTTTTCAAGCAGGAGGTACATTCTAAAATGACGAAAGGTTTGTTGTTCGGGGCATTAGCAAAATTTGCACACGATATGTAATGCGATAATTTGAGAAAACACCACTTCCTGGTAGCCAAATTTACAATTTGATGAGTCCCCACAATCCTGCGGGGTCTAATAAATGATAATTATACTGAACTATCTCACGTAGTGGCACCTATTTACAATAGGTTAATCGAAGAGAAAAACTCAGGTTGCGTTGTGCCAGTAAATGAAGTGGTGATATTCTCAATAAGTGTGCTTATTGAATTCGAAGCAGTAATCTTTTATCCTAAACTTTACCAACATTAGTTATTTATATTATTATTTATATTATTTACTCATTTTCGTGATTTTACTTTATTTATCTAAGCCCTATGGACTCTTATTTGTTATTTCAAAAGTTTAACATCTAAACTGCGTGCTAGATGTCTTCTTTATGTCTTGTTTTAGAATAAAATTGACCCAATTGATTTCTATACCTTTCGTACAAACAATTAAATATCTCAGATATCTACTTCAAATAAAACAAAAATGAAGGTAAGGAATTATATTGGGTTGCTCAGAAAGTAATTTAATTTTTTTTTTTATGATAATGAAAGACGATTATCTTATAGCTAATAAATATTTTATTGAATTATAAATATAACAACAGTGGTGCATTCTGGTCGAATGCCTTTTCTCATCTTTCTGGCAGCAGCATGATTCCGCGCTTAAAAATGTTTGTCCTTTAGTAGAAGAAAACTGATCCGGGTGATTTTGGACCTCCTCATTCGACGTAAAGGTTTTACTGTCTCGAAAATTTGGTGGAGAGCGGAACAAGTAATAATCAGAAGATGCCAGATCTCGAGAATATGGTGGGTGTGGCAATACGTGCCAACCTAGCTATGAAAGCATTTGGCGAGTTACCAAACTTGTATGAGGTCTCGCATTATCTTGGTGGAACACTACACTTTTTCTATTGATTAATTCTGGCTTTTTATGTTCAAGTAAGTCGTTCAGTTTGTTCAGCTGATGATAGTAAAGTCCAGAAGTGATCGTTGTGTCGTCCGGTAGAAGGTCCAAAAAAAGCGATTCCCCTGAAATCTTTTTGATGAATATCATATCTTTTGATGAATAACGTGCTTTGAGTCGGTTTATCTTTTTACTCACATGATCTCTGCTGTTTAAAATTGTTGTAAACAACCCATTTGTCGTCCCCAGTGATGATGGGCTTCAAAAATGAATCATGTTGTTGACGCTTGAGAAGCAAATCACAGACGTTAACGCGACGACATAAATTTGCTTCCGTAAGAACATGAAGAATCCATATGTCGAACTGCGAGATTAAACCTAGACAACCTAGTTCCAAATGATCATGAACGGTCGAATTCGATAAATTGAATATCTCAGCGATCCCGTGAGTTTTTATTCGTCGGTTTGCATCAATTAATACCTTCCTTCTGTCTTCATCAGCTTCAACTGGCTTTCTAGAACGTGGTACATCCTCAACATCAATATTGTCGGATCGAAATCTTGGAAACCAGTTTTGCCTCATACACGTTGGATAATATTTTTCTTGCTTAAACAGCATTTTTGCCTTTTGGATAGTAAAAAAGTAAAATATGCGGAAAATGCTGCTTTTCATTTTCCGTAATTGATAGGGTACCAATTAAGAATTACTACGTAGATTCAATCAAAATTTTCACAAGCTGGCCTTGGTATATCAGCTGTCAAAATATATAATGACCACGCGGCCTAAGTGTGACGTTGGTTGTGAAAACATACAATTCTGTCGGTAAAAACAAAATTACTTTCCGAACAGCTCAATAGGTTCTGAACAACGATATTACGCAACTTACCGATACTGACTTAACAACTTACATGAATATAACCAACCAAATTTCAATATTATAAATTGAACTAAAATAGCGTTTCCCGTAGGTTGTTTCCGGAAATATATTGGGTAATAAATAGCTACCGCACTATTATTACTGCATAACGATTTTACGGCTTATCTGAAGGAACGTTTTTCCCGTTATGCAATTCTCCCCTTGTTAAACGGTATACATAACCCCAATCGCGTTATCGTATCGTGAAGAAAATCTGATAGACATGGAAAAATAGGAGATGTTGGACTGCAAATACATAGTTCGGGCGATTTTTAATTTCGCCGTGCTCTGGCTACTTAATGGTGGAGTACGTCAAACCATTGCCATTTCCTTCACAATTCCACAGCATTTAGTGGTCACGAAAAAGTGATCAATGGAACAACGTACTTTCCCAATCAAAGCGTTTCTGTGGTAGTTCTGGTGAAGGATAAAGATTGTTTAAACCACAGTTTGAACTTCACCGCAACAATCCAGTAACTTTAACATATGGAATAAGGATATGGTCCAGTAACTTTGGGGAGCGACAAAAAACAATATGTAAACTGAAAATGTCGATGTAGTTAGGGACACCATTCTGGTTAGTCCACGATATTCTGCTATTCGTTATGTTGCAACTCTTGGAATATGCAAGATTAGTGTAACACGCATTCTACACGAGGATTTGTTTTGCAATTAGTGCGCGCACTAACTCAAAATGACGTAGTCACTGGAGTAGCATTCTGCTAATGATTTCTGCATGCAAAATGAAAATGTTATGTTTATGGAGTATGTTAGTAAGCAAACCTATGGATACTGGTTTTCAAATAATCCAAAAGAACACCATTAGGTGCTCCTTCATAACGTTAAGGCAACATTGCCCGACTTCGCCCTTCGGAATCGTCGGTACTTAAATGAGTAAGTGATGAATAAGTAATTCAAATAGCAATGCTGTGACGTGAACTCAAAAGGTTATGTCCGAATGTTCCACACATTTGTGACCGCACAGTTGGCTGCTTACCCTCAAATTAATAAAGAAACGTGACTTCCACCAAATGGGGTGACGATTCAAACTGCAACAATATCCGCGGAAACTACACGACGATTATTTCCACACATTTTAAGACATAGGGAATGTCCACGATCCGCTAGATTGCTCGATCTTTCTGTTTGTGACTATTTCCTTCGGAGGATATCTGAAGACTAACGTGTTTTATGATACACCCCCAAGAAGTAATCTATTATTTAAACGGAACATCCAGCAGGAGACAAAAATTCCCATTTAGATCTACACAAAGTAATAGACAATTTGTGATCGCGATTGGAGCAATGTCTACAGAGGGATAATGGCCATCTTATGAACAACATATTCAAGAAATGTTCTGGTTTTCATCAGTAAGGTCAATATTTTTATGCACCTAAACATTATTTAAGCAACATTTGTAAAGTAAATTCCATGAATTAGTTGTAGCCTGTACTTAATTTTCCACTGATACATTAATTTGTAAAACCGGCCAAAATTTCATAGAATTTAGGAATTCCCAAAGGATTTACTAGCGACTATAAAATCTGAATGCCAATCCTCCTTCTACTACTAAATACCACAATATTTTGAGTCCATACGAGAAAAGTTCCCATTTCCCTTACATCAGCGCCATATTACGAAGAATTGGGCGAAAATGTCTTTTAGGAACGATGAAACCAATTCAGAAGGTTCTTTCAAAGTAAATGTTGATATCTAGGCTTTTGATATCCCTAAAGATACTTTCTTCTAGGGAAGTGCCTTTTATAGGAAAGCCGCAACAGTCCAAAACTTGACATCTATTTGTGATCTATGTGAAACTTCTTTCAGCTTTTATGTTTTTTATTATATTTAGAATTATATCATCTATAAAACAAAGGTAGCATTATACTATAGGAATCATAATATTTATATCTAATAAACGACAGAAATAAAGACATTGACATTTTGTACTTCATAAATTAAATCTGGTTCAAGTTTTCGGAATTTAAATTCTGTCATTTATCCAAATTTAAGGTTATTCAATTCCTTTTTAAGTACAACGTACAAAAAGGAAATACTGAAGTAATAACTTATACCTATATATGTACCTATCTTTTAAATATTCCCTCGACCACTTTCAGATCAATCAAACAATAAATCGAGAGTTAATAGCTATATTACGTTAGAAGAATGTTTTCGGATACCCTTCGTCTGTGAAAACCTAACTACATTATGTATAAATATTTATAATATACGTTATTGTTTGATTGCCCTAAAAGTTGTAGACATAGTATTTCAAAGATAAGTACATACATATAGAAGGTCATCAAAGATATATATACAAGTATACATATTAGTAAATATAAGTAATTAATTAATTTAATGGAATGATAACGTCTTTTAATCGAGTTTTTCTTTTTGTTTAATCATTCCTCTTTACATATTCCAGTATCCCCTAGGACCGGTTACACTCTTATTGTCAACTTGCTCGTCAACGTTTACCTCGATGCGTCTCTCATAAAGAGAGAGACTAAAGCAAGATTGCGGAAATTTTAAAGAACAGAATTAGATTTTGTAAGTAACGCTTGGGTCTTTTATGGTTGTTGTGTCTAACGACATTCTAAAACGGACGTGGCGTGCAAGTTCCTCATATTGTGTGCTTTCCTACTGAAAGCAGTCAAACTAGAAATTCTAGTGCACAATAAAATTTGTATGTCATAATTTCTCGTTTTTAGTGCTCCACAGAACATTTTTAATTTTAATATAAAGCATGCGAATATACTAGCGATTGCAATCACGGAGGACATAAACCTTTTCTATTCGTCATCAAAGACGAAAGAGAGTTAAGTTATAAAAATCACCGAACATAATTCCCGCTGCGATAGAGATGAAGCACGAGTTAAAAATCTCTGAAATCACGAGAGCTTTATGAAAGTTATCTACGCTGGCACCCCATATATCACAATTGATTTCCATTACCGATTAGCTTTCGGCCGAAGTGCTCCAATTGCACGACCGTTCTCATTGTAGCTTCGCTACGCTAAATAGACACGCGAAACTGCCTATGACGGAATGAAATTTTCAGCAGGCACGCACACGCTGAGATGAAACATCGCCGTGCCGGGCCGGAGGGTTTCTACTTATTTTAGAGCGATTGGGTTGAGAAACATGCAGGGAAAGAAGAAGAAAATACCACACGGAAACGAAGAAAGGGGAGAAAACAGCGACTGGTGCATGATGAGAGAATGAGAAATAAATTCAATTGCGATGAATGAGAAATCCTAGTTGACTTTCGAGAAGTTATATGCGGCATATAGATGGTAACAAGAAAAATATAAAATTACACTTGAATCGCAAAAACGTATTTTTCGGATGATTGTGTGGGTGAAATTCTACGCATTTCAATTTCTACGTCGGCGGAAGTTCTACGGAAATTTAGGCCGTTGCCTTAACGGCACATCTGTGGCAGATGAACATTTTCACGCAGTTTAAGTGATAACACAGCAGCCTCTAGAAGGAAAGGATTTTGAAAAGCCAATCATCGATATTGGAAGGAAGGAAGTATTGCACACATTCTGCATGTTGTCTTCGGTGCAGGATTTTCCTCCAGCTTAATAGACGACTGACTCCCAAGTACGTGGCAATAAATAATAATTAAAATATAACACAAAGTCCGGAAAAGCTTGTTTTTCGATATTTCTACAAGGTTTCCTTAATGAGTAACATTTTTAGGCGTCCAAACCTACTGAATTAGATTTTATAAAAGGTCGTTGGTTAGATTATTTTATCCGGTTACCTCTACGACTATTCTGGTTGCTATTTTATTATTGACCTTAAGACAAATAAAAAAGAGTAAGTCAAAGATATCTTGTTATAGTGACTAGTGGTAATGAGTATTAAATTCTTAAAATTTATGGATTTTCTTTAAAAAAATAAAATGAAAGTTGAAAATGAACATGCTGCAGGTAAGAAACGTGTTAGAAAGGTTGGGTCTGGAGAGAAGATTTAAAAGAAATTGAAGGTTAATAATGAAGGAGCTCGTAGGTAACGAAAGTTGTAAGTTTCAAAGCAAAGCGAGAGTGAGCGGACAACGACAGGATAATTTATAATTTTCATATGTTTAATTCACTTTTTGAAATTAGGCAACATTAAGTGGCACAAGAAATTCTTAATTAGACGTATGAAGCAAATTGTCCCTAAGTGCATACACCACCGAGGAAATAAAAGCTACAGTTATGAAAATTATTTTGAAATAGAAAATGGAAAAACAAAAGTGTGTAAAAAAATGTTTCAAAGCACCTTATCAATAAGTGAAATGATGACAAGCAAGAAATAAAGGTAATACAAGTCTCATGAAGTTGGCCACCGTGTTTGCGAAAATATAATAATTCATCGGAGTTACTGGTAGATATGAAATAGCTCTTTCTAGTATTCTGCGGAAAATTTCAAGAATTTTACAAAATTGCGCGAAAAAATGGAAAATACCAAAAGTGAACGTAACAACCATTTTCGAGCCAAAGGATTTTTTCAAATTTCAAAGTACAATATCTCCGGAACGCTAAGAGAGGGACCTCCGGTCTATTTCATTTTAATCATCTCATCGAGTAGTTTAAGCCCATCGAGGTTGAACTAGCTAGCACTAACGGAAATGTGCTATCTCAAAAAACCGACAAAATTTCTATGCTATGAGGTAGAATTTTTTTGGTCCAAAATATTTTTGCGTCCAATAGCGTTCAAAATATCTCTATCCGATAGATTTTGGCCCGTAGAATCAAAATCTTCCATCCCGGATGCTGCGTCTCTTACCGTTCTCGAGCTAAAGAAAACTTCGTCCAATTGCGTTCCAAATAGGCCTATCGGATAGGTGTCGACGACGAGTAGATTCCAAAGATGGCATTATAAATCCTGTATCTCCAACCGTTACGGAGATATGGACGCTTAAAGTTTAACTTCGCCCGATCGCGTTCAGTCATACACCAATCGACGCGTCCTGACGCGCTGATTCAAACGGTATATGATTTGTTTGGATTATTTCAAACGGTCACCCAGGAAAATGCAAAAGACCGCAAAAAGTAGCTAAAAATCTCTAAAATCCCATACCCATTTTCACTCCTGTGGGACTTAGGAGGTTCATTTATACGTCAATCGACGCGTCTTGACGTGCCGAATTCAACGGCGCGGCGCGGTAGGATTATTTTAGTTTACTCCAACGGTTATCGAGAAAATCGCAAAAAACCGCGAAAAAAAAACCGCAAAAAATCCGTAATGTACACCCCCGGAATGCATATTTTTCAGCTACGATATTCCCTCTCTCAACATTTGAAAGATCTCGTTTCTCTGATTCAGACTCGATCCCCGATCGCCTTTCCATCGTTGATTCCGACATATTTATGCACCTGGACCGTGGTTCCAAGGTTCTTGACCAATCTCGCCAAAATCCAGAACTATGGGTCACGCACTATTGCAAATATCTTTCAAACTAACGTTTTGATAGAAAAGTGTTGTAGCGGTCTTCGATAGAACTCTTAGGGTGCTATTCAGATTCGCGAACAGAACTGTGATTTTCATAATTAACCATTTTGTTCAAAATCTCAATTTTTGCAGAAATTTTTGCAATATTGGTCAAAAACTCTAGAACTATGATTGAGGTGCAGAAATGTGCTCGAATCAGTTTTTCTCGAAAATGGTTGCTAGGTTCATTTTCGGTATTTTCCATTTTTTCGCGCAATTTTGCAGAACCCTTGAAATTTTCCGCAAAGTACTAGAAAGAGCTATTTCTTATCTACCAGGAACTCCGATGAATGATTATATCATACAAATATTTTACAAATTAGGTTGCTAACGTCACGGGACTGTAAATACATATGGGGAATCAGAATTAGATAAAAGAGACAAACATAGAAAGCAAAGAATCAGTGAAACTATGAAGCATTATATTAATGAACACGCTGAATCCACGTGAAACCACATTATTTTAAAGCTCAGACTAAAAGAAGGTTTATCGATGGTAGTTTACATTTATCTACTTATACCGCTTGTATGTGGATAAATGTAAATCTACAGGAAAGTAATAAACCAAATATTATCTTTATGAAAAAGTGCTTAATTATAAATTAAATGTATATATATATATATTTCGTGACCTTTTATACTTATCTTATATGATAGAGATTTACCACTAATAGGTCAATAAAACAAGGCTGGTTTGAACGATAGTTATATTTTCAGAACGTTTACAAACGTTTTCGGAACACCTTCGTCAGTGAAAATATAACTAGATAAATATATAAACAAACTTTTGTTTTTTATTTGGGACTATCAACAAAATAACTAGTGACTAGGATTTCTTGATATAGAGGATGTATAACCAACTTTTATATATATATAAATTATAAAAACTAAATTAATGTGTAAACATACATGCAAATTAAGTAAAACCTTATATCAAAAAATCTTTGTCGAAACCTTAACAATTCTGTTCAAGGACTAGGAAAACCAAATTTAAAAACCTAGCCAAAATCTTTGAAAGATTTTTTGATATAAGGTTTTACTTAATTTGCATGTATGTTTACACATTAATTTAGTTTTTATAATTTATATATATATAAAAGTTGGTTATACATCCTCTATATCAAGAAATCCTAGTCACTAGTTATTTTGTTGATAGTTCCAAATAAAAAACAAAAGTTTGTTTATATATTTATCTAGTTATATTTTCACTGACGAAGGTGTTCCGAAAACGTTTGTAAACGTTCTGAAAATATAACTATCGTTCAAACCAGCCTTGTTTTATTGACCTATTAGTGGTAGATCTCTATCATATAAGCTTAATTATAAATATGATATTGGGTTTGTTGTTCCTGAAAAGGATCAATGCTTCTTGAGTACTTCCTATAACAGTGCGTCATTAGATGAAAAACCTCGCATGCAGAATGATTTGGATCATCATATGATTAACATTGATTGAGAACAAGAAATTCAAGATTTTGCTGATTCTCAAAAAGACGTAAAAACCTGAGCTGTCGTTTATAACATGCAATCAGTTTTACCTACTCCATGTCCCCAGGATTCCGATTTTTATTATGTTAGTAAATCAGCAACTATGAATGTTACTGTTTACAATATTAGTGGTAAAAGAGGAATGTTTTACGTGTGGAATCAAACTATAGGGAAAAGTACAAATATACATAGAAGCAGTAATAGCACTTGCAAAGAAATCTGGAAATTCATACCTGGTAAATGGAGTGCAACAGAGCGATACTTTTGATATAAAAATATGAAGTTCTGAGATAGGAACAAACTTTTCTTTCAGTTCTGATGAAAAGTGGATCCAAATCAAAATCTTGAAAGTCAAGAAACAGCATCCTGTCAGCACTTTGTATAAAACCGAATTTGAACAGGGGACCTTTTGAGAAATTCTACTGAGTCACTCAAAACACAAATATCCTAAGATTTTACAAATGTCCAGATTACCACTAAAACGAGCTTGTAATGAAAAACTCGGCATCGGTAAGACGAAATTTGATGGACTCATGCAGTTGTGCAAAATAAAACGAATAAAACCGGATGATCATGCCTTCTATATACAAATTTACGTATTTCAAATAATCGTGTTGAATAAAATCATAATTGCCTTCTCTCTAAATGTAAGAAATTATTTTATTTATTGCAGTATAAAAGTTCTTCTATAATTTTCAGTGGTTTTTTTAAATCACAAAAAATGTATGTCCAAAAACGCAATACTATCTTAAGTAATATATATTATATTTAATTCAAATAGGATTACTACTTTATTGCACTTTCAATTACTCAGTTATACATCTTACAAATACGCAATAAACGTTATTTCTAATAAATTATGGGCAAATAAAAAATATGGTTCAGTAATTTACAAGTTGTAATTTACTTAAAAGTGACCATTTTAAAGTTATAATAGTATTGCACCCATAGTGCGATATATTATGTTAACAAGAATAGAAACTTTAAGCTGCTATAATTAAAAAATTGTCTTTTAGTCAGAGAAGTGTTAGTGGACTTGAAAGCATTGCCAGGTACATACACTCATACATACGTATCCGACAACTAACACCAATCGTACTAATCAAACATAATTTTATGCGTATAATACAAGTTATCCCCCTATTAAATAGTTAATGTCTACGAATATGATGTAATATCAGCGAATATCCGTTTAAACGTTTCACAGCCATCGTTAAATTCTGTAAAATTACATAAATTTAGAAACAAACACTGGACAAAAGCTGCATAACCCGCGTAGCATACATTCCCTTAGTGCAGCTTTGAGATCCAAATTAATTTCTCTAAACTGACGTAATCCTCTGAAACTAATGAGATAGTTTATGTATGTACGTTGAACTGCAATATTGTAGGATGGAGATCATATTTCTGCTAGTAATCCTCATAATTAATTTTGGTTCTTTACCTATAAAGACGCCTTATTGGCAATGACTTGCTTTCGTGAATAGTAAGGAATTGCAGTAAATGAACTATCGCAGGAAGTCGCACGATAATTTGTATCATTTTGAAAGGACTTACCATAATCTTCGCTTTTAAAGTGTTTGTGAGCACACGATATCTACAAAAAGAAAATCGTTACCATCTTAGTATGTGTGTAGCTAGATTGAGGTTACTTGGCGTGATGTAGACCAACTTTAGTATATAATATTAGGGTTTCGCCTACGTGAGTTGATAGCGAAAATTGTTTGGCGTTTGGAGGAAGGTGTACATTGTTGTCAGGAACGCATGTGTATGTGTATATGTATACAGACGATTCTAAATGACTGACCAAATAACAAAAACTTCCCGCAGAATTTTTACGCGATCTTTGACACTACACACTTCCAAATTTAGGATTGAAATTAGTACCATACAAAAATGTTCAAATGCCAATGTTGAACTTGTCATTCGATTTCCGAATGAGGTTATCGATAGGGAAGCTTTTTCTGGATGTATCTTTAGAATTGTGAAACGATTTGGAGATAGTGATACAGTCTGTAATGGAAAATTGTCTGGCTGTTCAAATGTTTTGACTGAAAAGAAAACTATCTCAACCAACAGGTAGATTGACGTTTTCATAGAGAACATTGGTAACCATACAAAGACGTAAATAAAAATTAATATTGGTATGTTTATAAGCGGAAATATATGGACACTAATTTGATATCAAGAAATGACAATATGTGATATTTATTTCCGAATGTGCTGACTTTTTTATCACTATAATAAATAAAACAGAAGTTGCATTCTGATTCTTATTTTATTTTCAGTAAATATTTAGAAAACAGAAGTAACAGAGTAAATGCAGTGTAGAAAGCCTGAATCAAGAAGTTACCAGGATGAAATATGCAGAAGAAATTGAAAGGAAACTGAGAACAAGAAAGATGGAGGAATGTGACATAGAAGAAATCTGGAAACATATTAAGTACTGTGTCAAGGAAGCAGTAGAGAATCAGATTGGGAAAGAAAAGAAAAAGAGCAGTAAAGACTGGTATAGTGATGACTGCGAAAAGATAGTAATGGCTAAAAAATAGGCAAGGTTGAAATGGATGGCAACGAGGACAAGTCAGGATAGAGGGAAATACGAGCAAATAAGGAATGAGAGTAACAAAACATTAAGAAGGATAAAGAGGAAGTGGACTGAAGAGAAAGAATACAAGAATTGAAATACAAAGCAATTCTATCAAAAGATCAAAGACAAAGCAAACAGCATAAACATAAACTGAGTGGAATAAGGAATAAAGAAGGCAAAATAACGGAAAATCAACAAGAATATAAGGAAATATGGGCTCAATATTTTAAAGATTTACTGACAGAGGAACGCAAAAATGATGAAATGCCTAGGGAAGGAGATGTTAAGAAAATAAGGATACAGGAACTAACACCAGAAGAAGTCGAAGGTATTATAAAAAATTTGGGTAATGGTAAAGTACCAGGAAAAGACGGAATATATAACGAAATGATAAAATATGGAGGAGAGCTTTTGATGGAATATATACAGCTATTGGTTTTGAAGATATGGGGGAGGAATGTATGTCATTGGAATGGAGGTGTGGACAGATGGTCACCATACACAAAAATGGGGACCAACGTGAGTGTGCAAACTACAGAGGGATCACATTGCTTGGCACAATATACAAAATACTATCAAAAATAATACACAAGAGAATTGCAGTTACAATGGAAGGCACCATAGGTCAATATCAGTGTAGATTTGCGAAAGGCAGATCAACAACAGACGCAATACATAATTTAAAACAGATCATGGAAAGAAGGCATGAATATGTGATTGATGAAGAATTTCTATTTGTGGACTTCCGGCAGGCCTTTGATTCCATTAAAAGAGAAAGCCTAATACTAGCAATGAAAGAACTCAAAGCACCGGCAAAACTAAGAAAGCTCACAAAGACAATGAATGAAACTAAGATGACAATTAAAACGGCAAGAGAAGAGACGGAAGAATTTGAGGTTAATAAAGGGATTAGACAGGGCGATGCACTAGCCACAACGCTGTTCAACCTGGCTCTGGAGTACGTAACAAGAAAAATAAATAAAGGAACAATCAGAAAAAAGGGGGAATAAAGGGAGGACAAATAATAGCGAATGCGGATGACATTGTGATCATAGCGAAAAGACGATAAATTGTGATTAAAATGGTGGACCAAATTGAGAGGGAAGGAAAGAAGCTGGGTTTGGAAATAAATGAAGAAAAATCAAAAATAATGCGTCCTGGTAAACAAATGAATAGAAACAGATATACAACAGTGACAGAATATAAGTTCGAAGAAGTCGAAAACTTTAAGTACCTGGGCATTATGATATGTGATGGAAGTAGAGTACAGGAAATTAGAGAAAAGATTATAGCAATGAGCAGAGCGTATCACACAAATAAAAAACTCTTAAAAGATAATAGTTTATCCAAAAAGGTCAAGATGAATATATATAAAACAATAATAAGACCAGTTATACTGTACTCGCCCGAAACACCACAATGACGAAAAAGATGAAAAAGACCTAAGAATACTGGGGAGGAAAATTTTGAGAACAATAAAGGGACCAGTTAAGGTTGGAGAAAATGGGTATAGACAAAGAATGAACCATGAGCTGGAAAAAGAAATTGAAGAAGACATCGTAAAGAAAATAAAACAACAAAGGGTAAAATGGCTGGGACTTGTATGGAGGGCGGAAAACACGATAATCAAAATACTATTATAATGGGAACCGAGAAGAGTCAGAAGGAGAGATAGACCGAGGACAAAGAGGTTGAGGGAAGTGGTAAAGGACCTGAGCAAAATCGGAATCAGGAAATGAAAGACAAGACAAACATAAGCCGGAGAGTGGGACCATGAGAGGACTGGATGATGGGAACTGATCCGCCCCTAACGTTGGATTTGGGGAGCTCCTAGAAAGCGGCGTTGCCCCTCCATGAGGCGTCTAGCCACAATATATATATGTATTTAGAATAAGTACATAAATAAATAATAATTGTTATTGATTTGATATATATACTGTTTAAAGAACCGATTTACTTTCATCAAGTAATTTCATACATCTCATTTCAATTATATATAAGTTCTATTTGTATTATTCTTTTCTATTAATGCTTCAGACAAAATATGATTAAGAATTGTATTGTGTTTAAAAGGTCAAAAGTAGTAAGTGTATTTTTCTTATAAACCAAAAATATATACAGGCGGCATTCAACATTAGTATCTATCGATAGAGTGGCAACGTTCTAATTTGGGATTTTATCATGGGGAAAAGAACATTTGAAATTGCAACACAAAGAAGGAGTGCGAATTTATTAACCGAACTTGGCAGAAACGTTTACCCATTCAACGGTGATAATTGATTAAAATTTTGTGCATTTCTGCAATCCTTTCTAACAATATTGTCAATTGTACTTCTAGCGTTTTTATTTAGTTTTCACTGTTTTCACGTGTTCTAATTTTGTTTAACTTTTTTAGAAGTTTGATTATACCTGGACTCCCGTTACGTGAAAATTACCGCCAATTGAGCGAAATCTACAGAGGTTTGGCGTGCATAGAGGTGATATTTCGTTCAGGGAAACCAATCCATCATCATGAGCCGCTTTCAATTATGGAGTAAAGAGCGCCACTGGTTGGTAATGAAGGTTTCCCCGTAACCCTTCGAACCGTTCATCACCGTATCCGGGCTTTCTGCTTGCAATCCTATTGATCATATTTTGTGGGCTCAAAATCGACTGCAACGTTTGGAGTGGTGTAGGTTGCGAATGTACTGAAATACGGAGTGACATTTGATGATGTTTAGTGATGAATCCAGATATTGTATAGCGATGCAAGTTAGCCAGAGGAAGACCTGGGGAAAGTCGTGATCTTCAATTTTCCGTTGAAAGGCATGTGCACCGAGCCGTGAGACTTATGGTATGTAATGTTGTAGCATATGGATGTAGGTCTCAGTTCGTGTTTATCCGAGCCCTTCCATACCTTCAGCAGCTCCAAGACCCGCTTTCTCAGCAGGATAATGCCCATCGCTACGCCAGAATTTATCTAAACCGGTTTCAAGATGCCCATGTCAATATCTTGCTATAGTCACCCAGATCTTCCAACCACTCGCCAATTGAACATGTGTGTCAACATGGGAAGAAACTTTGAAGAACTTAGCAAAACCACCGCAACTACTGGAAGCTGCCCAGCGTGCAGATTGCTTGAATAACCATGCCAAAAGGGGACATCAACCACCTACTGGAATCAATGTCACGGAGAGTGAGTGTGTGTGAAACCATTAGGGGAAGTCCAATACCTTATTAATAAAGAAGAAAAGTGTTAACCTTTTGTTCTTCTTCTTTGAAATTTTAGTCAATTATTATATTTAAATAGGTAAACGTTTCTGCCAAGTTCTTGGTGTTGAAATTTCCATGTCATGTAGCATATATATATATATATATATATATATATATATATATATATATACTGTGTGTCTAGCTAAGTTCGCGACATGTGGAAACTTTTTTATTCTTGGGTTTATGAAAAAAGTTATTCTTTATAGAAAGTCCTGCTTCATCCAAAACTTAAATTCAAATTGTCAGATTTTAATATTTGTTAGTCATATACGAGATATGACAAAAAATATGAAATTAGTATAAGAGTAAAGTACCTTTATTTTCAATAATACTTAAAATGTTATAAGGAATAGTCGTTCAGAATTGGAAATTATACAATTTTAAATACAGCATTTACACAAAAGAAAGCATTGAAAATGTTACACAAATGCTTTAACATATCCGCCTTCTCGTTCCATACATGTAACGGTTCTATCACAAAAATGCCTTAAAACCCTTCTAATTGTTTGTGGAGTTATTTTACGGATTTCTTCTCTAATAACACGTTCTAGATGGCCTACATCCGTAAACGGCGCTTGAATATAAACATGTTCTTTTAAATAACCCCACAAGAAAAATCAAGTGGGATCAGATCTGGAGACCGAGGTGGCCAACGTATTGTGGAAAAGCGGTCTATAACCCTTTCGTTAAAACAATCTTCAACATATTGCCTTACGTCCAACCTGCTATGACAAGGTGCACCATCCTATTGAAACCAAATATGTTGGCGTTCCAGCAATGGAAGGTTATCGATAAAATTACTAATTTCACTTTGCAAAAAATTTAGATACCGGTCGGCATTCAAAGATTGGTGAAAAAGAAAGGTCCAATTACATAACTTTTGTAGATTCCGCACCATACATTTGTCTTGAACGCATATTGACTTCGAGTTTTTATTGTAAAATGTGGGTTGGCATCTGTCCACCAATGGCAGCTTTGACTCGATACAGTTCCGTTCGATGTAAATGTTGCTTCATCGGAAAATAAAATTTGTCTCGACACAAAAGGATTATCTGCTAATATTGCCTGAATGTCGGCACAAAACTCCAATCGTCTGTCATTATCAGCTGGTCTTAGAGTGTGTACAAATGTAGGCTTGTAGGGATGAAATTTGTCTTTTTTAGAATTTTAGCTACCGAATCTTTGCTTATAGTGTTTGACATCAACAATGCTCTTTTCCGCAACGAACACCTCGGTTGTTCTATTGCTGATATTGCTGATATTGCTGAACGACTATTCCTCATAACATTTTAAGTATTATTGAAAATAAAGGTACTTTACTCTTATACTAATTTCATATTTTTGTCATATCTCGTATATGACTAACAAATATTAAAATCTGACAATTTGAATTTAAGTTTTGGATGAAGCAGGACTTTTTATAAAGGATAACTTTTTTCATAAACCCAAGAATAAAAAGTTTTCCATTTGTCGCGAACTTAGCTAGACACACAGTATATATATATATATGTTAACACCGAAGACATCTTCATAAAGTATTACTTCAGTTTTTAAGGTTAATGTGTATATCAAGAAGAACTTCGACACCATAAAATGGGGGCTAGTTACAATCATTACGGGCACAATCAATTTTAAAGTTGCAGTGTATTTCAAAAATTCTACTTCCGTAAGGATACATGAATACATCCAGACTGGCGAAATAAATATCGCTAATAAGTATGTATAACAAAAGCTAATTTGAGTATAAGGAAGCTTTAATACTTTCATGAACACATATCAAATTAACTGAATAAAGCTAGATCCTTACATTTAGTTTACGTAGTCATCTGCTCGTACAATATATTATTCCCACAAACACAACCGAGATAGTACCCAACGAAGCTCAACGCATTAGACAAGGTGGGAGGACGAGAATCGATCGGAAGCGGAAGGTATATAGTACAATAAAGATGATCTTTAATAGTCTCTTGGGTTCTTTTCGGTTAAATTACCCAAGTAAACAGCCACAGATTTAGCGTTATTTCGTAATCAGAAATTCTACTCTCGCGGAATGAATTTTTCAAGAGTGGATTTTATTTAATTTTACTACTTACGGGATCATTTACGAACGCGATTAAATATGAAAATTGAGCACAGAATACTTTTCTTGAGGCTATTGTCTTTCTAGACTTAAATATCAGACGCTACAAGACGGTATGAAAGCCATAGCATTAAGTAAGTAACTAAGGCGATCTAAAATTAATTATTCTTGTTTTTAGTAGTTCTTTTTGTGTTTCGTCTAGCGGTGTATAAACTTTGCGTGTTTTCTCCTATTAGTTTTACGCTTTACTTGCGTCAATACGATTAGATATGTAAATCGCCAAAATAAACTAATTAAAAAGTAGAGACACATTTCGTTTGTAGAAGTATAAGTAAGGGATTCATATAATATACATTCAATGCAACATTCGGCTATGGAAAGGTCTGTGATGAACTCCAACATAATGGTTCTTATAATCACTGCACCATGTCCATCCCGAAAATTATGTTCGGTGGGAAAGCATTCTTTTCATTCAAATCTTTGTAACAATATCTGAATGCCGACGTTAAGTTGACACCTTGACGTGGTGGAAAGGCCGGGGCGGTCTAGATGAAGTTTGGAGCTGAGCGATAAAGGGCATTCATACGAGGGCGGATTGATATTGAAGCTACCTAAGTAGGAAAAAAACATTTTCTTTTTCGAAAACCATTTATTTCTCAACATAGTCTCCTTTTAGCTCAATACACTTAGTAAGACGATATTCCAACTTTTTTTATACCATCTGAATAATACGATTTTGAGAACCCCTCAAAATACGCGTTAGTTTCAGTAATCACTTCTTCGTTTGAGATGAATCTTTTTCCTGCGAGCCATTTTTTCAAGTTTGGAAACAGGAAAAAGTCACTAGGAGCTAAATCTGGACTATAAGGTGGATAATCAACCAATTCGAAGTGTATTTCACGTAATTTTAGCATCGTATCTAATGCTGTGTGAACCGGTGCGTTGTCTTGAAGAAAGAGCACTTTTTTCTTCTTTAAATGTGGTCGTTTTTTCTTGATTGCGTCAATCAATTGATCCAATAATGCACGATAATACTTTCCTGTGATTGTGGATCCCTTTTCAAGGTAATCGATGAGCAATATTCCGTGTGCATCCCAAAATACAGTGGCCATAACCTTGCCAGCCGATTTCACTGTCTTCGCCTTCTTCGGAGCACTTCCACCAGCTTCCAACCATTGTTTCGATTGATTTTTGGTTTCAGGTGTGTAGTGGTGGACCCACGTTTCATCAACAGTTATTAATCGACGCCAAAAATCAACAGGATTACGCTTTATCATGTCCAAACACCGCTGTGAAGTGGTCTGTCGAACTCGTTTTTGTTCGACGCTCAACAAACGCGGCACCCATCTTGCCGATAGCTTTTTCATATGCAAATGTTCATGCAAAATGTTGAACACACGTTCATATGATATGTTTACCATTTCAACAATCTCACGTAACTTGACTCGGCGATCATTCATAACGATATCGAGGATTTTCTTGATATTTTCTTCAGTAACCACCTCTTTTGGCCTTCCTGTTGATGGTATTGTTGCAGTGCTTGTTCGGCCGCCTTTAAATTCAGCAATCCAATATTTTACCATGTAATCTGACGGGGCAGACTCACCGTAATGTTTATCGAGCTTTTCTTTTGTCTCTTTCGCCGTTTTCCCTTTCAAATAATAGTGTTTAATCACTGCACGAAATTCACTTTTTTCCATTTTTCAAGAAACACAAAAGTTACTTACTTCAAACGACTACAACAACTAAACTAATAGATGAATTTGGGTGAAATTTTAACAGCTGACGTTTGACAGATCGCAATTTCTAAAAAAAAGTTTTTGTGTTTGTGCTGCCATGTAGCGCTAGGTAGCTTCATTATCAATCCGCCCTCGTACCTGGGGAACCGTAGGCAGGGAGCCATAGTAAGAGCTACTTCCGGACGGCACCCCGTATGCATGTAGTCTTTCATACGCATTTTCGGGGACTGTGTGTATGGTGATATTGATAAATTCCTCAGAAATAAACCCGTGGAAGGACACTACGATGGAGAATGGAGAAACTTTTCGCGACTGCACGGCGCAAACTGAGAAACACCCGAATAGAACCGGCGACGGGACCGGGGTCAAGAACCAGGAACGCTGATCAGCAAGGTATTAGACTAGGGCACCGACCTAATAACATTAACAAGTTGAGGGTTACAGCAAGCTATTAAGTTTCGGTGGAACAAGTTAAGAATCGCACATCACAAATAATTCAATGACCAATCAGTTTGAATTAGGTATAGTTGCATATTACATGTGTTTTGTTTTCCTAAATTTCTTGAAACAAAGCTTAAGTTATCGAGTAACATGTATTTGGATTATCAATAAGCAGCGGTCCAGTAAGTACTCGAAAACGACCCCAGTCTGTCCTTTAGTATTTGACAGCATTGAAGTATATTGTACGAAAGAGTGGAGACAAAGGATCGTCCTTCAAAGTCATCAAGAGTATTAGGAAGCACAAGAAAGCAGGGATTTACAAGGGACGAAAACAAAACTGTTGTTACTTCTTCCATACCAATTGGTTAGCTCAAACATGTGGCTGTTTCAAAAACCATTTTATTGGCTTTCCTGATGGAGACAAACTTAGCTCATACTTCTAAATATTAGCACAAAATGCAAAGAATATGTAGTGGAATGCGGATTTGTAATGCCAAATTATATTTTTTAAAGGTGGTTGGTGGTAGCGGGCGAACATACTACCTATTTTAAAAACGACCTTGCCCACTCAAACCTTGGTTCTCGTTCAACTCATACTAACTACGAGCAGTCATCTGTTCACTTTCGTTTCATTCACCAAATCCATTTTTTTTATTTTGATATGTCTTACTTAATGGTGAAAGTGTAAGAAGTAAACACTAAAAGGATTGCAATATAAATTAATTCTGGTGAGTACTAGACTCGGTTTGATGTTTACACATATGAGGATTCCATTAGGAGATTCCCCCAATATGTACTTAAATGCGTATTTCTGCAGCTATTTAATTCTACAGAAACAGACAACTAAGTTGCCACAGGCTCCTGCAGTAACGGCAGTCGCGCTACTCGGATAACCAATCGTGGGAAAATGTATAATTTGAAAACTACTTTCATCATTCGCAGACGCGTTCCGCGGTTATACCGCTCATCAGTGCGACTTTGTGAGACGTAGTTTCCATTCCCGAATAACCACTAATATGCTAGTACGTTTGATGTTGGTACCTATGAGAATTCAATTAAGAACATCCCCCTCCCCAAACTGTAGTTAAATGCGCATTTCTTAAGCTATTTAATTAAAATGCAGAAATTCTAGGATAACCCGATTTTTATCTTAAGTTTTACTCTCCTTGACGTCAGCTACAATTATGTGTTTAACCCTGATGTACCTAAATATTTTCTGCTGACCTTTTCGTTTAAATTCAGCTAAACCAATAAAATTATATCCACAGAAAAGGCTGGTGTGAAGTTTTACAGTTGTCTTTCTTTAAATAAATACAAAACTTGAAGTTAAAAATTGTTTATTTTTATATATACACTACAACGATTTATTTATTATGATGATTTTTTTGTGGCATGTTCTACACCTCGTTTTCTTCTCCTGTGGCAGTATATGGCGGGTTATGTTGTCCAATGAAAATTTAACATTGTATAAAGATGATGAACTTTCCGCTCTTCTTTGCGAAATTATTTTCCAGCAATATAATGGAAATTTATCCATAGAGAAATAAATGGTTCCTTGCAACTTATGGGATTGCCACGCATTCTGTTCCGCTAAGCCTAGACAGAACCTTATTAGTAAAAATACCATTTTGTGGCCCTAATAGATGATATATTTTCATCACAGCATCCACCATTTATTTATTATATGTGAATATCGAACGAGGCTTATTTATCGCTATTCTCCCCTTTTTCTCGTAAATATGTCTTGAAAAAGTATGCAGTGCATGTACCCTCAAGTAGTTGGATGCACATTAACGACGTTCTTATCACGTAAGAATTGAAATTTGAATTTCGCTTCATCTGAAATAAAAAGCGCTTCTTGTTGGTTTCCTCATCGCTTCTTTTGATAAAACGTTCTATTTGGACTTACGATTCTACCTTATGATACCAGTTCCTCGAATGTTGCGTATATGTAATTCATTCGATGATCCTATAGTTCAAAAGTGATCGAAAAATATGATACGGATATCGTTTTACATTAGTGTTAACACATCAGACTATTATGATATAATCAATGGTCCTAATTCAAATATGTTATACTTTTTGAGCTCTGATATGGTTCAAATTACACCGTATAGCCCATATGCGTTCATCCCATCCATATCTTATAGCCATATCTTATGGGCTTTTTAAATCGCTTACACACATGTTTTCCTAAATGGGGCACCTATAATTGATCAACATAATGATTTTCAAGGTTTAGAACAAAATCTTTAAAATTTGTCTTTAGTGCGTCAAATGATTGATTAACCTTGCAAAGCAGATTCGATAATATAAATTCAAACTTAACTTAAGATAAAGCCCCAGCAAGTAATTTATATCTGGTATCATTGCGTACTTCCCCAGAAACATACGTCTTCTGGGGAATAGCATTGAACTACTCAGTAAGAATATTCCAGAGAAGCACTCATTTCGGTTGTTGATATAGTGCCGATTTTATTACTTTTGCATGCGCAAAGGTTACTATATTTGTCAAGCATACTTGCTATTCTGTGATCAAAAAGGATGTAAAAGCATTATTACGTACGATATTTTTCTTCAGGCGATTTTACTAGTTGTGGGTTATATGGTTTTGAGTCCATTTGTAATCTCTTTTTACCAGTATTACCAGTATTCTTAGTAGTAAGTTAATGGACATACAGGTAAAGCTAGACGTTTTTTTACGTATTTCCCTTTTTCAAATGGAAAACCTAACGTCGCGATCGAGTTCCTGGAGGAAGATTTGGTCTTAGATATTAAAAAATAAAAGATTTCGGACTGTGTACGACGATGAAATAAATAATTGATCAGGGGCAATAATTGACTAATGAAACGCTGAAATTTAGTTAAAGTTCTAAGAATTTGCCGAAAAATTATTTATCTGGTATATATTTTCAATGCCAACTCTCGATATTTTGTGGATAGCGCTACACTATAGGTTCAAAGGCGGAATTTCCTCTAGTTATCCTTATTTCCATTTTCCTGTGCACTAAATTAGAGGGAATTAGATGCTCATCTAATTCTGCAGCAGTAAAGCTGATTTGGGACGATTTTCTAAGACCGAAACTCAAAACTAAGCTTATTATAACGCTAAGGATGCTTTTCTCTAGAGAAACGTCCTTCATAAGCATGAACAATATCGTAATTACCATTGTGCTATCTAAACAACAAGATAAACTTAATTATTCTCTAAATGTTCTAATCCTAATATCTGATGTTTTATATATCTACCACAGAAAGTGCACGTGGAGCAGTTTTTAATATGCACGTTCACGTATGTCGTATATTTGAGGTATTCATTATTCGAACATAATAATTCAACTTTGTTAACCTAGTCCACTTCGAAAGTCATCTTTGAAAACCGATTAGTTTTAGATTCCTATAACCCTTTTATTCTCATAATCTATGACCTCATCCACGTGTAATATTTTTCTGGATCTAGTACAGAGTAAGAGAAATTATTTGTATATTGGAGAACACGTTCTGATTTCAACAAGTCTATTGAGTGATACCCTTAGGCCACGAATTCGGAATTATTCCCTCCTAATATGAAACTTTACCTAATATAAGCATTTCAGGCTGCTAGAACAACATTATGGAAAATAATAATCCAGCAAATCAACACAATTCACACACAGAAGTACACAAAACAATGACAGCGGAAAGCAGGGGCGAGGAAAGTATGGAACTGAATGAAGGAAAGTTACATGATTAGTGAACAGCCCGACAAAGCAATTACTAATTAGAGAAGCGCGAAGCACCTTCTCTAATCATTACTGTTGCGCAAACTCTAAATTGTTTCATCGCATTTATGAAACATTCACGTATTCATCATCGTTTCAACAATAGAGTCATTTTCTTCCTTGCAACTTTACAATTATGAACCATTTCGTGTCAAACCGAGCGCTAAGTCGTAGCAAATCGCACGTTATAAGTTCATTGAAATTTCATAAACAGTTTCCTTAGACGCTAAAGTTTAATTGAACGAACAGCTAAATTCATCACAATGAGGTATATACATACACACTGTATGTATGTATTGTTTCGTATAACCGCTAAAGCTTTCCCATAAATATATTATTCATACAGAAAGAAGCGCAGTGCAAATCTGTAATTTGTTATAATTGCTTCTCCGTTCCACGGTGAGCGACAAAAACTTAAAATCTGTAGCATTATTTGGGGATACCATCACATCAAATAAGATTCTAATGTGACAAAATGTGTGTCCAAATATTGTATCCAGAAACAAACAAAATGAATCTTTTTCTACTGATATAAAAGAACTTACTAATACCTAATCAGGGTAAGTAACAGGTATATATACATATATACCACCAAGGCACGGTCTGACTTCCCTGGTCACTTACTTAAATCTATATAGCACTTCTAATGACGGACGAATATTCATATTATTCCTATTCTTTATAGTGGTAGATGGCTTAATTTATTCTACAAGAGTTAGATTACATATTGAGCATCAAACTGGAATTTAATTAATCAACTTGCTAGCATTTATGGAGTTTTAATAAAAATAAGAAGCATATAAGATCCCAAGGAACAGCAAAAAGATCTATTGATGTTAATGAGGTCTGTACGTTAGGCAATTAACAATTATTATTTAATACTTGATACCTTAGGATACAGATGTTTCTTGCATTTTCGAACAAAATATATTTCGCAGATTTCCTTCTAACTCTACCTCGATTCCTAACTTTCCTAACTAAACTATGCTTTCACTATTTCTTTCGTACTAGATTGTTCTGACCCTCATCCCTGCAATCCTCCCCCTTCCGTCTGACATCTCACCATTTGTTAACCTGTTTCTCACGTCTTCCTTTTGTATTTCGTCAAACGAAGACTAACTAAGAAGGTCCCTCGTACGTCGTTCAATCGCGCATAGAGTACTTAAAGCAATGCACTTTACGAGAATATCCGCTCTAACATCAATATAGTACAAAGTCTGATTTCACGATAATTTAATTTTAAATCTTATGGCCTATTTAATTTACTCCTAGAATTATAACTACCTTTGTCTGGTTGACCGTATCTTTTAATTATGATTCCTATTTTCATCTTCTCTATTTATGATTATCATATTTATGATATATTTAAGACAAGCTAATACACTCCGCATTGTTCCACTAAAGTATTCTATTACAGAATTATGCGAGTTAATTTTATCACAAGTTGTATATTATAACCGCGCCCTATAAGATTTAGATGAATTATACGCCGAACCGGCAAAGCATTGCCTCAGGCAAGGACGATGGGATTATTAATGAAATTACTTTTAATTTTAATAACTTTCTCACTCAATCTTTGAAACGAAAATAAAGATTAAAGTAAGGCAATTATATTAAAATAAACAAACATTAAAGTCGACTTCCTTAAACAAAAGTTTAGGCTGAATAAATGACCTGGGGCGAAATTCAAGAAGGGAAGCGAACAAGTTAGAACATCGATTCCGGCGATTTTCCGAAAACCTTTTATTTTAGAAACGTTTTCTTAGGGAACTTGAGGAAGAAGATTTTATTATTGGATTTATGTCAAATACTTCGGTGCCTGATAGAATTTGCACGTACACAAACAAAACAACGTTCTCCTCATACGAAACTGAATCGTCACCATAAACAATGTAGATATATGAAAGAATGCAGACAGAAATGATTTATTTGATGTTCTACGACATGCCATACAAGTAAACTTTAAAGCGCAATAAACGTAGTTTAGATCTTTGTTACCTTAATATACTTTCAAGGTAAATTAAATCTATTATGCAGTTTGTTATAAACCTAAAGACAAAGTATTAAATTTCTCAAAAAAAAATGTAAAATTAGTATGTAGTAATTTTACATTTTTCTTATTGATTATTATGACCCTATCAAATTACATTAAAGTTCCGAACAAAAGCTACTGCAATGATTTTTAAAGGAATACATAAGCTTTTCGCCTTCAAAAGTTAAATCAATAAAATGCCTATATTTATAAATAATTTAATTTGGATTGCTCGTTTCTCACATATAACCTACTTACTTGCATAAAAGGTCTTTCAGTCTAAAGTATTACGCAAGAAAATATCAAGGGACACAGAATGCCCTCATACTTTTTGTAAAAGTTTGTAGAAAACTTGAAAGGGCAATAACAAATAATATGTCAGGAACTATTGTCTAACAATTCTGAGAAATTTCAATTTTCCCTGTGGTCGTCGAAAGGAAATTGGTAGTTCTTGGTATGACTTGGTATGCGAGAAATTCAGAATTGCAAATATGCCATATGAATCATTTATTCTACATAATAGGTGCCACTCTGCACAATTAATATTTCAAATCATCAAGCATTTGTGGTCTTTGGATTGCAGCAATTCCTTGTTAGATATTCTATTATGCACGTTTGCGGTGAGTCACTTCATTTGGTCCTCAAATCTCCATTTTTCTATTCTCTGCATCTTATTGTACTTTCGTTGTACATTCTTCTTTCTCCAATCCTCTCCACTTCGTATTGCATTGTAAACTGTAGATTTAAAATGAGTCGTTAGGGAAGGGACAGTGCCACTACTTTAGTAGTTTTTGGCACTTCTTTTCTCTATCTGACTAGACTTCTTAACCTTCACATTCGAAGCGTTAGACACGCTGAAAGCCTATGTTCAACATGTATACTCAACAATACTAGAAGTATCTTCTGTTCAGCTTAAAATTGCTGAAAGCCAGGATATCTCTGTCACTTCCACTATTTCTTGAAACCTACTGCAGGTAAGCTGCTTACCCTATATTTTCTACTGCCTTACCTCCATGTTTAGATCACATTCCTTCTCCCAAGCTAGGGCGAACAACGCCTCTTTACGAGAGTACAAAAAGGTTATGAACAAAACTCTATCGATTCATTATGATATTTAGGACCTTAACAATGATACGAACTCTGCTCCGGAAAACTGCCAATATATACGCCTAATATTGCTGTGCAAGAGGAGTTCATCTTATTGACTGAAGAGTAAATTGCACAGCAATATAATAAGATGCTAAACCCCAAATCCAATAGGTTTTGACTTACCGTACAAACCCGGGTCTACACTCAATAGAACAAGAACTTAACATGGCAGACGCGTATACTTTCTTGACAAACGTGATAAACAACCGCCCGCAATGACAGTGCGGAGGAAATATTAGGGCACATTATCTCTTAAAAGCTCAAATTCCCACGCCTTCAAAAAAGGCTATAAGTTTCGTGCGGGAACATTACCCGCATTGTCGCACTCTGCATGTCTGGTTCGATTAATAAAGCGATGTTCATGAATGTAAGTACTCCTGTATTAGTAGTAGCTAAGGAAGTCTGATCATCTGAGGTAGAGCCCTGCATATTACGAAATGTCATATAACCAAAGCTCGCCAGGTTTCTCGGAAGTGTGGACTGGTACTTTAGATAGTCTACCCCTCCTATACTGCATTGATCCAGTCTTTGATTTCCATACTTTTGAATCATTTACCATTTCATATTTCCATCTCTTTTAGTGAACCTATAAATCTGGCAAGTTTCTAGTTACCATTTCTATTTTTATGGCTACCATTGTGTCTTTCCTCTCCATATGTCGCTATTGCTGCGTTATAACTGTCACTATTTTAGTGGGTTTGTCTGTTGTGCATTTTTCGGTTTCCAGCATCTTTCTTGACATTAATCATTCGATTAACTTAAGGTTAAAATTTGCTTGCTTTTCAGCAAACACGGGTATCTTTCGTTTACCATATTTTGCGCTTCCATATGTTGTACAATTTCACAATATTATGAATATTTGCTTCATCTGTGTACATTTTTAAGTACCTAGAAGTTTTGACACTCTGAAAAATATCCACCCACTTCTAGTTCAGACTATCGTTTTCTAATCTTAAGCTCATCACATACTTGATTTTAGCTGGAATGTTCGATGCATCGCCTGTCCAAATTATAAATATGAAGTCACAATATTCCTCTTTTTATGAAGTTTCTCCACTTTTTCCCTCATTTGCGATTAATTCGTTGTGGATCGGATGCTGGAATCTTATTTAATTGCAGCTTCTTAGCGCTTACATTATCTTAACACCGCTTGGGATAATGGGGTAACGTTATAGATGACAAACTATTATTTAAGTTTGTTTCCTCTAGGTCAATATGGGGACACCAACACTACCTAGATAGCTAATATTGCAAGAAACAATTAAAAAACCAATAAACAATACAAAGCTAATCAATTATCCTAACGGGGTGTGGATCACTGGATAAATGTTCTAATGGATGCTGTAAATCAGTCCTAAACGTAAGTGGAGCTGAGAATTCTAGAGATTAAAGATCAAAATCCAGAGATAATACGACCACTATTTGAAAGTAACAAATTTTCTTGACACCAGTAACATCTACGACTATAGACCCATTAGTCTCCTCTCAAACTGTGCTCAGGTTTTCGAACAACTTCTTTACGAAAGATTGTATAACTGCATCAAAGCTTATCTATCTATTTATCAACATGGATTTACCCGTGGGCGATCAACTATCACCAATTTAGCTGAGTTTACCCAGTACATTAGCGAGAACCGATTCGCGAGAACGAATTCAGGTAGACACTATTTATACAGACTTCAGCAAAGCCTTCGATACTACTGATCATGGGGTATTAATATCCAAGCTCTCTTCAATTGGATTCTGTCCTGGTGCTGTTGCGCTAATGCAATCTTATCTTGATCGTACATATTACGTGGACTATAATGGATTTCTATCTCGCACTTTTATTGCATCCAGTGGAGTACCTCAATTTTCAAATTTAGGTCCACTTCTTTTTACATACATATATGTAAATGATCTTTCGCTCTCTTTAGATTGTGACTTCCTTGCTTATGCAGACGATTTCAAAATTTGTAGCAAGATTACTTCAACGTCTGATTGCCTGAGTCTACAAAAAAAACCTCGCAGCAATTGATAATTGGTGTTCTCTCAATAACATTCAATTGAATGTTTATAAATGGACTACACTCGCTCTTCCCAACCAGAGACATTTAACTATACAGTTTCTAATGCTATAGTCTCTAGAGTGAGCCAATTCAGAGATCTTGGTGTACTGTTTGATACACAGTTGTCATTCTCCTTACACATACAACCTATCGGTTCCTCAACTTCTAAATTACTTAGGTTTTTATTTCGAACTTGAAGAAACTTTTCCGATGATGCAGCGTTAAAGGCTGTTTACTACTCGCTAGTTCGCTCCAAGACAGAGTATGCCTTTATTGTATGCCTTTATTGTATGGTATCCTCACCACCATCATCATCAACTGCAGCTTGAAGCCGTTCAAAAGAGATTTTTGAAGTGCCTCTTTTATAAATCAGACGATGTGTATCCTCCTAGTGGTATTGATTTTGACAGCCTACTTCAGAGGCACAATCTTGAATCGTTGTCTCGCCGCAGGGGAGTAGCTAGCGGTAGGTTTAAGATTTAAGGTTAAAGTTGATCAACCATGTTTCTTTCCCAAATATATTTTGTTGTTCCCCAATATAATTGCAGATCTCTGGATACATTTTACAGTTCGCGAGCACATACCAATGTTTTACTTAAAGCGCCGCTTCATCATATAAGTAGGAATGCGAATTGTGCGTATCCTGACCCTTTTAATTTTTCTGCTGCACGCTACCATTTCTTTTTTATCTCGGAAACATTCATTTGAAAGCTTGTTTTATGTTAACATATTGTAGCACTCAGTTTTTCACTCCTTTTTCAACTCTTTACGTTTAAGTTTAGCTTTACTTTAAGTTTAAGTTTAAGTTAGTTTTGATTTAAAAACACTGCATTGTAGTTTCTTTTTTTGTATATTGCCCTATTATTGTATTAATCTATTGGAAAGATGGAAGCAAAGAATCGATAGATACAGTTACATGTAATTCTCTAAGTAAATTAACAATCTATGCTTGCGATTCTTATGTTTGAAATGTTAAGGGTATAAATTACACCATACCTAATGTTGCTGCGTGAAAGATGATGTAGAGAGGAATATAATGTTAAAGAATAGCAGACTGAAATAATTTTTTACATATGTATACGACACTTACCGTGTCGGTACACATAGTACCATTAATTTAGTTTATTTTGAAGCTACTTTCTTTTACCAGGAGATGGTTTCCAGCCAAATACAAACTATATTTCTCAAACATATAGCTGATTGTACACTAGAAACGTGTTACCCTATCACTTATATGCTTCACGTTTAAAAATTTAGTCAATTTTGTACTACAAGAAATCCTATGAGTAATGTAATTGTGTTATTACTCCCTTAATATGAATCCTTCTGTAAATATCATCAATATAACGTTCTGCAATAGTTTTTGGCAGGGTAGTATCCTTTTTAAACGAGAAGTTCCGTATCACTGTTTATTAACTGCCAGAATGAATCCCATTTCTACCAAGTATCGTATTGGCTAAGAAACAAAATCAATAGCCGATGAACGGAGAATAGCCACTTCACCAAATTTGCAGTTTTGCAAGTAATATAATTCACTTAAATCGACTCTGAAATTCATTTTTGCCCCTTTTCGGTCCATTTGAAAATTCACCTTCTTAATGCAGATGTACGTGAACCGAAAGGGCAAAGGAATCTAGGATTACGAACAGAAGGAGAAAAAAAGGAGAAAAGGAACACGACGATCGTCGATTTATGTCCAAGCCCTTCGAAAACTTTCGGTGTCTTACTAAATATTCCACTTTTCAATATTTGATGTCCCACCTCCACGGACTTGCTTCGGAATAAGATAGGGGCCGCCGCTATAACACACCCTTCCTTATTCTCGCCGTACCGTCAACGCCATCTGTGACGACTCACACTTCATAAAGCCCGTACGCCCTCGCTATCTCACTAATATCTAGTGGAAGGACGTGGATGGTGGAAACCGGCAAGTAGAGGCACCTTATTGGAAATTATATATCATAGAAGAAGGAGAGTGTGATGCTGCCGAGGAAAATCGCCTATCGACTGAATTAAACAGTCGGAGAACGGCGAAGGTATTGACTTTCCTCCATGGTTAAACGTAATCTCGGAGCAGACGCTTCTTTCTGAAGTCGTTGGCTAGGATACACCGGCTGTCGCTAAAATTCAGTCTTGTGTTATAGGTATATATCGTAAGCGGATATTTTTGTGTGAAAAATATTAAGGTTCACGTTACCTTGTAAAGTTCGGTATATGTTCCACTTTTCGTTTTATACCTTATAAAAGTGTTAACACTGGACAGTATACTTTAAGCTACACATACATACATCCACTCTTATGAAATGGTATTCTTCCTGGGTAAAGTTTCGACCTCATCCATGTCAGATAGCACTTTGCTAAGAACAATACCCCCATCCATAATGTATAAATTATTATTAAGCTTCAAGGGTATCTTTTGCAGAATAGAGAGGCTTCTTTGATGCCGTTATTTTTGTAAATAAAGATAAGCTGATGGAATATCGATAACTGAAGGTATATAATGGTGTTGCACTGCTTCACATTTGCTGGCTAGTGCGTCAAATCTATGTGTTTATTTAATTTTTGTGTGACTCTCATTTCGTCAATTGTCGAGAAGATTCATTCAACTTGAAACAAGCTTCAGTATAAGTGCATCTAATTTTATTCTACACTGGTCCGCTCTAACTTCCACTAATTCTACATTACACGTCAGTAAGCATATCTCGCTCAATAATCTCCATAAATATCGGGGTTGTAGTCCAAAATTAACTGGATTGTAATTAGCATTTGCTGTGTTTTGTTTAAGCAGCAGTATGGCGCTTACAGCAAAATCGAATTGAAACGAACTCTTACGAAGGCACAATAAAATTAAAAGCTTTCTCGGCATTGCATCAACAAAAACTAAAGTCAAACTACGACACCATGGCTATGTCATAACAAATTTAATGAAATACATGAAAGACATCCTCTGTGCTAATAGACTTCGTTTGCTACAATCCCAGGAAGAATGGAAGAAATGGTAGTTATACGCCGATGGCCTACTGTATCGTCGCCTACACCATCAGTTTGATCTTCTGAATAAAACACTTTGTTGTCTGTCCTACTCACACGGAACTACCTTACTCGTTTGGCTACGTATTCCCTGGCAGCATGTTCTTTATATTATCCACTGAAAAACTTTCGTGGACCTTGCGAGCACCTTGAGGAGCGAAGACGTTCTCTAGTTTCTTTTTGTGGTTTTCACTCAGTCCTTTAATTCGGTCTTGACGGTTTAGTAACGAATGCTGCAAGTAGGCCCAGGTCCTACAAGCTCCCTATGTTCATTGTCTCCCTTATGGGTGACTTCGCTACCTCATTTTCATTTATGTATGATACTGGATATTGAATCATTCTTGCAGCACGCAATAGAGATGGGAAGCTTTGGTTATGTGACACTGTTGCTTTTAAATACTTCCTGTTCCTTTGTATCATTATTATATAATTTGCCACCTCTGTCTTCGTAAAGCGCCCTCTGTTGTACAAATTAATGAAAATTCCATCCATCTACAAATTAGAGAAGCATGTGTAGAATGCCTAGGTTTTCAGGATATGTTCATTACTTTCTCAAAACAGTGCTGAAGAGGTTACGTTAACCAAATAATGCGTTTAAAAGATATATTTATCGGAAACGGATTTCCGCTTAAGAACTGCCATCACATCTTGAATAAGATATTTTATTTCGATATCTTTTGGTTTTCCAATTGTAATGTTGTTTTTGTATCCGCTGTAAATCAGTCTGTGATAGTCTTTATTACTCTCGACTCACGAAGAGTATGAGAAACGTCAACATTGCAAAATCACATAACATATCAATATATACTCTATATACATATATCTATAAAATACAAAAATTGTTTCTACCTATATCCGTTATAGACTTTAAAACCATTCAACCGATATGCTCCAAACCGGGTCATTAGAAAGGCAATAATGCGAAGATGGTTTTAGACCACTAAAATAATGCATTAGATACATTCGGCCGGTTCGCGAAGTCGATTTTCGACTTTTTCCATACAAAAACTTTCCGAATTTTGGGCCATCAGCGGCAAATATAAAGGAGAAAATATGTTGATACCACGAATTCCATTGATTTCAATTGATTTGCCCTTCGATTTCAAGCCAATTCCTGTTTTTCGCCCGGCCAATTATATGTTGCTTGCTCCAGAGTTAGAACGCCGAAAAATCTTTATGTTTACACACCTACCCAAGAAACTAAAAATATTGTTTATCCGCCAGAATTAAGATAAAAAAGTTAATAAGCAGACACAATTTCCTTTTTCCAACAAATTAACAAAATGTATTTCTTCCCTTAGCGTAGTAGCACACACCGCGTATCCGCTAGTAATATATAAAATCATTAAAAAACACCGAAACACTCATAAAGGAAACATTACAATGTATCATTTAAAAATTCATTTACCGAATAGTAACCTTCTTCAATTAGCAATTCCTTAGTTGTATTCATAAAGTTACCAATGGATATTGCCTTAACATTAATTGGCAATTCATTATATAATTTAACCGCCAACCACTGAGGACTTCTTTCACTAAAAAAACCTATGCCGAGGAATCTCTAGTGTACATGCATTTCTGGTGCGGTAAATATTTTTATTTAACTTTGGCCATTTGTCAAAATTTGTTTTAGCATACAGATGCTGCTAAATATAGACGGACGGTTGACTCATAGTATTTGTAGTTTGAAATAAGTTTCTGCAACTTGTTCTTGACGAATTTCTTGTCAAAATACGCAATGCAATATACAACCTTGCATATACTACAAGATAATGAAAATTCTCGCACAGATTAATGCACAAAACTAACGAAGTGTACATCGCAAACCCTTTGCAAAACCGCCAGCTTATTCTAAAAGTCAGCCAGCCTAACCCTGAAAATTTGAATTCTCCGGAATTTTATTCTAGTTTTTCGTGTTTCAACATGATTCGTATTGGTTAGACTACAAAGCGAATGATTGTCTATTTATTATGGGGCAATCCCTTTCATATTGCATGTTTTATTATATTTAGGAGAGTTGTACCTTCCCCGGTTTATTAAAGGAGAAAACTTCCTGCGGATATCACCATCCGTAACGCATGGCCAAGTTTCCAATAGTGTATGTATCATTTTTCAATTCAGTTCCTTTCAACGGTTTTAAAACATAAACAAAACCTCCTTCCTTATTCGACGCTGTTATTTTCTTCAATGAACACTGTATACGATCCATCAGCTGCTCGAGAGCTGTGGCGCTCGTTCAGCTGAGCAGTAAAAATAATCCACCACCGGCGCAAAGCCACACATACGTACACATACAAGCAGATATTCTTGCACCCTCGGAGGCACTAAATTTTATATAAGCGTATTATGCAGTCAAAACTTCTGGTCACGATTCTTCGCAACATCCGGTACATCTTACATCTAAATCATATTATGGCACCGACTACGACTTCTGGCGTTCAGTTTCTTTTCCCTACATTGGCGCTGGTGTTGGAACAAGCGCGTGTCTATGCCAATAACTTATATCATACGGCGCGACTATTTTCTATTTCCATCTTCGGGAACGTGTGTGCTTGTAACAGATGGCTCTGGAACAATGAATTCCATTTTTATGGAGATATTTCATAGGCAAAAGCTGCGCTTATCGCTTGCAAATGAGAATGAAACGAAACGGATACATTTTAATCAAAACCCTGCAGATGGATGGATACAATGGCTAAGATAAAATATTGCCGTTCGTTGCGTTGGCGTTGTACAGCATATTAAGTGCGCAATTTTTAAAGTAATATTTCAAAAGTGCTCCAGCGAAATGATTTATAAATGGAAACGACAGGTAAAATACTGACGTTTCTTTCGTTTTCAGTCAAACAGCTGCCCTTTCTACCTATATTTATTTGGTGGTATTGTTTAAATATTTGTTCTTATTCTATTTGGCACATCGCGGGAGTACTGGATGCCAAGTCCGTACCTAAATAAAGTTAAACGCTATTATGAAGAAAGAAGCTATTATATTAGGGAGATCTCATTATCCAATTTACAGTGAACAGATGGTACTATTTTTTTAATCTGATGCTGCGCTTCAGTTGGTGATATCTTCGATAGTAAACTTTTAGTTCTTTTGTTTCGAGATTGGGGCTTCGACTCTAAGTTTCATCGGTATCGTACTGAAATCGCCGCGGCTCCGTACCGTGTGGAAAGATGTAATAGCATACATTTAGTAGGTGTCCATATACTAACTGTTGATGACAAATAAATTTGAAATCAGTAGCTAGGAGAATAGTTTTGGACACGTTCCCTTTATCTCGTCTTATCTTATATGATAGATCTCTACCACTAATAGATCAATAAAACAAGGCTGGTTTGAACGATAATTATATTTTCATATATTACTATCGTTCAAACCAGCCTTGTTTTATTGACCTATTAGTGGTAGAGATCTATCATATAAGATAAGTATAAAAAGGTCACGAAATATATATATATACACATTTATCTCGTCTTATGTTATAACCATATTTTAATTTAGGCTTGCATACCGTCCACTTTTGAATACATTGGTGTAGACATCTATCAAACCCGTATGATCTATTACCTTCCTTGTGTGAACAAGATCTCCACGGTTTTAAATAGGGACACGCAATACAAGAGCATTAAATATGTAGATAATAGACCGAGGTCATCTTTTTGACATGGTGAGCAAATTTTTCTAATCCTTTTATTTCTGGGATTTAGAATTAATGTAAATAAACTGCTGAAATAGCCAATTTCTCTGTACTTTAAGGTTGTTTTTGTCGTTTCCAAAATCGAATGTTGGAAGTTCCCTCATGTTTGAGGTTATATTAATTTGTTATCATTGTGATTTTCACCACCTTTTTGAATCATGTGTCACAGCTTTTTACAATTTTCAGGAACATTAATTCTCTTTCAAATTAGTCTGATTTTGTACTCAGTCCCTATTCAGTATATCAATATCAAAAATAGCAATTAACAAAAAATAATAATGAAATTATTTTGTATATATTACTAAACTGTCCCCACATCATTAAGAAAATATAACCATTTATTACACTGTGCTAATCGAAAAGTTCAACATTGAAGGGTTCTGGGTAGAAACAATTCAATCATTCATTTGTCAAATATCGTTTCAGTTCGACAAAATTTCTTTGTTTCATGAAATACCTTTCACCTTTTCTAACTTACGCAGTATTCAAGGTTGCAGAAAGTATATAAAAATATATAATAAGTTTATTTGTTCCCAGAAATTGTGTATTTTACACATAGAAATATTTTTATCTCAAACACCTTATATTTCTGATGCTTCTCTTTGGAAATTCCAATTCTGCAAAAAAATTCTGCAAAGCATCCAACCTTTTCCCACTATACCAATGTTGTCTTGCCGTCACTTGGAAGAAATTTCGTCGAACTGAACCTATATCTAATGGATAAAAGGTTGAAATGTACGGAAAAACGTGTTTCTTAGGTCTTTTTTTTGTACAATCTTTACCCGTAAATATCTCGAAAACTAGAGTCAACTTCGCAAAACGGCCGACACCGTCGGATTCAGCGTACTCGAATTGTGTTTTCTACATGGGACCCATCAATGTTGAAAAAATAAGTTCCCGATTCGAGCACAGTGTTATAATCCTAATTCACTTAATAAATTTATCATTTCACGGGGAAGATTTCCATCCTCTTTAAAAGTAGCAAAGTTGGTGCCTATAATAAAATAATAATAAATTTTTAAATATTGCTTCCTCTGGAAACTTTCCTAATAAATATAGTATAAAAACTGCTAACCAGCACGAGTTCAGAGCCATTCAACAACTACTGTTTTTAACACCATTTATAATTTTTGGTCTCCTGTATCAATAATTGTGCATATTGTGTGGTACTGGTTTCCGACTTAAGTCGAGCGTTCGATTTAGTATATCACGGCATTTTACTCAATAAATTAGAATATCATGGAATTCAAGGTAATACGTTTTTATGCATTACTTTTCCAATATTTTTCAAGTGACTGACAGGACAGGCAAGGAGAATCCTTGAGGAATACACTTCTTCAATGGAAGTCATTAAGATGGACTGCCATGGTGGTCAATATTGTGCCCAAACCTTTCTATAAGTGGTATACCTGATTTTATTGAAGATATTATATTGTATGCAGATGGTATCCCATGGGTAGCCTCAAATTCAAATGAAGAATCATGGGAATGGCATTTAAACAAAAAATTTATTATCGACTCGAAATTGTGTTAACAACAATGAACTTATTACTAGTTCCAAAACAATGTACATCAGATTTTATCAGTATTAATACATTCCTAACGCAAACTTTTACTTAACACTATCCCCTAATGGTCGGAAATTATATACAAATCAATCAAAATTCTGGGGAATGTGGATTGATCAATTTCTAAATTGGAACTACCACTGTAGGCATTTTATCAGTAAACTTATTCCTTGTGCTATTTGTTTGAAACATTAAATAGCATGTTATAAATATTTCTTACATCTTTAGTGTCTGTGTTGCTAACAGATTGCGCCTGATGTTATTATTGTTCAAAAGAGAACAATACGTTGTATTGCTCGTTTGAAGTTACAATACGCTGTCGTGATTGTTTTATAAACTTAAATGTCTCACATTTCCTAACTAACTTAGTTACGATTTAGCTTTATAATGTAAATGTGAAGAAACCCACATTTCTGATGAATTATGATTTACATATGTACGATACTTGATTACCACTTCATCAGAAATCCCCAAATGTGCCAGGCTTTACAAATATATAATAGGATTCCAAACAAGGGAGGTCTTCGCACGAAAATGTTCACTAACAGTGTGCTAATATTGAAATGAAACAGCGAAACCGAGCTGCAAGTTTCGAGCGGTAGAAGCGGTGAGTAGTGCGGCGTGGCAAGCAGTGACTGACTGGCAACTAGAGATATGGATATAGAGGACATAAAATGCATCCGATCAAAAATAAATTGAGAAGCGATCGCACAAACGATTGTAGAAACAAATAGAAGGCTCCCGAAGTACATACAAGTGGAAGGTGTTAAAAATGTAATCTACAATGATACACAACTGCGAGACACGAATAATGACCGATGTGATCCCCCAAAATACATTAGGAATAACATTTTTCAAGAAGATAGATGGGAAAACTACAAGAAATGAAAAATCAAATAGAATAATCGCAGAAATATAATTTGGATGGCTAGGACAGGTAGTAATGCGACGAAGAGCTAACCACGGAAGCTTAGGAAGCAAAACTGCAGAACGAAACCAAGAGGCGTATATCAAAGAAAATTAAGCAAAATCAGGATTAGGATGAAGCATTAAATAGGAAAAATTTATAAACCGACCCAAGGTATGAAGATATGAAAGAGAAATATTATTTCTCACAACCAGTATAACACCTAACTGTAGATAGATTTAGGATTAATTGTGGAAGGAAGTTATTTTCTACTTTATTCTGTTACAACTTACATTTCAATTTTTACTAATAAGACATTAGCATATTATCATTCACTGCACAATATTTGAGAAAACCTGACAATAAATAATGACACTTACACACACACAAGTACATCATTCACTTCTAATTATACATACAAGTGGAGTATCATTTGTTTCTATAAAATATTATCTCACCTTTGCGTTAAATTATTTATTCATCTACAAAGACGACAAATTTTACAGAAATTGATTATAAGAGGTTTCCGTCCTTTTTCACTGTACAGTCATCAATATTGATTCTCGAACAACAATTTTTGTTTCAAATTCACATCTTGAAAGCTTTCAGTTATAATACAAATATATTCATGGTAGTAGTAATTATGTCCTTTAGGAATATACGCGAAAGTAAACATACTTTCCATAAAAATCAATCGAACGATATTAACCCGTATTGCGATTACATTTAATCGGAGAAGTGCATTATTTACTCCTTAAGAGAAACCTTTCAAAAGTAGCACTCATTAATGTCACAGCCCAATTTCTTAAATGAAAACAAAAGTTGCAAAAATTAGGCTTGCCGATGTTCTTATCCAATGGACATTGGACATACACCGGTTACATTACATATAGAATGCCAGTATATGGTACAAACGACCGTTTCTCAAACTACTCGGCAATTTAAGATTCAGTTTGCCCAGGAATCGGCCATTCAATAGCACCAGGGGTCGAATAAACTGACAGTTATCGCGCCGTACGCAAAATTTATTATTAAATTCTCCCTTCTTTTTTTCTCTTTTTCCCAACTAGATGCGACTGTGGTCATTCTCCTCTATTCTATCCTTTTTTGACAGTGCGGTTTTCTCCTTTTCACGTCAGCGAAATTTGCATTTAAAAATTGCGAACGCCCCTGGCCTTCTTCGCAGAGATAAATAAATTGTTTGAATAACGAATGCCTAAATCTAGTTTTGGGACGAGCGTGGGCTTTCGGATTTGCATGGTAGAATTGAAATCGCGAATATCTCGTAGAGATCGCCTTGTGACTTTAGCGAATTTTTCATGAAGTCTAATCTCATTATGGTAAATATTTGTATAAACCGAAGGCAAACGAAATTACTGCTACAATCAATACAGTTTCTCGATTCCCACATAAAGGCAGGTATTTACACTGTAACGATTATTGAGGTGTAATAACGGAACATACATACACTATGTTATACGATACCCCTGATGCAAAATGGTTCTACAGTTTTCCTAACAGTCCCCACAAGGCTTCTAGATTTCGTACCCTTCGTATCGAGTACTTAATGAGAAATATTGAAATTTTCTTCTGTGTACGATGTATGAGAAAGCACGAAGTCTATAGTAAATTCACAATGGATTAGTAAACCTTAGGTCCAATTCGACATGATGTAAATCCTTGTCCGTATGTCGAAAGTACTTTCAGCAAAATGTATATGGCATTCCAGTTCGATCGACTTAAGAGCCTTAACCGGGCTGCTTTTATTGTTGCTTGTTGGCTCTTGGTGGACGTTTTGAAGTACAGGAACCGAAAATTCAGAATTGAAGATTGAAAAAACCAAGTTGTTTCCACAAACACTTAAGATTTCTTACGTCTGCCACTTTTTATCTCAAAGGTATTGATAGTAGTGTTGACTGAGAAATGTATGGTCTTTCTGAAGTAATTGGTAACTAAATATTATGTGCAAAGCTGTAGTTTTTGAACTCGAATTGTTTTTTAAATTTTATTTTTATGTAAATTCGCATTGAACGTTAGTATTAATATTTTTATTTCGGGGTAATTTTCAAAATTTCTATATTCGCTTCTAGTATTTTCTTGCAGCGTTCGATAGTAAATTAATTTCCTTTCCCTTGCGAATTGTACAGATTTAGTTGCAATCTGTTTTGTTGTATTACAAGGAGACCAATGTTTAATATGTTACAGAGAAATCTGTATATATATATATATAAATGCATCATGGTTTGTTCGGATGCTTAAAACTTGAAAACGACTGGATCAAATTAGATACTTCTTTCTGCGGGTTTGTTCATAATTGCTGCGCGAAGTTTTAAGAAAAGAGAAAATTCGAAAAATTCCCGATTCTCAATTCAAGAAGTATTTCATTTAATCTACTCGTATAAATTAAGTTTTACTATTGCGTGATCTGTTATCGATCGCTAATTTTCGATCGAAGTAACAAATTTTGGGTGCAATCGTGAATGCTCAAAATTAATTCAATCGAGAACTCTATTTTGAGCAAAACGAAGTTTCTCGGGTCACCTAGTTTAACATACAATTACATAATCTGTCCTTATTTGTCTGGAAATTTGTTTTTTACACCATGTGTTTGAATAAACTGTTTATCAACTACTTATATATATATATATATATAATATATGTGTACATATGTTGTTTATACAATGAACCTCTTAATCATTATTTGGTGGTTCCTGTGCGCCTAATAAGTCTCTCCTAGACTTGTTCATCGAGAAGAGTACCTGCGAGTACAGGCGAAAGCAAACCAATTACTACGGCTGTTACAATTACAATTTTCTGCATCATTACTCTTGGCCTATCGCTTGAACTTTTGCTGTAGATGGCGCTCCGCTTTCGTAAGTTTCTGATACGGCTTGCGCCGTTTGGATGCGCATGTGGGATGATTTTGCTCGTAACGTTCAGTTCGACAGGTCGCTTCCCGTGAATAAGTTATTCCGTTTTCGCTTTTATGTCTCGTTGTCGAGGATACAAACGGAAATTCGGCGCTAGAAAGTTTTACATTATCGTTGTGTAAATCTGTAAGTTTCGCTTCCCTAAGTTTACTGTTCGAACTATCGTCCACATTGAGCTTTTGCTTTTCCCTCGATTGAAGATGAGTTTTCCTTTTTTGTTAGTCACGTGTCACTTGCATATATTCTTGTTTTAATTATGTTCAGCTAAAGCTGTAAGGTAGCTGTAAGGCCGCTGGAATTCCAACGGTTACTAAGAGTGTGAGCCTTAGATAGAAAGCTAGCATAATTTAATCGTTTCAACTCAAGTGACAAATAAAGTGCTCGTAAACGTCATTCTCTCGCTTTAATTCATTTGTTTTATTTCTCTCATGTTATCTTTAAATAGAGAGTTCAAGTAGTTTTGCTGATCGCTTCACGACAGGATCAAGATCCAGAACGTATACGGTTCGGATAATCTCGTTTCAGCTACTAAAGAAGCCGGAGGATCTCTCTCACTCCAAAAACTTAAATGTGATACAGTTCTATAATTAGAGAGTGGCGCCTTGTTACTAATTCCTGAACTTTCACCTATGCCGTTTCCATTGGGCTAGCACGGTCTGGATCTTCATTTTTATCACCAACGACGCGGGTTATCCGCATAGTAACGACGAACTTCCGTATCGGTAACGTTTCTGACCTTCCCGTTTATCATTTTCATTTCACCAAAAGCTTTAGAAGCCAGTAACACAACGAAAGGCAATTGTAAAAACCCCGTTGCTGTCTGACAAACCGGCGTTTGTAAATCTGATCTTATCTTCACCGGTCTAGACGCCTAATTATCGCATTTAACGAATCGGTGGCGCCCATTTCTCATTCAAACAGCAGACCGCGTTTTGCACATTTTTCTCGGGAAGTTACTCTGTGATCCACATCCTACATTGTGCTTGTCTCAATCATTTCTATTTGTGAACAAATGTCATTGAGGATACTTTGAGAGCTAATTGTTTCCTGACTATCTTGTTTCAATTAGGTCTATACATACGGGAGTCGTGAAAACTCATAATTTTCGTCTTTAGTTATGGCCTTTCGGGAATCTCTGTGGCGGGAAGCCCGTACCAAAGCTTACAACTTACAAGGAAACCTCTTGTAATGTCCGCATTCGATTTTGATAAAACTTGAAAATATAAGGGACACATTTTCTTTTGTGGGAGTAAACTGAAAACAGCACATCTTTACGAAGAGAAAACAGCGTGGCATAAAATTCTCGAAACATTACTGGTTAATTGGCAGGAAATCTAAGCTTTCGTTATCCGGTAAGCTGATTGTATACACAATGATTCTTGAACCTATATGGTCTTATGACATACAATTGTGGGGTACTGCTAGTATATCGAATATTGATATTCTTCAAGGGTTTCCGTCTCTAAGAACTATTACTAACGCTCCTTGGTTTGTGTCATATGAAACATTACATTACGACTTGAAATTAGAAATGTGTTGGATGAAGCCAAGTGCGCGAGTGCGAGATGCGTATCTCAACTTGAAGAGCATCCCAAATTCATTGTTGTAAAACTCCTAGACAACAGTCAAAAACGCATCGACTGAAACGCTATGATCCACTAGAAATAAGTGATAGACATTAAGATATTTAAATAAATAGATACATATACACAATTACAACACACTAGAAATATATATGTTAGGCCTTTAATGCAAGAGCGCTAACCTCTGATTGTCAGACAACTTGTTCCTAGCACCAATATAAACCATTTGGTTATTGCTCCCAAACAGATTGCAAATAGAATAAGAAATTATTAAAAAAGAAGTATATATATATATACGGTGTTGGTTCAAATAGATATTAAGAGGGAGAAATTAATCTTGAAAGGAAAGCGTGTTTGGGGGATTTGGCAGTTTTACATATAAGCAGTGCTCCCATTGACATGGAACTAATTGCAGAATGTTTCTTTCATCAAATAATGAAAGTAGAATGCTTTACTTCTCCTCCACCCGCACTGCAAAGAGGTGAACCACTCCTCGAATTTAGCTTTTGACGTAACAAAATCAATTTACAATTGATTTGGATGGAACCAACACGTACTTGAAGAGAGACAAAAACAAAATCATTTTTGCTTAATTTCGAGAAACCATGAAATGATATTGCCTGAATCTTACATAATAATTGTATTGGTCGATAAAAAATGGTCCATATAAGTTGAAATATATTTGTCACTACAGAGATAGATATATCCAGCTTTCTTACTCCTCTCTCACAATGGAGTCAGCCCCCTCAATTCCGAATTCTCTTATTCGTACAATCAAATCATGTGATCTTATTTAAAATGCAACAAATAATTCTGTAATACATAAAGTGGTGTAAGTAACATGTTCAATATTTAATTGAGAAATATATTGAACTATGGAAATACCATAGCTTACTACTCACATACCCCAGCCGTATAGGGATAAACTAACCCTTATTTACCTACGAAATTGCTTGTATTAAAATAATTGGTTTATCAATAGAGTTTTAAGTACGTATCCAATACTTTTCATTGCAGTATTATACCCTGATTTAATGAATATCATTTATATCATTTAATATATTATGATGTTATAGTATACATACATATACAGTACAATAGCAGTTTATATTTACGAACAATGATATGAATGAAAATATATTAATTGATTAATTTTGGTTTCTCGAAACATAGGAAAAGTACGTCGATTTAATTTTTTGCTCGTTTTCATTTTTGCTTTTGTTTTATCAAAATTAGTTGTAAATTGACTATGTTACGTTAAAAAGCTAATTCCGCGGGGTGGTTTACCCTTTCGGAGCGCGAGGAAAGTAAAGCATGTGATTTTCATTATTTGACGCAGGTAACATTTTGCGATTGGTTTCATGTCGATTGGAGCACCGCTTTTGTGTGAAATTGCCCAAATCTCCTTTAGCAAGGGTTTATTTAAAGGTTAATTTCATTCGCTTAGTATCAATTTGAGCGGATACAAAGTCATCGAAGTATTATCAAAATCGGAGGCTGATGTTTCGAAAGATTTCCTTGTTGGCCGCTATTGTCACCATTTGTAACGATAGAATTCGGCTGTATAAAAACGCCTTCTATTTTCCATCATTGCATAATATAATGCACTCTCAATTTATGACACTATTAAAACAGCTGGGAATGAAAGAGAGAAAGGAATAACAGAAAGACCTACAAAAAACTAGCAAATAAAAAATGTGAACGGAAGGAGACGGTTTTGACTTGGCAAGAAAATGGACATGAGCCGGCAAATCAAATAGGTATGGAAGTTCAAGAGACGAATAACAAATTTGAGAGGAATCGTATGAGTAATATGAGGAAAACAGTCAGAAATACAAAACTCAGAGTTAGTACGTGGAACGTAAGAACCATGCTGGTAGTAGGAAAAATGCAAGAAGTAGCAAAAGAACTGGAAAGATATAGAATAGACATAGCCGCAATACAAGAGGTGCGATGGGAGGGACAAGGAAGATCAGATAAGGAGGGCTTTACAATATTATATTCAGGAGCTGAAAAGCAAGGCCATAAGTGAGTAGCATTTATGATACTGGGAAAACTAAGACAAAAGGTAATGGAATTCAAACCAATAAATGAAAACCTAGCTTACACTAGACTAGATACAAAGCCACTTAAATTGTCATTGCTGAATGTATACGCGCCGACTGAACCCGCAGACGAGGAAGTAAAGGTTTAAAGTTTTACGAAAGGGTGGAGGAGGAAATTGAAAAAATACCGAAAGAAGATACTGTTATTGTCTTAGGCGATTTTAATGCACAGATAGGAAAAGAGGAATATATCAAACAAGTAGCAGGAAAGCATACAATACACAATAAGACAAATTATTACGGACAAGAGCAAATTTGATCATTAGTAGTACTAAACACGAACATAAAAAAGTTCATAAAATAACATGGATTTCACCAGATCAGAAAACTCAAACGCAAATAGACCATGTATTGGTTAACAAAAGGAAACAGTCGTCGATATTAGATGTAAGAACATATAGAGGAGCTTGTGCGGACTCGGATCATTTTATGGTGACAGCGACAGTAAAATTGAAAATAAAAGGAAGAATGAATATGAAAAGAGGGAAAATAAATGGAATATAGAGGAATTAAATAGCGAGAGAACGAGGGAAAAGTACAAACACGAAATAGAGAGACAGTTAAGGGAGAGCAGTGATGGGAATGATTTAGAAACAAGATGGAATACTATTAAGGAATGTTTCAACAAAGCAGCAGAAAAGTGTGTTGGAAAAAAGGGAAAGAAAAACGCAATGAATGGTATAATAAATCGTGTCAGAAAAAGCTAGTAGCAAAGGTGGAAATGAGAAACAAATGGATAAGATCGAGAAGAAATGGGGACAGAGAAGAATATGAAAACGCGAGAAAAGATTGTAAAAAAAACAATGCGAAAATGTAAGAGGGAATGGATAGAAAACGAGATGAAAAATATAGAGGAAAAAAATAAGAAAACAAATACTAAAAGGTATTATCAAAAAATCAACGAACATAACAAACCATATAAACATAGAATGAGTGGCATAAGGGATAGTGGAGGCAGGGTAATCGAAGGGGAGGAGCAATATAAAGAAGTATGGGTAGAGCATTTCAAAGGCCTGCTTACAGATAGCCAATATAATGAAGAACCATTTGAGGAGGAGGATGATGAAATTGTAGTGCAAGAGCCAACACTGAAAGAAGTGAAAGAAATTATAAAAGCTAGTAGAAATGGAAAAGCACCAGGAAAAGATGGTATAAATAACGAATTATTCAAATGCGGGGGAGAGGGTCTGCAAGAATACATATACGAATTGATACGGGAAGTATGGAATGAAGAAACGATGCCAAAAGAATGGGAATCGGGGCAAATAGTGACATTACACAAGAAAGGAGACCAACGAAGTTGCAAAAACTATAGAGGAATCATGCTTTTAAGCACAATATATAAAATCCTATCATCAATAATACAGAGAAGATTAGCAAGTACAATGGAAAACTTTACGGGGCAATATCAATATGGTTTCAGAAGCGGAAAGTCCACTACGGATGCGGTGTATAACATAAAACAAATACTGGAAAAGGCATACCAATACAAGATTGAATTGGAATTCTTGTTTATAGACTTTCAGCAAGCATTTGACATAGCAAGCAAGGAGAGAGCTTATCTCGTCAATGAGAGAACTCAATGTGCCAGCGAAACTAAGAAGACTTATAGTAATGACATTAAAAACAACAAAGGTTAGTGTGAAAACATCGAAAGGAGAAACGAACGAATTCGAAACAAATAGGGGTGTTAGACAGGGTGACTCACTATCTGCGACGTTATTCAATTTAGTATTGGAACATGTGACAAAAAATATAAATAAAGGCACATTGAGAACAAGAGGAAGCCAAATAGTAGCATATGCGGATGACGTAGTGGTCATAACGAAAAGAAGAAAGATAATGGTTAAAATACCGCAAGAAATAATTAAAGAAGGGGAGAAACTGGGTCTGAAAATCAATGAAACAAAAACGAAATTGATGAGAGTTGGAAAAAGGACAAAGAAAACAAAAAATTTAAAGTAGAAAATCTTACATTGGAAGAGGTTGATAAATCCAAATACCTGGGTATTATGGTATCAAATGATGGAAGTAGAGAAGCCGAAATAAAAGAGAAAATTATGGCAACAAACAGAGCCTTGTATGCCAACAGGAAATTGTTAAAAAACGTAAATCTCTCTAAAAAATAAAATAAAAATATACAACACAATAATAAGGCCGGTGCTTATGTATTCAGCGGAAACGATGACAATGACTAAGAGAGATGAAAAAATCTAAGAACACTCCAGCGGAAAATATTAAGAACCATAATGGGGCCAATTAAACTAACAGACAATGAATTCAGAATAAGAACGAATGAAGAACTACAAGAAGAAATTGGGGGAGAAGATGTGGTAAAAAAATAAAGCGGCAAAGAATAAAATGGTTGGGGCATGTATGGAGGGCAGGGGAGGAATCCATAATCAGGATGTTGCTGGAATGGAAGCCGGGGGCAAGATGAGAAGAGACCAAGGTTCAGATGGCTGGAAGAGGTGTTGGAGGATCTAAGGGGAGCAGGCGTTAACAACTGGCAGAAAAAAACGACGGATAGAAGAATATGGAAAGAAATAAGCCAGAAGATATGAAAGCATAGGATGGGGACCGATCCACCCCGGACATTATGGATTTAGAAAGCTTTTAAAGCGGTGAAGCTCCGATGGGGTCTTTTAATCACTGTATATATATATAAAACAGCTGGGTCCACGGTTCATCGCTGGAGGAGATTTCAGGGTTAAACATATGGCGTAAGCACCACTAATAGTGATGCTTGTTGAAGGAAATTATAAAAATTTTCAAATATAGGCATTCAACACGTGGGCCAACAGACAAAACTAATATTCCAGATCTATTAGATTTCTTCATTAGTAAAGGAATATCAAGTATGATATTGCATTGGGAACTCTTTTATGTCTGCTCTACACTGCTGATTCTTCAACAAACAAAGGAAATACTAGCACTTCATGTAACTCAAGAAAGTAATAACTTAGACGTCAGCCAATGTACAACATACCGAAGAATTAAGCTCAATGGGTACAAATTACCCTCAGTGGCTGAGTGGTAAAACTCGCGCTTCACAGTGCGAAGGGCCGGCGTTCGAGACCCGGTAGCGGCAGAGCGTAGCAGTTTAAAATCCTGAAAAATGGATCTGGACCTCTAATAAGCTGCGAAAATGAAGGAAATGCCACTGGGTGGGCCAGGAGCGGTACGGTATATGCGTCTACATATACGGCTCGGTGGCTCCGAACCCCTACACCGAAAGGTAGAAAGGGTAAAAGATTAAGAAGAAGAAGAAGGGTACAAATTAGTCTCAATGACTTACAACTCTCTTTATGTGATAGCACTCCATACCTTGCTTGTTGAGATTTTGATGCCTCTAGCAAAAGTAAGTTACCTTGACTTACATCTTCACGTTAGGTTAAGTTGGTAGCTTCACGATAGACAGAAATTCGAACAGAGCAGTCTCCAAACACATGATAGGCATTAGTTAATTGGAGGATGTGGGTTTACAGAGTAACTCCAGCTCTGGGACTGTATTTAACCGGACAATCCCAAAGAGAAATCAAAACAATATTGTTAGCACAATTATCAATACCCAACCGTTCTCGATATGTTCGAAGTTGTATAAAAACATGCTCACAGCTCCTAGACACTGACCAGAAAGTAAGAAGAGCATTTAAGATTAAGTTATAGTACACTAGCTAATTAGTCAGAAGCTACCTATTATTTCAATCAAGTTCGAGTCTATACAAAATGATTTTAAACGCTTTGTATTGGCTCGTGGACATGTTTGGGTCACGCCAATTATTCAGGATTAGAAAATCCTCACAAAAGTAACAGTAGATAATATGTATTCGAAGAGATGCCTTAAAACAATTTTTAAAATACCTTGCCAAAATGGAGTCTCATTATTACGGAGCCCCCTCTAGTATTTTATCTTTGGAAATAAAGCGAATGTGATGCATATAGAAAAAGCAATACTATTTAGATGATGGCACCTACCTAAATCCAAATTAGATTCCGGCAAATGTCATGTTATAACAGAAACGGCGACCAATTCTGCCAATAGAAAATAAATACCAATGAAACATGGATATCTTACTTCAATTCTGCAACCAAAAATTCATCGAAAGAAATCAATGGCGCAAACCGGAACAAAGTTTACTTATTACTTCTGTTATAATGATATTAATTCAAGGACGTGACAAGGAATGAAGTGAAATCATTAACCAAATTTCAATTCAGAAATGTAATGTGCTTTGGTATAGTAAACAGTGTTGATAGTTTACTATAAATTCTTAACTTTGACCCTACTTTCATCGAAATGATGAAACTAAATGAAGTACAAGGGGTTCGTGTTGTTGCTACAATCGGAAATGGCACAAATATTCGCTAGTTGCAGAAAGTTTTAACGTAACAGCTTTTCTGTTATTCATCATGTGTGGAATTTTTATCCAGAAACCAGAGGTTATAAAAGACCCATTAGACAAGTTTGCAAGAGGAAATTTATTTCGAATTTAGGATCTGTGTTCCATCCTCCTTCCGTTCTAGTGCAGCTACAGCAAAATATCTTCAAGTTCAGCTGAGAACGACTCAGGCTGGAGACTTCTGACCCCCATCACATGCAACTTCGACGATGGGAACCAGTGCTCTTCACAAATGAACTAAGATTTCGTTTAAGTGGTTTTCATGGTTGATATGCATATATTACGTCCACATAAACAACATTCTGCAATTACTATACGGAAATTCGAAAAATTTGGTGGTGGATGTGCGATAGTTTGAGGCGAAATTAGTGTTGGGGAAAGAACAGATCTTGTAGTAATTCAAGGGAACCTAACGGCCCAACGATACATTGATTGCATTCTGATCATATTGTACCGGTTATGGTATAAACCCTAATTTTGTTTTTATGCAAGATAATCTAAAATTTCATACTACAGCTATCACCATGGACACTATTTAGCACCACAGAATTCAATCCACGGATTGGCCTCCGTTCTGACCCAAACCCCATCGAGTACCTTTAGGGTTTATTGAGCAACTGTACTTACATGTGTCAAAGTTCGCTTAGGACCCTGCAATAGTTAAAAAATCCCCTAATAAAAGAATGGGAGAATATATCCCAGCAACGCATTGGTAGCTCAATCAAAACATCCCTTGGAAGTGCTCAGCAGCAATTAGTGTTAATGAAAGAGGCACACGTTACTAGTGAACCCAGATCTTTTCAGTAATTTCATACAGATAGGATAACCTGCTATTCACTTTATTTTCTGTAACTTTCTCAATTGATATTGTTATCTCATTCGCGATAAGCAGAAATTGCATTGTTCTTCCAAATTCATTTCAACAAAATATTGATTTTTAAGATATTTATAATTAAATTTGTAGTGTTGCTATCAAAAATATTTATCACATGTAAATGAGTATTCTTCCAATTATTTTGAGCGGTATACGTATACACTCGTATATAAAAATGAATGTGGTGAACAATGAAAACTTTTGAGGAAGTTATGATAAATTGACGTTTCCATTGTAATGAAACAAGTATTGAATGTAATTATACCTTTATATCCTTATTGAGATACATAATTATTCATCGAATTTTTTAATGTGTATGACAGATAAGCTACAGCATTCACCGCTTGTTCTGCGTGTTTCGTTTCGTTAGAAGTACATTTCTAAAGCGAGCCTTATCTTTTCGAGTACTTGTGCTGACTACTTCATATTAGGCAGATATAACCGTGTTCTTGGAATTCAATACCTCGGACAGCGTATTTTGTTCGCCTCATTTTGCTGTCTAACACGCATCAAGTTGACTTTAGCATTTCATTTTCCACGAACTTTTAAATAGCGATAATAAATGTACCTAAGTGCATGTACTGGATATACTTCGGTACTTCTGTACTGTGTATACGAGGCGCGGTTTGAAAATGTAAATACATATTTGTCCAAGATTTTAATACGGAATAGTCGGTATCAATTTTCATATATTTTTATCTTGTATGATAGATCTCTACCACTAATAGGTCAATAAAACAAGGCTGGTTTGAACGATAGTTATATTTTCAGAACGTTTACAAACGTTTTCGGAATACCTTCTTTCAAAGAAGGTATTCCAAAAACGTTTGTAAACGTTCTGAAATTATAACTATCGTTCAAACCAGCCTGTTTTATTGACCTATTAGTGGTAGAGATCTATCATATAAGATAAGTATAAAAAGGTCACGAAATATATATATATATATATATACATTTAATATATTTTTATAGCGTTTATAACGAGTTTAAAGTCATTGAATGACACCGTTCTTTAGTTTTTCATCACCTCCAAATCATCACGGATAGATTTCCTTAAGCGAGATGAAACCTATTGCGCTTCAGATCAGCTGCTGAATGAAATTTCATAAGAACTGTTTGCGCCATACTGTATGGTATCGAGCATTATTGAGCAGAAGTGCAATACTTTTGGTCAACCAGACCGTATCTTTTCGTCTTTTGGATAACAGCTCAAAGTTTTTCAAAGTATCCGCACACATATTGAGGATAACTCAATTCTCTCAATGAAGGAAATCAAGAAGTAAGGTACTGTTCGATTTTTTAAAGCTGTGAACATGGTTCCTATGATGTGAGCTTCTTCTCCTTCATCGTTTCTTCTATTACCTCAATCTTTAGAGGCATTGAGGACCTCATTTGAACAAGCTAAATTCATCACAGTTTATTTACACAGTGTGATAAATTCCGCAAGCAGAACATAATTATTTATTTACTGATTTGTACAATGTATAACCGCATTTCTCTTTCATCTGCAGGGTTTGCATTCTGATCTCTTAACAATTGCCGACTATTACTACTGTCAGTATACTAACGAGTAGGTTAATGACCAATTCTTTGCTACGTATGTATAGTAGAGTGTCGCTTATTATGGTTTTTCTTTTGTTTCGCTTTAAAGTTTTCGGAATACCCGCCTATTTTTTCTATTTTAATGGAATATAACTCACGCAAAATTTTACGTCCCTACGACCACGCTTTTCCTAAGCGACGGGGCTCTAAAGATGGAACTATGCGTATTTTCATACGATTTTGATGGTCTTGAACCTGCAATCTTTTGTTTATTTTTATGATAAGAAGATTTTTATGATATAAATCATCAATATTCAGAATATTAGTTAGTAGAATATTTCCTTTTCAATTTTCTTTTGTACAATTTTGATAGAGATTTCCGTGTTCTTGAACACATTGGAATAAATATTGCTTTTGCTCTTTTTGCGCGGTTAGAAGTCCAGAAAATTGTTGCATGAGGTTAACAGCTCTTTCAACGCTGTCATTAACTGCGTTCAACTGAATTACTTTGGATTTAGCTTCTAAAAAGGATGCTGTCCTTTCCCAAATTGGTGGGTTTTCAGTGAGAAAATCATTGTTTATTTAAATTGACAAAATAGATAATTTCTTTTTATTGTAACAAAATCATGCAGTTGTTTATACCAAAAGAAAAAGAGAATTAATATCTTTTCAAATAAGTAATTAGTTAGAAGAAACTTACCAAATGCGCGAATTACGCGAATGAAAAGTATAAAAATAAAAATTCTACATAACCGTCACAGACGTATCCTTATTTGGCAACTTTCAACTAAGGTTGTGCAAAAGACTGTACTGCAGCCTACATTGCATACATGCACTTCTTCTTTCAATGGAACATATCTCTTATATAGTCAAAGAAGAAGAAAGTCAAACTTACTTTCTTTGGTTAAAGTAACCACAATATTCTTTTCGTTTCAATATCAACCATGTCATCAAAAAGGGATAAAATGGCGACTGCATCCGTTAAATAATATAGATGTTGGCAAAATTTCTTGGAAGGTGTTTCTGAAATTAACTTGTCTAGATTTTCGTAGCTCTTCAACACTTTTATGAAACAAGTCTTGGTAGGGAGCTGTTACGGCCAAGTTGTTTTGTATTCATGGTTTGACGTAATTTGTTGTTATGAATAGAGAAACTTCTTGCAAACTTCGGTTAAATTTAGGTGATAATATACGTAATAAAAATATTTCTATCGCATAAACAGCCCTCGCCATCCATTGTGCTTGATGTGTAGCCCCAGGAGGTCTTATTTTAACTAAGATTTGCTGAACTAACCCCTTATACTTTCCGACCCAGTAATTTTATCTGACCACCACAAAAATATTCGAATGTATCTCCTGAAGTTATGTCGTCATTGGAGACACCCTCGCTTAGAATCAATTAAATCAGGATCACCCAGAGGTCCACAGCCTGAAAGGCAAAGCAGCGCCATTCCTTCATTCGACGAGTAAGACGAGGACGTAAGTGACACAGATTTTTAATATTAATCTTAATATTAATTATATCCTTTTAGGAATAGGTAACGTATTTTATTTGGATTCAGTTATTACTGTTAGCAATTTATTTGTTTATAAATATTTTCTTGCACAATGATCAAAAAGGTTAGTAAAGTTATTTTTCTTGTTTTCGTTTCTTTTCTTTTTTCTCTTCTTTTTCTTTTCTTTTTCTCATCTTTCTTTGCTTGACTGTTTTTAAAATTGCTCATTACATAAGAACGAAACTTTTTGTCGTTTAATTAACAAGTAATAAACTAGGCTCATTTGAAAGGGAAGTACTTCTAATTTAATTTTCTCATCATAGACATAAACAAAAAAAATGAAAGTCCAAAAACATTGAGTTCAAGAGAGAAAACACATAGTTCCATCTTTAGAGCCCCGTAGTTTAAGGAAGGCATGGTCGTAGGGGCGTATAATTTTAGGCGAGTTTTATTCAAGTCCAATAGAAAGAAATGAGAGGGTACCGTTTCAACATTTGAAAAATTAAAAGATAAGGGACATTCTAATTTATAGGTAGCTATAACTTGTCAACTTATGTAAATTATGGAATTCTTTAAATATGTCATACTTATTTCTTAACTTTGAGGGTACGTCTTTCGGTGTTTCAATCCGTACCCCTTTGCAACTTACCAGTTAGTCCTATGATCGAGGTTTGTATTACCATCTAGTTAATTTAAGTTATCCTTAGTCCTGTCGTTCGTTTCTCAAAGTAAATTGGTGGCACATTGCGTGTGTATCCTTAGAATCTCTGAATTGTTGGGAGAGGAAAGTCTGTTCTCGGATGGGATGTTATGAAGAGTGTAATTTGTCCACCATAGGCAGTTTTATTTTGAAACTATTTAAAATTTTATTCTTTAGCTTTTTATCATGTAAACATGATATTTTTGTTTGATTATTGTCATTGACGTTTGGTTGTGATAAGTCTAAATCTTATTGTCTTCTCGCATTACCCTAACTCGCAATCACCTCGAATTTTCCAGCTATCTATCTTAGTCGTAGTGCCATCATATGCTATGGAAAGTACCGCAGTTCTTATCGATTTCTTCTGTACACTCCAGATATCCATGCGCTAGTACAGAAACAGGCAAGCATATATGTGGGTATTTATATACAAAAACGTAAACAAAAAATTCAGACGATCAACAGTAGCAAGAGTGGCAGACGATAACCGGTTCGGTATGCGAGGGAGATGGTAAATGGTAGTGTGCACGTTCTTCTGGTCCCAGACGGGACCCAGAGTCATTGCAGACCGCACCTGAGTCCGCATTCAGGGCCCAACGAAAGCCTGCGGGTCGGTGGTCGCGAGCAACAGCAGTAGCAACGGGCCCCCTCCGTTATCATCATCATTGCTCCTGTAATTGCCGGCGGTTTTCACTTAATACGTGGAGAGAGGCACGTGCTCGGTCCGGACCGCTCGACAACTTGTTGCATGCACGACGTCCGGGAAAACGACCGAAATAACACGTGCTCCGGCGTCTTTTTCCCGGTGCGCCTCGCAAAAAGTAGCGGAAGAATAATCGATAAGGCGAAACGACCGCACGGTGGTGTGTGTATATTATGTGTTTCGGCATAATTGCATTAACGGTGACGTGACGTTCCGCGGATAACGATATTACCCTTCCGACCGCCGCGACTTGTTTGTTAACCCCTCTCCCCCTCTTTCTCTGTCTTATACGCGTTGCATGTCTACAGTGCCAACCCTTCGTACATCCCTAACAACGTCGTAATACGAGACTGCGAATGTGATTATACTTGGATCAAAGTGATCTGTGAATGTGTGTGTGCCTGTATTATAGTGGTACCTATATTGCGCTATGCTACTACCCACAATCGCATGGTACGTGACCTTTGTGAGCGACGTTCTCGCCGTGCAAACATGCCTGAGGGATTTCCACGGACATTTTCGGATGTGCAGGTAAAACAAATAGTCAAAATACATGCACTTACACACGCAATATCTAGTGCGATTCCTAGATATCTCTATACACATACATGTATCACAATGTGGACACATACGGCATCAAACGAATACGAAAAAGCGGTGCAGTCGGTTTAACCGGCTGTAATGAGCAGGGTCGGCAGGGTATCCTTAAGGAACGAATTGGTTTAAAGGTTTAGTTTTCTAACGAGATCGACCTTTGAATGTTACCGGTTGATGATGTTCAAATCCATTTTAAATGATGTTTATGTCTGTAAAGTTAAGTATATTGTCTTTTGATCCCTCAATTGAAAGGATTCGAAATGAGCCATATCTTTGCAGATTTAAATCCAAGGTTTCAAGGTAAATTAGGTCCTTTAAAATACCCGGAATTTGGGAAGGGTACAGAACGATTACCGTAAGCAAAGTAAAATGAAAACGCAAATTCAATTTGCTGTCTACCATTTTTTAAGTAGCAAAAAAAGGAAAAAAAATTGGGGCATTCCTTTACGACTTTCATTGTTGAGAAAAATAAACTTTCCTCCTTGTAAATGCTACTGGTGCAGGTGTTTCACAGGCAGCACTTTAAATTGCAATCCATTTAACAACACAAAAATCTCAGTAATAATTACGCACCCAACTCGGAAGCAACTTTAGCAAAATTGTTGTAGACCATTGCAATTTGTTACGATGGTTAGTACTTTACCTCATACCTTGTGCAAATACTGGAGAGTACTTATAATAGTTTTTTATTTTAATTACGGTGTACTGATGATATGTACCACCAACTTATCCATTTTTGTGTAGTTATTCGATGTGTAGATTGTAACTCAGAAAAGGAAGGAAAACGTATTTAAAGCAAAAACATACGTTCTACTTCCTATTCTGATTTACAACCTACCCATCGGATACCTAATCATTCGCAAAAGTTGGTAATGTAGATCACCAGCTTATTTAACGCAACTAAATAGTAAATGGGGCGGTACAAGAATGTTATAAGGACTAGACTAGGACTAGATAGAATATCGCGTTATCGAAAGATTGACAAAGATAGACGGACAAATGTATACAATTTTCGCCTATACACTTGTCTATTTTAGCTGTTTACCTACGTCATTGTTTTGTCGTACGAGTAAAGACAATCTATTCGTTTGACTATCTTTCTCAAGTGCTGCCGGTGAACAAAGAAGGACGATTTACACTTGTCTCAGATACAAAGATCTATGGGCAAAAGTTTATGACGTAGGTAAAAAGTCTAAATAGGCAAAGCGCATTCTTTGTGTATTTCTTGACAGGGGTGATTAACTGGTACGCATGTATGTACAACATGTATAATGCTTTAGTAGCACCAATTTATCTGTCTTTCTCAATCTATCTCCATCTATCTTTTGATTACGCAGATTTTTAACACCATTCATAGTCAATGCCCGGTCTTCTCCTTATAACATCTTTAGAACGTTATAAGCTAAAACTAAGTGGACAACGTATTTCAACACAGGCTCTTCTCATTTACTTTGCTTTCGATGAATTCAAAAGAGCTCTTTGGTAACTGTTCATGGTCATTGCAATTTGATGGTTTATATCAGTACCACTGGACGCTTAGAGATATTGAGTTATTTACGTACACTTGACGTTGTCATGAATTCCTCCACTTCTTCAGATGTTTCAATGTATTCAATCCTGACAGCGGAGAGAACAAGCCGCTTTTGACGTTTTGAGAACCATTCATCCATTCATTCGTTTTAGGATTGGTAACCAATTAACCAAGCACTTATGCATTATGTCCTTTCGACCGTTCCCTCACTTCCGTTCAAGCAATTCCGCGTCTGCCACAAAACCCACTGCCTTGATCAATGGAAACCTGCGTATATTGAAATGCTTCCGCCTTGAGAATCAATAAGTAGCATGACATTAAGCGTTCCCTCAGCTGACAATGTCTAAGTATTCTCTGCATTGCTTCGAAGAGTGCTTCTGGGTCGTTGTTGTGCTGAAATGTGAATCCGTGTCGAAAAATACGTAGTTCGGATGGCAATATTTCATTTTCAAGGGTATCCCGGTACCGCCTTTTCCTCATTATTCCTTGGATTCTGCAGATATTGTCGATTCTGTTTCCACCAAAAGAGCCTCATATCTCAACAGAACAGCCACCATATTTCACGCTAGGCACTAAGCATTGATTAGATAACCGTTCTTCGCCTCGGTACAATCGCTCGCTACTCGCTACTCCGCAAAACTTTTTCCATTCTTCAAATGTTCAGTTTTTGTTTGTTTAGCCCATTGTAATCGCTTATTTTTATTATCGGCGTGTAATAACGGTTTTCTTACAGCTACCAGCCCACGAAGGTCTCTTGAAGTCTGTGGGTTGACACAGTGAGGGGATTAAACCTTTTCACATTCACTTGCTATTTCGGGTGTAGTAAGGCGTCCGTTACATTTGCTAGAAATCACAATCTTCCTATCTTCAGCCGAAGTCCATATTCTGGCTCTTCCACTACGTGCTTTGTTTTTGCCACTTTCATTAACTGTTCTTCTTAGTAGTTTCAGTTGCCTTGAAATCTGGCGATTACTTTTGCCACTTTCGTAATCACCAATTACTTTAGAGCACATTTCAATTGAAAGTTCTTTCGTTTTCGGCATATTTACGATCGACAAAACAATATTCTTAAACAAGTTCAAGTCGCCAAGTAAATTTTAAATGGCGTTTTCGCCGCAAATGCTAAAAATAAACAACAAATTCCACGCACTCCTAACTAAAGTGCAGTATCGTTTTCTCATAATAAAAAATTAGAGATTAATCTACCTATCTCGGCAAATTCCGCCCGAAGGTGGCACATGATTTTTGCACTTGGTAATTATGCACCCTTATTCGGAGAAATTCCCCAAATTGGATGACCATAGCTACAGTTCTTTTTATGGACAGACCTGAGTATCTATTAAAGAAATATTAAAATCATTTCACAGAGTAAATGTGCCTCTAAATACGTAAGATCCAAAAAATAAGGGTGGGGAAATACTTTTGAAAGGTAGTGTATACCTCAAATTCAATTAGTCTCTGCTAAACGTAATTTTGATTCCTTAGACAGTATGTTAATGTGTAATATAGATTATCATCTTTTAGCAAGAGAAGATAGTCCAGATGCATAATTTCACCAGCAACTATGATCTTTGCGGATAGTTTGACATGGCGTTCTGAAAGATTTTCCGAAAATACAAAATTTATACTGTATGCTTTCGTCACTTGCAGTTTTTATTACTGTTTATCGTTTAATGCATTTTTATGATATAACTGGTATCTTTCGTTGAATATACTTAAAGTGCTGCATTCACTGTGTCATTATAGTTTAGACAGTTTATTAAATAGATTCCCTCCTCATGCTCCAGTTGAATAATATTGACATCTTCATGTCTATCTACCTTTCATCAATAACTGCAGCAGCAGGAAACAGATTACATTTTAATTCTAACATGTGAAAATTCAGTATTAATTTTTTCGAACTCTCCTCCTCTTTTCAAATTTCATTTATTGTTGGATAAAACTTCAGTATATAAAATATTTCAGCGCATTGGATACACAGTATGTTGCAGTGTTTAAAATTTTGCTTAGTATCTTGTATAAATACGAAATACATCATAACATCACACAACTAAGAACGTGACAACTTGACTCATCACCCTTATCAGCAAACTATACGGTATTGGCCAGTGCATTGTGCAGTGTATTGGGTTTAGAAATACGGGTTTTCGAGTGAGAACGAACTTGCCATGATACTGACATGGAGCACGAAGCGCATTATCAAATAGAATGCGGAATCAAGACTAAGGGATGCTTAGAATTTAAATGGTTGGAGTAGTTAACGGAAGAAATTGATGAACATTTTGAGAAAGTATGCGACACTGCTGGATGCCGGTTTCATTTCAGCAATAGAATCATTCTTTATCGCTTGAGGAATAGCATCTCTACATCCCAATATTGAATATACTGTATGGCTATCCCATATTTAGTTAGTTGTCTAATACAACTAAATAGTAAATGAAATGTTAGAAACGAAAATTAAGTAAATCCATGTAGCCATATGTAAGTTCACGTGCCAATGTCGTGTACGTCGAGTTCTGGACGTAGTACATCTAGTAAGATTATACGTACGCACGCTATCCTACACGCGCTTCGTTTTCGGTTCTATGATACGCGGAACTAATGGCTCTGACACGTCAACTTGAATTTAATGAGATGTAGCTTATTTCAACTCAGTTATTAAGTAGTGGAAACATGAGGTGAAATATAAGCAAGGAGACTAATTAGATTTTCAATGAAGCAATGTGAAGTACAACATTTTATTGACTTTAGCGAAAGACATTCTGAAAACCCTTAATGTAGGCGCTTGTACTCAGATTGATGGGCAGACTCACTTCTGTTATTACTAAACTAAACGTGTTGCTTTAGTGATTATTTTTCATTACATACACTAAATAACAGAGATAAATAAATCGCGAATGGATTGTTGCCGTAAATTTTATTCTAAAACTCAAATATCACTTTTCAAGTAAAATGACTTTTATTCGTAACACATCAAATTTAGTATTTTTCATATCTAAGCTATGATCACTAGTGGGGACGTAGTTTCCTTCAACACTGACATTACAACACTAAAATGAAGCGAAACTACATAGGATATATAGTTTATGTTCATTAAAAAATGTAAGTGGCTTAATATCTTTCTTCCTTCTGACACGTATAATGCCTCATAAATAAGGTTCGAAAAACGAGTGCATCATAAGTTGTGTAAACCTAACTGACGTTGTCACTCCGAATTTTGATGTCGCGCCTTGCACGTAAGTGGGGATAAGTGGTGGGGCGACAGCGTTAGTCCGGTTTATACTACTTAATGATAACTTATCATGCAGTCGTTTGTCGAATTTTACATTGTTTCCGCGTTCTACGCCTTATCATCCACTTCTTAAGCTAGGCGTCCACCTATCCGCATCGTACGTATCGGACGCATCGCATCAAACGGATTATTTTTTCCAATGCGTTCACAGTAAGGTGGCGTCCACCTATCCGCATCGTACGTATCGGACGCATCGCATCAAACGGATCGTAATATTCTTTATATAGGAACCCATACAAGCGCATCCACCTATCCGCATCGTACGGATCGCACGAATCTGCCCGTCGGCAATGCCGACGTCGTTGCTCCGAGAGGCAACTTTTGCGATGCGTGCCGATGACTCACTACGAAAGTCCGATAGTTGCGTCGGCAAATCAATCGCTGCCGATACTGTGAATGAATTGGAAAAATAATCCGTTTGATGCGATGCGTCCGATACGTACGATGCGGATAGGTGGACGCCTACCTCAAACGGATTATTTCTTTCCAATGCGTTCACAGTATCGACAGCTATTGGATTTGCCGATGCAACTATCGGACTTTCGTAGTGAGTCATCGGCACGCATCGCAAAAGTTGCCTCTCGGAGCAACGGCGTCGGCATTGCCGACGGGTAGATCCGTGCGATCCGTACGATGCGGATAGGTGGACGCACTTCTATGGGTTCCTATGTAAAGAATACTACCGATCCGTTTGATGCGATGCGTCCGATACGTACGATGCGGATAGGTGGACGCCTACCTTTAATCGATTTTCATAGCTCTCGTCCAATACATATCACATTGTTCTAGGTCCATGTACTTTCCGGTCCTCTTTCGTATCTCAGCTATGTCATGCTTCTTGAATGTATGGTCCATCTACTTCTATCTCAGTTTCTCACAGTTGCATTTTTTCTTTCTGACTGCTCAATAAAATGATTTTGATTAATCTATTTGGCCAGACTAATCTACAATTGATCCGTTGATATTCGGTATATTTACATATTTTCTGCAGGCTTTTTTACTTCTTTCCATGACTTAGGTATTCTAACATATAGACACTTTCTGTATTTGCTTTTAGTGGTCTTATTGTTAGTTCTGTCCTTCTGAATATGATTATGGATGAACATGGTTTGTTTATTGTATTGAGAGGATTCGGGTGTTATTAGTCAATAGCTTCGTGTTTGTCGCAATTATATTTGATCTTGTGTTACATGCATATTGGAATAATCTGACAGAATGTGTTATTTTTTTCCTGTCAGAAAATTCTAGATCTTTGTAGTTTAGTTTTATACTCCACTCTAACTAAATAACCTTCATGCAATAGGATATATACATAAGTGTGATACCGAAATTTTTTCATTCAGTGGTAAGACCTTCCGTTCCCCTTGTTTTTCCAATTCACTTCTCCTCCATACGATAATTTTTCATATGGTCAATAAATGCTTTGTTAGGTCGAAAACTTGACTACTTTTCTCACTGTCTTACATTTATTGAAGTCCTTCCTTTTATAACTTTTCTGAAAATTTTATTGGCTGCACATGATGATGCCGTTTTCTTCGTTTACATTTGCATTTAGTTCTATTTTTAGCGCAGTATTGTTGATTTAATATTTCTCCAGTCCCTTTATTTCAAATTAGCTTACCATTCTATTTATCTCCAGCATTCCTTCTTTCTTCTTTCGGTTTCTATTTTCTCCTGTTGTAGTTTCTGCTATCCATAGCTGATTAGTCTTTCATTCACAATCAATTGATACCGCAGCACTTTTTAATAGCTGTCGATATTTCTTTATACTTCTTCAATATTGCGGCTTACTAGTCTTCTAGATATTCAAAATTGTCTTCTGTAATGATATCCTTATTATATCTATACATATACTATACCTTTCAATCCTGTTGAATTTATTTTTCGGCTAGTTTCCCGGTGTATAATTTTTTCGTAAGCTGCTTGTTTATCCTCTTAATAACTCAAGCGCCATATTTATGTCTCCTTCCCTATTCTTACGCCTTGCATTAAAGTTTGACACCTGACTAATACTAGTTGTTTAGGATTCTACCAATTGTTGTCTATTACCTCAAGAAATATATTGAAACGCAATCAAACATAAATGAAGTGCAGTAGAGAAACATTCAATAAGAAGTTGTACATGCATAGATAACGTTAAGAAAGGTTTACCACTATGTGGAATGAGAATAACGGAAATGAATTTCACATTGCCCTAAGAGAAGCTAACCTCAATAAGCATTTTCACACATTTTTTATAACATTCTTTTAGTAATGGGCATTAAGAACTACCCATGCACTACAAACAAGAAACAAATTTATTACAAACTACTCTGTCAAACTTTAATTTTATATAGAATAATTCCCGAAACGAATTTTAACATAATCTCCGTTAGTTTCTTTGAAAAGAAAATATATAAATAGGAACCACACTTATTTTAGGGAGGTGGTACTGTACTAAACTACAAGCCCGGAGGTAGTGGGTACGATTACCTTCCTCCGCTGTTGTATCAAGGCAAAACTTTTTCTGAGTGCATGGGATTAATTTTCTACGGTTGAAGCGCGACCATTGTTCACATTACCTTTGCTTCTCTACTCATTGACTACAAATCGGAAATTCATACTAAGCCGATTCCAGTCCCTGGGCTGTAAAAACGGGTTCCTATTATTACTAAGAATAAATAGCATCCAATAATGTTGGAGAAAAATGTAGGTTTAAATCTTAGCAATTTTAACAAATTAAAGGAAAAGCCCATTAAGCCATTCCAAGACAGAACAAACCCGCGTTAATTTTTACAAAACCATAGAGACAATGATAGAAGTGTACACTATAATTTACCTGAAATAGTTGTGCTGGCTCATCGTTATATGCTCCTTGTCAGTCAATACCTACAGTAATCTAATCAAAAAGAGTTTCAGAGCTCTTACTTTATAATGAAAGTAATATGTCTACGAAATTCAAATTCGAGTATGTGTGGCGTTCCTGATAGCAAAAATGACGCAGTATAAATCTATGGTGTTTCCTAAGTTTAATTAGTATTATATTTCTTTAACGTGCAATGAATAATCGAGTCTAAGATGATGTAACACCACTACTTTTTCCTAAAATTTTAATATAAATACAACAATGGCTGAAAGCGAAAAAACTAATTCTATTGTTGAATATATTACAGAAATTTATCTGGCATTAGGTCCATCTCTTCCTTTGATGGGTCGCCCAATATACATACGCACGTATTCGAATCTTGAAAGCTGAGTAAATGCCAATCAAACCTGACCGTTCTTTTACTACCAAAACATAGAATGACAACCTAAATTAACGTTTTAGGGTACCATGAATTTGAATGAATGCAGTGACGATGATATCGATAGTGAATCCTTGGATGCGTTTAATGGATTTTCGGTGTATTCTCATTGCAAACCGTGAGAGGGAAAGACGAGCTGGGTAGTTCACACACAATTGAGAGGCGTGCGAAATCTACCGGCCTTCCGACGTAAAACTATGTATGTTACCTAAATTTATAGCATCACGACATAATTAGGGTGCCGTTAACGGCGAATTAGTTCAGTACATCACTGGATAAATGCTGTTAGAGAACGTGTGGCACTTGACGGTTACATCTGAAAAACTTAACACTTACACACTATTTCTTCAAGTTTTGAATTCTTCGCTCTGTTTAAGGGCGAATTATTGTATTTCATTTTTTGTTACAGAGAGTTTTGTCCTTGTGTGAGTCGCGCAATAGATTAGGTACGGTCGCCGAATTTATGCGGACAAGTTCGAAGCTAGTTTGGTTTCTCAAAGGACTTTCTTCGTATTATTTCCAGCTTTCATCCACGCTGCTTCCAAAAAATTGTGGGCTGTATGTAATGCTGGAATTATTAAAAACATAACTTTAAAAAAAGTTTATTATTAATACAAGCGTCTAATTACAAAATAAAACGACACTAAAGATGACTATAAAACCACAGGGCGCCTTTAAACAAACTGTCGTGTTGGTTTTCAAAATATTCACCTTGAAGGTTTATACACTTTTGCTTACATTCAAAGCAACTGTATCTTAAACACTGAAGTTAGTATCTCAAAGAAAAGGCTTTTGAAAACTTCGATAGCTTCTTGAGGTGCTGAAAATCGCTATAGGCGCATATTTTGTTTGACACTTAGGAACAGAAAGAATTCGTTAGGATTAGGTTAGATAAATCAGGCGAATATGGGCAATGAGACATTAATTCGATGTTTTTCTCCTGCAATTAATAAATTGTTTGACGTGCTATGTGAGAGCTGGCGTTATCATGATGCAGAATGATCTGACGTATTCGGTCGCTTTCCCTGATTTCGCCGACGATTTCAGGCACACAAATTGTTGTTTGTCACTCAGCATGAATTATTCTTCGGTGCTCTAAAAGAATGGTTGCGACATGTCCAGTACAACCGAAGAGACAGGGGATTACTTTCTTGGAAGTGCTTCGTGATCGAACAACTTTTGTGGGATTCACTTAGTATTGGAATACCCAAGCAGTGGATTGTTGCTTAATTTCCGATTAATACGAATACTGTATGCGGATTTAAAATCCAATATATTGCAGTTTTCAGTATGCCCAAGAATATATTCTATCTCACTATAAGCACTTCTATCAATCAATGAGTTTGGATCAAATTATTAGGAATCAATCAAGAACAGAACCTTTTGACAGTTAAATCCTCAATCAATGCCTATATCTCATTGTAAATTACATGCCAATCTTCTTCAATCATGTTGCGCACAGCAGCTATGTCTTTTGGAATATCAACTGATTTTGGTCGACCGTCACGTAATTCATCACTGACGGACGCACGACGACAATTAAAATTTGCAAACCAATTGTAAACAGTCTTTTGTGATGGTAGTTCAGTACCAAAAGTTGAACGAAACCATTCCATGCATTGCTGTTGCGTTAGCCCCTTTACTAAGGTCATAAATAAGATTTGATAAAAGACTGAATGACGTATTATCATTAAGTAGTGTAAACCAAACTGACGCCATTATTCTTCCGAATTTTAATGTCGCGCCTTGCACGTAAGTGGAGACAAAGACCGGTTTGATAATAACACGTCATCCATTTCCATTATCCATCCAAAATAGTAATGACATCTGAATAACGCTACTAAGTGGTCGTGTGTAAAACATAGAAGGCGTCTCTCATATTTTGATTCTAATATCCTTTCAAACATTCTTCTACGTTATTGTCTTTGTTTTGAAATACTAAGCAAAATATCGTATTTCTCAATGTCTCTTATGGGTGTTGCAAACACGGCCGTTTTTCGTTGGTCGCGATTACCTTTTGTGTGGGAGGCTTGCTCTCCAAATGGTGAACATCAGATTCTGTTTTTTACAACTTTTTGGCATATCATTTTCGAACAAGATCTGAATTATAGAAATGCAGTTTTGTTTTGGGTTTGCTTTACAGTTACTGCGCAGAGTACCATAAATTTAGCTCTTCCTAACTAAAATAGAAAGAATTATATGTACTTTTACCACCCCATCATTTAGAAGACCAAGCTCTCATTTTGGCTGCTAAGCTAGCATCTTTAATGAAAAGCTAGGAAGAAATTAAGTGTTACTTTTAAAAGCATAGTCTAGATATCATACTATTGTAAATGCGAATAAGTTGCAAAATTATCTGTGTGTAACACATACCCTTCACTCAATAAATCGTCCATCGACTGGAGGACAACTGCATGTTCACCCATCTGCGTGTGATTTGCCACAATAAATTTGGTTTTTCATAACCATTCCATTTCATTCGTACAATTCATACAGTTTTATTCTACATCTGTTCTTAACTTTTGTGTATTGTTTGAAGAATAACCTTCCACGTCATAGAAGCATGGATTCAACAATACATTGGTTTTGATCAGGTACATAATTTTTAGTGTCACAGAAGAGATCGAGAGCTGGTCTTATTTTATATAACGGATTTTATGTTGCCACAATTGTATTATCTATTATTATCTATTACGGCCCATCACAGGTTTATAAAAGGCCAATGTATAGAAAATATTTTGACTCCAATAGTAATAATAGTAAGAATAACAAAACCGTGAGACAATTACTTATGAGCTTAGTCGATAAAGATGCTAAAATTTGTCAAACCCTGTGTACAAAATAATGTTTCAAACTGTATGTAATGTAGAATTAACTTGAAGGATTGTTTACCCTGATACGTATAAGAAAGCAACGGGTTAAAAAAGGTTAGTCATATGCGCGGTGGTGATTTTCTAGATGCGTTATATTTGTTGAATGGAACGCGGAATGCGTCAGGAGCCTTCATACCGCGTTGTGCATCTCCAACCTTCTCAAGCTTAGTGCGCTTCACAGAAATGTGATAACAAAGTTTGTTTATATAAGCAACATTGAGTTAATAAATTAAATTTGTAGAACTAATCTCGTGAAGAATGTAGCGTACTCACATTTGCCATAATCCTGTGGAAATTTTTCTGAACCATAACAATGTTAGGCGCTGTACTACACCATAATAGTTAGAAATCAGTTATTGATACCTTAAAACATGTTCGAGGTGTAGGGGGCAATTCCTAGTCTAATTGTAACCGTGTATCAATTTATGCCAGTCCTTCTTATTCCTCGCTAATATTCTTCCCTCGTTCCATGTCAGTCCTCTTCTTTCCAATATCTTGTTTATCACCTTGTTCCAGGTCTCTTTAGGTTTTCCCCGCTTCATCTTTCTCGTTGTTTTTGCTTCCCATATTTTTTTACTCGTCTTTGGCTGTTCATTCTCTCGAGGTGTCCCCACCAGCTCAGTTGTCTTCTTTCAATAAATTCCAGGATAGGTTCAACTTCAAGGTCTTCCCTAATCTTCACGCTTCTTAGTCCGTCTCTTTTGGGCACCCCTCGAACTCTTCTCAGATATTTCATTTCCGCGGCTTGTATCTTGTCTTTTTGTCTTTGTGACAATATCCATGTTTCGCATCCATAGGTAATTGTTGGTAGGTAGATAGCTTTGTAAACATTCATCTTTGTTTTTTTTTTTGATACTTCTTTTTTCCCTATAAAGTTGTTGTTAATTGCATAATAGAGTTTTATTGAGTTTCCAATTCTCTCATTTATTTCCGGTTCTTGATCGCCTTTTCGGTCTATCAGCACTCCCAGGTATTTGAACTGACTAAGTTGTTCTATTTTTGTATTCTCAACTGTTATATCTATTGTTTCTTCTTCCTGTCCCAATACCATCACTTTTGTTTTCGTCTTATTTAATTTCAACCCATAATTTAGCAATTCTTCGTTCCATACTTGTAGGTTCTCCTGCAGGTCATGCTTATTCTTAGCCACTAGGATTATGTCATCTGCGAACGCGCATTCAGAAAGTGATACTTGTTGCAGTTTTCTGTATCCTACGTATATTCTCTTTGTTCTGCCATTACACCTTCTGGCTATTTCATCCATATAGATATTAAACAGTGTGGGGCTCAGTCCTCCTCCCTGTCTTAACTCATTGTATGTTTTAAATGTTTCGGATTTATAATTTCTCCTAATTACATAGTTGGTAGTATTTTTATAAAGACTTTTAATGGCTCCGATCAATTTATTATCAACTCCTATTTCCTGTAAGCTATTCCATAGTCTAGATCTTGTTACCGAGTCGAATGCCTTCTCCACATCTATGAATGCTAGATAGATTTTTCCACCACGATGTACCGTCTTCTCGGTTATCTGTTTTATTGTAAAGAAGGGTTTTTGATTATATATATATATATATATATATATATATATAACATGTTCGAAATTATGGAAAGGGTGACCGACTAAATTCAACTTGCTGGTTATATGATCATAATGAAATTTCCAATCTAAACATCCGGTTTAATAATAGCCCATGCTACACACCACACGTCGATTTTATCCAGAAAAAGTTCAATTTTTGCTCTAAATTTTGCTTGTTTCTGTTGGATATTATGACAGAGATGTCATTTGCGTATATATGAAGATCCTTCACATAGCTAGGGTAAACTAGGAATAAAACGGATCCTAGTATAGAACCCTGCGGAATACCCACACATGGGAACTAAAATTATTAAAGGAATTTTAATTGGAAAACTTTCTGGATATATATTGTTCTCTGTTGCTAAAAAAACGAGATCAAACGACCAGCAATCCCCTAATCCCAAAAATACGATTGTTAGTTTATTGAAAAGGACATCGTGATTGACACAGTCGATTGACCGGCACAAAAAATCGCAACAGGGCACTCGCCTGCATCAACTAAATTTATAATGTAGCTGTGAAATACATGAAATACCGTAGCGATTGATTTTATTTAAAAATGACATCAAACGTGTAAAAAAAGATATTCCACAAAAATAAGTAAGGTCCTGTATATACCTTATTTTAAAAGGTTTTTATTTAATAAAACAACATTAAAAATGTAAGATATTTAGCTCTACATAAGGTGTTCAATTGGGTGACCTTGTTCTTGAATACACATTTCCAATCTTCGTATTAATGATTGCGGGATCTCTGAAATATGTTCAGATTATTACGAAATGTATCAGGAGACTCCACAATTGTCTTCCATAACCCCCAAAATGAAAAATTGAAGGGATTAAGATCGGGACTACGAGCTGGCCATGGTATAGGTCCTTCGTGACCAATCTACCTATTTCCAAATCTTCTTTGAAGAAATTCCCTTGGCCTTCGAGAATAGTGAGCTGGCGCACCGTCATGCATGTAGTACATTTTTCTTATAATATAGGAACATCTTCTAATAAAGTGTTCAGTTCTGGGCAATCGAACTGGCCCAATTATCGATTATAGCTGCCCACACATTAATGGAAAACCCATACTGGTAATTCCGTATTGCGGTATGATGAGGGTTTTCATCGGTACAATAATGCATATTATGCATGTTCAAAACACCATCGCGGCTGGTCCGGTGTGCGTATGCTGTTGGTCGGTAAAGTGTTAAAGAAACCTCAACAGCCTGTATCGTGAAAATTAAAAGCGATCGGACATTAGTGTATAGGAATTTTCTTATTATTTTTTGGTCCTTTATCGCGTGGTGCTATGCATTGCAGTTTATTCTGTCACCCGGTATATATACCTACTTTCTGATGTTCTGGGGCTTGCTGGCGTATATCTCACATAAAAACGATTGAGTGCTTTTAAGAACAAAAACCACGCGAGGAGCAATACACGTATAATTAGTAAAGCCATAAGCTTAAAGTGTCAACTTGGCTATTCTTCGTTTAGAGATGCGTTTTTCTGGTTATAAATGACTATGTCATAAACTTTGCTTTTCATCAAACAAATATCAGTAACAGAGTCGATTCAACTACAATTAACAGAGATATCCATTATGTTATGTCAATTACGAAGATTACTAAATAAATGTTATACATACACTACCTATTCCCATAATTTGTAATGTAAATTGTTTGTACGCCAAATCAATTTTTTAATCATTGCTTTTTTCACGTATTTCAATGTGGTCGTGTATCTCTTGAATATTTAGGTTTTAGTGCGAGTAGTAGTGCAATAACTGAGAAGTAGATGTTTCGCTTTAAAAGTATAATATTCAACTCCACAAAGTATGTATATATTATCTATCTGGTTTTAAAGGTATGTTTTGGAGCGATGATTAGAATGATTCCTAAGTACCTAAGTACCACTTACACCCATTTAATCAATACCGGAAGCTTTTCATACTCAAATGACTGGCTGGGATAGTATTGACCAGAGGCCAAAAAAAAAATTGGGAGAAGAACAGGAAATTCATCATGTGACAGAGGAAGTCCATAAGCAATCAATATGTTGGTGTCTTCATTATGAAAGGTTTTTCTTAAAGTCACCATCTAGGATAAGATTTTTTAAAGAAATAGTACCGAACCTAGCGCTGCTATCTCAACCAATATTAACAAGACAAGACACGTGAATCTGACACATATACATTGAAGTTCTATTCATCAATACGCCTTGCGGAGCGCCATAGACCCACACTTTCTATTTACTACAACGTCGTGGGGTTCTAATTTTGCTATAGGGAAATGCATAACTCGTGGGTCGATTGCAGATGTGTACCATTGCTCTATCTTGAGAAAGGACGGACTATATAACCGAAGATCACCAGATTTACCGAACTATGACCTGGTGTTATCATTCCTGATGTATCAAACCCTCAAGCTGCTCCGACTGCCATGCCCCTCTTAAAATCATTAATAAAGTTTATAAGAGCCTCAAACTAATCTCAATAACTCTAGAGAAACTTCAAACGTTAATTTTCTCCATTTTATTCTTACGTATCTTCACAACATATTTTCTATACAATAAGGTGACTAAATATTTGTTGCCTTCCGATGGTCACTTGGTTGTCCCAAACAGCGCCAAGTACTCTTTTTTACATTGTATAAAGTATTGACCAATATTGTGCAATAATACATAATTCCTAATGCGCAATATGTTGCAATGGAAAAGAATTGAATAAATTAATCCGTTCTGAAACTCACTGCAAATTAGAACACATATACTAGTAGAATTCAGGTTGCAAGGGTACGTATTTCATCAATAGACCAGGTACCGACATTATCCTCTTTGTACCGTTCCCCAATAACATTATCACTTCCATTCACAAAGGTCATTATTTTGCTCAAAGGAAATCTGGGTATTGTTCTAGGCATCCGTAGATCCGTATAGAAATAGTTCCGTTTGAATACCTTCAGTTCCTCACAAGCGCAGATAATATGCAGGCTAGTCTCCTTTTGTAGGTCAGTAGTCGTAGTTTCCTACGCCACGCTCCGTTCACCATTCCCATGCTGCATAGATGCTTCCTCAAGAGGTAATGTTCACTTACTAGAGCGGTAATAATCCTTAATAGTCCTTCTTCTGATTAGGTTAGCTGATAATTTTGTATGCAGCTCACCTAACAGTGTCTTACTTTGTGATTGCCATATAAATTTTCAATTACTTGAATATTCTCTAATAACCATGACCCTTTGATATGCTACATACAGGTTCTGGCCATAGGAAGCTTCCTTTAGAACCTTTCTCGGCTAGCTCATCACAATTTAATGTCCTCATATTTTTGCAACTTGATCAACGACACAATGTAGTCCCGTGCCAATTCATTTGTCAGTTCACTTCGTTGTCATGTTTTACCAGATTTGACATAGTAATGAATTTGATAAAGGCTTTAATGGTCACCTGACTATCAGCCATTATATTTATTCTTCATTGTACGGCCTCCCTTCTGATATCTTCAGCGTAGGAGCTATCACTATAAATAATTCAACCTGGAAAATCATCACATATTCTTCACCCTCTTTCAAGGGCACAGTCCATAAACACTGTGTCCGGGTTAGATTGAAATCCGTCTATCAACCCCTCATGTGATTCCTCGTTCAGTCCTTGGTCGGTATCAAAGTGTTAATTTTATGTGTGAAAATAATATCTGGCGCCATATTGTTAGCAGTTAGTCTAGCACATTTCAAGCTACATCTGTCTGTTCGCCAGTTTGACAAGGTGTTTGCTTCAATTTAGTTTGACATCAAGCGTTATGTCCAACTACTTTATTTCATTGGTTAAGTCTAGGTTCTGGCGACAGTTGTATGTTGCCCAAGCCTTTTAGTTCCATCCTTTACATGTAGAATTCTGTATATTCCTATCAAGACTGGATACTTGACGATGGCCAGGTATTGTCAAAAGCTATTAGGTGCTTTGGTCCAAAAATACTGTAAGAGCTTAGTCGTTTTGCTGTAGGCTCCTTTCCAATCCTTCGACCGAACTGTGCAGGATAGCTTTTCCTGATTCCACCAGTTGGTACGCCAATTGCAGAGGTTGTGGAGGAAAACAGGCAAGTTATCCTTCTTTCATATTAAGCGTATGACTTTTTCTATAGTCTTCAACATAGAAAATGTAAGACTGCTGGGTGTAAATAGATAAGTATATGTTCCTTTGCCCGCCTTCGTAATGGCTAGTTCTAAAAATGATGATATCGTTAATTCCCTTTCCCCTAGTGGACAGATATTTTTACAACTACATATATATATATATATATATATATATATATATAAGGCCTTACAAAAACTTTGTTTATGAGCGTTCTGCGAATATAGCTATTGTTTAATTGACCTTGGTACGCACACCTTCTATTTTTTTACCCTAATAATTGATATAAATATTATTACGATCGGATAACGAAAACCCGTGCTGACTTGATATCAAACTTTGAACATAAAGGTAAAGGGATTTTGGTAAGTACATATCTGTATTTTATGTTTGTTAAGTGTTTATTTATTTACTAAACTTTGTTTTCACAATTTGCTTTTTATAGTCGGGATATATATGTCTGTATTCCTGTACACACCGTAATAAAAAATGTTTTTGTTAACGTACAGAAATAACTATTGGTAGATTCTTCCTGAGATTTGTGTACATTTAATGCTGGCAAAGTTTGCCTTCCCAGTGCACAGTTACTGAGTTCGGTACATCGTTCTGGAAATTAACTGCGCGTTCTTCTTGCTTTTCCGAAAGAATTCTTTGAATGGAAGACTTATAAGTAGGTAAATAAAATTCGCCAGTGTTGTACCCCAGTACTTCAATGGTTGCTTCAATAATAAACATAGAATTTCTCATACTTGGCGGACACCTGTCTAATGATGCCACTAATTTTGAAGTGATAAAGTGTTTCCTTACACAAGGGTTATTAGTATCGGAACGTGTAATCTCGATTGGATTGGGCAAACTTTCTTGTAAATCCGTTATTGCAGAATCAGAAGATGATTTCTCAGGTTGTATTTCATAAGCTGATGTCGAAGAAATTAAGGATAACAAATATTTAGAACGCCGCTTTTCTCCTCAACGAGTCTGAGACGTGCCTTTTTCTCTTTTTCGGTCAATTTTTATCGACTCCAGCTGAGTGACCAGGTCGTCCTGGATCTGTCCGCCGTTGCAAAAGATGCTGTCTTCATTTAGTTTTATTAAATGAATCGCATCGGCGAGAGTAATGTCAAGCACATTATCTAAATTTGTAATAAAACTCCTGTCGGTGTTGTTCAAACACCTCCTGTGTTTTGTTTGCATTTTTTGCAAATCTCTCCAAACTTAGTATAACGTTGTTAGTTTCTTAGTTAGGAAGAGATTTAGTCGGCACCTTTTCCCAATAAATAATGCACTCACGAATAGTAAGATTTGCGCTTTCATTATCCTTTGAATTCACTTCACGAGTATCATAGAACAAAACTGCCAGACCTGTCCAATAGATGGAAGTTTTGAACCGGTAGTTTGATGTTTTACGTTCCCTATTAAAAATATTCCCTTTTAGAACTACGTAATTCCACTGCCATGTTGACTAAACGAAAACAATACGTTGAGTAACTCAACACGTAAGCACTACCACACAAGTAGCAACAAACAAACGACAACGTTGTTACCATGTGGTTAATATGCGAAGGCTCACATATTTCAATAGAAATCGGCACGGGTTAGAGTGGTTCTAAGCACATAAAATTGTATGTACAATTATTTTGACATTATTCAAATAAAATTAGAGGGTATGTTAGCAAAAAAGAAGTTTTAGTTTTTTGAGACATTACATGCTTTTTCAACACACATGCAGGATCAAAATAGTCACACCTTCTTATTTCTGTGTAGAATTTTAACCTTTGTCGATTACATCTTCTTATAGCATAATGGAATCAGTTCGTGTGCTGTACTAATACTCTGTAGCTTTGGTTAACGCCATAAAGTAAAAAATGCTGTTTAATAAACTTATAAAAGGATTACTGTTGACATTGGAATAAAACTTATGTTTTTAGTAGGTATGATCTCCGATAACCTGAATCGAAATCGTGACGTTATTATAGCATTAATGAAGCTGGAGAATATTTACGTGCCGTACGTGTTTCGTTTAGCGCATCACAATCGGCACCTTTCTATACTTCGAGATATCATAACAACGCGGTTTAATATTTATAAATATTCAAGGCACGCTCGCATCCTTTTGACCTTCATTAACGGTTAACAGGGAGTCCCTTCTCCAAGAGCTGATTACGAGGCACTTTAAAATTCACCACGGCGACCGCTCCATTGAAGTTTAGTAAATGGTCACCATTGTGCTCACGAACATGAGCCGCTATTTAAACTGGCAACAATGACCAGATAAGGATCGCAACGTACATATATTGTTTTTAACTCTGCCCAAGCCTGCTAGATCAGTCGCGATATCTTAGTTGCTCTAACAAAATCTTAGTGGTGATCAATATGCTGACACATCGTTTTCTTGGGTATTTAAAGTACCATCGTAACGAGCTCGTCCGAACAATATGGATGACAAAAGAGAATAATTTCGTCTAAAGTGGTCGATACGATTCAATCAATCCTGAAGCCATGTCTAGTTGTTTCGATTTGAACAACTAAACTAGCGTTCGTAATTTCAAAATTTAGTTTGGAATGTAATGGAATTTCGTGTGATATACATATGTATCTATACGTTCCGATTGATACCAAATAAATTAATGGATATATACATACAACAATATCATCTTGGGAGTTGGTTGGTTTAAAGTTTTTCTATCTCCTGCAGCGTTTGCCGCGGACGTTATCGGTGTATTTGACACATATGTACATATATACGTTTCCACATGGCAGCAAAAATTTTTCAACCTATCATCTATTATGTATATTTTCAACAAAAACAGAAGTACTATTGGTATGTATTAAAAATATACTAAAATTTTCGACGTCGAATTAAGCAATTTGAAAGTAAATTTCAGAGAATAGCGCAAAACATAACAACAAAAATGTAATTGTACTTCCCTTCCTAGAATGGCATAAAGTTCGCTACTGAAATACAGCGCGGGCTATGTACCATCTACCAACGGAAGCCGAAATCGATGAAAACTCAATTAAAATCCCATTGCTGCGGCATCAAATGGGTAAACAAAAAAACAACGAATATATCCGGACGCTAAAAATGTTCCCCAAATGCTGAGAAGTCATATTCAGTTTTATTCCTTTGTGTCTCCGCATGAAATCCATTTTTAATTGCAGTTTACATATTGCCGCTTGCCTTGTTATGTTTGTCACAGCGGATTAATTCGATTTTGAATGCAATGAACCGAATAAACGCGGACTAGAAAATACGCACGCCAAGTAGAAATGAACGTAACACCGGAATCGTCGATGTTTCATATTTTGCTGATTTATTTGCGCCAAGGGTTTCGAAGAATGCAGCAATGCATTCGAAATTACTATCGGATAACAGCGAACGTATTGTGCTACCCATTGGCTATGCATTTCTGTTGTGAGGTATTGATTTGGTGTTCTTTAGGAATCAATCCCCTTGTAGATGCGCCGAATGGCCATCGATATCTTTGTTCCGAATCGTCCTTATTATTCAGTTCCATTAGATTGTTTCCCCTGTTTTATATCATCAATAGGTACGATATTTCAAGGGAACAATTTGCTATTACTAATTTCGAAGTTGGCAGAAATTTTCGCTATCTCTTATATGTTGGCATAGGGGTTCTTCCACAGTGGTATCAATATAATTTCTGTGTTCGTTACCTTTCCTAGCTAATAGTTGAAAACTAAAATCTATGTCTATATCGGTTATATATAAATTGGCGAAAAAGCTACACGCGACGTAACCCATTATGAAATTCTGAATCGAAAATTTACGTGATGCAATATTTTACATCAAAATATTGCATCACGTTTCTTACGTCTTCACAAGATTTTAGAAGTTCGGACTTCTACTCCACAAATAAACGTTACTTTTCGATACTTGTTGATAGAGATAGCTGTAATTTAGAGTAAAGGAGAATTTTTGATTGTATTTGTTGGTAAACGTGTTCTTTGTGAGTTCCAACTATGTGTTTAACATTTTGTCATTGACATACTTTCACGACAAATACATCTTGCAACGTTGTAGAAGATTCTGTTCTAATGTGATTTCTATTACAAACAGCTTTTTTTTCGTTCTTATATTATTATCTTGTTTACCCATAATGGATTTTACATCGATCGAATATGTCGATATATACATGGTGTACGGTTTGTGTAATGGACATGCTAACTAACATGGCAGAACATGAATATATAACGTTCCCCAAACCGGAGGCATCCTAGAGGAAATGTATTTCGAGGGATAGATCAACTTCTTCGTGAAACTGGTTCATTTAACACGAGAAATGCTAATGCTGGTCGACCAAGCCAAAGGCGTACAGCAATACAGTATGCACATTTAAAATTTTGTAATATGTACTATTTTGACAATAAAAAATTTTTTAAGATCAAGTCATATGTTGCGCAATGTGTCGAATTTGAAAGGAAGAATTTACTCATTTGGTACTATTGATGACTCGCATGCGTCCTGACTAACATAGACCAATCAGTCGTTGTGTTTCTAACCAAATAAGCCAATCAGCACATAGCGCGTCAATTTCTCCTCCGATGATGGGTAGCACTGGTGAGATCCCCTCCCGGCAGGATATAAGTGAATGTTTAGGTTCTCGGATGGCGGATATAAATGCAGGTCCAGTGTATTACAGTAGTATGCGAGTGCCAAATTGCCAAATGTGTTTTTCTTCCAAGTGCTTTCTAAAAATATACGGAGCCTGATACAACATTTTAAGATTTAAGATTTCCGATTCAGTGCCGAACGAAGGCCAATTTATACACACTCTTTATATATATATATATATATATATATATATATATACAGATATATATATATATATATATATATATATATATATATCAATTACCACATGTTTAAACTATTTATTACATAATTTTATTATATACGCATTTTCACAACTAAGTCCATAATTATTACTATTCGGTTTCTCTTTAGCTTCACGCATTCACATCAGAATGTGTGTGAAGTTATATAAATTCACTCAATTGTCAACGTAGCAAAATACTTGCGGGCTTTATTATACTTTTATACGTTTTATTTCAAAACTATTACGTTCAGTAAGCTTGTCGTGATACCTTCTTTAAACTGGATTCAATCGTGCTTTGCTACTGTTGAGGAGCTGAATTGCTTGGCCCTCCTCACTTTGAGCTGTTAGATTACGGTGGTAACTGTCTGGTTTCCCTCCGTGTTGTACATCCTACAGTTTCGCTATTCTTCTGAACCGAGGCGATCAAGACAAGTGCATTTGATTTATCACACATGTAGGTACAGCTTAACGTAACTAAAACGACAGGCGTTAACTATTCGTTACTCGCATGAAATGTTAGAACATTGTTACTAGCTGCGAGTTTTGAATTCGGAGAGAACTATCTCGTTTGAAAGCTGTGTTATGACAATGACAATTGTGGGATGATACTAAAATTATAGTAAAAGAATAGCAAATACTTGTATGCACGTTGGTTTGTGTAACCATCTACGCAACAGAGTAGATTAGAGATATGTGTGCTATTCTCCACATAGTATATAAGAAGTATGATTCAGTAAGAACGAAATAAAATGTTGGTAGAAATCTTAGAACAGGTCGATTCTATTTGATAAGGATATACATTTTTGCATGGCAGTTCAATCAACAGTTGTTTTGAGTAAGAATAATATGTAATATTTTTAATTAATAATAATAATTTGTTTTAATAGTGGCCCCGAATTTTTCTTTTTGAGTTTGAGAAATTATTTCACTGGGGGACTGAGAGTATAAAAATTTTACCATCTTACATCAGAAATTCTTCCAGTAAATAACAATTCAATGTTAGAAAACGCAAGAATGGGAAAATCAAAAACTTTCTTGCTAGCAAACAGGTTATCATAATGTATTTTTCGAAGCACCAGATGGTTTTTACAGATCACGTAAATACAAATCATTACAAAATGTCAGTTTCACACTGACTTCTTAGCATTAGCGGTACAGAAATATCATTGAAATTTAAGTATTCATATTCAACAATTGCACACAGAATTGAGATCTTAATTTTCATGGGATGCTGGGATAAGACTCAGAAGGAAGTTTGCGGTTTCTGTATTGCAAAATTAAGTTAAGTCTAAATTAATAAAAACCCGGGCGTCCAAAAGTTGGTGAAGATCTGAAGCTGTATATTTTGTTGGGAATGAAGGAGAATCCTCACAATACATCTCGATTGGTTGCATTAGACAATGAAGTTAGTCAGACAACAGTGTTACGTGCTATGAGGAAGGGCAAATATCATCCCCTATAAAATTCAAATCGTACATGACTTCGACGAAGACAACCCTGACCGGCTGCAGTTTTGCGGACTATGATAGATTTGTGCCAAGCAAATCGACGTTTGCACCGCCAATAACTTTATCCCTATGAGCCAATGTTTCGTCTCAATGACGCAATGAATCATAAAAGTTGCAGGTATTGGAGACGGGCGAGGCACATACTCCGCGCCAGCTTTCTTCTTGAAAGGAACCCTCGCAGAACCAGAGTTCTTGCAAAGTGACCTCATTCCAGAGCTTGCAGCAAGTTTTTCAAATCACAATGATCAAGACTTCCCAGATAATAGTATATGGTTTCAGTAAGACCGCTCACCTCCGTACTATGCGCAGCCTGTTCCAAAGAATTGCTTTCCGAGGAGGTGGATTGGCAGGCGAAGACCGATAGAATGGCCCGCGAGATCTTCAGACCTTACACCTGATTACCTTTTTATGAGGATATATAAAGTTTAAGGTCCCAAGCCACAAAATTTAGCTGACCTAGAACATCGCATTAAAGACAAAACACGCAGAATTATCGCGTAAGCGATCCAAAATGTACGGGAAGGATTTCTACATAGGCTCGCGTATTGTCAGGAAGTCGGTGGATGGCAGTTCGACCACTTGTTTTAAAATTGTATTTCATTAGCTGATGATTTTTATTTTATTTCATGTTAACAATAAAGTTTAGGTTTTCTAACATTAAATTTACACCTACTCTAAAAATTCCTTACGTAAAGTGGTAATAATTTTTGTATTGTCATTTCGGCAATGAAAAGATCTCTCCAAATTAGGAGAAACAATTCGGGGTTCCTCTTTACAAAAATTGCTGATAGTTGAAAATCGTCTGTCATGCAGAAATGTGCATTGTTGTCAAATAAAGCCGATTTGCTCAAGAATTTCTTCCAACAAAATTTTATTTCGCTTATACTGAATTTATTCCATACTTTTGGCGCGCCCTCTATATCTATTACATTTTCAATAAAAGTATTTTGTTCATGCATCGTTTACCTGGGTCCAGAGATGGCAAAGATAGCTACTATTGTAAATGGTTAGAAGATTACTTATTTTGTTGTATTCGTGTGCGCAGAGCTTTACACAAGTACTGACAACAATATTTGCAAAAGCTCTTTTGGACGTAGATCAGTAATACATAATTTCGTAATCCATATCAAGTTCACCATAGTTCCCTATTAAAAAACGGACTAATATGTTGAATTAATAATAGTGATGCTTACGCACTTGTAAAAAGAAACAAATTAAGGGGAAAAGAATCACATTGTTACACGCTGCGGACTTACACACTCAGTATCCTATAAAATCTACGAATTCCTTTGTTTTAACGTCAAGTCACACACTAACGACAAATATAATATACTCTAAAGGCGTATGAATGGATAAGCCTATAAGGCATATATTTTACAAGATTAGGGAGGGTTAAGAACTACACGTACGGGAAACGTTTGTGCTTGTTTTAATTTGGTGCTGTAAGGTATTTGAAATTATATAGATCTGTAGAATAACGAAAATAAATGGTTAAGTAAGCTAATTACGTAATACCTTTCTTTGAAATTGTGAATTCGGTTGGAGTCTGTTAAGAAACGCAATTATGTAATACGTATACTTGGAATCAGGAAAATTTGGCACTGTGTCACAAGTTACTGCTCTTAGCTTCGCAAGCAAAGCATGAGTCGATGCTTTTATCTAATGAACGCCTAAGGGAAATATTTTATCTTCTTATACCTTACCTTAAATTAGGTAAAATTACCGACACATGCTTTGCCTGAGCTGAGAGCAGTAACTTATTACAGCGCTAAATTCCCCTGATACCAAAGTATATACATATATTTGCTTTTTCTGTTGAGTTATAAATATTAACTCCCAAGTTTGACGTTAGTTGCCTAAAAGGACTAACCGGATAAAAAGTAGCTATATTCCGCAAATGTACTGTATCGAATATTATATTTCGATAATGAAATTAATACTCACGTCAACTCATGTCTAACAAAAGAAATATTTCCATTAGGGGACCCTTTCAGTATACAAAATTAATTATTGGATGTATATTAATTAATATCATAATTAATCTAACGGTAAAATATATGCATTGGCTGATGAATCCCATTTCATCGTGTAATGTAATTCCCCGTTGAATATATTGTTCAAAAACTATTATTATCCTGAAAATTACAGGACATACAGATAATTAGACACCATAAATTGAAATCAAAAACTTTCATTAACTGATAACTCTGATAGCTCGGATCTGGCATTCGACGTTTCCGACAGAGGGCTCGTATTGGGGGATTCTTCGTTCGATGACATTTACCAGCTGGCAGGAATAGTTTCGGATTATTAATTGTCATTATATCAACGGCTCTTGGCGCTGTCAAAATTATTGGAGCTGTCTTTTTTAACCTAATTCTGATCTGTATTTTCTGGTGCTTCGTATTTTAGTTAATTTGCCTTTAGCGCCTTGCTATTGCTTTAGGATATTCAGAAATATCCAACGTTCTAATTAACATCTGTCGCTCTTGGTAATATCGAAGTCCTTGCGAGACAACATTTGGTTGGAAAAACTTTAGTAATCGTTGCCAGTGTTCACTACAGTATGTGATTACAGCAGTTAACAAGGTCAGAAGCAATGCTCTCAATGATCGATATTTTGGAAAACGACGAAGATTCGAAGGATACAGGTCTAAACAAAATTATAAACTATTTGACTCATTGTCAGTAATAACGGTTTCTGAAAACAAAGATGATTTCTTAAGAGAAGATTTATTAATGTTTAAGAATGATATAGCTTATTTAATTGATTTATATAATAAATTTAATGAAACGAATCTACAGCTGCAAGGAGATGATTTGAATTTGATCATAGCAAAGGCAGCGTTTTCTGTGTTCGTGTCAAAACTTATGTTGTGAAAACAAAATTTGGGTCGAAGACAATTCTATCACTTTCCAAATCATTCCTCTGTCGAAGCAAACGATGAAGACATTCTGAAATTTTGCCAGCATTTGGAGGCACCTAAAGAGGCTTTTGCAAATGACTTTCAAAATGTGTTTAACATGATCATTCTAGACAGGGTCCCCCGAATCTATCTGAAACCTATAAAAAAACAGAATTATCAGTGCAGGAGTTGATAGAATTGTCAACAAATTGAGAGTTAAAATTAAAATTAAAAAAATAGATATCAAGAATTTTGGTTTCAAGCGCAAATTCCAGTATTACATCCGCCCTTATGCGCTGCATCATAACACATTCCCATCATCATATTTAGCCGAAAAAGGATTTAGTGTAATCAGAAATTTTCACTGACACAGAAACTAAACTGTCACTAGTGGAGCGCGGCGATTTAAGATTTCTAATGATAAATATGGCACCAAATATCGAAAAATTAGTGCTTTTACACCAAGCGCAACGCTGTCACTAATAATATTTTATCAATTCTTTACTAATGTATATTTGTTAATCAAACTTTGAGCAATGCACCAATATTGTTAAAATCTTTTGATAAAGTAATTTAAATAATCTGTTTCTCAAGATATAATATAGTATAATTTGGCTCAGAGGGCCGCCATCGAATTACTGTTTTGCAAAAGTGGGCTATGACCCAAAAATGTAGGGACACTATGGATTACGCTATTGATTTTAATAACGGGAGTCAAAGGTGTTTCTTTCTTTTTCTTTTTGGAAGAGGTTGCGACGAGTACCTTTTTTCCAAAATGGCGTGATAGACCAAAAAATGTGTAAATCTATGATGTGGATGATTCAAACAGAGGCTAACTTTGAAACGAAAAGTTTAACTTTTTCTTTGTAAGCTTCTTGTTGGGTATGTGAAGAACTCTTTTCCTTCTTCGTTCAAGCCCTGCTACTTCGATATTGTGCCTAAGATTTGAGTTAGTCGGGAACTCCCCGTTTTATTTTTCATTCAGTTTTCTGAAAAATTTTCTTCTGAATACGTTTTATAATTCTATTGATTAGTTCAAACTTAAATAATTATTTAAATTTTGAACAATAGTACTGCTGAAAGTAGTAATTATAGTTTCTATTCGTTGAATCTTACCAATGTTGATATTTTAATATGGAAAAACTAATTAGTTCGGAAAACACTGTGACATAATATTACAACTTAGCTTTTGCAGATATTCTACATTCGTGGATACAATCACAAACATTGATAGCTCTAAGATACATGCATTCTACTGTATGAAAGTGCGAGTATAGCATTGTAAAACGTACAATATAACGAGACGAAACTTCTTGCCCTGTTTTTCTTTGTTACCGTTCTATTGTCTCGGAAGATTTTAGACTAGTTAGATAGAAACCGTGTACGCTTGCTTTTAATAAGACCAAATTGTATCCAAATGTTCTGCTTTCTAGCGTTGGGCAGTCAAAGAAGGCACTTCTATTTACACTTCGATCGGCCCCAATTGCTTCTCTTCTTCATATACTCTTTTATTTTCATATTTATTGTATTACATAAAAGCACTGGTATTTTCCTGGTCTTCCATCTTTCGGCTTTGATATGTTCCGTTTGTTTCAAATTTGTCATGCAAAATCAGTAACTCACTCAATTAAGATAAAATACGTCAAATTGACAAATTAGTTTACTGGACATATTTTAATCCCAAATAGATAATATTTATCTGCTTTAAACATTTTCGTTCATAAAGGTGGAAAGCCTGTTTTTTCTTGTTTTGGCATGCGTAGGTTCATCCAGTTTCGTAAAAATTCTAATCAATAGTTGTGCTAGTTTCAAAGTAACAAGCATTGAGTAAATTCTGAAGATTACGAATCAGGATGAGCTTATCTCTTCGTTGCAATGATGTGATTATTGTAGAATTTTGGGAGCAGTTTTCCTTACTTGCCTGATTTATTTTTAAAAGAAATGGAAATCCCCCGTAGAAAAAATGAAATCGATGTACCTGAGAAGTACGTAAGAAAGTAAGATTGAATTTAATATTTTAAGAGAGCTGCACTTAATCTGTTAAACACAGCTTCTACAGATCAAAAGACTGATGCAATAATTCTAGAGTTAGGGCTAGTTAGTTAGGTTCAACATTTTATAGGTCCTATTGGTTCAGAGTCATTTCTTGTGAATTGTGTATATACCAAGTATGATCAAATGTCCGAAAAAACTGATCAACAAATTTGTATCATATTTTGTAAAAGCCTTGGTAAAACATGCAAGGACCCGTACTTGACTTTACGGACCACGTATGGGGAGCAATGCGTGAACCGCGTCCAAGCTTACGAGTAATGTAAATGCTATAAACATGGCCGACAAGGCGTGCGCGTCCTGGGAGGCCCATAACCAGCAAAACTAAACCTAACGTAGAATTGTGCACCATGAATACGCTCTTCCAGGTGAAACAATAGATAACGAGTACTATTGTCAAGTCTTGCACCGTTTGGGGGACGCAGTACGTGGAAAAAGACCGGGATTGCATGGGAGTGACGAATAGCAAAATCCATCATAATAACGCTTCTGCACACAAATCTCAACTTATGCAGCAGTTTCTTGCTAAACACCACATTCCACAGGTCCGAGAGCCACCATATTCGCAAGATATCCATCGATCCTGTGATTTTTCTATCCTCCCAAAAATTAAATACCAGTTGAGAGAACGAAGACTTCAGGATGTTCAGGAGTTACAGCAGAATGCGCCGAAGCAGCTGTCCGCTATTTCCGAAGATAACTTCAAAAATTGCTCTGTGCAGCGGAAAAAGCGCTGGTCTAAGTGTGTGGTTTCGGAAAAGAGCTACTTCGAAGAAGACTAAACAATAAGTGTTGTATTTTTCTTTTAATAAACCCAATCCGGATAAATTTTGATCATACCTCTTGGTACGTATTTGCGGCAAACTTCTGACTGTTACTTAATCTATAGCCTACTGGTCTTAGATTTTGAGAGAAATAGTTGTTGTTCTCAGCCTTCACTAGCTATTAAATCATCTTTTTCTTTTTTCTTATAATCTTCACCACTTTTTCTTAGATTGGTGAAAGAACAATACTGTATTCAACAGATCTCTGCAGGCCTGCATAGTAAGAAATGTTTCTTTCCTAGTGGTTAATCTTTTTGTAAGTTTAACTAAAGCTTTATTGTTCCTTTACTATCTGAATAGCTCTAGCCATTTCGGAAAATATCCAGTAACAAATTTAACTCTGCAAAAGTATGCAAAATGTTGAAATGAACATCCAGGCCGGTGTGTTACTAGATACATACACACAGCGAGATATCGAGCAAATATTATTCGCATCATCAATGTTGCGTATTTACACAATCATGTTGCCTCCACTCGAATCGCAATTGTCTGTTGTTTTGTCGCAAAACATAGTCACATTACGAAAATAATAGCACGCTAAAAGCCACTGCGTTTTAATCATAATAAATCAAGATTTATAATTCAAAGTGTGCGAACACGGCGCTTGCTGCTATTTTTTCAGCGTGGGTCCAGTAAAGTATTTGTAAACTGAACGAAATTTAAATACCACTCGGCATTTTAAAGAGTGATACATTCCTCTCTACTTCACGAATATAAAACACGCAGTTAGATAAAATGTGTTCATTATGAAATTAAAAAGAAAAACGTACTTTCATGTGGCGGTATATTTATACGAACATATTTGTTGAATACTCAACGAATAAATTTTTAGACATGATTACGGGTCACTTTTCGGTTTACACGGTAAGTATGAAATACTTTCTTTCGGATCTAATCACCAGCTTGACCAATGTAATCCTTCTCAACGCTACACATTTCTCAACTCCTGAAAGTTAAGAAAGATACTTGAGAGAGAAACAGAGAAGAGAAAATCAAAGTTTGGAAGTTGTAGAAAACTTGTCACACAACACTTTATGGTTAAAATTAGCTTTGTTTTAGCGATTCCAACAAAATCTGCTTAACAATCAAAATTATGTGCACTTTTGTGTCTTTTACTTGATAGCATTATCGGAATGGAAATGGAATTTTGCAGAAAGTCTGTGTTTTATTGCACATAGTGAGTTGAAATTGCAATATATTACGCTTTAGTACGAGTATAGTAAAATTACTTTCCACTTTTTTATTAAATAGTTTGATGTCCATCTAAAATTATGCCTTTCAAAAAAATAAACTCGGAAATAAATAGAAAGACAAATACAACGTTGCAGTAAGAAGTAAATTAGAAAGCTCTGCCTATATCGATGACAGCCACCACCCTCGTTACTGCATAAAAAGTTCCTCGGGTACTTAAAGTAAAGATATCACTGACCCTATTGTAATAAATATAGAAAAGACTGCTGTTTTCCCCTTTCATCGATCTCTCGCGATCGCCTGGGCAATCGTTCGTGGCTTTTTCCACGATCACACCAATTTGAAGAAGCATTATGCAGATAAGCGAGCGATGAATACATTGGGTTGTGTTAAAGAACTCATTACTCGTCGGGTTTATTTTCCTAATCTAAGACATTATGCTAAATTTACTGGCGCTTTGGTCCGCTCTTTTAGCCCCGCGCAGAATTTATTGTTCGGAAACTTGTTTGGTTATTCGAAACTTTTTAATCAGCGTGTCCTTTTCCCTCTTAGTGCACGATCTTTTTCGAAAGGTTGCGCAGAGTTTTCTGGATTGTGTGATTTCATTTGAAAAGCAGTTTAGCGGATTGCTCACTAATTAATCAAGAATAGAGATGACTTCGGAACAAACGTAATTCTTTTCCTTCCCTTTTCGTTTTATATGTGAGTACTAAAGTATTTTCTTTGCCAAAAGCGGAGACTTTAACACTTTTCTTAAATCAGTGTTCTAGTTACTTAAAGGATCATCAGAAATATATCTTGTATTATCTTCTCCATTACCGTGGCGGACAACTTAATTGGGCGATATAATCTAAGGTAATCAAATTGTAGCTTTCTAATCTTTACAATATATTCACCTTCCTCCATTCACAAGCAGTAACTAGTTCTGAAATATTTACGGGTTATCATATTCTTCAGTCAGTTATTAAAGAGTGTTGCGAACTAGATTGATACTACACCTCATGTTCCTCTGGTTCATTAATTTTTTACTTACATTCGTAGTTTCAGTATTCCGACTCTTCTTTATTTAATAGGAGAATATTGTTATAATGCGTTTCTCGTCAAATGTTTTACGCATTCAGTGTCATTGTTATAATTTACTGATAAATTTAATGATTGGTATTGCACAAAGTTTCCACGTTTAATTTTCTCGAAATTTCTGACGCGTTGTACTTGGTGATGACCACTGTTACATTTTAGAGGTCACAAGTTATTCATTGAACACTATCATTTCTCATTCGATTGCAGGTTGATCCTTTAGGGTTGCTTGTTTGAATTTTCATGCTTGTTCCATGACAGTTGGATCCTACATCCGGGAGTTTAATGAAAACGCTTTTGGAACGTTTTCAGGTACGTTCGTCGTCGGACAGTGGTAAATTTGGTTTAATTAATGTTGGTTTAAAAATGAAATCCGAACAAATGTGAAAACTGGCGAGCAGTAACACGTTTATACCCCACATCTAAGATAATGACAAAGATCTTTTTCATACCATCGACCACATTTGTACCCTAAGAATTATTTTAGACCAAAAGTAAATAGCAGAAGGACAAAAATATTAGTTTCATTTACTTGGAGAGAGCTTTTCATGACGTAAGCAGAGGACAAATGTGGAAAATTCTTAGATCACACGACTTAGCAAGTAAATTAATTAATCTAATTAAACTATTTTATGAAGAATGTAGAGCACAGACAAGAACATCTCGGGGAAGTAGAAAATGCAATATTCATAGGAAATGGAGTCAAACATGGATGCACCTTGTCTATAACGTTGTTTCTAATTATAATGGATTGCGCTATGGAAACGGTGACTGATGACAGAACAGGAATTAGATGGGATCTACACAGCTAATGGAAGATTTAAAGTTTGCAGATAATAAACATATGCAAACAAAACTAGAGAAGCTGACTCAATATTCTCAAGAAGTAGGTCTCACAATAAATACAAAGAAACCTAAAATTCTGAAAGACAATAGTCACCGTAAGAATTGTATGATAAATGGGGAAAATAATAGAAGAATTAGGTAAATGTCCATACTTTGGGTCAGTTATGAAAAACAATGATAACTAAACCACAGCATACGTTCAACTCGTTAAGAAATATTTAGCAAGCAAGTAACATCTCAAATATCAAAATATTCGGCAATTGGGTTAAGAGTATAGTACTATATAGTGCAGAGACTTGGAAATATGATGGGACAACAAATGGACAACCACAAGTATTTTTCAATAAATCGCTGAGGAAGCTCCTGAAAATATATTGGCCAAATAAAATAAGAAACTTTGAGCTATGAGGAAAAACAAGGCAGGAACAAATATCAGTTATAATCAGAAGGAAGAAGTGGAAATGGGTTGGCCATAAAGTTCTAGCATATTGCCCAGATTGAAAGCGAAGTAGAAGACAACCGGACAATAACTAATGTAAATATGAAGAGGATGCGGATATCTAGTCAATCAGCCGCCCTACACTCGAGGCTAGGAAATGTAGGAGCACCCAGTACTCCGATAGGAATGATGAAGGTAGAGAGAGAGAATCTTTTTCGTGGATTTTTGCCCTACCAGTGGTATCAAAGCTGTCTTTTGATTTGGTTTTGTATCTATTTTGATGTAAAACACGCCACTCCTCTAATAGTATTTGTCCGATGATTATCGTCATTGCGCCTGGCGAGATTTTAGGGCCTTCAGTTAGTTAAAATTAATTTCTTGCTAACATTGGATCTATAGAAGTATTGATAGTAAATTTTTCCAAGCCATAAGGATTTACAATCTCTATTTTTCATATAATTTACTTTGGTATAACCCCGAACGTCAATAGTTAAGTTTATCGAATGAGGTACACTGTTTGCTGCCAAAAGCTACGATAATTTTAGTAATTGGGAGTTATCCCCACTCGGGCATTTATTTCAGTGTAATTAATTTAATTTCTAAGGCAGTAGATCAGTTATGGAGTTGTTAGTTAAATTTTATGTGAAGTAGATAATTATCTAATCTAGCCAATTTTGGTACCTCGGTTAACTATTGATATTTTACCCACCCTTATAGACTAAGTTTTCTGTAGAAAATACAGGTAGAGCGCAAAAGATCCACCCGAATTTTTGGATGGTATGGTATTCTAATCTCGTGTATGATACCCATGAGGGCATTAATTCAGTAAAAAGCGTTGCCTGCTTTTGATGAACATGTCAGATACAATGAAAACTAATGACACGGTAAGTTTTGAAGTAATAACCATAGGAAGCAAAGCAGAAGTGGCATTAACCAGATAACAACCGAAAATTAGTAACAAGCATAACCGAACAAACATTGGTGTCATGGTCGGCGGTACCGAGGTATGATACCAGCGAGCAATACATAGAACACAACGATAAGCGATATTCCATCCCTTTCAACTGCCCTGATCAGTAAGCAAAATAAGCGGAAAATAACGAGATCTAGAGTGGTTAGTCCCTCATATCATTAACGGGCTAAGTTCGCAATGAGTAAAATAACAAACTAAAGTGTGGTAGCATAAGGAGGGAAATTAACGAGATTTTGTAGTTTTCTGAACGAATGTAGAGAAGGCAAAATCGGGTCACTTTAAAAATACATTTAATTCATTAGTAGATGAAAACAAAAGGTTCGATAATGTATAAAGATTTTATTATTTTCTTGATTGCTTAAAGGACGAAGCGGAAAGAGTATTGCAATATTATGGAAAAGCGTGGAATTTTCAATGGAAAGATTCGAGAATAAACCGACATTAATACAAAAAAGCGTTAATCGACGCGCCAGTTATACAAAAGAATCCGTTTTATTAGTAAGAAAATTTATAGATGACTTAAAGAAACACTCTTACGTGTTTGTTAAATTCACTGGAGGGGAGGGGGCAGTTGAATCGTGGGACAGAATACTAATTTTGTTGATGACAAGAAAATTAGATTTTTATAGAAAAATAGCATGAGAAAAAGCTAGAATAACGGGGTACCGGATTTAGGAGATTTAAGGTTTATCGTAAATCGATGCAATGCACTAGCAGCATGTGAAGTAATCAGCAAATTTACAAAACTAAATCGTAGAGACAATTGTGGCTAGTACCGAATATTGCGACAAACAATCAAATATATTATTGTAAAAAACTATAGCAGATAGGTGGAAGCAAATTCGAATATTAAAGGTTTGTACTAATTGTTTACGTAAAAATCATTTCGCCAAAGATTGCTATGAAGCGGATTGCAAAAATGCAGGACAAAGCACAACACATTATTACATGAAAACGATAAAGAGCAGCGAGCACGTGAAATAGCAAACTGTGTCTAAAACTTTTAATGCAGCAAAGTTAAATATTTCTCCAAATTATACATTAGCAGATCCTCACTTTAACCTGTCAGCGGAAATTGACATTATGCTAGGCGCAAACATATTTTTCGACATATTGGGCGCGGGTCAACTGCAATTAGGGTTTGGATTATCAACTCCACAGAGAACTCTGCTAAATTGGATAATAGTCGGTCCAATGTTTATGGGGCTCAAGATGAAAAACCACTACTATGCAATTTGTCCAGGAACGACGAACTGGACCAGCAATTAGAGATATTTTGGATGGTGAAAGAGTGGAGTACCACGAAACACTATTCTAGCGAAGAAATAGAATGCGAATAACATTTTCAGGAAACAACGTACCGGAACGAAACCGGAAGATTTGTAGTTAGTTTACCAGTACGAAGTAATATCCATGAACTGGGTCAGTCGAAAGATATGGCTGACAAACGATTTTTGACATTAGAAACAAAATTAGAAAGGAATAAAGAACTGAAAGATCAGTAAGTATTTATCTTCTTTTCTAAATGACACCTGCAACTTTTTTAATACTCCAGTTGGCATAATAAACTAACCACTCCTTATTTCGAGAGAAAGATCCTATGCGATTCCTACGATATGCCGCAGGAGAAAGAATCTCGTAAGAAAGGAAGGGAGATTTGGAAAGTATGCCATCTTGGCTGCATTATGTGTGGCCATATCTTTCAGTCTCATTATAAATAAAGCTGTGGATAACTAATTATTTTCAATCGCAATTCCCAGAAGCTGTCCTGTTCAAATACGTTTATATTTACCTGCAGTTTCATAGCGGCAAGAGTATATAAAACATTGTCTGTAATTTAAACCAATTTCTATCTCTTATGGTACCTGAGCCTCTTGTAATGATTCATTAAAACTATTCTCCACAAATTTGATTCTCAACGAATTTGTTTGATATTTTCTGTTTACTCTAATCCAACAATAACACTACTTGTTTTACAATTATAGCAAATCGAGAATTAGCAACTTCATTAAATACTTCGTACTTGAGTCCACTTCCGAATTGTGGCGACGCTGGCGAAGAGCAGCTACCGCGTGTGGAATGCAGCGGTCGGTCAACGGGTGGTGGACACTTTGAATGATGAAATCATCTCCCGGCGGTCAAAGGTCCGCAGTGCTTTGACCCCAGACAGGACCAACTCAAACCACACACGATTTCAGTCTGCGACTTGTCCCTTTTCCCCTCTCTCTCTCTCTCTCTCACACACACACGTACACTTGCGCGCACTTTTTCAAGGGAAAGGGAGAGCTCTTCTAGTTTTAGTACTACACCATAGCCACCGCAGTGTACGTTTATCAAACCAGACGAAGTCGCAGCAGCACTAATGACCTAGTGGCTTTGAACTTCATTAAAACTTACATTGTTCATGCATGCGAATCCGCGAACGCTTCATCCTACTACGAACACTGGAAAAAGAGCGAAAAAGATTAATCGCTTGAGACCGATGTTCAATCGCTATGGCGGATAATTATAGGGAATTTGTTGCATGCGCGGACTCGTGTCTGACGTGTCTTAAATCATTTCGTCACTCCGAATTTGCCGATAGCGTAGTGTAGTACTTAAAAATTAAGCGGCAAAACAGTTTAACTCCTTTATTTACTGAAATTACTATGCAATTTTGGTCCTAATGATTATTAACATCCACAGCAATTCCATGCAATTCTTTCCGCTTATAACAAAGTATTCGTTTTAGAAAAGTATCATAAGCACTTCGGTATTGTGGAACTATGAATATAGATGTATATAAACTGGTGGATAAATGGAATATACAAAATTTAGTAAGATATTTTGATGTTACAAAAGCGAATAATTTTATGATTTCTAGTGCCTACATAACTCTAAATTGAAACCCATTAGCGCCTAGCTTACATATTCTTCTTTAATTTGAAATTTGTCTATAAAAATTACTTCATAATATTCACGTAAGCAAGAAAATACTGAAAATTAATTGTTATTACTGAACATGTTTGACTTTCGATCTGTCCTATAAATGAGGTAACGCTTCTTTCTCGATTTCCACGCTACACTTCTTTTGTCTTGAATACTCGACGGTCCATTTGAAGGTTCACTATCAGCAAACGTGTAATCTTTAGGCTGAAATTATCCATCGTTTACTTCATCATCCGCTTTATCTTCGTCTGTAATCTGGATCTGAATCTGGATCTGGTGATAGGAATATTCAATCTACGTCATCGGCTTCCATAAAGTTAATATCTTTACAATATTTTCTAGCTGTTGTAACGAAAGAGCTTTCCCACACATTTGCGAATATTAAAAGAATCAAATATCAACTAAAGAGAAAAAGTAGTTTTGATAATTTGATGTGGAGTAAAACACATTTCAAACTGTACAAATAGGTGAGAGTTTTGAATAGATGGAGAAAGTTCCCAAACATAGTAACAAGTAATGTAGGGTAATTCCGGTAGAGATGTCTATACTTTTTAATTATTGCGTAAAAAAGTATATTTTGCTAGTTTGAATGCACAAACTGAAAGACCATTTGTTACAGTTTTCTAAAAAAATAAATGAACAATATAATATAATAACAATACATAAGTAATAAACAATATAACAAAATATGTAAATTAGCAGGTAGAGACGCTGAGAAGCTATGGAGAAGTTGCCACGGTGACATTAATTCGTTTTGGCTGCACAATTTTCTTTTTCTGCGTTTCCACACTTCTTACACATTGAAATAAATTCCGAACAATTTTCATGAAACCACTTCTTACATATCATCATACATATAATCCAGTCATCTGCTTTGGTTATTTTGTAGTCATTTTCACCGCATTCCATGCAATTGTTCTCATCGTTTTCATCGCAACTATCGTCATCTACTGAGAAGCTTGCATTTTCAGATTCACTGGAATTGTTACGCTCGGAGGCAATGCTTTCTATTTTCGTTTGGTTTGATTGGTTTTTGGTGAGTACTTTTTCCTTTGTTTGATTGAGGGTATTCTTCCAAATTCTCAAATATTTTCTGGAGATGTAAGAACAACACCGTACTGTTTTCTGTTGGTTTTGGTATATTTTAATTGTGACGCGGGAAACACTTCAAGCAGGTTTCCTTCAGAGTGGTATTTATTTTGACGGGAGTAGTTTCAATAGTAGTTGGACACAGCCGTCGCTCGTCATTCTTGTTAAAGCGACTGGGTTGAGTTATTGGCATGGCTAATTGAAGGTACGGGAGAGAGAGCAAGACGATTCGCAGTAGCACTCTGAGTAAGCTGAATATTTTCCACATCAGATGACAGGAGATAGGCATACATTGGTGGGAACGGTGGATCACAAGGCATTACTCCGGTGGCCCGAGAACCTGATACAGTATTTCCTGCAGTAGCACCTTCTATTACATGCTTTATCAAATAAAGCACGAAACTGTAGTCTATTAAGTTTGTCTCGTAAATCTGGAAGGATTATTTCGCATCCAAAAATTACATTCTTTAGAAAAGTGTGTTTCTAAAATACGCTCTGTCGAGTGGTTGGAGATAGTGAGTAGTATGGTTTGGTAAACAAAGTATAATAATGTCATTTACGTCGCAGAATTCTAATAGTTCATATGAATTACGGTGGGATTGGTGCCCATCTAAAAGTAAGATAACTTTTCCCGGAGGTTTTCTCGTTAGAAAATGGTTTCGTACCCATCTTAAAAACAACTCTGAATTTATGTAAGCTGATTTTCCCCCGTCTAGACATCGGCTCCTGGTGGCGTATCGTCACAAAACTCCTGCTTCTTATTTTTCGTTTTAAAGATCCATACTGGGGGAAGAAACATTCCTTCTACATTGCACACACAACCACTGTTATAGTTTCACTCTTTCCCCAAATATCAATTGGGGTACTGTTATCGATTCTTTCCCGGCTATATCATGAGATGCTTTATTGTACAGTTACAATCCTGATTCATCCACATAAAAAAATCGACTTCGTTCATTTTCATCTAATGTCCTCTCAAGTAATAAAAAAGTCTTCCACATCTTTTGACTTCATACCATTAACCCTATTTGCTGAAATAGCTTCCGAATTTTTTCTCGGAAACAAATGTATCCAATCATATCCAGCTTTCTGATGTGTCTTGTTAAATTTATCTTTTATGTTAAGGTTTGGTGCAAATCCTCTGCTTTGCAATTTTAAAATGTGATTAACCAGTCGCTCTTCGTTTTGTTCGTCAAGCATAGAATTTGGCCTTAGACCTCGTTTCACTAGGTCATTGTTTATAATTCTTCTGCGAAGAGTTCTATATGAACTATTGAATTCCCTACTAGCCTCATAATAGTTAAGACGTCCTTCTTTCACAGCATTTGCGGCCAAAACTAAATCCTTTTCTGCTTAAATAGCTCGATTGGCCTTGGTCGCCTTTCTTTTGTATATAGCAGCGATTTAAAGATATGTCAACAATTACACATTGAACCATTTAAATAGGCATCTTCAGCCAAAACTTTTTCGGTATGTTACCCATATAGTACGGGTAAGATGCCTAATGATATTCAAAGAAGTATTTATTGTTTAAGTTTCGTGCTTAAAGGAAGAACTGAAAGTTTAATTCCTAATGTTTCTCACAGCACAAACCATTTTTTCGAGCGGTTATACTTTTATAATAAATAGAACATTTTATGCAGGCCAAGAAAACTTCACACTCTAATAACAGCACAGCCTTACTTTATTTATTATTAATATCTGCAGCTACTACCTCAACAATGAAAATGACACACAATACAAGCTCGCTTTGACTCAACAAACAGAGTTTCCATCGTAGGATGCCGCCTGTCGAGCGGTTTTCAAAATGAAGAAAAATGGGCATCCATGCAGACTGGGCATCCCGACCGGAATTACCGTATATCACTTCGTCGTTTCGTTTGTTTCTTTATAACGAATACATCTACGACTTACGCATAAATTAGATAACGCTAAGTGCCAGCGTCACATTTATAGGACAGCTTTCTTTCGCAAACTATAACATACACATTATAAGCAATTAGTTTAAAAATACATAGCTATGGGTTAAAACATACATTTTTCAAACGAAATAACATATAAAAGTTAACAAAACTTACCATACGTATTGTTTACAATTGAATATTCATTTGGAGGTAAATAAAGAAAAATAGTGCGAAGTCGAGGGTCTTCTCATTCAGAAACTATTCGAGAAGATCACCAGAAGAAATACAGTACAATTTATTCAAGTGTAGATAATACAGGGTAAAAGTTTTATTAAGTTCATCTAATATTTAATTGCTAAAAATAAATATAATTCTAGCAGTCCTATACTTTACCTTGGATACTTTAGTTTTGCAACCTCTGGATTGAAATTGGTACAGAATAAACACAGCAAGTAAGTACACAAACTTTAGTATACCACTACTCACGAAAGTCCACACGGGCATAACACGTGGAATATAACCATCTTCATAGTAATTAGACATAATAGCTTGCAGTGGGCCCATAAGCTTTAGGAGGCACGTAGTTAGCAAACAATGACTACTTTATATAAGTAGTCTAATATACAGTATGGATGAATCAGTTCCTCAATCCAAAGATAGAAATATTCTAAGGGCAAACATTTCATTGACTAGCACCTCGATTATTCTACCAAACCCACTATACCACCGACCCACGTGGTTCACAAATTAGCGCTGTTTATGTTAGTAATTAACCTAATCCATTGCTCTAAAAGTATAGGATGTCGAGCAGTTAAAACCTACGGAAGCTTTAAAATGAAGCTTTACCCAATTATTTCTGGAGTTTAAGCATCGATCGCTTGCGTTCCTCACATCGTTCATGTTACTTAACTCTAATGCTAAGGAATTGTTAATGATCCAGCCGACGGACGGTTAGCGAAACTACGGCAAGCAACTGAAACAATTGACGCGCAACGGCGGCGTTCGCGATTGCAGCCGACCCTTTTCGAAATCCCCGGCATTAATTCTTACTTAGTTGCGAGGGTACGAGGACCGAAAAGGGGAATTTTGTGACTTGCTAATGCGAAAATCTGCGAATCGTCATCTAGGCGGGCATAAGTTTCCTCGTACTGAGAACGGGGATGGAACGATAATCGAGATATTCCTGTTCTTGCTTCCTTTCCTTCATCGTAGTTTCTTTGCCGTTCCTTCGCTCCGTCTGAAGTAAAGCTACGGTAACGAGAATACGAGAGGATGACTTACCAGTATATATCGAGATTTAAGGGCATTATTTTGAGTTTAAGTCAACAAAGAATGAGAATCCCTGCAGCGGGATAATTTGAGTAGCTTATGTGATTGTACGTCTGCATTTGTGCAATTTGGACGCAGTTGCTTCGTGGATGAAAACGTTTCTATGTGCAATAAAAGGGAATCATTAAGGAATACTTCCATTTCTACGATGTCGTTTGTCGATAACATATTTGCAGCCAAACATTTCATACCATGTTTCTTCTTCGCTAGAGTCTATGCGCTCCCGAAACTAATTTAAAATGTATTTTATCGAACGCCAATGAATATCTACGGAACGGATTACTAAATTTGCAGCAACAACCGACAGCTATAACAAATATTTATGACTTAACACTAAATCTCAGAATCTATAATCTCCTTAACCTTGCCAAATATTAACCAAATCTTTCATCCAACTTTATTAGTTCGCAAAGATAAACATCAATATTTTCAAATATCTAATATAGCTAATGCATATGTATATATATATATATATATATATATATATATATATATTTAGGGTGGTCCATGCTTACATAGAGAAAAAAATTTCCAAGAAGAAGTTGTGCCAGCCCCTAGTTTTGTTACACCTACCATTCATATTATGTCTTCAAAATTTCAGCAACTTATCTTATATACAAGGGAGTGCTCATCGACCTTAAAATATTAGAATTTTATGAAAAATCCTGAGAAAGAACTAGTGAGAGTATTAAGTAAAAGATGTAAACAATGTATCAAAAATAATTTTTTTATGCAGATATAATATTAAAACATACACAAATTGATATAAATAAAGAAACTTGTCGGGAAAGAAGGCAAAGGCAACTAGCTCATCAGATAAGGACCACAAGTGACGCTCTAAGACAGCCCTTGCTGCTGCACTGATTTCGGGATCAATTTGTATGATCTTAATGTCTTCCAAAGTTGGAGGTCATTAATCGCTGCATCCGCTGCCAAAGACGCTTCGATCCAAATCTTCGTATATATGAGTGCACCGAAACTAAAAAATCGAACAATTTGTTTTTCTTCTCTTTTGGTTAGCTTAAAGGCTTGAGAATTATTTCGAAAGAGAAAAATCTTCATAGCATACAGTAGTTTTGCCATCCATCGAGCATGATGTATTGGTCCCGGAGTACGCCAACTAATCCTTGTAGGTGGTTTGTTCAGAACAATCATTGTGAGCTCCATTAGCTCGTTGTAATCACCACGAACTTGTTTCTTTCTAGCTATATCAGTCATAAGACTCTCAAGAGTACTTTCAGCAAACTCTATCGCGCTAGTATTGAAGTCAAGACAATCGTAGTGATCTTTTGGTAATGTATCCCAAACATTAAAAGCATTACTTCAAACACGTGATGACGACAAGCAAGCTATAAAAGATCACGACCCGTCTTTGCTTCGGGAAGAGTGCACGCTCCTTCTTTGGCACCGGTGTTAGAGGCAGTAGTATCTTTAGTGTGTCTTTAGTGGACTTTATTTCTGACATTCCACTGTTCCATTGTGTCAAAAACAGCATCAAACGTGTTTTTCCCCGTTCCTGTAGTAAGTTTGGGTATGCCTAACAGCTTTTCGCAACCATTACCGGAGACAAGAATAGGAAGGCGTTCTACTTTCTTATTACCTATTATATCAGGCAGTAGTTTCCCATCCTAATGTATTACAAGTGAATACTTCGGGTCAAATAGTTCCTTTATATTCGCATTGAATTCTGTCCTTGCTTTTTTCTTGCACGTCGAATTGTGCTTCGAGAGATTGGGAGTGTAGCAGGATTACAACCAAGTGCGGCAGACAATAGAACAATCAATCGCACTGCTTCTCTGTCGGTTATTTTGTTTCGATCCAGAGCGCTGGTAACATGCTGTGTAAATATACCACTAGTCGATGGCACAACGACACTTTTATTTGTAGCGATCTGTGTCTTTCTTGGTAAAGTAACCACAAAATCATCATCTTGCTTATCCTTCAAATTGCTAGTTGCACCCGAAGTGCTACTGCAGCTTAAATCAAGTTCTATTTCTTGACTTGACACTACTGAAATTGAAGCATTATGTTTAGCGGCATTTTTTCTTAATTCTTCAACTGTTTGTTTTCGTTTGAGATAACGTTATTTGGCCTTTTCTAGCTTCTTGTCAATCGATGTCATGATCATCTTACGCTCACTTCTTTGATCCATGAGAAACTCACTATCTTCTGCAATTTTGATTGAATTCATAGCGTTTGCATGGGCGATATCGAAAAGTTTATCTAACTTTTCTGTAAATAAGTACTCTACATTTTTCTGTGCTTGTGAATTTCTTGTTTTATTTTTCTTCAAAAGCAGCCAGTTCTTATGATCTTTTATTTTTTCAACGCAGTGATTTGGTTGCCTGGTTGGGATACCAGATTTGCTCCACACTTCTATGACTTCTTGAATAAGCATGTGCGCAGAATCTTTCACATTCCTTGATTCATTTAATATGTGGTGATAACGAAGTAGAACTTGCCGAAGAGTTGGAAGTTGGTTAATCCTTACCAATGACTCAAGATCCCGACATCCAAGTAGAAAAATATCGTCTTCTTTTCGAGTTGATGAACTCATTTTATTGCTCTGATTCACTGAGTCTGACCTGCAATTAAACAAGAATATCCAAAAAATTTGAAAATATGCTTTTAGGTTAACCGAGAGAAAAATCAAATCGTGTAGAAAATTAATAATGCGTTGTCGTAGTCGGGAAGGTAGTAAAAATTCTATCATAGGAATCCGGTACAAACATAAAAACAAATAGACAAGGAAGGTTAAATAAAAGCATTTAAAAATAAAAATCAAGCATTCTTCTCTAAAATTTCAAAAACAGCACTCGATTGGGCACCCTCTTCCGCTAAAGCTAGCCAACTGAAACTATACAATATTATTGCTATGGACACATATTACAAATTTACGGGGTGGCCGATCTGAAAATCAAAAAAAAAAATTTGGACTAGGCTAATATATATATATATATATATATATATATATATATATATGTATACATATGTATATGTAAGCGCAATGCTGTCTTCCAATACTAATGTTTGCCAAAGCAGTGAATACAAACGTTTCTTAGCAACTTGTTGCCAAATTACCCAGTTAAAGACAGCATGAAAGACGGAGAGCATTACTGAGTATTAGTTTCTAAGAGGAATAGGGACAGTAATGTTTAATGATGAAGGAAGGTATGATAGTTTTGGTTCGGATGGATGAGGATAGTATGGAGAAAGGCCAAAGAAGGATTGAAATTACAAAATTTGGTTCCCAGTTGTAAAACACGTATTCGTTGTGGTTCGGGGGTGCATGGCGACGACTGGAGTTAGTAATTTAGAGTCTATTGAAGAAATTATGGATTGCTGGGTAATCTGAAGGTAAGCGCAGAAAAATTACAGTTGAAAACATATTTCCCGCGTTGTAAGATAATAGTTGCTGTACAATGCGCCTCGATAATGACATAGTCCTCTCCAATTACCAGATATGAATCCTATAGAATACGTGTGAGATTATTTAGAGACGAGAATAAGAAAACATACAATAACAAATAATAAATCGCTACAAAGCGTCTAATTAGATGAATGGGCAAAACAAAACAAAAAACTGAAGGAAAGCTGGCACATTCGATGCCACGACGTTTGGTGACAGTTCTTCAATCACGACGAGGTCAAACTAAGTATTAAAATATTATTTTAACAATCAAAGTAAAGTTTCTATGTACAGTACGATTACTTTTGTGACATTGCTGATAACAATTTATTTCGAGTTTATAAGAGTTGCAGTATAGACAAAATGTTTCGTGCATGCAGTTATAGTTTATGTCATGTATGTAAATAAATTAATTTAAAAAGAATCAGTAATTTATGGGGTGTACCAATACTTTCGCGACCGACTGAATGTATCAGCGTTCACCCTTACATGACAGTTAATTTGACTTGAAAATTTTCTTCCGTTCTTCTTTGACTAATCGTGTTGCTCATTTGCTTCTGTAATCGTTGATGATCTTTAGAACTTGTCAATATCATACGACTAAGTCAAGTTACGGAACATTTCATATAAATTTACAAAGTGTTTTTGTTTTTTTTTTTCATTCAAATTAGAATCTCTTCATATTATATCGGAAAACTACTTCATCCAATAATTATATGTACACTCTCAAACTTTCCGAGGAAGCGATTATTTGCTGGGATATTTCAACGTTATTAGACATAAAATAACAGCTTCGACAAATTCTCTTGTCGACAATACAGATTATGCCGACCCTAAACAAGGTATTCTCGATCCATAAATGTCTGAATTAGTTAATTCTCTCTCGTTTGACAGTTGGGTTACGCGGTGTAATTAATGTATTCCGATGGTACGTACACACGTAGATAAACTAGATTTACCACCACTAACGTATTATCATAAATAACTTATTTTAACTGGTAGAAATTAGTAAAATACATTAAAGGAATTATACTGTTGAATAATTTATTTATTGCCTTAATGAAAGCAAAGTTAAGCAGTCGTAATTGTATTTTATTATTCATGCTTGAATATTGTTTTGATATCTACCTGTGCGTGCCCATATACGTCCACATGTTATGAATTAGTTATCTCGTGAACTAATTCCTAATAAACTTAAAAGTATTAAACGCTTTACAACTAAAATGATCATGCGTATAAACCAAGAACGGAGAGTTTTTCTGCATATGTTAGAACGTTTATCTAATGTTTATTATTTACTGCCCATCTTACATCCCTTGCTGATTTAAAATTTACTTTCAATAGAGTTAACTTGGTAAGATATCTTTAATTCATTGTTCTGTATACACTTGTTTTTGTATTTGCACGAACTGATACTTGCATTGATAGTTAGGCGCTTAGTGTAACAGAAAACAATAGGTATCGTTACAACTTTAAAACGTGAGCATAAACTGCTGCGCGTGGATTCTGATTTCCTAAGTGAAATGCCAGAGCAGTATATACATACATTCTGAAAGGACGCGCACCTACTGTGACTGGAATTTATATTTCAACGCAAAGTTTTTTTTGTTGTTGTGTGCTGCGGCTAATTATCTCAGGTGCCGTAGTTAAAAATATGAACATATGAGCAGTAGTGAAAAAATCCTTACTTTAATACCAGTAAGCTAAAATCAAACCTACATTTTTCAGTACATATAAAAATGGATCGTGGTTTGTTCGGATGCTTAAAACTTGAAAACGACTGGACCAAATTGGATACTTCCTTCTTAGGGTTTGTTCGCAATTGCTTCGCGAAGGTTTAGAAAAAGAAAAGTCGAAAAATATTTTGGGCAAAACGAAGTTTGCCGGGTCATCTAGTGTTATATACAAATTGATGACACAGGTAAGTACAGACTGACAGAATCAGAAAACATAAGCAACAAGTACCCCGCGAGTGATAGAGAAACGAATTAGGATAAGAGGTGACATGATAGTTAAATTGGCCATAAAGCTTAAATTTCAAATTGTACATAAAAACAGATTATTTCGTTAAAATGGCAATTAAATTTCTTTCATTTTGTTTTGATTTTTAACATTGTTAAGTGAAAACGTTTGAATTTGATCGCAAATCATTCATTCTGGATAGCTGTTTTTACGTTGGAATTTTTATAGAAGACGTACGTAGTAGTAATTAATTTATTAACGCAATTGTCATATTTTGTATCACTTTTGTATTCATCATATTAATCAAAGTATTATACGAGGTGAGTAAATAAAGTAATGAGACTGGTAGCGTACTGCAGGGTCAGGCAGCACTGGTGATGCGGGACTTGGAGAGGAGACAAGTAGACATCAGTGCGAGTTGGAACTCGCTAGTCACGTCGCTTGTCCGTAGCCATTGCTTTAGTGAAGTAGGTTTTGCTTGTGCGTACTGACAATGGAAGACACGAATTTCGACCAACGATGTGCGATCGGTCAGCCAAGCGCCAGAGCATGGATCAAAAGCAAAAGTAACCTGGAGCGCTTTTTTGATAGTCAGGAAATTGCTTACAAAAAGGTTGTATCTCTCTGCCCCGGGGTTAACTAACACTGTACCGAAAAGTGAGACCAAATATCAAAGGAAACCGTTTTGTCACACAGAAATTTCAGTAAACCGCTTTTTGGTCAATAGGAACATTCCTATGGATCCTTAACCCCCTTATTCGCCCGACTTGAGTCCTTGTGAATTTTGGTCTTCCTGAGATTGAAACAACAGCTCAAGGAACGTCGCTCTGGGTTGCTGGACAACATTCGAACTGCTATAACCCACTAGCTCACGGCTACTCCGGTATCCCAGCTCCAGTGCTACTATCAGGAGCGTATGAACAGTCTCCAGAACTGTGTGACTCCCCAAGATGGTTATTGTGAACACGGCAATGTTGAGTTATGCTATTGGAATAAAGCACGCGGAATAAACTATTCTTGGCTTCTTTAAGACGAACAATACGTCCTCTTCCAAAGTCATTAATTGATGAAATGGTAAACGGCGGCGGGCTCGAAGCGTATTTAATTAATCTGTGAACCTAGAAATTAATGAAATGTAAGTAATAATAAGAGGAGCGAAGAAAATAATACATTGTGAAGATAATAACCAAATGAGTAACAAAAATAAACTTCAAAATCTGCTTTTTAAATTTGAATCGTTTAATAAATATATATTACTATTATCCTGAATATTTCAATAACGTTGGTTCATAATTTATAAAATTAAAATGCCTGGGTAGACAGCGGTAACAGCGTATAATTACGAAATAAGATAAGTTATGTGTATATGTAGGCTGTCGTAACTTATTTCGTAATTACCGCTATTTGCCCAAACTATTCATAACTAATAAGTGTACGGATGGAAAGGAGTATGCGCATATAATAAAAAATACCAAATAACAAAATGTTTTATTTACTTTTCACTAATGAAAATGTTTTAAAATACTGTTCTGAAACGTGTGCTTTATTAACCTTCCTATACTCACGCATACGGTCTGTGAGACCGATTTATATAGTATAGTATACGTCTTTCATTTTGACGTGAGTATAGGAAGGTTAATAGCGGGCTAAGTATACCGAACTGACGATTCTTAATAAGGACGAAACTATAGCTTACGGATGCAGTTTGTAATTAGTAAAGCATAATTCCCTCCGTAATAATTATTGGAACATGCAGTTTGTTCTTGCTTAGTAAGCCATTGCACCGCTACGTTGTAGGTGTCCAGATGACACACCTATTTAGCTTTTTTGGAAGGTTATCTAGATTCTTTGAGTTAAGTTTTGGCTCCCATAGATAGTTTACTCCCACATATCATCATATAGGGAATTGTACCTATCAAACGGCTGCCTACAACAGGATTGCCTTGAATCAATAAGATTTAGCTGATTAATTGGAATCAAAGGAGCCATTAGTATTGCGTACTTTCTTGATGTTTCATTGATATTCCGCTGTTCTTCACCGAAGATAAGGATTTAGCTTAAATGGAGGCGTATCTGAAGGTATTCAAATTGGTGTGTTAATGATAAAAATAAAGCTGTTTCAGGTGTATTTTTCACTTTTCTGAATAATAACACCTATATTAAACAGCACGGGTGGATGCAATTTTTACTGACCTTTCCAAAGCTTTTGATCGTATTGATCACTCTATTATCACGCAAAGTTGCATCCGCTTGTATTCCATAACACATTGCCTTCTTTTATGGTATCATATTTGAGTAATAGATGTCAGTATGTTTCTTACAACGGTTCTGATTCCTCTCCATTTGTTCCTTCATCGGGTGGAACCCAAGGTACCAACCAGGGGCTCCTATTATTCAACATATTCGTTAATGATTTATCTTCATTTACCACTTCGGAAAAATTGCTTTTTGCTGACGATCTCTAAATTTCCCACCATATTTCTAGCGTTAGTGACTGTAGAGCGTTGCGAAGCGATTTGGATAGGATTCATGAATGGTGTGTATTAAATAACTTAAATTTAAACATCTTTAAATGCAAGGTTATGACATATTCATGTAAACCTAGTCCTATCGATATAATCGTATTTCTACTAATCTTGACCGCTGGTAGCAAATTAAGGACCTGGGAGTTTTGTTTGACACCAAACTGGATTTTTCACATTACATAGGTTCTGCTGCTGATTCTGTTCGAAACATGCTAGGTTTTATAGTAAACAATTGTGCGTCCTTTTCTAATACTGGTGCACATACAACTTTATACTTCCCTATCTTCCGGTCTCGCCCGAGATATGCTTGCTTAATTTGATATCCCTATTACCAAACATACCATCGTGAGCTTGAGCGGGTTCAGCGGAGATTCGTGAAATTTCTTCACTTCCGATTAGATGGTGTCTATCTGCCAAAGAGTGTTGATCAGAGGACTCTACTGAGTCGTTTTAGTATTCCACAGGGTATGAAACTGGCATAATCAAACTGGCAATAAACGTAGTCCGTGGGTTACTAAAGCGGGCCGGAGAAAGGAGATCTAACGGCCAATAAGAGCCCCTGCTTTACAATTGTGCTTTAAATTCTCGCAGATATTTGAAATAGTCGCGTCAATTTGCAGAGGAAAAGGTAAAATTTGCTCTGTCTTGTGTTATTCGTCAGCGTGTGCTCGAGGAATTGGGTTCCACAGAACGTAAGCATTTCGGTAAGTATAAATTTTAATCACGACGAACGAGGTAGAAAATGTCAAAAACGTTTCAAACTAACGTTTTGTTTAATTCTTATACGTAATGATTTGTTGTCAGCGGTTCGAACGCCATTCAAAGTTAGAATTTTCTGACTGCCTCATAATTTTCATTCAAACCCAAAATTAAGAATAACATCATGGTTTCTACTTAGTTCTAAATTATTTTTTCTTATTTTCAATGTTGTCATCAGAGAAGTTCTCACCCTGAACTAGGCTGTTTCTGGCAACCCGAACACAAGCCCACTAGATATACTACTGTGCTGCAATCTTTTTTCTTTTTTAGGGCTGTAGTATGTAGTAGAAGACACATCAGATAACGCCTTTTGCTTGTGCTGCTTGATTGTTTGGTGACGGCAGTTAACTTTAATATGGAAGTTGTTGGCCAAAAGAAGTATTGTTGCAAGTATCCGGGCTACAAGTTGTACTACAGCAAAATGTCCGAAGGCTTTCTTAATAAATATTTCTTCAGATTCCCCACAGATCCACACTACCATGATCTGTGGAGAATGGTTTGCAACGTTGACTATTCTCGAAAATCAAAATTCTGGCATGTTTGTGAGGATCACTTTGTAGATTTAGATTTTGCAAATGAGTTGAGTTGCAAATTTGTTAAACAATCTGAAGTGGATGATATTGCATTATTGAAAGATTTTCCATTTCCAGATGAGAATAGTAAGACAAGTAGATATGGTGCTCTGTTTATTTTACCAAAAGAAAGAGAACCGTACTGTTCATGCAATAATCCGACAATATCCGCAACTACTTGTGGGTGCCTGGATCAAGGTGTCTCCTCACATTCACAAAATAATGGGGTAATAGGTAATTTTGGTAACGATTTAAGACCATCATTATTGTGAAAGATCATAATGAAATGTGGATCAATTTGAACAAATTTTTGTTTTTAGACGACAACAAAGGGAAAAGTCGTGTGTTAACCAAAATTGATGTTTCTGAGAAGAATTTAACACAGAAGCAGCTGTGTACAAAGCCCAACGCAATATTCAGTCTAGCTTGTGTCTTTGGTGTGAAAGGGAAAAAGTGAATATCTTGGAAAACTTATACAATGCTGGGCAGTTTGAAAATGTTAGTGAGACGCTAAATGTTGAAACTAAAGGTTTTATAAACTCGCAGTTACGAAATGCTGATAACACCCGAAGTGCTCGTAGGTGGACTGAACAAGACAAAGGCATTTGCTTTGTCTTTGTACAAAAACAGTCCACGATTGCATAAATATTTGCAAGTTTAATGTCAGTTACCCCCTTCTCGAACTCTGAAAACAATTTTGGCTAAAATACAATTTGAAACTGGAGTTACCGCCAACATTTTAGAACATTTAAAATCTCAAGTTCGAAAAATACATCCTGCAGAACGACACTGCATGTTGCTTTCTGACGAAATGTCACCTTGTTCAGGGTTTCAATACGTGTCCCTTATCTGATGGACATTCGCGCAAGATAAAGATATTTAAGAAAAATAATTTTATTTTGTTTACTTATATATTTATTCTTGTTCTTTGTTATGTTTCTTCTTTGATGGTGCAATATGTATTTATTTTAATTCATATTTTTTACAGAATATTTATTTGTGTTCTACGTTTAATTTGTTTTACATTTTTATAGTTGTTTTGTAAAATATTTTTATTTATCTAACAGTAAAAACGTTTATTTTCTTCTAAAAAGGTATTATGAGTGTGTTATTCAACCAAGTTTCGTTAGTTTTACTCTATCAAACATGTTACTGCATTGCGCTTACATGTTTGGTGGAATCAAATTAATTTTGATTTTAAAGCGAGGATAAATACAGAGTGAGAAAGTATATAATTTAAAAAATTAGCCCCTTGGCGTTTATTTTGACACTCCCGTGCCAGGGAACGCTGTGATTTTCGTTGCCAAGGTCTAAGGTCCAAGGGGACTTTCATTTCTTCAGTTAGTGTTTTCTGGTATTCCATATCTGAACTTCAGAAAAGTTCAATTGAACATAAAATTTCTTTATAATTTACTCCATAACAAGATTGACCCTCCTGAGCTTTCGGGGAGCTTAAATTTCAATGTTCCGCAATTCGCCACTAGACATACACCAACCTTTTATCTACAATTTTTAAGAACCAACTTGTCTCTGGGATTGCCCTTACATGTCATGTGTAACATGTCAACTTCAGACATACACATACATATGTATGCGCAGTGGTTATGGGTCCTGGCCATTGGGTTTGAGTGATTGAGTTCTTGAATTGAAATTTAAGTAATTTTATATTTAAGTAGAAGTATGTGTAAATGTAACCACTTTTGTTTTAGTACGTATATACGATTTAACTGCATTCTTTTTAATATTGTGCTGTTAATGGATATAGAAGCTACAAATAAACGGATTATTATTATAAATTGTAACATACAACTAACATCCAATCTAGAATCTAGAAGGCTAAGTAGTGTAATCTATTTAATAAACCTTTCAGACTCTTTGTAGGCTCTTAAAATTCATTTCATAAAAGTTCACATTTATGGTAGTAATAGGTAGCTTGTACACGGTCATCTCAACGATTGCAGTGTTTCCTTATAGAGGTAAAACGGTACTCTAAAGTTCATCCAGTACACCTTATTCACCATTAGTAGCGAGCCATTTCGCGTACGCTTAGCGCAAAATAAATATCAACTTTTCTCCCAAGTTTCGACCTTTACGTTCTCGTCTTTAGCTGCTGCTAAATGAGATAACGGGATAAGGTCCGTCGCCGGCGGCAACGCTCCGGTCCCGCCAAATCCCCGTCGTAAGTTACGCGACCTCGCCACGGCGATAATCCCCGGTTCAATAACAAACGCTCTTAAATCTCGTAATCTCATTAACCGTGAGCGGTGTGGAAGAATGGTACGGAATGGGCGAGGACCGATGGGAAGCCGAACGGACACTTTCTGTGATGTATCATCCCCGCTGCGATGCTCGGCGTAACAGTCGCAGAAACACGTGTGCATTGTCGTGTGTAGGTTATAACCGAGCCGATGTTATTGTCCTGAAGACTGCCGTGGCTTTCGGGTACAATAACACTCGGATGACATCAGTAGCGGCTCGTGTCCAATCGTCCGCATGTCCTACAAGAACGAGAAAATGCTTGTGACATATCGATACACACACATGACGGCGTACAGTAGCGGCCAAAAGGAAATGTAGTTGAATGTCATGCTATTTAAAATATCCTTCCCATAACATACGTTCCTAACGATCTGTGAACATTTGTAAGGAATCCTCAAAAAATTTGAAACGTACTAAAGTGAAGGCTTCAAATTAATAATCCAGCTCTATACCGAAGAATTCACCAATACATCCTTTATCCATATTTACAGAATTGTCTTTACAAATTATATAAACTAATTTCCTTAATAACAGTACCATTTGAAAGCAGAAACACCCGTGTGGAAAACGAAGAGAGCGTAAGACCTTTGTGGTATAGCCCTTCGCGGTAATACGCGCGAGATGTCTTTTATCCTTCCATTGTAGGCGGTTATTTTCAGAGCGAGGTACACCGAGATTGTTTTTGTATTTTCACTGTTTTACTTGCCTCCAAAGGGCACCATTTAGATAGAAGTTGTTTTGTATCTAAATTATCGTTTTCAATTACACTTTTATAGTATTTCAATGACAATGTTAGAATACAATTAAAACTTAAAATAGAGGACAGTAGGTTGGAATTTCTGGATTTTAATTGCGTCCCACAGGATCACTTTTCCTATTGCTCGAATTACTCATCTTCGCAGCTTCCCATACTAAACAGTGGATTATGAGCTGAAATGTTGGAGAATGCTAATACGAGGGATAACCTGAATTTATTGAGAATAAGAAAATCTAGTAGACTGTGAAAAACAGTCACCCAGTGTTTATTTAGAGCGGCTTTCTATCTGTCATGTGTCGTTTAGTTGTTGAAGTTACGTTCGTTATAACTGAGCTTCTTATGTCTTAAAAGTAAATTAAATGGAATTAAACCGCTAGCACCTTCGAATCATAATTTACTATGATTTTAAAAGAAGTTTAAGTGCATATGAGAGCAGAGAGAGTTTAGATTCAGTTTTTAGTGAACAAGCACTTTCATTGGCTACAAATTACCAATGGTATAAGAAATTTGAACGCGAAAGGAATTCTGCCTCAGCCTCGGGGCGTCCCCCACGGCCATTAACGACAAAAGTATTACTGCTGTTAAAAATTAATTGAAGGGGACAATCAAGCCGTTATTATGACATAATAGAGCATCAACTAAAGATTAGATCTTCAGCTGTTAAGACAATCATACACGATCACCCGCATTTAAAAAAGGGGGTAAGTCGCTTTGGACCGCATCACCTTTCTGACTTCCAAAAATCAGAGCGTGTGAGAATCTGCCATGAAACTTTAAATTCATTAAATAATGGCGGGCACCAAATTTTTTCCAAAACAGTGACAGGTGACGAAACTTATATTCCCTTTATCGGCCTTCCTACCCGAGAGAGTCGAGTATGGATTTATAAAATGAGGAAACTCCTACAATGACAGCAGCTATGAAAAAGGTATGTATGCGGTATTCTTCAGAAGTACGGGCTTAGTAAATACAATTAAGCTAGATGGACAAAAGACAGTTAGAGCTAAGTGGTACACGGAAAAAAAATTTGCTTGAAGTGTTCAATAAAGTTCCAGACAAGAGAACTATACTCCATCATGGCATACATCGTTCCACACGGTAACTTCAACTCTCCTGTTTTTGGCTAAAGAAAATATAAAAGTAACAAACATCTGCCGTACTCACCTGATTTAGCAATGTGTGACTTTTGGCTATTTTTTGGGCTTAGACGAAATTTGCGGGGTAGAAGGTTTTCGTCTGAAGAAGATACTGATACCGCAGTGCGCGCTTATTTTGAAAGTATTCAGAAGGAAGATTGATTGGGAGCTTTTAAACAACGAAAAGAAAAAATGGTCATTGCTGAAGGTAATTACTTTGAGCATATTTAAAATGAAATCCTAAAAATACTAACCGTGTTTTTTATTCTCAATAATTTCAGCTCATCCCTGGTATACTTGTCAAGAATGTTCCCCGTTGTTAACGTACTATCGTTTTTAAGTACTTTAGAAATTGAAGTGTTTTCCTTCAACATGCTCTGATCTATTTAGGGTTGGTTTGATCGGTGCTAGTTTTAAGTGTAAGTTTGAGTCCGACCTTTTCCCGTGAAGACGGTGTCGTTTCCTAAGCAGTTAGGAGCTGATGTATTTTCCTAAAGTAACAAACATTCACTTCTGCAAACGTGTTCATAAAACGTGCCTACAACAAAGGGAAGGCAATTTAAATTATGCACATCGTTGCGAGAAACTATAGACGCATGAAAGAGAAAAGGAAAACCATACCGGCTGTAGGAAGTAGGATGAACGGCATCAGAATGGGAGAGATAGTATGCTTGGCGTCGAGTGCGCTTTTTTGGGAGCCCGGAGCTACAGAACTTAGCCGTTTACTGTGTGTAAGTGTATATATGGCACTTGCATGTGAACTGCATTAGAGACCTTCGGTAGAGTTTCATTTGCCCGAGGCTGGATTTCGAATCTGTTTTTCGATTCAGCTTTGTTCAGGACGAAGATTTATAAAGAAAGAAAAATGTTCCTACCGAATGGTTAATTCCGCAAAAGTTCCTGTGGTGCACGTTTGTAGAAAACGATAAATAACGAAGTTGGTTATACATATATAAAGACACATCAATAGCAGAATACGATCAATATGTTTAAACCGAATATACCCCACTTCTTCTATGAATACAAAAGTATATTTGTAGGTCTAGATTTCCTAAATGGGCATCGGCGATAACTTCTAGTAATAATGCCTATTAACAGTCATAAGAGTCTTGAAATAATAACATTGTACGAGAGTAAATTGACAAGCTTCCAGAACCCTTTCATATCAATTGACTGCAAATGTTAAATCGATCTGTCAAATAGTCTAGTATTGTGCACGAAGAGATTTAAGAAAAAAGGACATGAGGAGGACTTGAACACACATCCCGCATGGGTGTAAACCCTAGACCTTATCCGCTGCACTACGATGGCTTCATTAAACAAAACTTAAAATTAACGATATAAGGGACAAATAGGAAACTTCAATTCCTTTTCAACGATTTTCTCAAAAATAAAGCACGTTAGGACAAAAGCACATACCTAGATATATAAGACCCATGAAAATTCTGGTGTTCCGCTTGTTAGCGACGAATACACAAATGTAAATGCTTGGCACGAACGGATGAGCTGAACATACAATTATTTCACTCACTCGCAATGTATTGTGGCGCCAGCTTAATCCACTTAATCTGCTTTTGTGCAATCAATATTATGCCACACAATTTTTGTCTGTTTCTCGAACGTATTTACTATAATAGTATGTCATCATGTCATCACTTGACGTATATCACGTTGCGTGTGTCATTCTGGCATTTACAATACGTAATATATGCAATATGTTACAGACTCTCACCTGCGTTCCACTGCACGTATCGCCATGAAACATATGTATATTCGACAAATCTACATTGTAATACGAAAACATCGATATATGTACCATCGCGGTACATGGAGGGAACACTCTAAAATATGTACCAGAAGACGACCCACTGCGTATTAATATATACATTTCTTTCTCGATGTTTGCCTTCACACGTACGCCGTACTGCTGCATATTTTTTCTTTTGTCTGCGTATTAATATATAGATACACCAGAAACTAAAATGCAATCAAAACAGTGGATACGACACGGTGAATTGGTTTCAAAGATGGCAAAAGCCATTCACTCGGCTGGAAAGGTGATCGGTTTTGTAGGACGCAAAAGGAATTTTGTTAGTTAATTATCTTGAAAGGCAAAACTGTTCCTGGTCAATATTGCACAACACCTTTTGACAAATTGGAAGCAGCAATTGAGGAAGTAGCACGAGATGGTTAAGAGAAAAGCGTTGTTTCACCGCGACAAGGCGCCCACTCATTCAACTGCAATCGTCCAACAAAAATTGACAGAATTCAAGTTCAGAATGCTTCCGCATCCACCCTATTCGCCTGATTTGGCTCCATCAGACTTCCGTCTGTTCCCGAAACTCAACACATTTTTGGGTGGAAGAAATTTTAGTCGAATGAAAAACTGACAAAGGCTGCAAACGATTATTTTGGAAACCACGAAAAAGATTACTTCCGGGAGAGAATCGAGAAGTTAGAGAAACGTTGGACCTAGTGCGCTGAGTTTAGAGGGGATTATATTGAAAAACAAAATATAACTTGTAGCCGTATTATTTTGTTTTCAATCGCATTCCGGAATCTTTTCAATCTACCCTCGTGATAATAACTCCCTTGTTTCCCATGGATTAAGTTTATTACACAAGTGTGTAATAAAATTAAGAAAAAGACACCTGTCCAGGAAATTTCCAGACTATCAGCACTATATCTGCAATATAATATTCTCTAAATCTAGAATTACAATACTCACCACTGGCAGCTACAAGAACACCTCGGATCTACTAGCTTAATATGAAAATCGCAACGATGTACAGTACAGACATTAGGAAATATTTTTGCATCCATGATTTCACTCTTTCATCTGGTTTTCAAAACATGAAGAACGTCAAAATTCTCGTACTTGCTCTTCGGAAGTAGAGTGGTAGTAATTAATTTAACCGTTTTAAAACTTCCTCTAGTACATCTAATGCTATGTTTCTTCCATCCCTAGCAATTCCCATCCTCAATTCGGATTTTGATTGATTACAGACACCAAATCGTCTACGATTTCCCTCAAATAATAAAAGGATGCCGTTGTACCTGGGCATATTTTAAGTTTATAAGCATTTTTATAATAGATGTTTTAATATCATCTAAAGCCCTCATTTCCACGAAAGTTATTAATCCTAGACTAATTTGGAATCAGAAAAGTTTTATTGAGTTGTTACGACCAATTGTTACAGTTCCCTGTAGTTGTTACTTCTGGCCTCTCTTACTGCAAATTTTGCGGTAGACGGCGCCCCGCTTTCGTAAGTTTCTGATACGGCTTGCGTCTCTTGAATGCACGTGCGGAATTCTGCTTTAACGTTGGGTTAAACAGATCGATAGCTGTATTTAGGTTATTTCGTTTTCGCTTTTAAGTCTCGTTTGTCGAGGATATGCACGGAAATTCGACTCTGGGAAGTGTGCTACTATCGTTGAGGGAATATGGAAGTTCCGCTTCCTCAATTTTGCTGTCCCAACTAATCGTCCACGTTAAGCATTTGCTTTTCCTTCATTTGGAGGCGAGTCTTTCTTTTTGGCAATTACAATATCGTTATTCTTCTTTTTCACGTTGTTATAAGCAACTAGTGTAGACTAGAATAGCTAGTATATACGAGTAGAGAGAGCTAGGATTTGCTTTTGAGAACATCTGATAACTATCGTAGAAACTAGAAGCCTACTTAATCTTCAGGTTGCTGTGAGCGTTTAGATTATCGAAATTTTTTTCTCAAGCGGGAGAAAACCCGCCATCTTGGACAGTTTCCGTCTCGATACCACGCTGTACGCAAGTAGGAAATCGGAAATTCGTTGGACTAAGTCCCGCTTTTATTTGATTTTGCTTATATTTTCGGCTCGTTGAGTTTTGGGACAAAATTCCCTAGAATCTTTTAGTTAATTTAGAGTTAGAAAATCGGGGTTTTGTATTCGAATAAACGGGTTCTCTTACATTTGGAAAAAATTCAATTCTTTTAGTATTTTATGGGGGCGGGAATCAGATTGGTTTTTGGGTAAAACCGGTTTTCCTTACGTTTGTTTGTTAATAATATATTTGTTGAACGAAACAATTAATTCTTTTAGTAGTTTGCGGGGACAATCACAGTTACTTGTCACTTGCATATATTATCATTTTAATTACGTTCTGCTTAAGCTATAATGTGGTTGTGAGGCCGCTGAAATTCCAACGCCTACCAAGAGTGTGTAAACCTTCGGTAAGCAGTTAACTTAATCAAATTTAACGTGATAGTTACACCTCAAGTGAAAATAAAGTGCTGTTAAACGTAATTCTCAATTCATTTTAAATTTATTTCTTTCATGGTATTTTTAAATAGAGTGTTCAAGTAGTTTTTCTGGTCGCTTCACGACAGGATACAGATCCAGAACGTACACGGTTTGGATAACCTCGTATCACCTACGAAGGAAGCTGGAGGGTCTCTCTGACTCCCAGATACTTAGGTGTGATCCAGTTCTATAACTGGAGACTGGCGCCTTTTTACTATTTCTCGAACTTTAACCTACGCTGTTTCCATTGTGTTAGCACGGTCTGGATCTCCATCTTTATCACCAACGACTTGGATGGTTTGGACCATAACGACAAACTTCCGTATCGGTCACGTTTTTTACTTTCCCGTTTATCATTTCCATTTCACCAACAGCTTTAACAGCCGGTAACAGAGTGCCACCTCAAGAGTTGGTAGTCTGTGTATGTTCAATAGCCGTCCCTGAATTTCCTAATTTCTGTACATAATGGTTCAGTATCCACGTACTTCTTAACACCGAAGCTCTAACAACCGCCTCAAAAAGCAGCTTTTACGTGAACTATTTTACAACACCTACCTAATCTTGAGAGGTAACAGTATTAGGAACGCAATAATATATTATCAGGCACTGCCAATCATTTTATTTGGGGACAAATTTCGATGCAAAGCAACTTGCTGTGCATGTACGTTGGAAATATCAAAGATTAGCAGTTTTGATATTCGTTCGCTGTGTATCCTTACGGCGGTGAGCTAATTCATTCTGATCGATTTGTTAAGTTAAGATTCGACAGGTCAATATGCCGGTGAACAGTTAGAGGATACACATTCTATTGCTATTAACGGAAGGCTATAAGACTTAACTCGGTGAAAACTTTTGTGGTTGTTGTAACAAAGGCGACCCTCTATCTAAATTATTAATGAAAGAGAAAATATTAGAAGGATCGCAGAGATTACAATGTATAGATTTTGAAGAATCAAATGGGTGGTTGAACAGATTTTGGCAGTAGGGTAGTATCGCTTTCAAGGACTGAGGAAATTGCACCCAAAACGATACTCTTAATACGAATGAAACGAACCAGTCACCCCGCAACATACCAACAAACTGGAAAAAGGAGAATGTCTGGTCTACATACTGACGTAACCATATGGACAGTTGCTACTTCCTTATAAAACAATCCTTTCGCAAGTTCTCGCACTACCAATTCCCTCTATCAAGCGTTTCCATTTATTGATCTGGTTTTATTATATGTCTTCTAAATGCCACACTCAGTCCATATTAAAACTGACCGACATTTAATGAGAATTCAAACGTGACTGTGGTGCCATTATATTGCAAAACAAAGGAGGTCTTCGTTCGACATCCGCCGCATCCGTTCTTAGGAATTTGCGGTTGAACGACGTTCCTGTCGCTTATTTCCTAATCGAGAATCGTCGGTACCTAGAACGGACTCAGGATTGAGAAATAAAGCAGGGTCAATCTCCCTCAACATGGCACTAATTACAAAATTGATTCGATGTAAGTGAAACATTCAGTGTGCAACCGCTCCTAATAGTGCCCGTTGCTGTTTAGGCATCGTACTTGTATGTTGCGTCTTGAGTGCGGTGTGGAACAAACGGAAGATGCGTGTGTGGCCCCCTGGAACGGAATCTAACTAAATTCGATACGTTTTGGAAGCTGTCCGGTCGAATTAGAAATACGATATCGTCACAGGTCTGTTTCTTTACTATTTTCCGCTTTGTACGGCGAGAAACAGAAAAGGAAGTATCAACGTTGGTTTGACAGGTGAAAAGTTTATGAACCGGCAATTTCTTAGAACGATTTGCCGAACTGCGCTCGGTTTTTGGCAAATGGCTGCCTTTTGGTTATAGAAAGATTTCTTTATTGCAGTTTTAAATTTATTCATCTATGTGCCCGCATTGTAAAGTTAAAAATGTAAAATCTTTTCGTTCTTCTAGCTAATATAATTTAAAATATTCTTCTACTTACGTTCATTAAAGAAGTTATAAAATTAGAAAATGTAATTTGAAATTAGAGAACTTGAACTTAAATCGAGATGATATAAGTGGAAAACTTACAGGTCGACAGCTGACTATTATATGTTTTTAGCTGGAGCAAATAAATTTTGTAATTGATTATATATGTCTATACGAAAATTGCTTGGTTGAAGTGGGACCTATTCAGTTCAGAAAAGTACTTCTCATTACGCACGACTTTCTTCGAATGACATGAAATATTTCTACGAATAATCATGGAAATTCATGGAAACATTTTCCGATAATTAAGATTCGACTTTTAGCGAGAACAAATACGCGCCCATAGTACTCGTTCCGATTAACTTCGCCGGATCGGTTTTCATTCTCTTTCTTTTCGAAATCCCCAAAGGCACGCCTGGCTATGATGTTTGCTTTCAGTAATGTCGCTCCATTTGCGAAATATATCGAAGTTTTTTGCGTCGATGGCAATTATAAATTACCTTGATTTCACGCCGATCCGAAGATAAGCGCGAAACCCTCACGGCTAAAGGCCCCGTGATTACGTTTAAAGGAGGAAATTTGTGACCGCGAGCGCCAGCTGAATTATCGGAATCTGCGCGAGATCCCGGCACAGAACCGTTCTTATCCCATCCTCTCCGTTACCAGTGATCCGTCTCGCTTGCACCATCTGGGCAATGGCCTTAACTTTAATCGAATCTGGAGACAAAAACGAATTGTTGGCGAATGTAAATGAAAGCGTATCAGACTCTTATGTATGTTGTATGGCTGTGTGTGTGTGCGCATACAGGGTAGAGAAAAAGTCAGCAAGCTCCGTTCAGATAATTTTAAGCTCCATATAGATACGTTGAAATACATAAGCTCCTACGTTGATTATGTACAGTTAAAAGAGAAGTTTAAATATTTCCAAAAATTCAAATGCTATAATTACTGGAGTTTGTTAAAGAGGTGGTATCGGCAGTGGCGTACCGTATAAAAGTAGGTATGTAATATACAATACATATTAGTGAAAAATAATATTGTTACCTTCTACTGTCGTCTTGATGCTCACTCTCACTCTGGCACCAAGCAACCAACCTGGAACGCTGCGCAGAGTTGCAACATCAGCAACGCTTCCATTGTCGAATACGTTGTCGTATACTTCGAAAATGATTCGACATTCAGTGATATAAGATCTGCAAATGTCAGATATTTCTTTTTCTCATATGTGCACTTCTGATTTTCAGTTATAAACCGAACCTTTTGTAAATCGGGATTTTTCCTTAAAGGTGCACAAAAGTTTAGAGCAGCATCGACTCCTATAGTGTTCGTCAGGTTTTCTAGAGCGGCTCGTAAATTGTTGTCCAATTTAATGCATACCTCGTGTAGATAAGTGACTGTTTTCTAATTGCTCAATAGCTTGTGTAACTTCAGAATACTGCTTGGATATTTAACCTATTTCTTGTTTAACATCCGAATTGGAAAGAAGTTGCTGAGTATCTCGAACTGCTGCAGTCATTTGAATCAATTTTCAAAATGACATGTTTTGCTTGCAAAAAATGTTTGTGATAGAAAGATACTGCCTACCGCCGGTAATTTCGGACACAATTGCTTTATTACCCGGATGTGTTTAGGAGATCTGATGAACACTTGTTTGGTAGATGCTATTTATTATTAACTTATCTATCATTGGATACTTCTGTCGAATTGTTTCTGCTACGAGGTAACATGCGTGTATGAGGCATGGTATGTAAAGAAGAGCCGAAAAGCATATTTTCAACATCCTCCCAGCCTTCAGCGTTGTTGCGGCAGCGTCAGTAACGAACATTGTGACTTGGGTTGCTGTGATAGAGAATTCTCTTAACAAATCTTTTACTATCTTGACAACGGCTTTTTCATCAGTTTTCTGAATCCTTTTACTAGATAACAACAATGGAGCTGGTGCACCATCACGTTTTAAAGGACGCGCTACAACAGGAACGACGCTGTGTTTCTAAGCATCAGTTGTTCCATCCACGCACGGGCAGATTTTCTTATTTCTCAACTCGTCTTTTCTTTATTGTACCTTGAACACGTCGCAAATTGTATCGTAATTGCATAGATGGTAGCAACTTCCATGATGGAACGTACTTAGCCCAAAATAGACGAAAGTGTTCATTAGATACCAGGTGTTGTAGGTTGTTGCACACACTTAACATAAAAATAAAATCATATATAAATTGACAATTACTGTTACTTGAATTCAATACATTACGTTTACTTTTGCAATGTTTCCTACATTCAAACCTATCGCGACTTAGCAATCCGCTGTTGCACATTGTACAATAAATATGCGGCTACTATATTCCAATCCAGGGAAATGCTTGAGATATTTATTCACATTCAAAACGAACCTTACACCCATTGGACGCCCCATCTCGGCGTACTTTTTAGCCTGCAGCCTGCAGCGTGCCACGCACTGTCGCTTCGAACTCTCTCGCAGTACTGTCGAGATCGACTACGAGTTGAAAATTACGCCACGCCATCCGGTACCACCTTGCTAACAAACTGTTTCTTCGCATAACAACTAAACATGTTTACTTTGGGGAAACTACGTAAACCTATTTAGACAACTCAATTGTCGCCTTCAGTGAAAAAGGCACGGCATTCACTTGCTTCATACTAACCTCTACCGGTTACTACATATTCAGCCAGTACCGCTTTTGTTTGTTTTGGAAATAAATATTTTATATCTACGGTCTATCCTCATAAAGAATTCCATGGGTTGGTCTTACGCAAAAGACTAAACCCACTAGGCGCAGAATCGTATGAACGGTAGAGGAGAATTTATTACACAACTGTTTTCTCTCATGATTGGGCATCATATTTGGTATTTGAAATTTGAAAGTCCAAAATTTTATTTCCTGTGGAAAGTGTTTTGCATATTGTTGACGTTCATTCCTAACCTCTTTCTTTACCTCTGGGACTGTTATTTCGGTGAAGATTGACAACACATGTTGCTCATCTTTGCATAATATTGCAGTTTAATTGCCAATTTACATTCTTAGGAACATTCTGATATATCTGGTACAGCAGTGTTTGCAGCATTTGTAATGGTTACCCGTACTTCATTTTACATGAACGCATCTTGTTAAATAGCGAAACCTAAAGTAATCTAATTGTGTCAAATTTGATGATTTAGGATGCTATCGATCCGACTCTGAAAGGCATAAGGATTGACGAGAAGAAGAAGAAGGATGCTATCGATTTCTGTTTATTAGTCGATTTCCGAAGAACTGTTCCAGGTACACCTAGAGAAGGCGGTGGGTAGTGTTGCTGCGTATTACTGGAAATATCTATATTGCTGTTCATTCTATAATTGTTTGTTAAAAGGAACCAGTATTGTTAGTAAGTAGGTAATAGCGTCAATCGCTAAATCAAAGAAAAATTCGGGCTGATTATAAGTTTTTATCACAGCTATCCATAGTCTGACGCTTTTGTGGATGTAGTGCTATCTCCATAAATTCATAAGGATTATGTGCATTCCATATTCGATAATTGAGGCAAGATACGTATCTTATCTTGTTGGATGAAACTACGCCTCATGGGTAAAGAAACTTTTGTCCAATGTATTATTATTATTACTTACTTTTGCTGGATCTATTATACCTCCGTGTGGAATATCAAGGGATAATAACTACTACGGATATTTTGTATGGCTAAATATGAAACTTTCTTTTGGACAACATCCATGTAACAGATCCATTTAGGCCGATAAGCTTTGTTAACATTTTTTCTTACAAACAATTTCTTCCAATGCAACAACAAATACAGAATACCAATTATTTTCGATCTGTGTGTGCTATTAACACGCAAATAGAAAATATGGAAACAAACTGTAAAAATTAGTAGTGCAAAGAAAATTAGGAGAAGAGCACCATGAGAAATGGGGCATTCTCATGGTTCTCTTCTAAAAAAAATCTGAAAATTGCAGTGAGATAGATTGTAGATGGACCTATGTGCATAGAATCGTATCCTCTTGGTAATGAGAGTACGTTCAAGAGATATATGTACTTCCACTACAATGATCTGACTTCTCCACTGGATAAGGTAACTTAGTTGTAGAAATGCGTAGTAGGAAACAACCTTTGATAGTTTTTATGTAATTAAGAGAACAAAATATTGAATTTATTTACAGCACGGTCCCAAGGTTTCCTTGTATCGATACTCAATTTGGAAAGAATTGAATTGTAACCAGAGAGCTTGAACTCCTTCCAATGATGATCGAAGGAACAAGCAGAAAGGTCTAACTACATATGTAACATTTACCATGCTCATTATTCATCTTCTCCGTGAAGCGTCTATTTTGGACTTTGAAATTGAAGATGTAAACTCGCAGTCCAAATATGGTCGTACTATATAATTACTTTGTCAATGTAAAATAAAGTCTTGGTTTTATGTTTTCGATCAAATAATTGAATTTCATATAGTGTATAGAATGTCTTCCTTGTTAAAATTTCATGATTTACACAACCCAATATATTGTGAGCTTAAATCAACCATCTGCGAGATTATTTCATTAACATGCTCACACATGTCGTTTGCTGTCGAAACTGTTTTATGTCGCATAAACTTTTCTTTACTCATTAAAGCTTGGGTAACCTAACGTTACGTGGCGCCACAACGTAATGAGTAAGAATATAATTGCCCTTCCTGGAAATTTATTACTGTTGGTAACGTAAAAGTCAACTAGATAAAACAAACGCACATCAATATACAGTAATGTCCGCTTCGGCTTTACAAAGGTTTTAATTCTACGCAAAGAAATAAATGTTCTTGTGCATTTCGGAAAGAAATATTTCTCTATACAAAGTATTAACTTATGAATAATATTGTGCTAGGAATAGGTGAAGTACGAACTTTGGAGTTTTGAAGACACGTCCTTTATATGTTTCCCAATAGTTTTCCTTTCCCAGGTAGGATTTCAGTCTTCTGTATTAACATATATACATTATATATATCTCATATCTGATTCCTTTTTATTCTATCCTGTACTGTTTTGAAAAGTCTCCCTTATTCTTTGTTTACATCCAAACTTTTGGCTATATTCGTTTTAACTTTTTCGTGGACTCGGTCACTACAGTGTCTTTCAGATCCGCCCTAAGTCACACATAGTACTTAAGTTTCTCCTAAATATTTTCAATTTATTCGTCTTTTATCGTTTGTTTTGAATATTTTTCTCCTATTATCATTGCTTTCGTTTCCTGCATTATTCGTTCCCGTGTGAATATTTTTTCAATTCTTTGTTGGAAAGTTCGTATTTCATGCAAATTTCTTTCAGCTTTTCTATCTGGTAGGACATTATCAGTATAGCTTAACCCATTCGTGAAAGACAAACCGTATATTGTTTTCCATTCGCTCTCATCGTCTTTATTCCATCATCTTGTTATGGACAAATAAGTACCTTAGTAGATCCTTCTGTAGACTATCTTCATGCCTTAATACATCTAGATGAAATAAGGAACTTCAAACAGAATTGCGTATTTCTACAAGTACGTTAGCATCTTCACTAAATGAAATACTAAACGAGTTAAATATCACAACATATACACCAAACAGATGAACAACACAAGCAGCTCACCTTGATAATTCTATACACTAATGTTTATTGTACAGCCATTTGTTTTAATCGTTTTCGGTGTTAGTTTGTTCGGTTGGTTTATTCGGCAACCGGTTAGTCACATTCAATTCCTTTAGGGCTTCCACTAAAGATGATAACTTATTTGTTGAAATATGTGTTTGTCCATTTCCAAATAAAGGTGCCAAATATATCTGCTTTCCCAATTCTGGTTCCCCGTAACTATCTGTTAGTTCTTTTGACAAATTATTTTGCGGGTCGTACTTTAGTCCTTTTCCAAAAATTTTTGTTGCTTTTTTGATCTGTAATATTTTCCAGGCTATTCCATAAAACAATTAACAGTTTTTTCTATACTCCTTTGTCATGCTTCATCTACTTTCTGTGGGTGGCTGTGCTAAATACTAGCCTAGCATTCGTGAAAGTCAAATAACAGTTGTTCGGGACAGTACGTCGTTGAAGAGCCAGCATTTCAAGTCGATGTGCCCACCGGCCTCGATACCCGACAAGGGTGTAAAAGGGTAAAAGGGAAAGAAAGAGATGCTTAGTTCTCATTGTCCTAAGCAACTTTCTAATTTGGTAAGAACCAAACGGAAACAACAAAGCAAAGTAGCTCCGGTTGGTAACTTTATTAAAATTTTCTATCCCGGCTGCCTATTTCAAAACTTGTTGAAAGTGTTGCGAACACTCTCTCTCTCTTCCAGCTCTCAAGTGTTAATTGCGATAGATACACATACATATGTGCTAAACTACTATTACTAAATGCAACGCCGTGAATGATTAACCTGATAACGTCTACATAATTCGAGGTAAATTCAACATTACTGCGGGTTCCCCATGAATAATTTAGAAAGAGATGTCACAGTTAGGTCATTTAAAAAACATGATTATGGAGTAAGTACATCAATAAAGTATCCGTGCAACTTTACTGTACTGACGACATTGTTAGTACATACATGTTTTTGAATTATAGTTACCCCATATTTTAGAAATTTGTCGATTCATCCCTAAAAATACTCTAGAATTAATAATTGATAATGTAAACGCAATATGTTTACTTGATCACATAATCCGCGCATTTGAATCACATGCCCCTATATTCGTTAAAAGTAGAACAGATAACAATTCCATCTTCATTTCTTGTAATCCCAATAGTATATAATACCTCTTACGCCGTACATCGAATAGATACAGTAATTACATAGGACGTGTTTGGCACCGAGACTGAAACTTTAAATCAATCTATAATACATGAAAGTGTGCAATATAAGAACCGCTCACGAGAAAATTGATAAAGGCAATTTCTCATTCCGTCCGAACTTTTGCCCTTCGGTGTATATCTGCGACTTTGCGTTCGTTTTTCTTACCCGATCGGTATTCGCCAGCATTACTAGGGAGTGCTGTACACGTATATGTGAAGGACGCCTTTGGCCATCTCTGAAAACCAGTTTGTATCGAAGCATGTCTCATGTTGACACTGCACACAATCCGACATTGTACTTACCTTCTGCGTGCACTGTCTTTTAAACTTTAAAATTTCTCGATGTTATTTAGTTTTAGCGCTTGTGTTCAATACTACCTTTAGAATAACAGAGCTTCAGGGTATACCAATATCATGATATATTCTTGCAAATTGCCAAATTAACTCACTGTGCAGGGTTTATATCGATCAATTTTAATAAGGAATGCAATGCAATACCTGTAAGCTTATTAAAAAACAAATGGCACAAGTAAACACTATACGGACGAATGTGTTAAAGCTTTCCATTGCTTTCATTCATTCTAGTACATTGCTCGGAGTTTCAACCGTACGTGTTCACGTTTTCCGTACCGGATTTTTTGCATAGGTATGTCTGAAAACGGATGTTTAAAACTCGTTGATGCCAACACGTCGAGTGCATCTTACAGAATTAGTGGTTTCATCACCCTATTATACAGATGCAACTTGCGGTTATTGTTCGATTACGGTCTTTAAAAAAATAATCTCTGTAATTTTGAGTAAAGGCTACTCATAACGTAGTGTTACCTTTAAGTTATTCGAAATTGGTAAGAACTAGTAGGAGCAAAAATCGGAAATCTGTATCGTTTTATCTCTATCGAAGGGTAATTTGGGTCCAACACGAATGATGTTCTGAATGGTTACAGTTTTTGCGATTGTACTGCATTAAATTTATTTAAATTTTGGGGAAATTGTTGAGGCACGTAAAGCAAGAAATAAATTGATTTCAAAATGTATTCCTCTAGATTCGATGGAGGAACATCAATGCAATTATAATGTACTTTTGTATTGATCCCTTAGCGATGTAAAATTATACATATGAAATACTGGCCATAATATGGTTTATAATAAAATAGGGCATAACAACTTTGCATTTGTGGAAATCAAATATCAAACTTGCACGCTGTAAAACCCGGCCAAATGTACATACATGTTTGTAACTGGCCTTCCATCAAGTTATGGTCTAAAGGAGCAGCCAAAAAGAACTTTTAGATGAAACTGTCCTATAGTTGAACACACCAATGATGTTTGAGGCGTGTTGCACCTGATGCAAGGTTTGCAGAACTGTTTCACTGTGATCAATAAGTAATTAGTTAAGCAAAGGGAAGCGTTTAATGTTCCGAAACTGTTTTAAATTACTTGATTACCTGATTCAGCATATGCTTCTATCTGTATTTGAGAATTCTTTTTCTAACCAAATGAAAAAGTAATTGTAGCATTCGTTACTCTTTGGTTAGGAAGTTTGAAAGCACAAGAATAAGTAAAGTTTCTGCATTTATTAAGTTGGTGGAGCCCTAAAATAAATAAGATTTAAGAGAAGGTTGAAATTATACATTTTTCTGAATTTGGAAGGGTCGTTATTGTTGGTAGATATACAGGGTGTAACTGTGAAAATGGTAAATTTACTATATAGTAAAACTGGTATGACATAGTTAACGTAATCAGCACAAACAATCGCAAATCACGCTAAACGTTTTTGCTTGATTTTAATAGAAATTTGCCCCCCGCACCCCCACATTTTTACATTACGGTACTGTGTTCCTCGTAGACGGTTATTTCAGAGGTAACGGATTCTTTAAAGTCAGAATGAATAATCGGGCATTCAGTCAGTATTCGGGTATTCTGCAATGGAAGCAGATCATTTTATTGAAATAATGCTGCCAGTAAATAGCATATTATAGACAGGTGAATAATGCTTCTCTGCCACTAATACAGAAAAATAAACAGATGTTTTATTTCGCTGTCGTTGCATGAACTTGGCCTATATAAATAATGTAAAGTCAAAGAAACAGAGAGAGTTTCACAAAAATGCCTAACATTAGACCTGTTTGATAATAATATGATTGTTGTGTAAAAATAATTCATAAACCGTAGTTAATATGTATGTACTGTACAAGCAGTGAAAAATTCGCAAATTTGAAATAGACCACATAGTCATAAATTATTTATGCTTACTCTATCAATGATCCGATCGTTAGTCGTATTGGAAACTGGCTATAGTTGTATAACAGGGCCGGACTGAAAACTGTTATGAATATCTTGCGAACGGTACGCTAGGGGTCCTATGTTTATTAGCAAATATTAAATATATTTTAGTTGTCTATCTTTGGACAATTTCTTTACCATTTTCACAGCTACACCCTGTATATGTATTGTAGTCTTCTAGCGTTTTTGTTCCTTCTTATCCGCCCAAAAACGCCTTTATAACGCCCTGCTAGAGATTGTAACTATAAATCAAATACAAATTTGTGCCACTACCACTGCGTTGTGACATTAATTGCGGCACTGGCCGGACCGTTAGTTTCCAGAATTTAACGCCAATTTAGTCCCTCCACCAAGGATGGCAAAAGATAGTCAAGCACCTTATTAAACTACCCAATGTACCTACTAAATTTTTGTGTGTTTGTGTAACTTGAACAGTTTCTAGACTACATATAAAACATTTATTAATAACTGAAAATACGTTTGTTCTTTAGTCTAGCCTCCCTTGACTTCAATACACTTTTTTCTAGCGATTTTCCAGTTCACGTATAATATCCTTAAACTGATTTTTCGGAAGGTCTTCAAAATATCCCTCTACGGCTCCAATAACTTCTTCATTCGATGAAAAACGCTTTCCATGCAGAAATGTTTTGAGATTTTGGAACAGATGGAGTGAAAGGGAGCTAAATCTAGTGCATAGGGTGGATGTTCAAGCAATCTGGACTTTCATTCGTTCTTTTTTCGTCAGCGTCAAACCGCATTTGTGGGCAGATGCATTGTCCTGATGAAAGATGATCTCTACTTTTGTGAACCAGGCCCTTCTTCGTGAACTTTTACATCCACCTCGTCTAGAAGGCTCCAATAATATCCACCTGTTATTGTTTGATCGGTTTGCAGGTAATCAATTAACACAATTCCTTTTGCATCATAAAAAATTTAGGCCATAGCTTCGGACCAGGTTCAGTCCACTCTGCAGTTTTTGCCGCAGTTCGCGATCGTAGTAAAGCCAGGTCTCATCCATACGTGCAACATCAGTTTTGTTCTTTGTAAATCGATGCCATTGTTGTCAGTCTCACTCTAATGCACTTTTTTTTTCGAGATTAAGAAATGCGGCGCCCACCTTGCGCCTTCTCAATCCTAATTCATCCCTCAAAATATGAAATACTCGTTCATTTGATACCTATGTCCACAGCCTCAGCAATTCCAAACGTAATCGTCTGTTTATGATCCAAAACCGTATCGTGTATTGAATCAATTATTTTTGCATTAGTAGCATTTTTTATCCGTCCGCTGGGTGCTTAATCAGTGATGTTTGTCCGACCACGTGTAAGTTCAGTAAGCCAAGTAGTAGTAGTAATGACCAATGAATATGGTTCGACAAATGAGTGCATAAGTTGTGTAAACCGGATTAACGTTGTCTCTCCTCCGAATTTTAATGTAACGCCTTGCACGTAAATAGGGTCAAGCGGTGGAGGGACAGCGTCAATCTGGTTTACACTACTTAATGATAACTTATCATGCACTCGTTTGTGGAACTTTAGTAATCAACACAACAAATAGTGATACTAAATTCGTTCGTTGTGTTCATTATAGAGCCCCGAGGTTTTATTTTGATAAAGGCGCTGCCTTTTTCGTTGACCCGTTGATTGGCTCAAGGCAAATTGGGGTAAGGTAAATTGACGTAACGAATTATTGAGTTAATTTAGTTTAATTATTGGGCCGCGACGAGTTTTTGCCCTACGTTTATTTACACATATTTGACCACTTACTGGTATTAGCCTATGTTTAAAAGCTTTGTGTTTAAGTTGTCGTTCCTGCTCCCTGACAGTTGAATTATGGCACACGATGTTTTTGACAGAGGTTCGTGTTGGTGGAGTACTTACTATATTTAATGACATTCATCGGCTGGCAGGAGTAATTTTGGTTTATTAATGATTATCCTGTCAATTAACTTTTGCCCTACCAGAATTATTGGAGCTGACGTTTGTGGCGGTGTTCTATATTTACTGGATGTGCGATTCTCCATAACCTTTCTAAGATTTGACCGGTGTCGATTGACGTGTCGTCCCTTTTACGTCCAAGGGCGGTACTCAGTTAGATTTATGCTTTCTATTTTATTTGGTTCGTCTCTTTGCGACTTGTTTAGGGTCTTGAGAAATATCCAGCTAATATTTAGTTTCTTCAGTAATAGGCAAATTCTTACGTCGCGTCGGGAGAAAGACTACAGACCTTGCGAGTACATCAGGGTCCTAGGAAACACCCAGAATCCTTCTAGAGCGAGTCTTTGCATCAGGAGTGCACATATTCGACGCCTGCTTCAGTTTGGCAGTTGTTTTGGGCCAGTTAGTAGCGACGTAGTAATAGAAACATCTTCTTTCTTATAAAACTCTAAAACGCAACAATGTTTATGTTCACTGTTATCATCATCAAAGAAACTACAAACGAGAGAATGGCCAAGATATTTACTTAATTGCTTCTTTGATTGTTTGTGCGTAAGCCCCAATATATTTATCTATATTACCGGATTGTTACTAACAATAAGTTCACGCCAGTTTCACGTGCCTACGGAAATATAAACAAGAATTCGATTTAGTGTGGTCTTCTCAGCGTAACACGTTTACTTCTCCTAGCCTTGTTTTTGAATCATCTATGTATTTCCACGGAAAACCAAACGAACTATCAAGGCATTAACTTGTAATCGTTCCTGTTAGCTCCGAAATAACTATGCAGATAATTAATTGGCGTTAAGAATATATGTTTTAAGTATAAGCTGACACTGAAATCGAAACGATTCCATATCCTTCAATGACAAATACGTACCTGCGTTGTAGGTCTGTGTACGCTCGTTTGCTATAATGTTCAGTATTTTTCGTGATTGCACAAAGAGATTATATCAATATCACTGTTTGTTATTCACTTCTTTGGACTAGCCCCCATTGTTCTCTCTCCTTACAATACAAACCTGATTACGAGCAGCACGCCTGTTGTGCGAGATCATGCTGTGAATACTTCAAATGGAATACAACGCCACTACTGTCCGCGTTATGCAACAAAATAACTTGTTCGATTTCAAGCCTTTTATGTTGCGGTTTCTTTCAAATCGAACTGGTTGCGACACGTTTTAAATGACACGATTGACTGACTGGTTCAGTGTTTTAAGTGTGTCGCTCGTAAAATCTAGCATTTTACATTTGATAGTGTTGGATGTCGTTTACATAGTTCGTTTAAAGCCTTTCAGGCCGTCGCAGGTTGTTCTATTAATGCATTCGTTTAAATTATTGTACGTATTGCTATATGTACGTGTCTTTATATCTGTACTGGTTGAGCGTGTAATGTGTAAATTATTATAGTATATTGTTGGAATAGCAATACGCGTAAATAATGAGATTGCATTGCAGCCATGAACAATAACAGACAATTAGTATTCCTTGTTGTAGTAGGTATCTGGAATCAATGGAATATTAGGAGTATGGAAATGCAAAGTTGATTTTTTGATATCCCTCTTTCTAAATTTTACATGCAGTAAAATAACATGAATCAGCTTACCAAGCTTTTCAATATGAAATCTAATCTCATCAAACGCTGTAAGCACATTAATTTCACGGTAGGTATATCCTTTCATTCTCAGTAGGTTATCTGCAAATAATGCTCGTAAAATTTAATCACTTCAAGCACCAGTAACAATATATTAATTAACCCAAACTCATTGAAATTATAGGTACTCCACGGGTCTAGATTAGTACTGCCGCGTACTACATATGTTTGATAATTATCAATCATCACCAGCAAACCCATAAAATAATTCAATCAACTAGAGCGCGTAGCTTGCTTGCGTAAAATATAAAACACACACGCATATTTAATTTATTGGTTTCTAAATCGAATGAAATATTGGAGTTAATTTGTTAACGCACAAATTATTTGTTCATGTGTAAAACAAATGGTAATTTAAATCTGCTAGTATCCAACCGCGTTCAACTAATTATTGACTTAACTTGCTCTTCTATATAAGATGATAATGATAATAGCAAGAAATAATTTTAATAATGACAATAATGTAAGAAGTACCGGTGAAAAAACAACGAACACTTAATGGTTTCAAACGGACAACTCCTCTCTATACAAGATAGTGTCTTTATAACAAAAAATTATCGAAACTACGTAATCAAAGAATCTATAGTCAGACATACATATATAGCAAATGTACAAAAACAATAATCTTTCAAATAATCTTCCAAATTTTAAATATTTGCGTGGACTTCTCAAGTATCAAGTGAATAGAGCGTCTCGCCGACATATCGACAGCATTGAACGCTCCATTAATTCTAACCCAAAAAAGTGTTGGTCTTCTGTACATTCACGCCAAAAAGTCTAGAATACTAGGTGTAATGGTGATTCCTCCTTTGATGGTTCTAAATCAATAGTGAATGCGTTCTCGCAACATTTTCTTAGCGTGTATCGTCCGTCAACTCCTTTCTCATCTATTGACACCCTAAATAGCTGTATCTCTGCCATACACGGTGAATCACTTTCTGAATTTGATATTCTATTTGGTACAAAGGCACTTAAAAATGGTTGTGTTTAGTTTTTTACTCGGGGATTGTGCTGTAATATTTATTGTACCTTTGCAAATAATTGTCAATTTGATCTTAAAGGTATCTGCTATTCCTCCAGTATGGAAGCTGGCTATAATTTGTCCCGTGTTTAAAAGCGGGGATCTATCTGATATAGTTAATTGAATGAAATACGCTGCGCATATGTAGAATCCAGATTACGTGACTCATAATCTTTACTCGAAAATGTTCAAAGGCGATTTTTGAAGTATTTATGGTTTAAGAAGGATTATATTTACCCATAGAGAGGCTTTCCCTATGACACGTTGCTGGCTAAATTTTCCTTTATTTCTCTGGAAGTTCGACCTAATAATATAGGTCTGGCCTTTTTATATAAATTACACAAATCTACGCAATTAGATTGATTCTATCAACTTACTTCAAAGCTAAATTTGTATTTACCCCGTCAATCTTCTCGGAACTCTGACACATTTTATATTGATCAGGGTAGAAGGGATATCGTTCATTTGTTCAACGTATAATAATATAATAACTCTTATGAAACTAACACGGTCCAATTTGGAATGGGACGTTCTGAACCGTGCTTACTAATTTATATTTCCTTTTCTTCGGTTGTGCACTCACATTTTCATTTAGTTTCCTTATATCTAGATTATTTTGTATATGTTATGATATCCTTACTGTACTGTTCTGTTATTTTAAGTATTTTAAGTATTTTTGTTTGACTTCTTTGGTGTAATCAATTTTCTGTTCTGTAATTGGTTTATATTGTTGTGCAATAAACATTATTATTATTCTTATTATTAAATGTAAGCAAGATAGAGGGACAACAGACCATATAAGCGGAGGATGCAAAGTAATGGTTGGAGTAGACTATTTTACAGATGTACTACACCAGCAAAACTTTTGCACCAAGTACTAGCACTAGAACGTCATCCAGCATAAACATAAGACCAATACCACAAATATACCCCTGTTACCATACTAGAGAATAAACAATACAAACTTTGCTGGGACAGAACTCAATGTATACGTATAAAACGGTCAATAGCAATGAACCAGATATCTCACCCATCAATAAAACAAGCAAAAGAGTAGTTAATAGTAGTTTCAACACCGCTAGACGTTGTGCTCAAAGAATAATAAATAATTACAAAATACACACCACTAATCAATGAATTAAAAGAGCTCTAAAATCCAAAACGACTACCTGTACCAAGAGTAATTTCTCTAACCAGAAAAAATTAAGTCACCTGAAAGCACTGGATAGCATCCCGCACATTCATAAAAGCATACAGGGTGCGGCTTACAAACTTTCTCTTTTCAATGCGACGTCGTGAAGAAAAGGGACGTAGTAGAGAGGCAGGGATGATGTCAAAAAGAAACGGGAATGGGGAGTGTCATCAGTAAATCATAAAAAAGCTTTAAGCAAGAGAGCAAACGTGTATTTTCTGTAAGTTTGTTTACTGCCCGAGCACCTATTTTATTGTGAATGGAGATCTTTTGGGGAATTGAAAGTGTGTCCAGCAAAAGACTAGGTTCAGAACGGAGCGTTGAAACCCCACCCCCTCCTCCCCCAAAACATCAACAGTCAAATTTGCGACCTCCTAGCTGCGGTGCCCCCAAACATGCGGCTGCTCTATGCTCGTCAAATCATTCTTCAAAGCGAGCTTCACTTCCATCCATAAAAAAGGTAGCTCAGTAACTTTTGCACGACAAACAGCATGCAAAAGATTTGTCACCATTTTACCCTCACCACGGATTTCTGTTTTGCCACTGATGAGAAGCACTACCATTTATCAGACTGTGGTTATGAGCAAATTTTGCGTTATTGAAGGAACGCTAATCGTGAAAAACTTCACCAGAAACTCCTATATTCGGACCAGGTCATAGCTTGATGTGCGTTGTAAAGACCAGGGACCATTTGATCTTCTTTCTTCGAAAAGGACAGTTGCAGTCGCAGCCCGTAAATTCAGAGAGTTATTTGAAAATGTGTGAGGATTTTTTCTGTCAGCTCTTGAAAATATGGATGGGGTAAGGGCTCGCACATCACGAACTTGAATGGGGGTTTTGAAACGCTCTCCGGATGGCTGATCTCTAGGAGAGGTAACATTCCGTAGCCAGCACGGTCTCCAGGTTTAGTCCACTCTGTATATTTCTTGTGGTCTACCTCAAATCTGTGGTTTACGCAGATTAGCAACGGATAGATATCCAATGGATATATTAGGATTGACGGGAACATAATCAAAATATTCCTTTTAAATGTATTTAATCTCAAACATCTCATGTTACAGTACTAGTTTACTAGTAGCAAAACTAAATCCTTGAATAACCCTTTTTACCTTTTGAGAAGCCATATTGAGAACGTCAACAATAGCAAGAAAATTTTGAAAATGGAGGACTATGTGAGTTCGCACAAAACCATCCCGGATACGTTGTATTGTAATAAACAATGGAATGGAAAATAATAATAATAATAACAATAGGTAATAATAATAGAGCTTATTAAAATGAGCTGAAAATAGAAAAAGAATTTTTGGTTTACTGTCCCTAATCGTGATTTCATAAAGTTTGCAGTGCAGAATAAAGTGTGTATGCATAACAGAGCAAACGTGGCGCATTTACAGATAATTGCAGGTCAAATGCATAAAATTAGTTTTAGCAAGACGTTTTTGTATTACTTGGATACAAATCTCCTTTCATTTCAAATTTAGCTATATCAAATATAGTGATTGTAAAATAAATAAAATTACTTTTGCCACACCTGAAAATAATTCCAGGTACGCATTTCGGCAATTAAGTTGCTATTCTCGGTCGAGAACTGGGAGAATTAAGTATCACCAGCGATATCCGGCTAATGCCCAAAACGAACACCACGCAAAACACTGTACAACTCTAAAGCACTGCATAATGAGCATCACACACTGAACGCCCACCCGAAACACCAAAACGCTATTCACACTGAACTCCCATTATAAGAAGCGTGCATTTACCCTAATTTTAAACCTCTAATCATGCTGTGTAGAGTGTGTCACAACGGTGGAATGATCATGCACTAAATCTGAAGTTCAATAGCTCATACAATTAGGAATTTGGAATAGGTTCTCCATCAGCATTTATAATTAAAATTTCTATTTTTATAAATATATACATACTTTTGCAGCTATCTAGTTCCCTGTTATGGTCTTCCACCTGAATTAATATTAAATTTTCTTCTGGGAGAGCATGTCCTTCAAAAATATGTCGGGCTAGGCTTGATCTTTCAGACCTGTTGAACCAAAAATAAGCCATGTACTCCTTGTATCGTATTAGGATTGATCGCTTTGTTTTGCCAATATATTGTATGCCACATTCGTGACGGATTTCGTGCATTCCTAATTTTGATTTATTTAACCCTTTTCATTGGCGTTTCCCAAAAGTTGATGTAATGAATTACCTGATTTATATGCGCCTGTAAACTGAATTGTTTAAAAACTTTGCGAAAGCCTTAGTGCAATGATGGAATACTAATTTAACGAATTTTTGGCATGGTTATCGAAAGTTAGGCTCGCGGATTCCCTAAGCGAGGATTTGGATTTTTGTTTCCTAATGAAGTTATCAATCAATTTTCCTTCGAAACGATTGTATTCGACTATATTTCGGATGTATTTAAGTTCTCTTTGATATCTATCTGTTGTTAGGCAAAAAATATTTGTTATTTTTATGCTACCTGTAAACTGAATCGTATTAAAACCACGGGATGGCAACTTAGTTGCTGAAATGCGTATCTGGAATTATTTCCGAAAGGTGGGGTAAGGGTAATTTTATTTCTTGTATATATTATTTCAACCAGAGTTTCTTTATTTTTATTTGTTACTAATTGTATGCTAAGAGCGTATTAATATCTGCATACTACCCGAAATAAATTCCAACACCAAAGTGCATTCTCTGCAAAAGCTGTTAATGTAAAAAAACATCTAAATGCTCCTTTTCTTTATATGTATAAAGAGTTAAGAAATTCACAGAAAACCTCATTCACCAGTCTGTAGACGCAAAAGCAATAATCTTAAACCGATTATTAAGCCATAAGGCTACGTGATTTAATCTCATCATATAAAGTTCGGCTTTTATTGCGTACCTCTGGAATGATTGCCAGGCTTTTATTACAGCCAGCACAATAAAAGAAACATATCTCGTTCATAAAATTAACCTCATGACTGTTTATTCTTTTAAATTTTATGGCGGAGTAATCGGTAAAAGATTCCGTTGAAGACTGCGCGGTTTTAGAACCTATCATCATTGAAACAACGGAAGGGTGCAGATGCTGTAATTACTAGGATGGTTTAGTTTTAATCAAATTAAAAGCCCCCGTTTGAGTTCACAACTGCTAGTACTTCATGCCGGCGAAGCACTTTTTGCTTCTTTGCAATTTTCTAGAGCGCAATTTTAATGCCGAGGTCGATTTGCTGTAGGAAATGCATCGTGCAAATTTATCTTCTGTCCGTCGGTGAAATATTTGTGAAATTCAGAGTTACTAAGCTTAAAATAATACTCTTTAATTTTTAAAGTTTTTGAAATCTGACTATTTAGCAGGATTTGTCTGGAGTAAAATATCTTTGTTTAGTAATCAGATTAGCTTTTCAATGTTTTACTGTATTATTCCTATTACAATCTTGAAGTATTTGAAGTACTACAAAACATGCATGTGGTTATCTACATATAACATTGGCATCTCATGCTCTCATTATCTTTCATTCAGCATAAATTGCTACTTTAAGAAGGAAATGTATAATCTTGACCAAATTACATACCTTAATTTATTAAAACTAGGATCGGCCGATGGTCGAAATTCGACCACAACATCTATATATTAATACGCAGTCAAATACAAACAATCACACCTGATTTACATTGAATCTTTATTGTATTTTCGAGTAAAATGAAATAAAAATCGCCCTGTACTTTTTGAGAAAATCGTTGAAAAGGAAATTGAAGTTTCCTATTTGCTTCTTATATCGTTAATTTTAAGTGGTGTTCAACGAAGAGATCGTAGCACGGTGGATAGGATCTAGGTTTTACACCCCTGGGAATGTGTGTTCAAGTCCTTTGTGCACGAAGAGATTGAAGAAAGAAAGGACATGAGGAGGACTTAAACACACATCCCCCACGGGTGTAAACCCTAGACGTTATCCACTACACTACGATCGCTTCGTACACTTAAAATTAACGATACAAGGGACAAATAGGAAACTTCAACTCCTTTTTCAACGATTTTCTCAGAAAATAAAGCACGTTAGGACAAAAGCTCATACCTAGATATATAAGACCCATGAACATCCTGGTGTTCTGTCTGTTAGCGACGAATACACAAATGAAAATGCTTGGCACGAACGGATGAGCTGAACATACAATTAGTTTACTCACTCGCAATGTATTGAGGCGCCAGCTTAATCTACTGAATCTGCTTTTGTGCAATCAATATTATGCCACACAATTTTTGTACGTTTCGCGAACGTATTTACTATAATAATATGTCATTACTTGACGTGGTTGACGTACATATATCACATCATTGCGTGTATCATTCTGACATTTACAATATGTAATATATGCAATATGTTACAGACTCTCATCTGCGTTCCACTGCACGTAGCGCGATGAAACATACATTCGACAAATCTGCATTGTAATACGAAAACAACGATATATGTACCATCGCGATATATGGAGGGAACACTCTAAAATATGTACCAGAAGACGACCCACTGCGTATTAATATATAGATTTCTTTCTCGATGCTTGCCTTCACACGTACGGCGTACTGCTGCATATTTTTCTTTTGTCTTCCTTGACAGTACCTTACTTCTCAGCATCTGTCTAAGCATATACGAACTTTTGTTTCCTGCCACTATCCCCGCTTGTATTTTTGATTTATTTCTCGGCCTTCTATCGAAGCATGTCCCTAAGTAGACAAATCTGTCCACTTCCCCAAAATATAAGGTGATTTGTCTACTAATTTCTATCTGAAGGTGGTTCTTCCCCGGTCTGACTTTGTCCATGTCATATATTTAGTTTTATCTCGATTTATCTCTAAGCCCATCCTATTTGAAGGATATTATTAACATTATTGTTAGTTAAGTTTAGGCTCCTATGAGTATACCGAGGCTTTGCCTCCTTCTGCGATGGTGTATATGTTTTCGGGAGCAATACACTTTCTTATTGCACTCCAGTGATTTCTTTATTTCTTTGATTAGTGAAACTCTGTGGAATTTACTTGGCACACAGCTCCTTGACAGCCATATGTTTATGTAATATTGATTAGGTACGTTGCTGTTTTACTAGTGCTCGAGGTTGCCTGTATTTCATATACCGACGTGGTATAATAACACCTCCGTAGCGACCTTCATAAAGTTCACAACTGACGCTTTCACAACTGCGTTGAATTCTGCAAACTACTTACAAATTTTGTCAACTTCGTTTACTACCTTATCACCAAACGTTCTCATTTCTTTACAAGTATTATTTTTATTGATAGGGAACCATTCGTCGGAGACTTTAACGAGAAACTTCCATCGTTTTTGCTAACTCATTTCGCGCTCCTTATCCAGGCGCTGCTGTCTCCAAGCAAGAAGCTGATGTGATTTGCAGAGGCGCCTTCCAATTAAAGCTAGTTTCAGTTATATACCTGACTGTTCTAAATTGCAAATCTTGGTTTCTTTTCACCTTTTCAGTCACAATTTTTAATTTACTTAAATCATCCTGCTCTTGCTTTAAACGACGGATCGTGATTTGGCATTTGATTATTCCTGATTTTGCGGAGTAATAGGTCTTAATACGGAATACCCTGACTTCATTGTTGGGCAAAACAGTAAAAAGAAGCTTATATAATCTCTCTGCCTTTTAGGACTTCCTACATGCTTTCTCTTTTATTCTATCCGAAGCCTTGATCACTTTTATTAAGTACAAATGTAGTTCTCTTCGGCTGCAATCCTATCGTGACTCGGTTTTCTTCCGTTGCGTATCATTCGTATCTCAGTTCTTTCTCTATTATATTTCCTCTTCACTTGTATCCTTGTTAGTTCTTTCTTGTATGACCGTGATGTCACGTGTCTCTTTTTCGGACAATATTTTTCAGTTACTAAACACGCCCACAAAAGACAGACTACCTCGCCCTATAATAAATCTAGAAGTTCTCAGCAACCGACGAGATCGTCGTCTTTGTTAAAAGATTCGTACTTTTACTTATATATACCTCAGGGCAAATTTACACATGTTATTTTTCAATCCTCAATTTTAATATCGTGCTTTGAGTCGTTTATATGCTTGGTAACACCCGATAAATCTATTCTACTATGGCGATAATGCGCTACATCTTCTTTGAATCGTACTGGTACCGTGCCCTAGGGTCAGTAACATTTGAGGATGCCAATCTCGTTGTTCATGAAACACATGTCGCCGAATTTAATTAGGTAATTGTATGACAATGAAGAATTTACCGATGTGATATAGTGTCATAGTCCTTGCAATCACTGTCAATTAATGTGTTCTATTCAATGCTATTTTGTATGTGCACTGTGATGATCTATTTATTACTTCTAAGATGAGTAGACGTTACTCTAAGCTCTCGTCCATTTGAGTATTTCTCTTTTCTTCCAATCTAGTGTGTCCTTAATCTATTGTATTCCATGTTTGTCGCCTTACTAACACCGTGAGCGTGAGCTCCTGAACAGTATTTGCTTTATTTATTTATTGTGTAAAAATGTGACATAATAGATGATAATACGCGTGTCCCCACTGCAAAGCATAGAATGGTGACAGCTTGCCTGCTGCGTTGCTTCTTCAAGCCGGTCTACCGGCATAGAATAGGGTTAATGATACCTATACAATGAAATTCTTTTGTGTACCTGTTGTTTTCGTTGTTGACAATTTGTAATTTTCCACGGGTGGGATTAGTATTACAGAATACACACATATTTTAACTAACTGTCTAACTTTTTAGTTAGATCAACATCAATTACTATTAAAATCACGTGAAGATTGGAAACTTTGCACTAACTGTAGATTTCCTTAGGAACTTTCCTCTTTTTTCTTGCTTTTAACCCACTGCCAGAAATTACGTGTTATTTGTTTTGTTAATTAAAACTATTGGTTCTGTGCCTCCCTTTTTGACAAGTTTATCGCTGTTGAAACCATTTTTACTGTAGGTTCAGCCTTTTTCGTAATTTTCTTTGAATATTTACCAATTACTACCATGGAAAGTGGCGGACCCAAGTTATCAGGATATTGTACTCCATCTTGGACTCCAAACTTGTCTGATCTTACAATTTAAACTTTAATCTTCCTCTCCAAACGTTTTGTAGTTCTTATCATATTACTGTTTTCTGTGTGAAAATCACTTTCTATTTAGTACCAATAAATCATTTAATTTTTATTGAAAACTTGTGGTAGTGCACAAGAAAAGTGATAAATGCAATACTTATTTATTATAGAAAATAGTTCTTGTCTGTATGCTAATGTAGTGTTAAACTCTCGGAAAAAGAGCATAAATGACGACGGCATTAAGAAATCAAGAAAATTACAAAATATTTCCATACATTCCTAGTAGATATTTCCAATCGCGTTAATAACGAATCAATCCAAACAAATGGGCGGTAACAGGAATGCGACCATAAAGAAAAAGTCGCATTCTCGAACAGCGCATAACACGAAAGGAGAATTCACATTTGAGACGCCCAAGGTATTACTCCCGTATCGTAAATCACGGCAACCGAATAAATAAAGAATGAGATGTGGTCTCTAATAGTGTTCTTAGGCGATATCTAGCCTCCACGGGACCGAGAAGTTAGGACCGTTTTGGGGGAATGAAACGCAATTACAATAAAGCATTGTCTGAGTAGCGGAGCGCTAACGTTACCCGCCCAGGATCTGCTACGATTTAATGCAATTTTCTATCGAGGAACCGCAAACGACCCCAGAACTGTAACCGAAAATCTACGCCACAGCAAATTATCGAACATTCTTACCTTAAGTTATTTGTTTTTATTTCCAATATGCGTAATTGCATTTTTAGCATTTTTGATATCAATTAAGTTCAATTACCGGTATGCTATACAAGCAGAATTCCTAACGGTTATGAACTCGAGTAGAATACTTGTGTATATATGTACATGCGCATCCAGTCAACCCCGAAGGCAATACTACGTTAACTTAATTACTAATGGGAAACAGGAATGGATGGTTTTCGGATTTAGAAAAGCATAGGTTATGATGAACTAAAGTAAAATGATTGTTATCTTTACTATAACAAAGAATTCGTTCATTGGGAAACACGAAAAAAGTAAACTATTTAAAAGGTCTGGTAGTAGAGCTCAAACTATATTGTCTTCAAACAAGGTATTATTATAACGCCGCAACTTAGATTCATGCTCAGCTCCACATTTTCCTCACGAGAAGATCTTGGGAAGTATAAGATTTTGAATCTTGTCCTTAAGATTTTGCGATTACCACCTGGGTCCAGCAACCTTTCCGAAGAGATAATTTCTTGTTTCATCTGTGCGCCTGGATATAAACTCATTTAGATATTTCGGCTTCGAAAGGAGCTATTCAACATATTGTTCCTACTGCTTGTTAACTTTAGCTATAGGCCTTATGTTTTTAATGCCCAAATTTAATTCGAATTTGAACTGGAATAAACAAATTTTTCATAAACTTATTGAATATAATCAGAACGACTTTAAATTAAACTTCAATTTGTCATTATTAATAAGCACGCACATGTGTTTTTTACCTCGATGTTATTATCTATGGTTTCAATCAACCATAAATAACTACGCGCACGAATTGTCTGATTAAATTGGTTCAGTAATCTCGAAACTGAGTTTACGAGTGCTAATGCCGATATGCTTCGTTGTTAACGCCGGATTTGCAGTCATTAAAACTCACAGTTCCCCTTTTGCAGTCAGCCGTTAAAAAAATCGATAAAATCACTTCCCTCGAAAGAGCTGATCTCTGTAAAGTTCTGGACAGAACATGGAGTAATTAATTGTGTCGGAAGGTGCACTCTACCGCCTCGTAACATTAAACAGGTGATGGTAATGGAGTTTGCTTTAGAATTCGATAACGGCCCAGGAATCTTATTGAACATCGGCACTCGATATCCTCATTAATCTTAGCGGCCTTTGAGTGATTGCGCGCGGAAGTATGTAGATGGGAGAATTCCGGGAGCTTTTCTAGTTCCGTCATTACGATGAAGGCTGGAAGGAAAAGCGAAAGAACAAAAACTGCATTTGCTCGCCGTCAATTCGAGTTAATTCTCTTATTAAGCAACCGTTGTTATCGGATGGTAGCTTGAGATGCTAAATAGACATTCCGTGTATCTGTCAGAAAGTTTCGTGTTGTTTCAGCGGTGCTCCCGTGGATATTGTGTCAAATAACTAATGCTGGTACGTCCAATTTTGAGCAACATACGTTGTCGAAGTTAAATCTGGAAATCCCAGAAATTCCTATAAAATCCTTAAAATTTTGTTATTTCTGGAAACTTCGTCCCCAAATTAATGTAAAGGAAACGGAATATGAATACACGTGATTTAATAAATTGAACTTTCCAATATGGTGTAACTAAATCTACAGATACATATAGTAATAGGGATTTTGATTACTGAAATAACCTTCTGGTTTTCTAAGATGAGAACTTTGACCTATAATATACTCGCAATTTCTTTCTCAATCAGAGAAGCAGCTGAACAGAATTAGTAGTTCAATAAATTTTTGATTATTTGCACAGATACCAGGAAGTCCCTTTAGTGGTGCATTTAAGACTATACAGGGGAAATCGAATCAAACATCAAAAGTATCAAAATTAATCGCAAAGTTAAATCAACATGAAGCCACAGTTGTATCAAAGCGCGGCAATTGACTTGGGCACAGTAAAGAGCATAGCCGGGTTTCCATGTTGAAACTGCCCCCAAAGCGAAACTGAATCTCTCATCAACTATCCGAAAGCATTTGACGTACATACGTTTTTGCTAAGTTTTCAACCCGATAGTCGCCATTTGGATTAGTAATGGCGGATGATGTAATCATTATTTTTCGTCAGTTTTATCTGAACTAGCGATGCGAAAATTCTGAAGAAATTTATCAAAGTGCTGTACATGATAATATACTCGTGCAAGTGTACCATTGCAGAGTTTGCGAAAAAATGCAAGTTTTTGCAATCAATTTTCTCATTGTTAACAATCTCGCTCAATTTTGAATATTTCTACTACCGATGCGCCTTTTAGAGATACATATTCCATAATTTTTCAGATTTTTTAAAGGAGTCCACGATACTGAAATAGATTATCTTCGAATATCATCATTTACTATGTTATCGGTCATTCAAAGCAGAAAATATTTTTATTGCTTAATAGGCGACTCATTCTCCAATAATTCCGTTGTTTAGTGAATTATAATCGATTTTGAACAATTTCAAATAACGAGGCTTAATAATTTATCAGATTTTATGCCAGTAAAGTTTTATTAAACAATTATACTTTTTTGATTAGATAAAAATAACCTCACGTTGATCAAGAAATAATATTTTCATAAATGAGAATTCTTAGTTTGCTACAATAGCATTCAACAAATTCATCCTTATTATTACATTCACGATTTTGGCAAGTATAAAATATTTTGTTAATGATTGCAGTAGCTCAAAAGATATATTCATCTCGAAGTAATATAATGATTCAGTCGTTTCGCATCGTCAATTCAGTTAAAATTGACGGGAAGCGATTATTACATAATGCGTAATTACTCATCCAATATGGCCGTTATCGAGAAAAATCGTGTCTAGGTCATATAGTTTCAGCATGGGTAACCGGCTATGCCCTTTGCTATGCGAATGTTGCCTGAACAAATTGAACTGACTTGTGGGTCCAAAAATGTATCGCTGATTAATTTTTGATAACCTTCGGAGAGGATTATCTGAGCAACAATGCATTGGCAAGTACGTTTTTATTTCTGATCAGGAAATACGGCAAGAATTGACAACTTCCCGGTAGTAATGCAAACTCCATCATCAAAACACAAGTCTCACCGATGATCTCAAGGCAGGTCCATCAAAGAGAGCACACAATCACCAATGTTATGCACCGGTCGATCAAGGAAGATGTGTCGTTAAGACATTTCTAAGAATTCCAGGATGTCAAATTAAATGGCCCTGCAGGATGAATTGCGTGCGAGAAACTTATTGGAAACTGATTGGAACAGAAAATATACCAAAAAGATTGGGCGACATAATAGGTGATGTTGCTGGCAAAATGGAGAAAATATTCGTCACTAGTTGTGGCTTAGACAACCGAAGGAGCACTTTCTCCATTTTACGCTTCTATTCCTTTGGATGGCTACTGTAGGACTGGTATTGTTTTCTGTTGTCTGCTTTAGTGTTCAGTTATTTTAAATGTTGATGCTATTCATACTCACAGAATATAGGTTGCCTATCTGCATTACACCACATTGCATCTTATGGATTTTGAAATGCTGGTAATATTGACAAGCCTAAGGATTCAGCGAAAATCACTTCGTATATTCTGCGGTTATACATTATTCCGACACTTATTGCCAGCGGTATTTGGCCTAATATATAAATCTAAAATTACAAATGACGCAACAATAAATATAACGAAGCGCACATCTCTGAAACATACGGAACCAATTTAAGGAATGACATGGAAAAGTGAGAATGCCGTATATAATTTAGCGCGGCGGGCATAGCGCCGCCATAATTGGCCTTTATTTTAGCACTAAATTTATAAGATGTCGCTTGTTTAATGTTTTGGTCGGGTAATGGAAACAAATGCGAAGACTGTATACTACATTATTATCTATCCCTCAGGGATGGCAGAAAAGGGGAGACTTGCGCCTCTGTATTTACCTTCGGTATACATTCCTTAAACGTTTCCGTTTTCTAAATGTAAATTTTTCAATTTATAGTACTTTATTGGATTAGGGTCGACGTAATTTTACCGATATACGAAAAGTTTTTTTATATTCTCATCCTTTTAAAAATATCTTATACGAAAGCCACAATAATATGGCAAAATATAGCCGAAGGTAGCGCAGCAAGAGGAATTTAAAGGAAAAATGAATTTCTACCGTAAATTTTTGGATCGCTAACACAGTGTAAGTGCATACATGAAGGCGCAACAAGTAACAAGTGGTATGCATAGAACAATTAGCACATCGTTTACATTACCATCTGTTTCAACGAAGCAATTATAGTGTTCGTAAACAGTAGCACGTTTTATTTTAAAGGTTGTTACGCCGTATTGTATTTAGACCAGTCGGAAGGTAACGTAGTATAAGCGTGATACAAAACTTTTTAGTGTTAAAGGTAGTCATAAAAAATGGTGGTTAACTGAAAATGTTCCATTGTTTTTCAAAGCATTCTTCGCGAAGATTGGTCCATTTTTGCATTCTTTCAGGTCACCAACGAAGAAATAAAAATTAGTTTACTGTTTATTTATCTCTTTTGCGAGCCAAAGTCTTATTAAATTAAAATCTGTATGCCCCTCCATATAACAAGCTAATTAAATAAGGTACGTTAAGGGGCAGCCACCAATTAACTTGTGCAAAAGCTTACTAAGTAAGAACAATTTCCATATCTCAACAACCCATGAGGGGAATTATGCTTTGTCAATTGCGGACCGCAACCGCAGACTAATTAGTTTTATCCTTACTGGGGCTCATTGGGACTAACGAGCCCCAATAAGGACAAAACTAATTAGCTTGCGGTTGTGCTCTACGATTGGTGAAACATAATTTCCCTCATGGATAACTGACATATATAAATTGTGGTTTTTTGGATTTATGCAGTTATGCAGTTATATGGAGAATGATCCAGATTTTATTTTATTAATAATTCTAGCTCACGTATTAAATTGACAGTTTTGAAGTAGCGAAGTTCCTTATCGAGATTATAGACATAGATCCATAATCAGCAACCACAACATTTCTTGATCGTGTTCGGTGCTTTTCGCCACTGATTGGTGCGGTTCGCGTTTTGTTCTTTACATACGAAATGTAGAATGGGGCGAGTACCTAATTATATTCTTTTATTTGTACCAGATCACATTTCTATCCTCCTTCATCAGATGTTTTCCTGAGTAAGTACTGCCCTTGATGGACCTGATCTGGTGGTGTCGTTAAGGGCTGTTGGTTTGTGTTGTACCGCTGAGACATTTTTGTTGCAATAATCCTGTCGGAAAGTGGTAACCTATTATTGCGCCATACATTTAAAAAATCAATTCCACTTTTCAAACTACTCGTCAACTTTAAAATTGCTGTTTGACCAGATCACTTACCCTAGCTTAATCCATTAGAGACTTCCGTGAAACAGCTGAGGAGACGGTCTGGAATAGCATTCTATTTGAGGAATTGTGCCTAGGCATATCCAAGCAGAACAATTTTCCTTCGTATTTGCATTTAAAATTCAAAATGGAACACAAATTTAGCTCTCTGAAGGTAGTTTCTGTTTAACTGATAATAAATCTCAGTTTCGCATCTTACAAAATTGCCCACCGAAGATGGCTCTAGAAAATCGACCAACATCCGAGTTTCCCCTTGCTAACTGCCCTGCAATAAATGCAAATGATGAGAGGGTTATGTTATGGGTCGGATTTCGGACATTGGTCTCGTCACTATCGAAATTGGTCGAGAAATTGTCACCTCGCCCATATTTTCCAACAGGGTGGATAAATATAGCAGATCTAAAATAGGAGACGTTTTGAGACGTTTATATGAAAATAAATACTCAGCGTTTTTGTATTGATCACTAATAATATGGATCTGACGTTAATTTCGCATTTTACAACATAGTCAAGTGAGGACGTTGCTCTAAAGTCCATCAAAATACAATGAAAATTATGTCATCTTATACGGAAAATTTGATGATTAGTCTTGTTGAAACATAGGCGTCCCACTTATATTTTACAACCTGGACCAATGCGATAAATCATAGGATTTGAATCCTCCGCATTCTATGGGACAGTGATTTTGGGATTTCTGAGTCTCTCGTGATAGTTTTTTCCTTCTTTCCAGTACATGTATGCGAACCCATTATCTTATCGTTTTAACTATTCTTTACCACATTTATAAGTGGATTAAACAACAAATTGTAATTTGAGGGGTATATTTCAGAGCGTTGATTAATAACGTTTTCAGACAATTTTCGTGTGTAAATACACAGTCATATTTAGCAAACGAAGGTTGTACGAAAACGTTATTATTTAACGTTTATAGCTGGTAGATCTCAATTTCTTGTTTAATTCACCTATAAAAGTAGTAGAAAATAATTAAAATGATTTTTCGTTAGGTAAGATTGTGGAGTTAAAGAGCAAGTGCTTTCGATTTTAGAGTTGGTCATAATCGGACATCTAAATTTGGAAATACGTAATAATCACTGGGAGTCAGGTTCGGGCTATCGGGTGGTTGGCGAATTTCTTCGAAATCACAGTCTCGCACAGCAACCTTAGAAAAACATACCAACAAATTTAATTGCTTCCCTTAAACTATCCAGAGTGATCACGTGTTTAACCTTTTTCTTGTACTCAAACCATAAGGTTGTCTTAGAGTCCCAAAACACACGATCTCCCCAGCCCACGCAGTGACTTTGAATATCTTCGGAGCGTCAGCATCTTTCTTGTGCGACTGCAAGGACTCCCACTTGCTTTCATGATGATAGTGATGACCAAACGTTTCATCTCCAGTATCGATCCGGTCGAAAGTGCTTGATAGATCCTCACCAAAGAGCCGTGGATAATCCCTATAATAATCTGCACGTTCCTGTCTGATCAAAGTTCGGAAGTATTCGCGGCAACCATCTTATACTGACCTTTGAAGTTTAGCAGTTAAGTTGTTGATTTTTATTCGGGTATCCTCCGGAAGAATTTTTTCACATTTTCTTTCGCAGTAGGAGTAATCGGCTCTTTCGAGTAATGTCATCTCCAATGCATTCCCTCTCTCTTTCACTTGATCGCGTTTCGACAGTAGATAATTAAAATGCTAGGTCTTGTTAAACGGCTACGATTCCATCGTGAATGATTTTTTATCTTTCCGTGTTTTGTATGGAATTTAATCACAACGGGGTGCCCGATTTTCTATGACATTGCCACGTTTGCCATTACCGTCGTGCTTAACTAAGAAAAGAATATTACTAGCGAACTAATGATTGTAATTGTTCGACTTCTTTAATATATTTCCTTAAATAATAAGTTAATTACTTAATTCTATCACCCACACCATTATCAAATTACTCTGGAACCGAGAATACACAGAGGTCCCCATATATATGTAGAAGGTACGTACATATATGCATTTCGCAGTTGCATGGATATTTGTTTATGCACAACGCGAGAATTATAACCTTTACGTACAACGTAGAGGTACATATAGACGGTCTAGAATAGATATCCACCTCTACAGCAGTTCTCAAACGTAAACAAATGTCTTTTAGGAAATTAATGCGTCTTCCGATAATGGGACGTGGAGTTTCAGTATAACGGTTGACAACTAATACCTTGTAAGTACTGGCAATCAGACGATTCCGCATCAGAATAGTTCAAATTTGATGCTTCGTATTCGAGAATAGTACAAAGGAAACCAAATTCTCTCTGTGAAATATAATTTGAGTACTCTAGCACTAAGGACCATTCGGAATATAATACATACGTCTAGTTTGTCAAAGTTCTGTACGCAGATACCTATCCATTTTATATTTTATGCTAACGGACTAATAATATATTGCGAACCTACGGAAAGGTTACCGTTTTTCTGGTGTAGCTATTATTAAAGAACTAACTACTATTCTATTTATTTTTATTGTGTGTTTGGATATCTAATTCGGAATATGACTAGATGAAAGATATTGTTGCCAAGCACAAGTATACAGTATGTCGCCGGGTGGACTTGAAATTCCAGCTTGTGCGGTCAGACCTGCCTGGATAAAACCTAATTTGCGACATGCTTAATTTTAAAAATAATTAAATACGTAGTTTGAATTAAAAAGAAAGTGCAAGTACTCATAAAATAACGTTTCTGTAGTAGAATGGACAAAATGCTATTAAGGAAAAGTTGTTCGTAAATGAAAACTGACATGAGTAATAATACAAAATTTTACCTCTGCCCATTTCGATATTTAATTTCTTTACTTTTAAGTAATTACTTTACATGTTGAAATTATTCAAAAATTTTGCTAATACAAGTTGTTCAAGGTAACAAATTATGCAAGTGCGGAAAAAATCAACAAAATCGGTTTACGTTGATTAAAGATGATAGTGATTGCAAGGACTGTTTCTGTATTTACTAAAACTAGAATCACATCAGTAAACTGCTCGCCACACAATTATTTACATAATAATTTCGGTGTATGTGTAACGTGTCTCTTCTAGCACGATGCATTATCAAAACCGTAAAACCGATGTGATATAGTTACTAGACGTGGATAATTATAAGATTTAAGAATATCCAAGCTCTTCCTTAATTTACAAACAACTTTTCTTCATAATATTTTGTGATATCTATTACAAAAGGCAGCGTTGCACTACAGTTTATAATTTCTTCTTTTTTAATTGCTATACACTTTTTTCTAACTTATTCATGCGTGTTTTTGTTTTTGGTGGTGTGGTCAAGCTAAAGATGCGACTCGCTGCACATTAAGAAGAGGAAAATTGTTCAAGATTGTATTTTCAGCAGAAACATTTGATCAAGTTAGTTAACAAACTTAATAATAATAATAATAATAATAATAATAATAATAATAATAATAAATGTATACCTATATTTCCAAGACTCAAGCAGCAGAGTATAGAAATGATCAAGGAATATCTTGGTCACCAGAAGCAGTTTCGCGGGGCGTAAATTGAGATGGTACAATTCTTCGGCAACACTAAGCTCTCATTCATAACCGCCTTATAAAAATATTCACCGGTTTCTGCTTATTGTTGTGATGAACTCAAAGAATTCACGTTTATTCTACCAGAGGACTATGTATTATCCGCTTTATTTAAATTCTGAACAACATCGTCTACAACTAACTTGTGCTATCCAAGAATAAAATAATAAATAAACATTTTTGAAATAGAATTTCTTAATCAACGTTGTCTCTAGAGAATATTTGTAGAAACAGAAATTTAGTGCACGTATTCGGCACTTCGTTATCCCACTAAGCACAAGGCTCCTTACGAAATTTACCGGACCACCGCTAGCAAGTCATATTGCTTGATACGTATAAAATACGTACAAGCGCCTTGAGCACCCTTAAACCATTAAAATTAAATATATCGCAAAATAGAGAATTAAATCCATTCTTAAGCTTGCATAAAACGAATAGATATGCAACGTTGCAACACGGTTTTGGTTTTGCTTGTGTGATAAATTCCGTACACTCATATCAAATGCATTATTGCATACGTTGCGCTACTTAGGAAGCGAGATAGTATTTATTTATGGCTTTCAATACCATAACAGAAAACGAGAAACATATATGTAAGATGAAAGGAACGAAATCAATACTTTACAGGTGGTTTCTCCTTTTTACTTATAATAAAATATTCAGATGCTTACTCGTGCAGTGCATAAAATGTCTATCCCATGTCAACTTCTACATGTGAAATTTGCTGTATTTTTACTTCTCAGCCGTTCTATTTATATCTCCGCTCCGCAAAATTATTTCACAAACTGAAGCTACAACAAATATAGCTTCCTCCTTCATAAAATATTTCGTTTCAGCTAATTATGGACCACGTTGTTTCAACCGTTTGCTTTTAAGGAAACAATCGAAAAATGTTAATGAGGGTCAATCCTTGTTGATCAAGCTATTTCAATGATTGTAAGCTCTACACAGCCGCTCCACCATATTGATAGCTCCAACTGCTTCATTCTTTTGAAAAAGATTAATGGAAGGTAAACTATGTGGTTTTAGTGCACACTTAATATCTCTAAAGGTATTAACTACTATGGGAATTAGACTTTTCATACCTTCACTTTCACACTTCACTTTCACACCTGCAACTCAAGATGATAGTCACCTCGAGGCACTGTTGCAGGGCATTCGCCGCGTATTGATAAGTGTTAATATTTATGGGTGTATCCATAGTGGTTTGCCTGGGTTCGATTCTCAGAGCCTTTGCTATAATATTAAGGCATCTTCTCGGACTCCAGGTGTACTCAATCTGCGAAAGAGAGCACCTAGTTTTATTTTCAGAGTGAAATAATAGTCGGCTGAATCTGAAATTGATGCACTAGCATTCGTCGGTAAATCTGTGCTAAACCGAATTCAATGGGGTTGTAATAGAACCTATTTGTATAATATTTTAGTTATTTCCTTCCTAAACTGTAGTTTCATGAGTTTTCTATAAGCGCGGTTATATATATGTGATCCATCCGTTATGAAATATTTTTGTCTATGAAGTCTATGCTGTCCGTAGATGAATTGAATTGAAATCTGGATCAAGCCTTTCTTAACTCCTGCAATCTCACCAACTATCACTATAATTGTGGGCAGCTGTGCAGAATTTTTTCCTATTACATTTTAACACTCCCTTCAAATACTGGAACTGAAACCTTGGTATGGTACAAAATTCACTTAGTGTTAGATTGTCTGTGGTTATAAAAATCCGTCATACTTTAGAGTTAAAAATTCGACTATTTAGTCTCCACGCTCGGTAAGTTTTACGAGTTAGGTTTCCATATATAGGACCTTCCTCAAACCAGGAGATCTATATGTTCTATGGTTAGGTTCTGGATCTAGTTTTGGTGCGGTTATTTTACATTTTGTAGTACATTTTTCTAATGGGACAATTAATTAAGCTTTTAGAGTAAAGCTACATAGATTTTCATAACTTTTGTTGTTTACCTTTTTGAAATTTTGGCGCCAGTCATTAACGATTCGCAGATCAGTGACCACCTGATCCATCTTCATGTTTTTCAGCAAAACCTTTAGATAAAAAAACAAGGGTGTGGTGGTTCCACACAAGTATTAGCAACATTTACTGAGTAATGAGGATACGCCATTTGAGGGATTGCTTTAAGTGGAAGCCTACTTTCACGAACATTACCAAAGCTTAGGAAAGTTAGCCGATGGAAATGTCAAGCATTGCCAGATGTCAAAGCTAATCTGTGCATAGAAATACGTCAAACACATGTAGCGTCATTTGTAACATCTTGCAATCTAACGCGATTCGGTAGTGTTTTATATACGAAAGAGGAACGAGCTTCAGTAACATTTTATGTTAGTAGCATATCATCTAACTTAATTTATGGACTCGATTAATGAAGCTACAAATTTTGGCTTAACAGCAGTCATAAGTTATGGAGAAAATTGCTATTTTGAGCAAATTACACAATATACATAGTTATATTTTGACAAACACTTACACGAGACTATGAGAATAAAAGTGCAAAAGACAGAAGCAACGCAACTTCATATGTAAGTGTATGCTTAGATATTTTCTATTCTTATTAGTTGCATTTTAATTGCGCATGCGCTTAAATTTTTGGTCTATTACGTAAGCAATGCTTTGAACAAAACGTAGATGTTTACTTTTATCCTAGAAGAAATCGAGAGCCAACGTTGTCGATTTTACTACCTCTAAATTTACTTGAACAAGTTTCTACTTCGTAGTTTTGGAAAAAAATTAACATCACGCCTTTTAATTCAACTAATGAAGGGTCAGAACTTTCCAATAGCGCCGACTGCTAATGCTAAAGTAGACTCCTGAATCACTCTAAATGGTCCCCACCAAGACTAAAATATTCCTTCTGACATAAACAGCATAGGTATTCCATGCGGATTTTTCCCATGGTGATAACTAAGAACGAAGCAGTTCTTGTCAGAGATACACCAGATACACACAGCCATTTGAATTGATCATAGCAAGGGATATTGCGCAAATATACAACATTTGTGTTAAGCAAAGATGAGGGACAGATCAGAACATCGGATTTACAGTTCATAATAAATGAAGATTTGCTTATCCGAATCCAGTTTGAACTACAATTAGTCAGAAAAGTTCTTCAGGCCCTTTTGTGTAAGAAATTTCAATCTACCTTAAATTGAAATCCAACAGTCCTTATTGCTGCGACCATAATTTTGCTTTCTCTTGGTTTAATTTTTGTTTAACTTGTTTTAATAATTGTCAAATTGTTGGTTTGCATGAAGATGGTGTGCCGATTACGGAAATTGTAAATTGCCTTAACCGAAACAAATCCACCATCATGCACTACAATCAGTCATGGAGTAGGGAGGGCCAGGAACGTTGCGGAAGAAGAACGAGGTCCGAAGAAAAACTAATGAGGTGCAGAATCGCCACATTCGTCTAATCGCACTAAGATCCCGATTCTCCAGTACTAAGTCAATTGCAGATCACTGGCTAGGTAATGCAGGACGTGCCGTCACTCTTTGAACTGTTTATTACCGTATCAGGGCTTCCGGCTTGCAATCATATCAGCCACATTTTATGCTACCACTTACGGCTCAACACCGACTGCAAAGCTTGCAGTCGTGTAAGTTGCGAATGCACTGGAACAGGGAAAGCCAGATGGTCCAGATTTTGTATAGGAATGCTTGATGGCCGAATGCTCACACGCAGACGTGGAAAACCTCGTGTTATTCAATTTTCCGTCGACGGGCATGTGCACCAAGCCGTGGGAGTCATGGTATGGGGTACTATAGCATATGCGAGTAGGCCTCAGTTGGTCTTTATCCATAGCAACATAAATGCTCAGCGTTATTTTGAGGAAGTGGTGGAGCCCTATATTCTTCCATATCTTCAGCAGCTCGTTTCAGCACATTCTCTGCAGGATAATGCCCGTTCCCACATTGCAATAATTTCTCTAAACCGATTTGAAGAGGCCCATGTTATTATCTTGGCGTGGCCATCCAGATGTCCCGACCTCTCGCCAATTGAATACGCACGGAATATTATAGCAAGAAAACTGAGGAACTTAGCGAATCCTCCGAAAACACTGAAAGTTCTTCGGCGTGAACTGCAGGTTGCTTGGGATACCCTATATCAACCACCTGCTGGATTCAGTACCACGAAGAGTGAGGGAATGTGAATAGGGGAGGCTCCACATATTATTAATAAGTCCAATTATCCCATTTGAATAGGCCAAGTTTAGCCAAAAGATTCGCATTTGTTCTTAGTGTTGCAATTTACATTTATTGTTGTATACATCATAATGTATACTGTAAAGGATATTCGCTGTCTTGATTAGTTAGGTTATGTAATTGGAATTGAAGAAGCAAGGTGGTAGTCGATACTTCATCCATATATTTGTTAACAATGCTACATTAAATGCGTGGATCTTACGTCCTCTTCGTTATGGAATAGATGTTGATTGCTTTATACGGATGCAACCTCCCGCTTTTTATTCTCAGTTTTCGTCCTCTTAGTTCATCTGGCAGATCTGGGCATATAGTTGAACGATAGTTAATATAAAATCAATTACATTGTTGTGGTTTAAGATGGCTGTATTACGATTTAAATTGTTGCCTACTAAGGAAGAAGATTTTTTAACTGATTTACAATAGAAGAGGGTAGACAACACAAACCAGGCCGGCGCTCACGTGTGGGCGTATAACCTTCCAACTAGTTCGCATAAGTAATATTTTTGTCAGAACATTGCGTAATAAAGCTGTCTATATGGAGCATAACTTATAACTACTTTCTCTAGTAATGTAGTCGTATAATGTACATAATTTGTTTGTCATAATTAATTACTTTAGTAATAATCAAAATTGATAAGCAATATGGGGATACTAGAAGCTACATTATGTAGGAAATTAGGAAAGAATGGACCTTTAGTTTCAAATCTCTCCCGTTATTTAAAAGCTTTGAATATGGCGACAAATGGAAGCCTGCATGTGGTGCTTTATTTGAATAATGCGATGTGCTGTCAACATTTATTGATAGATGATGCAGTAGGGAATAACTTCTTAACTGTTAATGATATCCGTGCAATGCATATGAACAAAGTAGTTGTAAAGTAATATTGCAAAATAAAATGTTGTGCAAGATAAATATGCAAGTAGTAATTCCGATAGATGATATGTAATGTTTGAGTTAGCATTCGTACTCTTAAATTTACGCAAAGAAACCTATCCATATGGAGAATGTAAAATAAACAGTAAAGGGAGCAATACTGGAAGAAGAATTTTACTTAGCGCACTCAGGCACAAAAGCGTGAAATGCAAATGCACCAGCAACAAACCATCCGCTTGATAACCGATCCGCTTGAAGGAATTGTTCGAGTTTCGAAAATCCATTTCGCATGCGATCGTCCTTTTTCCTCGCTACGCTATAATACGATAGCTGCCGAGAATGAATATAAAAGACGAAGGAATGGACCGCAAACTTAAAAAGTATCGCGTTGAATTTAAAACTCACGGGAAATAAAAATAAAACCTGATGCAGACTGAATGTGGGAGGATATTGGCGGACAATTTGACAAGAAAGAGATTCAAGAACGAAGCAGGAAGGAAAAAGGGAAAAATGTCATCCCGAGACAGTCAGTAAACTTGAAGACATTGTCCGAGCGTCCAAACTCAAAAAAGACTTCGAATTAAAGTTGGCCTGTTTTCTGAAAGTCACTTGTTACGGTGTCCTGGTCGTAGTAGTCAATAAATGAGTACCGCATCGCATTTTCCCGTCGTTAAACTGAGCAGAAATTTAGTTCAATGCAATCGATAGTTACTGAAGGACCGAAACACGGAAACTTGTTTAACAAGTTTCCACATCTCATTACCTCAGTTATGTATCTAGTTTAAAAAGATTGAAATCAGATTTCTATATCAAATTTATCTAGGAACGAAAATCTAGTAATAGCAGAATACAAATGCGTTTCAAGTGCGGGAAAGTAATGAACTGTATTACACGAAGGTATGTACTATTTACGCACAGTAATGTTAACTTGACTATACATTTTTCAACTACGTACACCACTATGGTTATTAACTTCGCGTTTTTGCCCACTTCTGACAGAATTGCGGATAATTTTTCGCAATTTGTCATAGATATTAGAGTTACTGCGCTTAATAAATGAACTTAATGCAGTATAGACAAACAAATGTGGACATTACACTTATTTACAACTGTTCTCTCCATGTTATGAAAAACACCGGTACGTAATAATACAATATCTGTTTAGGAAGAAATTATTGCATGTTGCCTTAATTACATTTTAATCAATATCGATCTGGCGATATAACTGCCTAGAATCCTCTGATTTTTAGCAGTATCCGTAAATTTTCGTTGTAAATTTTTCGAATCCAGTTCGCCTCATATTATTAATCCATTAAAGGTAAACGTTCTCACTTTAAGACCGTGATTTTTTTGGACTACTGGCACCACAGTTCGCATGTAAGGGGATGTGGTTTGGTAAAATGAATAATGTATTGCTATATTGCTTTATTGGGTTCTATACTTAGAAGGCATTTACATTCTATAATTTAGAAGTGTGGATATCCATATCAATTCGATGTTAAGAATCTTTCGTATGTGTATTTTTTAAAACTCATTGCCTATCGGCTATATTTTCCAATTTTGTAAGATAGTAAAGCACCTTTCTCTATTGTAATTTTTATCAAATGCAATTTAGTAGGTAATATTCGTGTCCGCAAAGCCAATTCGCTTACTTTCTTTGTTGAATCGTTCTTCGCCAGATCGTTAACGGTTGATGTTGAGAATGCATTGCTTTGTGCGCGATATTGAACCAGAGAACGGCAACAGTGAAAAAAGCGAAAAGCGCTACAATAAAATGAGATTGTGGCTGTTAAGCGTTAAAGACGGAAGACAATACGAAGCGCTCGAAATTTTGTCGAATTAACCTTTCGTTGCCGCTCAAGCAACGGTACGCGCACATCGCATCATATATTTTACGAGAGCTTATCAGGTAATCAGCCGACAGTGCGACTCTTTCCGGTTATTGCATCTCTCCTTCGATGTTATCTCATCGTTGTCGTCTTGGCTTGAAGAGGGACTGGTGAGAAGTAGGTGGGCGCAAATGTACGAATATACGTAGGGATATACGATGAGTCCGAGGAGGGAGTCGCTGATAGCGGAATTCCATCTTCGGATGGAGGGCGATGTTGAGGCGTTTCGGAACCGATTCCTCAATATGCGACCCGCTTATATATATGAATTGGTACGGTCGTACGAATTGATCAGATGACAAATATCCTGAGACACACCCAACGTATTAGCCAGACAACGACGTTGATTACGATTCCCACCGCTGTGGTCGTGGCGGTCTGTTTTTTTCTTCGTCGTTTCAGTTTTCGTATTGCTTGGCATGCGATTATTATCTGGTTGGTAATGTTTTCAACACTCGATCACTGACCTCTTGAATGGTAAATCCTACCTATACTACGAAGACGTCTAAATAGAACTGTTGAATATGGGAAGACCTTGAAAAGGTTTGATAGAGTTGGACATATTCTGGCATATTGCTTGAATATGTGCCAATATTAAGAGGTTAAAATGATAAATCATACTGTCACTTTTCTTAGTTAAATTCAGTGGTTAGCTACCATGGTAGAACGCTTGTTTTGATTTTGTCGTGTGCTGGTAGAATAGCGCAGTCGGTTACAGACTCCTCTATTCAAAGTTAAACCTCCAACCGGCGTTATAATAATAACAATAATAAAAGCTTTATTGTTCAACGGCTAACCATTTACAGGATAAATTATTGAACATACATAAATTATTAAAGATACATATTACAAATATTATGTGCGTGTAAATGAAATGAAATATGATTAAAAAAGTAAAACTAATAAAATTGATTAATTGTATTGTAGAAAATATCGGCAGATAACAAATCTGCAATACGACACATTGTTGTAATAGGAGATGAATGGAGTAACAGATTCGTTCTATGGAAGGGTAATGCAAATGGAGGAGAGGAACGAGAGGAAATACGCGGTAAAAGGAAATTAATACGGGAAAGTAAATCAGGAGAGTCAATTAAGCCCAACTGCAAACGTAACTGTATTTTTTGGCATTAAACTATTACCTGGCCGCTATACTATACCCTCCAAATCCTTCTGTTTTGTAAGTATTATTCATCAAAGCACAAAAGATATATTTCTACTTTAACTTTATTGTATTTTACATGTTTTATGTACACAAACTTAAAAAACGGGCCATTTTGATTCAGAATTACAGTATTTCAGTGCAAAACACGATGTTCTATAGTTTCCCAAAGATGACTGTATTCATACATTCACAATTTCTATACATATGTAACTTACATATTTTCAAATCAAAACACAGCATTTTTAGTTTTATTAGTAGATGGACAAATTAACCGAGTGCTAATTTATATCGATTCGGGTTCCGACGATTTAGAAGTCCAATACTTAATTGCGATTGCCAAGTGTGCGCGTGATTCTCTTCCAACAATCATTAAAACTTACAAATTATTTGTTACGGTTACAAAAACAAATAAGATAAATACTATCCTCAATAACCCTCGTCCCCTTGTTTATATAATATAACTCAAGGTTTTGTATACATAAGTTCATGGTGGCTCAATTTGACCGAGAAATTACATACATACTGTTACTTTTTGAATTCACGTAGAAGGGTTGAAGTGTGGGTTGATAATTGGTGCTTATGTCGTTATAATACTTGGGCCACGGCTACAAATCTTGCATGTTTATGGCGTCTGAATTATTTATCAACATTGTCGGTAAATAAAACATCTTCATTTGCATAATTCGAGTGATAGCTTTACCCATTATCGCCACTATCTTAACGGCCATCTCATAAGCGGCGTGTAGTTTTAAGTGAAATATGCGGCAATCCACGGTCGCGTTGAAAGTGAGTTCTGCGGAACAAGTCATAAATTAGGCGTAAATTGAATTTCAAAATAAATCAATAAATTATGTTGTCGTAAATTATGTAGCCAAGAGCATTCATGAGTCCTTTGTGTGGACGTCTTACTATGTAAATGAACAATTATTGCTATTTGTATTTTCACTTTTAATAGTCTAACAAATAGTGTGCAAACATCAATGGCATTTGCAGTGAATTATGATTTTCATTGCACAATGTACATGTATATAGCAGAATTCTTATGAGCGTTTTACCTTTGAAACTTTGTAACGAAAATTCTACAAATAGTTCAACCAAGATGTTTTCACTTTCACGTTATTTTAAGTTGTAATACATCACTGATCACATTGTCCCACTGAGCCACAGTATTATTATTATGTGAACGACGTAGTAGTTCCAAAAAGTGTTTCCGGTTATTGTCTCGTTAAGCATTAGAACACCGAAAGATCTTCGGATAAGGTTTTTGTTTATCAATACAGCTGACGGCCATTCTTAAGCAGCAGGAGAGCGTACTACTATTTTTTTTAAAGAACTTTTGCAGTAATATCTACTAAGGCTAAGACGCCAAGTTTTCGTAAAACGTGGCCGCAGACCACCCGAGTGAGGACAAAATAAGTGTTTGAAGGCAGTGTTTCATAATCGCATTATATAATAGATGGCGGTAGGGGATAATCATCAGATTTGCTTCATAAATACTTGCAACACCAAGCAACAAACCGCAAAGATTGCAAACTAGTATGGAGGGCAAAATATCTACAGCAGCTCCCAGCGATTCTATAGACAATGTCAATAGAAAAAAACTAAATAGTCATCGCTTGAGTGATAAGATTTTGTATTCCTGATTATTATCAAGTTTAGAAATTGCATCCTTAGCTATTGACATCCTTCACTACAGCTCTGAAAATTATGCAGCAGTTTATGTTGTATCACTCCTTGCAAAGGGTTTTTCAATAAGGATATCGATTCTGTCATACCAAACTTAAATTTCTCTTCAATAATTTATAATATAATTTATCACAGTGGAGGTTAATCCGCTGGAACGATGTTTGAGAATAATGAACGTTTATTCTATAAATTATATATACTCCCCTTCTGGGCAGCTTATTCGTCATCTTCAATCGCCTGCAACACGATTTGGATTTGATTGCTCAGTGGTCTACACATAAATTACAATTGAATATCAATAAGTGCTGCTTTGTTTCCTTTACAAGAAAAATTAATTTCATTAATTCTATTTATAATACTAATAACTCTATTCTTAAAAAAGTTGATATTGTTAAAGATCTGGGTGTCTTCTTTGATTCCCGATTAAACTTTGCTACTCATATTAACAATATTTGCATTTCTGCGTCAAAGGCTTTGAGATTTGTTTTACGCACCTGCAAGTTTTTTCATAATATATCCTTACTGAAAACTGTTCTTCGCTTTTGTGGTGACAAAGTTGGAATATGCTTCGCCTGTCTGCTCGCCACACTATATTTACCAACAATTATCCTTAGAAAAGATACAAAGGCGATTTTTGAAACCCTTATCCTTTAAAATGGATGGGATATACCCGGAACGTGGCATGGATTATAGACTTTCTTAGAACGATAAATATTTCAATATTGATGTCGAATTCTAGATTTAAGAAAAGGCAGTTGGGCTTGCATTGATATTTTAATAGTCCGACTAACTCGATTTGACCGGTGGAAAATATGTGAACTAATCTGACACACTCCTTGCCTCGCACGTCTTTGGTCCTAATGCTTAAACGGTATAGTCTCGTAGTATTTGTTGTCATTTATTGCTTAGTAGAGTTATTTTAAGTTGGGAATCTCTTCAGTTTATTTATTATTTTCCGTTTCTGCTATTATTTCATTGAACTATACATCTATTAATAATTCTTTTCAGAGCTATATTTTCAGTTGTTGTCAATCAAGATGAGCAACACTATGTTTTAACGATCCAGCATCACATGCAAAAATTGTAATATTTCTAGGCATATAGCAGTCTATATGGGTAGGAAAACGACCGAAAAGAATGGCTTAACGATGCTGCACAATATTATTAAATTCTGTGAGGATGAAAAGGCGGCAAACGCATATACGTTTTCTGTTAACTAGCTACTCTCTAATAGCTCTAATAGCTCGCGTGTCAGCTGTGACGGGAAAATCTGAAAAGGCAATTCGACGAATTAAACAAAGACTTAGCCAGAAAGAATTGAAATCTAATGAAACACACTCAGTGACACAACCACAACTCCATTGTTCTTCAAGCATGTCAACAACACAAAAGTTTCCACGTATTGCTTTGGATGACATGGACAAGTATAAATTCTTTTTTGTGTGTGTATTTTTCTAATTTAATATTATTGTAGGTGTGTACTTCGAAATAAAATTCATTCGTTATACGTCGTTGATAAAACTGTGCCAACATTAAATATTCTGCATGCATTTATGACACAAGAAACACAATTTAATGGTTGTAAAGAAACGTTGCGGAAACTTTTGGGAAATATGGAATTCAGACATAAAAAATGCAATTCTAATAGAAAATATTTGATGGAACGTTACGATATTGCTGCATAGAGGACTCGCTGTTTGCGTTTCCTGAAAGATAACGATGACCTTGGAAGAAGTAAGAGAGCAGTAGTGTATTTAGATGAAAGTTACGTACATCAAAATTATATTGTCAGTAAATGTTGGCAAAGTTCTGATGAACATGGAGTTTTAAAGAAATATGGGGCTGAACAGAGATGGATAATGGCACATTGTGGAGGCAGTATGGGTCTTATTGAAGGAAGTCTGCTTTTATTTAAATCGAAAACAAAAAGCGGCGATTACCATGATGAGATGAGCTTTGAAAAATTTTCAAAATTGCTTAAAACACAGTTAATGCCAAATTTACCAGATAATTGTATAATTGTAATGGACTATGCACCATGTCACTTGGTAGAAATAAAGAAGGCACCTGCATCGAAAAAAAAGTGATATAATTTGCTGGCTTTAGTCGATGCATATACCACACCATACAGGCATGTTAAAATGTAAATTATTAGAAATCGTTAGGAGATATAAACCAATTCCAGAATATGCAATCGATGAATATGCAAAATGTAAGTACACAGTACTGAGACTTCCACCTTATCACTGTGACTTGAACCCCATTGAGTTAATATGGAGAGTAATTAAAAGAAGGATTGCTTCACATAATATAGGTGAGGTAAATTTGGAAAATTTGATTAGAGAAGCAGTTATCGAAATAATACTTGAATTATGGCAAGCAGAATGCTCACACGTAAAGGAAACTCAAGACGAGTACATCACGAAAGACCAGTTTCTTGACGATGTGGAGGAAACCACTATTATACGGTTAGATGATTCAGACAGCGATTCAATGCACAGTGAGTCTGATTGTGAAGTTTAGGAAATTATGCTAAATTAAACTAGCCTCCACATGTTTTACATTAAATAATATTTACTTTTAATATTTTGTATTGTGTCGATTGGTTTCCTAAAACTTCTTTCCCCAAGTCTATCATTTTAAACGACAGTGCTGCGCGGCCGGTGACATTGGATTGGTTTTACTATATTTATTATTACGTTTGTTTGCTTTCAACAATTTGAAAATTTAAATCTAGACTTTGGGATGGTCTATCAAGGCTGGTAGATTACATTTCATTTTGTACCTAAACCATTCTAATCTTTGATTTCGAACACTACCTAACTAGCAAGTGACTTTCTCAAACATTCTGCAGGCGTTTATTCCCCTTTAAGTCTGAAATACGGTGCATTAATTAGGAAGTTCAAGATAATTATTCGGAACTGCGGGTTAATTTAACAAAGTAGTGGGCACATCACTATTAAGGACATGATGACTTAATTAGACTTAGTTGCACTTCGTAACAATGATTTCAGATACTTCAGCTTTTCCGCGATTTAGATAAGTTGCTCTTCCTTTAATACTAAACGAGGTCGAAACGTTTTAAACGAAAAATTTAGGGAATCTGATTTAACTTAAATGTGAGAAAAGCATATATTAAATGTAAATATTACGTGAAATTTCCGACGATATTTAGTGCGAAGATAGAAGACGGCTCCTTATTTATTTGGAAAATACCACAGAGGGTTAAGATTTACTTGTCTGCCACATATTTTTAAGTTTCAGTTATTTTGAATGGAATTCTGATAACTATCTCGAAACACAAACTGATTTTGGTCACATTTTGATAATTCTACGATTTCTACTCAAAATGGATGTCATTATATCTGCAGGCTTTTCGTAGATCAAATTGTATTTTGTTGACTTTTAAAGCTTGAAGTAAAGGTGTGTTAAAGAAGGGTAAGAAACTTCGCAGCAATTACAGTATGTATACTGAGTTTCTTTATTGCTCCTGTATACACGGAATCTGTGTTCTAAGTCCTCTATTAATCACCCAGGTTTTACGATGTAGGTTTTCAATTAAATCTGTCATCAACACTATACGGACCAACACAAATTTACAATTAAAAGTAAATAAGTACGTAATTGATGTAATAAAATAATAGGTAACTAATGAAAGTTGGATTCTATATGTCCGTAGCGGTTGTATGTAAGTTGATGTTTTGTAATACTATTCACAATCGCTTTTCTTCTTCCTCGCTTTTGCTAGCTTTTATAAATTTTCTAATCCCACTATTGGGCTACTAGGTGATGTCAAAGAAGCGGTATCGTTTACGAATGTTCCTGCTGTAATGTGGGTTGTCCGTAGGCCACTGATGAAAATGAGATTGGGCCCACTGCGCTTCCTCGGAGTACCCTAGGCGAAGGGTATCATTCAATATCATAACGAACCCCAAAATATCTCTGAATTGAATGCGAACTTAGATGTCATGTGGCAGGTACGTCTTTAATTTGTGCATTAGTTTCGTTACCCCATGCCTTATTAAAGGTTCCTTTTCTATCCAAATGAGGAGAAATATAATACGTCTTATTTGCTTTTATTTTCCTCTGTGTCCGTTTTTCCCCTATTGGATTAGAGAGTCATGCCAGTAATGTAGTAGTATCTAATTTGCAAACTGGCATTCAACTGATTTCCTTAATAGCACTCTAATTTTTAAATAATGCTACTAGTAGGCCTATGCGTCTAGAACAAATCAGGTGCGCATCTTGGCTTTACGATCGCAATAACCTGCTCGGTTTTCTAAGGATAAAATATATTAAGAAAAATGTAGATAATGAGAAAATTATCTCCATCAATATACCGCCCCCTCTCCATCTTCACCGCTTTCTTCAAATACATATGAGCCCTGCCACCCTTGCTTTAGGGGCGTTTACAAACCTGAAATGGTTTCCCTCTAACCCCAGTAATAATAATAGTGCTTTATTGCCCAACAGGAATATCCCAGAAATCACAATACAAAAATAGTAAATGTATACAAATCAAAAATAAAGATAAAGTACAAACAATCCCTTTCTTTACAATTGCAAACGTAGGTCTCCGATAAATACGTCGCTGAATATTTTCTCCGCATTTCTTACCATATGGTACAGTGGTGATCTGATTAACGGTTACTTCTAAGTACTGCCTAGTTAAACATAGCACAACGATGGGTTCAGACCCGTGTAACATTCAATTCAACTTCATATACTAGAAATGGCCAATCAATCATATTATTGACTAGTTTATATAAAAAAAGACTGGCACTATGAACATCCCGTCGTTCCGCCAAAGAAAGCATACTATGGACAAACTGGGCAAATATGTGGTAACAACCAGTGGCATGGCGAGCGCATTAAAGTTTACACATAAAATAAAAGGTAAGAAATAAATTATAAAACGTGCTGAAAAACTTACCCTTTTAAAGGTTTCCGTGGTATCACAAAGTGCCTAACATCTCTTAAAGAATTTAATCATTAGATATGTTTCCACAGCTGTTTCAATCCAGTGAGTACGACGTGCCTAATAAATGTTTTTAATGTTGAAGACGACCATTGTACATCTAGTGATGTTATATTTCCATATTTAAAATAACCTTTGAAACAACTTAATGCATCTTCACATTCATCTTCACAAATTTGTCTTAACATAAGAAAATTACATGGTACATGCAAGAAGTTACCACTGTGTTCTTTAAGATATCGGCCCAAAGAAAGCGTGTTTGCGGCACCATTAGTCATACACATTGAAAGTTACTTAGTTGAAATTTAAAATGTGTTAAATGAGTTCAACACCACCTTTAAAATCCCATCGGCAGTACAATTTACAACTGTTTTGGAAGCGTGTACGATGGAATATGAAGGACATACCTACGAATGCAGAAAGCATGGATTTCTCAGGTTAAATCTTTTGAAAGCAGAAGCGCGCGTTTTGTCAATATGACTATTAAATGACAATCCTGGGTAGAAGAAAACTTCCAGATCTTTTACTGACTTGATTTTATCTCGTTTCAAACCATTCACAGAATATGTGGTAATCATAGGTTGAGTTGTTCCAGTTAGTGGCATTACGTTACACTTGTTGACGTTCAGTTCAAGTTTGTTTGGGGTTGATCAATCAACAATGAGGTCTGTATGATGTTGTTGGGATAATGTTCCCCCTGCATTTTCTTGGCTGCAATGTATCTTCTATTGCTCAGTCCCGGGTCTCTATAGATGATATATTGCAAAGCTTCCATTTTCTCACAAAAACCCCTACAAATAGGATTTTCGGGTATATTTGTTAGGCTAAGCAGAAATTAGCATGTCTTTCCACCTGACGGCCTTGAAAACGCACTAGTGAGATACTTCGATTATCAATATGCCCCTCTTTTACCAAACTTCCCAAAATTTAGTGAAGAATGCAGCATGGAACTTTGCTTGCTACAAGTTTCTTATTTGCTCCCTTCCTTGCCAAAAAGTTTAACGAAAGTACACGGTATGCACGCTTTTTAAGCGTTTGCTGGTACGACGTGGTTTAGGAACAAAAACCAATTCACGTAGAAAATTGGAAAGGACAGTAAAAAAGCAAGGAGTTTGAGGATAGCAAACATTATAAAGATCTCCTTACAATTTTCACTAATATCAGATAACTTGATCTGAAAATGAACTTCCAATATCAATTGTTATATTTTAAATCGATATTACGGTTAGACACTTCGTCGCAGAAACAACGTCCTAGGGCCTACTGCACACTAATTATTACTCTTTCTATGTATGAGTATATTTTGTTTTAGAGTTATTACGGAATAGTCTGTATTTAGTAGTACCTATTATTTATTTCCAGGAAATTATGTCAACAATTACGAATGAATTTCCATGTTATGTTTCCCACAATTTGGAATTTACAGAGCTTTTGTTGATGACAACGTGACATGTGAGATATACGGGTGAACATCCATAACATTGTAATTTACTATAATAGAGATATGAAACTATAAATAACGTTTATATACATTACAACATCGAATTGTATAACAAAACCGCTACGCTTCCTATTATGTCGACAATAAGCAAGCGAAATTGGGTACTCAAAAATATTATATGTACCTACATATACATCAAATTTAAATGGAGCTCGCCTCTCTACTTTGATTACATTGGTGGCCTGTTATTTATCAAATACAAGCGCAGTGCCGTTGCAATTGGTATTAAATTCCATATTGCACCGCGATTAATAAAATGTAGGTGCGTTGCTTGTTATAGTCAATAGCTTGCGTAAATAATGGATCGAATTTGCCAAAGGCAAACTTCGACATAATTTCATTAACAGTGAGTACGTGGCATGATTTAATTTCAATTGTGCTGATCGTCATTCTTACATTACTAGTGCTTCAAGGGGATGGCATTTAACTTTTGCATTAAAGGTAAATTTCACGCATCTACGAGGGCGGATTGATAATGAAGCTACCTAGCGCTACATGGCAGCACAAACACAAAAACTTTTTTTTTAGAAATTGCGATCTGTCAAACGTCAGCTGTTAAAATTTCACCCAAATTCATCTATTAGTTTAGTTGTTGTAGTCGTTTGAAGTAAGCAACTTTTGTGTTTCTTGAAAAATGGAAAAAAGTGAATTTCGTGCAGTGATTAAACACTATTATTTGAAAGGGAAAACGGCGAAAGAGACAAAAGAAAAGCTCGATAAACATTACGGTGAGTCTGCCCCGTCAGATTACATGGTAAAATATTGGATTGCTGAATTTAAACGCGGCCGAACAAGCACTGCAACAATACCATCAACAGGAAGGCCAAAAGAGGTGGTTACTGAAGAAAATATCAAGAAAATCCTCGATATCGTTATGAATGATCGCCGAGTTAAGTTACGTGAGATTGTTGAAATGGTAAACATATCATATGAACGTGTGTTCAACATTTTGCATGAACATTTGCATATGAAAAAGCTATCGGCAAGATGGGTGCCGCGTTTGTTGAGTGTCGAACAAAAACGAGTTCGACAGACCACTTCACAGCGGTGTTTGGACATGATAAAGCGTAATCCTGTTGATTTTTGGCGTCGATTAATAACTGTTGATGAAACGTGGGTGCACCACTACACACCTGAAACCAAAAATCAATCGAAACAATGGGTGGAAGCTGGTGGAAGTGCTCCGAAGAAGGCGAAGACAGTGAAATCGGCTGGCAAGGTTATGGCCACTGTATTTTGGGATGCACACGGAATATTGCTCATCGATTACCTTGAAAAAGGATCCACAATCACAGGAAATTATTATCGTGCATTATTGGATCAATTGATTGACGCAATCAAGAAAAAACGACCACATTTAAAGAAGAAAAAGTGCTCTTTCTTCAAGACAACGCACCGGTTCACACAGCATTAGATACGATGCTAAAATTACGTGAAATACACTTCGAATTGGTTGATCATCCACCTTATAGTCCAGATTTAGCTCCTAGTGACTTTTTCCTGTTTCCAAACTTGAAAAAATGGCTCGCAGGAAAAAGATTCATCTCAAACGAAGAAGTGATTACTGAAACTAACGCGTATTTTGAGGGTTCTCAAAATCGTATTATTCAGATGGTATAAAAAAGTTGGAATATCGTCTTACTAAGTGTATTGAGCTAAAAGGAGACTATGTTGAGAAATAAATGGTTTTCGAAAAAAATGTTTTTTTCCTACTTAGGTAGCTTCAATATCAATCCGCCCTCGTATATATGTACGTGTTGACATTCTTGCCTTGCATAGAAGATCTCATAAAAATCGCTCTTGAGTTATAATTATTTCTCGTTACTTTGAACTAGACAATGTGAAACAGAAAAAAGGCTGCTTTGGTTCCAGTTTTGGTATCTTTCCTGATGCATAAGGGTAATTCCATGTCAAATCAATCAAAAAAGGTAAAAATTTTCTTGACCCCTTTGATTTCGATGAAATTTGGTATACTTGTTGTACTAACTGAAAAACTGACAAATACAAATTTTTAGCGCCCAAAGTCGACAGGGGCCGAAAATACGAAGGGTAACAGCTTCGCCCAAGATCTCCAAGTTGCGATCTTCGGTTCTGTTGTAGCTACAGAGACTATTTGTATTTTGTTTTAAAGATCTTAATGCGCTCTACAAGACTACTATAACAAAAAAGGGGAAAGAAAATTAGAGGTGCCTCCCGAACTTTAAGATAGTGGCAAGGGGTGGGGGATCCTCCGACTTTTTTAACTTGAGATCCTCAAAGAGTGAGCCCTGAAGAGCATATCCTGAAATTTTTATCTTGGGACAACAATAGGATCGCTCGCAACGTGCTTGTCATTTATAAACGGGGAAAAATAAATTAGTTGTGTTGCCCAAATTTTAATATGTTTTTACTAATTATGAAAAAGCCCAAATTCCACACTTAGTCAGTGGACAAGTGATGGGGACCGAACAAAGTTACAGTGCATGGAAATGGAAACGGATGAGTTTCTCGAAACATTTTCTGAAAAATTGGCAAATCTTCTTCCGCATTCTTTTTCCGCAGAAAATCAAAGTAAATTCATAGTAAATTCAACGTTTTCATTAGAATAGTGTTCAAGCAACAGTTTTTCCCTTCGTCATTTATTGCAAGTTTGAAGGCAAGCTCATCTCAACAAGCTTTGCAATAATATCTGACTGCCTCGATCACGACGAAATTGCGGTTTATTTATGTACACAAAGAATGATTTTTTTTTAATTTTGAAATCTAAATTTCCTAAAGTTGGAAAAATTTATTACTTTTCTAATGGAGCCTCCTCCCAATTCAAAAACAGAAAAAACTTTATGCATACTGAAGATTATGGTATCTTGGCGGAATAGAATTTCTTTGCAACCTCGCATGGTAAAGGAATATGCGATGGAGTTGGTGGGACGGTAAAAATGTTGGCTGCTCGTGCAAGTTTATAGTGACCCTATCAAAATCAAATAATGATTTCTCGCCAGTTGTTTGATTGGTGCCTAGAAAATATACGTAACATAGATTTTAATTTTGTAACTGCTGCTGAGTATGAAATTGAAAAAGAGTTATTAAGCGAGAGATTCAGCCTGTGCCGAACGATTCCTGGAACCCAAAAGTTCCATGCTTTCATGCCTGTTTCAACTTCAACTACAATTTTGAAGGTTCAAACTTTATCTGGATCTCAATACAGTATAAATGTTTCAATTATTGGAGAAAAAGTAAACTCGGAAGATTCTATTTTGAAGCTCGAAGGTGTCCGAAGTACAACTTAGTCATTAAAGTGCGAAGAAGTAGAACAACATCCAAGAAAGTACTCAAAACAAGAGGCAAAGTTGCCTCATGCATTAAAATATTCTAAGATGTTCTGAAATAATTAAAAAAAAAAACTAATTTGTGTCTCAGGGGATTTTTTTAAATGAAATCGTACGTTTTACTGAACTGTAAGTTTTTACTGGAACTGTGCTGTTTTTATTTTGCAATAATAAAAATTTCACATCAAACATACATATATCGAACTGTTTTATTTTTGACTTTTTTCCAACCCAGAAAATAATACTTTCCCTTTGATCTCATTGTTGTCCCACAAGATTACCAATTTTTTTACGTTTGTATAGTACTCCTTACTTCTGTAAGCAACTATGTATTCACGAATAAGTGCCCTCTCAACTGTTTTATTATATAAGACACTGATTTTGATAACATATTTGGGCTTGTATTATGCAATAGTATTTACAAACGCTGCAACAGTTTACAGGTTTGACCAGTATTCCAAAGAGGCCTTGATTGACGATATGGCCGCCACATTATCAGTAATATCAAATATTGTTGATGATCTAGAGGCTTCTAGAAACTACAAAGCTAAAGTTCGTGTTGTTTCCATTAAATATTGTTAGGTAATTTCGTCTTGCTTCGATCATATGGCATATGGTTTACCTTTTGCTTAATAGTGTCGTTCATCACCCAGCGTAGCAATGTTTGTTGGAATATTATGCTCTTTATATTATCAATTCTATCAGGTCGGTCTCCTTAATGAAAGGTGTTACTTCCTAATGAGAACCTATTTTACATCTGCTGACGGCAAGAACCGAGATATGAAATATTTAAGTCCTAGACTTCCTAGTCCGTGGCCAATGTTGGGCTAGGGTACTCTTCTATTCCGATAGTGATTGCCAATTCACCGCCTTCCCAGTTTGTTGCGAAATATTTAGAAAATCAAAGAGTCTAGCACAAAAATCATGGTGGTCCGAGAATGGAAAGAGATCACAAAATAATAAATTTGAATACATATAATAAATTTCAAATAAAAGAGACGCATTTGAGAAAGTGGTAAATCAGAAGGAAATTAATTTCATATGTATGACTTTGAGCACTTTCAAATTTGAGAGAAACGTACCAAACCTGTGGAAGTAAAAAATAATTCTTTGTTTATTTCTTTCCTTTCCTCTATCAGGTTTCTCTGGATACATATATCATCTGATGTTCATCTTCCTCTTCTAAATCGATCTCTTCAGCATTTTGTGTTCTACTAGTTACTATTTCTCACTAATTCTGACTTCTATAATTTTCATGTATGCCTTAAAGGCTCTGGATGCAAAGCAGATATATAGCTTCCGCTTTCACTTTCTTTTGTGCATAGGGACTATTAAGTTGTCTTTCCAATGTTTTGAGATCTTCTCCTCGTTCCAAGCTCCTTTGCATAATTCCAGGAGCTATTCTATTCTTCTTCCCCCATCCGTTTAATCATTTCTGGGTAGATTCCCTCTGCTTCGCTTGCTTTCCCTGTTTTGGTCTTCTAAAGCCCTTGCTCCAGTTCTCCCTTCGTTAATTCTGGTAGCTCCTCGTCTTCCTCCCTCTCTCGCGACTCAGTCTTTACATTCTCCTGTTCACATGTCTCTGCAACATTTACATTCCTGTGGTTCTGACCTTATCTATCACATCATTTATTTCTCTCCCCTTGTTTCCTCCCAATCTTCTAATCTTGCTCCAGAATAATCTGCTATTGCTGTCATACTGATTGTTTCAGTCTCTCCAAATGTTTCCAAACATAATTTATTTGCCTCTCTCACTCTTTTCTTTATAACATCTCTGTTTCCTACTTTCTGTTTAACCTATTCAGTCTTCGTTCTGCTATATCTCTTCCATGAATTCCTTGAATTTCTGGACTCCACCACTCAGTTCGTTTTCAGCTTTGGCGTGCTTCAGCAGTTTCGCACTTATCTCTTATGCTTTCCTGTGAGTCACCTGTTTGAGTAGTTCCCATTGGCCTTCCAAATTTCTGTCCTCTCGTTTTCCTTACATGTATCCTGAAAATTTTCCTTATGTACATCACGTATGAACTCTTAGAACTATTATTGAGACGATTCTTTAATTGTTTAATTTCAGTCCAACGATGCTATTTAATAAATAGCGAAACTTTATAACTATTGGTTTCAATTAATCACACCCTAACTGTACGTTGATGAGTTCAATTACGTTACATGAATTTTTATGCGTATTTTTAAAACCACAATTTTATATATAATCACTTAAACACGTTCGTTCAACGCTATGCCAACATATAAAAAAATATAACTCTCTCCGAAACCCCGAAGATATCATGTCAATTAATACCTCTTTTAAGTTGGCTGGGGCAATCTGTGGACATCAACTTAAAACTAAGGCATACGAAAAAGGGAACCACAAAAGGGAATATTAATAAGCAGTGTAAGGAACGTAGGAAAAATGACGTTGACACAAAAACAACAATTGCGCATTTTATTTTCAGTATGCCCCGTAGAACGACGTTATATAAATACGTGGGTTACCAACCAAATATTAATCATTTGTTTAATACTGAGGCAGGTGTCATATTATTACATTAGTTCTTATAAATGAAAAATATAAGCCAGGTGTAATTTTTATTTTACTATGAAAAACTATCAGTTATTAATATGAAGTAAGTAATTTGGCCTCCGGTTGTACTAACATCATATATTCGGTTGTCACGTGCCGAACCTCTTTAACGTCTTTATTCTTAATCTATACAGTAACCGATAGCGAACGAAAATTCTATACTCTAAGATGTCTTCAGTTATAAGTTATGATGTAGAATTTTCTTCTTGTCACCGAATGCATGGCGTAACACTATACTTTTTAAATGCATCTGAACTTCATTCTGGGACGTAGAATTATTGATTGAATAAACGTTCAGTCCTGCAGAGCAGTTTTAAGTGTATTTACAGAAAGAAAGACGTCAGAGTCCCTTTACTGCCGAACTAATGAATATCGTAAAATCAGGAAGCAATCAACCGTCTACAAGCGAAATGGAAAACCATGAAAACATGCAATCGATCTTCGCGGTAATAAAATATTATATATTGTTCGAAAATGCTGGTGATTGGAACCACATCAATTATTTTAAAAACCATGTTTGGTTGATATATCATAGTTTAGCAATGGTTTAGTTTTTAATATTTTTAAGCGTTTTTTTAATATCTGCAGTTTTCTTTATTTGCATAAAGCTCAATCGAAATGCAATGTATAGGAGTTCAGTATTCTCATAAAAACTAGCAGCAAAACTGCCGAAACAAAAGATCTGTAGACAAACTTTACTTTCATATTTGTTATTACTTAGTTTTGGCTAGGGTTCTTACTATACTACTGGCACCGTATGAAACCTCCCCTCTCCTCCTTCTGTTTCTAAAAGTTGCCTTACCGTTAGGACACAATGGACAAATAAAGATTTTTCGTAGGATCCATTCGTAGGTATGAGGAAGCATAATCAAGAGAGTAATAATTACAATGTCACATTTCCTACCTTCGTATTGAAAATGAAAAAGTAATTTCTTTTCCATCGATAAATTTCCCACTGGAATTGTGGTCGACCATCCGGCACGGTCTGCTACCGCAATATTTTATTTATAATATTTCCAATAATGTCACACCACATTACGATTTTGTCGAAGCTCATACAAACGTACATCGCTACGGTTTACTGTAACGGCTGCGATCAATTGGATAGTTGATGGAACGGTAAGGTGCGACACAGAAGCCGTGTAACGAGTCCATATAATAAATGTCTCGGATGTATGTCTCTAAAGGATTAAGTGCCAAGGGGCCCATAATTACGACCTTGAATGCCTTTTTACTAATGTACAAATAATTGTAATTCCTTATTCGCGTAATTTTGCGAACATAAACAGCAAAGAGGTATAATAAAGATGAAGATAACTACGTAGAGAAGAAGCATAACGGAGTACTTGGAACAAAAGGCAATCACCCAAAAATAAAAACTAGATAACCCAACTCGTATGGATATGTGGAGCGAAACGAACTATTAAAATAAATACTAGGCACAGGCTACCTGGTAGAGAGTGGAAAGCAAAAATAAAAAATCGGTCAGAACTTGAAGTAGGTAGTAAGAAATTTTCTAGAGAAAACGCAGATAGTACGCATTATTAAAGCTCGGATGTATAGGCAGAAAAAGGAGTTAAATAGGCACCTATAAAGACAGGAGCTTTGGATAAATAAGCAACTAAAATTGTAAATAGGCGAAAAAGTTAATATAAGAGAAACTTCTTTAAAGTCATTTAATGGTTTTAACTTGCACAATAGTGGTCACGAAGTTTATTCTTTTGCAACAGTATAATAAAACTTTTAATTCAGGGTTATTATATTGTTTTCAATTTTTTACTGGACTAATGTAATTAAATTATTATAATTTTTATTATTTTCAAACAGAATATAATATAACCTACCCTAAAAAATTAAATAAAGCTGAGAATATAATACAATACGTCTTATTCTATTTTCAAATTAACCCGTTTCACTTGAAATATCTATATTCCTATTATTATTATTATTATTCCTATTAACCTGTTATTAATTTTTTTCTAGATTTTAAAAGATTGTCTCTGATCGCTTAGTATTTTTAGTATGCAGAAAACCACGCTCCGCATCTACTAAAGTAATAGGCGCGTATATTATTGATAGATATATTTGGATCCATGGTTCCAAATTCATCCGAGAAAATGACTGTGAGACGTCGAAAAGTTTTAAATCTTTATTCTTTATTCTTTATCTCGGTATCTTTTTCAAATCTAATATTTTAGAAATGATTTTACCGATTGGCTTTTGAAGTTCTCCAATATTTACCCTTAACTTTTCTATTAATTCTATCGAATTAGACAATAGAAAGTTTTGTTTTTGAAGTTTTAAAACTGTATCAATAATTATTTTACAGTTGCTGTTAATATAGCTTTAACGTTGATTTATTTTCCATTATTTAAAGTCTTCAGTAGATTGCGCCATTCCATTCTTTATTTCATTAAATAACTTGAAATAAAACAAAGCAGGATGAAGCTGAGTGCCCCATCGCGAGATTATAGGCCTAGGAGGGAGGGGTACATGTAACAATAGATACATAAACTGATACTCTTAAAGGGGCCTTAATAACTTTTTCATGTTATTGATTTTTGATTTCTTCTGAGGCTATGTTTACTCACACATAACCCGAATTTGAAAGTTTCTTCTTCAGTTTCTTTGGATTTAACGGCTAGGGACTCCCTTATACTTAGCTGGACCATGTTATTAGAAATTTGTCTTTCATAATTTCTTTGATGAAGCGAAATTTATTGAACAGTGTTGACCTGCGTAGTATTTTTTGCTGCTGGAAACGTAAAGAAGTAAACCAAAATTAATAAATATTGAAACTTAATATTATTAACATATCTTACACCATTAGGGTAGAAATGATTCTGATAATATATATATATATATATATATATATATAATATTATTATTAACATATTGGTATTAATATATCTTACCAGTTTGCCACAAGGTTTACCATCACCATCGAGGCAAAGCTCAGGATTAGAGCGTATCCACGCGCAAAGTGGCATCTCCATGGCAACTTTTACTCTTTTCACTACTAGAATGAAGTACATAGTGTATTTCCATTCATCCGCAAACGATAAGGGAATTAACCAAACTGTCCATCATTCATAAATTTCAGAAAGTACAGATGGACAAGTCATAAAACAATCTACCTATTCATTTATCGACGAAATCCTTGAAAGATTATGATCTATAATCTCTCAAGGCTCACTATACCTCACCCTGCGATTATCTGAGGAGTGTTTCTTAAAAAGCATCGATTTGGATAACAAGATATGTTTCTATCTTCGTTATAGACTTTGAAACCATCCAACCGATGTGCCCTAAACCGCTTTCATTAGAAAGGCAATAATGCGAAGATGATTTTAGACCACTAAAATAATGCATTAGCCACATTCGGTCCATTCACGAAGTCGATTTTCGACTTCCCATACAAACATTTTAATTTAAGTTTAATTTCATACAGACTGTCAACACAAAAGCACTGATCTGTCATTCTCATCAGAAAATTTTATCATTTGTGGTTAGCGCGTCGGTCATGTCAAATAATCGAATTAGAAAATATTAAAAATCTCATAGATAGTAAAAACCAGCAATTTTGGCTCCGAAGAATGATGATGTCAACAAAATAAACCATCAAATTTAATTGAAGCTACCCGGTGAAGTTGTCACGTACAAATCGATTGACATATGTATGTAGTTGTAGATGAGGAACAAGCTGCCAACTTTCCAATAGAGTTTTTAACCCTTTGGAATCATCTGGACTACCACCACACGTCTTAACTTAACGAATTGCAATGATTTCAACCGATTTGCCCTTCGATTTCAAGCGATTAGTTTCCAGTGCGGCTGGCTGTCGCCATAACCATCAACAGCGTTCAAGGCCAATCGCTAAGTGTTGCTGCTTTGCACTTAGAAAATTCCTATTTTTTGCACGGCCAATTATATGTTGCTTGCTCCAGAGTTGGAACGCCGAAAAACTCAAAATATCGTTTAGGCGCTAGCATTAAGATAAAAAAGTTATTAAAGGGACACAATTTCCGTTTTTTCCCAACAAATAAACAAAATGTATTTCTTTTTTAGCCGCTAGTAAGCTATATTTGCTCTAAAATTTGTAAAATATGGCTTGGGATTTAGTGAAAGGCAATAATAGGCACTCCATGTTCCATGTGAAAAAGCAAAATAGGACAGAAAACAGATTCAATAGGCAAAATCCGAATTTCACTCATTACTTTCGTAATTAGCAGAACCTGATAGTACCTTTTCCACTTGCAGATTAGACTTTAAATAAATGGTAAGATTGCTTAATAAAATTATTAAAAATTTACCATCAAAAGAAAACCAATTAAAGTTTTCCTACCAGGACGAATTTCTCTCATCGAAAGACACTAATTGTAAGCATCTGAGTACTCTACGACTATTCTCTAAGACGAATGCTGCAATTTAACATGGGCTCTTTGCTTCTTATGCCACTAGACATACCACCGTACAAATGCACGTGGGGTTTACGATATTGGAAAAACACGTACGGTGGCATGATCGAACATATATCGATTGCGAACGTCGTACAGCGCGGAACATTTACTAAATTGCTTTTATAGCGTGAAATATGTGCGCCCATCGAGAGTTAAGATCCTGCACAATTTTTACCAGTTTTTCGCGTGAGAACATTGCGTTGTAAGATTTGCTAACAACGAAAAGGTACTTAACTGAATCGGACGGAAAAAAGAACCTCCTCTATAATGTGCTTCAATTTATCGGTGGACAAGTCGATTGTTCATATATGTCCGATGCACTTAGAGAAACGAAACAAGTTGGTCAGAAAGTTGCAGCTATTCTCCGTCTAGTTAATGGAATGTCGTCCATCGCTGAAGCAATTTTTCTTCGTTTATTGACGATGATGGAAAATAATTACTGCGGAAATGAAACCATTGCAAACACAGGAGGGAATTTATATCGAATAGTACCTAACCTTTGTATGTGCTTTTGTGATGGAGAAACTATGACAGCAGGAAGATACAAAATCAAAGCCAGCAGCGTGTTGATGTACTCAATAAATTCGAAGCTTTACAAACAACGAACAACCCATGACATGCAGTTACTAACGAAACCCTTTAATTTATTGTTAGGACTTCTTTCTTAGTTGACTGGATATGTGGAATCCAAGATTTCTAAAGTTAGTCTACTTTCGTGTTCAAAGCAGCTCTTCTGAACATAGCGCGAACAACAAAACTCTCCAAATATGTTAAGCGATGGACAAATCCGCCAGTGAAACACAGAAGGACGTAAATTATTACAAAAATAGAAAGACGGATTGTCTTTCTATTTTTGTAATAATTTATATTCGTATCTATTCCTTGGTGTTCCAATATTGACTTGTTGAGCGCGTAGTAAATTTTTGTAATCTTGCTTCCTCTATTTACTATTTTCCCATCCAATTTTTCAGTATTCGTATCACTAATATTGTTTTCACTGTATTTACTTCCGTTTTCACCTTTTCCATCCCTTCTCTCCGCAAGTTCAGCAGATTTTGCATGTTGCTCTTGGAATTTGGTATCAGTACCACATCCTCTGCGTAGAGGAAATCCATTACTTTCACCGATTCAAGATTTTTGGATCCTATAACGGTATTGAGCCTATCGCCCTTTTGCCTTATTCTCTTTCATATCTTGTCCATTATAATAATGAATTGTAGTGGGCTTAGGTTTTCTACTTGTTTTGTTCCTTTATTCATTTGGTAATCTTACGATACTTCCACGTCCTTGCATTCACCTCTCCATATGTAGATCGTACTGCTTGTATTAATTTTCTCGGTACTTTGGATTCTTCCACGCTTTTCCATATTTCCTCTCTTACTACTGTGTCAAAGGCTGCGATTATCACGAACAGCTCTTCTTCGTCTTCTCTCTTCCTTTCTATGAGTGTTTTCAATATGTACCTATATGTTGTCGTTAGTTTGTCTTCCTAGTCTAAATGTCGTTTGTGTGTGTTAAAGTTTTCCTTCTAGGTATTCTCTCAATCTTTTCTCTAATATCTTCGTATATAACCGATAACATGTTTGGACCAGACAGATTGCTGCATAGTTGCCACCTTGCCTCTGTTCAATTTTTTATGTACGGGCATTCTCAGATTTTTCTTGCAGCTTTAATAATGATCCACAACTATTCATTTCCTTTCTGTCCGAACCACTTGACCATCTCTGGTCTTTATCCTCTCCCACAGCTTTCCCTATTTTCATACTCGGTACTCGGCTTTCTCTGTCTCTTTCTTTATTTCGCTGCATTCATCGGATATTTCCTCCCCTCTTGTTTGCTCTGTACTCTGTGTTTCTTTAAATTTTTATGCGTAGTATTCGTTCCAGACGATTACTATTTCCTTTTTCCCGTCTTTATTTGGTTTCATTTATCTTGTATCCTCCTAATTTCTTTTTGATTTTTGTCCAAAGTATTCCATTGTTTATGGTATGTTCATTTACTCCCCTCCGGAATTCTATCCAGGGCTCTCTTTTTGCCCTCGTTACTGGTTCTTTCAGTTGTCGTCTCTCTCCACTGTATTTCTCTCGGTGTATTTTTGTATTTTTGACTGTAAGAGGGTTTTGCATCTTATTTTCTTTTGTTTTACCAAGTACTTAACTTCATCGTTCCACCATCGCGTTCTTTTTAGATGCTTTTCGTACTTTCCTCTTTGGTATATCGCTTCATCTTTTTTGCAATGAAGTTTCTTTGAGCTTCTTCCAGCTTTCCTCCATGTTCCATATATATTTTCCACTAATATGGGTACCTTATCTATCTTTTGTTGATATTTCTCTCGCATCTCTTTGTTTTTTAACTTGCACAGTGGTATTTTACTATATTCCCTTTTATCGCTTTTTTTTCAGATTATTTTTGTCTGGTATTTAGCTGTGGTTAATCTGGGGTTAGATCCTACATCTGCTTCGTTTCTTATTTAGATTTCTTGGCGTTTGAGCTAAGTCCTCTGAGATTACTATATAATCTATCAGGCTTTTAGCATTTCTTTGAAGTGCAACAAAAGTTTGCTTTTCTTCAATATTCTGGTCTCAGAATGTGCTCTCTGTTATTTCCATCACAACAATCGATCATTTTGATTCTATGCCTACTCCAACTTTGTTCTCTATAAATTCCCATGCGTCTTATTCCTCCACTTGTGTCTCTTCCTACTGTTGCATTTCAATCTCCCATGATAATCGTTTTCCCTCTTTCTTTTCTCGCCTCGTCTAATACTGTTTGGAGAAAATAGAATGGAATTCAAGTATTATATCTTCTGCGGTATCTTCTACTGAAACATATATTTGCATAATATAACATTACCTTTTTTCGAGTTGTAGTGCAGTTGCGTATTGTCATTGTACATGTCCATTTCTAAATTTATTTTATTCGCGATTTCTCTCACACTGTCTTTGATTTTTCTTCCTCTTCTTTGCTCACTTTTCCTGTTCGTGTAATGATTACTTTTTCTCTTCTGATTTATCTTTCTAGCATTTCTGTTTTCGTTCCTTGCATTTTTGTGGTAATTTAAGAATGAGATTTTCTCGTTTCTGTTTTCTTCCTTTAGTTTAATTAGTTTCCGCTGAAAATAATCAATTTTGTTTTCTGCTCTCTTGTTTTTCGCTGCACATCTTCCAGTCTGTATTAGTGTATTTTTATAGTGCCACTGATAAGATGTCAAGTCGACCTGTCGAAAACGAATGATCTGGGGCTGATTTATATGTAATTAAATTTGTGTCTCCGTTCACCCTTTTGTTTCTTTCCTGACGGTAGGTGGTGTGGAACTCTTAGCGGATTGACTCTGAGTCAATTCTCGTTTATACAGCACTGAACTAGCATTAGTTAATAGTTTATCAGTAATGATAACCCTAGGTCTAAATGCTTGCAGTACACCTAATCATAGGTAACCGAAATTGGACTGATTTAGAACCCAAGAAGTTGGTTTTTGTTACGGTGTGTTTCTTTTATTATCCAAAAGTGTTAACATATTACTACAATTTCTGGATTCTAGTATCTCTAAAATACCATATTTGGTCGTGTTTGCAGTCCCAATTTCAGCGGATGTGTTCCTGGAGTATCCACGAGGCGTTGAGCAGTGGGTACAATGCTTAGCAATCGAAAACGAAGCAGTTACATTTACTACAATCTTTTTCCATTTTACATTAATCCAGAGAATGACATGCTGGAAGAGTTATTCAAAAATTTGACAACCTCTGAGCTATCATGTTACATTACAGTCCTCAGAATAAAGTGATCGTCAGATCTTAATTCTTTTATTTTAATAAATACAAGTTCTTAGCCACCTAAACGGTATTAAAATAAGCTCATTGAAAGTACTTGAAATTAAATTGCTTCATTACAGCTTAATGGAGAGACTCCTAGGTAATATCCTTAAAATCTCCATTTCATTCTACAAACGACTTCTTATTAGACCAATCGCTTCTATTCTCCGAATTGGCGAAGAAATAAAGCAGATGGAGGAGGAGAAAAACGAAAGCGTTTGTGCTGACAACGTGTTACCGACATTATTCCCTACGTCTTTTTCTTCGTTGCCGAACCATCTGGGGCGAATCGACAAACACAATGATGGCAATAGATGATATCTTGTTATCAATAATCTGAATCGCGGTCCGAGCGTCTGCCGTTATCACCATTGTAAACGTTAAATTCCAGGGACGTACGTTTTGCGGTGACCATCGGAGCGCTGTTCTCGTTTCCACGCACGCTTGATTTACAAATAATCAGTTCGCCGATCTCGGGTCCGAGAAATATCTGTACTGACGATCGTCTTTCTTGTTCGATCTATTTGTGTGTGTATATTACTCTGTCTGTACGGGGATCTTCTTGTGTATATAAAAGATAAATGGGTAGACTGAACATGATTGAACGATGTGGTATACAGCTCTAAGTAAAATCAATCGTCTACATTGTTAGCGTTCTTTGATTATCTAAGATCTATGTGAAATCTATAACCAATTGAGAAACTGTAGTCTTATTTAAATATATATATATATGTGTATATATATATATATATATATGTATACAATTATAAATCATTTCAGAGTAACAATAAATAAAGCATTCCAAAAATTACCACCTTTTCTCCTCAGAGTAGAACTATGAGTCTAAGTCGGTTCCATTATACGTAGAGTGTTGATCAAGGGTCTGCCGTGGCGTATATGATTGTCTTTCTCTTAACTGGAAAGCTATTTCCTGCGATAGAAAAAGTATATGCGTAATGTTTTTATTTGCCCGGCTAACAAAGTTAAGCGCTGTACATTGAAAAGTAATCCTCCTTTACCTTTTAAAGAATGTATTCTCCATACGATCGATGTGCCTGGAATAAGTATTCTAAATCTTTTGTATACAGTATGAAATAAGTAAATAAAGTCTTTAGTAGGACTGTTAAGTTTCCAAATAGTAAGTAAAACTATAGAGAACAAATTTCCCATCCCCCACAGTTTCTTTGTTCATTAACATCAGGAACTCATCCGTTAGCTTATAGTATGTTTAGACTTTTGTGTCTATACGAAGGTACTTGGGCACTATATAGAAATGTTATGGAATCAATTAACGTGTTAGCTTTGTCGTTTCCCCTTAGCTATTGTACATAATCTGTCTCCGGATTGACTTCACTCTAGGTGTAATTGATAAAAAAATTTTTGACTTCGTGTTAACGTTTTGAGATACCGTCCTGCTTGATTTAGAAAGAATTTCAAGCACATTTTTACTTTTTCAAAATCAGGCGATTATAGGCCAGCGTCCTATTTATAGGACGGTTAGAAATATATCTTTTTTAGGCAACTAAATCTTGGATAATCTTAATAGAACTTTTGCTGCATATTACCCACACTAGAATAAATTGTATTGTATTGTTTTTCTGGTGATTTTCTGGAATAGCTTCTGAATGAGAGAACATTCAACTTGGCAACATTTTTTTCATTTACATCCAAATGAATATTCAATTAACAATTAACAATACGCATGGTCAATTTTGTTAATTTTTATATATCACTTTCTTTGAAAGATGTACATTTTAACACATAGTCGTGTATTTTCAAACTAGTTGTTTATAATGTGCAAGTTATCGTTTGCGAAAAAGCTGTCCTATAAATATGACGCTAACAATTAACGTTATCTAATTTCTGAGTGAGGAGTTGTGGATGTAAACGTTACGAAAAAACATAAACAAAAGGAAGAAGGAATATATCATATTTGTATGTTTTGGGAACTTCCCCTATTTCTCTCATCTATTTGTATAACATCAGTTCCTAAGTAAAAGTTCGTGCCACTAGTGTGTATTGTTGAATGATCCCTAAGCGTTTGAAAATAAATTCTGTTTACGGTAAGTAACAACATTTCCATTCTTATACTTACTTTTATTATGTTTTAAAACGTGGTTTGCTCTACATATATAAAATTCTAAATTTATTTTTCTCTTCAATGTCTCATTTTTTAAAATATTTGCAGATGTATCGGACAGTTTTTTTGTTACAAGGGCTACAAGATACTGTAAATGATTTTAACTTTATGGAAGCCGATGACGTAGATTTAGTAGTTTTACCACCAGATCTAGATTCACTCGCAGATGAAGATGAAGCGGATGATGATGCACTATTGCTGAGATAAACGACGCGACGTACGGACAGAAGTTGTCCATTTCAAATCATCGGATAATTTCAAAGACAAATGGTTCAAAGTTAGGACTCCGCTCAAAATGATCGATACAGATTTTGGAGCTTTTGAGGAAGCTTTATCAGTTGATGACATGAACGTAAAATAGTACGGGCACAATGGATTAAAACAATTTATTCGTGGGAAACCCATTCGGTTTGGTTATAATTTCTGGGCTCTTTGTGGAAATAGCGGATACTGCGATAATTTTGATTTATGTTCTGGTAAGACAATTTCAGCCAATGATTGCGAAGATTTAGCTTTGGGATACAACAGTAGTATTTGATATGTTAGACTGCATTTGTGATCCTCCGAGCCAGTGTATTTACTTTGATAATCTGTTTACTAGCGGAGATCTTCTGATAGATCTACAGACAACTTATACAGAATAACTTGTTTTCCTGTAGTTACAATGCAAGAATATGAAAGAAATACTGATTTAGGCGAAGTGAACCAATATTTGTAAAATTTTGCATAGAGTTATAATTTCATATTTGGCACAACTTCTCTCAATACCATATTGCTCTCTGCATCAACAGGAAATATTTTCTTCTCAATTGTTGTGACGGCCTTACTTTTAAGAAAGTAAAAATGCCCTTGAAATTCTATTCAGGCTTAAAATATATTTCAGCACATCGCCAGCAATCAAATTTTTATAGGATTTTCATCTAAGTGATAAATTTTTGACAGCTATGGTTTGACATGTGAATACATTCTGGCTGTCATATTTGATAGCGAAAATCTCAATGCAAACATCACTGTCAGCAGTCAATGTGTTAAAAGGTTATTTTATGTACTTTCTGGACTAGCGCTGGAACAGCCATTGTGAGGACAACGCGATACAGATAGCTCACCTAATAAATTTACGTTAAGTTTTTAGTTTTACATATATTATCGATATTTTTGCACATTTAATATAAGAATCGTTCCCAAATCATATCCATTGGAAGCCGATTGCCGCGGTTAATTCATAAGGATGGTTTACTTTAATAGTTTTCGGTGCTTGTACAGTGAACATCTTGTGTGATTAATGTTCAAATATAAAGTTGGTCAAACAAGAACTAGCTTTAAACAACAGTGTTAGAACATCAAATCCAGTCCAACTTGATTTTCCATCTTGCATATTTCTCCACATATTAATTTATTCTTGGTTTGCTTTCTGGTTTTCCCTATTAGCCCTTTTGTTTCTGTAATTTTCTGGTCATTTATGCACTCTATCTACCATACTAGTTACACGTCTTTACACTTATTCCATACCTTTGCCATTATTCTAGATTCGTACTAGGAAGAATATCTTCTTTGTATCGATATATTTTATATATCCACCCTCGTCATAGTGTATGGGTCATGAAACCAAAACTAATGAATACAAACAGGGAAAGCTGTTGTCGCATGTTTTCGAACTGCTTCTGACCAGTCGTGTGAGAAATAAATTCTGTGATGTCAATCACTTTACAGTGTGAAAATTGTAAATCTATAGTCGAGTTTCGACAGATTAAACTATTTTGGACAAAAAGTATATTTTAATTTCCGATTCATCAAACAAACACGCGATAGAGTATTAGGAAATGATTTAAGTTTAACTAAGGTTTGTAATCTAGTTTTGTTACGGTTTTCGTGTTTGCGGTGTTTACTCATATGAATACTAAATTATGGTAATATCCAAATTAAGATTAACAGATAGCAGTTTTATCTGCAAAAATATTGCGTACTACAAGTGTATCGCCCGTTATCACAAAATGTTACATTTGAAATTAACTTTATGCACCATGGACAAAGATGAATAACACAAGACAGAGCGACGTTCTCGTTTTATGTTGATTTCAGCACAATGTCAGCCATATAGTATATATAGGTATAGATCCGTAGGTCGAATATCCGATTTCGTTTTTCCGCTTCAACTGAGAGGTTATCGACAACGGTCCGATGTGTTTTTATCGGCGGTCGGAATTCTCCTCTTCGCAGGACTGAAACCAATAAAAGCTTCCATCATTGGAACACGAAACGACCTTATAAACATAAATCAGTCAGCTAATTTGACAGGTTTAAGCTGTGTAAAACGTATTCGACCGCAATTATTGCGCAAGATGCATTCTAAATATGCCGTCTTGTAATATAAAATGTACGACTAATGTAGCTGTGCATTATCTGGAACAAATACCTCTCTTGACACATCGTTCGAAAACAATATTAGTGTCGGAAATATAATATTAGTTCGCTGGCATGGTGAGTTTTAAATGACGATTCATACTCTTTATTCTAATGAAACATACTTAGTTTGTTCTGTTAGTCGCTTGAAGTTAAATGTATTTAGACAAAAAGCTACGTCATTAGTGCTTCAAGGAAATGAAGATACATAAAATTTGGATTGGTTTAAAAGCATTATTAAACTAATTCCTGGTATTGATCGTTAGAGCAAGAACCAGCTAAGTGAGGAACCTTTTAAATTTTATACCACAAACGAGGCGGAAAGGTATTTTATATGTATTATTTCATATCGTTGATGGTTTGCACAAATATGTAAAAGGTAACCGCAAAATCTTCACCAACTGCTATATCGGCAATGTAATTGAGTCCTACATAGATTCTATGTTACGCCAGCTTGCAAACGATGTATAGTAACTTAATAAGGGAAATATAAAACCTTGAATCTTTCTGTTCATTACACCTTAGGCCCCAAATGATGTACATAATTTGGGCGTAGTATGTAAACTTACACTCAACATTAGTCAATTAGGTGCAGTTTACGTAAAACAAGGATGATAGGTTGTATGTAATTTATTTTATAATTTGTGCTTTAAGTTCACATAGGTAAAGACTACTCGCTACTAACTTGCTTTTGTTAGTAAGATGCTACAAGTTTCAAATGAACTGAATTCGTTAACACAAATTACGAAATTGATTGCAATTATCATATTTTCAACGAAAAAGATTCCTATAATATTATTTCCCAAACGATAGCTACGCATGCTCCGTTTGAAAATTCAATTTAATTCACAATGAAACTAATACCTAAACACTTAGGTATTTGTTTTACTGTGAATTGAAGAAATCTTAGCAAGTAACGAATACATTCTAAGCATTGGTTTCTTCTTACTGTCTCCTTATAAAAGTAAAAGGTAACAGCAACAACGAAAAAGCCACATGTATCTGTGCAGATCTTATCGCTATTATTATCGGTTTATTGCCATAACTGTCGTTTTATAACCGCTGTCTGATTGAGAAATGTAACGAGTTAACAGTACACGATCATTATCCATCATATCTCCAATTTCAATCAATTTAGTTGATTGTTTTATTCGTAACAGGCATATATTATCTAAGAACAGTTTTCGAATAATATGTCTACATACTATGATTATAATTGTAATATTTAACGATATGATTGAAAGTCATGCTATAATTAATTGTGGATATCATGTACTTAAATGTCCAAATACTTTCACTATAAGAATGGAATTTGGTGGCTACATAGCGTGTGTCACTCACATCGAGGTTCCTTAACATCTTCATTTAGAAAAGAGATTTAAGTTACTTTATTATTTACCCGAAGATATATGGTCAAGATGTTCGTAGTTTCCTCCTCCAATAATTGACACCTCCGACGTTGAGCAAACAGTATTCATTCAGCTTTTGCCTAAACTCCTTTCTGACTTCTTATACCCACTGCTGTTATTTGGGAAAGTTATATATCGAGCCGCCTCTTTTATTTATTAGGTTAAACATTATTATAGTAGATATAGATATAGTAGTATAGATAGTATTTCATATAATTTAGATTATATGAAATACAGTCTGCTGAACTGAAACCTTCTTTTATTTGACCTAAAAGGTAGTACAACCAACCCAGAAGATAAGTATCTAAATAGGTCAGAAGACATGTGTACATGTTCTTGAGAAAGGCAACCTGTGTTAAAATACACTGCGCGTGATATGAATAGGGGTAACCGACAGTAACAAGATTTGTACAAGAGAACTAGGGAAGCTCTTCGGCAGATTATCGTAAAATTTGTTGAAAATCTATGGAATGCATTTACTGTTGCTATGAATACACTTCATATTGAGAAATATAGACTACGACCCAACTGAGTGTTAGAATTGCTGTTTATATTTTACAAGCAGCAGCGGAGCTTTAGGATAAGATTTGGAGACCCGCTGAATGTATAAAGAAAATTAAAACTAGATTTCGGGTTTCGCCTTCTGAACATTATGAAAGGAAACTAATATCGTCATCAATGTTGCAAATGGTTTCGTCGTGTAGTTTGCGTGGTGCCACTAGTAAGGGTGCAGAACAGCTTCTTGAAGCTCCAAAACTTGGAATCTCGATAGTACATCGTTCGCAGACGTATACTATAACGTATTCTAGAACTGGATGTTGTCAAGTTTTGCACTGTGGTGCAACTGTTTCCAATATAAAAATGCGTGATGAAACTAATGTCTTGATAAAACCACAATTACAGAACCACCATAGTGTGTGAGTGGCAATAGCTTTGAGAATAGAATTCAGGATTGTCAATTTTTTGTAGATTCGAAGAATATTAGAATAGGCTTTTTTCAATTCAATTACAGTGAAATTAGCACACACTCGATTGAGAGGAAAATAACTCCCAAAGTACTTTGCATTTTTTCAATGGCAATGACCAAAATCAAGGATTTGTCCAACTACTGTTATACAACAAGTTTGTTGGATGGGTGGATGGATCTCAAAGAAACAAAATCTCTCTGCAAGCTTCTCCCTTATCTTATTTCGAAGCATTCTTGGCAGGTACCCCAACCATCGAGCTCTAGGACTTCTTTCGATTTGTGTTGTGTTCAATTTTCTATACATATTTGTTCTGATACACCTTCCAACTGCTCACACCCACAACACTTTTTGTTATATATATTGTACTTTAAGCTATTTACTGTTTCTATAGCTCACATCCATATAGTGCAGCCACTGTTACCAATCCAATATGTTCGTATTTTAGCTTTTATAAATATGTGTTTTGATGTAAATATCAGATTGAGTGCTCTCATACTTCTTCCTCTCCTAAAAATGTATTTTTCGGTAAGTTTTCATTATCACTTTTAAGTACGCCAACGGAACTACACAGCTTCATCCTCACTCTTTACATGCACGCAGTTTCTTCTGTTCTAATCATCATGTATTCTGTATTTGTGCCATTTACTCTTTCAATTCAGAGGGTGTGGTTCCCCGGCCGTTACACTAAAACTCAATTGATTAGTATGCCTTGTAGGTAATCTAGTCCATAAGGTCGTGAAACTTGTACAAGTTGATTTTCAGATCGGACCATTATTGTTATATTGTCCCATATGCCAAAATATGATGCTTATACTCGCAAAGTGTTCTTTATTGTCTACTTGACATTCAGTTATAATTTACTTTTGGAAAACGGCATCCTGCTTTAGGCCTCGTTTACTTGAGAAGCTTCTGGCATTTGACCGTCTATTTTCGTTCTACTTCCGAACAGTCCAATTTCTAGAACATTCGAAATATTGCTCGTACATACATTTTCTAAACTGTTGTTACGATATCTAATAAATGCAAAAAGCTGAAAGAATTTAAATAATTCAAAGGCACAGCTGCATACTGTCAATAAAAATATCGAGATTTTGTTCTGGTGGCCTTTGAATTTTCCTATTTGTAATATTTTAACTATTGGTATTGAATCAAGTTTCTTGCAGCCATGTGTTGGCGAAACCTAAAACTTGAGAGCTTGTACTGATAAAAAAATTCTAGTTTGGCACCAGTATCGTACACAATATCTGCCCGTTCTAAATTTTGAATAAATTTGAATCGTTGTATAGTAACACCTCTGACCAAAATTGGTGATTGTAGATAATATTTTGCAAACCACTTTATAAGTTCAATATTCATATCTTGTAAATATGCACTGTAGTAATTGGTGTTATATTTTGTATATATATCTATCAAGTTGACCGAAGGTTAAAATTTTATTTGATCCAACTAGAATTTATTCTTCTGTTATTATTTTTTGAAGTATTTTCTATTTTTTTGCCTTTTCTTTTATTTCTTGAACTCGCATATTTTCTAATTCAATTTCTCGAAGAATTCACTCCTAATTCATAGAAATACATTCGTTCATTCTGTTCCCCTTTCAATTTTTTTTTTTTCAGCAATAATTATTGCTATAGTACAATCAATATATTTCCTAGTTCCACATTTGAGTCCTTCATTAGGCAGATTCTATGCCACTTTTTCTTCCTTCTCATTGAGTAATAGTAAATCGTAATTTTCATACATATTATACACACATTAGATGAACTATTATATACTATATGTAACTACGATATGGGATAAGTCGCAACTATTGACTATGTAGTGCAGATATATTATCCCGTCATATTTGGTGCAATAAGTATTGAAAATATAAAGAAACCCAGTGGAATGAGATGCTGGAGTTTATTTCCGTCATTACCACTTCATTTGGGAAGAATTCTTTATTGTGAGCGCGTGATATAATTTGTGGAATTATTTAGACAGACCCCTTTGCACGCTTTACAACTGATATGTACATACATTCAGCAAATAAGCTCTGGGAACAAGACGACAATGTAAATGACTGGAGAACACACGTTATACGGCAAGCAATAACATTCTGAGCGATAAATGTTCTTAGAGCTGCTTCCACAATCAATTGTTGCGGGCATACTGACGTTATACTTTGACTTAAATTAAGCATTCCTCCATAGAAGACAACACTCTCTCCCGCTGCTCCAAATAACGAGAGACGCGTGTGATCAAGAGCACTTTTGTATTTATCTTGTTAGGAAAGCACACTGGGACAGATTCAGTGGTGGTTGTAATTAATGCTGTGGCGGAACGCGATTCTTTGTGTAGATTTATTATGCCGAAGGCGGCCTTGATTAATCGATGTTGCCTGTGTTTGCCATTATTTGGTCGCAACTGATTGATTTGGGGGTTCCATGCCCATGAATTTTATTAGCCAAACGTCTGACATAATTTATACTAGATTGGTTTTGCTGGAGAACGGAGGAATTGTGAATTATCGGCAGTTAGTTTACCATCTCGACATCTCATGAGAAACAAACGCGTTTAAATGGGAATATTCTCAAAAGAAATTTAGAAGCTATTTTACTAAATTAACTGGATAGTGATTCTTGTAGGGTGGATGAAATAAATTTTACCAAAGTTGCAACAAAAATGTGTCTCAAGTAGGGTATTTAGTTAGGTAAGTGGGCTTTTACATTTTTAGGTTGTGAGCCGAATCTCTCTAAATATACAATTTTTATGTTACACATCTGCGTAATACTAAGCATTCATTTAATAATAAACAAAATTGATTTCTATTTTGTTTAGCTCCGATTTTCTTTAATATATTTTGGGATACTCTGCCGGTCACACTTGCACATAACATGCACGTAGAATTGCAAACAAGGTAGTTAAAAGATTAAGTCTTTTTAAGATGCTATCTCACTTCTTATAAATATAATAGGAATTCCCTTCCACATGCAGTGATTTTGTTAGAATTCCGTCTTCCATATGTTCCACATCAACAATATGATGTAGTAATTCATGATTACTGTATGATTATATGATTTATGTGTTTGTTGCACCTAAAGATAGAAAGGCTCATTGTCAGAACTAAGTAAGTAAGTATATGTTTCTTTTAATATCATAATATCAAAGGATTTTGTATAAGTTAATATAAGCAGAATAACAATACCGGGAGAATAATTGTTCTAGATACCAGGAAATGCAAACTTCTACCCGCCGATAACCTTGTCCTTTTCGAACCACAGATATGTCTATTTTATTGCTTTGGGTTATAGTCTCATACTTTCACATTCATAGTTTTTGAAGGTATTCATATCATCTTTATTTTCAGAAACTGTTTTTAGTGTTTCAAATGTAGCATTAATATGTTCAAGGAATTTTGAGCATGAGCTGCAACCTCTGTTCTGTCGGTAGCCTTTGTCTCGTTGTAGGCACGATGTTAGACCTTAAGCCTTGAATCACTTTGTAGCAGATGCAATATTTTGATTTGATAAAGAAGGTTGATATGATGATGATACTTCAACGGTTTGTCTTTAAAATTAGGAATTCATGGTTCGGTCCCTATTATTTCTTATGTCTGTTGTATTTGGAACGGTTGTTTTTGATCAAATGAAGTTGTGGTCACATTGTCTGTGGCTATTACTTTTGCTTTCCCCTTATATGCTTCTACCTAAACCTTTTGCCTGGGCTATTTATAACGGATAAAGTAGTCAAAAATTTTAACACACAGCTAACATATCACGACATTTGTATCTTACGTCACTAGTTACTCAGTTAACATGCTTATAGTTACGACATTCAACTATTCAATTAAGTTCAAGCTATAAATTTCCGGAGAAATTGAAATCGTTCTTATCGTGACTTCCGGCCTATGTTACATGCTAGAACAGTTTAGATCTTATTCTCGCTTCCGCTACTTTTTGCGCGACTCGTCTGTATGATGGCGAAACGACCCTCTTAGAGGCCCCCTTGCTTTACTTCTACATTTTGTGTCTTATGGTTTCCATTTTTCAACCTCAAAAGTTCACGGCATGATCTAAATATGTACGAAGAAATTGCTGCTGTAGTTTTAATAAGCGTCGCTTGGTGGCATTTTTTTGCTAAAATCTAGTCGACCTTACAATGTATGCCGTAGTAAAAATTTCCTTCCTGTTTGATGGTAGAAGCAATGAAAGGACGATAATGTTTTGTTCCACGGGTAGTTAAATGTAATTAAAAGAACTTAAACGTCACTTGTTAGAGGGATTTAGATTTGGAGTCGGCACTAGGATCACAAGTTGAACTTGAATCTGACGTGAAAAAAAAACAATTTGGATTCATACTGCTTTACTAGCTAGACGTAGCACTAATATCAGCTGATAAATTTAGTTGAAATGAGAGACAATTTACCTTTGTATTATATCTTAAATTGAGAGCTATCGCTTATGGATTGTAGCTTATTCTCTGGTTTTTTGAATGAAATCGATAAGGCCCGTTGCGCTATATCTAGTTACGAAGGTAGGTGCCATAAATTCTCAGCCTGACAGGCTTAAACACATACAAACGTATTCAAAATTCCGTTGCATCATACTTAGCTGTAGATACCTAACACCTAGATCCTGTATGTATTACGGGTCGCAGAGTAGTAGTTTTTAGTAGCTAGTCAGGCAACGTGACTAGTGCATGAAAACGTCGCAGCCAACAGAGTGCCACGCCATCATTAAATTTGTTACAAATTTATCCCCCTCATATTTGACACGTGGACAAAATATTTCCGTTTGGAGCAAGAATCTTTTGAATATGCTGAGCGCTCCGGTCGATCAACTGAGGATAATGCCTCAAAAAGTTGCAAATTATTTAAAACATTTTTCAAGCAAGAATTCTCCATGACCATTTTCATAAGATTAGTGCAAGATGGGTACCGGGTCTTCAGACGTAAGTGATTTATGAACACTAAGATTGTGAAACAGGTAAAATCAACAAACACAGAACTGTGTGGAGCAATGTATGATTCAATTATAATTTACAATTTTCAGAGAGTATTATTTTAACCACAATGTCTCGGCGACTTGATTTCTGTTTTTGGTGATAAAGTTCCAAATCGATTAACAGCATCTCATAGGAATGGCGAATTTTAACATTGATGCACCAGCTTTACCCGCGATCCCAGTATAGGTCAACCGAGGACATCCTCAAAGTGGTGCACCACTCCTCAAGAAGAAATGACATATCCTAGAAATGCGACATTATTAGGTATTTTAAGAACCAAACTTCAAAAGATTTGTTTACTTCTTAGCTCCTAACACAATGTTATATGTAGTATGCAACATACGAGATGATGCAATATTTAATATAATGGAAAGGAAAAACGTGGGTCGCGTCGATTGGCGTCGAAGAACTTTGAGTCGATTTAACAATGGAAGTGCAAAAAGCGATTGTAGCATCTTTAGTATACTTCTATGGACGCGAAAATAAACTTTAATCCACTGTTTCGGTGTTTTGTGTTATTTGTCACCAAAAGCGAGGCATATAGTTACAATTCCTTCATTTGATCGAAGAGCTATTGAGGAACATACCATACACTGTCTCTTTTCCAGAAATAATCGCCGCGGGTAATAGCCTAATCCAGAATGACGAATAATACTCCACCAGGACATTGTAGGTGCAGGTATAGCGCAATGAATAGATGATTGAAACTCTAGAACGGCTAAACACTTTTATGAAATACAGTTATTAGCTCCTTTCCTGTACTATCCTCCACCCAAATTCTTACGATCATACGCAAGTATCTCCGGCAGCCGGAAGATGCAACCAGTATCTTCAATAGGAATGTCAATTTTCACATTCCCAACCGGAGAATAGAATAATATTACATTAATGTTTAATTAGAGTGAATGCGGAGTAGGTATATACATATATGGTTCAGGAACGTTCTTGGACAAGCAATAAAGCACGTTCAATCTATTTGCTGTTTGCTTCTTATGATTATATGTGTTACTAGAACGTCAACCATCATACGCTGCAAGCAGTGTAGTCTTCTTCTCAAAAATTTAGATTGAAATTTCGTTGATATTTCGTTTATATTCCACTTAATTAACTTATGGGGTATCGTGTGTTTCAGTTGAAATGTATGTTTAAATATTGGAGATTTAGAAGTATTGGTAATGAATTTGCCAAATGAAGTTATCAGTTCACATATTGATTAATCCTCGCTGTGATGATAATGCCAGTATTGAAAGATTTAGAACAGTTAAGTCTTTGGAGGTTTCTCCGATTGAAAGTTAGTTACCTTTCCATAATTCTGCACGAAGATAACTGAGTATTGATGACCAAATGTAATTTGACTTTTGATCGTTGAAACTTTGCTGTGGCGGTAACCTTATGTTAGTGACAAGCTGTGGTAGAGACCAGGCAATATGTAAGCTAGCACTACCCTTTGCTCTTGTAACATAATGGTTTGCGTTAACTAAAATTTTATGAAGGAAACTACCACCATATCTTCTCTGATCGTCGGTACCTGATGCGCATTGGGGTCTCTGGAAGTAACTCAACATTGAAGACTATAAACCATAATACTTTAGACATCGTGCTTCTATGTAATTGGTTATATTGCAAGAATGGAGTTACGCTATCATTTTATATTCCATATAACTGCATCCTATAATTAACTTTCTAATTTTTAGAGTATCCAATATATAAAACCCAAGAAGTTATAAAGAAGAAGCAGACAATCTGCGAGGTAAATAACATTAAGCAAAATCATAAACCTATAATGTATTTACATGTGAATGTGATGCACAACACACAGAAGTATCATGAGATGTCGTTTATTATGAAATGGACTTGACTTGAGTATATCCGCAGGTTTTAGTAAGCAAATAAAGCACATTTTATGGATTACCTAACGGATTTCACTCTATACTGAAAATCTAACGCAAAACTTAGAGTTATGTAGAACTGCATAGAGCAGATTAGTCACTTTTCTTCAACTATTTGTATATAATAGAAAGCGTGCACCATGTAATATTTTATTCTAACGAAATTTCCAAATTTCAAATTCATTCCAGCAAGTTTATGTAGTTCGATACATGTCCGACAAGATCTTCATGTAATCGATTTGTACATTTGCTTTGGGGTATTAGCATAACAATGCCCGGAAGAAGCGTTCCGTCCGTATAGAAGCGGAAAGTGTTCCATACATCGTCCTATTTACCATTGAGTGTAGGAGGATTTAACGGACACAAGAGAATTGTGTATCTAACGTATTTTCTGATACGCTAACTTTGCTGTAACTTATTTGCACAAGCGCGTATATATAATGACGTGTGCGGGGTACTAATAGCCTGTCTCAATAAACTACTTCCGCATCCTTCCTGTGAATGAGTTACTTTTTACACCATAAGGGAGATCTATCATGATTTAAAATAAATATACAGTGGGTTCCCGATTATCCGACCTCTATGGATCCGATAATGTGACGGGCTAAACGACAAAGTCGAATAATAGGAAATAGTTAGGAGTCCGTTTTATCCGACGCCCAATACACAAATCTCGTTTAATCTTAATGCTGCTGCACCTGAGGGCGACCTGGGGCAATGATGTAATCGACGACGGACGTTGTAGTCTTAATTAACACCATTTACACACATAACAACATAACCGATCCATGATTTACATAGATATGGCTAGGTACAAACGTACAAATACTCGTACAAATGAAATGAGTTTTTATTTAAACGTAGACAAATAATCGTGCAAATATAACTGCATGAATGATCGAACAAGGACCAAAGACACCTGCATAAAACATACGTACATATGTATTACGTATGTTCATATTTAAATTCTGTTCTGTTCTATTTTTCTTCTATTTCAGCGCATTTATGTGCTGTTGTTGTTGTTGAGGCGGTCTCTCCACTTTTTAATGATTAAAGTGTCAACGCACATAAATTGTTTTTGTTGCTCTATATATTTCAATCTACAATCTACATCACTCTTTCCATCCACATGCGACATCTTATTTTCTATTACTAGCACCTCGCCATCACTGTCATCTTCGGCACTATTTTCGGGTGTATAAGTAACATTCCTTATAATTTGAGTGTCATCCAATATGTCATTTTCCAATTCACTATTTAACCAGTTGTTAACATCATCCATATCGGAACCAGTGATCTCTTCTAAGTCATTGAAAACGTTATTCCTGTCAACGTACGCGTTTTGTGCCTCCTTGCTTTCCGGGCATATTTCGGGCCAAAGTTTTCGCCAGGATGTGGTTATAGTGGAAGCTAGTAGTGGAAGTAGTATAGTGGAAACCACCCAGCATCCTGGTTTCTTCTTTGTTACTCTTAAAAAGGTTAGTCTGCACCACATAAGTGCTACCCTTAGGCTATCTACCCATATTTGGAAGTTTTTCTTTCGTCCGCTTTCTGATTGCAATTGATTTTGGTAGTTACGTTAAAATATTTTCCTAAGGAAAAAGGAGATCACTCAAGATTCAAGCATGAGAGATTTACTCGAGGTTCAAACACGAGAGATTTACTCGATATTTTATTAGAGAATCACACTCAACATTCGAAATTGAGAGTTATGCACTTTACCATTAAATTAGATATGCGACTTCGTGAAGCTGACCCTTTTCGATTCGATCAGTCATAGCTAGAACGCGAATTCGGTGCAAATCAGTCAGCGGTACAGCCCGTTGTTTCAGCTCTCTGTTTAGGTACTTTTCTGGCGCTAAACAGAGGGTGGCTCCGTGGGAAATTCCTACTGTTACTACCTTTGTCGTTGCCACTTCAGTTTACTTCAGTATCCACAAGGGCTTGTCCCGTTTTACACAATTTTTGCTTATTACTGCATTGACCAGCTTATTGATTCACACACCGAAACCAGTTGTTTTTACCTTTTTATTACATAACAGTAATTTTGGCAACACCTTTTAGTATAAGCTTTATGAACAAACTTCTTCGTTTTTCCTCTTATTTTTGCAGCATCTAATATAGTGTTTACGTTTTGTTTCTATTCTTCCCAGCTTTAGTAGCAAACTTCAGCATAACAACCCGCCCTCGTTTTTAATACGAGAAACTTTAGAAGCTATGAAGTGAACATAATAATACAAGGACTGCAACGCTAGAACCAGTAGAAGTAAAATTACTAACGTTGCTGGCAATTTCGCTCTGGAATTCAACGTGTGAGGATAGAGAGAACAATTACGAATGATATATAGAGAAAGCAATTAGTATTATACGGCCTTATCCAAAGGATGGGAGAACAAATGATACTAGAACAAGAGCAACATTGGATACCACAATTAAGACTAGAAACAGGAAGACCAAAGGAAACATGGATAGGGGGACCATGCGCGTAAGATATCTTGCAGAAGGTCAATTGAACAATAGGCAAGAATGGAAAATTAGGCATTGGATAGCGTAAGAAGACGTTCTGAACCGATAGGAAGAAGAAGAGTTGACCCCTGGATGCAAAAATTTATACATGTGCGTCACACTCGGCGACAATAGAAACAGCACTAAGAAATCAAATTCCTCGTATACTGCTGAATAAAAATGCAGGAAAAATGAGTGAAGAATGCCTTTCGACAATCAGGAATGCCTGAAAGCAAGAAAAAGAGTAATAAAGAGTAAATTTAATGACTTTAACACGACTATAAAGAAGAAATGCAAAGGTAGATATGGGATAAGGCATAGAAATATTCGGTAGGAGACGTAGTTCTCTACGTGACTGATTGCAACTAGAATTCAGTGTTACCCTTAAGATTATGTCCTGAAGAACAAGAGGGCGTTCGGGATCCCTAATACCGCATGCGCGACCACGAACATCCAAAGCATGCACTCTGCAGTACGTGCCCACCCAGCAAGTCTTTTGGGTTGATAAGTGCAAAGTATAGTATAATTAATTTATGGTGCCAGTGTATGTGTGTCTTTACCATTTTAGACATTCGTGAATAGTAACATTGGTAACTTCTAGGAGCCAAACATTACCTGAAACTGTATATTCAATCATCGAAATTTCAGGTTCAGACATTTGGGCGTGGACTGTTTAATTCTACAATAAATAACGAAGCATCGATTTTCTTGTGATTTACAGATAAGTTGTTGCCGCCCAACCATTGTTTGGCAGCTTACATGTACAAACTCCTTCGTTGCTGAATTGATTAAATTGATTCAATAGAATTGACAATCAACAGGAAAGTGATGTGGGCCGCATGACTTAAAATCAGTAAAGCGTGATCCGTCGAGAGGCAAGTGGCATTAGAGGTATCCTCCAATTAAATAAGCATTCATCAAAGCAATAATATACACTGTAGAGCAATCTTGTCATTATAATTTAAAGAAGCCGTTTCCTTTTTTTGGGAAAAGGATGTGACAAGTCAGGTTAACGCTTTGCCCCTTATCTCATGTAATTCCTATTTTAATAATAATTAATAATCTAGACTGCCCAATCTTTTAGAAAGATCTAAGAGGATATTTGTGATAATTTTCTTCGTTTTGATTGAGAACTGTTTAACAACCTCGAAAGGAATCGTTCCTATATTCTTATCTTTGAGACCATCGTGTTGATGACTGTAGATTAAAATGTTTCCAAACAAATTTTATTAAATGCAGCCTTTTCTAGAAATCTAAGAAGCTTAGAAATTCTAAAATCAGAACTAAGGCATCCTTCGAAAAGCACTAATGATGCACCAATGAAGTTCCTCAACATATGAAATAAAGAGAACTTGACAATATTCACAATAATATTGGAAAGAAAATGGAAGGATAGTAATGTACCAACGTAACGGTTATAATGAGCGTTCATATCCTTACATAAGTACATCACCTAGCAGTAGATCGGTTTACGATTAAGGAAAAGGCGTTACATGCACCGAGATGAAGTAAATTTTGAGATCGGTTTGTAATTGGAGATATCCATCAGTTGCATCTGTGGACAGGCGCTGTGAGTACCATTTCGGATTTATGCGAACGTTGGCGATAGAATGTCAGTAATGAAGCCAATTATGGTGTGTATAATCTCCTCATACTCTAATGAGCACGGACGGCTGTAAACTTTATTACTCCTTTTGCAACAAGCCATGATTTCGAACTTATTCGTTACATTGGTTGCACTATATTAACTGGCATTGTAATTCTTAATATGTAGTTTTCAAGTGATAAAAGCTACTACTAGGAAACTAGGATACCAACGAATTACTTTAGGATTAACTACTTGTAATATATATGTAGCTTTTCGGCAAATTATTTTATTCAAATTCGTTGAATTTCCACAAACCATTCTGGACACGAATTTGGTGTCGATAGATCTGGTGGAATTTAGTGCAATCGTGTTCGACCTAGATGGGCGCATATAACCGCCTCGTATCATAAATTCATTTTTAATATGAACTCAAAATAGAATGTATATCTGAATTGATAAAATACCGGAATTTAATTGAATCCCGGCAACGGCGTTCGTGATATGCTAGTAATTATTTCCGCTTCAAATATGGCGTGAAGCTCGTTAGCTTAGTTAGCATTATAATATTACGACTGAACATTTCGTCCTGTATACATGTATGTGTCCTATATGCATATGTGTACATATTTACGAACTTATTTATATGGAAATGGCATGAGCATCGCGCATATAAGAAGATGCGCATTCGGATAACATTTTCCACCACAGAATTGTACCAGGCGTAAATACAAACCCTCTCTTTGATTTAGTATGGCATTCGGATTTAGTACACACCATCCAGCATTTTTATGATAAATTACTTTAATTGAAATAGTGCTGTGTGAGCAGTCATACAATTCAATTTCGTTTAACGTTATTTTTCGATAAATTTAGAATAAAATTAAATTTGCTGTTCTGTTTCGTTTTCCATTTAGTGATTACCATACACGCTATACTCATTGTGAGCTGGATCAATAGCTTCTTATTTATGTACCCCATTCAAATGTTACAGGAACACAATTATACTATCTGATATAAAAATTGCAGAACTCATCAGGCGTTGAAAATTTCTAATGAGTTTGGCAGAAACCACTAACTACTGTGAAATAATAAATCATTAATATTTGAAGGACAATATAAGGTGCTTCATTATTTTAATAACGTGTTGCGACACATCGCTTATTTCGCACTTAGCTCGAAATAAGCTTGATGTATTACATCGAGAGCAATCTGTATTCCCCGGAAATATCACATGAGGTCCCACACAATATTCTATGTGGAAAAATTCACATACTCCTTGTAATGTGAAGACGTTAACTGTCTTGTTAAATCAGAGAGTTTGCCAGGGTTTGAAAGAGTCGAAGGGCATTGAGCGGTCGTAATACCTCGAATAAGATAGATCTGCAAAAAGATAATAGAGCCCCATACGATCACCCACGCAGTGCTATGTACCAACCTTTCGACTTAAAATTGTTACGCCTTTCTCTATGTGTTTCCCTTATCTCCCTTCAGGTCTCGTAGGTTTCCAAATCCAGCTTTCATTTAACACCAGAGATAATGCAACTCCATGTTCCACTAAAGTCTCCTTCTCCACCGAAGTAAACATTGGTACTGGTGTAAAGTCGTAAAGGGAATGACTGGATGTGGTTTGTAGGAATGCAAGCCGAAAGATTTAATTTGGCGGTAACCTTTTATCAGCACTAGAATTGGTTAGCGAAAAACGGACTCTAATAGTCAGCAGTCTCGGAAGACGAACCAGTTATTAAACACCAGAGTCTCTTCATCGACTTTCTTTCAAACCACTTCCGACAAACTGTAATTATCGTAGTGTGCCTTTACATCATCCAATAATTCGACGTATTTCTAAATCACCTATTTGGCTATAATTCACACGGTGTCTTATACCGTAACGGTTAACTAAACTGGCAGGCAAAAGATCTGAAAATAATTTACAATAAGCTATGCAAAATCACGTTATGAAATTGCTAAATTGGTTAAGGATCACTTAAACTACGTCTACATGATCAAATATACCTAAATTTTGATCATATATTCGTTGCTACATACTTATTTTCACACAGGATGTTCCGTAAGGTCGTAAACCCAAAAAAGACGAGCAACGGTGTTCTTAGACTCCCAAAATTACAGAATATACGGGACACAGCCTTTAGTAAGCAGGTGGCTGACGGATTTTCTCCGATAAGATCTGTTAGCAAGCAAAAGCGGCTGTGTTAGCACAGCGTTGGATGTGGGATAAAGGTTAAGTTCACGATAAAGGTTACAAAAACGCTGACGGGTAGTACAATTAAAATATGACCGACATCTGGTAAATATGATGAATAGGCGTTTCTACACCGGTGAAGATAACAACTGAATTAAACATACGCCTGTTCGTACAGTTACCTAAATGGTTTACTTTCGCCCACCCTTACGAATGTCCTGATTCATTCGCCAGGCTTGAAAGAATTTTGTTAAACAGACAAACGAAGAAACCGCAAATAGGATCTAACAAGTTCGACAATTTCTGAATAAAAGGAAAGTGTATAAACAAAAGAATAAAAAGAGGTAACCCAAACAAGAACCAGGTAAATAACAAGCAAAATCAATTACGTAACAATAGTGTTTCGGGACAGAGTAAACAACTCTGTTTAATCGACCAATAATAAATTTCGAAGTTAAATGTGAATTTCTAAACAAAAAACAAAAAAAAAATAACAGTGAACTTACAGACAAATTCAAAACAAGTAAAGAGAAGTTAAATAAGTAAAATTAATAGCAACGTTAAGAGCAGCTTCACGACAGATCGTTACAACAAAATGTACGAGTGGGTCACGAACATATTAATTAGAAAATGATTGAGGTCAAAATTTGACTCTTGGGGCGTAAAATTCACGACGTACTACACACATAGACGCACGAGAGGAGTCACCTGTACAGCTTATGAAAAGAAACTGGTAGTACTCTTGAAGGGATAGATTGGAGGAGTCCTACCTTACTCTGGAGTTATAAACTCAACACGTGAGCGTTGATTACACCCGATTTAGCGTCGCAGGTGGGCATCTAGGTATTTCGTCAGTCTATCAAAATTCAGCAGGAAACTCTCGAAGAGTCGAAAAATCTAAGTTTCACTACTGGCTTTATAGCAAATTGTAAGTATACGAACGAAGTGTTTCTGTTATCCGACTTAACCAAAGTCTAAAGGTAACTATTTATTCGTAACGACTACGAATTAGCGCAACTACAAACCACGATACAAAGATGCCAAATCGATGATAAAAAATGACTCGCGGTTTAACGGCGTCGTTTATTTGTACGTTACTCTCTCTTCCCAAGTTTCAACTGATAAGCCCCGATCGATGAAACCTGGGGCAACGGTGAAGCGAAATAGCAAAACCAACAAATATAATAACAATAATAATAATAACCATCGGAAGTACATTCGAACTCAAGAGTATTTAAGAAGAAAATAAAAATAATAACATTGGAAAAATACCGAAAGCAAAATCTGAACTGTAACCTGCTTTCCAATGCTTAAAAATTTCTGCCAAGTTTAATCAACAAATTGCAATACCTTTTAGGTGGCACAATTTCTATAAAATAGAAAAGTAAATATTATGTATAGATTACGACACTGCTTATTTCTAACACATATTCTTACTGTTTAACCCAACGAACATCTTCAATAAAGTCGATCGTAGTAGATAATTGCGACTTTTTCCTCCTTTGATACAAACATGTTCTGAAGGGAGAACTATCAAGAAGAGGGTAATTTCAGCAAAATTTAGAAAAATCACAGGAGACACGGTTAACAACCAAAATTGGAATTTAAAGGTAGCAGTGCATGAGGAGAAGTTAGGTAAAGCAGACAAACCCTTGACTTCAGCTCATATTTTCTAAAAGTAGGCAACTTCTGGTTATTGTACTGAGAATTCAGTTAATTTCTTAAACAAAATTGCATCGGTCTAGCTTTTAATTAATGATATAAAAAGCATAAATTACAACAAATTATATTTATAAATTTTGAGAAATATTTAACATAAAATCAAGATAATTACCTAGTGTTGTGTGTGTGTGAGTGTCATTTCTTGTGCTCGATGATAGTTCTTCCTATGTCTCCTCCCCTAACTCCTTTTCTCGGTGCAGCTCTATTTTCTATGGATTCTCCCCTCTCTTAACTTCTTTTTCTGTGTGGATCTATTTTCTATGGATTCTTCCTTTTCTTAAATTCTTTCATCTCCGGTGTGCTGAGGTTCTTTTATTCACTGGTACTTCTTCTTTAAACCCTTTTATTTGAAATATATTTATAGACTTATTTATTGACTTATCTATCTTGTCCAATTTTTCATCGTTAACCAAACAAACGTTTTATTTATTTTTGGAAACCAGGACTACACTACATTATTTCTCCGTTGTCCACGAAAGGAAAACTTTAATACTCCGTGACTCCAGTTCATCCAGGCATATCGTTGTTATAGAAACCTGTATTGAATGTCGATGTATCCTCGGTTATTTCCAGTAATTAATGAGTTCTTGTAATGTGCAAGTTTTGTGTGTATGTGTCTGAATGTTTACAATGGCTTTCTATTTTATTCGATGCTTTTTATAATAATTAATAATTTTATGTCTAGTTACTTTTGTTTCTCCTATTAAACGTTTCTGGCTGGAGTTAAAATAACAAGCTACGGGTGGGTAATAAAATGCTCAAAAGGTGGTGGGATTATAAATAGAGCCTCAAAATAAACCGAATATCAATTGAAGACCATAACCCCAACATTAACTGTGAATTTTGATATACTGAATTGTAATAAAAGATGAATTTTCTAATGGTAATTAACCATTCGAGTATTACTATACTACATTACATACAGGATGACAGAGAGACTGGAGATTTAGAATATTAATAAATGTTTATTATCTGTTTATTTGTGTTATTTAACAGTAAATTGCATGCACATTAAAAATATTTACAAATAAAATATTTTCTTGAGATGACGTCTTGCAGGTGATACTTATTTCTGCCAAGACATTCTGCAGCATGCTATTGAAATGGTATGTAGATTTTCTGGAGAATGTTATCTAAATTCATGCTTTAAGTGAACTAGCTCCATTTTGTTGACAGCCGGTGCTATTAGTAATCAGTGGAAATGGCTGTAGCATTTGTAGAATAAACGTTTTCAGCATGATGACATTTTAATCGGACGTGATCGTAGCCGCTATGGCATTCTTGTTGTCAAAAAGGGAGGAGCCTATAGTGGATACTAAAGCAGGAATTTGTGAATATAAGAGAGGAAAAAGTGTTGATGTGAGCTTTTGCGACTGTATTCCAGGGCGAGCTGATTGTCCCAACGGCAATATTAATATAGAGATGCAAACAAGAAATGATTTCTGTATCAAGAAGGACAGCCAGGCAGATCTCTGAGTACTTCAAAACGTATCAATACTGTCAACAACACGCTAGGAGAACATAAGTGTACTGGTGCGTTTAGCAGAACGCAAATAGGGTGAATCTATGTTGAACACCAGACGACAGAAGCATACAAGGAAATATAGAGGCGAATCTTCTAATAAGGGAAAGGGCAAAGGGGAATTTTGTTGGATCTGAATATACATACATATGCAGTTCTTTATCAAACTATATGGATTGAAGGGAGAAACTTGCTGAATGAGCAGGATGCTAAATAGTTGAGACCGCCACCGTAGGTAGCATTGAATGCTCATTGAAGGATCCCGAATGTAGTATATGTTTGTTGCGAATGAGTAGGAACCAACTTAGAGAGGGAGTGCACTTGCAGCGTAAGAAAGATCTGCTCACCGTAAGAATACCAAAAGATACTGTCTGCTGGGCCTATTGTGAGGAAGGTGAAACTTCGTAACATGTGTGCAGTGTTAGACTTAGACACTTTATATTTTGCTTCTTGTAATCAGACGATGTAGAAAGAATTACATAAAAAGCCAATGAGCTTCACTGCAGTGGGCCATCAACTGCACATCGGAGAATTAAAAAAGCCACAAACATTCCCACTTTCATTTTGTTTAGTACATATCGTCAATCTCTGATTTTAGTTTGCAATTGCGCAACATTTGCCCTGCAAAGACTTACATACGCGTTCATTCTTCTCACAATCGATGCAGTTTTGAAAGCTGTTTATTTATTGGAAGCAATATGTTTCCGCACCCTTATAAATGAGCAGTGATAGTGAGTCCAGTATTCGTTAGTGGTGATAATTCTGTACATAGGTCATTTTAAATGGTAAAATGAAGTGAGGCGAGATATTTATGCAAAAATATTTGTAACAAATGAGGGGTTAAAACAGGGTATGGGAACGAAATATTCTTTCTTAAATTCAGAAATCTTGTAGATAAAAAAAAATTTCCTCCCAAATTAATTAAAACATAAGTCAATCAATGCCTTTATTTCTCTGCTTTTGAGCTTTTACTGTCTTTGGGCGTTTGACTGTTTGATGTTACCACGTCATGTTGTTTTCAAACGTAAACCGCAAGTCGGACGAAAAAATTACTAGAGGCGTATTAATAATAAGCCAGACAAAAATTTTGACATACAAAGCTGTACGTGCGATCCGTTTGTTTTTTTTTTTCCTTTTTTTAGCAAAAACAGATAACACACCAACGCTCAAGCGGGAGCACTAAACGCGACGGTGTCCATAGAAAAATGTTAACCTACCCGTGCGACATCTGGGTCAGACTCGCAAATAATCCCTCATGTTCAGAGATTTTGCTGATCTGTCAGAGAATGGTGGACGCCGAATTTGAATATGTCGGTAATATTTTACGAGCGATTTTTGCCATTTTTCGACCCGATCCGGAACAAAATGAACTTTAAATTTATGCATTAAATTCATATCTACTTACGACCTTTTTCAATGAATTATTCTTTCGGTAACACGTTCTGGCGCTGAAATATCAACCTAATAATGCCATATTCGTAGATAGGCCATTCTTTCGAGCATCCACTTTATTTTTTAACGCGGTATAATAATGGCGGTCATTCGTATTCCGATATTTGAATATTGATAAAATATTTTTGTCGGATATTCTTAATTGGACGCCGATTATCACAATACAAATCTTGTATATGCTAAACCAGAAATCCGTAGGTTATTTTGCTAAATTAACTAATTGATGAAAGGTCAATTCTACTAATATCTTTAAATTTTGTAAACTCCAGGAGAGACTACCTAAGCCGCTTCCAGTAGCAATTAACTAGATTGCTGTCCAAGGCGACATCCTTCTCCAAAAGTTAAAATAATATGGCATTAGAGAAGTAGCTAATGCGCTTCTTAGAAGATACCTAACCGGCAATAAACAGCAGATCAATAAAGAATCAGCAATTCTGGAAACAGATATCGGAATACCCGAGGAATCGACAGCGAGACCTTTACTTCTTCTCTGTTGTCTCAATATAAGCTGTTCGAAAATTCCTGTAATATGCAAAAGAAACGTACTATTTTTCATGGATCCATATAAATTATACATGAAAAATGCTGCCTAACTAGCGATAGCAGAAACTCACCAATGGCTTCAGAACGAAAATCTGAAAATTAATGCCTCGCAGATTCGGATTATACCCTTTTCAAACAACATAATGGCGAACGTAGCGACAAAAATTCCGGGGTCTAATGGTAACAATAACTTGACATGTAATGACCATGTGCATAATATCTTGTCTTAATTATCAAAACCCATTCCAAGAACCCGATAGGTTGCTAACGGAGTAGCTCACGCTATACAGTCTGATTGATTTCGTAGTAGAGCAACGGATTTTGGGTATGGGGTCTTATGGGTCAGCAACACCGCGAAGGGTTCTACTGGTACAGAAACAGGCCGTTAGAACTGTCAAGGACTTTAGCGCTGGAACTAGCTGCAGGGGCCCACTCAGTCAACTTAAATTTCTTATCATTGCACACTGTTCTATATTGGCCTTTCCGAAATAAATGTCCCACTACGAGAATTTCCTAATTCGCAGACATAGACCAATTTATAATACTCACAGAAACACTATTCCCTTGAGTCCACACCACACCCAGTTGACTGCATTCTACGTGCATGCAAGTCTAATCTAATCTTTATTTTCCTACGTTCGACGCGTATATACTTCGTGTGAAATAAAAAGTTACCAGTCGATATAAGAACTCAAAATTGGAGTAAGTTCTAATACAGATGCCATTTAGTGGTACGTTTTCCTTATATTACCAGCAAATCTATTAACAATAAAAAAGGAAATAGGTTTAATACTTTGGTATAGAGATTATTTCCCGTGCAATGTATTACTGCTTATAACATGAGTTACTAGTGCTCGACCTGCAAAATATCATCTGTTGTGTTACCTTACTCAATTTCCGAATTCTTTTTTTCTTTAATTATTCTCGTTTGCAAGCTTTATGTTTTGTTTGGCATTATTTAAGCCACCAATAACAATATCTATTTCAACTGTGAACTTTTAATTTGTTATCCAATAAAAACCTAATCCTTATCGCTCGTATCGACGTGTATACTCATCACCGCTTGATTTTAATTACACCTATCGCGAGGAATTTTTAAAATTAAATTCCGCAGTTAACTGGTTAACCCCGCACAAATCAGTACCAAGTTGTACACTCCAAAGCATTATAACCACTTTCCGCATAATATAAGATGCATGAATCGGCAAGCCTTGAAAGAAGCAGTAAGAACCAAGACAGTTTTACTACGTCATCTCAAACGCAATGTTGAAATTACAACGCATACTAGGTGCGAATTTGCTGGAATAAGTAATATAATTCGTGACACACAATGCTTTCAAATTTCATATTTCAATTATCTTATATGATAGAGATCTACCACTAATAGGTCAATAAAACAAGGCTGGTTTGAGCGATAGTTATATTTTCAGAACGTTTGTAAACGTTCTGAAAATATAACTATCGCTCAAACCAGCCTTGTTTTATTGACCTATTAGTGGTAGATCTCTATCATATAAGATAAGTATAAAAGGTCACGAAATATATATATATATACATTTAATATATTTCAATTATCAACTAAATCACAGGAGATAACATATTCCCAATCCTTTCTAAATGAGTATATATGTAGTATATTGAATATCAAAGTTGTAATTGTCAATGCCACATATGTGCATACATACATAAAATTACAATTTCAATGACCACGCAAACAGATAATTAATTTAATTTATTTATTTAGATATTGTGCATACGTTTGTGGGAGTATCTATGTATATATTTATACATATGCTTCTATGATGCCATCTAAATTCTGCTTTGTTCATGCCAGTGGTGTTGGCAAACGAATAGTGCATATTTGCCTTGCTGAAGCTTTCTATCATTGGAACTTTCCTGTACTTACAACTGAGCTTATAATGAACATAGCACCTTTAAAATATGTATATTTATAATCGTGATAGGGATATGCAATGCAGTCATAAAGAAACATCGAGCTTAAATTCGTTGTTGCATTATTTCTATTCTGCACGTGCCGCTGCAGATCTATAAAGGTATCCTTGTTGCAAACGTCGAAATAAACCTAGAACGTGCATTCACATCCGTGAGTATTTTTACGTCTAGTTGCATGTTATGTTTTATGCATTCATACATGGCAAAGGAAGCGTCTTGCCTTAGATGACGGAATAAAATAAACAAGTAGTAAACCTAAGAAAACGCACATTCTTCCACATTTCGTTAATAGCAGTTCAATGCAGGACAAGATTTCTATCCAATTTGGATAGTATCTACTCCTAATCCGAAAATAACCTTATTTGCACTAGATTATAGAAAGGCTAAATTTCACTGTAAGTCTCTTCCAAATAATTTACATCCTTTCCCAGATTTTCATGACATCTACATCGAAGCTACCTCAACCACTTACGCCTTTGTAGGTTGATAGAAAGAGTAATTTTCCAAGCATCATTAGCGTATTAAATATAAAACAATAAAACATCGTAATTAGCAAAACGTAACAAACAACTATTATTAAACGTGCATTTTCAAAACGAACTCCCTCTCTCGTCCTAAAATTCAGCTTAATGTTGTTTTTGAAACTGAAGATGGAAAGCAAACAAAAATAGCCAACAGGCACTTCATTGCATTTTACACTTCCGCAAGAAAACTTTTCGAATTTGTCTTTCCACTCGTATCCCAGAAAATGATTATTAGAGCATGGGCTCACGGTATTCGAAACTGAAAAAAAAAGAAGTTTCCCAAACACGTGGGATATCGATGAAAGAGAGACAGTTGATTACTAGAGTTGCTCAATTTGCGCCAATAGTACTACAACTATCTGAAATTGTATTCGTATAGCGCAATGTTACTGTTCTAGTACAGTCGTTGCAGATAATTGTGCAACTATTGGCGCAAATTGAGCAACGTGCCATATTACAGGATGTTATCACTGATGCACTATAGAGCTTCATTAAGAAAAACGAAGAAAACATTAAAAGTTGTAGAAGAAGGGATATTTGAATACTAAAACAAACGTACAGTCGTTACTGATTGCATCCTACCAACGAATAGGTTCTGAATTTCTAATTAATATGGGCACGTGAGATTATCTAATTTACTCTTTCTAATAAATTAATTAAGTAAATCACTAATAGGAATGTTTAAGTGTGTAAACAAATTTAATTAAAGAAATATCATTCTCGTAAGTATTAAGGTAACTAATCTAAATATTCTATAGACGAAAAGAACTGTCATTAGTACCTCGTGCACACAATTATTTCGGACAAACGCTTGTAGCAATAAGTACGTGTATACGTTAGATGCATAATTCTCTTGTGTCACTTAAATCCTCCTACGCTCCATGGTAAATAACACCATGTATAGAACACTTTTCGCTTCTGTACGGATGAAACGTTTCTTCCGAGCATTGTTATGCTAATACGCAACAGAAAATGTACAAATAGATTAGATGGGGCCCTCGCCAGACATGTATCGAACTACGAACCCAAGCTTGCTGGAATGGATTCGTGTACGGGAAGTGGGAATAAAATGTTACGAGGTGTATGTTTTCTGTTTCATGCCATTAGTCTAAAGAAAATACATAGCCTGATGCTATATCCAGTTTTCTATAATCTTGAATCTTACGTTTGATTTCAGTGTACAAAGTAACACATCTATGAAGTTTCCAAATGCGTTTTCATTAGTCAAGGAAGACATTACACCTACTTAACAAACACGTGATAATGCAGAAAAGTTAATGATACTTTCATGCGTTGTGTATTGTGTAATGTTATAATGATAGATGTAATTAATATATTTATACAGGTTTTGTCAAATTTATTTATAAATTTATCAGAGGTAAAAGTAAATTAATGGGTATAAAGGAAAAAGGAAATAATTTAAAAAATGGCCCAATTAAAGTGTAGTTTTAGAATCACTGTAATATACATTGTGGAATGATATTTAAACGACGCGCGGATTTTGAAACTCTCCGCATATGATCCATGAATGGAAAGAAAACATCTCTTATCAAAAGGAACACTTCATCGTGCTTGACATATGGCCAGGATTTTACAAGCATTTATATTTCTTTCTCTAGATTGTAAACATTTTCCTTTATTTCTTAATGACATGTTGGAAGAGTGTCGACAGGTATGATCTGCAGCCTGTATGGTAAACGAACATACCACTTGACTTTGCTTCATATATGATATTGCTAGCTACTATGCGTCTAGTCCTAAAAGCAAATATTGTACTTGGCCACAGAGGTACCAAAATCTTCTGTGTAACACCTTAATGTCAAAAGAATTAATTACGACGTTCGTCTGATAATAGGTGATGAAAAGCGCTTTATGTGTATTGTGCGAAGTGCTGTTTATCGTCTTCTACTAACTTAATAAAATATAGTATGGGATCAAAGTAAGGACTATTGAAAAACCGTCGGGATATTATGGTACTTATAACTTTATAAAACATGGTAAACGAAAAATTCTAAACTGAAAAATGAAAACAGAGCAAATAAACTATACAATAACACTATTAAATTAAATGTTCAAGATGCCACCCATTGACTTCTTGGTAGTAAGCTAGTCTACTTACGAATTCACCTAAGACTTTATTGATAACAGTTCGCTCTATTTTGAGAATTTCTTCTTAAATATGCTGCTTCAGTACCTCTAAATTTTCTGGTTTTGTTTTGTAAACTTTTGATTTGAAGTAACTCCATAGAAAAGAGTCTAGGGAGTTAGGTTAGAAGATCTTGACCATTCTATTGACCCACGTCAGCCGATCCATCTTTCTCGAAAAACAGTGCGCAGAAAATTACACATAGGCGGCGCATAATGTGGCGGTGTGCCATCGTGTTGGTACCAAAGCGTATCATTTTGGATTTCAGAATTGTCTTAACTTGGATAAGGTACAGCCAGTGCTGGAATTTGGTCATTTTGGAGAAACTCCGAATATCTTTCTCCGATTTTCCTCAGAGTAAATAGACCTAGTATTCTATTATGTAGTGTTTCTATTATACCTAGGTGTTTACTTTGTGCGGATTTTGAGTGTATGTTTCTGCCATCCATTGAGAATTTTTCCTATTCCAAATTCTGCCGATTAACTCTCCTATTTATGCAAAGACTTGATGATGAAAGCGTTCTTTAACATGGTGCAAATTCATCATTGTCTCGCAGAATTGTAAACGTCAGTCAAGATCATCATTAGAATTTTGAATTAGCTGGATCTTAAATTGACATTATTATTCTCTTTTCAGGGATTTCAGGACTGAAAACTTACTGACATCATTATCTGCTCCGAACCTAATAGGCGATATCTTTTCTCGTTAAATGCTGTAAATTCACTATTACCTGCTACTAACTTTGTAGAAGAACAGTGAGGATATTCTTCCAATTATAAAAAAAAAAGTCAAAATTATTGTGTGCACTTATTTCTGTACGACCGCCTTTTGAAATATTCGCAAAATTTACCTTCTTTCTAAATTTACTTTTTTTACTGTTAACTGTTAATCGCGTGAAAGAACGATTTTGATATTTGGCATGAAACATATGACACACTTCTTGCTTTGATCTTGTGAGGTTTCCACAACCAGGATCAATTAAAATTCCTGTACATTGCGTTATTGCCAAATTAGCCCTGATAATTTAGTAGAATATTATTAGAATTCTACAATAAGCTACAATAGTTATGTCACGAGCGTTGAAGGTTAACAGAAGGTTTGTATGTAACGGCCCGCTGGATTTGAAATTTTTATCAAGGTATCTTAATTATTCAATAAGCTATGAAGGTAGTAAGCAATTTACGTTCCGTTAATGATCTGAATTATTTGTTATCATGGATAGTACTAACATTTAATCTAACTTTATGTTGTAGTATTTTAATATGATAATTTAGAATCAGTTCCTATTGAATATGATAATGTGATTATATGTTCATCACGATATTCCTTATGATTTATTTGCATGATCATAAAGAGATAGAAGTAGCTATGGGATACCACTATTAAAAATCTATATTGCAATTTATTTATTTTTGTGATGACGTCATAACTAAAAAATTAATTAAATTCCGAACCGCCGTTTCAACATTTTTAAAGAAACCAGTTGAGTTCGCTTTTAATATCTTTAGCGTTCCATACTTTAATCCCAGACTGTATATACATATGTGTATAAATAGATATATAGACTAGCTATAACTTTATAATTCTCCTCAAACATTACTATCTGCAAATGTTTAGTAATATATGTAGATAGAAAAACTGAACAAATACCGACGTTAGTAACTTGTATGCAACAACCTAAAAATTTTCAGCACAACCTTACTCTAAAGTGGAGTCAAGTAAAAAATGAGGTCTACATTCAACGACAATGAAATAATGCAACGGTGGACACTCGTCCACGAACTATAGATACAACTCTTTAGGATCATCTGTAGGAGAGGCTTATTAGTAGGTTAATCTACCTGTACACTTTGGAAGGTATATAGTGCAGAAGGAACTAATCAGAATCTTACCCCAGAAATACTGTTTGAGTATTTTGAAGAAGTGGACCTTCTTTATAAAAAGAAGTCTACGTTTATGGCCAATGAAGTTGGATGCTCTTTCTTAGCGCTTTTGTTTCTGGATCTATTTTTGATTAAATTTCGTTACAAGGAGATCGAATAAGGAATTTCTGTAGCTAGGAACTTAATACATTAACTCCTATCCTTACCACACCTATTTTTGTAAAGTACGCATTTCAATCACTAAGTGCTTGTCTTTACTGAAAAGTAAGAAGGAAAGAAAGCACCGTTCGTGAAAATTTGTTAACGATGCCCCAAATGGGTACACTTTACCATCTTACAGTGAACACTGTGCGTGGTAAATGTTAGAGCTAATTTATTGCGATTACTGGGATACTTCCGAGGTTAGTAATTCTGTAACTGAGATAGTAAGGCAAATGATAGAACAGGATCTAGAAAGGCCTTTCAAAATAATTAGTTGTTATTCTGAGGTTGTAGAGGAAACGTTTCCAGATATTAACGCAGTTGTAATATTTTATTTTTATTATCTTATTTTTTAGGTAGTACAGTCGACCCTCGCTATTCGCGCAATTAATATTCGCAGATGAAAATTTTGAAAAACTTATCTCTGTATTCGTGCGGTAATAATCAATATTCACGATATCACATCCAACGCTCCCCGTTGACTGTTTCCGTTCAGTATCAGCGGCACTTTTAGGAACGTAGCAGCCGCGAATGCCGAGCGTCTATTGTATGTTCGTATAATAAATTCAAAATTTCAACTGATTTCGTTCACGAATGGTAGCTTTTACTAATATGTTTGTTAACATTACAACGCTTAAATACTACTGCGCTCTCAACTACATTATACTTTGTCTCCTCCGCTTTGGGGAATACCGGAGAGAAATGACTTAATAGTGATCGACGATATTACATTTGCAAGGCAATATTTTGCTTATTATACAATTACATTTTTAGAGTTTGTAATTAGACTTTATTTAACTTGAACCCATCCATTTATCGCTTTAGTTGATCATAGAGTATTTGCTTAGTTGGTAATCGTATTTTTAAGTTTCCCCAGATTTGTTTCTCTAGCAGCTTTTATTCGCATCACACCTTGTTTCAGGTGCTGAAATAATTATGATTGCTGCTGCATTAAGGTTTTGCAGAAGTATTTTCGTTTCGAACTTGACAGTCCTCCATATCGATAAACTACTAAGAAACTATTGTTTTGTTTGATATTTGATTGATTTCTATATTTTGTTGGAATTTCTTCCCTGTAATGTCCAAGACTTTATTGTATTGTAGCTTTGGCAATTTTGGGCTATTGTTCGAAATAGAGATAAGAGCAATGTATAGGGTTCTCCAATAAGAGCGGATCGATGTTGACGCTCTGTGGCGGCCATGTTGTTTTGGCGGCGTCTGTCAAATCTGTTGTTTATTATTCAGTCACTATTGCCAAATCACCATGGCAAGTTACACGATTGAGCACTACGTCCAAATGATAAAACTTTATGATCAAACTGAGTGTTTGTTAGTGCAAACGTTTCGCCAATTTTACTGCAAACGCGGTGGCCCTTCAAAGGCGACTTTCCAATGTTTGGTGGCCAAATTCGAGACGACAGGTTCGGAAAACTATCACCCAACACCGGTACTTCAAAGGAACGCCATATCGGGAGAAAACATCTCCCCTTTCCGTAATAGTGTACAGAAGAATCCGATGCAGTTGCACAAAACTCGGACTTTCGTAGACTTCAACTTGGCGAATTTTGCGTTGGAAATTTGGGCCTGCACCAGTAAAGCATCCAACTGACCCAGGAGCTCAAAGCTAATGACCACAAACAGCGCCGTTTGTTCGCTGACGGGGCTTCGAAGCGTTTGGAAGAAAACACCAATTTTGGCCGAAAAATCATCTTTAGTGATGAGGCGCATTTTTGGATGAATGGCAATGTTAACAAGCAAAATTTTCGAATATGGGACGACGCCAACCCATACGAGGTTCGTCAGGTGGCAATGCATCCATAAAAAGTTACTGTTTGGTGCGGATTTCGGGCCGGCGGCATCATTAGTCTGTATTTCATCGAAAACGACGTTGGTGAAACCATCACCGTCAACGGCGAGCGCAAGAGATCAATGATAACCAATTTCTTTTACACCGAATTGAACGATATGGACCTCAGACGACATGTGATTCCAGCAGGAGTGCGCTACGTGCCGCACAGCGTACGCCACATGGACATTCTGCATGAACGATCTGACGATATGGTTATCTCTCGCGAATGTGACATGAATTGGCCACCAAGATCGTGCGATTTGGCCCCGCTAGACTTTTTCTTGTGGGGTTTTCGTCAGTCGCAGGTCTATGCCAATAACCCACAATCGACCGATGGCCTCAAAATCAACATAACCCGGGCCATCGTCCGAATTGAGCCGGATCTATACGGCAGACTCATTGAAAATTTGATCTCTCCGGTCCGTGCCACCGTGCGAAGCCGCGGCGGACATTTGAACGATGTCATATATTATACATAATGGCACACATGGGGCTTTCAAATAAAAAAGAATTTCGTTAATACCTCACACGCAGCTTGTTATATTCCATTTCAACATCAACCCGCCCTTATTGGAAAACCCCTAGATCGCAATGATCAACAGAATTTGATCGGGTGAAGTGGAATGTCATTATGTAGGTATGGTTAGCGTACTTTCTTCCTGAGCAGAGCTTCACCAACATCGCGGAGGTAAATTGGGTATCAAACATAAAGTAATATGGCTACAAATTCTCGTAATAAAGTATACGATTTTCGAAAGGCTAACTATATTATTTTATATAAATCACTACTCCACACAAACTGGTTATTTCTCTATACCATCAAAAATATCAATGATGCTTCTGATTCTTTTTACAAAAAAATTAACGACATTTTCAACGATTTTATTCCTCCCAAAAAAAAAGATAGCCGTTTATTATATCCAGTTCGGTTCACGAAACCTACACAAACTATACACAATATAAGATAAATATCGCACAAAATATTATAATATTATACATAATTTAAGGTCAAATACAGGGAATTGCGCCCGAATTGTTAAACGTGACTCTGTTTAACTTTATCAAAAGTATGTATCAAAAAGCCAACAAGAACTCAAAACCGATCCAAAGAAATTTCGGTCTCTTATATCAACCAAGACGCGGCTGGACTATGAAGGGGATGGACGTTTACTACTTCTTCCTCCATTGTCGATGGATTCAAGAATCTTTTTAAATCAGTTTATGTCAGTAACACGACAATATCAAGTTTCAACTACGTTTCGATCACAAATGGCTCAACGATATATGTAACATTTATATTCGAATCAGATCTTTCATGGTTTAAAAACACGTAGTAACAAAAACACCATGAGTCATGAAAACATACAAAGTTTTCTTCTTAACCTTCCTATACTCACGCATACGGTCTGTGAGACCGATTTATATAGTATAGTATACGTGTTTCATATTTTGAGGTGAGTATAGGAAGGTTAAGGACTGCGCCAAAGTTCTTAGTACACCATTGCATTATTTATTTAACTCGGCGATATCTACATCCACTTTCCCTGATTGCTGGAAAATAACTAGCCTTTGTCCTGTTCACAAGAAAGGCGACACATCTAAAATGGAAAATTACATACCTCTAACAATAGTAAACAACTTTGCAAAAGTATTCGAGAAGTCTCTGTATAAATGCTTTTACCCTCAATTTAAACTTCTCTTCTCGGAGGATCAACACGGCTTTGTCAATCAGCGATCTACCGTTACCAATCTATCTATTATTACTGAATATATTTCAATACTTATTGTTAGACATCAACACTCAAGTTGACGTCATATATACAGATTTTGCTAAAGCCTTCGACCGAATAGAACACAGTCTCCTTTTATCTACATTACATGATGTTGGCTTTAAGTATGATGTCTTTTTCAATACGTATTTAATAAATAAAAAGCAGTACGTTTCATACATGCGTCATCAATCTAAAATCTTTACTGCATCATCTGGCGTCCCGCAGAATAGTAACCTTGGGCCACTACTTTTTGTTATTTTTATTGATGACGTATGCTTTTGAACTATCTGCTATGATGCACCGAAACTGATAAGTGGTATACGATTTTATATACCACATCACCCCACACGTGTTCACAAAACGCTTTATTGCAGAACCGCCAAAACCAACATATTGTTGAGATCATCTCTCCTCCATAGAATGCCTTCCTATTATAACGTTGTAGTAGACAATTCAATGGATATCAATTCTTCATCGCTACCATACCTATTGAACAAATGTATTGTTTAACTGTCACTTTGTTAGGATAATTAGGGTTAAGTACTGGATCTTTTATAAATATTTAATTAATATTTCTTTGATATGTATGTACATACTGTGACTGATTTATATTTCACATCATTCTCCTGTAATTGGATTTCTGTCTGCTGGGCAATAAATACATTGTTATTATTATTATAATGAATCAACAAGGATGGTGTCAATGAGGCACGGAGAGTCTAGGACGACAATAACAAGAGACCATCCAACATGGTGGACTTTAATTTCAATTCTAGTTCTTGCACTTTTTGTTTCCTTAAATTGAAATTTCGTATTTAGAAACGAATAAGGTTCCCGCCGTTCTAGTATTACAGATAGAGCAAGTAATAACACACTCATCTCTCAAACCATTTTCTATTTGAACACTTAAGCGGACCATATCAAAAACGTTACATTTTCTGTACAGAAATAGATATCTTAGGTGGAGTTACAAAATGACACAACACAGTAGTAATACATTTGACGTTGTATGCATATGAATTTCTGTACCTACATCTGCAGTACATGAGTTATTATTGCGGAATTTTTTGGGATAGCGTACCGATCATCAAATAATGCAGCTTGGACGGCAACTTCGCGAGACAGCAAAATGTATTACGCCGGACGCATTGTCGATGAAATGCACTCGCATACAGATATACATATACGACAGATGACAGATTTTATCGCCACACGAGTAAATATTCAACAATTTGTGGCTTAACAATCGCAATTTATGTACGTCATGCAGATATTGCGACACTAATGGTTTAATATAATTACTTCGCGACTTAATGGATAGCACTTCGGCTGCGATTGCGATGTAATGCGTTCGTAGCTGCCATTCCTCTTCCATGCTTTTTTGTAAACTAATCCGGGCGAGAAATATCAAAAGCAGTTATTGTGTAGAGGAATGTATCCAATGTGTGGTCCATTTATTTACAGGTTTTATTCTTTTTTATACCTGGTCATTTGTGCGATATGCTACATGTAAATGCTTGAATAACTGCAAGCTGTAAGAGACAAAAGCACGCTTACTTCTATGTCAGCGGTTGTACAGGTGATATCGACCAATTTCAATGCAAATATTTTGCATATCTTTGCCTTTTCTATCACTATATCGAAGGTGATGGCGAAGCTTATGATTAATTGTGTAATTCGCCATACGCTGTTATGTTGCTTGTGTACTTCGGTGTGCCTAATGAACTAGATAACTATCCAACCAGTCAAATATCATATTCCTAACAGCGCGCGGCGTGTAGATATTATTTTTAAAGTAAAGTGTCATGACATACCATGCCAAAAATCTTGCTTATATCGAGAACCATATCCAAAAATATATATCCATAGATACAATTTCAACATTGGTGAACAGTATCAAAAACATAATTAAAAGTCAGTTACCATAAATGTAGCATTTTGTTCGCTACTGACCATTCTTGAGGATCTTATACTTTTGTAGTTGGAAAATTGTTAATTGTCATATAGTAAAATTATTCATATATTTCTATTAAATGGAAACATATTAATACAAATATATAATATTTCTTACTAATCAAATGAAACCGAAGCTATTTGTTAATCTGATCTCCAATGATCATGGTCTGGTATATTTAAACTTCTTGACAGTTTGTCATGGAATTCATCATAGAATTTTGATACACAAACTTTAATTATTTAGGATTGAGACCATACCGATATATTTCGTTGTGTCCCGCTTGTATAATCGGCTTCTTCGTTCTAGGCTACAATGGTTTCGAATATGAAAGTTTAGTACCATCCGTAAGAGTATACTACAGATTAAATATAAGTCCCAGTTATCTTTGATATTTGATCCTTAATCATTAATTGTCCAATGTTTGCGGATGACTTGAGAACCTATTATAGCGTTGATGCTGTTGACGATAGTCTTAGGCTACAGGAACCTCTTTTTAGTAGGCGTTTCTTGTACATTTTGAATAATCTCTCTTTAAACCAAGTCGAATGTGAAGCTGTAGGTTAGAGTGGGACTGAAGTTTATGCAGTATTATAGGTATTCAGTTGCCTCAATGGAGGTTGTAAGTTTCACTCTGTGGGAAGTCCACAAATAGACCAAACCTCAACCTAAATATATGAGAAAGATATAAATATCGCAGGAATTTACCGAGAAAGAAATCGCAGCATTCCAGTTACAGATATTAACGAGAACTAGTTCAGAATACACATTGGAAGCTATCTATAATAAAAGGACAGCTGCATGAAGAGGTAGAGCACAATTATTTTAAGGGGGAAAGTAATTACCTTTTCCATCAACTTAAAAATTAGTTAGTCACTGATTCACTGGTTCCCTTAAGCTTACCTGTTTCAAAAACATCTATCCATTCTACGTTGGACAGATTAGGTGTAAGTGGCTAAGAACGTAGTGGCGATTTTCCACCTTGGGTTTTGACCGCCCAAAGACCAAGTAGGTCAACAGAAAACTAGTTCCATTTAAAAGATTAATGAACATTCAGAAAACGGTATATCTTAGGAATATATAAGTTTTACGTCATTCATTTTTGTAGAAGTTTAGAAAACAATTACAAGTGAAAATACAAGGCAACTAATGTATTTAGAATCGAGTACCATTTTTGGGCCCTTTTAGGCTACGTCTAATATCACACTGTTTTATAATATTACTAGGTTACAACGTTTTCCAATTGGTAGATGTCTAGTAGTACTGATTTTCGTTGTATTTACTATGAGAACTTGGCTTCCAATCTTTCATTGAAATCTGATATCAATATAAATTTCTGTTGATCCCGTGCCGATTTCTTACCTACAATACAAAAGAAATCTGGGCTGTTATTAAAAATATTGCATGCGAATTGAACGAACTCAATATTATTTCCGAATTGTCGTTCTTAACGAAACCTTTATCGAGTAGGTACTAATAACAGAAATTATAAGAGGAAATTCTCCAAATCCAAATGAATTTTTACCGGGAAGCTATTGTGATTCGCAACAATGCAAGCGAAATTGGAAATGGTAATGCCCCTTCATTGTTGGAAGTCTAACTCGCTCAAGCGGTTTCCCGTTCCTCACATCTGCATTTTTACAGTTTCCTTTATTGCGACTCATCAACTGTGTGTGCTGTTACTTAGAATTTCAAAGAAATTTTCAGATTTATCATTATTATCAATGCAGTTGAAAATATAAAGATAGTGGCTTCTTATTCTATAAAGCAATGTCTAATGCGGAAATAAGAATTGAAGTCGGAGGTCATTTAGGAATCATAAAGCTATTTACTGGTTTGATATCCACCTATAGATAGCTGCGAGACATGGTATTTTTGAAAGGAAAATAAACAGCAAATTACACAGTTTGCCTACGCAATTACGTTATTGCTTATATATAAGATACAATCGCCATTCTATATTTGTTGACCTCTAGAGAAAATTAAGTAATAAGTGGTACTATAAAAACCAACCTGGTAATCGTAAGTTGCGCTTGAGAGTGTAGCGGCTGACCTAATAACTTTATCTGGCCTCATCTATTGCAACTATCATGTTTAATAATATACGACCTTCGACAGTAAAATGTAAAACTTTACAGGGTGCCAACTAAAATTTTTTCTTCAAAGCGCTAAGCGAAATATGTAGGTACAAGCGGAACGATATTTAATTAATATTGTACTAGCTGGTCTTTTAATATTTAGTCATCAGTACTTTAATCTCGGTTTTCAGTTGATCCATGTATTATCTATATCTCTATTCAAAATTGAATAGTAGTTAGAGAGGCTTTACAACTTCTATGAAAACTGTAGTATGAAAGCGTTATGTATCTGGTAGGGTATACATTTTGTTACAGTCCAAATTTAATTGTTTGTCACATTCCTTTAATTAAGTATTTTGAAACGTATTCCTGAATCCCAATCTTTTTATACTTCTGGAAACACTGTGCTTTATATTTTGTATTATTACAATTTTTGCTTTAAAAGTATTACCGTATTCTTCCCCGAGGTTGCTGAATAGTTAAAGTTTTCACCCAATCTTTGTCTTTATCGGAAACGTACTGTTGCCTTTTCCTTGAAAGGACTGCTGTTTTGGAGCATCGTTTGGTCGCAGTAACAAATCGGACCCCGAAACAATCGACCAGCCGGACGTTTAGGGAAGCTTTGTTCGTCTAGGTGACAACCTGGGAGAGATAGGAGTTTCAAATGTTGAAAGGTGAGAAATTTCAACTTTTCAACTGTGTCGTGCCTTTTTCGCAACGCCCAATGACCAACGGCCTTGGAGATTTGGAGCCGCGTATATATCTTCTTTTGACGCGAGTGCGCAGACACCGCTCGCCAGGTGACGTGATTTTGCTTATCTTTGTTATTGTTCTGAAAGTGAAGATCAATCACCTTTGGTTTCATCTGCTTTTGTTACTTTAGCGTTTAAATTGCTCTAAATATTCGTTTTCTTGCCCAGATTTGTAGAGATTTATGTAAAATTGTTTGGATACATTATTGTACAGATAATCTTCGACTAGAAAGGTACTTGTGTATTTTCATTTCTCTCTGCATTTGTATTTGTCCACTCCCTTTCCTTCAATACTTTTGTTTCTTGTTACCCAGGTTTTTGTCATACACATTTAAATTCTTATATTCGATATATAAACTCTTGTATTCAATATTTAATTCTTCATTTGTCAATCTTTTCAATACACAAGTTTCCTTTCTTTTATTTAATAAACGTCTAGTTTATAAAAACTACGACTTACTGCCATTTCGTATTTTTCTTTTCTGTATTTGACCTCCTTCTTTGCGGACCAAGCGCCTGAAGGTAAAATCGCTCAGGAAGGGAACGTAAGTGCCAAATTTGTTCGGAATTTCAGAGTTGCAGATATATACACGTGCTTCTAACTCGTTGGATCTCATCAGTACGGTGTAGCTTGGCTAATGGTAAACGAATCCAAGAGATGGAACGGTAAATGAAAACCAGCTCAGACAATTATATCACCCAACGGAAGAAATTATATCTCTTGTTTAGACTGAATACAAATCAAAGTGCTCCATAGAATTTAATTTAGGACTGTTTACAAATAGTATTTCATCGAACTGGTTGCTGCATATTACAGGCTCCCGCTCCCAAATCGTACTTCACCGAATGTTTTAATTTTATTCATGCGAACTTAACTGCAATTACACTCTTGTACCAAAAGTCTTGCAAAATGGGAAATATTGCTGTAGAAAACTATACATGGCCAACTTGGCCATGTATGTCCTGCCTTAATGCCGTCACCAACATTTTGAAGAACTTTTGTGTATGTCCATTGTTCCGTAAGTATCCAATTCTTGTGGGAAATTCGCACGTTTCCAGGTACTGGGTAACTCCGTTTTACCGTCGCGGGAATGTGTTTCGTGTCTTCTTAGGTTGGTGATGATCGCGCTATTTGATTGATCTCTGTATGCTTTGGCGCATTCACTAGGTATGGTTCCATGTTTATCTTATCTTTCGGATTGCCCAATAAGTTCATTCGACGGTTGAAATGAAAAATTGGCGGACTAGTTCCATATAAGTCGAATATTATTTGACTTCTGGATTCTTGCAAGTAAGTCGGTTCGTAACATCCATGTTGACGTGTTTAACTTGGCTCGTAATGAAAGGAATATACTCCTATGCAATTTAACTTTAATAAAGTACACCGTAACAACTAGATCTATTAACTAGATATATTCATTACTAGTAAACGATTGACTGACTCATACTTTGACATTAAAATGTGAGCAATCAGTGACTTGTACAACATATACAGGGAAAGGAACATGAAATATTCAAATAACAACCATATCTGTGATTGCGGGCGGCCAATCAGTTCTAAAACCTCAGTAAATAATCAACCCAAATTGAGATTTGATCTTCCAGTTTCACGTAACAGTAATGATGCTTTAAGAAACTGTATTAGTGCGGATTTGTTGGCCAAAGGCTACGAACCGAATGAGACTGAGCTTTGGCTCATTTGTTTACATAGGAATGAATAAATTGCAGGATTACTATTGCAATAGATCCTAACGAAGTTTTGGTATTAATCAGAAAGATTGTTACGTCGTGTATTAGCGTGTATCACCGTATATAATTACTAAAGACTGAACTGAATCCCGAAAGTGGGAAATCTCAATTCTAAAACCGCAACATAAAGATTACCGACTTCGTCCAAGGAAGGAAGTTTGCTATCACTCAGGGTATCAGCCAGCTAGTCGGCGAGGAAGTGGATTAAATAAACCCAAAAAGCTGTATATTAAAGGCGCCACCTGCTTTACATACACCCTGTCAAGCCCTGAATAAACAGGAATCCACGAAGTTATTCAAGTAACCCGGGTGGAAATGATTTGCGGCATTATAGAAAACAATCACCAAAAAACGAGCGAACCATGAGAGTTAACGAGTCTTTAATAATTATTGAATAGTCAACGAAAAGCAATATTCCCAAGCGCAATTCAACAAGATATTCAAATCGCTATACATTTATGTGTACCGATTGCTTTGGCCAACGCTATCGTTTACAGTGGTTTTACCAAATCTACTTAAATAAAGTGATTGATAAAGGAGGCATGCGAGAACCTCTCCCGCTAACTAAATATTTACTCGGAGTTTATAGATACTTCGCTGATTTACGAATTTAGTGATGAATTTGGCAAAAGATTGCGACTTAGCTGAGGGTTCCATCGGAGCTGTGCGGTGAGGTGGGAGTCGTGACATCAGCAGTCAGCCAGATGCGATAGAATGGCGGAATACGTCCAGTAGAACAGCAATAGACCAGATTTGTTGACCAGATGGCAGCGTTGTCCAAGAAGATAACTCCAAATGACTCGAAACCAAGATTCGGTCCAATAGTACAATAGTCCAGGACTACGACGATATCAAACTACCTTATCCCAATACTAAAACGGCCAAAATTAAACGGTCAAGACTAAAACCCCTAAAGAAACAGAAAAACCTAAGAATACTATCACCATAAAAGATGAAGTTAACCTCTTACCGTTAGAATGGGGTAAAACACAAAATTGCTACGAATGTAACACGCGCTCCAACTGCTACTGAATTAATCGGTTCGTCCAATCCTCAATCAACACTATTCACCGGTTCGGTGATCTAATCTTAAAATGAAGAAACGGAAACGACAAGTATTTTTCCACAATATCTACAAATGTGCCGAGATTTCAAACGATAATCTCTCGAGGAAAACACTTCGCAGAGCCAACATGTGTATTGCACCAAGATTTTATACCGAAAGTCCCCGAATAATACGTCAATCGGAAAACGTATATTAATTTGGCTCCAAAACAGGTATGAAGGCTCCCTCTATTCGTCAAAATGGAAATCGATAAGTAATTGATAATGTAGGGATGCCGATTAAACGGCCACGAACAAAGATTTATTAATAATAATAACAAGTGTAACGACAGAAATCGAGGTACGCGCGAAGAAATAAAGGTAACACAACACACGAAAACATTAGACTCAAATTGAACGTGAAAACGTATAATAGCAGTCCATCTAATGACAAAACGAATACATACTTCCTGTATTTTGACTATTTTAAACGATATTTCCAGTCTCCTCAACCATTCCGTAATTACTTTTTTATCGATTCGATACGAAGATATTACTGTATAACGGATGCTATTGTATAAATCGAGTTGAATATCAGACTACGATATTTACAGATAAAGATGTTCATGCGTAAAGGTACGTATGTATGTGCTCGCGTGCGTAACTTTCCGCGTTATCGATACAGCAATGAGCCGTTACCGTGTCGAAAATATCATCCGCATACGTCGTAAAACGTGATTTGTTATTAGATAAACAGTAATAAATAAAAGCCCGGGATTTATATTATAAAAGTACCGGATTTTACGCGTTGGCGTTCCTGACACGTAATAAAAGAGTCGGGCTTTGGAATAAATAAAATTGAACTTCACGACTGCACAGTTCTAATATGCGCGCAATATACATACATATGGCGACTCCTTTTAGCCTGATATTACTTTGTTACTTTAAATAGGGAGCCGTATAAAATAGATTTTAATATCTGCGTTTTGACGTTTATTACAACAGCAAGCACATGCAATGACATTATAAAGTTCTGAGGAAAAACGTAATTGGAATTCATTTGCACTTCCTCTGGTTTTAAAAGCTATTGCAGTAGCAGGTGCAATGAAAATTTAATAGTGCCTATAGCTTCCTATTTGAATGAATGATGGGTGACTAACTTCAATCCATTTCGCCCAGTGCTCTATAAGTGGAAATTTTTTTTTCTCGCTACCGTACCCTAAACTGAGCGATAATGTTACCTCTATCACTGGTAACTTATTAGTATATAACGTGTACTTGATCTGTAAAGTGTAACATTTTGTCAACGATGTCGTCTAAAAAATAACTAATTTTTACATCCTCATGTTACATTTTCTTGAAATATTTGTTCTATTATATTGACATACATATATATCATATAACGCGTGTTATTATATTTGTCTTTCTTTTGATATTAGTGTACTCATTTTTTGCATTGCATGTTACATGTTCTAAAATTAGAACACAGGTCATACGAATATTCTCTAATCGAAATAAATACGTAGACCCTTAACAACTGAAGACTTCTATTTATATTTCTACTTTTTCTTTGTAACTGAAGAATTGATTGTGGATACAATTGTGGAAGACCAGGACTTTTGGTCTGCCAATGTTTAAATTATGCTTCCAGAAGATAGTGTAGTTTCAAAAGAAGACACTGACGACGAGGAAGAGAGCGACAGTAAATATATTTCCGAAATGTCCGCTAACAGTTGTTGAAACTATGGAAAATAGAGGACGACATAGTTACGGTTATCGCTTCAAATTCAAACGTAAGCCTAGCAGTGTGGAACGACAGTAGACTAATAAATCTTCTTACGATACTGTAAAACCAGTAACGTTGGGTAAACACTGAGCAGAAGAAAATACCGCGTTCGCAACCCAAAAGTATTGCAAACACATGGGGGTGTTGATAACATGGATGAAAATATACATCGCTAGTGGGTTTCCATTCGATCTAAGAAGTGGTGGTATGCCGCATTTACTTTTGCATTGATGCTAACATGCATAACACTTGGCAACCTCTTCGCAGAAAGACGACAAATGAAAAATGTGATTCAAACTTCATTCGTAGGATAATAAACACCCATAATTGGCGGGGAAGGCCTACCAGTTTGAAGAAAATTTTCAGTAGAGTTGCGGCCGCAATTAGGTTTGATCGCATTGGTCATTGGATGGTAAATGCACCTGAGTAAAATAGATGTGCCTTATGCAAGAAAAAATCCACCAAACAGAGTGAGAAATATTAAAGTTAATTCCCATAAACAATCGTTTAAATACTTTCACATCCGTCAATTCTACTTGCTGTAAATTTTATTGAATATTGAATTAGAATTTTGCATTTTTTGTCAAAACATATTTTTTCAAGCAAAGACAACTTAGTTTCCTGGTGTTCCATTTCTGGAACATCAAAAATCCAAAGAAATAATTCAAACATTTTTGTGAGTTGTTTACAAGTATTATATTTTCTTCGCATTTGACCCAAAAATAGCAAAAAACTACAAATTTTTGGGTAAAATTTAATGTAAATTTATGAAATAATAAGTATGAATACGAAATTCAAGGAGAACATTTTAGTTATGTTATTAAAGGCACTGCAGAGATAAACTACTCAATATACCACATTGCCTTTCTCAGCACGATTCTGAAAGTCTTATTTTTGTATCATCGTCCACAAACTGATTATTTTCGTGTAATAACACAACTGAGGCGAATAATAAGGCAACGAAGTTTGCTCCCTTTGCAAACGGGTATTTTTGTTTTGCTTGGGATACATCTTTTAACATAGTCTGATCAATTGATAACGCAGACTTACTCAGGGTCTTCTTCTTTTTCTCGTCAATCCTATGCCTTTCAGCGTCGGATTATTTTTGGATCTTACGACGATTTAATCCATTCTTTCCATCGTGTCCGGTCTGTTCTCATTTTTCTAATTTCTGCTATGGTCTTCCCTCGCTTTCGTCCCAATTCGTTCACCCTGTCAATCCATTTTTTCCTTGGTCTTCCCCTTTTTCTTCTCCCGTTATTTTTGGCTTCTATTATTTTCTTTGTTAAACTTTTTGTTCCATTCTAATTATGTGGCCGTACTAATTCAGTTGACATTTTTCAATTCTTTTTAGTATATCTTCTTGATTTATCATATTCCTTATCTGTTCATTTTCTATTCTGTCCATTTTTGTTTTCCCCACGATCTTTCTCCAAAATTTCATTTCCATAGCTGTTATTGTGCTTTCGTGTTTTTGCTGCATTGTCCAGGACTCAGTTGCGTACATTATTGTGGGGGCTACTACTGCATTGTATACTATCTGTTTGATCTTGGGTTCTATTTCTTTTTGTCAAAGATGCTTAGATTCAGAGCGTAGTATATGTTTGTGGCTTTCCGTCCTCTTTTTGCTATGTCTAGATCAATTTTTCCATCCTTCGATATAATAGTAGCTAAATATTCGTATGCGTCGACAATTTCTTCTTGTTTATCCTTTATTTTAATTATTAGATTACTGGCTGGCTCTTTATTATTTATCACCATTAGTTTGCTTTTTTCTACGTTTATTTCCATCTTCATCTTTTCTATTTCTTCTGTCCATATTTTTGTTAATTTTTCCATTTTCACATAACTGTCAGTTATTAGTGCCAGATCATCGGCATACAGTAATGCATCCACAGCTACAGGTTCCAGTCTGTTATATCCTAACAGTGTCTTCACAGTTTCGGTGCGTTTTCTCGTATTTTGCAGGATTCTGTCCATTACTATAATAAATATTAATGGACTTAAGCTGTCTCCTTGTTTTATTCCCACTTGCATTTCAAAATCTGCTGATCTTTTTCCATTCACTTGTACTATCCCCTTAACCTGACAATATAGACTATTGATTATTTGGCGCATTTTTCTTGGAACCTCTAGTTTCTCTAGACAGATATCTATACTCCCTCTATCTACTGTATCGAAGGCTGCTCGCAAGTCTATGAAATTGAAGTGGAAATTGAAGTAGATTTCCTCCCCTGTCTCAATTTTAAGTTCTATGATGTTTTTAATTATGCGGATATTGTCGTTCGTTTGTTTCCCTTTTCTATAGGCTGCTTGTTCTTCGCCCAGTTTGTCTTCTACTAAATGTGTAAGTCGTCCCGCTATTATTTTGGTATAGACCTTTAAAACATATTGTCGATAGGCATATTGCCCTATAGTTTTCGCACTGACTTTGATCGCCTTTCTTATATATGGGAGTGATGAGGTTATTTTCCCAATCCGCGGGAATTGTGTTCGTTCGCCATGCCTTACAAAAGATGTCAAGGATCCGCTGCTTTTCCACCTGTCCGAGCCATTTTACCATTTACGGTTCTATATTATCCGCATCGCAGGCTTTTCCTGTTTTTATTCTTTTTAGGGCTTTCTCTACCTCTTCCATATCTATCTCTTCAAGGTCTTCATTATATTCATTTCGTGTTCCTGATTCTGGCAATAAATCTGTATGATCCCCTGCATCTGTGAATTTTTCGTGAAGAATTCTTTCCATATTTCAAGTATATCTTCTGTTCTTGTTTTTAGTTCATTCGCGGTATTCCTAATTGCTTTTATTTCTTTCTTTTTCTTTCCATTCATTGATCTTATTAGGTTCCAAAATTTCCTGTTATTTATTTTATATTCCTCACTGATATCATTTCCAAAATCTCCCAGCTTTTCTTTTTCGCTTCTTTGATTCTCTTCTTAACTTCGTTTCTCATTTTAACATATTGTTCTTTGTATTGCTGTTCCTTTGTTAAGACGTATGTTCTCCACGCATCTTTCTTCTTTTTGACTTCCTTTTGTATTTCCTTAGTCCACCATTTTGTTCTTTTCTGTTTTTTCCTCTATCTGATTTGACCACATACTTCTAGTGCAGAATTATAAATAATTTCCTTGAAAATTCTCCACGTCTCTTCTAGTGTCATTTCTTCCTGGTCATGTCTCTTTAGTAAATCATTCGTTTTCTGTTGGTATTCTGCTCTTTTCTTCTCGTTTCTTAACTTGCTGATTGCTATTTTATGATACTCAGCTATTGGTCTGTGTTAATTTGTTCTTGGAGTTCTGCCGTTAGCAATCTGTGTTGAGTTCCCATTTCAGCCTCTTTTTGTGTCTTTATGTTTCGTATCTTAGTTTTCATAGTTTGGGTATAGACTATGTAGTCTATTATACTCTTCGCGTTTCTCTCCTCCGCGACAAAGGTGTATCTTTCTTCCAGTGGTTGGTCCCAGAAACCGTTCCCTATTAGGAGATCATTACGTATACAAAAATCAATCATTTTCCAACCATTTCCGTTTAACGTTTCTTCTCCATATGCTCCCAAGCAGCCCAGTTCCTTATTTGTATCATTACCCACTCTACCATTCCAGTCCTCCATTAATATTACTTTTGAGTTTGTTTCTCTTATTTTATCCAGCAGTTCCTGCAGTTTTTCATAGAACTCCTCCATTGTACTTCCTTCTCCCTTCCCTCTGTTTCTTCTACTGGTGCCTAGATCTGTATTATGTCAACCGATTCCTTCTCCAATTCTGTTCTCAGGCGCATCAACCTTGATGAGAGTGATTGATGTATAGTTACTCTTCTATCCAGTTCCTTTGTTAACAATATCCCTACTCCCTCTTTTTTCCTTTGAACCGGCCTCACTCCTGAATAGTACAGAAAATATTGACTTCCTACCTCTATTCTTCCTGCTCCGGCTTTCTTTGTTTCACTTATTCCCAGTATTTCAATTTGGTACTTGTTCATTTCTTCTGCTAGTTCGTATTCTTTTCCCGTTAGAAAAGTTATGTTCCACGTTCCAACGCGTATCTTTCCATTTTCCTTGTTCATAGCTGTGGTCGTCATCGTGTTAACATTCCTCTCTGTCTCTACCTTGTTGTTCCTATTTCCCATCCTCACATCCATGTATTTTTCATTTTATTTATTCAGGGTCAATGAGTAAAAGTCCTTCGATATGCGCGTCTTTTGGTCCTCAAACTATTCTAAATCTCAAAACTACGTATCCAAGTATAAAGGCGAAAATAAGGTCAATACATAGGAATAACTTTCACGGAGTCCCAATACAAATCCAGTTGAAAATGTGTGGTGAATTAAGAAGCAGATGCTTCCCACTACTTTAGAATCCTTTTCTGATAAGCATGCCAAGTTACAATTACAAGGGTAACCCAGGGAAAACGGCAGCATGTCGATATTACTGCCATGACTAGATATGCGCAAACTACAATACGGGAACGCAGCCAGCGCTGAAAATAACGTACCAGGCGCAATCAAGAGCTGTCAAGGAATTCATCAGAACAAAATCGTGTGAATCTACGGTGGCTGACCGGACATCGAGGTGTACCTGGGAACGAGGGAAATTTTAGATGCCGGAACAGTTGCTATGAATGAGAAAAACCAAGTTGGGAAGGCAGTGGACACGCTCAAGGGTTGAGAAGTGTAAAAGTTAAGCATTTTGGGTCTCAAATGGTCCAGCCAGAAAAGGTAAAAAGGTACTATTTATTAAGGACACCGATCTGATGGAGCAGCTTGTCTACGGTTATACTAGGCAAATGAGCTTCAGTGCGGAGAGCGATAAATTACACCTCCAAAAGACTAAAGTGACGCTGAAATAGTTCCCGATAAAATTACTGACAGATTTTATATAGGGTACTGCCAACTGTTTATGCTAACAAGCTGACAGCGAACATTGACTATGTACCAAAAGCGAATACATACATAATATTTAAGAAGGAACTTCCAAATCTACTCGGAACACGTAATACATGGCTAAAACGCAATTGGTGTCTACCGGAATGACAAACATCAGAAATTTGCAATCTTTAGTTTTTGTACGTATGTGGTTGTTAGACGATACACGTTTATGGAATACTGTTGATGGTGGGGCACCTAAATTAATGAAGGAGGATTTTGACACAATTGTCACCCACAATAAATTAGATTTAATACTAAGTGTAGTTTAGAACTTAATAGAGCCTGTTTGATTATATGTATATTTACGAATCAATGGGAATTTAGGTTCTAGGGGTGAATGTACTAACTTTCTTAATAAGACGTTAATGCTTTACTATTGTCAGTAGTCTTCCAATATCTGGATCCAACAGAAGAGATTATATGTATAAGTCTATGAAGGACTACAATTTGTCATGTTTGACTTATTGGAGAACACCTTGACATAGTCGATACAAAGATGGTCCTGTAATGTCTCGTTGGAAATATACGACAGAGCACTGGTGAAAGCGATATACATATCACACCTACTGCGTCAAATTAAAAAATTGTACAAATAAAAGTATTACAGTAACATATTTACATCGAAATGTAATTGAAAAACTTGGCGGTCGCTGAACTGAGCGTTAGCTCCGGGCGTCCGAACTGGTCGTAAAAGTAAACAAAGACGTCCTATCTAAACATCCACTTCACCTTGCTTGGAATACAACCAGAATTGTAAACATTCGCCTTTATTTTTTAACAGTGTCGTCACTTACGATTTACCACCCGCTTGATAAAACGAACACGACCCACTTGAGCTTACTCCAAACATTTCCCAAGCGTTTACTTTTCTACGTCTATATAATAAACATCCTAGTTGCCCGCATACTATCAGAAGTTCTCCAAATGAGAAACTTCCGAGACTTCAATTATTAATTTCGGCTTTCCCGTAATAGTAGGGAAATATCCCTTCTTATAAGGTTTGTTTTATTTTTCTTTGATTTTTTCAATTTGATACATGAATTTTGAAGAGTACGCTATAAGGATTTCTGTTGGAAATATTATATATAATATATAATAGAATATATTATCAGATTACTTTTGTGATTTTCTAAGGTTAGGTTACTATGGGGAGTACTCTTCGATGTCGGACTACTTGGATAATGTTGCAATATAAGGTAAGGTATATAGTAGTTGGCTTCTATATAACAATTGGCCACTTGGTATTTCTTACGAAATGTTAAAAAATCAGCGCTTCTAGAGACATTACATGTTTTTGATATTTGACTCGATGGTATTTTAGTATCTCCCGGTCAATTACAGTTACTATTAGTTTACATGTTACAGTTATTGACCGTTATGGTTAATAACTAGTATTTTGTACAGTGTGGATATGTGCTGTTATTTACGTGTTATAAAGTCAGGTACGCAGGTTCATTAGATTTCTTTGGTATACTGAGCATAATTACTGGTTATTATAATTGTTGACGGCGGCCAATAACTATAACCAACTACCAACCTACTGGAAGTTCATCTATAGTCTACCTACCTCTCCTATTGTTTTAGATAAAGATGCCTAAACCGTCAAACGTTAATGGCGGCGAAAACTACGTTAAAAATTATTCTGAAAATATTATTGAGAAAGTCATTTCTTCATTAAATCGAGGTATGCTCTTGTAGACTGTATAAGATTCCTCGTGGAACTCGTGCATTTTAGAATGTCGCAAAAATTTGTCGAAACAAGTCACAAACCCCCTACCGTTTTAACTACGGGAGCTTCCTTTTGATGTGGATCAAAACGTACAGAAGTGTGGGTTTTCCTCATCGAAAGGAGGATGTTCAAGTATCCTATATAGCAGCAGCAGAGTATTCACATCTTCTGTATTTAAGGGTCAGATGTTAATACTGCCATTCATGCTTTCATTATATTTTCAAGCCGCTTTCGTATTAGAGGGAGGTAAAATTCTGCAGATACACTGATGTTGTTTCTGGACTAAATGCAAGGGATAAACGAAGTTTCGTGTTACCGAATTCAAGATAGAATTGATCGAAAATTTATTGTTTCTTCCTTTACTCCCGTTATAAAATAGCGGCCATTTAAATGGAAGTCAAGACATTTATAATATTATCGAAGATGTGTAAACTTAATTTATGCGTCGGTGGACTGCAAAGTCGGAGGTGGTGGGTTCAATTTCCACACGCGTAATAATATTCGGTTTTTCGGGCTCTAAGTAAACTAGTCGTACGAAAATGAGTATCTGGGATTCACTTTCTTGGATAACAATAGACGGTAATAATTGTATATAATATAATCTAAAATATAATTAATTTAATATAATTCAGTAATAGACTAAAGTACGACCAAATGCTCGGTCGGGAAGCTGTTGATGAATGATATATTTTTAGAGAAAATACTTTCGCTATTTCTAACATTTATATAACTAACCACAGTATTGACTCAACATTTTGTGCTTTATATAATTCACATGATAGCATGATATTTATTAAACAAATTTAACGAAATGCTTAATCAATTTTCCATTTCTCACATACTACCTTGGAACAGGATGCTCGGTTTTGCACTTCCATTCTATTCTAGAAACTCTTGCTTTCCTTTCCTATAACAAGTAGAAACAGTCTTATAATACTCTGCGCAACACTGCACAATTCACAATAACCAAGAGAATGAAACGTATTATACAAAATTACCGTGGAATATATTCTCAGCTTTGCAATCCGTCAGATTTATTTACCTAAGTAGCAGCTGACAGGATTAAATTATTTCGACATGCTGCGCTTCTACGCAAATTATAAAAGAACAATATTTTACTTTCTTCCAGTAGAAATTGTGCCGGAAATAAAAATTTTCGTAAGAAACTTACAACGGTTAGGCAGTCACATTTTAGTTTATATTCGAAACCAGCCCCAATCACCCAACTAACTGTCATACACTATTGTTCCCTTTGACTTGCAGTACGTACTAATCTACTTAAGCACATGAATCTACTATAACTGCCATTTACTATTCTACGCTGTTTTATTCGTTCAGTCCTCGGCATTCATGAAAGGCTCGGATACTGCCATTTAGTAAATAATGGCCTAGAGCACGATTATGCATATACGTCCATTGGGGTTAATTTTCCCATTCCCAGATCAATTTTAACTACAGAATTGCGTCGATACAGGACTTTATCAAGCAGCGCAATATTGATTCTGTACCGATACGATGCTATTTGGACAAATCGTAAGTTCTCCCTTTTAACATGCAAAAGTGCATCGTTGTGTATTACCTCTGCATAAATACTTTGAAAATTACGAATGCAGTTCTGTTTCGGTAGTTTTTCCTGAATATTTGATCTTAGTTAGTTGCTGTTTATCTCTATTCAATACTGTTGGTACTACACATAAAAGTTGCTTGAAAAATTTTGGCAAAAGAGGTAAAAAATCAAAACACAAGCATTTATTGTTTTCCAAAGTATTTCCCCATACAATTAATATCGTTTTGTACTTGTTTCCTTCATTTCATTGACCAATACTAGAAAATATGTTTTGGTCTACTTATTGAGCTTTCGGCGGTAGTAAGGTATCCAGTAACAAAGAGCTGCCGCCATTTGTTTTGAAACACTTAGTGAATGGATGCTGCTAGATTCGATTTATAGTTGGTTCATTTAGAGAAATGAATGAAAAGTTTCTAGTTCGTGATATCCTTTCCCTACATTACAATTTAATGCTATATACTAGAAAGTACGTTTTAAAACTGTACATAGTTACACTTTGTCTAAAACAGGAAGTAGAACAGCATACATTATTTTCCTAGATTGTATTCGTATATTCATGAAAATTCGTGGCAGAATGGAACACATACTACGAACGAAGGATATGTTTCTTTATTTGAAACATTGTAGTTTAGAATAGCCATCAGTCACCATGTACCCTCTTAATTGGATCTAAAATACAAAGCTTCTCATCTTATAAGTCAAGGTGTTAGTTATTAAAGTAGTCCAATTATGATAATCAGTATTCTTTTATATATTTAATTTTTTTCTGTAGTTATATTTGCAATGAGAACTAGCACCATCAATCTTAGTTAAGTATCAAAACATATATATTTCCTTTTCAACCTATTCACTATTATTATTCTTGTTATATGTGCACTTTTACGACGTCGTTTTATGCGTTAGCCGTGAAAGAACTCGATATGGTATTAATAGAATGGAGTTCCAGGCAGGTTGCGTTCGTGTCCATAAAGTTACACACACACGCTCGCGTGCTACTGAAACTTGAAAAATTCTTTGAATTTACTGACCTCTCCTTTAACGAGTCCGTTATCCGAAAAACAATGGATGCATTGTGAGGAAGACAAAAGCAACTTTGCAGATGGTTGTACGGCGTTACTTTTGTTTCATTCTCATCTGCGAACTGAAATCGATACGGTGTCCATTAAAATAAGTCTGACGGAATAGGAATGGCTCAATTTAAATGCGGTAGAATAGATAAAATGAGATATGCAGATGACTATTGGTTTTGAAAAATAAAATTGAAGTTAGGGCTTTTTTGTACGTGTCTAGTTAGTTTAATGTACTTATTGTAGTTGCAATTCTGCAAAATTGATAATGGGTGGATGGTATTAGGCTCAGCTTAGTTAGTATATCTTTTTAGATATTCTCTCTACTACTAATAAGTCAATTGAACAGCAACGCTGGTGGCACTACGTAGTTATATTTCCAGAACGTTAAAATAACATTCTCGGGGAACATTTGCCTGTGAAAATGTAACCTACATATGTACATACATAAATAAACATTTGTTTTTTTTGGAGTTATCAACTATAACTATTACCTTCAGTGTTGTTGTTGTAAGTTAGTTAGTGTGTAAAAATGTAATATATGTATTCCGATTCTAGGGCTGCGCCCATAGAACAACGTACGGTATGCGTCTTAACTTGCGCTTAGGCATTTGAGTCTAGATGCTTTGAAACGTAAAACATCAATAAGGTCTCCGAATAAAAGAAATGGCAAAAAGAGAATTTGTTATTCACTTTATATTTATATCCTTTGAAACAATGAACCGCTCTGTTATCAAGGAATATGCTCTTATGAAACGTGGAATGTTATGATTTGAAGAATAAACAGTTGAGATAATCAACAAGAAATGCATATCATTTTACAGGTAAGCACGTTAGCCTTAGCTTAATTTGCAACTCATCCTAAGATATTGTTTCCACTTTTTAGTGTTTGTATAAGTTCTTCAGTATGTAGTTTTATCCGATCTACGTATGTATTATGTAATTGGTATGGCTCGCAGTTATACTACTACGGAATTACTAGATATAGTACGTGTTTACGGCGAATCCGGACAAAACTATGCGCACGCTCGGAAACGGAGTTATTTCTTAATAGAAATGCTCAATGCTACAGAAACACTGGTCGATGCTGTTTAACGTGCACGCAATGTACGTTTCCTGCAACCTCGACCAAGTCGGAATGGTAGTTGTGAAAGGAATATTCGTGCAGAGGAAGCAGTCTTATATTTAGTGGAGGATGATCTATTACCCTTATCAGTTACGGCGGATACACGTTGTATCACCAGATGAATATCTCCAGCGAGAGTAGTTTTGTTAATGCCTACTAGAAAGAAATGCAGAAGATAATTTCTTACCAAAAATACTATTCACAGGTAGAGCTCATTTTTCTCGCGAACGAATTATTAATAGGCACAGTATCGGGCGATAAAGAATTCCCATGCTATGTGGTGTCTCATTACCAATGATGATTTTCCCTCGATCTATGGTGCGGCAACTGCGGCATAATATATGTTTCTATTATTTGATAATTTTCGTTTGGACGGACAAACTTATTTAGATTTCCTACAAAATCAGTGACCACCATTACTCAAAGTGTTGCTCAATATTCGACAACAGACGTGGTTTATGAACGATGAGGCTCCTCTACATTTCCCCGAGACTTTGTCCGTCATTTAATTCACAAATGTGAGAATCGATTGAGAAGCCGCGAAGGACCAAACGTTTGACTCCCTCGGGCATCCGAATCAAACCCTCTAGTTTTTCCCTTGTGGGGCCACCTAAAACAATTAGTTTACAACACCGACGTAAATGACCTAAAATTAAGAAATCGCATAAATGCGTCAATAAATACAATTCATCAAATGCGCTCTATTTTGTGCGTGACTCGTTATTACGGGAAGCACGTTTATGCATTAAGGTTGGTTATACCAATCTGACACATCTGTTTAACCTTCCTATACTCATGTCAAAATGAAAGACGTATACTATACTATATAAGTCGGTCTCACAGACCGTATGCGTGAGTATAGGAAGGTTAACGGTGGTGCAAACATCAGGCTGAGTATATAATTTTCTTTTATGTTTTAAAAAAATTCAATTTGCTTTATTGCATTAAATGATGCATGTTGCTAAAACATCTAGGGAAAGTTGAAGCGCAGATTTTATATAGCGTATTTGTTATGTTAAGATTCTTATTTTCAAAAATTACTTATTGGGATACGTCACCTTCGAAATTCGCACTTCACTGAATGACGTTATTCGCAAGCACTAATATTCCTTCTCCAGCTGGTTGACACAACCCATCAATAAAAGCACGCACGGAGATGTTATACACTATTGCAAGTACAAGAATATTTTCTTTAAGTTTAGTATTTCTTGTATACTTGTCTACAACAGTTAAACGAACATAATTGCGTGATTGCTTTTGCATGATATTAACAAATTCCAACTGGTAGCTATATCTATGTGCATACATAGCTATAAATACGTCAATTGCTTATAAACATTGCCTAAACGGAATTGTCTGCTTACAACCGCTTACGATGCTAAAATATCTCGCAGCTTTAATTCTACTGCAGGCCTCAAAGCAATGTACCCGCCGCTTGTTCATATTGCTCGGCAATTTCATACGCTTTTCACTTTCCGTCTTTGCTCGCCGTTGGAATATAAACAAGCACCGCGATGTTTCTTTGAGCAAAGCCGTTTTGTATGTAATTATGACAAAATACGTTTGCTTTAAGCTTCGCGGTTGATATTCGACTCTGTTTATATTCAGCAAAGCTTCTCTTACGCCATATATTTTCGCTACGTTTCAAGTTAGAGTCAACTGTTAACGCTTTTGTAAGCATTATTTCCCACGACCTCTCATCGATAAAACCGCATGTATGTATATGTGTAACTTACAAATTTCTTCGGAGACCGAAACACGAATGCGTGCGTTACATCCGGAAATATATAGGTATTGATCGGTTCTGTTACGTTTATAGAAGAAAATCAGAATTGTGCCACTTTCCCAAAAGAATATCTAGTTGTCTTCTTTGGAGTACTAAATCGAAATCTTATCGTTCAACTATCAAATCGAAACAATCTTTCAAAATGTAATGGCAATCTCGCCTGACCTGGAATATCCTGATTTAAAATGTAAAATGAAGGAGGGATTACAATTTTGGAGAGATATATATCTGCATGTAGGTTTATTCTCTTATACTGTCCTTGTTCTAAGATTTCATTTCCGGCCTTCAATCGGATAACTCTTACTAGAACAAAGCTTTACGAACTTCAAAGGGGCAATACCTTCAAATTACATTTAAAGTGGAATAATTACATTTCAGAAACATCGCCCCATTGTGATTTGCTAACACATTCAAAACGGACGAAATAGTTGGCAGGTAGATTTGTTTCATTTGTTCCATGCACTATAGCGACTTTTTCCCGTTAACACTTTCAAAATAGTCTCTAAGATTCTTGGTTTAATATTGAAGATCAGATAGCACTAAGGACTCTAAAATCTGTCACTTTTCATCCAAAATCTGTTCGCATCTGCAAGAACCACAACTAGTCGACGAAAGATATAGGCTAACTCTGCAGCCAGATACATATGAGGGCTTTGAGGTAGTAAAATTATTCATTCTCTAATTTAATAGCGGATTTTTGTGAGGACCAAACGTTTTCCTTTTTCAATACATAAAAGCAAAAATTTTGGAAAACCACAAAGCATTCCAGCAAACACTGTCTATTAGCACATCTGATTAAAATGAGAAAGTACGCAAGAGGCTACGACCAGTACAAGGTATATATTTCTGTGAAAGGAATATATTGGGACAGTAGTAATTGGAACGATTTTATTGCGAAACAATCGTCAACAAACCTAACAGATTGTGGGCTCTATGAATGGCTACTAAAGCTATTTAGGACGAGTTGCATTGTTACTCAATCCGTCGAAACAAACAAGCAACCAAGCAAACAACTGCTTTAAACCTTCATTTTTTAGTAATGACTAAAATCGTATTATTTTTAACAGGAAGAATTATTTTATTTCTTTTAAAAAATAAATTGAGTGATTTGGAACCTTATATGGAACTGTCATCGCACTGCACTAAAGTGGACAACGGTATTTATTTACGTAACAATAGGCATAGGTATATAACAATTTAATTTCCCTTCTTTGCTGATTTCTCTTCTTCTTCCGTCTGACTTGGGTAAAACTTATCTTCCTTGATTTCTCCTTTTACCAGTGTGGTCTCTATTTAGCATAAAACAGTAATCAGCCATCATCATTGCATTTCACCTGCCCTGGTATCTCCTTTCCATGTATTTGACGTTCTGTTGGAAACGTTCTTCTTGTTCATCACTGACATTGCCGAGGTTCGCAGGGACCAAATCAATATGTAGAATGTAAAACGTGAAACTTCACACCCAGGTTACACCCTAATTTCATGAAACACAGCAACATTATTAACCATAGTTTTGTAGTTTGGGCAATATTAGTTGTGGCTACAAAAGTTAGCCACAATTTTAGTAAATTTTTGTTCTCTGGCCCCACAAAAAGCCCCTTTTCCATTAGATTAGATAAAGTACTGGAAGTAGTCACCATATTTTGGGCTTCCTTGGGTGAATAGTTTAATTAATGCAAGCTTAATGTGAAGAGGAAAGAGTAGTGTCTTGCTTGATTGAACAATTGGTTTATTTACATTCTTTAAACCATATTGGAACGTTTTTCCTTTGGGTCAATCTGACACCGTCCCCTGATTGTCTTTGGCTCGACGGTTAGTACAAATGAAGCACGGCATTTAAGCAAGCTCGATTATTGACCAAGTAGCATACCTACTAAATACTTTTAAATCTCCACAGATTGTCCAAGAATGTTTTTCTTAGTTCAAGTTTTTCAGCGGAGATTTGAGATTTCCATAAGACCGATGGACTGCATGGGCAACAGGTATTGGGGGAAACAAATTTCTATTATGTAAAGGCACACCTTTGAGGCTACTTTTTGACGAGTATATAAATAACCCCCATTGACTTGAACCATGAGTAACGTTATATAAATATATTGAACCCTCAATACCACAGCAAAAAGACATAAAGGTTCCTTCAAGGAATTTTGTTAATTCCTTTTCGCTGGTCCTGTGCCAAAAAATGATATTCCGGATAGTGAAAGGTTTGAAGTTTTGACCTATGCAACCTAGCGTCATCTTTTATCACATTCAAGTCACGATTTAAACCAGTAGGTTCATTTTGACTGGATAATTGTGATGCAATGCTTATAATCATCAGTATCAACGCTTAAATTTTCTGACATGCTCACAATCACCTGTGAAAAATCTTTAAGAATGGTAGGTGCAACTGGAATAGGGAGAGATGCGCAAGGTCGAAAGAATGTTAGGATATTCTATACCTTTCTTACTTATTGCGTTATGATCTTTAAGGTTAACCATACAAGAACAACAATGGTGTACATGATTTTGTATCTCCCTCCAAATTATTACACTTGCAAAAAGGATTTGTTTTCTCGTACCCTTTTTACTAGTGCTAATCTCTCAAAACATATACGGCACTATTGTCGGGTGCCCAGTGTTTGTCTTGATCACCAAACCTTATGCGGAAGTGTGAGTAATAGACATCTTCGCCAAACTATCAATGCCCTGTTATTGCTTAGGAATTACGTAGCTACTACAAATATAACAGAACAAGATTGCGTAAAGTAATTTCTAAAGAAACTACACCAACTAAATATCTTCTTCTTCTTAATCTTTTTACCCTTTCTACCTTTCGGTGTAGGGGTTCGGAGCCACCGAGCCGTATATGTACACGCATATACCGTACCGCTCCTGGCCCACCCAGTGGCATTTCCTTCATTTTCGCAGCTTATTAGAGGTCCAGATCCCTTTTTAGGATTTTAAACTGCTACGCTCTGCCGCTACCGGGTCTCGAACGCCGGCCCTTCGCACTGTGAAGCGCGAGTTTTACCACTCAGCCACTGAGGGGTACAAACTAAATATGATAGCACAAATATAACAATACTATAGCATGTAAACGATGAACTATTATTTCCCGTCTAGCAGCCAGCTAGCTGTAACAACTGTGGTCAACTACTCTATCTTAACAAAGTAAAATATCCTCTTCCCCGCAAAAGTATATTCCTTTCTGGAAATTGACGTTTAAAGAAAAACTAATAATAGATCTCAAATCAGCGCAAAAGTTGTAAGTAACATCAAAACTGATAGTAATAGAGGAAACGTTTTTATAACGTGCATGGAGTAACGTAGTACTTAACTGCAAAGGCGACATGGAAGGCCAAAGGTGGATTTTTGAAACACCAAATTTTCACTCCTATTTGAGAGCTTCATCAAAGTGACAATTTTTAAGAAAATAATACAGCCGGAAACAACAAATGGAATGATTAAAAAATTAAGTTCTCATGCATTGTGTGTAAATGAAGTAAGAGGCCAAACTGGGAAGCCATACCGCACTGGACACGGTTCTTCTAATCCTCATGGCAGTCCTGGTCACAAGGACTCAAGTCGGGCGAATGAGGAGGCTCAGGAGCCATATGAATGTTCGTACTGGCCAAATACGGTTTACTTAAATTGCTGTGTGACGAGGCGTATTGTCGTGATGCAACACCCAATTCTTTTGGTATCACACGCATGACCCTTTGTTGAAGTCTTTCACGAACATTTCGATAAAAGTGTCGATTAGCCTTTTGGCCTGGTAGCACAAATTCTTTGTGAACAATTCCAAGGCTTTGATTTACGCATTTTTGCTTTTCTGGCCTTAGAGAGCCTGAAGTGTGCTATTACATGCAAAAATCTCCGTTGAACTCTGGCCAAATCTGAAGAAAAACCTGATTGTATACCCGTTTTCGAAATCCGTGTCACTCCATGTCGGAACGGAAAGCAAAACTTGCATCACTATAACATTCGTTATGGACAAGCAATCTGACTCTAGCGAGTTCCAACTTGCGCTGATGGCATTTCACATGTTCACGTGCCAAGTGTCCACGTACCGCGTCAAAATTGTTGCCTGGTCCAACACTACGCTACCAGTCCCGTTACTTTATTTAATACCTCGTACATTGTGTTCCGGATCACATCACTTTTATAATTTAATCAACCTTTGTCGTTCGTGTTCTGATACGTTCACCCTTTTAATCCTACCATTTTAATTCAATCTGATTTAATTCCTTCTATCATTCGGATATCGTTGATTTAAACTGTTTCCTGATTGTATTAATTTTCTGACGGTTATCATCCTAATCAATCTCCCAGATAGAAACGAGAATTTAATGTTTCAGAAATAAATGAATTGAAAAAAAAAAGGATCGTCTCCATCTTTGCCCTTTCGTTTCGTTTTTGTAGTCAAATATGCGCTTCGTTTAATTTTATACAACAGTTACTTATCTATCCCGAAAGCTATTTATTTAATCTTAAATTTTGCAAACACTTTCTTCTGACAACTAATAACAACCACGATATTCCATTCCTTGCACTTGTATACTTCTCAACATTTTTAATAGATAATATTATGCAATTGCGTCAAGTACTTCTTTAATAAAATATCTTTTGCACCGTGTAAGTAAAGAATATAAAAGGTATGTACCTTCCTATATATGTCACTGACCATGCAATCTAGGGATTGAAGAATAAACAGTGATATGACAACGTCGTGTTTGATGGGCATCGCCAACCGGTACCAGATAAGGTTCGGAGTGCTGTCGAGCTCCGTCTCTCACCAGTCTCTCTGGGATAACTACGCACGGTGGTATTGCAATTCATTGTCCTTATATTGCGTTGTTAAAAGCCAACCCTGTATTTATCCATCTATCTATTTGTAAATAGATGGATAGAAATAGTTACAAAAATAACCACATTTGTTATATTTCCCAACGTATATTTGTCCGTATGTATATTGTTCGACGAAAATCGTCAAAGCCTTCTATTATTTGCTGGCCTAGTGGGATTTGCGCCAGACAACGCCGCTTGTTGTTCTGAACTGCCCCCATATCACATGATAAATGCCCTCAATCTAAAACCAGTTGATTGGGAGAAAAACACACTTAAAACTGTTTTTCCGTTCGCATTCTCGTAACAAAAGGAATCGAACAAGAAATATTAAGAAGCACTTTGGATGACAGAGAAATCGATTTTCTATCCCCTACTATAATACTTTTATGTCCAGATTAGTTCTACTACTACTGGCGATTCTGACGATAGATATATAAATTTTAAATTTGCTGCTTAAAAATATAAATAACGAGATTTAAAAATAAATAAACTTATTTCTCTTTAGCAACTTATGGCAAGCTAATTGAATAGGTAAATTTTTATTAAAATTTACGTTTGGAGATGCTGTAGATAGGAAAGGTCGTATTTAGCCAAGCGACCTCCTAATTTATTATGGCTTTAATTTGCAAATTGCCACCACCTTTAAGTTTCGTTTCGGTATTACTTTCAAATTTGGTATTAGTGCTGACAATTATTGATCACTGTCCCAATCTAGATGCTGAAGAATGTTTGGAAGGAAATGTGCTACTACTGACTCGCGCAGGCAGTGCCTGTATCAAAGGATACATTACAATATGCTTAACCTTCGTATACTCACGCATACGGTCTGTGAGACCGACTTATATAGTATAGTATACGTCTTTCATTTTAACGTGAGTATAGGAAGGTTAAATAGGTGCCATCCGTGTTGGACAAAAGGCGCACAGCGCTCAGAATAACATCTGCTGACCACATCCTCCAGAAGGGATTGGCACAGAAGAATAGGAGTATCAGCATTTACTTGATAAAAGTATTTACTTGTTTCATCTATGCTTCCGAGGAGAGTGGTACGTTGCGCATAAACAATGGTCGTGTTTATGGACAAAGAAGGGGATTTTGTCATTTGGGAGAGAGGTGGTCAATATCTTTCAGCTTACTTTGTGCGCTTATATCCTCGAGGTTATTCATCTGTAATTAAAAAAATTGACAACTGTGGGCCTTTACGCCCCGTCCGCTGTCCCTTTGTTATATGTGATTTACCTTAAAATTTCCTGCAAGATCTATATTGGGACTTCTTTGGTTTTCAATGCGCATTTCGGTAATAATGGTGTTAGAACTTGAATAAATATATATCAGGATCGGCTGTTGCATATACATTGATACGTACCTCATTCGTATTTTTATTTCCAGACCTAATGGCACGTGTGCTAAATGGTATTCGGTACTTATGCCCGTTTGCATCGTATAAGTTAAGTATTTTTTAACGAGAAGAAGGACTCAAGTTGTAGGTTTCTGTTGCATAATATGTTAAGACAGACGTAATAAAATTGTAAAAATGAATTTTAAAAGTACTTTCCTTCGCACGCAAATGTTGGCTAAAATATTAAGAAGAAAATGTTCAAACCCGCGTTTAAAATATATTAATTGTTTTAGTAATACGAAGTATAACAATATTTATCAAAGCCTTTGCAGAAGTCATCCCAAATTTAGCGCTTCCGTAGGAGGAGCACTCGGTCCGCCGTCCTGGAAAATTTCTTTCAGAATACACCCATACTCTTTTGTTCATACAAAGTATTATTGAAAGAATAATGCTAGTGTGATTTCTTATAATTAGTAGCTTACGTCAGCATTACGTTCGTGGTATGGAGCAGAATTAATGCCGTTTGATTTAGAAGCTTCTCCAAATTTCGCTCACCGAACATTATCAAGATTGTATCAATGGCATTTATCATTTCCACCCTTTTCGAAATGACCTATTTCGATGGCAAGAGGTCGTCGGAAATTGTTTAAACAACCTCTTAGTCGGAGACAAATGACCGAACATTTTGCGCTTAGAAGCCAATCAAAATATTGATTTATGACTATGGCATATTCTTTTTGTTAAATGGTCCATTTGTTGTGTCGGAGTTAATGCCGACACTATTTATGGAACGATTTAGAGGTTGACATCTCTGTAAGAGTCGATATATACACGTCTTGCCAAATGGTCTTCCGCTTATAAATCGTCTGTCGTAGACGACGACGCCTCAGCATCGCAACGACATTGAACAAAAAAGTTAACACCAGATGTGTCGAACGTATATAATGCAATATATTTGAGGAAAAAATGAATTTCTATAAAACGCTTTAGCCAGGTTCTCTCTGCGAAATACGTCGATGTAAAATATGGGATGGGTTATTGTTTCTGGATGGAACGTGTACTCGTCTATACATATGTATGTACGTCTGCGTGAATCTGAAGTGAGAAAACATTTTATTTGTCAATTTAATTTCTTTATTTCTTACATAAATGTCACTAGTAACAGTATCCACACAGGAAGTATCTTTTTAACTTAATATGCGTGTAGTTACAAATTTTGGCAATTAATGCAGTTCCGATTCTGCATTTTTTTTGGGGAATTATTGGTAACTTGCTTTTACTTCGACGTTGCTCCATATCTAGAGTTTGGATTTAATATTAAATTGATATTTGATTGATAATTATATCATTAATTAGTTCAGAGACCGAATTATATATTCTTTGCATATCGATAACTATCAACGGTATCAATAATTAGGTATTGCTTGGAATATGTATTTGAGGGGAAATAACATCGCACATCAAAATTCTACTTAAATACATGTGCCCGTAGTAACGGTATACAAAACCAGCGAGAGGAAATACTATAGGTTTTTGTCTGGCTTGTAATTTATAGACAAGAGACTCTATTTTAGTTTCCCTTAAAGATAAATAAACTCACGTTTTCCGTTTTCTTTTTATTTATCACGACTAGCATCGTTTCTCGACTTAATTGAGGGCTCCGGGAATTTGTCCGGAGATAGATAAATCTCCGGACACAAACCCTTTCGCGAATCGCAGGACAACCGAGAAAGTTCCGGATTGTGGCAGAGACAAACTGCGTCGGGTAAGTGGCAGAAAGGAGTTCCACGCATCGCGTCGCGTCGCTCCAATTTAATACAAGGAATACACGTAATTCTAATTCCGTTACGTCGTTAGATTGACCGCACATCGTCTGTCTAATGGAAACCTTAAGTTTTGTAGTGTGCGACATACATACGTACATGGAAAGAAAAGTGGAGTTTAATTCTAGTTAAACATACTTTTGGAAAGTATGTTACGTGATGAATTTAAGTGCGGAGTACGTATTTAATCCTTAAAATGTGATACGATTTGCAAAAACATTCGCTAAGCCAAAATTTGAAATAATAAATTTTAATTTCACTGAAACTGGTTCAGGTTTTAGATTTTCTCATACTCCTATACAATTTATGGAAAAGCTCAATTTTTCACAAAAGTAATAAATTAGTACATAGTTGCATACATGTACTATAGAAACTGCTTTGAATGCCGACCAACATTTTTCGTAAATACAGTTTCTAGGAGCGTTATTAGTATACAAAACAACACGAAATATGGAGACGTCAATTAGACTTGTAAAAGTTACTATTTTTCTATTTTTTAGATAATAATACTAAATTATATAACACAATGAATATGTAAACGACAGAGATAAGTTTCCACAATAATTTTGAAATTGCAGTCAGTCGTACCTCTCACATATAACAATGCGCAACGAAAATTTCGTCGATTATCCGAAGAACAAATCATAGGAAGTGTAGGTTCTGGCCGAACATCGTTAGCACTGAATGCTTTTACAAAATATTTCTTGAGAGATTCAGTCTTTGCCTCAGTTTTCGGAATCCTATTTATGGAAATCATTAAAAACAAAAAAGATTATACATAGTAAAGTACTGAGACGATTCACGTAGAAAAACTTATTTAACCTTCCTATACTCACGTGAAAATATAGAACACGTATCTATACTATATAAGTCGGTCTCACAGACCGTATGCGTGAGTATAGGAAGGTTAATTCTTAGAAAGAGAACTGTTAGCTGTGTCAATAATTCTTTACTAAGAATTATGTTTGTGTAATGTTTTCATTAGAATTTTCACTAAATCCATTTCCATTCATACGGTGGGTTACCAATCGAGGCTCTCTGTTTCAAATCATTCGTTGTGAGGTGTACATTGAATTTGTGGTCACATACTTTAAGTAATGCTTGCAAAATGTCGACAAAGAAAGAACTGAGTAGAGGTTCCATTAAAAGATAAAATAGAAATTATAACGTATCCAAGGAAAGGTAAAAAAACGGGCTAGGCACTAGCTACCAAGTTCGTTGTTGTTAAATCAACGATAACGGATACAAAAATTAGTCTGATTCAATTACTAGGCATGCACTTAATCTTGATAGTGAGGAGGGCAGTTTATATCGTAAATCTATGAAAAATCTAAATCCGAATTGTTGGAAGATGCCGCATTCACTTACTTTTTACAAAAACCGGCTGGTGGGCAGCCCATATCTGGGCCCATTTTGTGCGAAGAAGCAGTGGACAACAAGCAGTGGAAACATGAAGCTTGGTGGTGACTTGTCATTCGTCGCAAGTTGTCGGTTGCTAAAAAATTTTAACTTATGAAGTGGAATACGGCAAATCGAGATTTATTATGAAGAATTAAGTGCTGACGCCCCAGCAATAGTTTCCTTTTCTTCGGGAATTTGAAGACATTTCTTGAACAAAATGAGTATGACATGGATTTTGTCTAGAATGCAATCGAAACGGCCATCTATTGGAAAGGTTAACCATCTAAGTCGTTGATATCTCGAAGAGAAGCCGCAGCTTTAGACCACAAGATCAGCAGGAAGCATGTGGTGTGTGCTAATACAACTGGGATCCACAGAGTTCCACTGCTTTTGATAAAGAAACTATAAAACCGACGTTGTTTTAACAATGTGAAAATTCCGTTAATATACACGAGCCAAAAGAGCGAGTGGATGAACAGCAATTTGTTGACGAAATGGTTTGCACACAAGTAAAGTTTGCACAAGTAAAAACCTTTCAGCAGCATTACGGCAAAGGAGACAAGTTGCTACTCCTATTGGACAATGCTGCGCCACCTGCATCACCTGAATCTTTGAATAAGGTCAATGAGATATTTGAAGTAAAGTTTCTATTCCGTTTCTATATTCTTCTTTAATTGAACAATAGACCGGAGTGTCATCGAAACATTGAAGAATTATACCGAAAACAGTTCATGGATCGTCTGCTTTTCGGGGATAATAACAACGAAGAACCAATTATTTCTATGTACAGAAAAATCGATATAAAAGCGTGCAATTATATGCTGATCCATGGAATGAAGTGCAATAGAGCACCTTGCATCAATTGTGGAATAAACTCCTGAGGCCATCTAAAGACGAAATACAAATCGACAAACCTGACAATCAATCGGCCAAAATGTTGGAGGCGTTAAGCTTTGCACCTACGACACATCATTGGAAAGCTCTCGAAAAAGGCACATTTGGATAAAACATTTATAATTTATTTAACAAGTAACTAATCAGACATGTAATTTTATGTGATCAATTAATGTAGTAAGCAAATGACAAAAGAGAAAGCTTAAAGCAGTGTAAATTAATTTTTGAAAAACTTAAATGCGCCGTTTTTTTTTTTTACTGATAGATTTTAAAACTCACCCAAATTTATTTTGGTAGCGCGGTAAAGTGACATCACGAATATAGCGCCACATCCGTGCCCTGCTCTTCAGTCACCGCAACATTGAAATCTTAAATGGCAGCTTTGCACCTACGACACATCATTGGAAAGCTCTCGAAAAAGACACATTTGGATAAAACATTTATAATTTATTTAACAAGTAACTAATCAGACATGTAATTTTATGTGATCAATTAATGTAGTAAGCAGATGACAAAAGAGAAAACTTAAAGCAGTGTAAATTTACTTCGTAATTTTGTTAGAAATACGTACTACAAAGTATTTACTTTATAAAGCGTTTTAAATTGTTCACCATTATTTGCTAATCAATTCAATAAACACGCCTCAAATCCATATCTTACATTTATTTACACTTAACTTGAAATTGAATGGCATTCCATGATTATCCGCTAAAGAAGATTTTCTACCAAAGTAAGCTATGATTTGTACATCATCCACTTTAAATTACCCCAAAGGAAATAGTCCGGGGATGTTAAATCTGCCGATCATAGTGTTCATCCTATGCGACCTCTTCTTCTAATTCACTGTTTGGGAAATGTGTTACTTAAATATTGCCGAAAACCAACGACATAATGAGAGGGCATCTCGTCTCGTTGGAAATTAATTAAATTATCATTTAAATTAATGTTTCCGTAGATATTTGTTTGATTCTCTACTACATATATGATGAGATATTCAGTAGTATTCTGTAGTTTAAATGGATATTTTCATTAAGATGTTTTTCGAGAACAGGATGCCAAGAATTGTATTGCCCGGGCAAGTAGTAAACGTTAATTTCGGTCCTTGGGTATGTCCACTACGAAAAGGAAGCGCATTTTTGTCAAACCCATAGCGGCAGTTGTGTTTATTCACTTTCCCATTTAAGAAAAGCATACGTTCGCTTGTAGCCCAGTTGTTTTTACCAATTCTGGATCATTTCCAATTTTCTCCACCATTTCCACATAAATTTGTATTTTCCAGTCGTAGTTGCCTCCGACCATTTCAGCAGGATTTTCGTCTTAGAAGAATGGAATTTATTTAACTTTATTTATTTGTTTATTTATGCTCAGCTTTCTTTCAAAATTCCACTGGAAATTGCTGCCTTTCGAACTGCAAATGTTGGAGTTGCAGCTAAATGAATAAATAAACTTCTATCTGGAAGACTTGATCCAGGACTTTATATCCGACTGTTTCCCTATTTTTCACTGGTTTCTCTAAACTTCTAACTAGCTTATCAACATAGGTATGACTGACACGCCTTTCTGAATATCTGGCATCAAAGGTAGCAGTTGTTTCTAACGTAGATCGGTTCTCAGAACCGCAAGTAAAAATAGTTTCTACTCTTTCAGGTAATGTGTACACCACTACGAAACTTGTACCAAACTTTTTCAATAATATAATAAAATATAACATAATAATCGTTTTCAACCAATCATAGACGTTTGACGTGTACCTTCTTCAGACAATCGGAAAAGATTTGTCTACCTTTTCTCGTAGGAATAAAACAACTCGGGTTTGTTAGGTAAAATAAAAATATATGCTTTTTTTGGAATGTGCTAGATAAAAATTGATTTAAATTTTCTTGGTGGACTTCTCATTCGTAGAAAACTATTTTACGCAAACAATAATAAAAACTTACTCACTATTCTATGAAGATACTAATTTTTAGCTGCCCTTTATTTGTAACGTCACTTTGGGTCACTTGTATGCTAACAAAATGGTTTTCAACATCTCTTAATAAAAGAAAAGTAGGGGTCATTGAAACTTTTTAATTTGTCTCCATGTGTTATATATATTATTATTATTTATGACATTCTGAGCAATGACATCCCTAATACAGTTTGCGAGAAGAAAGAGATCTTCTGTCGCTTGCTCCATAAATCTTGATAGTGCTATCTATTTCTGTGCATATCAAGATGGAAAGAATTGTACCGAAGGCAAATTCTCAATTTTAATTAGGAGATATTGTTATCACTGGTTGGAGTTAAAATGTATATCCGACTTTAATACATCTTACTTCTAAGGTTATTCCGCAAGAGAACTTATAACTATGACAATCAATTTCATAATCTGCGCACTCAATCTAGTCTTCGATCAACATCCTACCTACAATGCATACAGGAGTTAATTATTTCATACCATTCATTACTTACGACATAACAAAACAAACACGCTTCGTGTCCAGAGACTTTATTTTCTGTAAGGTAACAATGAATCTACCTAAGAATAGTTTGCTGTAATTATCACATGTACGTATCTTTGTTGATCGCATAAATCAAAAATAATGACTAATGGGAAGGTATGCGGCTAGTGCGTGCCTTGAGCTATCGTTGAGTCATCGCTAATAAATGATCGAACAAATTGGTAATACCACACTTCGACCTCTTATTGAATATACACGCTTTAGAATCTTCTGTTTTTGTTTGTATTATATGAAGGCACGATCAGCATCTCAAAGTCGACGCAGCACATATATCTTCCGGCATCCCATGCTATCAGCTCAGCTTTCCATAGCGCGTTTGACATCGGCAGGAACTTCATAAAGTTGGTAGTTACAGGTAGCTTACTTAAAGTGTAGGTATTCTGAAATTAAAAGAAGTACCTTAAAGAAAAGAAGAAACTAATAGGACGTACTAAGATAAGCGTAAGAAATAGGTACAGGTGTGTCGCTGGTGCCTCTAATCGACATTAAAATAGTTATATGTATTCTTAATCATTTGGTTGTGTATGTGGTAAATGTTTATGTTCCCCCTAACGTTACATCTGACGAATTTGAATTGTTCTTTGATAACTTAACATTTGAACTTACAAACAAGAAAGTTATTATTATGGGCGATTTTAATTGTCCTCTCTACAATTCCTGTCGGAGTTATTCCGATAGTAAGTGTTTGACCTCACTGCATTTTTCGACTTCCCTAGGACTACGACAACTTAACTACGCAGCTAATTCTAATCTTATATGATAGATCTCTACCACTAATAGGTCAATAAAACAAGGCTGGTTTGAACGATAGTTATATTTTCAGAACGTTTACAAACGTTTTCGGAATACCTTCTTCAGTGAAAATATAACTAGATAAATATATAAACAAACATTTGTTTTTATTTGGGAACTATCAACAAAATGACTAATGACTAGGATTTCTTGATATAGAGGATGTGTAACAAACTTGTATATATATATATAAATTATAAAAACTAAATTAATGTGTAAACATACATGCAAATTAAGTAAAACCTTATATCAAAAAATCTTTGTCGAAACCTTAACAATTCTGTTCAAGGATTAGGGAAAGCCCAAATTTAAAAAACCTAGCCAAAGGTTTCCTTCTTAAGAAATGCAAATGTCATTTTAACAAATTGCTATATACATTACTTAAATTTTGAATATCGGTTCTGAAATTAATAGTTTTAGTGTCTTTTTGTATATTTATCATTTCATATATTTGTCTTTTTTTTTATAATTATTCTCTGTTTTTAATATAATTGTGTTTTCAAAAAATCAAAGTAATGCCAAGATCTTTGTAATGCTTTGTTACAGCGGTCATTGCACCAAAATCATTATTTAAAGAATACTTATGGCTATACAACCTTTTCTTTAAATATTGTTTCGTCTGACCGATGTAACAACCATCTACAGTCTTTACAGTTTATTTTATAAACTACATTACTTTGATTTTGTTTAATTATTTTAGATTTAGTATTAGTAAAGAGATCTGTTACTATAAGTTGGAATGAAAGTAATGTTTATGTTGTTTTTATTAAACTCTTTTTTTATTTTTCGCTTAAACCTTTTTTATAAGGAATAGCGTTATAAGATTTATTGTTATTATTTTTAATTCCTCTATTATATAATTTGTTAATTCTATTTTTATTATTCTTTCATAAAAACTATTTGGATAATTATTTTTATCTAAGATTTCTTTAATTTTGTTTAAATTCTTTTCCTAAATTCAGGATTAGCTAATCTAACCGCTTGATCAACTAAACCGGTAACTACATTAATTTTATGTAATTTTGATGTTTCTGAAAAATAATTTAAATGTCTTCCTGTTTGGTAGACTTTATATGCCAATTTGTTTTTACAATGCCGTTATTATGCATGACTGTCACGTTCAGGAAACTCAATGAGTTATTAGATTCCCTCTCATATGTAAATTTTAATCTATTATGATAACTATTAAATGAATCTAATAACTCATTGAGTTTCCTGAACGTACGATCATGTATAATACGGCATTATAAAACAGATTGGCATATAAAAATCTACCAATACAAGGAAGACATTTAAATTATTTTTCAGAAACATCAAAATTACATAAAATTAATGTAGTTACCAGTTTTAATTGATCAAGCGGTTGGATTAGCTAATCCTGAATTTAGGAAAAGAATTTAAACAAAGTTAAAGAAATCTTAGATAAAAATAATTATCCAAATAGTTTTATGAAAAAATAATAAAAAATAGGGTAACAAATTATATAATAGGAATTAAAAATAATAACAATAAATCTTATAACGCTATTCTATAAAAAGGTTTAAGCGAAAAAATAAAAAGAGTTTAATAAAAACAACATAAACATTACTTTCATTCAAATTATAGTAACAGATCTCTTTTTACTTAATACTAAATCTAAAATAACTAAACAAAATCAAAGTAATGTAGTTTATAAAATAAACTGTAAAGACTGTGATGGTTGTTACATCGGTCAGACGAAACAATATTTAAAGAAAGGTTATATAATACATAAGTATTCTTTAAATAATGATTTTGGTGCAATGACCCTGTAACAAAAGCATTACAAAGATCTTGAGCATTACTGTTTTGAAAACACAATTAATTAAAAACAGAGAATATTATAAAGACTAATATGAGAATGATAAATATACAAAAAGACACTAAAACTATTAATTTCAGAGAACCGATATTCAAAATTTAAGTAATATATATAACAGCTTGTTAAAATAACATTTGCATTTCTTAAGAAGGAAACCTTTGCTAGGCTTTTAAGAATTTGGGTTTTCCCAGTCCTTGAACAGAGTGTAAGGTTTCGACAAGCTTTGATATGGGTTTTACTTAATGTTTATGTATTTACACATTAATTTAGTTTTTATAATTTATATATATATATAAAGTTTGTTACGCATCCTCTATATCAAGAAACCCTAGTCATTGAGTCATTTTGAATTCCCAAATAAAACAAATGTTTGTTTATATATTTATCTAGTTATATTTTCACTGAAGAAAGGCATTCCGAAAACGTTTGTAAGCGTTCTGGAAAATATAACTATCGTTCAAACCAGCCTTGTATTTATTGACCTATTAGTGATAGAAGATCTATCATATAAGATAAGTAGAAAAAGGTCACGAAATATATATATATATACATTTAGCTAATTCTAATGGAAAACTCCTTGATCGGTTTTTCTCTAATTTGAGTAATACACTTGAGCTTACTCGTGACTCCTCTCCTTTGGTTGCGGAGGATCCACACCATCCTGCTCTTTATATTACATTAGTGTTTAATACTATTACTGAGAATGTTAATTTTCCATCCAGTACGAATCCATGTTACAACTTTCGGTGTGCTAACTTTACACAATTATATAACCATTTGGCTAATACTGATTGGTCTTTTCTTGAATCTTACACCGCTGTAAATGCTGCTGTGTCAGCATTGTATGCGACGATATATCCTATCGTGGACTCCTCGGTTCCAAAGATCAGGTCTTCTGAGCGCAATTGTCCTCCTTGGTACACTACTAAAATAATCCAGTTACTGAAACTTAAACAGCACTTCTTTAGATTGTGGAAGAAAAGTAAGGCTCATCATCATCGCTTGGAATTCAATAGATCGAGGTCGTCCACTAAGCAAGAAATTAGACTGGCTTATAATGTTTACCAGTCTCATATTGAGGCTCAGGCTGTTCGTGAGCCCGCTGTATTTTGGAAGTTTGTTAATGGTAGGAAGGGAGGCACACGTATTCCAGGGTCCATGGTACATGATAATAACGATATTACTACGCCTCAAGGAATTGTGGACGCCTACGCGGATATTTTCTACTCTGCGTTCCGTCCTGTATCGACACTCACTCCTAATACATATAACGATAGTTATTCTATTTCCTTATATCCCGTTACATCTGACGACGTACTGCGAAGTATTCGCAAACTTAAATCGAATTTAACATCGGGCCATGACGACCTTCCGGGTTTTTCGTCAGGGATTGTGGCATTGTGTTTTCCGAACCGTTGGCAACTATTTTTAATTTGGCCATTACATCGTTTACTTTTCCTGAGCTTTGGAAGGTTGGCAGGGTTATTCCCGTACACAAGAATGGTGATCGCTCGAATATCCATAACTATAGACCTATAAACATCTTGAGTAATTTTGCCAAAGTGTTTGAATCCTTGATTTATCACGAAACTGTAACACTCACTAAAGACCTTCTATCCACTCATCAGCATGGCTTTGTTCACGGACGATCCATCACAACGAATTTATCTATCATAACACAATTTATTAATAGAGCTATTGATGATCGACGGCAAGTTGATGTGATTTATACAGATTTCACTAAAGCCTTTGATTCAATTGACCATTCATTACTTTTGGCTAAATTAGACACCTTTGGATTTTCCCCATCTTTGGTGAAACTTATATCCTCCTACTTGAGTCATCGTTCTTGTTATGTGTGTTTTAATGGCTTTCTCTCGTTTCATTTTACTCCTACATCTGGTGTGCCTCACGGTTCTAACCTAGGGTCTCTGCTATTTAATCTCTTCACTAATGATCTCTTAACCTTGTTGGACTGTGACGTTTTGGCCTATGCCAACGATTTAAAGATTTTTGTGGAGATTGGTAGTGATGCAGACTGTAGCAAACTACAGAACAATTTACAGTTGGTGTACGGATGGTGCAGCGATAATAAATTACTTTTAAATGTAAATAAATGTGCTGTAGTCACATATTCTAAGGCTTCCAACCCCATTATTTACAATTACCATGTTGATAGACTAGACATTCCACGTAAAACACAAGTGAAAGACTTAGGAATCCTATTTGATAGTTCTTTACAATTCACTGGCCACATTTACGCTATATGGTCTGCTGCCACGAAATTCTTGGGTTTTTTGATTCGCACCTGCCGGCAATTCAATAATCCGTCGACCTTGAAGGCTTTGTTCTGTGCCTTTGTTAGATCGAAACTAGAATTTTGTTCTGTTGTCTGGTATCCTTTTTATATATACCAACAGATGACACTTGAAAGGGTTCAGAAGCGCTTCCTCAAATACTTGAGTTACAGATGTGACGGCTATTATCCGCCTCGTGGCGTGGACTATAACTCTCTTCTTGATACACATGGTTTTCAGTCATTGACGGCTCGAAGAGAGAAGGCCACTCTAACTTTCCTCCTTAAACTAATTAACAACTATATCGGCGCTCCAGTCCTGTTATCTCAAGTCAATTTCGCCGTGCCTGCTCATAACACACGATCTTCAGATGCATTTTTTGTACCTAGGGGCAGAACAAATATTTGGAAAAAGGCTCCATTGTGTCATATGATGAGCAATGGTAATAGACTCGATCTTGACCCCTTTGGCAAATTATTATTGTTTTTGTTAATATATAGACATATACATATATAGTTATTGTTTCTGTAAAGCACTAATATTTTTGTTTTGATTTCTGTATCGTATATGTATGTAATATTTTTCACATTGTCACTTTTTTATGTTGAGAGCATACGTAATAATTTTTTTCTTTATTTTGAATTATCCTATAAATTGGAATTTTCATTCTGTTGGATAATAAAGATTATTATTATTATTATTATTATTATTAAGAAAAGGAATATGCAAATACCTTGTTGGTTAAGAGAAACGGCACTATACTTTACAATTAGGGAAAGCGAAAAGGCAAATACGAAGTTGACTTGTGCCGTAACATACACTGAGAACATAACATTGTTAATTTGAAATAATAGAATGAGTCACAAGCTTAATAGTTAAATTAGAAGTAAACATTATAACAATAATTCAAGCTATACGATCATAAAGTCAGAAGTGCACGTGTTGCAATTCAATCTTGTCAGAGTGTATGAAATAAAAGTTGTCGATATATTTTCTAAGAAACAGCAGGGCAAAATATTGAAGACATACACCTTCTGAAAATGAAATTGACCATTGAATAAGATAACTCAAATTTATTACATACTGAAGCTACAGAAGAAACGACATCTGGATATATTGTCAATGTAGGTCAATCTAAAGACCGCAGTCAACAATGATCAGAGAGGAATGATCTCATAACATACTGTAAAGCAAACTATTTTGAGACCTATACATACTCATGAATGTCCCGCCAAATCTTATTGGAATAAAACGGCTACAGTTCAAATGGGAGAATGTTCAATTGTTGCGCGGGGAAACGCATTGAGTTTTGCAACTTCATTCTGGAGAGCGAAAAAGAGAATGCTTCCCATTACGCTTAGTTCCCAGCGTCGAGGTAACATGTCAAAGTGTTTTTCTCTCGCAGAGGAAGCACCTTTAGGAGGTTTATGTATTTAGCTACTGAAAGATTGGGTTTATCCATAGTTGCGACATTTACAAGCTAAACGCGCTGGTCGTGAGGGAATTGTTGTACAACAAAATATTGGAACCCTAGATTGTACGTAACGAACTTCAAAATTCAGCACTTCACCTTTGGCCATCTTGTTCGCTCGATCTCACCGTATGCAATTTTTTACTTGTGGGCTTCATCAAAAATTGCTCCTGTGGCTCCTCCTTTGAACATTATATATAAGATGAGAGCGCGAATTACAGAAGAAGTTAATTATCTGGCAGTAGGCATAAGGTATGGAGGCTATTCGACTACCCACTCGATGTGTGCCGTGAGGCGTTAAGAGGCTAAATTAAACATTTGTGAATAATAATTATAAGTTAAATTATTATTGTTTTCTATGTTATAGATTTTCTAATTACGAAAATGGTGTTTACTTTTTTCCATTGTACTAGATAGACCCTTTATAACATTAGAGTAATAATAACGATGTTAGTTCAATGTTAAATATGTTTTCGAAATTGAAACAAAGCGCATGCTGTTGAGGAATTAAAACAACAGACTTGGTAAGAGCTGCCCAAATTGGAAATGGAGAGAAGGAATAACAACGAACAAAAGTTGGGCAATAAAGGTAAAGATATTGAACCGAATTGTGAGGAATGGCTAACGACAGAAAAATATGGAAAGAGGTTGAAAAGGCGCAGGTGCCTACGTGCTCGATTTGGTAGTTATTCTGTTCTTTTAACAGTTTAAGAATTGGAAGATTTGCTATCGTGCCCCACGAGTTGAGCGCTAATTTGTGACGGTTTGAAAATTTTTGTGTTGAATGTCGTGACGTCAGCCTTGATTTGAACAGTAAGAACTTTGAAAGCCTCTGAATGGATTGACTATTTCTAAATAGTTTATTACATTTTATTAATTTCAAAATTCATGTAACTTTTTATTATTTTCCTATTGGCTTTTGAACATGAAACTAGTTGTAGTTCTTGTGATCATGTGATTTTTTATAAGAATGGTGTATAGATTTCTGGGTGTTTCCAGTTCAAAAAGGTTTTATTTGGCGCCGTTTATAAAATCCTGTACTTATTAAATCAAAAAGAATACTAACTTATGCGAACAAATAATTTGAATCGATATATACACACATATATTACGATGCTACAAATTCACATCTTCACGTTGAAAATTGCTTTAAGAATGTTGTTAACGTCTGTAGTTAAGGTTGATTTTAAATTCTTTATGACCTATTATCTCTATGGCAACCTTGCAGAACTAATGCTAGCAAAAAATATTTACTGCAACATTGAAACACAAATCTCTATAAAATTATCGCCCTAAAATAATTAGTCCGTTTGAGTGCTCCATACTTATACCCGTATTACCTTGGAGACCTCCTTATCAACTACTTGCACTGCCAAAAAGTTCATAACAAATAAACCAATTACTGGCTTCAAAGCTCTTGGTGAAAATGATAGTACTAATAGAAAAATTTATTTATTTATTTATTTCTAGCATCCCCTCTAAATAAAACCTTGATGTGTAGACAACTTCACTGCTACCAATTTTGGACAAATGGATTCTGCCGTTGAAGTAGATGACTAGGGCACAACCCACATATTTGGAATGTAGGGAAAGTGTACTGAAATGTGTCGAAGTATGACCGTAAAGGAACAGTGTAATTAGTGTTTGTTTACCTGGTACGAAAAGTAATGGTACAAAATCCTTACTCTTTTTACTAGCACCGAAACGGTTAAAGAGGGGATGCTGAATTCTATTAGAAAACTTACGATAGGGGCTCAACCATATGGATTTGAATCATTCGTTATAATTAGTAGTCATAACTTCGAAGCGTTGACATAACTAGGTCTTTGGTATGCATAGATAATCTCAATCTCCAATAACTTTAGGTTATTTCAACAAAAATTCTGACTGTAGTCAAGAAGCTTAATTAAATTTTCAAATCCTACTTGGCTTCCATCCCCTAACGTCCGTGTATACCGTTTGAAGAACCACTTGTACTTGCTTTTCTAAAACACTTATTTTAGATCCAACAGGTTGAAAGAATTTAGAGCGAAAATCGAAGCTATTGCAAGCATACTTTATATTTTATTTATTACAAGGCATTCGGATGCCCGAGTTTAATTTTCAACAGATTTCATACCTTTCGGCATGTTTTTGAATAAATATTGCTTAGAAAGAACTTCTTGCTTATTTAACATTGATTACATTTACTCTCGCTCTTCCCGAATATAATGTATTTGAAAATACGAACGCGAATCTCAAAGAGAATATTAAAAGCTTTAATTAAGGTAAAAAGAACGCTTTAGCAAGTATTGATTCAGTACCTTTTAGATAGCAGTTTCCAGGGACGGTATTTCGACTTCTTTAAGAGATTATTGGTAACTTCACGACCTTGCGTAGTCAGAGAAAATTTTGAGATAGCTCCATCTACTTTCTTGAGAATTTACGTAATACCAACTTCATACGTATCACGATATTTGATAATATCCAATGCCCCGGTTCCTTTTACCAAAGCAGTGATCGCTAATTAAAGTATGGTATATTAAGTTTTATCATTGTTATTTAGCGAACTACTGGTATTTCTAATATATAAGAGGTTATATATGAAGCGTCCTGGGTAAGGAAACGGGGTGAAATACGACAAGAGAGCTAACTAACAGCCAGCTGTCTATTAGGGCGGTAATTCTAGGTGGGATGTCTTTGGAAAGATGTTGGATTTTCCTGGAACCTAAAACGCATCGACACTAATCAAGTAATTCTCAGTTCGTTCTATAGTTTAATGATTACGTCGAAGCAGATCAAAGTGAGCCATTAACCCGTAATTGAAGAATAAACTTACGTAAAGCGTCTGATTAACCGCGTTGAATAACAGAGAATTCCGACTTTAATGAACGTACGCCGGCGTTTTTGCTGTGAACTTTCTCAACTATTCAATAGCTCTCTTTATAACTCAACCCGAGGACTTTTTCCACGACAGGCGTAACAAATGTCTCTCGTATCATGCACCTTCACATTCTCTCAAACGTTCGTATATTCCGCCGACAGGAACGTTAACAGAATTTGCCTTGCAGGTTCGCTTTAGCACACAAATTAAATCGCCCATTACAATTTTACGCAACAACAGTTACACGTACATACGAAACGTTACATACATGGTTTTCTTTAAAATTGCATAAATCGCCGGGAAATACCTCTACCTGTGCGCGATCCAGATCGGTTGTAATTAATAGAGTTAGTTTACGATATTGTAAATTTGGTATCCATGTATGATCGTTCTGGATATACGTTTTATGTTGGGAGCGGAATATATGGTACGGTTCGCCTGAATGCGTGCAAGTATATTATTTAATCTTCTAAGATCTACGGTGTTGTTGCATCGACATGTATAAAATAATAATAAACAATGCATACAATTATGAAAACTTACATGGGACACCAAATATCCTACTAACTGAAAACAAATGATTAACAAGTAAAGAAGTAAAAAGTAAATACAACTATGGCTGGAAAAGCAATGGGTTTCAAGCCCTCTATTATATCTTGTCTCGATTTGTTACTAGTCTGGGCAAACAGCGGTAATTACGAAATAAGTTACGACAGCCAACATGTACACAGATCTACTCGTATGCAGCATCGGATTAGAGCGGGGAGTCGGCGATACTGTCGTAACTGATTTCGTAACTTTACGCTCTTACCGGTGTTTACCCAGGTTACTTGTTACCAAACTTGTAACGAATCTGTCACTATCTTCGTTGTTCGTTACGTGAGATTCGGGAATGGTCTTCTTTCATTACCTCCGCTTTGAGCTTCAAGTTAAAAGTCGGACACATTTCGATTTCTAATTTCCATTCCAAGTCCAAGTCGTACAATTTTGAATCAATATCAAAATTTAATTCTCTCCACATAGAATAAATCATAGTGGTCAAAGACCGGTATTCTTTTGGGTAATTTCTTGCATCTTTTTATCGAATCCGTTGCGAGAACAGTTTGAGCCATGAGTGCAAGAGCCCGTGGAAAGAAATCCTCGATCTCTTGCTTTTCCGCCGTATCCGCAACAATGTTTTCATCCTTTTCCATTTTCGACGCCATGTTAAAATCTTCAAAGTAGTGCCTGCCGTTTAAGTGTTAGTTAAAATCGCGTACGACGCTCCAAGAAAGTATGGAAAATAGATAACTCCATTTATCCTTTTTCAATGTTTCTTCATTTATATTAGTCGTACTTCGTATATCTGTTCAGCACGTGCCCGTGCAGGGATTATTCGACCGTTTCGTATACGTAGTTTCTGATGATTGCATTTTCTCTTCAAGTACCGTCTTTGTTTGGGTCTAACCCGATTTCTTAGTAATTATTTATTATTAAGAATACATCCTAAGTTAGTTTTTCAATACAGTTATCCAGAGAAGCATCGGCGTAAGTTGACATATCCCAATTTGGATTCAAGGAGAAAACCTATTCCACATTCAGAAGAAATACCAGTTGCAATATTTAGTAACCTACATATATTCCCAGACGATAATAACGAAATGGCTTCTTGTGGTGCACAAAAGTTACACATTACCGTATCAGAGAAAAAGATCTTCAGCCATTCTATTCTCAGGAAGATAACTTGGTATTTTGCAACGACATAAAAGGACTGTTACAAGAAATGGGTACATCAGAGTACACATCAATTGATTAGCGGCTTTTTATAGATAGTTCCGAAAGTCTGAAGTGTCCTTCTATATAATGGAAACAAATATGGAAGTATGCCAATTGGACATTCCACAAAGATGAAAGGGGATTATAAAACAATGTCTCTACTTCTGAAAAAAAAATAACTATTACAGAAATGGGTGGATTATAGATCAACATTGAATAAAAGGAATTGGCCTAACCGAGACGCTCTATTAGAGGAAAAAGGCATTGTTATTATTGAAGCATTAATGGAACGAGAAAAATAATTGTATCTCCCTTGCACATAAACTAGGGCTAATGAAACAATTTGTGAAATTTTAGATCAAAATGGTCTTTGTATTAAGTACTTGGCAAACCAATTCCCTGGAATCAGTAATGAAAATTAATAGCAGAAATATTTGATGGACCTCGGATAAGGTAAATTATCAAAAACCCACACTTCACAGAATCAATGACTGAAATTGACTCCAATGCATGCTTTTGTTAAAGTTATGCAAAATCTTCTTAGTAATAAGTCTGAAAGCTACGAACAAATTGTGGAAAATATGCTTAACAACTTTCCAATTTTGAGTTGCCATATGAGCATTAAGGTCGACTACCTTCATAGTCATTTAGAAAGATTTCCTCAAACCTTGGCGACTTTAGTGAGGAGCAGTGCGAAAGATTGCTCCAGGATATCGGAATAACGGTAGGAAGGTACCAGGGCAGATGCGATCCACATATGATGGCCGTTTACTGCTGGAGTATCAAAAGAGACGAACCCTCTCAGACACACGCAAGAAAAGCGCTCAAAAAAAGAATTTTGAAATGAGTTACCAACTACTGTAAATATTTATTTTGGGTAATAACATTTGTAAATATTTGTTTTATAGAATAATTTTTTGTTTTATTTGTGCGTTTTTATAGATTGTATTAGAACCAATATTTATATGCGGGAATAAAATTAGCTAAATACAAATACGTGCTCACGTTTTTTGAAGACGAGCTGATAGAGATAATCTGATGGTATGTTTACATTCAGATCACCAAAATTAGTTAAGAACAGTTAAAAAAGTTCGGCAGCAAAATATGTGTTGTTTAGTGTTATCGTTTGGAAATTAGATTCTTGGTTGTTATAAAATGCTATAAAGTAAAGAGTCAAACAGGGCTACGTCCTATTGTTTTTAGCGGTACTTGAAGAAGCAGTAAAGGAAGCAAATAGAAATATGAGAGAATTAACACTGGGATATTGGGAAATGAGACGAGTCAACTGAGAGAACTTATGTTCGCAGACAATATGGCTTTGTTGGCAAATACTAAGGGAAACCTACAGCATAACTTGAAAGTACTAGAAGAACAATTATTGAAGATCAATGTGAAGAAAAAGAAAACTATGATAATTTCCAATGCAAAAAACCCACGAAATAAGTGAACGGGAACAAATTGAACAGGTAGAACGCTTTAAATATCTGGGAGCAGCTATAGAGGAAAACGGTAAATTGGACAGCGAAATAAATGAATGAAGGAGGAGAGTGGAAAGCATTTTCAGTATAATGAAAACAACATATTTAGGGAAAACGAGAGATACCGAGAAAGATAAAAACTGAAATTGTCGAAAAAATTATACGCCCAACAATCATTTATAGCAGCGAAACATGGATACTGACAGAGAGGCAAAAAATTGAGAATAACCGCCATGGAAATGAAGTTTCTGAGAAGAATTGGAAATTAAAAGAGAACGGACAGAATAAGGAATGTCATAATTAGATGAAACCTATGAATAGAGGCAATAAACGAAAATATTGATTGACGGAATCAGAAAAGAATCAGAGAAAAGAGGAATGACATGGGAAGATGTATGGAAACTAACACAAGACAGGAAGTAATGGAGGCAGAGGTGCAAGGCACAACCCGCCAGGTTTACACTTGAAGTTAGAAAAGCTCAGGACTAAATAAGTATAAAGTGCTGGGTTGTATTCCGTTTGCGTTATATTTTAACGCGAATAATTTCTTCCATTTGAAGTTGTGCTTGATTTACCGAAGTAAACTGTTGTAGTCTAAAAGTGTTTCATTACCGTTAATTTTTACCTAGCCTCTTCGACTTGCCATTCCGTGGTTAATTTAGAATCGTTTTGGTTCATCTATTTTGTTGTATCGCACTCATCAACAGTGATACTCTTTGATTTATGTGGTCACGGTAAGGCTATGTTGGCACCCGAGGCATTTCTGTATACAGTTATGGACAAACGTAAGTTTCTTTCGTCCATTCATCTTCATCTTCATTGATTTTAATAAAAGAAGGCACTGAGGTGCGTTGCAACCTTGGTATCTGGCGATGAGATGCATAACATCCACTTGCGGAAACTTGCGTCAGGTGTATTGGAACACTTTATTCTAGAATACAATTTTGTAACGGTGTGCACACACGATAGTTAATTCTAGATTAAATAAGTAATACAATTAATTCAGAGATAATCGGATTAGTTAGTTACACATTAGAATTGCCTCTATTGCTATAGAATGTTTGACGTTCTCACTTTCAAATTACGCGAAGCCTTTCTCAATAATCACTTTCCACTTCAATATTCAAACTCGTAATTTTAAACTGGAATTCAGTACCACACGAACGAAATTGCACAAATTTAAAAACTAACTTTCCGAACCATGAAGATAATTATTGCGAAACGGGAAGCGTCTTTTATTAGCAATTTCGCGTTTCTCTTTCCACGGCCAAACTTTCAAATGAACGCGAATGAATCCAAATAGGAACCGAAAGCGATAAGATCGGCGAAAGGACGTGGAACGCAAGACGGTCCCTTTAAAAATGTATAAAACTAAGCGAACGTGAATTGGGAATTAGAATTGGAAATTTGGAAAATCAACGTATAAGCCGTAGGAACGCGCAGATCGTGTATATCCGGTGTTGTTCTCTCGAGAGAATCATTTTGTCTATTTAGGACTATACGTCGGAAAATTATATTCTACGACTGACACATATAAAGTTAGAACAAATTACGCAAATGTTTGTTTGATTATCGAAGGACTTAGTTGAGTTTCTATACTTATTCAAAACGTATATGCTCTAGCTTATTATCTAGCTTATACATCGGGGATTTGGAATGTGGTCACAGAAATCCTTGGTCGGTCTGCAGGTTTAAATACAGCCGCAAATACACTATGTATCACTCCACCGCTTATTCGCCATTCGTTGTATAATTTAAGATCTGATCTCTTGAAGTCCGTCAGTTGTTGAGTTATGTAAATAGATAGCGTGCAAATACAATATGTTGATATACATAACTAATGCTGTACTCATATTGCAATTATAGACGTGTATTGATCTGTATGCCTATCAAGTTGCCTGTTAATTACAAATTGGTTGTCGTGTTGAAGTGGAGAGCTACCTGGATAACACTGATAATATATTAGAGCGTTACAGTTACACATGTTAATACAAAACTTGCCAGTTTAACGGAAATCGTATCTGATGAATGAAATTAAGGCATCAACATTTCATTATAGTCGGAAGTTTACCCTTGTAATATATGGGTACATGATACCATTTCCTTCAAAAGCAAACACGCTAGAAAATAAGCAACGAACCAAAAGTTCACCTAGTAATATTACAATAAATTACTGGAAGTGTGAGAAAGTAACTAATTGAATTTCGGCAGCAAACTTGTTCAAAGGATAGAATGGTCGATGAACTTCATGTACACCTACTCAACAACCACCAAACTAACAAGGAGAGATTCCCAACCCACACACGCCGATTTCGATGAAACTTGGTAGTTATGCAGAGCTGGTAGGACTATGTAAGGGGCCGGTATTTTTTTCTGTGATTAAAACTTTTGAAGGGATGAAGGGTGCCTCTGAAAATTGCCTTGCTTTTCGTCTCTTGCCAATGACTCTGGAATTGTTTCAAGAAGAAAAATTCAAGCATGTAAGTATACGGCGCTTTAAGAAGGCTATTCAAGCATATCTGAATCGATCATTCTTATTCTTAAAAATATTATCGCCGCCCGTCCCACCGATTTGCGGAAACACTGGTTTCATCGAAATCGCCTTTGAACTGGCGAACAGCTAAGAATGGGATCCTTTTCTGCTAATTACTGTGCAATTGTTGCAAGAAGAAAAGATATCCAAACATATGAGCATACAGCGCTTCACGAGGGCTATTGTAACATGTGCGACTCGATAACCCTTATTGTTAAAAATATTTAGCTAGTTGTAAAAAGGCAGTTTCTGTTTCTATCAGTAACGCCTTTCAAGGGGTGAAAAGCTTCCCCAAGAATGGCACCGTTTCTGCTAATTACTCTAAAATTGTTCCAAGAAGAAAATATGGGCATACGCGCATCAAAAGCGCAGTTCACATACATATGAATCGGTAACCCTTACCCTTAAAAAAATTACGCTCTCTCACCCTCATTGATTTGTGGAAACACCTATTTCGATGAAACTTGGCATTTGTGTGGATCTCCACTATATAAAAAGCTTGTTTCTGGTGCTGCTCCAGAAGTCTTTGAAGTCTTAAAAATCGGCTAAATAAATATTTAGACATGTGGATGTGTGAGCTTCAATAAGGTTCCCGAAACATTGATATGAATCGGTTATGTTTATTATATATTAAAAAACATCCTGTGCCACCCTTTCTTGCCCAATTTTGAGGGAAGTTGTATATATGTAGGTATATCAAGTTTCAAAAGAGCAATCTAAACATGCTGGAATTGATAACACTTATTCTTAAAATTTTACAAACCGAAATGACCTTTGCTCGTCAATAGCCGCTTGTCTTCCATCTAGATATTAAAATATTCGTATCCAACGTTTATATTTAAATTTCCGTTCAGACATTGTCCCGGAACTTGTACTTGTTGTCTTTTATAGTCCACACAGTCCTGCATAATTACCAAGTTTTATCGAAATCGGTGTTGTCGCAAATCGGCGAGGATGGAAGAGGTTTTTTTGGTTTTTAAGAATAAGAAGGAGATTCCTCTCTTGAAGCGTTATATGTTCATAAATTAAGGCGTTTTTCTTGAAGCAATTTCAGAGTAATTAGCAAAAACAAAAAGTAGTCCAATTTTCAGGGGCGTTTTTCGCCCATTCAAAGACTTTAATGGCAGAAACAGGTTTCTGCTGGTAATTATACAGGGCGCTAGTAGGACTATGTAAGAGGCCGAAAGTTTAATCGAAATCGGCGTGTAGCTGGATGTTGTGTAGGAAATAACCACAGCGGACGTTTTGTCGAAGTCAAAATAGTATAACAGTGCAAAAACATTGAAAGAATAGGAGGATTACAATTGCAGAACAAAAACGATTTCTATGACTGTACGGGAATAACATATGTGTATATTATAGTATATATCGTTCAAACAGACACTGATTTTCATTTTGGTTAAATGCCTGCAATATTTCATGAGTTGTATTTCAGATTACTTTGTTGATTTTAAATGCATTCAAAAACATGTTACTGGTCTTAAGAACTTTTGGTAAAATGATAATAATAAAAGGAAAAGGTCGGAAACGTGACCGATACGGACGTTACTCACTACCCTTCGAATAACCCACTTAGTTGATAATCCATGGACTACTCGCAGGAAGCGGCGTAAGGTCGAAAATTTATTAGTAACAAGGCGCCACTCTCCTACTATAGCACTGGATAGCATCTAAATTTCTGGAGTCAGGGAGACCCTACAGTTCTGCTGGAAGGTGAACCAGTTTATCCGAACCGCCTGCGTTACTGATTCTTTTATTCGGTCGTGAAGCGACCAGCAAGGTTATTCGAAAACTTTATTTAAAAATAAGATAAAAGAGATAAAGACAAATTGAAGTGAGAGAATGACGTTGAACCACACTTTATTCCTCACTGACAGCACCCTTGAGGTGTATGGGGTCCCGATAAGATTCAAATAACCTAGCGTTCTTAAATAATTAAATTTTTCGTTCAACAAACATCTGACTAAATCGTTAACTATAATCTAGCAAAAGTAAGAAAATGCCTTTGTTCTCGAACACAAACCTTCGACTTACTCAAGCTAAATTAATTAAATAATTCTAGGGAGTTTTTCCAAAAACTCGAGAGAAAAAAATAGAATAAAGGTGGGACTTAGTGTGACGTGTTCCCGCTTGTCAATTCTCGTCGTAGTCGCCGCCCAGATGGAAGCTGTCAATGAGAACGGGTTACCTCGCACTTAGTGTTAAACTGTCGGGAATCCAGCCGGACACAGCAAACTGAAGACTAAGTCGTCTTCTAGCCTCTAGGATAATTCTTAGATGTTTGTAAAATTTTCAGATGTTCTCAAAAATAAATCTTACCTCTCCACTAGCATATACTAAGTCCTTCTACCATTCTACTAGTCCCCTACAACAACGTGAAAGAAAAAATATCGGCATCATAATTAACAAAAAGGAAAACTCACCACCAATAAAGGGAATAGAAGTCACACAATGTGATCGGCAGTTCTAAGAGTCAAACTGGGGAAGCGTCACTCCTAAATTGACACAATGATAATACTAAACTCCCCAGAGTCTAATTCGCGTGCATATCAACGAGAGAGAAGCTTTAAAGCGAAAGCGGAATAACATATTCACGGGAAACCACCGATTTAACCCAATGAATGTCTACTGATGCATCCGAAAAGGCGAATTGTATCAAAACCCTAAGAAAGCGGGGCGCCATCTACACGTTAGAAGTGGAGCAAGAGGCCAAAATTAACAATACAGGAACGCTGTGACAAACTGGCCGTAATAAACAAGTAGTTGTCGTGTCAGTCAGGATATCTTCAAGTGTTGCCCTATCATAAAAAACTAACTTACATATATATACAGGATGACATAGAATAAACTGCAATGCATAGCACCACGCGATAGAGGACCAAAAAATAATAAAAAAACTCCTAAACACTAATATCCGATCGCTTTTTGTTTTCAAGCTACAGGCTGTTACGTTTTTTGATTAATTGGAAAGGCTTTTATTTAATAAAACAATATTAAAGTGTAAGGTATTTAACTCTACATAAGGTGTTCAATATGGTGACATTGTTCTTGGATACACATTTCCAATCTTCGTATTAATGATTGACGGCATCTTTGAAATATGTTCGGATTATTACGAAATGTATCAGCAGACTCCACAATTCTGTTCCATAATTGCCCTTCAGTATTTATTTCTACGGCATACACTTTGTTTTTCATAAACCCCCAAAATGAAAAATCGAGGGGATTAAGATCGGGACTATGAGGTGGCCATGGTATAGGTCCTCTACGACCAATCCACCTATTTCCAAATCTTTGAAGAAATTCCCTTGCTCTTCGAGAGTAGTGAGCTGGCGCACCGTCATGCATGTAGTACATTCTTATAATATCCAATGGGACATCTTCTAATAAATTATTCAGTTCATTTTCCAAAAAATTTTGGTAGAGTTCGCCTGTCAATCGTCTGAGCAATCGAACTGGACCAATTAGATAATTGTCGATTATACCTGCCCACACATTAATGGAAAACTCATAGTGGTGATTCCGTATTACGGTATAATGAGGGTTTTCATCGGTCCAATAATGCATATTATGCATGTTCAAAACACCATCGCGACTAAAACCAGCTTCAGCTTAAAAAACCTCAACAGCCTGTAACGTGAAAACAAAAAGCGATCGGACATTAGTGTATAAGGATTTTCTTATTATTTTTTGGTCTTTTATCGCGTGGTGCTATGCATTGCAGTTTATTCTATGTCATATATATAAACATAAATCTGGGAAAAGAACACCTATGAAAAAGTAAAGCATGGCATATAAATTTTAGCTAACATTGTACGGTATCGATTTTCGTGTTTAACTGGTGACATAAAATTACTCAATAATAAATGTGTTTACAAATACCACATGCCGCATATGGAAATAATTTGGTTACGTTCGTTGCTCTTTGTTTTCCTGTTATTCTATTAACGATAGGAACTTCGGAAAAACCGAAATATAGTATATATTTAAGATATTCAAGTTTGTATGACAAATGTAACTAAATTAGTTGGTTTTAGCTGCAGTACCTTTTCTATAGTTTTTACTATTTTCGTGCTGTTGTTTCCTTAAATATCAGTATCAAGTTTGTATAAGTATTAATAGAATTTCCTTTTTCAGGTAGGTTTCGATTAAAGAACAAATGTAAGCTGACCGTTCTAGGAATACTCAAGGAAAATTAGTAAACTTGAAGAGAAATACACTTCATTTCTAGCAGTAAGTATGCACTAAGTTAATTAACTTAAAAAACCAAGATATTCGAAAACGAATACTAAACTGAAAACGGTGAAACTTTATTGAATCCATATAATCCTCATAACTGAAACTACTATTTCCTGCTCGAAATTGCGGTGATTGTAATGCGTTGCAAATTTCATGAATAAACGATTTTAGTTAAGCGGTTTGATATACGTTCGCGTTTCGAAAATATCAAATCCATATTGGTGGTATTGCAGTTGTCATTGAGACCGAAAATTATAGATAAATAATGAATGGAATCGAGATACCACATCATTCTTAACTACTATGTAATGAAAGTTAACCGCAAAATTTTCAGATCCGAACGTTAATCGAAAATGTACAGGGATCAGGCTACATTTTGCCTTTCTAATGTTTTCAAAAATCACATTATACACACATACGATGAGTCTGCTGTTCATTCGAGCTATTTTTTGTCGCTCTTAAGTTAATCATGGTGTTCTATGTTGCGGTGCTTTCTGCTGCTTAACACTTTTTTGCCAGTTCTTAGACGTTTGTTTGTTTTCCCTTCTTCCTATGTCTTCCAGCATATAGTCTTCTGGATGACTTTTGTATCCGCCACTTCCTGTGATCTTTACTGATGTCCACATTATCTTTTGTTAGCGTAGAAACTCCACTTCTTCTGTTTACGTGTCCAAACCATATCATCGCGCTCTGACTATCGCTACCTTCACGATTTCTCTCCTTGCTAAAATTGGATAATTTCCTCTTTTTTATGCATATATGTATGTATGTATATATTTTATAACTTATGTTTTGTTCTTTGTCAATTAAGCATGTTACTCTTACCCTACAAATTGTAAGCGATATCATTACCGGTTTGTAATTTTTTCAAAAAATATAAAAGTCATAAAACATCCGCCGTACTCTCCTGACTTAAAAATGTGTGACTTTTGGCTATTTTTTGGGCTTAAACGAAATATGCATGGTAGAAGCTTTTCGTCTGAAGAAACATTGATACCGCAGTTCACGCTTATTTTGAAGGTATTCCGAAAGAAGATTGGTTGAGAGCTCTTAAACCGTGGAAAGAAACAATGCTCAAGTGTATCGTTGCTGAAGGGAATTACTTTGAGCATATTTAAAATAAAATCCTAGAAATTATTAACCGTATTTCTTATTTTCAATAACTTCAGCTTATCCCTCATATATGATTTGTTTCACTTGCCATCAAATGTATGTACATTATTGCGAATATTACTTTCTAGCGACATTCTTAACACACTCACTCATATCAACTAAAATTGTCATCGCATGCGCATTCAACTATCCCAATTGCGTCCCCTATTTTAACTTTAATGTGTTGGCGTGCTGTTTAGAACACTATTTTAGGTATATTATTCGTACACGTAGTTTATGTAAGTGTAAAACACATTTAATTTAATTAATGGAAAAATAGCAATTTTTATATAATTGCAGATATTTAATGCCTCTGCCCATCATTTACAATTATTTGACCTGACCTTTTTCTTGGCGTTAGCTTTAGGTCATTTGTAAGAAAGTGAGGGGTGAGATTTTAAACGACCTTCAAAGGTAAGGGCCACCCTAATGCATATATGTATTTATTTGTTTGGTATGAAGGTTAGGGATTTACGTCGTGCATGGAATAACAACGATCCTTATCGAATGTTCCATCGACAGCGCTACTATTTTGGTTTTATTGCAATCGTTTGAGATACAAAGCGAATATGATGTACTTAGCGTTAATTGTTACTAAATGTATATGTATATATATTTCGTGACCTTTTGATACTTATCTTATATGATAGATCTCTACCACTAATAGGTCAATAAAACAAGGCTGGTTTGAACGATAGTTATATTTTCAGAACGTTTACAAACGTTCTCGGAACACCTTCTTCAGCGAAAATATAACTATATTAAAAACACAGAATAATTATAAAAAACGACTAATATATGAAATGATAAATATACAGAAAGACACTAAAACTATTAATTTCAGGACCGATATTCAAAATTTAAGTAATGTATATAGCAATTTGTTAAAATGACATTTGCATTTCTTAAGAAGGAAATCTTTGGCTAGGTTTTTAAATTTGGGTTTTCCCTAGTCCTTGAACAGAATTTTTAAGGTTTCGACAAAGATTTTTTGATATAGGGTTTTATTTAATTTGCATGTATGTTTACACATTAATTTAGTTTTTATAATTTATATACATATATATAAAAGTTGTTTACACATCCTCTATATCAACAAATCCTAGTCATTAGTTATTTTGTTGATAGTTCCCAAATAAAAACAAATGTTTGTTTATATATTTACCTAGTTATATTTTCACTGAAGAAGGTGTTCCGAAAACGTTTGTAAACGTTCTGAAAATAGAACTATCGTTCAAACCAGCCTTGTTTTATTGACCTATTAGTGGTAGAGATCTATCATATAAGTTAATTGCTACTGAAAGTTTTTCTGTTATAGAAAAAATAATAAACCGCAAATAAGCTTCTAGAATAATAAAACTAAGGGGTCATTAATGTGACCTATCTGCAGTGTTCAATAAAATGCTCTTAATTGAGAAACTCTAGCTTAATGACATCCTCTCGATAATACTCCTTATATCATTCTTCTTTTAATACAAAAGAAGTACCTGCATGAAACTGCATTGCAACTATCGATTTAATCTACTAATAACTCCCTGCATCTTTAGCCACGGGTAGACGTTGCGCTGCAATAATACTTTCCTAATTTAAGAGTTCCTGCGTGCAATCATAACTTCCTAATTATTACTTGGTTACGACAGACGAAGAAAATAACCGTCTGCGAACGCGAGTCAAACAATTTCTAAATGAAAATAAAGCAATCATTATAACAATAGTGACTAGCGTAGAAGTTGCATAATTGACTTAGCACGTTCGTAATCTAATTAATTTGAAAGCATACCCATGCTCGAATCATCAGGCCCTATCTACCGGCGCCCCAAACTAAATCGTCATCTGCGTCGTCTACGGCGGCGGCGGCGACAATGGCGACGGACGCAGTAAAATTAATACACTGTCCAAGTACATATTTCATCCGAATAGTACTTTGCAAACATCCCGACGGTAGTTATAGTTGAAATTCCGAAGGAGGCCGGTACTTTAAATCACTAAATAGCCCATAATATCTGTTTCCGAATGGTCGACCGGCGCCGCCACACATTAATTAAAACTCACCGGCTTAATGGGACACTTCCGAGGCATGTCGAACTTGTCTAAGAAAATAGACCATAGCTGATTTTCGACTGGTAACAGCTGACATATCTTAGTTGCGTTGTAATTTTTTACGAAAAGTTCGCAGCTATCAGGATTTCCAGATGAATCACACCTCCAAATATTTGTGGCAATCTGTGGAAAAAATACTTATGAGTCTAACGTAGAGAATTCCATTTTATAGTACGTATGTTTTATAAATCTGAGTAACGTCATATGCTGTGCTTTTTCTTTTATTTACATTATAAAATATGACGGATGTGTAAATGTGGATGAATTAAAACATGTTATTAGAGATAGAAAAACGTGCCATTAAGTCCTCGAAATCTATTACGAGTTCCAGCTTTGTGCAATAACTTCAATTAAAAATTCCATATCTAATAATTATTGCGGACTATTGTATAGTTACCGCGCGTGCAATTTCCATGACAATAGGAAGACGACCTTTTATATTTACATAAATAACTGCGTGGTGGTCGCTATTATCCGCAGTATTGAATGCTGTGGTAATCTTTAAATCCGACGTGAGTGGATTATGTATGTACATACGTACTTCGTTGAAAGTAATATGCATTACACAAACATAGCATCATATGAACACAACCGTTAGTTTTAATTAACGTCATTAGCTTAATCACAAAATTTCGTAAGCACCTTTGAAAAATAAGCGAGTGCCCGTGGTCTATACTTTGTACGTTTCGAAATAACATGAAAACTAGAATGTGATCGTATTGAAACATTCAAAGGCAAGTGAATGCTAATTTTCTACTCTTAACTCACAAGACCCATACACATTTTACATGCGAGGATATAATTTGTATCTTTAGTATTTGGCCATTCATGACACATTTTGTGTAAAACATTGGAATTCATAATTTAACTTCATGGTTTACCTGCACCCCAGAAACTTATCTGAAAATTCGCAGAAAGTTAGGAAACGTTAAGTATTTTACTAATTCTTAAAGTAAATATATATATGTATATATAGGCTGGCCCACCACTAGCCACCTTGGAGTGTAGCTCCCAAACTAATATTTTTTTAATCTTTTTTGATAAGATGGTGTACGTTTATAGCGTTTATAGCGTAAAATGGCGATCATGTAGAACATTTATTATAATACTTATCATTTGAAGGCTGAATATGAAAATGCAACTATTGCATTTCCATATTCAGCAGCTTCGATTTAATATCAATCTAGGTAAAATTTAAAATATCTTCAAATATCTCCGAAATCACAAGAGATAGGTATAGGGAACACTAATACAGTTTGGGTTGGAAGTGGAAAACCTTTCTCCGAATTTGAAAATATACAGGGTGTTCCATTTGAAATAACAAAGTTACTCACTATTAAAGTTGACACAAATAAAACCGGTCTATGGAATCATCCTGTACATTATTGTAAAATTACATACCTGAAAATAAGTAGCCCAAGATATACCAAATCAAGGCTAAAAACATGATTTGAAAATTTCAATTAGTTTGTCTGTTATGTCCATATTCAAAACATCTTACTTTTTCGGAAAACCTCAAATACTTCGAAAACGGCTAACGATAGGTATATGGAACATCGAAGTAACTCACCTTTATTTTTTCTATACAATTCGAACAAAGCAAGAAATATATACTGTTCCATATAAAGAAACATAACTTTGATACTTAGCGCTTTGTTGGGGCACCCTGTATCAATGAAAATATTTTATAATTATGGCCATTATAAACGTACATCATCTTATCAAAAAAGATTTAAAAAAAAATTATTAGTTTGGAAGCTACAGTCCGAGGCGCTGGTGGTGGGCCACCCTGTATATATATATATATATATATATATATATTTCGTGACCTTTAATTATACTTATCTTATATGATAGTTTTCTACCACCTTCAGAAGAGGATTGAAATCTATAACTATTATTTCAATCACTCTTGTTTAGTTGACCTAATTGTGATAGAAAACTATCATATAAGTAATCTTTTAGTGAAGAATGTAGTAAATATATTTTAATGTTCTTTGGGTGACATGCGAATCTCGATACCTGTTTTAAGATAAACTTATATGTGAAATGGTCGAAAAGATTTATTTCCACAATTTGGATATTTCTAGATACGAAATTCTATAACCAGGCTGTTGTTGTGGGTAGAAAAAACATGAACAAACCATCATACACAACTAATACTTCCTATTGATTAAAAATCCACTTGTTTTGCAGACAGAATACGAATCATTTCAATAATTATGAAGTTAACACAGCGAGCCAATTGGAAAATTCCCCATCAACGGCGAGCACCACTCAGGCAGTTTCTTAATTGTGCATGTACTATATAATTACGTGTAATAACCTTACTAAGGTCCTAAAAGACATGAATACTGTTTTTCTTTTAAGATAAGGCTGAGAATTTTCTTCATTATAAGTCAACGAAATGAGAAAATGTATATCATCTTCATTTCACCCTGTTATGGCGCTAAGTGCCGACGCTATCGACATACGATTCATTTCTCGAAGAAGTCATTCTGTATTTCGTTTGGACTTTCGCTTGATCTCATATTTTCCCTCTACGCTTCAGAATCTCAGCAACACTATTATTTCATGTAATTTTAGGTGAGCATCTATTTTTTCTCTCCTGTTAGCTTCCCATATTGTTTAAACTTGTGTTTTACTGTTTATCTTGATTTGATGTTCTGCCCATCTCAGTCTCCTCTAATCTATTGCATCCATTCCTTTCTAATTTCATCGTTTTTTTGTGTCCTGCCATCTCTCTTAGATACCTCATTTCAGCAGACTGCAGTCCTTTTGCTTCTCTGTTGTTAAGTAAGCCCGTACGTTCAAATTGGAATATTACATTGTTCTGTACACTGTTAATTTTGCTGACTTTGGAATTTCATTCATGTTTAACAGTTCTTTTACGTATTTTATTGTAGTTTCTCGTTGCTTTCTTCAGACCTGCTCTCTATTTGATCGTCGTGTATATTACTCAAGCATTCAATATAGTTCCCAAAATAATTAAATTCGCCTCCTTGTTCCAAAGTTCAATCAAATCATCATTTTCGTTTTTCCATGTTGACAATCTATATTATATATTCTTTTGCAAAGCATCTGTACCTATTTTTGCTTGTATTCGTCTCCAATGCTTCTTCATTCATTAATACTAACATGACGTCATCTGCAAACCGACAGGAATCCATTTTTACTGGTTAAAGTTATCCTGTTGTATATCTTTTAGTTTTATTAATTAACTTTGTTTGGACCTCATCAATTAAGCATATAAATAATAACGAGATGCACACCCTAAATTCTAAGTAACGCTCTATAAAATGATCTACAACTGAGTTTCGCTTATTAGGCAGCTCTCAAAAAAACTTGTTCAATAATTTGCATAACAAGCATAAATTGCATGTGTCAATAATACTCACGGAGAGAATTATCCTTCATTACTGGCAGACTACAACCGTACACTAGTTTCGCCCTATGCCATTACACATGCCATGTACACAATTATAATTAGCACATTTTTGCCAACAAGTGGAAGGAGAAAAATAAAACAGGGAAGAAATGTGGATCTTGTACAGGAATACCTGCAGATGATTGGAGAAGTAATAGTTTGTAGGAAATAAGTCGGGTGGATAAGCTAGGTGATACGAAGCGGGATATGCAATTTGGTGCAGCCGTAAAACACGATCAACCACGGGTTGCAGAAACGTGGCAAATTTTGTCAGTTTATAGTGCACTGTCTCCAATTCATTGTAATAGGATTTTGTTGAAATGGTTTTTTCGAGAGGAAGGAATTTGCAATGCACTTCCACCAATATGATTGAAGTCTTTTGTGGACGAAGTTTTATCACTTGCTCTGGGCACTCAGTCCCGTCCAATCATCGACTTGAATATCTCTAATTGTAATAAGGCACTTATGTTTCATGATACATCACCATACAATCAAGAAAGCTTCCTGAATTTTCTCGAGGAAGTAGCGTAAGACAGATTTCCTTGGGAGGTTATTTCGGCGTATCGTTCAATTTGTGAGGCACATATCTGTCCAGCTTTCCCGCTTTTACAATCTCTACCAGGTGGATTTCGATTGTAATACGAGAAATTATGAATTCTCCTGTGGGTTTATTCACCATTATCCTTAGAATTTGTTCAAAGATGGTCCTCAAGGGGTCCTTATCGGTCGTTAAATGAAGTATTTCGATATAATCCACGTCCAAACTTTCAACTTCTAATCGGAACCTGGCAAACCAGTTTTGCACAGTTCGAAATTACTCGCAAGTGTTACTTTTGTATGATGACTTCATTTCCTTGTAAAATAATGGATATTTAACGGCTTTCGAGAAGACTGTCTTCTATACATTACAATCAAACACTGCGTTGATGGTGTCTACTATTATACAAGATCTTACAGAAACACCGGTTCATTAAACAAACGACATCAGGGGATACTCAGGTATGAGTATTACGCCTGCTTTGTTATTGGTTGATAGATTCCCATAACATCATCAAATGAAGGGCTCAAAAGTAGATGTCTCTAATTAGAAATATTATGCAGAAAGTCCGCTAAAAGTAACTTATCTACTGAAATAGTTCAGTACAGTTTCGAACTTTTGAAGTGTGCGGCGCCAAGTTTATTTATTGTTTAATTACAAGATTGCCTAACATCAACTATGTATAACGGAAAAGCAAACCCACCTCCAAATATATGAGGAAGGTCAATAGGTTATCTGAAAATGTTTTATATTGATTAATGCAATAGTTACAACTAGGAAGCAAATTGAATAATGTATAAAACCTAACATGGTTACACAGATAAAGCGCACTTCCATTCTTCTCTCACTTACGAAGTCATTAAAATATTTGTGTGCTCCCACTTTGTACTAATAAAGAATACAATGATATTAAATATATTTATCAAACATTCAATACTAGAACTCAAGTATTTATATAATTTCTGTGGGTATGGATGGCTAGTGTAGTATAGTAATACTCCAATGGTTAATTACCATTAGAAAATTCATCATTTATTATAATTCAAGATATTAAATTTACAGTTAATGTTGGGATTATAATCTTCAATTGTCATATGGTTTATTTTGGGGCTCTATTTATACCTTTTCGACACCACGCCCACCACCTTTTGAACAGTTTATTACCTTACGGGTGTTAGCTTCTTATTTTAACTCCAGCCAGAGACGTTTAATGGGAGAAATAAATGTCACTAGAAATAAAATTATTAATTTTTATAAAGAGCATATATTAATGGATAAGAAAGCATTGTTATCATACAGACCCATACATACAACACTTATACATTACAAGAATTCATAAACAATTATTGGAAATAACCAAGGATACATCGACATTCAATACAGGTTTCTATAACAGCGATGTACCTCGATGAACTGGAGTCAAGGTGAATTAAAGTTTTCGCTCCGTGGACAGATTATAAATAGAGCAGTGTAGTCCTGGTTTCCGAAAGAAATAAAAAATTTGTTTGGTTAACGACGAAGAAAATTGACAAGATAGATAAGTCAACAAATAAGTCATTAAATATATTTGGAATAAAAGGGTTTTAAGAAGAAGTAGCAGTAAATAAAAGAGCCTCACCATACCAGAGAAGATAGAATCTAAGAAGGGGAAGAATCTATAGAAATTAAAGATGCATCGAGAATAGAAGTTAAGAGAGGAGATATAAGAAGAACCATCATTGAAAGAGAAGTTACACTGTCACACACACACAACATTAGGTAATTATCTTCATTTTATGTTTAAGCTATATAGGGCTGAGAACATCTGATTTTCTTGTTTGTTCAGCTATCACGATCAGTTGATGTGTTTTTCAGAGGAAGTAGGAGACCATTATCAAACACATCATTCTGCATTACTTGATGCGTTGTACTCTTACTGTATGGTATTTTTTTATGTATCCCAATTTTCTAAAGAAAGTATGGTATTGGTTTATTTTTAATATCTATATATATATATATATATATATATATATAATCTTTTACCCTTTCTACCTTTCGGTGTAAGGGTTCGAGCCACCGAGTCGTATACGCACGTATACCGTACCGCTGCTGGCCCGCCTAGTGGCATTTCCTTCCTGCAGCGTATTGAAGGTTGGAGATCCATTTTATGATTTTAAACTACTACGCTTCCGCCGCGGTCGAGTTTCGAACCCAGACCTACTCATTGTGAAACGTGATTTTTACCACTGAGCGACTAGGGGGTTATTTTTAATAATTATATTTTATTCATAGGTGTCTTTCCAATTGTTTCACTCGACATATCTTTTCTGTTACATCTGTTCTGTTAATTTACAATATCATTTGATTTTCTGGCGCCGTAATATATCTCCCCATTATTTTTGATTTTGTTGGTATCTTCGAAATATGTTTCCAATAATACTCTTTAACACCTTTCTTATCTTTGCATGTCCCTAGTGCAAATATGCTCTTCTTTGGTACTATGCCAGTGTGATCTCAATGTAGTATTGTAGCTTTAATTTATGATTTACATGCATGCTTGCTTGTTTCTTTGTTGCTTTTATTTAGTGGCTTTAAGTTTTATTGAGTATTCCCATATATCTATTTATCGATTTCATGTTTGAACGATACCTTTACTCAGTAGTTTTGTCCCTTCTTGGATATTTCCGTTTCTACAATCATCACATACGAATTTTATTTCCTTTCACCGTGGATTGTGTAATTATTGATAGAAGTAATAACGAATAATGAAATAGAATTAGCTCCGTATTTAGAATTACACATAATATTTACATAAAATCTACACAAAATTATCCGCTATTAGTCACAATGAATAAGATCCCGTTCTAAATTCATTAGGAGAGAACACAGAAACAATTAAGAGAGGTTTTAGGTAAGAACAACAATTCACGATTCAAATCGACGAAATAATTTCATTTCAATTATAAATCGCAAGCACTTAGCGAGGTCTGCCTCGGAAGCTAAGGAAAACCTTCCGCCATCGAGAAATTAATGCCATTACATCATCTTTCTTGAATGTTGTTTGGCAATGTTAGCAGAAGCCCGACACGGGAATTGATTTGCTCTTAATTGACGTGAAAAGGTTTTTCTCTTATTTCCTTTGCTGTCTTTCAACTTTAATTTTCTGAAATAAGCACGCGAAATGTACAAAGTGTTCTGATATCAGAAAGGAGCATGTTCCTGCCGTGTCTCCTTTAATAGTTCAAATAATAGAATTCAAAACATCCTTCCTAATGAAGTAAATGTATGACCCTATGAGAAACTCTAAAAGATGTCTTTCATTTTCAATTGCAGTTGTTTTAGAATTCAGATTAACTAATAATTTTCTACAAACGCAGTTGTTATTAAAAAACAATACAAAAATAGGAAGAGAATAATGAAATAATTTCTCCAACCGACCCAAACAATTAATTTTTAAAGTTGTACGTGGGCACAGTTTTGCAAGCAAAAGCTTACAGTGCACAAAACTTCGTCTATGTCTAAAATAAATACAGAAACGTGCTAATTAACATTATAAAAACCAAAAACAAATTTTTCAATTTTGTTCATTCATTTATTGAAGCCTTTGGTATACGGTCATAACGTACCATCTATATATGTACAGCTACGTGCAAAATAACTTGAAGCGCATTGTTTTATTTCTGTTCTGTTTGCAACGTGATATTTGTTTAAACAAGCGCATCTTACGTGGATTTTTAGCGTAATATCTATGCTAAATTAAACGGGCCGTAGTTCCCGATGTACCAAGCGGAAGATCTAGTTTTCGCTTTGCCGCAAAGAAGAACAGTTGTACTCTGGAGCTATTTATTTAGTACGCTGTTCATCTCCCTCAATTATTTTAGGTTTACAATCACAAGTTCAGTTTCAAAGCGTTTAATTATTTTTGCTAGACAGCCAAAAAGTTTCTGGCGTAATTTTGATGTTGTCCCTGTTCCCCCAGTTATACTATACAGGTATATATGTGTAGTTTAATTAAAGGAAACTCATGCACACATAAAGTGCGTAACTTGCTGCAATACACCATATATTAAATCACACTGTCATTATTTCACAGATAGGAAATTCAGCCTTATATATGTAAATAAAACTCCTACATTCCTACACTTAATATGACTCCGATGTGTGCATGTATATTATTTTCTCGTAAACTTAGAATAACCATAAATAAATAATAATGAACTTCACCTAACATTGATATTAATTTGCAAAGATTTGTATGCACTTCTGCATCTTTTAGCACTTCATGATTGCAGTGGCAGATCGTAGCCAAAATTCTTCTTGACATTTAGACGTAAGCGCACCAGACCCACCAACACGACCAAGGAAAACCTTGGACATTTATTAAGGATTTTTAGCAAATATGCTATATACAACTTATGCAACCATTTCTAACACAACTATTACAGTACGTTTTAAATTGAAATAACAAGTAAGTTACAAGCTTGGTTAGAGTCATCAGTCATATAATTTTAGTCAGTTATAATATAAGCTATTCTAAAAATTAATACTTTCAGCCGTTACATTGTGGTATTTCTGTGATGCTAACCTTTTATGTAAATTATATTCCTTGTTTTGTAAAAGTTTATGTCGCTATTATATATTAATATATAACTATGTAATCTATGTGATCGTTAAATGTTAAGTTGACGTCTGTGACTACACCAAGGTATTTAATTTGTTTGACAATAGAAATTCTTCCATTACCACTGCTTTAGTTTTTGAGACGGTTAGCTTCAGTTTATTTAGCCACTGAGAAATATTTTGTAGTTCAAGATTCATTTTCCTAGCAGCAGAGTCCACATCACTGTCTGCTATACTCACTAACGTATCGTCTGCAAAGAGATTTATAGTATTTTATATATATCACGAAGAGAAGCGGTCTCAAGATTGATCCCTGCGGAACTCCTAGTGAAACGTGGTTTAGTTCCGATATTTTATTTCGAAACTAGTTATTTGTATTCTCTCATAAAGATAATTTTCCATCCACTTTAGGGCAGCATTCCTTATCCCATAATTATATAACTTCCCCAACAATCGGTTTCTATCGATTGTTTCGAAAGGCCGTCTTAAAACCAGAAAAGCTGACACAACTTTATTACCTTTCCGTTCCAGTTTGCAAGCACTAAATTCAAAGATGTCTCACAAAAATTTCCTTTTCGAAAACCTGATTGTACATCCTATTATATTTCATTATTTTCAATGAACCGATCCAATTACTATTTCAAGCCTTGTTTCATAACCTTTTCCAACGTTGGTAACATTCCTTCGCATTATTTACTTTAGGTGCTGGTATAATTAATCCGGGCCTAGACAATGGAGATAGGACTTGTGCGAATATTTCAAAACAGAAATTGCGAATTACCAAAGAAAGTTAGTTACACGAAGAGATAGTGGGGACAACTAAAAAAAGACGAGAAGAGAATATGTGTGTATTCGCCGGAAACAGATGCAACAAGGTAAGGAGTAATTACATTTTTACATCGTGTTAAAAATCAGCTAAGCGAGAGGTCATTGCTTTCGACGGGTCAACCGCAGCGTTGGGCTTAGCGTCTGCACCGCAGAATAGCAGCGAGAGGCGCAGAGCCGCATTAATGAAATGGAAGAAACATTAGAGGATATTCTCGACGAAATGCAAAATTAAGATAAAAGGATGGCTAATAAAATGGATAATTTACGAAAAGGATTAAACATACTCAAAATGGAAAACAATATACTTCAAGTTGAAAGTCAAACGTTAAATGAAGCGGCAAATATACAAAGAACTAGAATAGAGATGCTGGAGAGAAAGACAAGGAAAAGGAAGGTAGTTATAACAGACTTATTGAAGGCCGGAAACGAAGACGAAGGACAAATCAGGGAGAAAGAAGAACTTTTGGACAAAGTAGAAGTGAAAGTGAGAATGGAGAGATATATAGCAGAAATAAGACGATTACGTAGCGAGGGTGAAGATCGCGAAAGACCCGTACAAATGGAGGTAAGAACGTGGAATGAGAAGAAAGAAATGAACTAAATGGTGCGGAAATCTATATCAACGAAGAATTTCCGAAGGTAGCAAGAGCAGGAGGCCATAATGTAAGACGAAGTTATAATAAATTGTTAATGAACGGTGAAATATGTACCCTAGACCAATTGAGCGAGGTAGAGAAGGAAACTGAGGAAGACCCCATAGGACAGAAGAATGAAGCATACGCATCAAAAAAGAACTGTCAGTGAAACATTATCAAATGAGGGAGGTCTGAATATGAAAGAAGCGAAAGCACATAAAATAAGGAAAAGAACAAGTACTGGTAAAACTCGAGGAAACTATTAAGTAAGGAAAGCACCGATATGACAACAATGCGAGCTGTGGCATAGGAGACGAATATGGTAACTCAAAAGAAAATAGAACGAAAGAAAAGAATGAAGGAATAAATCAAAGGCACTCAAAGAAAAACTGTTACAACCCCAACCAAAAAATGTAATCAAAGTATCTAGGTGGAATATATGGTTAATGTTACAGCCAGGGAAAATGCAAGAAGCGGTGGCCGAAGTTAAAAGAAATACAATAGACATTGCAGCAATTTAGGAAACTAGATGGAAAATGCAAGGAGAATTAAGCAAGAGCAATGTTACGCTCAAATGCTCAGCATGAGGAGCGTTTTGTAATTATCTGAAAGCTCAAAGAGAACGTAATGGAAAGAGTAGCATATTTGAGGACAGAAGCTAATCCGTTCAATTTATCAATACGAAATGTATATGCGCCAACGAAAACATCAGAAAAACTTTATGAATTACTTGCTGAAGAAACAGAAAAAAAAGACACCAAAGGAGAACATAATGAAGATTTCAATGCACAGATCAGGAAAACGTTCGGAAGGAAAGTAGCAGGAACGTACACAACGCATAAAGTAACAAATGATAATGTACAAAGACTTTGTAATTTCGTCACACGAGCTAATCAGTAGCTGTTATTTAAATGGAAAGAATGGCACAAGGTAATCTAGATAGTACCAGATGAATTTATATATACCGCAATCGATTTTGATATTAAGAAGAATGCGATCTTCAATACTAAATGTAAGATTGTCCAAGGGGACAAACGTTGACGTTGAAAGAAGATAAGACTCAAATCGTTAAATAGCAATAGATAAGAGGATAGGAGGAAGTATGAAAAAGTCAGGAAAGAATGAAAAAAACTTAAAGAAACTGAATGGAAAACAAAATAAAAGAAATGGAACTGGAAAAAAGGAATAGAAATCCGTAGTTATTATATAAAAAGATCGGTATAGCAGTATAAAGTTTACAAAGGAGAAATACGTGAAATAATGAACGAAGAACATGAACAGTAGTACATATAAATATGAAAGGAATATAGGACACCAGGGAAAGCGGAATATAAAAGTAAATGCAGAAACTCCAGAGGATGAAGAGTATAAAGTGCCCCTATCCGACTCAACAGGAGAAGAAATTGATGAAATGATAAATAAAAATAGAAATGGGAAGACAACAATCGCCAACGGGACAGACATAGAACTGCCTAAACTCAGAGGGCTAGAATTAAGACAGTGCTTGTATCAACTAAGGAAAAGATGGAAAGAAAGAAAACTACCACGGCAGGGGGAACACGGGCGAATAACAACAATTCATAAAAAGGGAGACGGGAAAATATGTAATAACCACAGAAGAATTACCCTACGGAAGTAGGCACAGCACACAAAATCAACTTTGAGGTAAATATATGCATTTTTGTCAAATAGTAGCGATCTATGCAGGGATTTCTTCGATGCTGCGTTTATTCAATACTTTAGGCGCGCACTGTATGTCTGATATAACACCGGATTCACTTATCATAATTATTGCCGGCTTATTAATCCCGACGCTGATCTGTATTTGTTCAAAGTTCGCAATTAAACTTTGACTATTTTATTATAACATCTGGTAATTTAAAGCATTAGCACTTATTCTAAAGAATTTACCATATTTCCTTCTGCTTCAAGTTTTCGTCTTAAAACAGGGCACTCGGTGTGCCATGCTGTATGATTAATACTGATTTTTAGATCCAATCTGCTTGCTGCGTGCTCACAAGTTTCACATTTTGTTTCCCTATCAGTGGCTTTGTAGTCCTTTAGAACATGTAATCCGGCATATTTAAGACTCCTGCAGTCTTTCCTACAATCCGTTGCTTCGTGGTTATAACCGCAACAACTGTAGCACCTTGTTACCGTCACCGCATCAAACATCTTACATACATCCCAACCAATGTTCATAAACGTCGCTTCTCATAACTTGCACCGTGTACTTCAATAAAAGCAAAATATCTAACCGATTGATTATTTAATTAGGTTGTCGCTTTGTCTTAATGAGCCTCTTTCGGAAAAACAGGATTGGACATTATAATCTGATTCTGTGCCGGCTTAAAATGCGAAATGGACTTAAGTCTTAGTTACTGTTAAAAGCAATGTTCCCTATTTTACAAAAATTGATACATAATTGGTCACTGTGTAAGCTTGACTTAAATCTTCTAGATTTTAGTCTATATTGTGATGGTACGTCATAGATGTCATTTGAATGTTTAAGTCCTAAAATATTTTTTATCTGTTGATGAGTTATATGCATGCTACACTATCTGGCTACTGGGTACACCATCCCTTGGTGTGTTTAAGCGGCTTTCAATAAACTTTGTTTGACTTTAAAGTTAAAGACAATTTTAAATAATCCTCAAAAAATATTAATTTAAAATTGCATCTAATTTGTAGCAGTATTTGTTTCACGCACGCAAATGACTACTCAAACAAAGGATAATGGGGAAACAACGACAACAACTACATATCCCAAATAGAAAACGACGTATCTCTAGATGTTGCAATAAAAGCACGGAAAGTTTTTATTATGTTCAATCTCGTATTAGAAAGGATAATCATGAAAGTATGCATCCTATAGACGGAACAATATATACAATAGAAGCTCACATATATTGACGTTCGCGGACGACCTCATAGTACTAGACTGAAGGAAGAGGGGACGTCATGGAATAATATAGATAACGTAACCAAGCAGGGTAAACAACATGCTTAATGATCAACACTGGAAAGACAAAAGATATAATCCTGAACAAACAGTTACCTGACGGACGACTAACATTTTGACCGTGTACATAAATTAATTTCTTAGTTAGTATGATAATTCGCAACAAGAACTCATCTATGGAGACTGCTACGTATATAATGGCGGAGGAGAAATTACTTTTTCCAATGGAGAAATTATTCACGTCAAAATTATTATCCCAAAGGTTCAAATTAAAACTACACACAACGCAATTATAAGACCAGCAATATGAAATGTGTGAGAAATGCAATTATTAACTAAAAGGTGGTTGGAGTATTTGAATAGCTTTGAGCTTAGTTATTGTATTCTACATACTTACTCTTTCTGGTAATAATTTATGGCTAACAAGACAATGAATTTGGGTAAAAGGCCAATGGATTGGATGACTGGGTAGTGTACGGAGAATATCGAAGTAAAGAATAGCTATTATAGAAAACATTTCCAAAAGGACCCTAATACCAGCACGAGAGATACTTCCTCTGAATAAGATAGCAAAACCATGGTACTAGGCGATGTACAGTTTCTAGCAGTTCAGATGTGGCTGGCTCGTTGGCAAAGCTAAAGCTTGATGCCCCATGAAGTAAGGAGTACAAATTATAATTTTAGAATGACATACGTAAGTAGGTTCAGCATCTTCTAAAATTGGCATAAATTCGTTAAAGTTAATTAGCGCGATAGCTATCAATTTTCCATTTTCCCCACACTACTATAATTACCAATCTTTCCATACCTAAAAGCTACGATGTATCTTCAACTCTCAAGCCAGTGGATTGTATAGTCATAACTATGCTAATATAATAATCACCACATGTTCTTGAAAATTGGGCTTCTTTCTTCCTCCTTCTTTAATTCCCATTTCCCTTTATCTTACTACTCTCAAAACTTTCCAGCAGCAAAAAGCATTGCCCTTCCCAATCAACTGGCATTCTTGTGGGTATTATATACGTTTCTGGGCATTATTTGAAATTAATATTTTCTATTGATACCTGCTAGCTCTATCGTGTTCTTGATTAATCCTGTATGGTATTGGACCGTAATTATGCTTTGTCAAATGCCAATATTTCGGGTAGTACTTCCTAAGACACATAGATCTACTATTTGTCAGAAGCCCATCCCGGAATCACCTACAAAACAATAAAATGCAGATTATGTCTTTGCAAAGTTCTTGGGTATCCATTTATCCGTGTATGTAATTCGCTTAGTCGCCGATAGTGATACACTAGATGATGTAATTAACAAGAACAAGCAACGTTATTTTCATTACTTTCAAGAAAAATGAAATTAAAACTCCTACAAATGAATTTTATGTGCATATTCGATTATCCCTGCTTCTCGATTATCCGGTTGTGTTACCTCCACAATTAACACAGATAATCAAGATTCTAGTGTACTGAGAATTATAGTTCTTAATGTACTAAATCGATATGAATTGAAAGTTCCTTTCTCCCTACGTTTCTTTCCTATATTGAATAATTTTAAGAAGAATTAAACCAACGTGGAGGGTAGTGTAATATAAATGTAGGAACATGTAAAATGTACACATTATTAACGGGGCACCCAAAATGATTTATAAGCTGTTATTGATGACAAGGTGGTGTTAAATAATGTTCCTGATGATGACTTGATATAACGCAACTTCAGACTAAGATATTCTTGTATTGTACTACGATAAAATCTTTGAATACGAAACTACTATTGCATACAATGTATGTTTTATTTTCATCCGAAGAAACTTTCTTTAGTAGGAATAAAATCAATGTGGAATAAAGTTTCCCAGACAGCGGGGATTTCAACTAGGAAACAAGACGTTTGTGTTATGTAAGCACATGTTTTAAATTTTATTTCCAATTCTCGTGCTAGTGGGCTATTAAATTGGCGTTACTTCCGGTCAAACAGGAAAGAGTAGTGTAAAGTTTCACGGGTGGCGACGTTAGTGGCCGTCGTGGAAGCCAGATACTTACACGAATAAAATAGACACATAAATTTTGCATTAAATGAGAAATTATGGCCCGGTTTCGGGTGAAACGCAAAGCACTTTTAGAACGACGTAATTCGCAATAAGAAATGCTACAAATAAATTTTCGCAGGCCAGACGATTAACATAATGGCGACTGCGTTAGTTTCCCATTACAGATTTCACAATTTGTCATTTAGATTGTTTTTCTGTCCTAAAAATGAACGTATTTATAAACTCTTTTTCTGTTCTCTTTAAACACGTTGAAACGAAAGGTAGAATATTGAAATTGCTATATCTGTCAGCAGCCCTACATTGAAATCAAATTTCACATTATACACACACACACACACACACACACGTATATATACATAATTTGCGCAGAATACGTTGTATAAATACTTGCATATTGAATATTCCTGCACTGTGATAAACTAAGATAATTAGATTTCTCTGATTTTTCATTTATTGCTAGTAGTTGCACTTTGACGATAGGACATGATTTGAAGATATATATATATATATATAATAGTAAAAATGTATGTCGACCGTACTGTTTAGAGTAGAATATATATATATATATATCTACTTCCTCTTACTAATGCTTCCGCTCTTCACATTTGCTTCCGAGTAAACACATTCACTCACCAGATCTGAGGGCTTGCGACTTTTTAGCTTCTCTGGAGATCCACCAGAAAGGACACCATTTTGAACCCATAGAAAATAATAACAAAGGCATAACTGATATTTAGTTCCCAAATCATGTATCTGAATCGCTTCTTCAAATCATGTCCTGTCGTCAAAGTGCGACTACTACAATAAATGAGAAATCATAGATAATATTGAAATTAGTTTATCACAGTGCATGAATATTCAATATGCAAGTATTTATACAACGTGTTCTGCGCAAATTTATTTTAGTTTAGCTTAGAATAATTATCTTGCGAATTATAATGTTGACGATATGAGGCATCAACAATAAATTGGTTTCAGTTTCAACTAATTAACATATATCAATAATAAATATCTAATTAGTAAGTTTCCACGATAAATTGCTATTGTACGCACTCAGTTATCGTAAATGATTGTTACACGTCCAAACTCCAAACCTGCATTTCCAATCAATGTTGACACGCATTGTAGCTCGATCTGTATTTATAATCAGCGGTAAATATATGGAAGATAAATTAAATGTACTGTGATGTAATTGTGTACTTTAATGGGCGATGTACAATATCATGTTAAATAACCTAGAGGAAATATATTTAGCTGGACCTATTGCGGCAAATCCATTATGTAGTCCTTTTATCTGTCGAGATTTAAAATAATTAATAGGAACCTTAAATTTGTGTACTAATAATAATGTCCCAACAATGTCGCTATGCTTGACGAGCGGACGTACGTCCAATTTACTGAGACTTGCTGCATTTTGAAACACTTACACCCGCAGATATCTAACTTGGAAGGAGACGTCGTAAATTGCGTCATGCTGGAAGCGTCTCTACAATTAATGAAGTAACTGGATATTTCAGTTGCAGTATTCTACAACAAACGGCTGTTAAATGATCTTTGTATTCTACCGTAAGTGTGAGTGTACTGATAACATCTTGAGAAATTTTTTAACACATACACTCTGAAAACTAAATCAAAACTTAATGGGAATGAGTATGATTGCATTTGGAGTTTGATGCCTCTTTTGAAATATCCTGTAAAAGTTGATAGAGTTCTATGAACAAGCATTGAATATCTACTTCTATCCCCCTCACTAACCGATACATTCCGAACAGTGAATTGGAACTGATTCCCTTTAATAATAATATATTTGTGTAAATACATTGAGGATCTTAGGCAATAATACCTTTTGTAATTTAACATTAGCTACATTACAATTTATTTAGAATACAAGGAATTCTTAATATGAAAGCATGATATAAAGTACTATCGTAAGAAGTAAAAAGACTTAAAATGTTAGCAAATGATCGAAAGGTGACAACTATAGAAACCGTGATGCGATTTTGAACAAAGAAAATTTAGAAGCACAGAAAGAAATAAAGACAAATTAAATACTAGCTCAACGTTAAATACAATTCGAGCTTTGCAAGCTAGCGAAACACGGGAATCCATCATAAATATTGTTATTATGCAGGAGGCAAGCAACAACAGGAAGTAGAAGAATAATAAACGAAGTGCAAAATTCTACTACTTTTACGACCACCTTTGTAGATCATGGAAGAGGAAGGAGCAATGGAAATTTGATTGAAAGTGCTCCACTTAAATAAAAAAGCAGTTAAGATGGAATGAAAGAATATTCGAGGCAGGGTTCACGAGATAATATCCGAGAAAATGATGAGAAAATACATCAATCGGTAGCTGCCTGTAGGATATTCATTGCGATTACTAAATTAAGCTACATAATATTTGATCAGAGAAAATAAACAATTAAGCGTTTCTTAGTCTGCATTCAACCAAATAATAAGTAAACTTTTAAAGTAGTTCAAATATTTCATCTGAAATACAGCTGCGAAGTACAGTAAATTAGATTTAATGTCAAGTTTTTCGTTTTTATGTTATTACAATGTTAAAAGAAATCACACTAAAATTGGATATCATTTTCTTGAAGGAAAATAAAGAAATTATATCTATGTCGACGAAAGCTAAATATTAGGGACTCCTCATGGTTTCAGAGAAAATTTATTTTGACATGCACATACAGTTTGCTGTTAACACAAAGACATCTAAACGCCAGTAAAATTGGGCCTATATATTAAGCAAGGTTAAGTGAATATTTGGATCGGATTTGTGTGTTTAGTTTTACGGGGAACGCGTCGAATGCCCAATGCATATCGACACATTTCTTGCGGTAAATAAGTCAGCGGTCCCTAAACTAAACTTACTCTTGTCCAATTTTTTTTTCTTTTACATTCATTGACTTGTTTTCGCCTCATATAGTTTTATGGATAAGCAAGACGCATTATTTGTGAAAAATCTTGTATATTTATTAGTGCATTACTTCTTGTACAATATAAGTATGTTTGCTGCGATGAAATAATATATTCGGACAAAGTCAAAGTCGCAATTGTAGGTCCAGTGTTCTGTTCACGAAGAGCAAGAATACGCCCAAATTTTGACTCATCCCAATTCAGTCAGTAATTTACAAGCTTCAACAGAGAATTGTTAGATACTTTCCAGGAAATAATCTATTTACTCATTCACAGTTCTGGCTTTCACGAGGCTATAAGTACTCTAAATACAAATCCCGTCAATAAAGTTAAAGTTGAAAATTTGAGTGTACGACTGCAGTTTTGTTACCTCGGCAAGGCTTTTAGCTCTGTGCGCCATAGTACCAGGTTAAGTCACAAGCTCTTTCGTATTTTTAATTTGGTGATTTTGAAATCTGTATCTCATACATACATACATCAATTAGCACATGCTAGGACTCATCGAGCGTTACAGACTTACTACTCGTTATCAGTTTAATTATAATGGTGGACCAAAAACTAATATATTGTATTGTATTAAAATTAAGAACTTAAAACTTAAACAAAATTAAATAAACTCAGTAGAAGTATTTATGTGAGTATCAGAGTAAGAAGCAAATGATGAATAAACCAAAGCGGATATTAGAAAGTTGCTTAAGCAATCGTCACAATTCAATGGAAAGAGAAAGCATGTCGTATTTCTAAGTGAGTTAGAAATAGAACACATTCTATCCAGTGGAGACTTTATTAGTACGTTGATAATAGGATTCTCACAATGGAAGATCACAGGATGCCTTGTATTCGGTCTGAAAAATATATTTGTTGTGGAAGTTCAGGAGAATCAATTTTATCATGCAATACCTTAAATGAATTTCATATCAGTTTTATTTTGATATAAATTGGACGTTTTGGATTAAAACTTTGATTTGGGCGCTGAATTGTGATCGGGGATGCAAAATGGATTTATTTCCGGAATCCAGATATGGGAAAATAGTTCGCACTTTTGCAGCGTGACAGCGTATTAGTGAATACAGCCCAATTAAATTCTGTATGCAACCCAGACCTAGCAGCGTCCTATTATTATTACTTTTCGTTCCTTGGTTCGCTTTGTGAGCGGACAGCAGTTCAATACATCGATGATATCGTGAACCTGTATCTTGAGTCCTTTGGCCCCAAGGCCGCCGAGAAGTACCAGCATGAACTCAAACTTATGGCACAGAGATATCAACAAACTATTCATGATGGAATTTACTTCAATGAATAAAATCTGTTCACTGTTGTGTATGTAGAGTTGGCTTGACGATTCTATTAGAGACACGGAACTACTACCGCCTTCTTACAATATTGTTAGATGTGACAGACGTTGCGCTCTGATTAAACGTTCAATGGGTGGGGGAATGTTTGTAGGATTATCTGATGAAATTAAGTTTGAGGCTCTTGATACTACCCCTATTACTTCTATTGTTTCAACTGTGGATATTGTTGTTTGTAAATGTTTTCTGAATTCTTGCTGCTTCTATATTTCCGCTTTATATGTACCTCCGGATACTAATCAGCATGTCTTTGAATTATTATGTGAATGTCTGGAATTGTTTCTGCTAGATAAACCCGTTATTATTTTTGGTGATTTCAATATTCCACGGTTCTTAAACGATTCTCTAAATTGTATCAAATGCACTAACTTTTCACATTTCTGTTCTTCGCTTGACCTACGTCAGTTTAATTCTGTTCTTAATTGTGATGGAAGACTACTTGACTTGATTGTCTCCAATGTGAACTGCAACATAGATGTAGAACCTGACATTCTACCTTTTGTGCCCATCGATCAATATCATCCAGCTTTATCTATCACGATGTTGTTTCTTGCTTTTGCACCTGTCCCTTCACCATTTCCGTCTAACATAAATCTCCGATAACTTTGAGCAATTATATCTTGATCCTGGGAATACAGATTGGTCATTTTTGAAGCGTACAGGCGATGTCAATGTGGCTCTAGACGAATTCTATGCTACTCTTTACCGTATTCTTGATAAATCTGTTCCAAAGTTTGCTTCCTCCAGAAATAGATCCAGTTATCCTCCCTGGTTTTTCGCTGGTATAATTTCTAACATTAAACTTAAGTCCTACTGTAGACGCAAGTGGATTGCTACTAAGAACGCTTATTTTGAGATAGAGTTTAAAAGACTTCGCACTCTTTGCAAATCGGAAATTTGTCTGGCCCACGAACGTTATTTACAATCGACGGAAGCATCAATTTTGAATGACCCCAGACAAATATTTAAGTATATTCATTTTAAACAAAGTACAACTAGAATTCCGAAGAACTTGTCTTATAATGGTTCATCTCTTGACACGCCTCAGAACGTCGTAGATGCTTTCGCCGAAGTCTTTCGATCTACTTATCTTACTTGTGCACCGTTTTCTGATCATACCTTCTATGGTGATTGTATTCCGTTTTGCCTCCCACTTGTTACTGAGGAGGAATTGAGAAAAATTATGGCCTCCTTTCCTGAGAATTACATTTCTGGTGATGACTCAGTTCCTTCTTTTCTTTAGAGTAATGCTGGTTCAGCTTTTGCTAGACCTATTGCTTAATTTGTCTATCAGGACTTCCATTTTTCCTTCCGTGTGGCAAAGAACAAGAATATGTCCTGTATTTAAAAAAGGAAATAAATCTGAAATTACTAACTACAGACCTGTATCGATCTTGTCGAATTTTGCCAAGGTTATTGAGAATATTCTGTATTTACATTTATATAAAAACGTTGTACCTTACATATCGCCTAATCAGCACGGCTTTATCCGTGGTCGGTCAACTGTCACCAACCTTGTCAGTGTTTCTCAATTTATCTGTGGTGGGTTGGATAGCCGTGGCCAGGTGGATGTGGTCTACACGAATTTCAGCAAGGCCTTCGACATCATTGATGACAATATACTAATGTATAAACTGCGTGGGTTTAGCCTTAGTACACCATTTCTGAAGTTAATTTAGTCATACTTAAGTAATAGATGTAACGATGTACACTACAATGGCTATAAATCGTTTGATTTTATTTCGACATCTGGTGTCCCGCAGGGATCAAATCTGGGGCCTTTGTTATTCATTCTGTACATTAATGATCTCTTGGAGAATCTATCATGTCCGGTGTTGGCATATGCTGATGACATAAAAATTTATTCTAGTATTAACAGTTGGAATGATGTTTCGAATTTACAAGACAATGTTAATTACATTATTAACTGATACGCTAAATTTAAATTTAAATTAAATCTTAATAAATGCTGCTACATTTCTTTTACCCGTAAACTTAATCCAATTGCCTCTAACTATAACATGGGTGGTCCCTCCTTGACCAAACTGGATGTGGTTAAGGATCTTGGTGTGCTGTTTGATCATGCCATGAGCTTCTCACTTCACATAACTCACCTGCGTCTTTCTGCTTCTAAGACTTTGGGGTTTATAATACGCTCTTGCAGATCATTTCGTAATGACCAATTGCTGAAATCACTTTTTTCAGCTTTATTATTAGTAAATTAGAATACGCGTCCCAAGTCTGGTCTTCTGATCATATCTATCTTCAGCTGCCAATTTTGAAAGGATTCAGCGTCGTTTTCTTAAATATTTATCATTTAGGATGGATGGCATTTATCCCGATCGAGGAATTGATTATAATTCGTTGCTGGGGAGGCACGGCTTTAATTCTCTAACCTTTCGGCGTGAATGCAGTGGTGCCCGTTTCATATGGAAATTAGTACATGGAATCATTGACTGTTCGGCTCTGCTTTTCCAGTTAAACTTTTATGTTCCTAGATTATCGTCTCGTTCTCACACTACATTTTTTATACCATTTTCTAGAACTAATTTACTTAGCGGTTCGCCACTTGCTACAATGTGCCGATCTGCCGAACTGCATTACACGGATATTTTTGTTAATTCTATTAATGAGTTGTAGTTCCTTTAATATTTTGTATTTTTCTTTTAATGTATGTATGTATGTAATTATTATATTTTTTGTCCTGTTATTGGTAATTACTGTTGGACAATAAACTATTATTATTATTATTATTATTATTTACTTTATATGTAGGTAGAAATACCAGAATACTTTTGACTCATCCCAATACATATACAAACAACAAAGTTACACACATTATTTCAGCCATTATAGCACTAATTGTAAGTTAATATAGTTTTATCTATGAAATATATATGGAAAGGTAAATTTGATAGTGGCGTGCCGGATGCAACAAATGTGAGCACAGGTGTGCTCCAAAGCTCGGTGTTAGATTCTGTGCTCCTTCTAGTACGTATCAGTCATTTTTCACAAGTACTTTTTCGTCATACATAGAATATTTTATGCTGGTGACGTTGACGACACGACAGTGACAACACACGTAAGTAAGTCCAACAACGTGCTAACTACATCACCCTGATCGCATTCTCTGAGATATATTCATATTAATCGATTAAAAATTAAAAGTTGCAAATTCTTATTTGCTAATGCTTTCAACAGCTAGGGATAATTTATAGCAAAGAATATCACGTTAATATTATTTTTAAAAGAATTGTGTGGCGGGACCGTTGTCATACATCTTGTCTGTGAATACACCACAATCTTTGCAATCACCTTCACGGTAATTTATGAACAATAAATCTAATGATAACGACTTTTAATATGTATTATTTGTACTTCGCTCGCTTGATACCATAACGTTATGTTGCTTGTACTATGTATAGCCTGTGTTGTCTATAGTGTGATGATTTGTCTCATATTTGGCATGCCAAAATAAAACTTTAAGCTGTTACATGTTCTACCCCAAGTTTGGAGTGCCAATTTACAATGTAATTGTTATAACGTATAACCGTTTCTACTAACTTCCAAAGCTGTAATATTTGCACGTCTATGCAGAAATAAGCAGTAGAATAAAAGTTCTTACAACTGTGCAATAAAGAGTTTAGTTATCAATATATTTCCATTGCACTGACACAAATATCACATCGGCAAACTCCTCACCACACAATTGTTTATAATAAAATCAGTGACACGTGTTTCGTTAGCTCGAGGCAAGCATCTTCAACAACCGTATAAACCGGAGTGTTCGGTATAAACAATTGTGTGATGGGGAGTTTACTGATGTGATATTTGTGTCAGTAAATTACACCACCGTCCTTGCAATCACCTTTATTTCCATTGTACTCTGGTTCCACCCATACCTCACAATATAAGAAACTGGCGACGAGGATAATGAATACGAACACAACGATGGTACCGGAAATCCTCATTGAATTATGTGATACCACTAGAAGCAAAATTTATCAATAAAAATTACGGCTTGAAACTGCTCTTCAAATACATAACACGGATGAAATCATTAAAAGAGGGTATGTGCTACATTACCTTGGAACAGAAGGATTTGATGTCATATGTGACAATTTATCACCAAGAACTCCGGAAGCAAAATCATATGCAGAACTGAAGGACTTATTAAAAAATTATTACAACCTTGAATCATTGGAAATAGCGGAAACTGTGCGTGACTACTTAACCACCTTGAGAAAAATGGCGACAAAAAGGTTTCTATTTCTAGCTCGTAAATTCGAATTTACTTGAACTACTTATCTTCACATTTCTGTATATTTAACACAATAGATATTTTTCATTCCCCAAAAAATCAATCTAAAGAAATAAACCTTAAACAATAATGTTGTTTCGAGTCTTTTTGTAACACAACGATGGTACCGGAAATCCTCATTGAATTATGTAATACCACTAGAAGCAAAATTTATCAATAGAAATTACGGCTTGAAACTGCTCTTCAAATACATAACACGGATGAAATCATTAAAAGAGGGTATGTGCTACATTACCTTGGAACAGAAGGATTTGATGTCATATGTGACAATTTATCACCAAGAACTCCGGAAGCAAAATCATATGCAGAACTGAAGGACTTATTAAAAAATTATTACAACCTTGAATCATTGGAAATAGCGGAAACTGTGCGTGACTACTTAACCACCTTGAGAAAAATGGCGACAAAAAGGTTCCTATTTCTAGCTCGTAAATTCGAATTTACTTGAATTACTTATCTTCACATTTCTGTATAATTAATACAATAGATATTTTTCATTCCCCAAAAAATCAATCTAAAGAAATAAATCTTAAACAATAATGTTGTTTCGAGTCTTTTTGTAACTTAAATTTTTGCTTTATATTTAACTACAATATTGATGAGACTTTTATACAATTTCAGGTTGCGCTCGTTTTTGACGATATTTACCACAGAAAATCAAGAACGAAACAATGTATTCTTCAACTTCGATGAAAAGGTGGTTATTCGCTAGAATTTTTCAAATGCGCAGAGTGCAAGTCGTACTTTATTGGATGAAATTAACTACATACATATATTCAGATGTATCAACATGTATGGTGGACGTGGTGTAACAAGTTTCTTTCAACTTTGATTTTTTTCTGGATTGAATACACTCATTTACTTCAGTTGGAGTTTCAACTCAAGATCGTATTGGATTTTGGTATATCTTACTTTTCGTTTATTAGTTAACACCGAAGCAAACTCAGTAGTGGCTTCCAAAATTTGGCATATGTTGGTATATGTATGTATATAAGACTTTTATTTAAGACTATTTATTATTATATATATTATTATTTTAAACAGCGAACGTTCAATTGTAGAATGAAGAAATCCGATTGTTGTCTAATGGATAGCAATTTTTCTCATCAAAGTTAGAAAGTAGGTCCATTCATTTCCTAACGCTGCGATCCCATAGAGCATTAACGCAATTACTTCTAATATCCATCTGCAGTTGTGTATCCTCCGGATTCATTTCTGTGAGTATGTTTGAGAACGTTTGCTATATAAACGAAAATGACATAACAACTCGAATTTAATCACGCCCCTCTATTGTATGCACCACCAACTTATGGCATTAAGAAACTCGCTGGTTAAAACTTATTAATGACAATTCGTGCTTTAAACATTTTTATGATTTTGGCCTGAACACAGTAATAACATTTGATAAATATCTCCCACCATTAATTAATTATAGACGTCGCAGTGAACTTATTATCGCCACGTTCCTATATACCCGCACACATTTTCACTTTGCGAAGTCATTACGCCGATGTTTTAGCAAATATCAACCACCTGTTATAACATCTTTGGCTTCATTTCCACTGTCTCAAAAATTATAAATAGAGGAGGGCGAATGAGCTCGACTACAATCAGATTTACGAAATTAATTATTCCTCTCTCTCTGTTATGTAAATTATCTGGTTGGAATAATGGATGATAACCGAGTTCGCTCTGAGTTCGCAGATTATCTTTTCAATGATCTTCGTTTAACATACAAATTACAATTCAGAGTCAAAGCTTTTGCATCTATAAGTTAATCAATTGCGATATCATTACAGTGATGACTTTATGCGAAAGCATTTCCCGTCTAGCTGTAGAATGATATATTTAGTGGTCTTATTAGTTACGTGCAGTGGTACAACATTAGAGTAGTGTAAATAGTGTTTATTATTACCCTAATTGTTTATCATTTAGATAAATTAGTAACTACGGAATGGCTTAATCTCTCCTAAATTTTGGTTGAATATTTTCCGGTAATGTTTTCCGCAAATTAAACATGTCCAACAGTAATATTGAGATGTGAAAATATTACGCCGTTATTGGAAATTGAAGCGAGATGCCTTTGATGTCACCTGTATACTGCGTGAGGTGGAAGAGCAGAATATTATATTAGATGGTACTGCACAAAATTGGTCTAAAAAATTTAGAAATCAAAGCTGAGATCAAAGAAAAGTCAACTTCCAGACGCAATGAAAGTAATTTGGATTTCTTTTTGTCTTCCTGTCCGATACTTTAAGATCCACTTATATATTTGATATTTAAAAACAGGCTTTGTTTTGTTGAATAAATTGAAACATCGAACAGAGAGACGTATATGGAAGTAACTCAAGTAGAGCAAAGAAGGACGGAAGATCATCTACATATTTTAAGAAAATATCTGGTTGCTTACGGCAAATTTTTCGCTCACTTCTCTGCGCACCGTAACCTTACATGATAGGGTTATATTGCCGGTCTTCATATCTCGAGCTATAACTACGTTGTGGAAGAGTATGGGTAGACCTCCGCTCCCTCTGCACTGCCCCATTCTCCGAATAATTGCCTTCTTCTGCGCCTGAAATAAGTCATTGTTACTTTTAAGCACAGGGATCTGCGGCTCCATTAATAACGCTCATCGTAAAAATAACGTTATCTAGCGGAATCAACGCTGACGGCCGAGAAACGTATGATTTAACACCACCCTCGCTCCTATCAACCGCCGAAAGACGTTTTTTTTTTGCGTATGAGAGTTTTATTGCAATGACGTATCAAGGGTATAAGATATGAATAATGGACGCATTGAAGAAGAACCATAAATAATAATTCTACAGAAGTACATATTTGTTATAATGATAAAGAGCTTCTGAAAAGTTTAAATGTGTGAAACTGTAGTACTACTTTAATATGATAAATTTATTGCTGCTAATGAACCGAATTTGTAGTTGATGTAATCTCCAAACTGTTTTACTATTATAAAAGACTGATGTAAGTTTCATTTACAAGCTTACTCACTTGCCTTTACAGACTTTAATTAAATAAGTGTTCTGGACATTTATTTCATACCGCTAGAATACTTAGAATAGTAATTAAGACATCGAACCACCACCGTATTGTAACATAGGCCAGCCCCAAGGTCGGCGTATCCAAGAGGAAGTGGTTTAAGTTGTTGGTCTTAGCCAAAGTATGTTTTCACGACTACATCGCCTGTAGGAAGTTCGAGATGTTAGGCAGGTCTGTGAAGTTGACACCGCAAAATATAAAAGAATCCTTGAAAATGATATATTTCTTTGACCATTTTTGACCATGCTTGACCAAAATGGTTTTGTTTAACCACCCTTCATTATCGAGGTAAAATATTTTTTCCGAAATTTTTTTTTCAAAGATCAATAATTGATGATAAGATATCCCTCACGTGCTGCAAATCGTTTGACCTCGTTTTACCACTGCTTAGAATTTTGATAAAGTTCAATAAACATTATTTATTCATAAAAGTTGTTCGGCAAAATGGATATTTTCAGATTGGTAGTCAAAACCATTTAGATTATCATTTGACCATGTTTGACCATGTCATGAAATTATTTCTTCTTACCACTCTCAGCGTCTTCTCTTTTCATAGTTAACCTTCCTTCCGGATAATCGACAGGCGAACATGTCGATTATCCGTTTCTGAATTTCGCTAAATATTCGATTATTTTCAATCATTAATAATAAAATAGATATTCAAAAATCTCGTATTATGACCCCCCCTTCCCCCCTCCCCGCGAATCCTGATCGACGATATAGCCACAGCCTTTTGCACAGTCGGCATATTTTAAGATAACCTGGGCAACTTTAAACCTAGGAGTGACGACGGGTGGAAGGAAGCCAGCCGAACTCTCGGAGATCAAATATTTCCACGTACCCTAAATTTATTCGCGAGAATTAACAGGAATGACATTCTGATTAAGGTCAAACAGCAACGATGAATTCTTGAAATTTCTAGTTTAACCGAAGAGTCTTTAAATTCAACGACGGACAGCGAGAAAACCGATCCTAACTATGTCATCGTCGAACCTCCGCAAAACGGACAAATGCCAAAATTATTCGTTACTTTGAATATCGAAGATGACGCCTGGACAACGATTGCACCGAAATCGACATCAAATAACACCAATAAATTCTGAAACAAATAACCTTGGTAAATAAATTATTTTTGTTATACCCTAATGAGATTTCAAGCCATGGTGAAACGTGGTCAAACGATTTTCTGTACGGCTTTAACCTAAAATCCTTGAATATCTACATTGAATAACTTGAATAAATAATTTCTGTTACTCTTAACAAAAAATTCATGAGATGGTCAAATATGATCAAATGATTATCTAAACGGTTTTGACTACCAATCTGAAAATATCCATTTCGCCAAACAATTTTTATGAATAAATAATGTTTATTGAACTTTATCAAAATTCTAAGCAGTGGTCAAACGTAGTCAAACAATTTGCTACACGCAGGGGGTATTTTGTCATCGATTATTGGTGTTTCGAAAAAAAAATTCCTCGATAATGAAGAAACAAAATCAAATATATTTTGTGGTCAAACATGGTAAAAAATAGTCAAACAAAGATATCATTTCCAAAGATTTTTTCCATTTTGCGGTGCCAACTTCATAGACCTATGTTCGGCGAAGACGCGAACAAGGCCAGCCGTTATTGATAGCGGTTCAGGACGATTGGCATGTTGCACAATTGAGTCGTGAAACTTATAAGTTTAGACGACATCCAGTCCCAAAGTGAGTCTGCTGATGCTACTGAAACGCTGATCCCAACGCAATCCACAAGCAGTCATCGCTTACAGTTAGTGGACATCCGAAAAGCTCTCTCAGAATGTGGGCAAAGGCGCATAGCAATTGGGAACGTGATAATTGACGCCAGATACTAATAAATCACAATTCACTCTTCGGTCAAACAATAGCCAGGTTTTGATTTGGCGGGAATGTGGCTAGAACCCACGATGAGAGTGTCATGGTAAAAGCTACAAAGCTAATAGAAATCGCGTGTATCTTTATACCATTCTGGCGTGGTTTTCTTAATACGCAAAGATATCTCAATAAAATCCTGCAGCCAATTGTTGTTTCCCATACCGGAGCAATAAGAGAACGGTTCACTCTTATGAATGATAGTGCCCATTTGCTTGATTTGGACTTAATTTTGAGAGTATGGTATGTGATTCTGCGTTGGTTTGCACCCTTTACACGTGTACGCATAACTCCGTATTCTCGTATAATTATATATATCTACAATATATGCATACGTACACAACGAAATGTACTCGAATATCTATCGATTCATCTTCGGAAATACCCCTAGCTCTGCTTTAGCTGTATGTACTAGATACAAATGCATATTGCAATACGAATTTTCCTCTAATACCTTGTCTGCCTTTCGTACGTTGCATGAATACACTCGTGTACTTTGGCGATGCAATTTCCCACGGGAATTATGAATTTCAACTGTTACAAGTAAACATATATATATTATTTATCTCTGGCTTTCGAAAACTTATTCGTATTTTGGAAAATTGCGCGCGAATATTCATTATTGTATCAGTAAATACATAATTATCATTAGTCACTAATTTGATGCGCAAAAGGAGCGTTCAGGGGCGACGAAATAAAAACTATTAAATGAAACTTTATGGTAAAGGACATTTAAATTTCTCGAAACGACGAAGTCGTAAATGGGTTAAACTCCCGTCCTAATGCGCGCAAACTGGCAAAGAGAAGAAGAGAAGTAAATAAAATAAATAAAATTATTTGGTAAGGTTTTTATTGCGTTGTCTGGCGCTTAAGGAATTACTTAAATAATGGACTTATTTGAAAGTTAAATGCGTACGACGCGCGCCTTCAAGTCCTACTGATAAAATATATATTAACGGCATTATAAAATTTAAATGAGGATGCAAAAACGTAGACGAAAATAAGGTTACACTCTAGCGACAACGCAATTCAAGATTTAGTACTGAATAAAACTTAGTTCCCTTCACAACCTTTACTTAATGGAAGCCTGCTTTACAATTGCTTACTTTCCTTGTGAAGTACACTTGCAATAATAGGTAGGCTGCAGGAAGGTATAACTTCAAATAAACATATCGATTACCCACCTGCGTAATTTGCATGAAGATACAGCTTAAATAATTTAGATGTCTTACAATTAGTCAAAAAGATTTGTGGTTCTTGCTAGAAGAAACCTATATACGAGCACATTAAAATTACTGGCTATTTTTCACTGTGACATATATTATAGCCAGCATATTCTAACGATTAAAATTCTTGATGATGATCGAATGAGATATCAATGGCGAAATAGAAAAATGGCTCAAGTATGGCGAATAAAAGTGAAAGAAAACAAATCAGTATAAGTAACTGTTACCATATCGAGAAAAACGTGTACCCAAATAAGCATGAACGGTACAGTAATCCAACAGCCACAAAAAACTAAGTACCTCGGTATACACTTAGATCACCAACAGACATGGAAAATACAATTTCGCCAAAAAAAAACAGCTCGGATAATTATGCAGCAAAACGTACTGGATTATGAACCGCAAATTAAGACACCCTAGAAAAGAGCTGCTGCTATTCAAAAGAATAATTAGACCTATCTGGTCTTACGGCATGAAACTCTAGGGAGCTGCAGCAACAATCAACAATATTTTCATTGAAAATCTTGAGAATCATTACATATACACCCTGGTATATAATAATAATAATAATAATCTTCATTCCTTTTATACGTAACAATGTACAATATAAGAAAAATATATGTATATGAAACAAAAAACCAAAACAAAATAAATATTATGAAGGAACTACAAGGAGAAGTTTAGATGTAGCTTAACACTGCTCTGCTTTTAAACCCAATCCTTGAAATAAATAACAGGGGAGAAATAATGAAATATACTCAAGCTACCCTAAAACCTAAACCTAAAACTAAATTCTGCGTGGCATGTCGCATACAAATTCATATAGTATAAAAGAAAAGAAAGATAGTTAACAACAAGGAAATAATGACAAAGCAAACAACAAAGAGTCCCGCAACCAGCGAGTATACAGTTCTCAGATCAATCCTCACTTCAAAGAAAATCCTTTAATGGTTTTTTAAAGTTTCTAAGAGTATACTCGTTAAAAAGTTAGTCATCTTATAATAGACTCTATAAATATTAGAATTATAATCCTGTATCATTGAGAGCAGTCTTATTCACGAATGAATCCCCCATAGGCATCAGACACTTCCAACAGTAACCCAAAAAATAGCTTACTTGCAATGTGAAATACACCGACAGGCTAGGAAACCACCCAAGCTCGTTAGCTGCCAAACTAATGAAGAAAATGCCAATTTCTAGTATACTAAAAAGAAAAGTACCACAAGATTTGGGAAATTGAAGCTCTAATTCGAAACAGGGAAGTACAAAAAGGTGTTGCATTGGGTACACTCCTTGTAAGTCGCTTATCTATGTCTAAAATATTACTAAATATCTTTACGTAGATAAATTGTAATAGATTAAAGCGTACGTTCAAACAGCAGCCCCCAAGCAACTAGCTCATTTAATCACATAAGTTACATTTACATAAGTTAATATACGTCGTCCTTAAATTTTGGACCTGGAGTTTGCATGGCTTTTCAGTTGTCGGTTAATTCCAGAGATTTCTTTTTACATATCAGCTATTGTGGTTTTCTTTTGATTTTCGTATTTCTGATATTATCAACAAGCTTCCCATTGGACATAGTGCCCTCCATATCTCTTTTAATGATAGGCAATTCTGCCAGATATTTTAATGTGAGTGCCCAAGTGCGAGTTACATGTTAACGTTGAAGTCGTACATAAGCTTTCAGTGCCTTTTCCTTCGTATCGATTGGTTTTGTTGTCAATCTACAAATTTTGCTGCTCTGTAATAGAAACTAAGTTACATTTAAAATACATATTAGATCGTATCCTGGTTCATCCCAATCATTTTACTTTAGCCGTTTGCTATATTCCCTGTTCGCCAGGAGCTAGTGTCCAAACCAACCATTTCTCCTTTGATGTTTAGTAGTTTTAGCCCAGATTCAGTATCTCTGTTGATTTCTATCATGACTAAGTAGTCGATAAATATAAGATTGTTTACAAATTGACCTTTGACCTGTAGGGAATTGCTCTTCCACTATAGCTGCCTAAACATATCTTTGACTAAATATTTCAATACAACTTGCGCCAACTAATCATCCAAGGCGTAATGTATAGCATTTAGATCTGCGCACACATATACATTAAAGCTTATAAAATATAAGATATCTTCTTATCGTTGGCTTTTTCAAATCATTTTCGGATTAGTAAAAATTAGAACGATATACAAGTAACACTGAATAAAAATTTGTACACCCTATCTCTAGTCAAGGTAAAGATAATACATTTTCCACCAACTAAATTACATAAAACACTTGCGCAAAACAAATATAACATTTCAAAGATTTAAAAAGTGCAATCATTCATAAGGTCTAAGAATAAAATCCAACAAACTACCGTTTTCCGTATAAAAATTCTTTCGAACTTTAACCTAAAAAGATGACATTTCAGCCGAAGGCAATTTGCGATTTGGAGAATCGCCAGAATGAACATCATTTTAATGGACGCCGTCAATTCGAGGCTGTTCCCCATTCCTCGAACCAGTCGAACGAACGACACCGTTTGGAAAATTTATCGCATCTTTTGTAGAAGGTAACCGATTAAATGAATCATAGAGAATGATTACCGTCTGTCATCGTGATATCGTTTGAATATATTATAAAGTTTCCTTAGCATTGGCGAAGTTCTTACCTAAAAATCCGAGGCACGTGTAGACGAGTGAAAATCAGCGGAACGAACGGTTGTGCTAAGCTTCGCATAAACACGGCGGCGGTACATACATATATCATAACTCTTGAGGAGGTTAGTTACGCATTTAGTTAGAAAAAATGTTTACAGCCTTTATACACGTTTTCCTCCATGAGGTGGAGAAAAGCTGGTAACTTTGGATTATTTACATAAATGGTGTTTTTTAAGATAGTGTGTGTATTTGTTAGTCATACATATAGTCCATCCAATTCATTTACGTAAACCCCTTGGTGATTGCTCGCATTATAGCCATTTTAGATTTTCTAACACATGAACTAACACAGGAATCGTTTTCATCTCTAGCCGTTTGCCTTTGTCAATTCTCTTATAGGGCTATCTGTATGACGTGTGATATAAGATTTTGGGGATATGAAGCAAGTTTAAGATTTAAAACTGTATCGATAAATATAATGAAATGGGTTTATTTTTATATATATCCATTTCCAGAAAAGATGTCCCTTGCAGTATTTTCCATTAATCATGCACATGTATATACATATATTGTACTATTGAACTATACAACAGTGAGTCTATATCACTGCAGCATCAACAAAATTTTTTGGATCATTCCTGTTCGTTCTACTTATGATTAAGTAAAAATTCATTGCTCCTGATATTCTTCACAATTTTACCTGCAGAAGCATTTCTTCAATTTACAAATGTTATTACCTAAAATAAATATTTATAGTAGTTGGTAATTAATTTAAAAACTCTCTTTTGGGCGTTTTCTTGCGTATGTCGGAAAGGGTTTGTCCCTTTTAATACTCAAGCAGTAATCAGCCATCATATGTGTGTCCCATTTGCTCTGGTACCTTTCTTCCATTATTCTGATATCCTGGCGGAATCGTTCGCCCTGATACTAACTAAAATCACCAAGATTTGCAGGAAATCTCTCTAAACGACTGTGGAGGTAATGGACCTTGATGTTCATATTTATAATTTGAAAGTTATTAAGCATATCTTCCACTATTTGTTTGTAATTTTCAGACTTATAATTACCAAGATGATTTTGCGCAACTTTAATAAAAGAATACCATGCATTGGACCGAATGTCAGTTATTGATTCTGTGAAGTGTGAATCTTTCATAAGTTGCTTTATCTGAGGTCTATCAAATATTCCTGCTTTTAATTTCTCATTACTGTTTGCAGGGAATTGATTTGTCAAGCATTGAAAACAAAGACCATTTTGATCTGAAATTTTCACATATTGTTTCATTAGCGCTAGTCTAATATGCAAGAGAGGTAAAATAATTTTGTCTCGTTCTATCAATGCTCATTAATAACATCGGTGTTTCCCTCTACTAGAGTGTCTCTGTTATGCCAATTACTTTTTATCCAATGTTGATCTTTCGCTCTGCTGTTCCAAAGGCACAAAAAACAAGGATGTTTTGTATATCCACATTGCTGCCCTAAAACGAAATTTACCATTCTTGGATCATTCATTTTTCAGAAGTAGAGATATTGTTTTATAATTCTCTTTCATCATCGTGGAATGCCCAATTGGAATACTTTCATATTTGTTTCCATTTTGTATAAAGACACACTCCAGACATTTCTTGGAACTATCTATCAAAAGTTGATTTGTACTCTGATATACCCATTTTTTGTAACAGTCGTTTTATGTCGTTGCAGAATACCAAGTTATCTTCCTGAGAATAAAATGAAATTTCTCTGTTACGGTAATACGTAATTTTTGTTTCCGGAAAAAGATTTTGTTTCATTGAGTCTAGAAGCAAGCAACTCTGAAGACACCTTTGAAAGGATTAAGTCTCTAATAATGTCATTTAATTCTTCCTGGCTAAATCTTTCTAGGCATGTTGAGCCCCCTTCAAAGTCACTACTTTCATGTCCACAGGAAGACATTCCATCATCATCCTCTTTTAATATATGCAGGTTGCTAAATATTAGAACTAGTATTTCTTCTGAATGTGTAATAGGTCTTCTCGCTGAATCCAAATTGGGATATGTCCACTTATGCCGATTATACCGATTAATACCCTTTATGTTCACTAGCAAAAGTAACAATCGTCAAAATAGTTTCTTGATTCCCTCCATACCATTGGAATCCCAAATTTCAAACACTTTCTTTGTCTTTCACTGGCGCAGGTTCTCAACACATGATTTGCAGGCAACATGTGGTGGCTAAGTTTGATCTCCTAGATGACCACCATAATAAGCCATGTATGCCTATTTCACAAACTCACAAATTGATTTTCTACTCCCTCTTAATATGTTTTCGCCACATATAGAGCAGAGAACGTCTGGATGATTAACACAACTACATCTGCTTGTAGAAGCCATGATATTAATAACACTTCTCAAACAAACACACTTGCAAAAATGCATAAGTTTAAACTGAATCTAAGGTTGACACGTAGATATCTTTATAACTATTTATGCAGATATTATTGGGAAGTACATCTTAAATACCAATTATACCGCTACTTTCATAAATCCTTTATGACCACCATTCTTGAAAACTGTTTATTGCATAAACACATCAAAGCCGGTATCCTGGGAAACCATTGGTGGTAATTAGGAGAACTTAAGATGATAAATAGTTTCTTATTTAGAAAGATTAGGAAGTAAAAAACAACTGTAATAAACAACTAGAATTGAAAGAAAGTCTGTGCAGAAGGTTTATTCTATCAATATGAATGAAAATATATGAAATATTTTACTTTTGCCTACCTCAATAACAAGAGCTGATATAAGAAACAGAATGGTATTTTCGAAATCAAAGTTCTTGAAATATTTAAAATCAGCTCTTTTTATGAAATAAAATAAAATAATTTTTTGTTGGGTTGTGTAATTGATGGGCATACTCAGAACGTTACGATTTTATACTTTATCTAATATCCCGATAGTTAATATGTGCTACATTTATATATTCAAGTAGCCTACTAACAGCGAACCGTTCTAAATCTATCACTGAAAGAAGTCGTAAATGCGACAGGCCACCCTCTTAAGCTTAACGTTGATCTTCCGTTTTCTACATCACGCTACGCCGAGTCCGGGGTGCCGTTTAACTAATGAGTCCGGGACCACGATTTCATAAACGTCTAGAAACGTCCGCCATCGGACTATCAATTTATTTTTCAAACGTTAATGCTTATTAAGCCCGAGAATGATAGATTAACTAACTTACGATATCCAGTGGTGTTGAGGCGAACGGAAGCAAGAAAAACGCACCAAGAAGTAGCAGCGGGCTCATCTTAAAACTTACAGCGTATATCCACCTGTCACTGAAATGACTAATAGTTTAGGAGAGCGGCAGATCGCTTTTTAACGCGTTCAAAAGCGATTTACCAGTGATCATAATAGGGACAGGCGATACGGATCGGATGAAATGATGTATTACGACCTCGCATAGAATAGCGGATAGGTTCAGATACGTCAATATACTCTAATTATAATAAGCGGCTTTTCGTGTAATTTCTCTAATCGCTACGGGCACAATGCAATACCAATCAAATGGTGTTCGAATCCGATCTATTTATTTTCAGCATCCTAGAAATACCAGCGCATTCAAAATACATCCGTCGTACAAAAAGAATGGGGAATTTAACAGTACTGTATGTTGGTATTTGGTAAAATGGCAGTAGTAATGGTTTCTTTGTCAACGACTAGTATAACAAATTGTAAGGTAACATATCAATATCAAGAATAAGCAAAACTAGTACCTTAACTGTGGTTATAACTGAAGTTGCTCACTAGCGCCAACGAGCCGTGGCGATGGTCCGATACAATCTTCAGTATAACTACGAGTCTCAATGAGATCTGTTGTGTATGCATGTACGCTGCCGTAAATACTGTTTTGCAGTTGTAGGTTGGTTTTGAAAATGCTGCCTACGTACCGAGAACGACCAATATTCTTTTATGTGTAAACTTTTATGCCCTCGCCACTGGCTATTGGTGCCAATTGAGCAACTGTAGTTAGAACATAGCTTAGCTAATATTTTAGGACTTTCAATAACAGACTTTTTTGCTAATACTAATTTTCCCAGCAGGTGCAGAAGAACGCTACAGCAAAATTCCATACTGTAGTCGAAAGTGCATTTTACCAAGGAGTTAACAGGCAAGGCATGCGCACTTGAGATTTTATATATCGAAAGATATAAGTTTTTTTGAAGCCTGTGCTTGCAAGCTGTGAACAGTGATCATAGTAAAGAAGATTAGCTTCCTGAGTGACGCCCAAGAACTTTGTTGAATTCCATTTCTCTAATCCAAATCTAAATAAATTTAAGTAAACGGATGTGTGAACCTACCTAGTGTCATACAACATATACGTGGTTCTCTATAGACCTAAGGAGAGCTTACTCACACAAAACCATCGCAAGAAGAAGTCGAACTCGTCATTTGCAATATCTTGTGGATCATCGGCAAGCAAGATAGGGATGTCATCAGCGTACATGATTAAATAAATGTCTGATGGGAATAAGAGATTGTCACTAGTATAAGGGCTAAGCGACTGGGGGCCTAAGATTGAACCTTGGGAAAGGCCCGTACTAATTGTAAGTCATCTAATACAAAATGTGTAAAAGAAGCAGTGAGACTGGTAGCGTATTGGCTGATCTGGCTATACTGGTGGCGCGGCAGTTGTAACTCGCTGGAGTCAGGTTGTTTGTCTGTAACGATTGTTTTAGTGGAGCCGATTTTGCTTCTGCCATCTGACATTGAGTGATAATTTCGAGCAACGGTGTGGATCGGGATTTGCTTTAAACTTGGATACAGTACAACGCAAACTTTTTCAAAACTTCGGCCGGTTTGTGGAAACAGTGTTTTGTCAAGGGACAAGGTGTTTCGGTGGGTGAAGATCTATGCCTGAAAAGTTGATGGTATTGATTGTACTACTCCTTTGGACATAACCCGCTTTTGAGATACAATAGCACTAGTTCTTCTGATGTTACATGAAGTTATCTTTTCCCTACTACCGGGTGTGTGTGTGATATTGCCAAAATGTGATGATATTGTTAGGTAAGGTTACTATGTTTCCATGTAACAATATAATGTTGAATGTCCTTCTTCTAAATTGTCTAATTTTGACAGAATAGGTATCATCATTTCATTATCAGAAGTAGCATCCTTTGATGGACATAAGTCTGTATCATTAGTTCAGAAATCGTCAGAAAAACTTGTGGATCAGTTTCTGTTTTGGACAATTTTGTTCTTTTTGGTTTCATTACCGAATTGGCTTCTGAGTACAAACCTGGCAGCTTTATGGCTGTTATTCTGCGCGTTATCTCTATCGGTTTAGTTTTTATTGTTCCTTTGTATTTGACAATTCTTGTACACTTTGTTTTTCTGACGTATCAGTGGAAATTCTCGATTAAATTTACGATGACGGCACTAAAATATGTTACTCTTTCTTTACTAAAGATCCTTCTTGACTAACAACCAGCGATTAATGATTAGTTACATAATTTGTTTTCAACTAGACATTTTCTAAACATATATACCTATCAAAAACCACTACCTTAATGCGAATTAGTAAATATTTTATGTTTGCACTTACCTGGTCCTTCAGATATCATATTAGTTCCTCTTATAGTGGGACCTATTCCAACCTACAATGACTTTCATTGTTACATTGTTACAATCTATCCGATAACCAAGAAAGGTACCGTAATGATTCTTGGACGGTTTGTGTAATAATGAGGACCGTGTTTGCATATATTGAAAAGCAACAAGATGCAAATGAGATCTTAATATCTGCGAAGGTATTGTATCTGCTTTTGCTGATTACTTTTGCTTAGTCTACATCTCTTCGTCTAATTCAAACTTACCCATGTCCCCTGATATTTCGAAAATTCGTATAAATGTTCCTGCCTTCTCCACCATAGAGATTTTACTACTGGATCTGATAATAATCGCTGCTGTCTGTGCTTCCATTTTGCCAAACCCTTGCATATTTTGTTCTCGCTTATTTTTTAACAGCCAATTTTCCCTTCTATCTGGAAGACTGCCTACGTCACTCCCGCGTTAAGAGAAGGTAACCCATCTATCCTTCAAAATTATAAGCCCGTTCCCATATTATGTAATTTTTTAAAAAGTTTTGAAACGCTTTTGCATTAACATCTTTAACGCCAGCGTATCTCCATACCAGCATGGTTTATGCGATCTCGCTCTACTTTATCAAATGTAGCCCACTTTACGCAATACGTTTCACAAATAATTGATAAAACGGGGCAGATCAACGACATTTATCAATTAGATCACTATATCCTTCTCAGGAAACTCAATTCTTTCAAATTTGCTTATCCCTTTGATAGCTCTTCTACACTCATACTTCGGTGGAGGGTTTTGGGCTAGGTATCATCAACACATCTCCCCAGCGTGTGCTGACATCTGGGGTACCACAGGCTCCTAGTCTAGGTCTCCTAATCTTTCTAATTTTAATCAACGATCTTCTCGGTAACGTTAGGCTGGAGGCACCCTTAAACGTTTTCCCTCTGTCGACTATATAGGCAATTGGCAACTTTTCAGTATTTATATCGTCTCCAGACGGTGTTCTGCTTCTAGATTATCTCTTACTATTACTCAATATGTTCATATAACGTATATTAAAGGATTACGGCTAATAGGAATCGGCAACCGTTTGTCGTGATCTCGATGTTCTTTTCGATACCAGTCTCCCTTTCTCTAGCCGTATGAAGGACATCATCAATAAAAGCTATAAGCTCTATTGCTTTATATTTCTTAACTGTCGAAATTTTCAGAAACCACATACCCGCCGCATGATTTTCTTCGCGTTAACAAGATCTCAACTTGAGAAGGGCGTCCCTGTCAAATCAATTCCATAGAAGCAGTTCAGAGAGAATTCCTTAAATTACTTATCGTACAAAGCATAGCCAGCTAGACTGTTAGCTACGTGCTCGTGCAAGATAAATTCCATTTTGCCTCGTAATATACCCGTAGGCTACTATGCTCAATGAAATGTCTTTACTCTATTGCTTAATTAGAGCTTAACGCTGATAATAATAATAATAATAATATACTTATTGTCGAAAATTCATAAAAGAAGAATATTGGCGTTGTCAAAATAACAAAATGTGCAATAAAATCATTAATTGCAACATCACAAAACACAAAACTTTATACAAAAACTCATACAGTGTATGACAATTTTTATCCAACAGATGCTGTTTCAGTCGTTTCTTAGAAACACTTATGTTGGGGGATGACTTAATGGAGTTATCTAATTCGGCCGATAAAATGAAATACGATGGGTAGGGGGTTGTAACAGGTCCTTCTTAGGTGTTCAGTAGCTAAAATATAAATACTGGCAACAGTTAAAATTCGGAAACCCCTAAAAGCAAGCCTGCAAGGTTCCTGTCTTTTCAATCCAGCCATGGATTCTGAGTGCATATTTCTGTATTAGAAAAGCTGTCCCAGCTTTAGTAATATGTGTGTACTGCAGCGCTGCAGTATAATTTTTAATGCATAACAATTCGTACGTAATTTACTACATACGTTCTCGATATGTGTATCCCATTTCATTAAAGTATCAAAAGCTACTCCCAGAATCCTGTGAGATTGACACAACAGTGCTTTATTATATGTTCATAAACTAATATCAAACGCAGTGTTTTTTACAAGAGAAAAGGAATAACAAATGTTTTGCTTTTATTAGAGATTAAATTATTTATCTCTACCCAATGCTCTATTTCGAAATAGATAGCAGAGATGGGATCACTCACATATACATATGTATGTATATCATCCGCATAGCATATAACATTACCATCTGGAGAGCAGCGTTTCATATGATCTATGAAGTCGTTAGCAAAGATTATATATAATAATGGTTTCCAAAACATAACACTCTGATTCACATTATATCTGGAGGTAACGATGTCTTTCGCTTAACAAAAGTTTTTTTTTTTCTGTTTTTTTCTGTCATTTTATTACTTGTCTATACAATCTGTTCTTTTTAATTTTTCTTTTTATTTAACATTCTAATTTCTTTTCTAAGTCACGCCTCCTATTTTCCCTATGGTGATTTTTCTATACTTGCGCACATTGTGTTTACATGATATGTTTCCTGTAATTGGGTTCTTCCACCTATTGATAATAATTTTTATAATAATTATTATTATTATTATTAAGGATTGACTTACGTGTATTTACGAATTGTTTATGCACCTTGAGTGAGATATACATACACACTTCCCTAATTGTGACCTATTTCACCTTGATGATGAGTTCTAAGTATAACGAAATTAGTCCGCGGATAGAGTTCGAGGTAAATGAGGCATAATTTGCTCCCTCATCATGATAGGGAATTGCGTTTTTTGAATAAGCTACATGGAGTAGGTTGCCCGCACAGCTTTTGCATAAGATAAGGTGTTCAATAATAGCGTATCTGTGTGAGAGAGAGACGCATTCATATTTTTATTTCAAGCAGTACCTACAATATTTCGTTTAGTTGTGTCAAGTCATTTGTATAGATTTCGGATTGAACTAAATTCATTTCGTAATACGGCGCCATGTTCCTAAAATTTCTCTCAGAAAAACGTTCAATCCAAATTTCCTTCCAACACCGCGTATCGAATTGTTGAATTTTTTCATTTGAGAAGAAAATCGTAAATTAATGGCTGACCGCTTAAATACAAACGATCGTTACGCTCCAGCGAAATAAATAAACGAATATCGCGTATTTTTCACGCTTTTTTAGCGTTAAATGAGGCGCAGACGTTTACTAATAGCATCGACAGTGATAAAGATCTAACCAATTGATGCATTACACCGGAACACATGTTAATAATGATGCCCTGTTTGGCTGAAAAGCATTAGTTCCATTGCTAACTGCCCTCTCAATAACATCGATGGCGTCATCAAACAATGCCAAGTGCGGTTAGACCGCCGTTGCGTTCGAATTTGTGTTTACTTTATTTCGTTGACCGGTCGAATGTAGCGCCCGGTTGCGGCAGAATGAGGTAAAAGCTAGCACCGGAACGGTCTAATGCAACATTAACTGGTAAACGTGATGGCAGTCCATTTAAGTGTACATTTTTACACTCCTTTTCGCAGATCCACGGGAATTATTCGACGAACAACCGATTAATAGCCTGCGGACGTATGCACATCAGCAGTATTGAGGAAAAGTGTTGGAAAATATAGTCCTTGATAGTACTTAGATCGATACCGACGTCAATCACGTACTGCTTCCTTTTATTAGGTACGCAGTTCAATATGTCAAAAGGTTTTTGACCTGATAAGTTCACGAATCGGTAGTTCGTACTAAGCCGAACCTAATCGCCCTTCATAGGCTGTAGTGCCTATATTATTTACGACGTATTAGCGCTTCTAGGTATGCAATCACCTCTAGGAAGTGCCCTACAATGTAATTTTCGCTCTTGATATCACTAATCTGTCATAAACTAGCACTGAAGAGTTCTGTTTGATTTGATTTATTTTCTGCTCCTCTTTCTAAGTATTATCATATTGCTATCAAGAAGAAGATCTGAGTTATGCATAGAACTATATAGAGTGACTTTTACATTTATAGCAACACTGTGAACAACCTTAGGTACAAGTTTAGACTTGTATGCTATTATGGATAGCATGAGGTTTGAGAAAACAATAAACCACCTGAGAATACTTGTTCACGTGAAAACCGTTGTTTCTATCTGTACTTCAATTGGTTATAGATGTCATAGAGCTTATAGAGGACCATTTAATTTGAATGCTTTTCCTCCCACTGAGCCAGTACTTTTATGTATTCGAAGCACCTGTCAGTAACCAACATCATGCATGGGCACAAAATGAATATCGTTGTTCTTCAAAATTCTGATCAAATTTCTATCAGCTCAACTCAGAATCTATATAGGTAAGGTAGTTATTGGAAAATATTGCTTCTTCATGAGTCTGAGTTAATTGTTTTAAAGGATGAGCATGGGTTTGAAGGACGATACTCAAAAACCGTAACAAAATGAATTTGGAAAATCTGAGCTATTACCATCATGTAATTCTTTTAAGAAATTGTTGAGCGCGACACTAATAGACCGATAAAATCCGAAACCTTGCCTAAAATACCCTTCAGCAGTTAGAACCGTTGTTTGCTAATAAAAATGGTTTTTGCTGTGAGTAGCATTAGAAAGTAAGGGCCAGGTATTCAGGCCGGGTTTAAATGTTGAATCTTATCTTCGAAAGGTTTTTGGGATTATTTTAGAAGTGATCTGCAGTACTATTCTATAGCTTGATGTGCTTCTGTTTATCTTAACGTAAACCAATTATAGTGTTGCAATTGCCAGACAATATGAGGATTAGCTGCACTCCCATTATCACCATCATATCGATATATCTGCCTGCCTTAAAATCATCTTTACTGGCTAGCCATCGCAATGAGTTGCTCGGTCATGACAGATTTTGACTATTTAGATTTTAAGTGAGATCCGCTAAGAAGTTCCATCTCAAAATTGTGCCACCAAAGCAATACAAACTATCTTTGCAATACGCGAAGTTATCAACACGATCTTAGTGAATGTCACTAGAGGATTTGGAACAATTCAGTATGATGAAGTTCCCCTGAAGATAATGCGCGTTGAAATAAAGTTATCAATTGCAAATTCTCTTACCCATACTAATTTATCCTTCCTAGTTGAGTGGTTCAGCTCTAGATCCAGGAGAGGCTGGAGCAATATAGTTTAAGTTGAATCCATCTATTAGTTACTGCAATATTGGAATTGATTATTGGCGCCTACCCAAATGAGTTATGACATGCAAGTTCAAAGTAATCTACACAGACTACATGCTGTTTATTTGACAAAAGAAAAGAACGCTATTGTTTGTAAAATCCACACTACCTTAAGTGAAAGGACAATAATAATAATAATAATAATAATAATAATAATAATAATAATAATAATAATAATAATAACCTGTGGGTCATTTGTTTGGTGTATCTGAAACCAGGCCGACTCTATCTTAAGGTAGAGCAATAGTGCGAAGGGCAATAACAAGGAAAGCTACGGGGAGTACCCACTGAATAAAAATAATTAGCCATTGACGAGATCTATGGCACGAATAGTAGTAACTCCATTGCATCTAACTAATTATAAGAAAAAGCCAAACATCACCTATGATTATACCAGTACAAGCGTGAGATAACACATGGGGACTATAAATCATTATGAACTAGAACCCGATTTCATAGTAACACATAATTACATTATTTTTCTTTGAGAGAAAGAGACGAGTGGTGAAACTCTGTATGTGGTACATCTTTAAATTATAATGTGGTGAAGATAACATGAAGCAAATATTTTAGCTAATACATTATCTGGCACTCGTTTGTTTATACTTGTAAATCGGTTCTGGTCGCGTTACACTGATTCAGGCGATTGGTTTCCGCCGTGAAATATAACTTAAGCAGATCTTACCAGAAGTAGGGAAATGTCGTTAGGGTTGATCACTTCTTGATTTTTGCTCATAACTTCCATTTAAAAAAGAATTTGGTCAATCCAAGCACATCATTCGAAAGATCTGGGGAAAAAGTAGACTTTTGCTGTAGATCGCAAATTGATTGGGGGAAAAATGAAAAAATTATAAGCAAACAAGGTCGGCCCTAGCTGTTTAGGTTGGCCCATCGCTGAAAATCGACGAAATTTCTGCTACAATGTTTGAAAATGGCCTAGAGAACTGCATGCAATGAAATGCGAATTTGTTGCATTTCTGCTGTATTTTTATTTACTTAGCAAAATTTCCCAAAAAATTGTCATAGAAAACTGTATTGGACAGCACATTATTCGGAACCACAGTTCCGACAAATAAAATAGTTCATCGTTATGTTGACTCAAATGCACTTATCACTTGCATGCAATGCATGCAATGAAGTTGTTAGGGTTTAACCGACGAGGCGTTGTTTCTAAACTGCTTGTATTTAAAATTATCGACCAATATCTATTGTCTGTAACTTTGCTAAAGTTTACGAAAACGTAATCTATTCATCAATACATTTTAATACTAAATCCTTTATATTTCCATATCAGCATTGTGTCAGGCGTGGCCGATCAACCGTCACTAATTTGATATCTATAACACAATCGACTTCTCAAGAGTTGGATAACCAATTGGACGTGGTTTATACCGATTTGGTGGCGCCTTTGATACGATCGATCATGGTGTCCTGCTTAGTAAGATTTCTACTTTCGGATTCATCTTAACTTCAACTGTTACATTCTTATTTGACTGATAGATGCAATTATGTTTCTTACAATGGTTTTAGATCTCGTGAGCTTTGTCCGTCTCCTGGGGTCCTTCAAGGTTTCAAGTTAGGACCACTACTTTTCATTTTATTTCTTAACGACTTACTTGGTTTCTTGACGTGCGCTATTTTAGCATACGGCGATGATCTTAAATTCTGCAGTCCAACAAAGTTTTGGAATAATGTATTCTGCTTTCAACAGAATTTAAATATCCTCTCTGAATGGTGCTCTAACTATAACTTAAAGTTAAATATTGAGAAGTGTTGTTGTTAACTGTTGAAGTTAACTATCTTAATTCTACTTACTATGTAAATAATGTTTCATTAACGAGGATGGAGAGCTTTCGGGATCTTGGAGTGCTTTTCGATTGCAGATTGAGTTTCTCCAGTCACATTTACTTCATTTGCTCTGCAGCCTCGAGCACCTTGGGTTTCGTTACGTGTTGCTGCAAGTTCTTCAGTAACCTTTTACTTTTGAGGATTTTATATTTTAGACTTTTCGTCAGTAGGTTAAAGTATGCTTCACAAGTTTAGTCTCCACAATATACATACTTACACCTCTCGATTCAAAAAGTTCAGCGGTGATTTTTTAAGTAGCTCTCCTTCAGGATTGTAAGAACTTGTCCTAAACGTGACGTTGACTACACTCCAGTCACTAACATACCGGCGTGATCTGCACGGTGCCCGATTTGTATAGAAGATCACTAGTGGATGGATTGAATGCCCCTGTCTCCTTTTGTCCCATCACTTTATTACTCCCAAGTTATCCTCTTGCTCTTCTCCCTCAACCTACTTCACGGATCACCAACTCTTCAAAATGTGTCGTTTTGCCAACTTCCACTATAATAGTATTTTTTTCAATTGCTGTTAACAATGTCTTTTCTATTTTTGTAAATATATGTACATACATTACCTTTGTCCTATAAATGTTAGACGTTGGACAAATGAATTATATTATTTATTATTTTTTCTGCGCTTTTTTGGGTGGGTGTTCTCGTTTAGCTGGTTCTTTTGTGGTGGACTTCATTGGGGTTGGTGTTGAACGTTGCGTGTGGTTTCTTTGCTAGCGGAACAGCCTGCAAAGGTCCTATTGAAGTCAAAACAAAAGAAAGGGTCGACGTACTAGACATGGATGTCGATCGCTCTGTGCACGTCGCGATTTCTGCATGCGCTCGGATTTCCGGTAACTTTGCTGACATGCAACCAAACAATTTAAGGGATTGAATTTTCTTCTTGGTTGGTTTTTAAACGCGAACCACACAACACATTCACAATGCTTACCTTGATGATTGCACGTTTTCACTTCAGTTTCTGATCATGTATTTATTGACGTTAAAATCCTATGGTCGTGATTTTCAAGACACTGAGTACAAAACACACTTTTTGCTTTTACGCTCCAAATTTGTATTGTCGCAAAGATTTTGTGTCACTGACAATGAGAGAAGTTTTGCCGCGCTCGTATATTGTTGGGGCTAACAATCAAAACTAAAAAAATCGCATTGGGTCGACCTAGACAAAGGGCCAACCTGACGACATTCCCCTACTGTTAGTACTATCAATGCGCTAAGGGTGTTAGCCTAGGAGGTTATTTTATAACTTAGCCACTTGCTTTGAACGTATCCAATCAGAATTTTTGCTTGACCCATACGATTTACATCCACTGCTCCTACGAGCCGCCCTTCATTCCAAAATCATAATGAAAACAATTTCTTACGGTTTGAATTTTATACTGTTCCATACCTTTTTGAAACGAGTGACTCAAGACGCAAGACTAATAGAACCATACACTGTTACTCACCAAGTGTAACCACAGTAGTTAGACTAACTGCTATGTACTTCCAATTGGGCAACATACGATAAATAATATTTTGTGGTGGTAAATTGTTTGTTATCTAAAGACTTGTCCAGATTAGTCATATATAATATAGTCATATATCGCAGTTAAGTTGTTATTTATTTCATAGGCGTAATTCCAACAGTTTCCTATATTCACTTAAATATGTATATACGCACCCACATATTTACTGTGTTCATGTAAATGGGAACGTTTTAGTTGAGTAATGAGGAAGTGATTACCCAGCAATCTGGATAGTACGGGTGCCTGTTTTGCGAGCGATTCAGCGGTTGGAGGGAGGACGACGAGGCCGCAAACCCGAGAGAAAGTGAGTTACAAACTAGCTTAAATTCATGAATAATCCAGTAGCTTAGCAGTGACGCCAAACCGGTGTGAAGTCGGTGTTATCTAAGTCGCGGATTTGGAACCGGGTAAGTTTTAGCGAAGACGCCGCCGCGGTGCCGTTGTACGCAAACTGTATTATTATAACTTAACTGAAGTTACTTTCCCGGGATCATACATACATTCATGACAAGACGGTGAGTGGATTTCGAAAAGCGGCTGCGCCACACCGACCACAGACTCAAATATAAAATATAATCCTCCGACTTCTGCTTCCTATTCACCTGGACTATAGCGAATGCATAATTTGGGGATTCCAACTGCGGTCGCGCCACCTTTGTATGTATTAGGTCCAGGAGTAAAGTAGTCGCGGTGATGAATTAATTTCTTCTGGGAAAATTTTCACCATCTTTAACGCGATTATCGTCAGCGGTTTTCGAAAGTTTCCAGCGAACCTACTCGACCTCAGATTTTCCATTTTCGCTCTTCTCGTTCACTTATTAACCTGTGCAAACATTAGCTCATGCGAAACGGCAGCTGTCTATAATTATGTATATATTCGACACTGCTGTGTATTAATCGAATAAGACGGGCACTTCTTAGGAAATTGTTGTTTAGTTGTTGGTATAAATATGACTCCAGGAATAATTTAACTTTAACCAGCAAACGAATGCTTTATTTAAACTAGGAATCAATAACCATCAGTTTGTTTATGTATAAAGATCCACGAGTAGTTAGTTAAATTGTAAATTTACTTAAATTTACTTATCCGGAAAGCAGACGTCGGAAAATAATTAATTTTGATTATTACTCCATTAACAGCTATTCGCAGTTGAAGAAATCTTCATAAATATTGCGGCTGACATGTTGGCAGCTAAATTAGTCTAGAGACTGCAAGAATATTTTCGCAAATTATGATACAGGACTGCACCAGAAATAAGAAAGTCTGTACCATGATGGGCAGGCAAGTTGTTAGCAATAGGATGTTCACGTTCAAATAAAGCAAAAGCGAATCAGCGAACGCGGAGAATCTGTGCGCTCAGACCTCCATGCAGGTAAAATACTGGAGAAAAGCACGGGGATTAACCAATCTTCAAATGAGATAATAGAGCAGCATATTTGGTGTTGCTAAACAATATGCATTTATGTATACACCATGTTCAAGTGCAACTGTCACGCAATTTTGTTGTGGAAACACTGAATTATTAGTGAACCTGATCAAAATTGAACAAAAATTCAATGCCGAATACGAAGGCAGTTCGCAAGTAAAAATGTACAAATTGTCATTATTTTTAAATTTGATCACGTACTGAAATTAAATAGCATAAGATACAGCAATTTTTTTTTTTGGGAGTTTAGCTGTTTTGGATAGAAATAAATAACTCAAAATGTCAAATTTATTTAAGAGCCAACAGTAATAACAAAGCCATTCAAATAAAATTTTGTGCACACTAGCTGCTCTATATGACTACAATTATTTTCTGCACATTCTGCAAAAATTCAACACATATTTCTAACTTCTTCGGTGACTGCAAATTGTAAATCTTCCAACGTGTGTATGCGATTCTGGAATATTTTATTTAATTTAAGTATCCGAATAAGAAGAAGCCAAGTGGTGTCAGATCTGGTCAACGAGCTGGCCAACAATTACGGGTAATTACACTATTTGGAAAATATTCTTCTAAGAACCTTAAGTTTTCATAACTTGTGGGTGTAGGTACCCCGTCTTGCTGAAAGTAGCCTCTTTGCAATGCCCCACCATGCAATTGATCAATAAATTGTTGCAATACTAAATTGCGAAGGTTTTGCGCATTAATATTATCACTAAACAAGATTGGACCGACGTTTTATCTCCGGCTCATGGTAATCCATATCCTTAACTTCAGTTGATGTAGTCGGACTTGAAGTAGAGCATGTTAATTCTCTGTTGCTTATGTTTTATAATTTGTTGAGTTCACAAAGCTACTGAGTTGGATCCATATTTCATCGAAAAAGAATGTGACTTCTAAAATATCATCATTATTAATGTTAGCATTAAACCATAGCCAATATTGAATACGCTGTATCGGACCATGAGGCTGTAATTGATGGACAATGAAGGCTTGATATTGATATATATACAATTTCTTTTTCGGATCGTTTAACAGCTTTCAGAAGAAAGGCCCAACGAATATTAAAAATTACATTACGCTGTATTGCACCTTTTAACTTGTTTGTAGTGATAATTAACATATAGACTTTTTGGACTTTGGAGTAAATCCTGTCGAACATCAGCTACTTCCTCTGTTAAAGTGCCTCTCTACATGTGTGTTTTGTTTTACTTACATTGCCAGTATTTAAAAATCGATCAACAACTATGTTTAGATGATATGAAAATATGTTTTAGTTCGCATCCATTTCAGAATACATTTTCCTAAAATGTTCGTAACTATTCTGACCTAAATACTCGCAATTGCCTGCATCATTTTGTCTTCCTGTGCGGAAATAAGCTAGTGAAATAAAAATATCGTGATCTTGTGAAAATGTCGTGGCCTGTATATCAAAAAATATTTATAATTGTAATACAAAAATATAACCTACAAACAACAACCGGATCTCTCAAGGAATTAGCTCTGAAAAGTGCTAATTTCTTTCTTCAAATAAAACAGGTAAAAACATCTGTGTTGAATAAATCAGGAGGCAATACTCGCAAAGGTAAGAAAATAATAAAATAACAACAACAAACAGCACGGGTATAGGTAATGAACATAGGTATACTTTTGTGGTACCACTAAAAATTCAATTGCTGCCAAAATTTGAATCGTAACAGTTCCACTTGATCACCCGGTATATATATGTATAACTTAAAACTAAACACACTCGTTTCTAAAATTATGTTTTACTGCATGTGCTATTTAAGGAAGAAACAGAATTTTGAATACTAAATAAAATATGCATTTTCTTATATGTAACTTGTCTTTCAGAAGATCCCCAAACGTCGTGATTGTTGGAAGGTTGCTTGAATATATCATAACTCAGCTGTCTTAAATTACACACCAATATCTATAATTTGTACGTTCTTCCTGCCCCGGTTGATTCCAGCGCGGAAATGGGCACGCGATTTTCGTCTTCCTCCACGACAAATTCGTGGGCATGTCGGCCAGAAGGTACTCCTAATGCTTCCAAAATCTTCAAAATTGCAATATGTCCCTCGTCAAAAATGCAAGCAGCTGTGTATGATATTATTTTAACCGGTGTAACACTCCCAGGAAGATTTTTCGGATAGATTTTCCAAATGAATTGATTATAACTCTCATTATTATTTTACGTAAATCTGCCGATACATTTTTGAAGCAAGTCTTTTTGAAAGATCTTCAAAAACAGGCCTTACAGCTTCCAAAACATCTTCTGATAACGGCTTTTTCCTCTATTTTCTAGCCGGCAGCGTTGGAAAAGCCAGTTTCAACTCACACCATGAGTGTTCAACAACATCTATCGTGTTGAGGATGTTTGTACGCAGAGCTGTAGTGGTAAAAGGTCTCCCAAACATCATTAGTCATTGCTTCAGCGGAATCGGAATTTTGGTGGATTTCGGCCACCAATGTTGCTCGAGGATTGACGTAATGCAAATGACCAATTTAATAATTAGTGCTTACTAAAAATTGTCAACGTGTCGTAAGAGCATTATTATGAGGATTGATGATTTTACAAAATTTGTTGAGTTTTTTATTGCAAACTTTTTTATCGTGGATAAAACTTTACTTTAGGGAAATACAGAGCGCTGTTCGAAAAAGAAGCTGAAGCACACCAGGCAAAACGCATAAAATTTCGACGTATTTTTAATCCGGTCGTAATTAGAATCTTGCACTGTTAAACAGACTTTTGGACCGTTATACGGCACCTCTTTTGACATAGCCACCGAGGGCATTCTATATATCTAATACTCTGACGGAAAACTGTAATTGCGATTCCTGAACGTACTCTCAGATAGTATGACTCGAAGGGCTATTATGAGCCGTAGCTTTGGTTTTAATGATCGGATCCCTCTCAAATTTTGTTTCAACATTCTTTAGGAAATATACAACCGGAGAATGCAATAAAATTTTTTTCGATTTTGTCGACCCACTTAAGCGAATATAACCCCTTAAACTTGTAGTCGACATAAAAACCTACACACCCTTGCACACCCTTTAACTGAAACTTTGGTATTTTCCAACTTAATTAATGACTAAGAAATACTTCTACTTCTTGAAAAAAATGTTACATTCGGTTTTTCCATCGATAATTCGAAAGCATTATCACACATCAATCCCTGCGTTTGACGTAATTGTATTAACAATAATCCGAGGGATCTACTCGAAGTAATAACGCAAAAGTGACAGATGAGTGTAAATCACCGATGTAGATATAGGAAATCAGAGGACTAAGTACACATCACTGAGGCAAACCATGTAACGCTCTGTGGGGGCCTTTAGTATATTATCTTTCTTGCATCTGGCATAAATCGTTCTATCTTTAAATAACGGTATAATAGGAAGTAAGTTGTCCTCCCTTGATTTTTATGACCACTTAACTCAACCTTTGAGATTGCATTTATCAAATAGGTTGAACTACGGGTTTTACAAGGGATATAGGACTAACTTTGCCATACTTCTACATTTCCGCAAGGATCCAACTTAGGTTCATTGACATTTGTATTTTTATACACGCTCTGACTACTGCCTTAGACTGCTTCGCATTAGCATATGTTGATGATTTGAGTATATGCCATGCTGTTGCTATTTATGAGGACATTCAGTGCCTGCAGAGAAATCTGTGTAGAATTTATGCATGGTGTTCTAAAAATAAACTTACCCTTAACGTACACAAATGTTGTTATGGATAGTTTATCAAATGACTAGAATGTGCATTATCATCCCAGACGTTTAATAACGTTCCATTATCTCGATAAGGATCTGGGAGAGATCTAGGTGTAAAGTTTGATGTTAAGTTGACCTTTGCGAAGCATATGTAGCATTTAGCCAGTTCAGCTTATAAATCGTCAGGATTTTTCATGAGAATCTGAACGATTTTAGCAGTCCAGCTGCTCTTAAATCAGTATTATTGCTTACCTATCCAGTAAGATCGAGCATCCCTAACTTGGTATCCCATCTATGGCGTTTATGAAAGTCAGTTGCAATGAGTTCACTATAAATTTCTTAAGCATATAAGCATGAAACTGGATAGGACCTAGCCTTCACGAAACATTAAATACTTCTCCTTACTAACTAGACACGGGTTCCATGAATTAAGCATGCAGTAAAAACGATACCGTGTTCTACTTGCAGCTAAGCTTGCCAACAGTCAAATAGATCCTCCCGATCTACTGCTTGACTCTCCTTTCATCGGAATGCATCAAGAATTACGGATATGTTCAGTATTCTTGCTACTTCAACTAACATTCTTCACGAGGCACCAATGAAGCACTCTGCATGGAACACGGATAGTATTTTCAGGAGTGTATGCATATTGGTTTTATTGCATCATACATTATTTGTGTTATTAAGTGTCTCTTGGACGCCTTCCGTTTAATTTTCGTTTTAATACCCCAAATTAATAAACAAGCTCATCGTCACAATGTGTATACGTACATATCTTTCTACAAAGCATTAAGTAACAATGGGCGGGTAAATTCTAGACAGCATATACAAAACAACAGTTCTAAGATATTGTAGCGTTAAGCCGATTTTCCGGATTCTGAGCTAAAAACAAAAGCGAACGCCCATTGAAATTTACAACGAACTTAGAGCATCACATTTGATTTAAACTACGATCTGAACTTCGACGCCCGCTGAAAATTAATGAAAAGCTCCTTAAAGATGCAAATTGTTTTAAGTTGTGAGACGTGCAAATGCAAATCATTAATATCCAGCTCCAGTACTGAATTGCAGTTCATAAATAACGACTGCAAAATCCAATTTTCAGTTGCAGCAGAGAGTCATCATAAGGGAGTAGGGGTAATTGTGTGCTCTAATATTTTTACCCCTTAGTTCATTGAGTTGATTTCGCGCAGATATCTAATGACCGTACTAGCAGATTGACTCTACTCTAAACTATGAAATTTACATAATACTGGAGGAAAAATATCAAGCAATTCAAATGTGAATAACTAACGATTTCGTCCTAAATTTAATTCGCTCAATTCTCGAATTTAGATCTATCTGTTTCGCTTGTTGATTACACATCCTAAAGGTATTTTACGACCACTTGGATGTTCATTGGCGGCGGTAGGGTGAAGGCGAGGTCCGGAATACATTTTTCATTTGATGCAGAAGTAACAGTAACGTTAGTTATTATTGGTTCTAGGTAAATTCCTCGAATGCAATTGTTCGAAATCAGCTACTCGAAAGTCAGTTGCTCGAATGTCTTTCCTCGAACGGCAATTTCTGGAAAATGTTTTGCTCGAAAGTAATTACTCAGAATAATGCGGTGATTGTTACTGCAAAGGCGGTATCCATATCATTTGCCTTAAATCTAAACCAGTAATTGGAAGTAACATCAGATTGGCTTTATTGTAAAAAGTGGAATAACACATAACATATATTAAAAACACGTTGTTTTTCATAATTTTTAACTTAATCATATAGGTACCTACAAGTACCTTTTTTTGTTAATAAAGATAATAATTTGTAATTTGTGTTTTTTATTATTCCTTTTTATTATTCCTGAGGATAGTGTTACGGCTAGTCCGTAATTGCATTCCAATGATAAATACTTTCTACATTCCAAATTCGAGCAAAACAATTTCGAGAAATTGCCGTTCGAGGAACTTGTATTTCGAGGAAAAACATATTTGAGCATTTTCACTTTCGAGCAATTGAATTCGGGCAACTGATTTCGAACAATTGCATTCGAGGAATTTGACGGAGACGGTTATTATCATATTAGAAAAGTCTATTCTGGTTATTACAATAACATAGTTGTCTTTCCAATTCTGTTTCCAGTTGATCTTTAACTTTTCCTGTTATTTTTCATCTCTTGAATTCCCTCATTTGCTTTTCATCTGCCCCTATTTTGCTAACTGTCCACTAAATGTTGTTGTGTTGTATTTTCTGTACTCAAAGTCTATTGTTATGATGGTTTCTAAGGTATAATTTCTTTTGGTAATAACATATTGCATATATAATAGTACTTCACGACCATTTCCTTCGTGGCTGTAAATTGAAAGGGTGCAGCCTTTGAGTCAATTGCACAAAATTGCGACCACTGCATCATTACAACCTATCACGGCTTTCCTTTTGGCTTCGATCATAATAGACAGAAACTGGGACTGTAGAAGGGATGTCCAAGTATAAATCAATGCGAGCTTTGCCGTGTATAGCGATACATTCTCCTGGAGCAAAATCATGCTGTTTATCGGTTGGCATCTTTCTTTTAGTTCCATAAGCAGTCCTGACTTCAAAGGGTTGACAGTAATACGTGGATTTCATTACCTGTTCATGGATAAAATTCAGAAGAAATAAATCAGTAAGGTTCGACTCTTTCAGGCGATTAAACACGCGACACCCTGCGAGCGTTGATTCCTTAGATTCTGCACCTAATCTTTGTTCTATTTCAACCAGTCGCATATCTTCATCTGCCAAGAACTTGATTATAATCCTTTGCGCAACGGACGGATGAACTTCCTTCTTACTTACCTTCTTCTAGACTGGCGCGTGAGCAACCCTCTTTCCTATCAACCTTTCCTAAGCTTCAGAGCAAAGGTCTCGTTTATATTTACTCTTGACACGTATTGATTTCATTAGATCATTTAATTTTTCTTCTAGATTATGCTCTACTTCTCCTGCTTTATGCTATGGGCCCTTATTTCTCTATCCACTAGTTCTCATTCTGGATTCCTCTGTGTTTCTGTTTGATATATTGTTTGTTCTCTGTTTTTCGAGTTTTTACCTGTAATATTCCCACTTCACTAAATTTAGATTACCTTTAGTTCTATAAGCGTCTGTACTACTTAATAATTTAGTATATTATAACTAGCAGAAATGAACATAAAGATTTTTCGATGTTCCAACTCTGGAGCAAGCAACATATAATTGGCCGTGTGAAAAACAGGGATTTCCTAAGTTCAAACCAGCAACAGTTACCATCTGGTTCCATTGCACAATTTCGGTGGGTCTAACAATAAGTTACGAATGAACATCAACGGTGAACCAACTTTTAAAGTTAAGATATGTGGTGGCATTCCAGATGGTTCCAAAGAGTTAAGAAGCTCTATTAGAAAGTTGACAGCTTGTTCCTCATCTATGTGTCAATTGATTTGTACGTGACATCTTCACCGGGTAGCTTGAATTAAATTTGACGATTTATTTTGTTGACATCATTATTCTTCGGAGCCAAAATTACTGTTTTTACTGTCTATGAGATTTTTAATATTTCCTAATTCGATTATTTGACATGGTCGACGCGATAACCGCAAATGATAAAACTTTCTGATGACAGTAACAGATCAATGTTTTTGTGTTGACAGTATGTATTCGGAAAAATTATTGTATGGGAAAAATCGAAAATCCACTTCATGAATGGACCGAATGCATTTTTTAGTGGTCTAAAGTCATCCTCGCGTTATTGCCTTTCTAATGAAACCGGTTTGGGGTACATCGGTTGGATAGTTTCGAAGTCTATAACGGACATACAAACATTTATTGTATTTTATATATATAGACTAGCAGATACCCGTCGTTTTTTGAGTTTTTTCGGTAGGTGTGTGAACAAAGATTTTTCGACGTTCCAACTCTGGAGCAAGCAACATATAATTGGCCGTGCGAAAAACAGGAATTTTCTAAGTTCAAACCAGCCACACTTACCATCTTGTTCCGTTGCACAATTTCGGTGGGTCTAACAATAAGTTACGAATGAACATCAACGGTGAACCAACTTTTAAAGTTAAGATATGTGGTGGCATTCCAGATGGTTCCAAAGAGTTAAGAAACTCTATTAGAAAGTTGACAGCTTGTTCCTCATCTATGTGTCAATTGATTTGTACGTGACATCTTCACCGGGTAGCTTGAATTAAATTTGACGATTTATTTTGTTGACATCATTATTCGTCGGAGCCAAAATTACTGTTTTTACTGTCTATGAGGTTTTTAATATTTCCTAATTCGATTATTTGACATGGTCGACGCGATAACCGCAAATGATAAAACTTTCTGATGACAGTAACAGATCAATGTTTCTGTGTTGACAGTATGTATTCGGAAAAATTATTGTATTGGAAAAGTCGAAAATCCACTTCATGAATGGGCCGAATGCATTTTTAGTGGTCTAAATTCATCCTCGCGTTATTGCCTTTCTAATGAAACCGGTTTGAGGCACATCGGTTGGATAGTTTCGAAGTCTATAACGGATATAGAAACATTTTTTGTATTTTATATACATATATAGATTAATACCTGCCAGGTGTATATGCACGCACTATTAAGTTATGATGCATTTTGATGTTACTTCCTATAGATGCCTGAAAACGGGTAAACATTTCCGTATCGATCGATTCTTGAAGAATAAGTTTAATGTTTACTTTGAAGAATGCGGTTCCCAGCATAAGTTATTGCACTTATATAGATGTCTTTGCTCACCAAAATGAAAAAGAAAGATAACTTGTATTTACTGAAGCTAGACCTAAACATATGCAAAAATGATATGTATTAAATTGTCTTATTGATGCAAATGTCAATTTTATTGATAGATACAATCGTTATCGATTAACGCAATATTAGCTAGAACTACACATACTTACGGGATTGCTTTACAGTTAGCACATATTGACAAATAGCTATTGCAAAAAGTGCAAGAAGTAGAACGGACATTATGGGCAGAGTTGATAAAGTTATATTAAAATTAACTTTTAAATCGAAACAGCATCCATTTTAATTACAAACAGACTAGCCGGTAAGCCGGGGGTTAAGTGTGCATTTTTTCTAACTTGAAATATTGAGGGCAAATTAAATTTTTATGCGTCCGAGTTTTATACGTTCTGTGTTAATTAAAAATTTTCCCATTGTTTTGCGTTAGAGCGTTTATTGGTTCGTCTGAAAATGTAGAATTTATTTTCCGGAACCGCTTTCTACATATGCATACGCATACGCTATCTCTTTATTCCAGTCCGTTCTGGTTAACCGAACTAGAACTGATACTTGCGGTTCAATTCACTAAAATATTAGATTCTGTACCAAGTTCCCACAGAGACTTAATTCATTTTCTCTTCAGTAATTTTCTATTTGCGTCTAAATTTGCACCAAACTGAAAGTGACTCGCAATAGGATCCTCTGCAATGCTGCACTCGTTTTATGCAAACCAACGTTGTTTATTTCAGACGTAACTACAAAACCGGGTATATCGGGGTACAATTGTACAGGAAACGATTTACTGATTCAAAGACGGTATCAAATCACTGCAGGTTGAGTCACAATCCTGTAAGTTACACTATTTCCACTATGTATATATACCTACAATCGCTCTAATAAAATATAAAAACTGTTGTATTTTTAAGGACGCAACAATATGCATTATAAGGAACAGGAAATACGTTTCCTTCAGCTATAAAGCGGAGAGAATGTAGGCACTTGGCTCAGGATGCGAGATTTGTATTGGATACTTATACAGATGATAAATTTTTAACGATGGTTTAGGGGCGAGCACCCTGTTCAGATCAAGCCGAATTGGTATGTAAATGGCGGTTTTATGTTGTTGAAATGAGATAAATTCGATACTTGATACCATGAAATTGAAGTGTATAACCACTGTAAGGTTTATTCCCGCATAAATCAGGATTTTACGACTTCACTTTTTTAATAATTTAATATGAGGAAGCAAGGTTTCATGTTTTGATGTCATTATGGTTAAGAATTCCTTTTCAGGAGATTTTAATATCCATACACAATATTTTCGATGTTGCTACGAACACCTGCATAGAATTTAAATAACAATATATACACTTCCTCCTATTTTAACAAAAATTATTATTTGTATATCACACTGCAAACTTCAAGATGCATATGACAGACAGAACTGTCTAGCAATGGTTGCATTGTGTACTTTATCGTTTCCATTTAGTAGCCAAATCCAAAACATTATAACGAACATTATCCTAAATAACCTCTACACAGATGGAGGTCGTTTAATGGTTCTCTAATTGTTCATATTTCAACAGGCATCGCTTCAATAATTGCAAATGAAAATTTCTAAACAATATGTAGAAGTTTTCTTCTCCCTCTACTTCACTACACTTTTTATCATCTGACCGTCAAGTGTCCCTTTGTCCCATCTGCTTCAACCGTTCCTCTCCAACTTGCTACATTCACTGCTACATATCCCTACTGCAATCCCTTTATTCTAGTTTATCCCTCCTTTTTTTCTTCATTATTTTTTTAACAAGTCTGTTAACATTCATTTTGTATTTTTCCTTAATCCACATCTAATATCCTTATTTCTTTTGCGACTCAGTTTCACGAGGTGAATGTTTACAATATAGAGGGAGAAATGTAAACGCTAGTAACTTTCTAATCATATGTTAGGCAAAGTGAAGTGGATATTTGGATGGGGGGTTGTAAATTTTCACTACCGGCTCGTACGCCTGTAACTATCGTAAAGTTCAACGACCATCGCGTTTTGTAACTACGTTTCGCGAAATCTACTACGACACATAATTCAGTGCTTCTAAAGCGATAATTTTATTTATCCCATCTTTTGTTAATCAGTTTCTTGTTCGCTTACACTCGATGACTTTCTTTTACGTTATATAATCTTATAAACAAATTTGACGCTTTCGTTGCGACAAAATCTGTATTTATAATTATATAAATTATAAATCGCAGCACTGTACATAACCCAAGATTCAGTAATTTATGTTTCTAAATATAACACGGAAGTTGCCAATTTTCGTCAATTTCGTTTTAGTTTATTTTTCTAAATTTACCCTTACACCAAAAGGTAGAAAAGGTAAAAGATTATATGCATATGTATATATTTTTTCTAAATTTTATTTATCTATTTCTTACTCTATTCTAACGTCCGATTCTCGTAATCAAATGACAAGAAAATCTTTAGGATAATTACATTTGATTGAATTTTTCTAAACTTGGAAGTCCCCGTACATATCAAAAGATCGCAGGTCAAACTTCAAATTTGTTACATTACAACATCAAGTAAACAGTATTTCATATGCTAACATACATACCCCGAAAACTATCGTCTTGGAATGCGTCGAATCATCCCATCCTGTTCTTCCAGTAAATCTAAGCGCTTTACCCTCGAAGTCTTGAATTATTTAAACATTTTCTCTGCTACAAACGACTGTCATCTATTTTATTTAATTCTTTGTAAATCTAGAATTTGTCTGGCACGAATACCCTATTAGGTACAAATGTCTTCATTTGCAGGCGCTTGTACTTTAGCTAATCTCGAAATTGCTTCATTGTTACTAATTATAAGATCTGGGCGCATTCATTTTCTCTATAATCCCGTCGCAATTAAGTACGACTCAACCATATATTCCGTTCAGTCCCATTGCTGCATTCGCAATGATGTTATCGTTAAATGGAATGCAAATTTCAATGTAATGTGTGTAGAAATGAGGGGGCTATTTAATACGGAATTTGTACTTTCACGACTTTGTTTGGCATCAGCTTTATTTTGTCCTAATCCGCACAGTTTAAATTTTCTGGATACATGTCCCGGTTTACTACGAAGTTTGAGAGGTTTCAAACTGAGTACACGTTACTGACGTACTAGATGATTTTTGGTTTAAATAAGAAGTAATAGCTCGACAAGAGAAGTTAGTACATCGATCGACCGCTTTGAAAGTTATTTTAGTAAAGAACTTTCTTGGGTTGTATTTCTGCAGAGGTTCATTAATTTACCACAACTTAATCAGGATTTTATTAGTATTAGTAATAATGGAAGTATGGATATTCCATTAAAACGTATTGACTTTGGCTAATCTGAAAGTGACTTGGTGACATTTCACAAAAAATTTGAATCTTATTGCTACTTATTAATTCATTTCAATGAATCAAGAACATCCTTGTTGTCGTACATTCAAATCTTTACATTTTTTCAGCTATGAATCTGTGATGTCTTTATCTATCTCAAATATCCGCACCGACCTAACCAACGAACACTGTGCAGCACAGCCTTTCAGAATAAAAATATTCTCATAAAGATACAAAACGCAGATTTCTACCTGTAAGATTACCTAAGTACTCGCCAATAACCCAAGGACTAGGAGAAAACAGAATATATTCATAGTGCTATTATAAAAATACACAGACAGAGCTTCAGATCACCATTCGATTACCGATTTAATTGTGGACAAGTTATTCCTATCGATCCTGGGAAGCACCTTCAATTAGATTTTTAGCATATTCCCCTTCATTTGGAAATAATCGAATGTTACTATAACTACCAAGCACAAATAAGACTTCCTCGAAAAATATCCCTTCACTAGTGTGTTACAGTGGGAAACATTGAATTGTTTCTTAGGTGAAGGTACCCCATGCCGAGTGAATTTAATGTGTTGGACATGAATATCCTCTTGAAAAAGTTGATTTGTTATCTTTTCAAAAATATTGACATTCTGTCAGTTGAATACGCTGTAATTAAACAATAGTTGTCAATACCAAGCATGGCTGGCAGATCTGTGTTGACTTGAAGGTAGTAAGTGTTGATGTGTTTGCATCAGGTGTTTATATAAATACTTTTCTTTCTTGGCATATGGATAGCATAACCATCAATTTGCACTACATTAAGAAACACTCCTCATTCTTCCCTTACACATCAAACTCGGACAATATCTGGCAAAAGTCACGGATAAGAATCGACCAGCACTGTTTGAAAAATGTCCTCGTTTCAATGAATTGAACAGGGCGTTTTTGTGTAGCCTCAGACTGAACATCTGCTCAGAGACCCCAAGTTCGAGAAAGTTCTTCAAAGTAAAGAGAAAGAGATTTGGCATGCGTTTTCTCAAGTGGCAGCAAACTTCGTATGGAATGACAAGGCCGTGAACTTACTCTTCAAAGATTCGGTTTCTTAGCCCTCACTTAAATTTCAACCCTGATAACTGCGGCCAGATTAATGAACATAACCAACGTTCTCACTAGGACATCCAAGTTGGAGCAACGATACCAGAGCAAATAGTCCACGTCAATGTCGGCTGATCTATTGCTGGAAGTTCATCAGACGTACTCCCCCCGTCGATTAGAAACGACAAGTCAATAAAAAGCGCAAGTCCGAAGCAGATTAAGCTATTAAGGTATTATAATACTTGCATATTCACATTTTTTCTCAAAAATACATACACGTCACAAAGAAACCGTAACCAGTTCACGTTTTTCTCATTCACATTCCTATTTAGCACATTGAATTTGTTCAAGAATGAATATTTTCATCTCGGAAGCATGAAATTTAATTTTTTTTTCCCAATAATATTGGACTCGCAATTCGGTGTGAACATGGACAATAAATAAAACAGTACAAACAAGGCCAAGAAAAACTAATGAGGAGCTGAAAGAACTGTACAAAGAAACAAATATAGTGAGGACTGTAAGACCTCAACGATTACATTGGAGAGCACACATAGAAAGAATGCCAGAAACTTCAGTGCCAAAATTACTTACGACGGTGTTACGTGGGGATGAGTAATTGCACAATTATATATATATATATATTATTCGGACCAAAGCTTGTGGATTCCATCCATCTCCATCAGTCTTACTGTTTGATTCATTCTCTAGCATTGGTTGATTCTAATTTTATGGTCGCACCTTCTCCGCAAAGTTTGGAAATTGATTCTACCATCAGTTCGATGGTTACCGGCGTTATTATGGCCATCTTTATCTACCTGAACCTCTCTGTGGTGTGTATTTTCGAACTTTCTTTTACTAACTTTCCTAAACAACAATACGAAATCGATCAAGTGCTCGAGAAGAATACTGGGGCCTAGGTTTATCTTCCAGACACATGTAAACTAGGGGATTCATTATAGCCAGGCTGTTGAAAATCTAATCTAAACCAAAAGATTACGTGGCGTGAAGAAACTTCTAGGTGGTCTGTTTTTTGATGACTGACAAACAGCTCCTTCACAAGCAACAATAAATATTCGTTAAATATTATTCCATTATCTACAATTGTATTGCAATCTTGCTAGTGGTCAAAGTTGACTGTCACAGTTACAGTCAACTGGTTAGTATCTCGTTAGTAACTAACGAGAGACTACATGTGAATTTGTATCAGTCATACTAAGTGTTCATACTAACCCCTATCCTCTTCCCGCCTAGTATAAATAGACCAGTTTGAAGTCGTAGGACAATATCTCAAAAATTTCCATGGAACATGTCCGTTATCATCACCAAGTTGCTGCCATCAGCAGAGTATGTTTGTGAAAACGAAAATTTGTTGTTGCTTGGAATGTTATGCTTCGTACCATAAGGATGACTTAGTGCCACCAGTTTTTAAAAACATAAAAACCTAACGATTGTACACCATTGAACTTCAACAAATCGTCGTTGACTTTTCTTCAGCAATATCCTTACACCCTATTTCCCCGAGCACACGAATAGAGATATATTGTTAAAAATTCGTAATTTAATGTTTCTATGAATTGAGAAGGTTGAATCCAATCTGCTCCAAATAGCTGCTGATTACTGCATACACTTGTGCTCTCTCTTGCATATTAATATTTATTTATACATATAATTTAAAAATATTACTATATTTATTTTCTCCAAGGGCCTCCAAAATTAGATTCAACAAAGTCAAATATGCGCGTGTGATGCATGTTGCAAAGAAAATATATCTACAAATATATATATATATATATACAGTGTGTTTCCGGATTAACTTCTCTATAGGTATAATTGATCAAAAATCTTCAATTTTGTTTTAGTGTTTTAGGATGGTGCCCTGCTTGGTGTGGAAAGCATTTGCAGGGCATTTCTACTTTTTGAAAATCAAAGCCCTCGTGAGAATTGAGATAGAAACCTTTTCTTTTAAAGTAAAGTGCCATATCAGTCAATAATACGGCAAAATGTTGACGGCAAAATTTCAGAAATATCGGACTACTTTGATTAAAACAATATTTGCTTTGTATTCTTGCATTGTAGCTACAGAGAAACAATTCAAATTAAGTAACTGTTATGTATTTTCTATTTTGTATAAAATGCTTTATTAGAAACATACATTAATGTTCTTTTACAACTCATACTGAATACTTATTTTTCCTTTTTTTCAAAACAAATACTGATTGAGTCACAGTGATCCGATATGTGTGAAAATTTGAATAGAGTCATAATATTATATTCTAAAGAACTTTTCGTCATAACATGTTGCCATATTATAGACCGAAATGGCATTTTACTTTTTCTTCTCAATTGTCATGAAACCTCTGATTTTTAAGAAGTAGGCATGTGTTTTAAATTCGTGTCAGACTAAACGGGGCGACCTCCCAAGGCATTAAAATAAAATTAAATATTTTTGTTTACTTATACCTATAGTGAATCCAATCCGGGAATGGACCATATATATATATATAGCATCATTCTCCCACAAATGCTAATAATAACAATAAAACTTTGGGTAAACCAATCGCAAACATACAATGGATGTTTCCACAGCTGTTTGCATCATTCTACTTCCTCGATCAATGAACATATCCGGTTAATGCTTAAAATTCAAATGCAGTTTCCTCCGACTAAATCGCAAGTTACCGTAAAAATCCACTCCTTCTGTTCGTATAAATTCTATGTAATGAGCGCAGTATCAGACAGAGCTCGATAATAATGGGAAAAGATAAGGACGGCGAACGCGTCGTCGTTGAAAAGCGGACCTCTTTTTGCGTGTCTCCTTCTCGCCCGTAATCTTTTTAATTAGAAAGGGCTTATAGGTCCGTTTTTGGTCAAGAGCGGTCGCTTATTTTAGAGTGGCAACGTGCTAAGCTTTCCCTTTAACCCTCTCAACAAAACCAAGGCATATAAGGGTGCATAAACATCAGTAACTGCGACACAGATAGAATCAATGTCATTTCAGGTTGCTGAATTTTTAATAAATTGAGTTGTATGGGATTACTTCATTCGCTATTGTCACTTTTTATTACATTCTAAGAGCTTTAAATTAAGAGGTTTATGACCACAACTGCAGTAGTCGTACCTATACGCAACAGAAGGAAGTACGCAAGTTGTATAACTACAGCGGTATATCCTTGGTGTGTGTAGCATATAAGATTTATGGAAGGATAATAGAGTAGAAACACAGAAGAAAGCTAGAATGCTCAATTGCAGAACCACAAGCGGGGTTCAGAGCAGGGTAGCTCGACACAAGATTGGATCTCTATTGTAAGGGCAATCTCAGAAAAACTCTAGCAGTGAACAGTGAGATACATGTAGGTGCAATGTATATAAATAGGAAGAAAATATGGAGCACCATGGCTAAGAGAGAAGTCAGTGATCATAACAATTACAGCCTATATAGCGGCATGGAAACTGTAGTGAAAAGTGCAGGTATGATTTCGAGCAAATTTATAACAACGAGGGGAGTATGACAAGGCAGCATTAGTCCACTCTTATCCATTATGTGCATAGATAAGATATCCAAGAGTATAAATTACCAACTAGAAAGAACACATGTAGGATACAGAAAATTACAATTAATCTACATAAATGAACTTCTCGTATTTGGAAATAATATAAAAGAAATACAAAGGCGAATAGAGGAATGTAAAAACTTAAAAACCAATTTAAGAAAACAGAAACTATTACTTTGACAAGTGATCCGAAACAATTTGTCCTCGTCGTGGAGCGAAAAGAAATAAAGGAAGCTAGACAATTAAAATATCTTGGAGCAATAGCGGATAAGGGCGGTAAAATTGAAAATGAGATAAAAAGAGAATAGATAAAGTCACAACAATATACAAAACTGTATACAATAGCTTCTTTAACAAAAAGTAGATCTTAGAAAGAACCAAGGTTAAAATTTTAAGAAAGGTGGAAGGAGTAACGCAGTTAGATAAGATTAAAAGCGTGGAAATTTGAGAATGGCAAGGTGAAAAGTTTAACCGGGAAAATTGAAACTAGACAACTAAAGTGGTTCGAACATATAGTGTAAAAAGGAATCAGGAGGAAAAAGAGGAAGACCAAGAGAAACGTGGAATAATCAAATCACAAACAATCTAAACAAGAAAGGACTGAACTGGGTGAAGCAAACAACAGAGCTAGAGACAGGAAGACATGGTGAGAGATCGCAATCTCGAAGCCTCTTATAATATAAGAAGATGAGGATAAGTAGGTATGAACACATGAATTTTCTGAAATTTTAATCATAAATGAACCACTGAAGATTTCCATGCCAGTGTCTTTTGTTGAATTTAGTAAATAGTTAGCATTTTCAATTACTTCGATCTACCAGACCTTTAATAATGTAGCGCTAATCTATGGGCACCCCCAAATTCCTAAACCTAAAACTCATAATTCTTCGTAATTTTTCGTAGTCTTTGAAGTTTGTTCCTACCACTGACTAGGCCCTTTAGTTTTTTTCCTCGACTGTATAAACATACACTACATACATATTTATTTATACATATAGTATACAGAAAATGGATTTCATATAATAGATAAAATTTTATCAATTTTTTGAAGCAATCGAATCGCTGCTCGAAATATGTCATTAGTACAAGGATATTGTTCTCAAATTTTTATACCTTTTCTCTTGAAATATTTAAAGATATGGTCTCTAACGGAAAATGATCAAATTTGCCTTCATCCAGATCTCTGGAAGAAAGACTAAGCTTCATTTTAAAAAATTTTAACATTTGCATAAATTCATTACGGGGGCCGTATGTTGGCCAAACCTGGGCTAGATTCTTATCCTTTATTTTTCAAAGTTTCAACGCATGCTTGAAACCTATATTCGACCTCTATACTTAACAATGTAAAGGCATATCTTCTCTTAAAATTCCAGAGATCTAGCAAAAACTGAAAGTCTTCGAGAAGGGGCACTTTCCTACAAAATGCGCTTCTTGTAGCTGGGCTTCTTAGCCTCTATGCTCGATGCCTACATTCAAGCTCTATACTTCACATTGTTAAGGCACATCTTCCCTTTCGTAAAAGATATCCGAGATACACACTGTCGATATTGCTACAATTTTGATGCTTGTTTCCTTCTGTAGCTAGGTTTTGTAGCGTTTACAAACGAGACCTTGGTTGCGCACTTAAGGTCTACACTTGACCTTAATAGTTAAGAATAGTCTGAGACGTTTAGCAAGTGCTATAAGTATTCAGAGAAGAATGTTGCCCACATTGTCCTAGTATTCCTGCGTTTTAGGGCGCATATTCTCTGAAAATAACATCTTGCTGTTGAGATGGAGCTTTGTATATCAAGGAAAGCTTATACAACCGAATGTCACTGCCCCCGTCTGTTCTAACTGTGTTTCCCCATACATGTACATACTACCTAAATCACTAATTAATCTATTACTATTATTATTATTATTAGTTCACCCCACATTCTCCCGTTTAAAGTTTTGCCTCCCCTTTGTTTTTAACTTGTTTCTTAGCCAGTGCTGATCGCATCGTTCATTCTTTAGCCACTAGTAAATAATCTTCCATGGTGTATTTATCACAAAAATTTAAATTTTATTGATATGAAAATCTTAAAGCTGTTTGTGATTCGATGAAAGTATCCGTGGCTATGCATGCTATAGAATGTAGATCGATAGCATTTATTTATTTGACAAGTAAATTACGTAAGCACAAACCTTATTCCTAATAACAATACGAGCCACTTATGTTCTCTTAGCATAAATTTGTGGAATGATGAGCAAAATTATACAGTTAATTGGCAGTCTGAACTATTTCATTACTACCAAACCCAATGTCGCGTATGCTGCCTCAGTCCGGAGATTGTCTCTACACATGAAACATAGAGACTGCAATATTTTCACGCTACTTGCAGAAGGCAGCGGTTCTCTCATACTAGCGTTTCTTAATAACAGTCGACCGGTAATCCCCGCTTGATTGATGACCCCTTCATGGTAGAACCTCGGGAAGGAGAGGGTTGCGTCCCGTACTACTACCGACAACCGCACCCCTCATCACTTTGAGATTATTATCGCCGTGATTTTTCTCTGTTCTTGAGACCTTATGACACCTGTTATAGGAAATGGAATGCGTAGGATTCTAAAAGTTTTAATTTTTACCAATTAATTAACGAATAGCGAAAAGCTGTTAATTTTAGCTGATAGGTGTAGTAATATATGAGTGCTATTTCCGTGCAGCTTGGTACTTAAAATATTCTATTTTCAAAAGTAAGCTAGTTTCAGTCTGAAGGTTCATCAACAAAATTCTGGGCATTTGTGTGTTTTCTTCCTTTTAAAAACGTACATAGTTACCCCCTAAGCTCAAAGGCCCATGGTATAACTTATCCACGTGATAATCACCGAGATTCACAAATAAAAACAATGGTGCTAAATGATCAGCACCTATATCATCGCATGTTTGACCAAACAGTTTTGATCTTGAAGGTTTTGTTTTTATATAATTTGCAACATAAATTACTATGGATAATATCAAATGAAGTTCTGGGTTAATTTCCTTCGAAGCGGGTGATTCACTGTGTATCATGCAATGACGCCAAGTGGCATTTGGTTTCTTGAGTTGCTTGTAGGCCTCCGTATTTTCTGCTATCACTGGTGCTCCATCAGTGCAAACACCAACACAGCTTTCCTATTCTGTGTCAGAGTTTACTATATTTTTTCAATATCTATTTCAGTCGCTCTGTGGATATTCACGTATTGAGTTTTAGTACCTATCATTTTTCATGCTTTCCTGTATATTTTATTGTTCTTGTTTAGTTTCTTACTTAGTTATTTAGATTAGTTAGTTTAAGTTGTGATATTATGTTCATATACACTTCTTTGTCCTTTAATTGGATGCACCTGTCATCTGTTGGACAATAACACATTATTATTATTATTATTATTATTATTATATATTATTAGTGATTTAAAGCCGATCTGCACCTGAAGTTGTTTCTGAATTTCTTTGCAAAATAGTAAGTATCGAATAGTCGAATGCAGATGCATTATCTCAGTAACGGACGTAGGCTATAAAATGTGCAACTTTGATATCACCCGTTGCGTCCTTCAGCTGAATAACAAATAATTTGTTTCTAAGTTTGGAAAGAAGTTATTCCTGCAGATTTTCTGATATATTGTTAATTACGCGGGAGTTTGGTTGAGTTGAGAGTGTTGATTAAAGAGAGTGGGTAGTGAGGGGGTGTCTGGTTGATTGCAAGGGGTTCGATTTAATTGTTGGAAAAAGGGAACGATTGAGTTGATAATTAATTGAGCGGCTAGCTTGACACTTCGCTTACGCAATAACATTAATAGGATCTTAGTAAAAAGTAAAGGCGAAGGAGAGCTATGTAAAGGGTTAAAATAAACCGAAACGAAACAGGTATTTATTTGATCGCTAAATAAAACAAACATTGTCCTTTGAGAACGTATATTAGTTAATTGGTAATAAATAAAGCAAATGTAATAAAACTTTCGAGAGGGCGTGGCAGTACGTTTTGTTTGTGATATATGTACGTCGCGTCGAGTGATAATAAGAAAAGCTAAATTAGTAAAATTAGAACGATCCGAATAACTTACTGCGTCGTACCTGAGATTGATGGTAGGGCTTCGAAGCTTGTATAAAATGTGGTTTTAGACTTAGCTGTACAGCAAAATGGCGAAGACGGGGGCTCCGGTGGTAGTTGTGTGTGTGGATGAATGAACTTAGTGGGTGACACTAAGGGTGTGTATCGAGTAAGCGAGGGTCACCAAGTGACTTCCGAAAAATTGGCGCTGTTTGTTTTTAAATGTCGTTGAAGGGTGCGGGGGTTAACTAACGGACCGATTAATTAGATAGTGTCGATGATCAGTTTCTACCTCTTAGGGGACCGAACGGCCGGTAAGAGTTCAAGGTCGCAACACACACTACCCAAAACCATAAAATTGCAAACATGAATTTTAAAATAACATTCGTTCCACTGAATGTACTACACGGATGTTGACTAAAATATTAATGAAAAAGAGTACAATCGCCTACTTAAAATAAAGGAATTATATTAGTTATAGGAAGTGTAACAAATCATCAATACGCCAAGTAATACTATTATTTGATACTGGTATTTTCTGAAGAGCTTTAGTATAACTACCTCCAAGCATTGTTCCGACTATATCAAGGATACCAGAAAAAATAAGTAATAGTGTGAGGTCTCTTGCTGTGATGGACAACTTTATAAAATGCAAACAGAGCTTTTAGAAGCAACGATAAAGCTATATTAAAGGCTAATTTCCGGCTACTGAACCCTTTCAACTTCTTCACAAAGAAATCACGAGGTTTATTTTCTTTGTTTTGTTTGCAGTATTTAATTCAAATACTATCTGTTAAACTAACCTAACAGAACCATTGAAGATTCCATCTTGCTGGAAGAGGGGCGTGAATCTTAACACTGAGTTAACCGCTTGAGTGAGTACGTTGCGCACATTGTTAACGTATGTCCTACATAATTCAAAAAAAAAAAAAACATAATTCCCAAGGAAGCCAAAACCTTTTCAAGTTTGCTCAGTCAACTTTCTTGTAGACTAATGTTAGTTTCCATTTCAAGCGAAAAGGTACAAAAGTGCATTCTCCATGTGATAGCGATGCACAGAACATAGTCGACCAAACACAGTGTGCATACTGAGAATATTGGAGACTTGCGCACGAATGGAACACACGGAGTTAAGTGATAACTGAAAATTGGAATAAAGTAAGAATAAAGTTTTCTTAAAATTTGATCCCGCCTGAAAAAGATAAGGTGAAATAATGTAGATCAATATAACGCTTTGACAACGAGTCGACTTGTCCAGTATAAAACATGACTACAGCTGACGAAACATGGTTATACTGCTATGATCAAAAAAGGCAACAATCTTTGAGAATGGATTGGCTCCGACAAAGGTTATTCATAAATAAAGAGGAAACAAAGAGATGGTTGGCCCCTTTTTTCCACTATAGCACTGGAAGATCGCCATGTTGTTAGGGCTGGATACTTCGCTATACTTTATTTCTTTCAGGTTCTCCAAAATTTTCACGAAAAGTGGAAGGAAGTAAGATCATTCTGCAAATTGAGAATACGCGGGCTTACGCTAAAGTATGCAAGCTAGCGGGGGAAGTTTAAAAATGTTTTGGGGACTGGTTTTCAAAAATATAAACAATCCTCGCATATAAATCGATCAGTCCGAAGGTTGTCTTTCCGTAGAAACTAAAATAGGTATTATATTAAGTTACCGACTATATTCCTTTCATCATAAAGGTACTGTAGGCAAAACTATGTTTGCTTCTTATTGTTTATAACCTCCGAAGACTTTTCCTACCCTTTTGTAAGTGGAAATCACGCATAATGAAAAAGGCGTATAAAGTCCGTCAAAAGCAGCTAATTTGTAATGACCCTGACGGATGCGTATTTGACCTACATATGTGCATACACATTTACAAATGATAATATAAGTTTCGAAGGAGAAAATTGCGTCCCCATTTTTTGTGTTTATCGACCAATGTAATTACCACTAGCATCTGCATCCCGTCTAACTCCCGAAACTACATAGTCCGATAACGGCGATCACGAGAAAAACGGAACGTTAATATAGTTTGCAAATTATGTAGTCGCATTTGGAATCCAGCCAATGCAATACAAGAAATTCGCGCTATATATGTATATGTGTTTAAGATGCAGCAATTATAACTAGCCTAACTAGCGAGCTGTATCTGCAGTGTAACTGGGGCAATTAAAGTCGCCGATCATTTTCAAGTTGATACCATGCTTGAATTTAAATTCGCTTTAATGTGTTTTAACTTCGCTACATATACGCGTTGCAAACGTAAACGACGTAAAGAAGAGAACTAGGAAATAAACCGAATTCAGTAGTGTCATACTTTTTTATTTCCTGTAGATAAAATAAGGAACCAAACCGAACGAGACATGAAATTAAGGACTGAGCCACAAGCCACAAGGGAATGGTCAGTTCGATCCTCACACCCGATGATGTCGAGGTGGTTTTCCCAGACCCTAAGCGTACCAAACCTGTAATAATGGGTACCTGATATTCATTTGCTGAGGTAATAATAGGTGGCTGTAGTGGCTATATCACTTCCAATTCCTCAGTCAATAGCTTGATAAATAGGTAATCCATCTTAAGCCTATACCAATGGCCCGTCATGGACTATAATAGAACCTATTAATGAAGCTCGAATAAGTACTACTTATTATGATGGTGAGTAGTAGCTCAATGTACACTAGGCCGCCAGAACGATATCCAAGTATTGAGAATTGAATGAAGTGCACATACATTGACCCTTCTATGAATTCCAGTATGCACCTTTTACTCACATATACTCTTCTTAACTTGCAGGGAGAAGAGCCACGTTCCTACTCATTGGCCTGCATCCCCAATAATTTACTGACCCGTATTCCCTAGTACAAGTTGCCGAGTTTTGCGTATTCGATAACCATCCTTGCGATTCAAGTTGTTATTATTCTTGCCACTGTTATTATTTGCAATGATTTTTAACCAATTGCTGGCGTTAGAGCTTGGAACTCTAAAAATCGCATTTAGTCTTTTGGTACTAGGTTCGATAGCCTCTTCGCCTAAATCCTTCGTGGATATATTGAATTACTGGTAGTAGAAAAGATACTGTATCTACATTGTCTCCATTTGATACCAAGTAGGTGATCGATAAGTATAGCCCCGCTAAATTAATTAAATTCCTTTGTACGTGATGCTGTTTGATCAACTCCGGAGTTAGTGACTTCAAAATAAAAGCAAAAACTATCATTTATTACAAGAAATCTCTCTTGTTTGGTAAAGCTCCTAAGAGAACCCCCGGGAACTGATAACCATAGCGGCCTAGATAACCCCAGATATGCTCCAAAGGTGTCGAATCACTGGCCAAACGGATCAGAGAGGTGTGGTAATATATGAAAGGCAGTCCTACTACAAATTTGCTATATGTGTAACCGAGCATCATCTTGTTAGAAAATGGCCCTAACATAACTAATAACACAACTAATTCACCGTTACGTCATTATTGCCCTTGGATCGGTACTAGAAGGGTTTGGCTGTCTCTTCAGTTCAGCTGTGAGCGCAGTATGTCGCTCCAAAACGTAAACGGGACTCAAGTGTTGACCATGGTATCAGGCATTAATAAAGCTATTATTAGTGTCTAAACGGAATGTGAATACTCCTCTGAAGACGATCTGGTCCCATTCAATTGCAGTTCAATTATACAGTTATGTTTTCTGCGGCACGATCCCAAAACAGAAACAATGATTGATAGCCCCCAATGTAAGCAAATAATACCTTCACCAATCGCAGACGCGTTTCGCGGTTATACCGCTCATCAGTGCGACTCTTCCATTTCAAATGAAAGCTACGCGTCTGCGTATGGTGAAAGTGGTTTTCCAATTACACATTTTTCCGCGGTGGGTTAGCCGAGATACGCGACTGCAGCTACTGCAGGAGTCGGTAGCAACTTAGTTGTCTACTTCTATAGAATTAAATAGCAGTAAAAATGCGCATTTAAGTACATATTGGAGGAATTTCTTAATTGAATTCTACTATATACAAACAAGTAATAAAATATTTTATTACCTAAAAGAGGCATATAGCGTATACCTAGTAAAACCAAATAATCCAACGAATGTCTTTGAGCCCACTTGCAAGAAAAGCTTACAGGTTATATTGTGGTTGCAAAGTTGGAAATCAAGACAAACTTGGGCCCGCAAAATTTGTTTTCATACTTGCTCTAGAACTCTAACGGGTTAGTGAAAGAGTACTCACAAGTCTATGAAATGTGGAGTCAGAATCACGATGATTGCCATTTTTGCTTAATAAAAATCCTGCGATTTTCTGGTGAAGGAGAACATAACATTGAATATCTTTATATCGTCTACGCCATAGGACCTGTGCCTCATGACGCTCCTAGGATACCTGTTTCTAAGTCTTCAAGAAAGATATAAAATCGTTACAGAATCGAATAAGCTAGACGGTTTTACAACAAAACGCGGTCCAGATTTTAAAGAGAAAGATGATTAGGATTGTAGTAGCAACAAACAGTCCCATTTTATATCTCTTTTATATCTCATATTTATATCTAAAACAGAGACGCAGCTATTTGGATCTCGTTCGCAGCAGTGGAATATCTTACAGGAAGAGGTAAAAGTTTCTGCGTATCGGAAAAGGGAGTCTAAGCTAGCAGTATTTGTTGCCATGGGAAATGACTTGGTTTACTCTCATGATATGGCAGGTTCAATAAATGAATTAGGCCTTTCGCATAAACCTACTGAGTGGCAACTATTTATTGATTCTTTGAAGACAAGTCTAAAGACAGTTTTACTGCTTAGTGGAAACCAATAACCATATCTTCCTGTGGGTCATGCTCTAGACATGCAAGGAACGTACGAGAACACGCTTGGATTATTTCAAAACGTAAGGTACTAATTGTAAGATCATAGATGGAATATCCGTGCCGATGTAAAGGTTGTTGCACTACTTACCGGAGTGAAAAGTTGCTGCACTAAATATTATTTTTTTATGCCAATGGTTCAGCAGAGTCAGAAACCAACATTATATCAGTAAGGAATGGACACTACGTGAAAATAGTGTGCCCGGACTGAAAAACGTATACCTAGGGCTTATAAAAAAGAACTCTAAAGTCTTGAATAGAGAAGGAAATGCTTTTCTTTATTTAAAAGAGAAATTCTCGTATACAAGTAAGGCAAAGTTTAAATAGGGAATATTCGTTGGGCCGCAAATACGAGAACTTTTCATAGGCAATAATTCTAAAAGTGTACTTTTGAGGAAAGAAAATCGGGAGTGAATTGCCATCCAGTACGTGTGTAGCAACTTCCTAAGAAATAAGAAATCCGACAATGATAAAGGACGAATTAAAAAAGTTATCCAATCTTACAAGGAATTAGGTTGCAACATGTCCCTTAAGCTGCATTTTTCTCATTCACATTTGGAATTTTTTCCTGAAATCTTACGTGCAGTTTCAAACGAATATGGAAAAAGATGCGGTACAGTGGAAAATAGACTCCAAATGTGTTAGCGTACTACTGTTGGACATTGTTAGATTAACCACAGCGAATGCAAATGACAACAGAACAAAATATTTATTTCATTGTATCGTATTTTTTAAATTGAAAATAGAGTATTATAGTTTAGCTTTTTGTCAACTTTTTAAAATTCACTAGAGTTCTTATATTGTAGTTGTCTCGTATCTTATATTCTTCTTGTCTTCTCTAAAAACTTATAGGTGATAAGCAAAAACCAAGTTTATACTTGAATTTAATACATTAAGATAGACGCAAAAGAGCCAAAATAACAAAGGGTGTCAAAATGCAAATGAAATAACGTTCTGAATAGTCCAAAAGAATTTTGAAAATTCGAGCTTGGCAAGAACTGCTGAATGTATTCTATGGAAGGGAGGCTCATTAGAATTGGATTCATCCAGTAGTTTCTTTTGAATCATTTTTTAATAACACCTATCCATGTTTAAATTGGCCCCTCCAGGCGCAATTTTACGCCCTTTTATTAACCGTTGAAAATTTCGGTGCGTATCTAAACGCGTAGTGCCCTGCGTGCTGAGATCGTCCTATCTACACTAAGCCTAAAGCACAACTCAAGCATACATGCATATTTTAGAGTGGTCACATTTTGTCTTCGCACCCGTGCGTATATTGTCTTCAAAGGCACGTTATGTGTCTTCTATATACGTAGTGTATATAGTATGTGTCTGGCAGATACGAAAACCCGTGGTAATGACGGTACTTGTGTCTATATACCGGACAACAATATGATTCGTTTTCTGCTTCTACCAGTCTACACAGAGTGCGCTGATCCTAGACACGCTGTGTGTCTAACAGATCTTCATGGTGTCAGAATGATTTAGGTGGTGAGTTATTTGCGGGGATGAGCACCCAACTCTTCTTCACATAATGATTATTTCTTTCTTAAGCCTGGTGAGCTGTTCGTATAAGGTTAATAGGTAAACTACAAACATAATATTGTTGCGCTTATTAATAGCCAAGGCGGAACGGACTTAAATGGCTTGTCGTGGAATTATACACACCATGAATTTGTGAAATTATTCGCATATCGGCTTGACACGTTCTTTGATCTAATCCAATACGCAAAGTCTTTCCTGATGCTCTAATTTTTATGAGCGGGTGACCAGAATATAATCATCGGTGATTTAGAAATATTGAGAATGGATGATAAAGGATTCCCTAGTTTGAGTACCTTTGTTGGACCATATGTTTTGTTGGTTGAGCTTCCAATCAATGCGTCTCTGTATGGCGTTCTATTCGGCGAGTGGCTGATTTTATAAATTATCTTAGGCTAGCACTGCAACAGTTATACGGTTGTGGTAACAAATATATTTCTGCATGAACTGACAGCCACATATTCGATGAGTGCGGCTTTAGTTAATAATTTTCAAGCTAAGTTACAATTTATCTCAAGGGCTACCCCAAAATATTTTCATAACGCAAAACAACGAACATACATATATTCTTATTATATCCCAATAAACGCTACCGCCTTACACATAACATCTCAATAACAAAAATGTCTCTTTTGAATTCAAATGTCATGTAAAGTGAACTGCATCGATTCTACTACATTTTATCATTGATGTTTCGTTTTCCCAGTAGCATTAACTTTACTGCACTAGCTATAATACTGAATTGCTGCAGTTGGGAATAAGATGACAGTAATATGGAATACCCTCAACTGTAATTTTCTTTCCACTCTTAAATGGCAAAATGGACAGCTTAGCTGTAATTGTATGCCTTAGTTTATGTGCAGATCTTAAACAAGGACGTAATCTGCTTTCATTCAGATTAGTGCTCTTCAGGATTTAGCTTTATCTACAAGCTACACCGCAAAGATAGTGGATCTCTGAGAGAAATGTGATCACACTAATTGTATTTTCAAAAAATTAATGCCTGCGTGTCAATCTGCATCTATCAATTAGAAAAATATGCTTTTTGCTACTTTGTAATATAACTAATATAACACGAAGATGGAATAAATCTGCGAATATAATAATAATAATAACAGAAATGATATTACAACATCAATATTGATGATAGAAATGGCAGTAACAATATTAACAGGAGGGTAACAATACTGATAAATAACAAGGAACTAGAGCCTTTGAAAGAATGAAACCCACCCCTGAAAATTGGTCTGTTTTTCAATTATTCTGGAATTGTTTCAAGAAAAGATATTCAAATATACGTGCATACATATAAAGCGCTTTTGTTTCAATATTTGTTCCATTAGCCCTCTTGAAGCGCTATATGCTCATATGTTTGAATATTTTTTCTTACAACAATTGTAGAGTAATTAGTAAAAAGCGGTTTTATTCTTAGGGAGTTGTTCACCCCTTCAAAGATTTACTAGCAGAAACAGAAACCGGCTCCAATAAGGTGTCCAATAGCAGAAATAAATTTAAAAAACTGAGTGGTGCGTTAATTTTGAACAGGTTAATTTTTTTATTTCCTTACATACTTATTGGTAGTCCTAAGTATTTGAATACTTAAAGCTTTTCAAAGTAGTATTATTTCATCGGCAAACTACTTATGTCTCAAGTTTAGCACTAAAAGATTCAAATACTTCAACTGGTAAGCACTACAATACTTCACAGGCGTTACCGCCTTTGGTCCAAATTAACGTTAGAAGCATTGAATACGATTGTGTACTTCGCACTACGCATTTTGCATCTTTTTATTTTTATATGTAATAAAGTCTTAGAGCTTAATTACCACCAGACGTAAATAAACTAATAAGTTACCCAGGCGTAAGCTCGAAATAATTATATATTGGACTCGGTGCGAAATTCTTTGGCAATTCAGGTGCGTATAGATATTTTATAGCATCGACCGGCTATTAATTAAATGAACCGGAATCGAGCTAATCTGAATGCGGATACTAACGCTACCTCGCCTATCGCTAATATGTCTAACATGTTCGGGTGAACGCCTTGCTTCTTATAATTTATTACAGGATTTAATGACCGATAGTGGAAATATCTTAGAATATACAGCGTTTAACAAAATTTTTACGAAATCAGGAGAACTACGTTTAAATTACATTAAGAAATTGTTAAATACTGTGTAAATGTTAAAATGCTGTCTAACGAATGTCAATTTACCACTTATTGTTTACCATTTTACACCGTTTTTCGGTAGCAAGATGAAACGAGGACGTCGTGTAATAAGAACGGGAGACACGCGAAATAAAACATGTGTCTGATGATATAGATGAGGGTGGGGTGGTGACCGGAGCGGAAAAATACCCGGAGCATGAAAGCCGCGGTGACTCCGGAACGTTTTCCAACCCACTTCCGACTCGTGCACCTATTGCTTATATATCAAGCGAAAAATTTATAGTTTACACTACGGAACCCCGCCGGTTTTCGAATATTTCACTTTCACAATTATTTTGTTAAAAGATGTTTCCGTATAAATTTCAAGAGGGTTGTGTTGTTTTCCTGTTTTCTTTCACTTTAGGACAGCTTTACCGTCCTATTATGTTTTTTTGCGATCCGTCGTTTGAATAAACAGCACTCTTTTCTTTGAACGTACGGTTTTTTATAGTTCCGGAACGTACATCCTGTGAAGCCTGTCGCCAGTAAATATGATTGTTATGTCCTTCATATTTGCTTCACGTGAAGTGAAATTGTGATTCATGGCGTATTAAATAATGAAAAAGGAGCTACCCACCTTTCACCTTTAATTAGATGAATTTTAAGCTGTCCGAGCATAAATAGTAAATGTTTAATAAAAGATAACAACGGAAGGTATGTACCTTCCATATGTATGTATGTGAACAGTGTAATAACGAAAATACCACATAAGCAAAGGAATTCGTACACTGTTTTACTCGAGTGGAATTTAATGATCCACCGAAGTCTTTTAAGCTTAGTGGATGCCCTTAATGACATGGTAGCGTAGATATCCGCCTTTTTGATGAACTTTGCCGTGTTGGGATTAGTTATTTTGATATTATTGGCTTGTTTGAAATTTCAGTCGACCTGTGTCCAATTTCAACATCTTCATGTCGCCTGGAAACAACCTCCTTGGAAATGCACTTCGTTTAAAAATGGTATACTGTCCGTTATAACTAGTATCTACAGTAAGTTCTCAAACCCAAATAATTACGATTTAGATTTTCTGTTTACTACCGAAACATGTTTAGCATTCGTTGTTTCGAAACTGACAGTAATAGTCAACGCCGGAAAATAAGGTCCTCACACGACATGCATACTTTAAAAGAGATCCTAAATCACCTTCCATTGGTATTACATAATCTATGCGAAACCGAGAATGAATTTTGAAATAAAAATCTTCAGTTAAAGACTGGCAGACCATTTTAGCGCGATGGATGGCTTTTATCAAGATTGGATTTACAAGTTTTCACCGAAAAGGTAAAAAGTTATAACCTGTGAAGTTATTTCCACGAACACCGTTATTTATAAGCAGTTGTTGATGTGTCTAACTTGATAAGTACAAAACTGGGTCCGCCTTTTTGGTTTAGTGACCAATGGAAGTACGTACATAAAAAATTTGACTGTTGGGTATGAAAGTAATTAGAGCTCTCCCCTTCTATGGTCGGTTTTAGCTGATGACCTGATTAGGGTCCTTAACCGGAAGGGACACAGAACCATTGGCTATGCGGATGACATCTGTGTAATAATTAGAGGTAACCATATAGGGACGATTGCCAAACGGATGCAAAATGCCCTGAACACAACATGGGAATGGTGCAGGCTGGAGCGGTTATCAATTAACCCAGAGAAGACAACCATCGTACCATTCACTAGGAAAAGAGGGATAGATATCCCCACCTTAAAAGTAAACGGCATCGAGGTCGTCCCCAGTGATAAGGTGAAATATCTGGGAATTATGCTGGATAAAAAACTTACCTGGAAACTGCATCTCGAGTCAGTAATAAATAAGGCCACAAAAAACTTTTGGACTGCTAAGCAACTACTAGGTAGATCCTGGGGTCTGACCCCGAAAATGACCTACTGGATATATACCCAAATGGTTAAACCCACAATACTATACGGTGCTCTGGTATGCTGGGGTAAAACCAAACAGAAAACAGCCATATCGAGGCTACGCAGGGTGCAGAGACTTGCGTGCCTATGCATCACAGGGGCTATGAAATCAACCCCAACGACGGGCATGGAAGTTCTTCTGAACCTGACACCGCTAAATGTGGCCGTGCAAGAGGAGGCAGCTAAGCAATCTCCATCTATAGAAAAGAAAAACTTAAGGCAGGGAACCTTACCAGTCATCTCACTATCCTGAAGGAAATCGAAGACATACTTTGTATGTCTCTAGCAAGCGACCACATGGATCCCATGCTTTGCTTCGATAGGAAGTACGGGGTCGTTTTCCCGACAAGGGATGAGTGGTGCGCAAACCCGAGATGGTTACGGGATGGATCGCAAAAGTGGTACACAGATTGGTACACAGATGGGTCCAAAACGCTCCACGGAGTGGGGACAGGAATAGTGGGGCCTAGAACACACAGATCAATAACTTTGAGCAAGGACACCCCAATCTTCCAAGCGGAACTATACGCAATCTTGGAAACTGTAGGAATCCTATCCGAAAGGGGACACAGGGGAATACGAATCAAAATATTCTCGGATAGTCAATCAGTCCTTAAGGCCCTGAGCAGCTGTACAATTACGTCCAAATTATTATTGGAACGCCGCAACATGCTTAATGGCCTGGCTACTCAGAACCAGATCACCCTGGTCTGGGTGCCAGGACATGAGGGGCACGGGGGAAATGAGATGGCAGACATCTGCGCAAAGAAAGGGGCGGAGAGAAACTTTACTGGACCTACCCCACCTTTTGGGTTTAACAAAGGTCTCCTTAAAGGTGAGATAAAGAAATGGACAGCGTCCATTACAATGATACACTGGAATGAGACCAGGGGGCTGGAACATTCCAAAAATTCTGAGCTTCGACGCTAGGAGGGCGGACCTCGCCCTAAAACTGGACAGGGGAAGCTTAAAAACACTGACAGGAGCACTCACAGGCCACTATACCTGTAACAAGCACCTTCACAAAATGGGCTTATCCAACACGGATACTTGCAGAATTTGCGGTGAAGAAGAAGAGTCAATGGAACACTTGATCACTAACTGTGGGGCACTAGGCCACTGGAGATATAGACTACTACATGCATATACGCTGAGTGAGGAGGACCTATTTACACTCCCATTAAAGGAGCTGACCCTGTTCCACAGCGTATTAAATAAATAAATAAAACAAACAAGAGGAAGCACAATAGATCAACGTGGTCGCAGTGCAAAGGGCCATTTTGGGCCAGACGCCACCTCATTACAATACAATACAATACAATACAATACAATTAGAGCTCAATATTCTGATGTATTCAGTTGGTTTCACATAAACTACTTTGTTACTGAGTTGTTTAAATTAATACAAGACGAATAAATTTCAATCTAAACTAATGCAAGTGTGACACAAATAAGTTGCATCTCTTGTATATATTTTAGGAACAATTTTCTTATTGTGAATTTCATTACACTTTGACGGAACCGTAAGAGACAGCCTTTTAATCCCGGCTTCCCAAAGAAAGTGCGTTAAATTAAAGACACCCATTCGTGCTGTTACTTTCTAACTTACTCTTTTACTTATCCCTAGTTCTCTTCTGCGGTCCCTGTCGAGGTAATTACTTTCATCCATTGCTTCCTGTTTTTACATAACTTTGCCTTTAACGTGAGTCAAATTTAGTCCTCCTTTCCTTATTAGATATACCTCTCCTGAATTATATTTTTCCCTGGGCCTTTCCTTTCCTCTCTTCATTCCTGTATCAATTTTTCATATCACCTTTACCATTCTTTTCATTATTCATCCGGACTATAGGTCCGAGTCACCTCAGCTCAGCTATAGAGACCGAACCTATATTTTCGATTACATGTTTTATCTTTCAATTTCTTCCAATTCTCTCGCTCCTTATCTCTTGTGACCTTTCGCAAAATTTTCATCTCACGGATGCCTTCGAAAGTATTTCAGTTTTCCTCCCCTTCCCATCGTCCCTCTTTCTAATTGTGTTTCTATTTTTTGTCTCGTTTACTGACAATATAACGTCCGTTCTCTGGATGTTGCTCTTTTGATCAAATGCTCCTGAATTTTCGGCCCATCTTAAGATTCTTTGCCCTAGTTTCCTTCTATATCTATATACGAAAGTTCTTTTGTAAGTATTAGTGTTATGAATTAGGTTCGATAAATGAGTGCATAATAAGTTGTGTAAACTTGACTGACGCTGTCATTCCTCCAAATTTTAATATCGCACGTTGCACGTAAGTGGCGATAAACGGTGGAGTAACTGCGTCAGTCCGGTATACACCACTTAATGATAACTTCTCCAGCACTCGTTTGCCGAACCTTAGTTATGAATAATAGGCGCTTTAAATATTTCCTTACTTTTGCCTTGTGCTTGCATATAGTTGCTGTTACATTAGAATAAGTAAATTAAACTAAGAGTTAGAGAATTAAGTTAATTTGAGCAGTGCAAAATAATTTTGTTGAACAATTTTTATTGGTTTATTCAAACTTGTTTATACTATACATTTCAATGTCAATGAATAAATAGCCGATTGATTGAAATGAATCTTTCCCTTGTTATTGTAATGATTAAGAACAGTTCCGTAACACACGTTGCTTATATATTATTGTCGTAGTAGTAATTATGCATCAACGATCAATCCGTTAAACGCAAACGAGTAGCGGGATTTTGTTACTTCCAAATCATCTAGTTTGATTATGTACATATGTTGATACTTCTGCGTTCCAATTTCGATGGACAAAATTGGTATCTTTGCTATTATCTGTATATATAAAAATGGATCGTGGTTTGTTCGGATGGTTATAACTTGAAGACGACTGGACCAAATTGTATATTTCCTTCTGCGTATTTGTTCGTAATTGCTGCGCGAAGGTTTACGAGAAAACAAAAATCGAAAAAATTTTGGACAAAATGAAGTTTGCGATAGAGATAGAAGGAAGTTCAAGTTAAGAAAGTTTGCATTAATTTTGTGCTGTTTATCTAGTTTAGTTTTTGAGTTATGGAGGAGTTGATGGAGTAATATACGACATTGGAAGTAGATATTGGAAGATTTTGTTTTAGGTCATCCTTGCTTTATGAAATCTTCAACTATCATGCAGCAAGGTCGTGTTGCTCCGATTAACGAGTTAGTCGTTTCCTATTCAGTTTCTTCTATACCGTAAAGTTTTGCGTTTGATTTAGCTGTTGGATGCTCGTCCTTTTGCTTTTATCGTCTTTTCTTAACAGCTTTTTCATACGTACCTATTGCATTTCTCACCTCCCCTCACAATCAGTCCTAAAAATCAAGAGCAGAGAAATATATGGAATCGAATGCCATCACATTGACCAGTGAGACAGAAGTAACAAAGTATAAAATGCTATCTAAACAGATATATATTTATATATATTAATCAAGCTCCTGTCATTTTTTTCCATTTACTTGCACGTTAGACCGCTTTTGATTTATTTCCCTCCTTATATTTCTTGTTTTCCCATTGGCTTAGATCCTGGATAATGTCGACCTGTATGTCCGATGTAATCTCTTCATCTCTTAATTGAAACGATTTGAAACGCTTGGAAAACATTTAAATTTACACAGGAAGATTTTGTGACACTATGGCTAACTAATTATCTTCAAACGAATGTATGCATGTGGAGTATGTGATAACATTTGACCTATTTCTTTTATTTTGAGCTAACCGTAGTCGCTTTGTTGGCTCTAACGATAATTTGCTTTGAAGTTAAATGATTGGTAACATATCGCAGTGATAACTGGCTTTGTTGTCCGTAACTGTCGGAGTCCAGCACTTATTTCCACAGATACAGATACATACATATGTACGTATCGGAGAATTACAGAGGAATGCACGCATAAATATCCAACATAAAATCATTGCTTGCACTGTTTAACGAAATGCAAGACGCTTAGTTCAAGGAATACCCGTTTCTGTTAGAAAAGGAACAGACTGGGTGAAAAATCTACCACGCTTCAATTTTCGATAAAACACACAGATATTAAAATAAGACAAAGTGAAGCGTTTATATAAATCATACCCTCTTCCTATTCTTTCTTCTTCTTTTCATAGATTTATAGCGTCGCACCTTGGAAGGATTCCAACAATGCAATTTTATGTGAAAGTATGAGGCGACAGACTGAACTGAAACGAGAACGATGACACATTTTACGTAAAATATCTTCTATGAATATCACTATATCTCGGGCATGTTCTTGCTATCAGATGCACTATATATGATTTTCTGGTTATTACCATCTACATGCAATTAAAACTATGCGTTTTAATGAATATTTAAGGATACTTATTAATTTTGGATTTGCGAGACGTATGTACTAGTTTCAAAATGGAGATTGAAGTCCTGTTCGAAATTTGTGTATTGTAATAAGGTGTCGTTACTAGATAATAAGTATAAAAGTGACTTCTAAGAAGTTTCAGATTAAATAGAAATTCACTACATAACTCCAAAATTGGGTTTCTGTGTTTCAGCAGACGGCTCTATTCAAAGGATTCTAAAAAATTTGAAGCATGAATACATAAATAAAATTAAATGAGGAACAAATTGGTTGGTATTACAGAAGTGCTTCTAAGTGGTGAAGTGCATGCGTATAAAATGAAACGATTCAGTTAATAGATAATAAGTATGTTTTCAATTAAATTATGCCATTGTGCATTCCATGCTTCACTATAAAGACTCTTTAGGAAACACTATTGTTCTGATGATGACTTGTACCAATATCCCATTGAACTTCGGCAAAGCTGAATCAAAAGGAATAAAACCGCCTGGTTCACAAACACCGATGATCCAAGATAGACACACCAACCAAAGTAGGGAAGTTTGAAGCAGGAACAGGGAGGTACATAAACATAAACCTAGAAGCTCATACCACCGTATTCCAAGTCGTGCTTATAGCCATGCCTGCAAGTCTTCGAATTGTGATAGAGGACGGTAGCCGAGATGATAGAGTATCCTAACTGACTAGACTGCATTAAGGTGACACTGAGTTTCCAAATGCAATCTAGAAGTGTCAAGGAATACAGAGATGCATTCATTGTGTCTTCGACAGGGCGCCGGGATCGACTAGGAAGGGAACAGGTGAACCTCCTCACACAGGAGCTGATAGTAGATGCAGAATTTTTGTCAAACAATTCAAAAATTTTTAGCAGGTTAACGGCATGTAAAACACTGAAGAAGTGCATCGTGGATGAGAAAGTCTCGTTTGTTCATTCCGGGGCCTTCAGATAGCAGGACAGTTGCAAAATAGTATAGACCAAATGTCCTGCCCACTACCCTTCTGCAGGAGAGAGGCTGGTTTAACAAATATTTCCTCACTGATGGAGTACTGGAACATCGAATCTACCGAGCCTATTGTGAGGAAGAGGATGCTTTACAACATGTCCTCTGTGATTTCCAAGGCCTGAACAAGAGACTAAAGCACTTTGGATGCAGATTCCTGCAGTAAGAAGACGTGGAAATTAAATTGGAAAAGCCGACTTAATGAAATAGGCGAATTGAGGATAGGGGGCATAATAAGCCAGCAAGTTTCGGAATATATATCTTAATGATAGCTTTCGGAAAGCTATCATTAATCCCGGCATTCTTGATTTGTTTCTGCTGGCCAAAATTCAAAGTCTACTTTTAAATACGAAATCAAATTAGACCAACGTATTCAGCATGTTGTACTATCCCTCGCTAAAATATTTGTAAATTAGTTAATTGATATCATAATAATAAATTTAAAAAAAAACAAGAAGATTGGAACGATGTTAATAACTTCTAAAATTTCTTTTTGTTATCCTCTCTGCAGGTACAATGTATATTCTATAATTATAATAATCTCCACATATACGTGGTCCGTTCAAATAGTGTCGCTTTTAATTACTCAAATGTGTTATTTTATAATCTGCATTCTTGCATTGATATTTAAAATTTTCAATAAAATAATAGATAGCACATGATACATATGTATAAAGTAAACTGGGGTAATTGTAAAAATGAGGCAAATGTAATAGCAAAGTGTATCATTCTAATTTGATCAAAATTCCTTTCTGCCACTATATTTTGTGACTAAATTAGCCTCCGTCATGTCACTGATACAGCTGTAATTGAATATAACAGTTGAAGGAGTGGTACACGGGCTTTTATCCAAACCGCGTCAGTTTCAGTTTGCTATCAAGTGTCGAAAAGGTTTATTTATCTGCTCGCCGAGTTTTTGCTTTTAAGGTAAATATATTGAAATATTGGCTACAACGGTGAAAAATATTTGCATTTCATGCTGGGTGATTACAAATTTATCCAATAGTTATTGAATTCTTTAAATTCACCTACGTTACATTTGCCCCCTCAAAATTATAGTGAGGAATAAATGTGTCATAGATATTATGCATTTGCCCCACTATTTTTGGGTCATAAAATGGTTAGATATCACACAAAACAGAACGAAGCCACTGATTACACAAAAAATGACTTGAAGAGAGCTATGGAGGAAGTTAAGAGTGGTCGTATGACCACATGTAAGGCACCATATCCCATGTCCCACAAATTACACTAATACCAAGGACTCTGGAGGAGTAAAGAAAAGTTCTAAAGGGCGACCAACTGCTCTAGGCCAACAACAAGAAGAAGAATTGGCTAATGGCATAATTATCTTAAAATGGGGGTTGGGATTGTCCCGAAGAGAAGTTATTGAGCTGCTTGCCCAATATGTCAGGGATAACAAACTTCATAAACGCTTTAAGGGTGGAATTCCCGGCATTGACTAGTTCTTTGGATTCAAGAAGAGACAAAGATTAAGTATAAAATGACCTCAAGCTGTTGAGCTACGGACACGTTCATTGTTTACGACTATTTTGCTCTTCTAAGAAAACTCTCACAATCAGCGATTTAAATTCTGTTAACGAAGGCGTTGCCACGGATCCTTTTAAAGATAGACAGAATCTGATTAGCGTCAGTATTGGTCATACATTTACATACATCACATCATACTATCACATCAGCTTCTGAAAACTCTACATTTGAGAAGTTATTGTTGGAGTCGGTACGTCAAACTCAAAGTTGCCCAAAAATTTTCAAACGGAGGTTAGCGCCAGGCACTGAGGTTATAACTAGCGAAGCATCAGTGGCACCTAAAGTACACACAAAAAAAATTGCAGTCATTGAGGACACAGTTCTGATAGTGAAGTCATTGATGTTGATAAATGAGTTTTGATCCAATATAGTATGAAGAAAAGTACCAGGCACTTGGTTGGGAAAATATTATATAAGACTTAGTGCACTGTTCAAATACTCTACAAGTTTTACCCCCGCAGTCTGCAGACCGCCGCGTTTCAGGCTTGTAAAATATTGGAGTCCTTTAAAACAAAAAATTATATATATTTGCTAAGTTATTTGACTAGATTTTCATTAATTAATCATTGATGTTTGTACATGTGAGAGGGATTCGATATGAATTCTCTCACTATGTACGTATTACGCATTTTTTGCGGTTATTTTTTCTACAGAAGTGGACAACTTGCGTTGCCACAGCCTCCTGCAGTAATACGTGCATAGTGAGAGAATTCATATCGAATCCCTCTCACATGTACAAACATCAATGTTCAGACGATATATACATAAAATTTCTATACGAAATTACAGCTCTTGCAAAGCCGTACTGACGAGCGGTATAACCGCGAAACGTAAGTCTACGGATGGCAAGAGAAGATCAAAATTTTGTAATTAATTAATCATTAACACAAACTACATAATTAATTTTCTTACAGGAACTTTTATAGATTTTTGAAACACACATTAAAGTGTGAGGTGTGTTTGACACTGCGATATGCTAATTATATATTGCAATCACCCCAGTCCACCTTACGCATTTTCAGGTGTGTAGAAAAATGAAATGTATCTAGCGCTTATACTGATTGAGACCCTAACCTACTGATTATCACTAATCTGGGCACAGCCAATTTGTCTACAAGCGTATGAGAAATATTTGTGAGGAACGCTCAGTATTCGTGGATGGAATTGTTTAAGAGCGTAGTACGTAGTCCACAGCACTCAAGCTGAATAACTTATCCTGTCCTTAAGCTAAGTAACACGATTGGGTCGATATTCACGGTAAAACCTATTACCTTGCTAATGGGAATCTTTTCCTTCATACTTTTTTGCCTAACCTGCGGTCGCGGTTTGGGGACACGGCCCATTGATTTGGTTCTTAGACAACGTTACCAATGTCGCCATACGCAGGACTCCAAGTGCATACTTCGGTCCAGCCCTAGGACTCATCGGGAACACGTCAACTTTAGGAAAGCGTGGATTTTGCTAATAGATAATGACAAGGGTAATTGTGTTTTGATTATGATTGTTGCAAACTTGATAGATAAAAATGGTTTATCACACTCTCCACCTTAATTCTTTATTTTGTTTATAGAATCATCAAAAACATGTACTTGAACGCATGGAAATTATTCTTTTGATTAATGGATATAAAAGATTGCTGGTAATATTGATAAATACAAATTACAGTTCTGTATGTTATTACTACCACTATCGAATGCTGGTACAGCATCTTCCATTCTGCCTGCGTGCGGGTCAAAATATGCATATATGATACTTTTGAAAGGATATTCAAACCGTACTATACTACCAAAAATTACACGAAATCAATTTAAATTAATCAACTTAATTATGTAGGAAATTATTAATTAGTGTTTAAAAAAACAAAGTAAATTTTCCGCATTATTTGGAAATGCAGTTTAAAACTACGGAATTACTTATATGCTGAAATGGTCGTTAGTGTGCAAAAAAGGAACATCAAATTGATAGCCGCCTCCATTATTCGAAAGTGGTTGTTAAACCGAAAAGAGGGGCGCTTGATGTGTAAAAAGGTTCAGCTACGACGGTGGCAGCGTGAAGAGCTTTTCCGGTTTCTGTATTTTTTGTTGTTGGCGAACGGTCGTACCCGCTCCCGTTCCTATTTTCTGATTTATTATTCATGCTGTAGAAGTTTCGACATAAATTGACTATGCCTTGTTATATAATATTTATCGTTCACCTCGAGGCTCCCTCTGTAAAAATGTAACATTCAATTAAGTCCGGCAGTTATATATTTATGGCAACTTCTCGCTGGATGTTTGAATCATCTGCTGTCGGTTGTAATTTAACTACTGGGCAATCGATCGTCCAAGCAAAGTACTTTCAACTTTTATTATTATTGCTCGTACGTACTTAACAACAGGTAGGTACTTTGCATTTTCAGGAATATTCCTTCTGTGTACATTAAACAAAGTGAATGGTTTAATTCGAGCAATGGGATATTGATTACTTTCTGTCTATACCTGGGTTTTAGTTTTTACAATTGAAAGCAACTGATGGCGTAAAAATATTAAGAACATCTTATACAAAACAAACATGTAGTCGCAATGATTGATTTAAATACTCAATCTCTTAATTTGATTGTTTTGATTATATGCACTACTAATTTTTGGTAGTAACACAATTTATTTGCAGTAAACACAATGAAAGGTATACACACTGGAGAACTTTGATGATCGAAGGAAATTTTTGAATGGCTCTAACAATAACTGCACACGACAATAAAGTTTTGCCAGATATTTCAACCAAAAAATTTGACAAGTGTTATTTATAAATTAAAGTAATTATATTTACCCTTCGGGATACCTTACTTAGCTTTTAGGTCAAATAAAATACAATCTTTAAATTTAACAGGTAGTAGTGTAAAATAAACATATTCGTAAACAATGGAAAAACGCATACATACCTAGAAAAATACTTACGTTAGCTTTACAAGTCCATCAAGGTAAGGGCGATGGAAACGAAACGACGCACAATTATAGTACCAGACAGGTTAATCATCTAGTATTATCTTGTCACCGTATACGTACTATATGCAATTCAAAATAATGTACATTATTAGGGCACAAGAATACAAGATAACGAGATTTTAAGCCATCTTCCTAAAAATTTCGTAAACAAAACATTAATTGTTACTTTGGCAGATGGTAACACAATAACTATAGATGGCCAAAATCAATTGAATACCATGTGTGACTTGTCCGTACGGATGCCGAGTGCGTCATATCCTATTCTAATTGTAACAATTACGCTTAGAAAAATTAGAATTTTTGTAATAATACGTATGTATAATAACCATGTAGGTAAATGACGTGTCCATGTGAACAGTGAAAAAATAAACTCAAGAAAGAAAGTAGTTCACCGTATTCGAAGCGTTTATACGATTTCAGTGTTAAGTGTGTGAAACATCCGCAACTTCTAGTTAACAACATGTTAAATGTAAAATGTTTTGGTAGATATACGTACCTGCTTGAGAGTTACCTACCCAAAGCGTCCTACGATATCATTTACCACGCATAAAAGATCGTAGAAGCAAATTTAAAATGTGAACTAAAGAATGAAGCACTGTTGTTAGTAATGGATGCAAGGGTAACATTCTTCATATTTTAGTACCAACATTGATGAACCATCACCCCTTATATACCACTCAAATTATCAGAGCTGCAACATATACAACGTAGTTCCATGTTCCATCCATGTCCATAGCCATCCTGCAAAAAATTGCAGTGGAACCCAAAAAGTACGTGTATTAGGGACGGGTGCAGCTTCATATATGCTATAACTATACAAACGCCAGCAAAACATGCTTTCTCTCTTTCATTTGACATGTTTACAGCTAACTGTGCATCTTGAAATCGAAACTGATATACAGCTTTCCTCTGCAATTGACACATCAATTAATAAAATAAGAGAAATTTGATTCTTTATTCTTGTTCTAGTTTGCTTGCGTGTAGAACATGTAAAAAATAACCTAAGTATGCCTAAACAATATTTGTTGACACTGCCGTATTAAGCAAGAATAATAATAATAATGATGAATAATAATACTAAAAAAACTACAGAACATTCTAGGTAACAGCGTCACTGAGAAGATCTGCTATTTCAAGAGTTCTTAACTACTTTTATTATGCAATCACCTGAAGGAATTTATGAATTTGACAAGTTGTTTCCAGGAATTCCGATACTACCGCAGCCTCTTATAACGAGATGGGGAACTTGGCTTGGTGCAGTGTATTATCGCAAGGATTTCTACAAAGTGAAACACATTGTTTTGACTAAACCGCAAGATGCAAATGCGATTAAAAAGTCAACAGTTTAAGAATTCCCAAGGTGCAATAGATGATGACCTGATGACATCGATTCGTATTTAAAATTTACAAATCTTACCTTGATTAATGACGGACATTCTTTCTCTATGTATTGACTTTTCTTAATATTGAACGCCGAAATTAATGAGAATCAACCAAAGAAAGATACCTTACTATCCGATTTTCCAACAGGTCGAAAGATTGGGTGTCCACACTACTTCCATAACAGATGACGCCTTCTCGGTTCATATTTATTATTATTAAGTAATACTTCTAGTTCTTCATAACGCCACTAATTTCGAGTGAACATAAATAATCTACATATTTACGCAAGTAGAAATTATCATAGTTTAATACTAGCAATAGATATATGTAAGTGTATAGTTACCCCCTTTTGTAACGCTTATGTATATGTGCATATACACAATAACTAACAACAGAGATTTATTGATATGTAGTATCTATAGATCACGAAATATGTATACATTTAATCAGTTCTTCTTGTCCTTCTTCGTTAGTCCAGATATAGGTATTTATAATTGAAAGCAATTGTAGGGAGGACCTCCAAAAGTTTGTATAATGTTTTGGAAATATTAACTGTTAATACAAATTAAGGCCGTTAATGGACTTAGAAGTGAATTAACAATATCCAAAGAAAAGCAAAAATTGTAAAAGGTTATCTACCATTTAAATTATAAAGAACTTTCTATTTTGTGGTATTCATAACGCTGCAAAAGAAAAACTAGGAATTCTAAATTTCAAGAAGGTAGAAATAACTTTATTGCACATACAAATCCCTATTCTATTTCCTAATTCCAATGCATGGCAATTATTGCGACTAACACTGCTGTCCTATGTAACTCGAGTATGTTTGTACAAAACGCACAGTAATGCTATAATAAATTTCCCCAATTTGAACAACAGGTTGCATAGGATATTTAATCAGTTTAGCACAGCGGTAATGATTTAATGGCCAGCCAAATGCAGGTTAGGGTTTTACGAAAGCGAATGGCTTGATTGTCTTGTGTACATTCATTTGGTATAATATGTACACATTAAAATGTTTGTATAATCATTTCGCCTTATTTGACATATTTCAGTTAGGTTTGTTGGCAGCGCGTGTAGATTTGGACACTTAACTGCGTACCATCTGGTATTTTAATATTCCTGTTTCCTGTTCATAGTTTTTATATATCGGTAGATAAAAGTAAATCCGTACAAAAATAACCGCAAAATGAGCTATTTCGTTCAGAATTTTCTGTAAAACCATGCAGTTACTCAAAGTGCTAAAACATGTTTAGAATTTCAAAGTTCTCATTTAGGGGCTGCTCGTAATGATCAAATGGTTAGCGAAATCCCATGCCCCAACTAACTAGTTATGTCATCACGTCAACCTCCACTTGCTGCATTGTTGCCATTTAGTAAACCGTTATCATTTGTTTAACATAATCTTATAGAAGGCCAACATTTAGATGATTTATGACCAGCAAGTTCAGATCGCCTAATTATCCTCTAAATACTAGGATGAATCAATAATTATTTGCACCACTTTTCAACATATTTCTCTGGCTTCTCAGCTCACTTCTTCTAACGTTCCACCTTGTGCTCTCAGGAAATAACCTATTAAGCCAAGTAGGTAGGTAAATGTGCCACCTTTTCAGTTCCTAACTTGTGCCTATTCTTCGATAGTAATCCTCGATGTTTGCTAGAAGTTACTCAGCTTACCGCTGAATATTACACTGAACGTGATTTCCAGAAGCCATAAGTATTAAATTTTCTGCTTACCCTTGGATTATTAACGTTTCCCTTATATACGATTGCAAATGTTTTCATTCTATAGTTTGTTAGTTATCCTAATGTACCTATTTAAGAGTTTTCTTGTTGTTGGCATTTTCCGACATGGTTTTCGTTCAAACTAAAAGCAACAGTGCACATGCGACTTTCTGCTCGGCCTAAAGCGCTTTCTTTTGCTTCTGGTAACATGCAAAGGTTTATATAACGACGAAAAGAACTATCGGAAACAAAGGGGATTATGTTAAAGAAATGCATTTACAGGAATATGTAGCTATTGCATCGCACTCGTAAGGCAATAGTTATTTTTTATAATACAAACAGAAAAGTGAAGGTCTATTGCAGACCCTACTGAGTTCTCATCGACTTTTTCTTTAATTCCCAAAGGAGAGGCGATATGTTAATAGGCATCAACTAACTAGTATGGAATCTCAGGAAAATTCGTTGACGTTAAGTAAGGATTCGAACAACATTCCTAATTCGATGGTCACAGATAAAAAGAATGTTGAAGATAACAAATTGTTTTTCAAATTTTATCTATCTAATACAATGCCTAAATTACGGCCAGCTAGCCAACTAACTAGGTACGTTTGGGTTAATTTCGAATACCACTAAAAAGTATGTTGCAATTAAAATTTGTCTCTGTAATATTTACAATTGAGTAAAATTTCTGTATTGCACTCTCACCGCCTTAACCTTGAACTCTTCTATTTTGCAAAGTTAGGTTATTTTGGAATGAGTATTATATGGCTCCCTTTTGATTGATTGATTGATCCTCTGATTGATAGTTTGCAGATATCTGCCTATATAACTATGTAACAAGTTTTACTGCATCTCTTGCTTCCTGTTTCCTCTTTTATCTTTACCAACTTCAATTTTGTACTGATTTCTTAATTTCCATTCTTTCCCATCTTTCTCAGAAACTACATTTCAGTGCTCTTTCAATTTATGGGTCTGGTTTTCTATAGCTCTCTATGATTTGCTTCCGTATGTGATTACCTGTTTAGCTGTCCTATTATTTACGTATTTCCCTACCACAGTAATGTTTTGAGGTTCCAAATACGCATTTGTACAAAGAAGTTTCCGTCATCAGTGAAACAAGCACAAAGGGGAGCAAGCTGCTCGTACACTTTGGTTGTCGGTGCTTCTGCAACAACGTCACCATCTTAAAATAGGCACTGACTGTATTAGTTCTAGCCCCATTCCTATTTGTTTCGGAATTTCTTATCTTTGCAGAATATATTCCTCTGATTCGGCTATCAGCGCAGTATGATATTTCTGAAACTCTTGCTCTTTTGATAGGGGAAATTATATTTTCTAATCCCATTGACACTTGTTTAGCACTTCATCTAAAACTAGATTGAAGACGATTGGACGTAGAATGCAACTTTGTTTTAAATCCGTTGACTGGATGAATTCGGATTTTATTCATTCAGATCTATTATATTTTCTATCACTTCTTCAAGGATTCGTTTTTGATTCTATCAAATTTTAATACCAATTGTTTTTACCTTCTCATTTATTTGTCTAGTTGAGCACACCTAGTGTTATGCTCCGTTATAATATTATAATTCCATCTGGATTTGTAGTACTGTAAGCATATTATTCCGTTTCTAGGACTTTGGCACAGTTTCCTCTTTCCCATGAGGGTTACGAAGTTTGTACTTTCGCCTTTTCTTTTCATCTCTTCGCGTCTGTAAACAATTATCTGACATAACCTCCCAGTCTTCCCATTACTTCCCTTTGTGACCAACATATTTTTTATCATACAATAACATCTATCTTGTGCTCCCCAAGTCTGGGTATTATATCCACAAATATTCTTCTTAACATTTAGTTACATTTGAACTACTGTGCAGTCAGAGATCTTGATTATGTTGATTAGATGCAATGAATTTTCTAAATTGAGCAATAGTGCTCATGTGTGGAGTTCTAAAAAGTATCCATAATGAAGTCGAGTATTACAATGCTTAATACCACGAATTGTAAGAAGTAGAATTGTTGTTTACATAACAAAAATAAGAGCAAACGCGATTCATTGACATTAAAAAAACATGGTGAAAATAACCCAATTATCTTATCTAGAGCCGTATTTATGTGCACCAGTTCATTAGAACAGTGGCAAGCAACTAGGATACGTGGTTGCTGAATTAACTAAATGTACAAGCCAGCAATGATGATATTTTCCCGAATCCCCGTTGCGTATGGAATTATCTGTGAGATAAATTGATTGGGAATATTTGGTGGAGGAGCCTACATTGCGCTCCCTCAAACTCTAATTGACTGTTATTTGTAGAGGCCGGATTATATGCAAAAAAAAAGTGGAAATATGCGCATAAATATGCAGATGTTTTGGCCTAAATACGCACTTATGAAAAATATGCAGATAAAAAATAGGAGCAATGCTAGAAAATATAATACTATAGAAAAAAATATTCTATTATGTTTACTACAAGTTTATTTATAACATTTCACAACATAATTAACTATGAAAACAATTTACAATTACATATTTCTCAAAGTTTTCAATAGAAAAATTGTGGCGCTTGTCTGATAACATGTATTTATATATTGAAAAGGTTCGTTCTACGTCAACGCTTGTTATAGGAGCCTATTTCAAATTAGAAATATCCTCTATTGTCAACTCGATATTTTCTACTAACTCACTACACAAGATTTTAGCAATATCCTTTAGCTTTTTAAAACCCTCATTTTTTTCTATTACACTTAAAAACTTTTATACGCGGACTTTCCCACCCTTCCTTTAACATCAAAACATAACTTTTCAAATTTGTTTATTATTTCAACGCTCTCAATTAGCGACATAAATTGTTTTTCCAATTGCAATATAGACTGTAGTTGGCTTTAATAAGCGCCAACTGTTGCGGTATTTCTTTACTCGAATACACCTTTTGGGCGTCTAGCACAGATTGCGTATCGCTATAAAGATCCATAATAAATGTCTTTATTTCTTCATAATAATTTGCATGAAAAATAGCAGCTTCCAACCACGTTCCCCATCGTGTGATTACTGGTTGACGAGGAAGCGAAATACCGGGTAGATGTTGTTTGTAAAACTGAACTCTTAATGGAGCCTTTAAAAACACTTTCTTAACACTACTAATTAAAGTATTTACCAAGGGAAATGGTTTCTTACTTCTTCTGCAACACCGTGCGCCAAACAAATTGTGTGAAATTAAATTTATTTAAAAATCATCAGCAGAATACGGAATATCAGATATTCCGTATTGTGCTGATGGTATGCGAAAAATACACATGAAATATACATCTCATTTCACTCATTTTAAAATAAAATTTTAAAATAAAATTATTTGTCGAAGCGTTGTATTGGTGATTTTGTTAAACATCGTTTAAGAACTATAGATTAATAAGAGGAAATAAACTTAAATTTTACTTACAATCTTGATGCATGTACGCAAAATACTTTTTCTCCATCCATACGCAATTCTGAATAAGGTGCAATCCATCCAGGAACAGTCTCTATCTTCGGCATTTTTGCTATTATAATTAATAACAACCCACTTCGAAAAACCAACGTAAAGTGACGTTTAAAAGTAAATAATATTGCTTTGGAATATGGGAATAAATTTCTCCGAGTAACAAAGAAACACATGTGCTCCTAATTTTCTGGTAAAATGAATTTTTGTATTTATTTAGAAGTTTCAGGGAATTAGCTTTTCCTTGAATTCTGTCCCGGTCTAGATGTATGGGAACAGCATTAATAAATTTTTGATGCGCTTATCGGAAAAGTATCGAGAAGAGGCTTCATAGAATGCTATTTTTAATTTAAAGAGGGCTGTCTAACTCTTTGTTTGTTACAACCACGACATATTTTTAGTAATGCCTATCCTATAATAAATTACATCCAATAAATAAATAAAACTCGGATACTTCAAATATGCTGAATTACTATAAAATATGCAAATAATATACAAAATGCATATATTATGCAAATATGCAAATTTATGTAAACTGCATATTATCCGGCCTTTAGTTATTTGATATTACATCGCTCTTTGAAATATTCAGCAATCCTGTTGTAAAATAGTCATTCACTTCATATATAGAGATAAAAAATAATATATTTTAATTGAAGTGTCTTACGACTTCTATTTAGAGAGCCTTCCCTAGGATGAAATATTTGATATTTCTAGACAATTCAGTATGTTGATATAAGCAGACAATGATACTAAAATCTTACACATAAACGGTTAGTGTATTTCGCTTAGTATTGTGACACTCCATTACGCAAGTCGAGCGTAGTAATTACTAACAAAGCGTATTTAAGATTACTACGAAACTTTCTTAGAAGTGTTTTATCTGACTGACTGGAAGAGCTGATCTCCTAGCCGGTCGACCTGGTGAATTGTAGAGCGAATCTTCAGGCTGGGGATGCCTTTTTGTGCTCGACCGCAATGAAGCTCGGATTGTCGGAGTGCCTCCTCATTCGTACCGCAAATGCGTGTTTCGAATGTTTCAAGACCGTTTTTTGTTGCGTCGATAAATGTTTAATCTTAATGGATGGTGTTTCTAGTTGTTTGTTAATGGGTTTTACGTCGATGATTATCTTATAAATGCCATGTAATGTAATGCTAGCGACGTTATCGGTGTTGTTCGCTTCTACGTATCTCTGCCGTTCCTCACAAAAAGTGCATTATTTTAATGGAAATCGGGTAAATAAGATAGGTCCTCGTAATTCACATAATAACCAAGTAGTCATGTTAAGGTTTCTAACATCTACATTATGGTAGATCTGAAGGGGATGTACATGTATGTAAAAATAAAAATAAAATGTTTAAGGACTTGACATCACATAAATTACTTTCTCGCTAAAGTTTGCAGTTTTCTTGGATGTAAACTATTCACTTTTGGAAATAGATTTAACAGTAACTTGAACAAGAAAATAAGTAGTTTTTTCTGTAGAAGCGCGTATCCCAAGTTCTGGTTAGGATTATCTTCATCACCATTTTGTCATTTCAAGCAACCAAGATTAATATTGTTTACAATGGAGGACAATGTTGCAGAATTAGGGACTACAATACTCAAAGCTCATTCGCGATATTTCGACCTATGAACAGCGACCATCCACGGATCAAAATGCTTAATATCCGCTTCTTCCGGTCACTCAAACTAGCAAACCAGTATTTAATAACTGAGAGGGTTTCTGCAAATAATTTAGTAGTTTACTACGTAGGTGGGCTGTTGGCACTCTTCAAGCTTTCCATTTCTTAATCATAAGTATCTACACAATTGATTCGCTTTGCCTCGAAATTTTTATTTTTCACAAATCTTTGCGATTACATAATCAGCCAATTTAGCGCGAAATACAGATGAAGACTTCCTTTAGGTACCTAGTCCCTTCTTGGGCAAAATGGACACCACCAGCGTACATTCGTTATGTTTCAGTATGTGAAATTAATTAAACAATTGTTTAATACCTCTTGTTTTTCCTTTGTTCACCCAAAACTAGAGGCTTGATTAGTTTATAAAAATATATATTTACAGGTTTCAACATTTTGGATAAAAGTTTTGTATTATCAAGTGAATTAAAAAATACATATACTGATCGCGTGAGTAGGACATCATGTTTCCATGTGTATTCTGAATTAAGGTATTATGACCTATATTGCTTACCCTGTTTTATCCAAGTTTCACATACACATTAAACAACTGAAAGTAAACAATACGGTTCAAGAAAAGCGACCACATAATAGCGTTTGCTTCTGGTCACTCGGTAAACACTTCGAGCTAGGTTGAAATGTGCTGCTGCATCCACTATGTAGCCTGTGTTCAGATTATGGAATAAGGAATCGGGAATAAGTAGTGAAGATGAACCTAGATTACCAAGGAAGACTATTTCAGCCACTAAACCAAATACATTCTATTTTGTAAACGAGAAATCGGTCATTAAATCATTTCGAAGCCCAATAAAATTAAATCTAAAGTTGATCAGCTAGAAATATTTGTAAACAAAACACAACCTTTAGAAATATACTTTATGTGGAAAGGATTTATATTTTCATGTTGTCCATTTACATATTAGCTTGAAGAAAGCATATTTTCTGCCGTGCCAAAAATTGCGAAGGAACCAAGCACTTCTCAAACGTGTGAAAATGTCTACTCGAAGTTGATGAAGTTTTACCCACACTAACTGTATTATCCCTCTTCCTTTTAGGAAAAGGAGAGCAACCGGTAAATATTCTAACTGAAAATCCAAATTACCCCCTATTGCAGCTTGTATATGTGTATGAACAATGAAACTTCGCATGCTATAAATTACATCATTTATGCGCTGTTAAAGAAGCAATAATGGAACTTAATTTCGGTAACTAATGCATTTTCACAATTTATTTTGTGTAATTTTACGATTATGGACTTCGACCGCCATCTGTAGCCAAAGTACAACATTGAAAGCTTCCTACATACAGCTGCCTTTGTCTAATTCTGTTGGGATTCAGAAATATCTCCACTGAATTGCTACTAACTGTACTGTTCTTGGCGTTGCTACAAACTTCTGAACCAAAGAGTATTTATAGTACCCTACTTTCAGACGATATATCGCAGAAAACGCGCCAACAGATCAATAAGTGGCTACTGTGGAGCTCGCAATCTACTTCGTGAAATGCAGATGGCACAGTGTGTAGATTATTTCAGAAATGGTGAAAAATTACTGCTACCAAAAATTAAAAATCTGGTTACTATCAAGAAAGTTCTGGGCAAAAATGTATTACATAAAGCATCATCACCGCAGTTTGTGAAAATATTTCATTAATATATTAATATATTTCGCGCGTTTTAAAGTTTTATCCGTTGAGTTGTCCTTTAGCATCTTTCTGTTAGTTTTGGATATTTGTGCATGGTACCTAACATTCTTCTGATCTGGACATATGTAGTGTATAAATCACCGACCGCCCCAGTTACTCGAAATTAAGTTCTTCTGAACCAAATAAACCGTAATGGAATGGAGCACTGTTGGCGTTATAAGCTATATGGTACAACCTCCGGTCCATCCAAATCTAAAACTTTTTACTGGATTAAATGTGAAATTGCCCCCAGATTCACAGTAATCTTGAGGTACTTCTACTGTGTAGATCACTGACATATACTATTTCTGATTCAACCCTTTCAGAATCAAAGCCACAATAGTGGCACCCTATCTTTTCCAATGTTTCATTCACAGGTTAGCCATATCAAACTCCATGTATTCCATAGAATTCTATTATATATACCTTATAATACCCTATAATACAAATTTCTAAGCTTAAAAATTAAAGCGATCGATTTATATAATTAGCTATAAGCAATTTAAGATGAAAAATTTTTGAGCTTCCAGATAAATGAGAATAGATAACAATCTATCAAGAAATCAATCTAGAATAAGCTCCTCAAATGCATTCATCAAAATCTGTATTCATTTTCGGAATTTCGAGCAAATATTGAGGTAGTTCTCTTGAACCTCGGTGTAAACATAATTTCGCTCCTCGCCAGTATGTGGTGAAACACAGGCGTCTCGTTTTTCTATCTAAGAATCCGAGAGGTTGGACATATAAGTAGAGTTTCAGTTGGTCAATGAATAGCATTTTGTATAGTTATGTTTTCCGTATTATATACTATATTAGAGTGGCAGGCTAACGGATAAATAATATTCACATATTTCTCTTTTCTGTACTCGATTCTCTGATTGATCATTTTGATGATATCTCCGAGTGATTTTGACGAAAGCAAGATGAGTGGTTCAGAAGAACAATATGAGGGAAATGAAATTCTATCTGACGATGAATCTGTAGATGTAATGACCTCAGGAACGATGAAAGGTTTGATTATGAATGTTGGATCCCAACATGTCAACTATTCACGTCTATCTGAGGGCGTTGGAGATCAATGAGATGGGATTTGGTCTAGAAAAAGTATGCCCAATAATATTTAATGTTGAACCTTAAAATATCCCAGATGATGACAAAACACCCACAGATGTTTCTTGGTGCTTTTATCTAAAGAAAACATTGAACTAATGATTCAATCAACTAATGTTAGCAGTCAACAAAATGAAAATAGAAGTACATATCTTTCTGTAACCGCAGATGCTATGATATTTCTTGGAGTCAATATTTATGGGTGTGAAAACGTTATCATCATATTTTGATTTCTTGTTGTTGAATCCTCAGCTGAATGTTTCTTATATAAGTTCGGCGACGCCGGTCAAGAAATTTTCCTTTATGCTTGATAATTTATATTTGAATGACAAGATTCTAGAACATCAACAGGGGGATCAAGCTATAATAAATTATATAAAATAGAACCGTCTATTGACTAAATTTCTGAAACCTAGAAGATAACAATCTATGGATGAGAGCATAATAAAATTGAGAGTTACAAATACTATGCACAGCAAATGCCATAAAAACCTAAAAAAGGGGTTATGGGTAAAAGCTGACATCATTAGCTATGCGCATGAATTCCAAATTAATACTATAAAAGTCGGTAATACTTCTGAAAAAGTTTTATAGAGAGAGTTATCAAGGACATATATCGAAGTTTCATGAATGATAATTATCACATTTACTTTTAATAATTACTTCTCAAGCGTCGATTTGATGAACTTATTATTAAGAGATCGCATTAGCTTGCTGAAGAGTCAGGAAGGACGAAAAAATCTGCCTGTGCTTCACAAAAAGTGACAAAGGAATGAACTTCGGAGATAGTGAATACCGTACGTCAGGTAACGGTATTAAATGGTTGAAATGGACTGAAAAAACAGTGCAGTTTCGCGACATTCACAATCCATCTTTCTGGTAAGAGGTGAACAGCAGGCGAAAATGCGATTTATTGAGAACTATAGGTTGTCTGTAAATGGCCAAGCATTATAACAATCATGTGAGATGTGTTGAAAAGTCTGACATATTGAAGGCGTTTTATAAAATTTCCAGGAAAAGAAGATTGGGGCACCATTTATTGTGTCACTTAATCGATGTAACTGGTCAACCTTTTCAATTCTTTTAGATTGGGCAATCCCGAAAGCAATACGAAATTGAAAGAATTTCATTTGTCGGTTGCAGATCAATCTGTAGGACCAACTAGTCGAGTGAAGCACGGAAGAACACTCTCAATAGCATCTCATATTTCTACTACTGTCTAAGGACAGGAAAACGTGAAATACCTGATGGTACTAGGATGTCACAGCAGATACATCTACCTGATGTTCATGAAGGAGAGCTAAAACTGTGCACATTGTAACACTAAGAAAATCGGTCCTTATTGTACAATCTGCAATGTGGCGTGTATCAAAGCAGAGAGTAACTGCTTTGTCAAACAGCACCTTTAAAAATTATATTATTTCCATGAATGAGGCAATAAAAGCCGACTTTGTTATCAGCGACCCCGAATCCCCATGTACGGGAATTTCAACCAAAAATGTGAAGTTTATTGATTTTTCGGAGTTTCCAACCGCCATCTTGAATTTCGAAAATCTGAGGCTACCTTCGTAATAAGCGACTCCCGACGGATCTATCATAATTCTTGTTGTTGGTTTTCTAGACAAATGTACCCCTGAAACAGTTAGGCAGACGTACTTTCATTCAATTATTTGACACACCCTTTTGAATTAATAGCACAATACACTATTCTAAAAATATTCTGCTATACTTTTATTTTAGCTTATTTCTATAACGATATTGTGTAACTCGAGAAAGATCCAGATCTTATGTGGGGTTACGATTTGGATTTTGTTTTTGGAGTCGAGAACAATCATGAACAGTACTATCAAGTACATCCAGAGCTCATCGATCTATTTTACCTTTGTCCTTGTCATGTTGTCTTCCTTCCTAATAAAGCTTGGAGAAATTCATTGCTTTAATAATTCACCACTGCTCGTGAGTCTGGACATAACTTACTGGCGGAATTAAGTATCACCATGGATATTTAGCCAACTTCCAAAACGAATACTACAACTTCAAAGCGCTGCACATCGGGTCTCACACACCAAACGCCTACTAAGCACTACTGACACTGAACTCCTATCTTAAGGGGTGAGTACTTATATAAAAGTGGAAAGAAAATTGGGAATGCAAATGGAAGATGTATTCCAAATTGGATTAATTTAGATTTAGTGAATGATCATTCAACCGTTACGCCACGCTTGATGGAATAGACATTTTTAGGTTTAGAGCAAATATGTATTCACCTTTTAAAATAGTTCAGTATCAGTAAAGTTTTTACCGCGGTTCGCGCAGCGTGTGATGTTCATTATGTAGTGCTTTGAAGTTGTAAAGTGTTTATTTGGGCCGTTGGTCAGATATCGCTGGTGATTTTTAATTCCTCCAGTCTCCTCACTGAAGATGGCATCTTAGTTACCGATATGTGTATCTAGATGATTTCCGATTGATTTAAAGTTTCTTATGTTAGCCAGCAGACCTAACTGAAGAGAATCCGTTATTGGAGAGGACTTCATCATGACACAATAAACACACGAGGACGACATGTGAAGCAAGCAATTGGCTGCTAAATTGCATGTTATCTGATTGCTAACAACTAAGAAGTGAGAGAGTGTGTTCGATGTGAACTTACTTGATTGCAAATTCAGAGTTGGCCTGGAATTATTATTTTCTGTACGGAGTACTACAAATAAATATAAATCTGATGCACCATTACAGACTACGAAATTTGGTACCCCTTAATACTATAGTCTAACCATTTACCTGTGAGGGGCGAGAAATAAATAGAATAGTAGTTCTAAATTGCACTGTAAGCTGCTCACTTCCTTGTTTACTACACTGTATATGGTTCTTATCTAGACACAGACTAATACTACCTCCACTTTATCTTGTAGCATTTAATCCCCACAACTTACGAATAAATGCCTGGGCTGTCGATATTTAAAGAAGTCGTAGTTACATCAAAGCATCATGTGCAGCATAAGCATCCTCTATTGGATATATGCCGCCTATACGCCGATGTCACGCGACATCCTTTGAGGGTGTTAGCCACAAACCTGCCCAGCTGGCCAGATTTATTTTACATCTATTTCACGAAAAATATTAATCAACATATTATACTTTATCTAACGACTCGACTAATAATTAGATAATATCATTGCCATTTATTTGGAAACTTTTATCAAGTTAAATTACGTCTTCCTTATTTGTAATGTTGTATAAAATATTTTAGCATCTCCAATGTGCGATTTACATATGCATGAGACGTACACCTACTAACACGAAATATGAAACAAACTCCGACTTCTCTTTGTAACGATGGCGAGCAAGACTAAATTAACTTCAAGCAAGTGTAAGCTAGGTATTCTTGCGTCGCTTTGGGAGTTTTGGCCTACTTTAATACGACTATTATCCCCTGTGTGATTAAGAACAATAATTTTTTCAACTTTAATCCAAGAGATTTGTTGTAAACGACTAAAGTACAAACACCAATTGTCCATCATTGATTATAGGCGATATTCAGTCAGACATTTAAATTTTAGTTTGACCTATAAGTGAAAAGGACTGTCACTTCAAAAAGGAAAACCGACTTTGTAAAGTCTCCTACCTGAGAACTTTGTAGATGATGACATGTATGTAGGCATGAAACATGAAAATGAGTAAAATTCTGTTGTACTACCTTGTGATTTATGCAGCGGAGGGCATCATATTGCTCGGTAATATCTGCAACTTATTAAGGTTTTTCTTGCAATATTCTTCAACTACACTATACCTGGATGGGGATGATGTGATGTAGCACATTCATATATATGGTATTGGTTGTTTTTCTCGATGTTCATCCGTAGCAGACGCTTTAATTTTATCAATTTGTTGAATTCTAGGAGGTATGGTAGGGAGGTAATTCTATGGTAGTAGGATATGTTTTCCTAGTAATTGAACTCACTAACCATCATCTTCACACATTCTCTTTGTTGTTTCTGTTATTAAGTTCATGTATCGTGCTGGTAATCATGCTTTCCACCTTCACATTTGCACTTTGCACTGCAAAATTATTTTTTATAGCTCATCTTGTTTGATAGTAAGCCCAAGGTATCTCAGTATGCAACGCTTCATTGTCCTACTCAGGTTTGACTCTCCAGCATCCTCAAGGGAACTCGGGACCACATGTTAGACCCCCGCTTGCAACGTGTATAACATGGGCTTGCCATACACTTATTGGCCGAATTACTGTTAGTGTCGTTATTTCCGTTATTGATATAATTTTCATTGTAACACAATTGGTAAATTTTATTGCATCAGAACGCATGCTTGATTATCATCCAAAATTGTTGCTCGCGAAACAAGTAATCTACTTTCAAGTATATTATTCCAATCATTACCAATTACAATTACATATTGTAAATGAGTGTACTTGCTCCTGATTATTATTTCTTTTGTCTGCAATCATGTTTCGTTTTATCTTTGTTAGCTAATGTTCCTGCTTTGTTTCTGACCCCTTTCACTCTGTTTATAGATTCTGTCTGTTCGTCTCCAATTCTACTCAGAACCCCTGTGCACTCTTTTAGTAGCTCATACTTCTCAACAACTTCGATCCATTATTTTCTTCTTCATTGCTATTTAATATATGAAGCTAGAATATATTATTCTATACTATATTTTAAATTGAATCCAACAAATTCCTACCTGTATTGCTATTTTTGGTTATATCTCTTACTAGAAGCTTGCTCATAGCCGTCCTTCCTTTACTTTTACATTCCTAATAGAAGATAGTTCATAGTAAATACAATAGTGAGTTTTTCGTTTGCTCAGAACAGGTATTTCCAGCTCGAATTCTCATTACTTCTCCAGCTATCCTTCAAATACCATTTCATTTAGCTTCATTATGTTCGACCACTTGCACAATGAAGCAAGATAAGAGATAACTTCTAATTATCGTTAGCTAAACGATAGGTCAAATATTTAGTTTCAGTGCGTTCCTAGTTTCTAAGGTCTTTGCCCGAAACATCTTCACTAATTTATCATGAACTGAATTTAGAACCAACTGCCTATGTTCCCCCTAAATCGTTTGTTTGCCAAAGAAATCACGAGCATAGGTCTCTGACTTCTATTTTAACTTCAGCTGTCGGTTAAGATTCCACAGTTATCTTTAACGTTTGCTCGTTGCGACATTTTAGCCATTAATCTGTTTCTTCAACAAAACCGTTGGCATTGATTTTTGTTAAATGTAGACAAACTCTGTGTTCTTTGGAACTTTTGGAGATAATTTCTATTTTATACTAGTGGGGAAAAATGGAAGAAATTGATTTTGCTGTCCTTATGCTAAACTTGTTTTTGCGATAAATAGTACAGTATGCAAAAGTCGACGTTTGGCCCACAAGAGGCTTTAAAGCAGTGCATTTGATTGCAGTGACTTATTTTAAAATATTTTAGATAAAAAAAAAAAGCTATATCAGTTGAAAGTTTAAAATTAATTAAGGTGGTAGAAAATAACAGGGATCTAGATAGCTACGAAAGCATATACATTTATAAAAATAGAGAGAATTATGAATGCAGATGGAGGAACTATTCCAAATTCCAAATCGTACGAGCTATTGAATTAAATTTAATTTACACACACCGTATTGACACGCTCCATAGAGTATGAAATTTAGGCTAGAATTAGTTTAAATACACGCTCCCCTTAATGGTAGTTTAGTGTCAACAGTGTTTGGTGTGTTTCGCGCATTCAGTGTGTGATGTTCACTGTACAGTGCTTCACTGTTATACAGTGTTCGTCTTGAGCATGAGCCGGATTCGCTAGTAATACTGAATTCGCCAGTTTTACACTGAAGATGCTAACTTAGTTGCCGAAATACGTATCTAGATTTTTGCCGAAAGCTGTGGTAAGGGTAATTTTATTTATTCTATAAGTCATAATGTAGGCCTAGTTCCAGTATCTACTTTGATAATGACTAATTGTCAAAATCTCGGTTACCATCTGCGTTTTATAAAATACTTTATCGTTTTCGTCCCTTTCATTCCATGGTCATCTTTGAACTGACACTTAGTTTGTTGTTGGTGTATTTTATTCAGCAATGTATTATTGACCTACGTCAATTACATACGAGGAATCAAACCAGAATGACCGTTAGCGTCTTTCCTACTTTAACAAGAATCTACATTATCTCTTAACGTACATGCACTCGTATATTATTATTTCTGTTAGTGAAATCTGCAGTCGCAATTGAAGGAATTATCGAAATATTTTCGTATCGAATACCTGCAAGTAGCACAAACACCACGAAAGATGCTATTAAATTATGCTGATGTTATGTATCAATTAGCTTTTGCGGAAGATGGTGCTTAAAGGAAGACCTCGCCAATTTTCATTCGTAAGCAATTAAGCCATTCAAATAGTTGAAGCGGAATCTTTGGCGCCCTCTAATTAAACGTGATTTGTTGAATGGTAATTGAACACATTTAAATTTCAAATGTTAGGCCGATTAAATAAGGAAATGGCATCCTATTATTGGAAGATCGTTTCTCGGAAATTGCTACGGATTTTCCTTTTAATTTAGCGGTGGGATATCGAAAAAGATTAAACATAAACCGCAATTTAGAGCTGTGGGCAAATTTGCGCAGATATTGATTGTCGATAAATTCGACCAGTAATACGAAGCCATTTAACAAAGATTTACATATACCTAGTTACCTTAGCAAAATTTTAGACTTCGCGCAGATGAATTTAAATAAACCACAGTGCTACTTAGAATACCCGAAAATTAATCACTAACTTTCCAAGCATGAAAATTAATAAAGCAACCTTTAAGAGTTCTTCTTTGTTTAGTTACTTTAGTTACGAATAATATTCGTTAGTGTAGGTTCCAGTAGCCTGTGGTATCAGGTGGTTACGGCATTTACAAGTCAGACGTCGAATAGCCGCGTTTATTGTAAAGAGGACAATAATGTAATTGCACCACATCATCCCATATCATTCAAGAATTAATTGGTACGCAGCAATCCGGTATGAAAGTAAATATACGGGAGTCCAAACGCTCCGCTTTGCAAGCCATGCTCTCAACATTATTATAAGTTTCACTAATCGATACACCGCAGACACAAAAAGCGCAATTAAAGAATATTACTTCAGTTTGATAGAAATGGCTACCTATGTATATTCCTTCGGTTATTTATCCCAGAAACTATTTACCCCGAATTAATGAACCTATAGACTTTAATTAAGTTGGCCATTATAATTTGTTGTTTGAGTTATTCCAGTCGTACGATACACCCGACACTTTTAGGTGGTATGAATGGATAGGTTATGGAAATTGACTGCCGATTGAGGTCAAGCCCTTACAAACAAACTTTGCCGACAGCCTATTATCCAATATTCGATAATGATAAATGATCCTTTTAGCATTCATAATACACACTGCTATACACAAGCAAACAGTACTTATAACAAGAAGTTGTGTCCGCCTCATTAATCAAAATATCCAGGACAAACAAGTTCTCGAAAAAAGTAAGTAAAGGAAAGGACCTCGCTAGGAAATAAGCTTCGGATTCCTTTGAATAGGTCCGGAAATAGAATGAGCACTGGATACGACATTGTTTGCGTTTCCATTAGCTACACACCACCGCCGAACTTATCTATGTGCTCGTCTCTCTCACACTTATGGACATAAACTATATATGGGCATGTGTTATTAAGGTTCACGTTCCTTCGAGCTTCTTTACTTAGATTGGCCGGCGGCTATAACATGAAAGGATACCACTTTCAAACGTAGACTGCTGCCCTCTGCACACTCTTTCTAGGATCGCTTCGCACTGTAAAGTTCTTTCCGTTGGAAGGCGAAGCGGATTCAGGAAAATAAAGAGTCCGGAAAAAGTTTTTAAATGTGAGATACATGTTCTCGGAAGTGCAAAGTTTCATGTAGGTTTTCGATTGATGTCGATGCCCGCCTTTATCGAATTTTTACTTACTTCGTTAAAAAGGCTCATTTAAATGCGCTCCGGTACCTAACGGCAAGCTAATAATAAGCAAACTGATATAGTTATGACGAATTTATACTATATTATATTTACATAAACATTGCGCACTAATGTATTGCCCCTTACAGGACTTTTAACTCTACAGATTATCGATTGAAGTGAATTTGAGTTAAAGACGAAGTAAACTGTTTAAGTACACATGGTAACTTAGTAAGACCTGTATTGAGTAATGTACACTATCCTGCTATTATCCAATTCAATTTCAGGACACATTATCGGCCGCCTTTCAAATAGGCTCCATTTGATTCGTTCAACAAAAAATTGTTGCTGAAGTACTACTTATAAGTAACGTTCGACAAACGCGCGTTATGTTCGCCGAAAGAATAGTCTATAAACGGACGTGATAAACCTATACGACTTTGATGTATGTCTGCCCTGTCACATGTATCAAACTCGTATAAGTGTATTGACTTTTTAAACAAACGCGTGTCTTGTTCGCTGTATATAGACTGTTCTTTCATCGACCAAGACGCGCGTTTGTCGAACCTGAACCATCACTGTAAGTTGGAACTCGTTAAAGCACCTTGCTTGCCCGTAGCAACTGTTTGATTGAAGCACGTTTTGCTTGTGCGTTCTGACAATGATTGACGCAAATGTTGAACAACAGTGTACGATCGGGTTTTGCTTCAGACTTGGATGCAGTACAACGTAAACCCTTGCACGGAAGGGTCACTCCAAGGCCAAAAGGCAAGTCAAAGATCAAAAGCATGCAGATTTGTTTTTTGATGGTCAGGGATTCGTTCACAGAGAGTTTGTGTTTCTAGCTCAGAGGGTTAATCCTCACCTTTACCGACCTTTTAAGACACCTGAAGAAAAATAAGGTGTGTGAGGGCAAACTGGGTGTTGCACCACGATAATGCATCTTGTTACACAGCACTTTTAGTAAATCGTCTTTTGGCCAGTAAAAAATTCCTCCTCAGTATCCTTACTCGCCCAACTTGAGTCCTTGTGACTTTATACTCTTCAAACGGCTTTAACTGGCCAGCTGAAGGCTATTCCGGTATCCGAGTTCCAGCGCTGCTACGAAGAGTGGAAGAACCATCTCCAGTGCCGTGTAGCTTCTCAAGGCAGTTACCTTAAAGGACCAATGTTGAATTGGAATGTTATTGGAATAAAACAACTATAAATAAATCAATTTCACTACTTTATTTAGATACATCGTATGAGAATTAATCTTTCAATCGGCCCGCTCCTTTCCTGGCTATATTAGTTTTTTAAGAGTTGTCACCATGACGAAGCTACCAAATAGGTGTAGTGCTTCGGCAACTGAACTTATAACCACCTTTTGCTACGACTTTCATTTCCTGCGGAATCGATTGTATAACTTTAGTACTAGTACATAGTATTTGATCAACTTTATTGGATTTTAAGTGAAGAACTCCCGTACAGGTGGCGATGTGTGGGGAACAACACAATAGTGGTGTGACTCGCGAGATTACGTGTATGTACTAAGCCGTCTCTCTTCAGCTTGACAGCTCTTTCATCATCTCCTCCATTTCTGTTGACTTTTTACGAGTATAAGGTATAGAGTGTGGACCGAAAAAAGACAAGCTTTGAACTATTTTTCAGCCTTCCTTGAATGTTTTGTACCATTCTCGTGCTTTTAATATAACTGGCACAACATGAGTCTTCCTAAACATCTATTACAACTCAGCGTAGGAAAAATTGAGGCAAATCATTTGTTCAATATTTTTATTGTTACTAAAAATCCCAGATCATATTTGAAGTCGAGTAATATACCCAACAACTGTAAACATGCTGGTGGCAAAATTCCAAGTGATAATAATTCATACTAATTTATCTCCACAAACTTTGTTTCACAATGCCCCCAATTTATTGGACAAACACAGATTGTAGTGGAACCCTCTGTATTTTTGTAACATATTTAGTAATTGAAAAGGTGAAGCAGCTTATGATCATTTGTTTGTCATAATCATTGATATCCCAATTATGGCCCATAGTTTCAGCGTACAGCAACATCGATACAAACTTCTGAAAGACAATGTTAATGACTACTCACTTAAGATTAATGTCCTAATACAACATGAGATGGTCCAAGTAATAGGTTCTTTTCGTTACCTTGATGACAACCCAGTCAATCCAAGAAATTAAAGATAAAATAACACTCATGTTCGTTAAAAACATGAAGAAATTCAAAAGAAGAATAGACTTAGTAATAGTCTTTCAATGGAAGGAAGTGCGTTAAACCATTTCTTAAGTCTAAATCTTTCGGCAAAGCTACTAAAAACTACGTTGCGAGAATAATTTTAAAATGAAGAAGATGATACTTTCACTGCTAAATACGCTCAAATGGAAGGTGATCTATTTCCGTCAAAAATCTGAAAATGTTGGAAAGCAATAAACAATTGCTTCGTTTGGAGAACAGCATCGATGCCAATTTCAGTAATCCATCTAAAAGATTGACATCGATATCAAAGTCTCCCATTGCTACAGTATGTATAATACGATATTTATTTATAAGCTAATGGTTAGCTAATACACTCTACTTGATGCTTCAATTATCACTTCTTCGTTATCTCTTCACTGCCCGCTGTGTGGCGCCACGGCTGTCGTTTAATTCGAAAATGGACGTAACATTAAAATATAACCATATTGAGTACCTAGTGCGAGCCGCTTTAATAACAAGTGGCGAAAAAGTGATGATCTCATTGATATCATCCGCAAGGTGCATATAGGGGCAATGATACTAATGCTGTACATACTACTCGCCTGAACCAGTGCAATGATAAAACAGTTACATAGCATACACAGAAGATATGATTTATTACGTAAGAAACATTGTAACAGATAAGTATTCAGAGATTAAGACAAATCATAGATTAGTAACAGCGGAAATTACTATACCTATGATACAATTAGAACAGACTAAACATTACCGTAGAATGAGGATTGCTAAACTGGAATACTAGTACTATTTTAAAACGGAAAATGAACTTAGAAAATTGAATGAAGAAGACAGAGCGTGGACTGTGGAACACAGATGGTAAGTATTCAAGAGCATTAATAGGTATAGTAACAGAAATATGCAGAGAAGTGAAAATTTCAACAAAAAGGAAAACAAAGTGGTGGAATAAAGGGAAGTAAGAGATAAGAAAGAGGCATGGAGAAATATATAGGCACTAAGAATGTAAATGACAGCATACTATACCAAGAGAAAAGGAATAATGTAAAGAAAATGATGTAATGTAATGTAATGTAATGGAGTGGAGTCTGGCCCAAAGTGGCCCTTTGCAAGAAAAATGATAAGAAAAGTAAAAAGGAAGGAATGGGGAGACTTGGGAGAGGAATTAAATTACAGTTAGCCGAAATTCTTGATTCCGATTACTGTGGGTAAAATATGTAATTATATATAAAAAGTTGATTCGTAGAGGATCATAGCGTAACTTAAGTTTAATAGGAGCAATATTTTAAGCATTATTCCTTACATCTGATTTTCTAAAACAGAATTTTAACCAGAAAACCTAGAAGTATCAAGGGAATGCACGAACAAATGAAAAAGACAAAAGTATTTCACACATTTATTAAAAACATTTGGGAGTACAAATGTTGAAAATAGCGATGAGAATGGCGTGAAGAACTAAACAATAGAAATTATATACATACATATATTAAAAGATAGTAAATTATAACCTAGTAAATTAATGAATGAGCAAATAGTAAACATAATACATTCAAAGCTCAATCGAATTACAAAGAGAAATGGATGAATTTTGGTAATTCATTTGGTACTAAGCAACAAGAGTGTTTCACTGTAGAGCTTTTAGTTGGTAGAACGGGCAGAGGACAACTAAAAAGTGTTACATTACAACGCTAAATGTGACTGCATTTCCTCCACGGAAAGACATCTGCTCATACTATATTAGATAAACTAAGAAGCAAAAATGACTGAAACAAATACAGTTCTATAACATTAATACAGTTATCACCAACTCCATATAACATTCCAGAATTTGGACTTCTCGAGAACGTGAATTCGACTTAAATTGGTTCAAATTTTAATAGTTCTCACCATAAAAAGTATCATCGTAAATGGAGAGATTTGGGGAGCTTATGGCCTTAAACCGAATCAATCGCACGATACTATAGGTTACAGTAAGCATTAAATTCGTTTCCAACTTGAAATGGTAAGCACAAATTCGAAACTTAATAGTTCAAAAATTATTATCAAAGAAAAGAAATCATGAACTAAACGCAGTTTGAAATCCAAAAATGATATAATATAGACATTACCAATATTTCTCACACATACTTCGTAATATACGATATATATAATACATATTATTCGATTCAAACATTTGCCACAATTCACATTTCACAGCATACGTTCCTTTAATAACTCTGTGCGGCATAGACGGTTCCCGCCATAAACTTATGTTACAGTGCAAGATTGCCTACTTCCTTCAAAGTTATGAGCTGGGTGAAATGGTTCAATTCTGCGCTAATTGTATTTTGTTAATGAAATTGGAATGTTAAGATAAAAACATTTTAATACATGAAAGGTTTCGACAATATTAAGGAATTTATTTATGCGCCATACCCTTAGAGGGATTTATTCACAAACTTAATGCAAGACAGAAATAAGCAAACATCCTTTACTGAATTATGCTAACCTTGTATCCATGGAAATTAGACATGCATGCATTTTAAATGAATCAATTCCAGCGCTACGGTGGAACAGGCAAAGCGCGTTTCCTCCTTAATTTATTAAATCTCTGTGCGGAAAATTGGGTTCCGGAAAAGCACGTCAAAGCAATAGATAAGTATGTTTTTATATCTGCGGTTTATGACCCACTTTTAACTTTTCCACTCCTAAATCCGATAGCGACGTAAATGTAGTTAGACCAATCGCTTTTAGATGTATCCATCCGTGTCGGTAATCCAATTCACCTCGATGGAGGGCAGACAGATTGTAAGAAAACTGAAATGCGATGTTAACTCCTAGCTAAATTGAATTTGTTTTGTTTTCGTCGGTTTCAGTAATTTATTAAAAGGACTTAGATGCACCGGTGCTCTTTCGTATTTAAGGTTGTCTGTTCTATAGATTGTTGGCTTTAGATCAATGCTAATATGTTTCAGTTCAACATCATCTGGATTTCTGTAGTTTGAAATTTTGATGGCACGGGATGGACCAGTTGCCACTATTTTCTAAAAAAGTCCCTTTGCCGGGTGTCTTTATTTTACGAAAAGAACCTTTAATATCAGAACGGTAATAGTACAGTTACGAATGCGATTAATAGAGGATATTTAAAAACACGCCGAAGAAAACGTTTAATTATTAAAAATATCTTCGATAACAAACTTCTGTGTATACCACATTGGATTCGAAGAATTAATGAACACTGCAGTTTTCCTAATGAATCGAGCTACTATGTGGTACATGATTTGTTTGTGGTCCCCATGAAGTAAACTAGCTTTTGAAATACATATTTCGCCGTGGTGAAGGGTAACAACCCTCACCGCAATGAATTTGAACAAACCCCTTAGAAAATTAGGAATAAGGGGATGCAAAATAGAAGTACAAAGTTCTGAATCAAATGAATTTGCCACTAATAAGCAAATTCTTCTGCTGAATTGCATTGTTAGCTCACACCATACCATTTCAGTTTTCTGCGACATCAGCATTATCAGTTGCAGTTAATTTATAAGATGTTACAAAATGTACATCTCGAATTACTGACATTACATCTTATCGAAAATCCTTACCATACTAACTCTTTAATTAAGTCGGGTGACACGTGTTTTGCTAGTTACAAGGCTTGGCATCTTTAAACCATACCTTAGGAAATAAACCGCGATTTCTTAAATACCATTCATGCTAACTAAACTTACTCTACAACTAAAGGTTTTGTATTCTTACGTAGTATATGTCTCGAGATGAATATGCACATCTTATCAATCATATAAAGGAAAATTACCCTTACCACACCTTTCTGAACAAAAGTGTTTCGGTGTGTTTCGCGCGTTCATTATGCAGTGTTTTGGGATTGTACAGTGTTCGTTGTGTGGTGTGCGTCTTGGGCATTAGCCAGATGCGCTAGTGATACTGAATTCCACAGTTTTCCACTGAGAATGGCAACTTAGTTGCCGAAATACGTATCTGGATTTTTCAGAAAAGTGTTGTAAGTGTGATTTTATTTTATATATTATTTTAGCCATAGTTTCCTTATCTTTTCTTGTGTTCTTGTCAATTGTAAATTCTTGATTGTGTTTTGTATGATTCATGCAACACTTGATGCATCTATTCTGCCGTAGCATCTCGGAATACTGTTTCATTCAAGTAGGTATGCACGTGATCTGTAGAGAATTTAGTATGTATGAATTAAGCTTGAGCTATCGCGGTTCTTTTGGTAAGATATAGTTCAAGGATGCTAGCTTTGTAACTAGCAAAACGCGTGTCATCCGATTTAATTCAATGGTCTGTATGGTGAGAGAAGTAGACCAACACTAAAGGAAACCTGTCCAGCAAACCTGGTGTAAAGTTATTAAAAACTTTTCATACGAGGACATAAAAAGCCCACGCTATTTTAGAATCAACACATTAAATATATCCTATTATTTTCGATTATCAATTACGAAGATATTTCGCCAAGAACCAACGGCTACATCAATGGATATTATCTGATATGTGAAAGTAAATTGTATCCGCCTCCTTAGTTGTGACATTGAAAGGAGAGCACACAGTTGCCTTATCCCAATTTTTTAGGGATACTCTCATGTACTAAAAGTCTACTGCCGGCTAATATTTACTGGCGTTTTTCTCCTTAGAATTTGAATAACGATTAATGTCCAAATTGGTTATGCTTTGACTCAAATATTCCACTTCTTTGTCTCAGTAGAATAAAGTACGTGACGGTACTATGAATTATTTAGAAAATGCATTTATTACAAGCGATAATATATTTAAACGGATGTTAAACAAATCAACAAACAAGAAATATAGTCGGTTTGATAAGGAAGGGCACATTAACGCAATATATTACATACATCGCACTTTAGTATATTGAGCAACCATTCGTAGCGCAACAAGGTGGATGCATTTAGTTTCTGGAAATGAATATTCATGTTGGTTCCGTATCTACATACATGTATATGTAGAGTTACACTCCAAAAATGGGAAATGCAGCACAATACTCTGTTGTTATACGATCCTATCCGCCCTGGAATTTATAATCCCTGAAATGTTAACAAAGTTAAACAATATGTATGTATAATATATGTAACTTTATGACCTTAGTTGTTTAGCACAGAACAAAATACAATATACGCGTGTGACGTGATTTAATTATTGTGTTATAGATTATCACCTCTGTGGTTCATGCAGTGCCCATTCCTTCTTTCGCTAATTCAACATTTGTGGCACCATATTATGTAGGGAACATCAAGGGAACCAATTGAGTAATTTTGGAACATATTTCTGTTTGGCTTTAACGTTGTAGTTACTTTACTATTGCCTTTCTAATTAATTTATGGAGAAAAGGTTAACAATAAACAGGAAGAACAAGAAGAAAGATCAGAATATTCTACTTCTCTCTATCTTATGTGAAGTTTCTTTAAACTCCGTATGCTGTTGGTCAAGATATCTGTTTAATTCAAATTCAAAAGAATATTTCTGACCTGGTCACAGTGTGCATAAGTAACAAACAATCAAAGAAAGGAAAACTTGTATCCTATGTAATATGAAACACAAATGCAACCTATTGCCATTAAAATTTGAGGAAATTAATTGGTTTGTTCACACCCAAGATAAAATGAATATAAAGTAGCAATCTATGTTTTAGCAGCCAATTTGTACAAAATGATGAAGAAATATGGCCTTGAACAATAGATGTGTTAAGTGTTGACAGGTTGAAACACTAAATACCAGCATCACAAAGTGCATCATAAAACGTCATAGTTACTCTAACATGTTCTCTGCAAATGCCAAACTGTACAAACTGTATAAGGTAACAAAACACAACAGATCTATACACTTTAACGCAGTCGGGATAGAACAACACTTAAAAAAAATGTAATTAAACAAAATTGTTAGTGCCAAAACTATAAGAGTGCAGTGATCAAAGGGGAAATGCCGTCGGCATTTGTTAGATAACTGAAATAATCCTCGCAAAAGAAGGCGAGACCTTTAGGAAAGGCGTAAATCAAAAGAAATAAGGAACTGAAATAAGCGCAAGTACCTTCAAGACGGCTGCAAATTGTCAGGTATTTGACATCTCAGAGACCACAGAAACAGGTCCAAAAGTTTAATCGTCAATAAAATTTAACACAATTTAGAAAAAAGCAGAGTACAAAGAGATAAAAAGTGGGCATAAGTTTAGAGACACACCTTTGCCGGAACTACCTTGAAGGCGATTGCAAATCCGCTCTTAAAACATTAAGTGTTTCACAGGATTACCAATAAAATTTTAATAAACTTCCTAGAGAATAATATACATATAGACGAAAGTCATACTATAATATTCTATAAATCCTATAGTCGAAAGCAAGAATCAAACGAATTACGTCAACCTAAAAGTGCATTATGCCTAACTGAATGAGATTATTCGTTTGATTCTTGCTTTCTGCTATAAAAGTGTTGCAGTGAAGTTGTCATGGTGTTTCCAATAGCAATCCCAAAATATCCTAGAAAATGTGGTACTGTTAAGCAACGCAACCATTATATAAATATACGTTAGAAGAAAATCGATCTTTGTAAAAATTTGAGAACAGAAATAGCAAAGAAGAGGATTATCGGAACAGCATGTAGGGAAAAATAAGGTATCCACATACTTTCGGGTTTGACATTTTACGGAGACTGTCCTTCACACAGCTGCAGACTAACTACTGGAACGCTGTATATTTATTATCCAGAGGGCAGTAACACTATTATATGGATGTGAATCTTGGGTGAATACGCAAAAACACGAGAGTGCGGTGACGAGTGCAGAAATGAAACAATTACGAAAAATAGGAGGAAGGACACGATTGGGTAGGACCAGCAATGAATACATTAGACTGCAATTGAACTAGGAACTAGGAATCTTAGGAGATGGAAACGGAGACCAGCGACAGAAAGAAGTGGAGCGAATGGGTGGAAGAATAAAACACGAAACTCCGACGCCTTGACAGGGCAATAGGGAAACTGAAGGAAAGGAAGAAGGGGGCAGCAAAAATAGATAACAGGTAGCACAATTACGTATTAAGTTTAAAATAATTTTGCAGAAAACATGGCTACGGTAGTATCTAGAATCTCATGGCATCAGATTTCTCACATAGTTGCCACAGTATTTACACCAACATCAAAAAATAGAAAATCTCTGAAGTGGTGTAGTAGTTAAACAAGTGGACCATTCTGAATCTGCAGTAGAGAATTAAGGTTTGTTTTAGCAACACATGAATATAAGGAAGTAAAAACTCCGTATAGGAACAAACACCTTGCCGGGACTACCTCAAACACATTTATAGACTGACCGCCAAAACATCAGATATTTGACATGCAAAAAACAGAAGCAAGCCAAACCGTAAAAATTAACACAATATTGTAGTGGTGGTTATACCAAAAATTAATTTAAATTAGTAATGCAAACTACATGCATACTTTTTCTTTTGGTTTGAGTAATTAAATGTCTATCCAAGTAAAACTTAGAAAGCTGTTGTACTTCTTAGATTTGTTCATTTGTTTCGACTTACCATCTAGTTGTCTTGGGGATCAATCGTATCCTAAGATATTGCCATTATGTGCTTGATTACCACTATTCCGAATTCAACACAGAAGTACGAACCAATTGTGATAATTTCAGAAACGAATACACATACAAAGATATGTCAGAAAATCGATTCGTTCATTATGCTGATTTGGAAATTATGCAGGACGTAATAGTAAAGATTTATATGTAGAGAACGGTAGAAGCTTTTCACAAATATAATGTAAAACTTCATCCGGTTCTTACCTTACATTAGCTGTAAAAACTTGCCATGAATCTGTCATCATGGATCAATGTTTCATAAAACGAACTTAAGTATACCACGATACTATTGCCTTTTTGGCGCGCGAATCCATTTCCTTCCTCATTCACGGTAGTATAATTGAAAACGCCCTGTGCGTACTGGTCAATAAAATTTATTGCGAGAATTAAATTTAAGTGCTTGATTCATTTTGCGCTTTTATGACCGACCCGTCTGGATCGCGCTCCACGGTTCTTTTATGCCGTCTTCGCAGCCAGCAATAAATCGGGAGTCTTAAGCATGTAGAACGGTAACCCAGTGAAGAGCGGCCTCCAAGGAAACGAATTGCTGATAAATTTTCACATTCACATTGTCCGCTATTTACGACGCATTTGAATTGGTCTCTTTTCCACCTTTTCCCTATGATTTACTTTGTAGATTATGCCACATTCTTTGGTCGATGATAACTTACAGCACATTCTGCAGCTACTCAAAACGAAATTTAAAGCATAATTGTAGAGAATTCCTTAGAAACTTCTCGACAATGTTGTAAGATTATATTACTTCCACCTGTTATACATATTGCGGTTTACACAAAAAGCGACTTTCCAGGAATTTACACAAAACAATGGAGGTGATGGATGTTCGAAACTCAATTTAAAACTTTTCAATTTGTTTATTATTTATAAAAAAAAAAACAAATGAAATATCTCTCAAACGAACCAGATATAAAAATATTAAAATCTTTTGCTTCTTAGAATAAAAGAGGCTACATAAGTTTATGAAAAATTAATAGGAAAGACTTATTCCACAGAAATCCTCAGAGAAAAGTAAAAACCGTTATTGTTATGCTACTTTTAATTTGGTTTGTCTCAGTTGTTTCAGTATAGTTGTTGCTCCTGGAAGCTCTGAAATATAATATATTCCTGCTTCTTGAAATTTTAATCCGTACTGCCAACTACATAGCGTTCTCAACTCCTTCCAACTCTATTACCTGATGGCTCCTTTTTCCCAATTTCCACCAATATAGTTTTGTGTTTATTCTCCAATCCTTTTTGAACTGCTGTTTCTATTAATTGTGCTATTTGTTCTTCCCATTCTTTCCTATTTCTTGCTACCGGTGAATAATAGATTACTTCTGCATTTTTGCATATTCCTATGTATTCTAATGCCAAGTTGAATAAGATTGCTGTCAGGGTACCACCTTACCTTAATCCTACGTGAACTTTCAAACAATCACTAAGTTTATCTTTACATTTCCTCATGCTTGTTGCTTCCTGTGATATCACTTTTGATTGTATTACCAGTTAATCGAACGTTCGTAGCTCATTTAGTATGCTTAATAGCTTTGTTCCCTTTATATTACTATATACATTATATTGAAAACTACAAAAGGTATTTGTACTAGTATTTTGTATTCACATTCTTAAAATCTCATTGGTATCTTCTACGTATATATTTCTATTGCTTCTGATGCTGATGCCAATACTTTACATCTAATAAAGAACAAAGCTCCCTCAGTGGTCTATAGTTTCCCAGCACCTCCTGTCTAATTGTTGTATTTATGTGGAACTTTCCAGTTATTCAGCATTTCTCCGCTTCCAAAATTTGTCGCGTTCTCTTATAAATTTCTTCTTTCAATTTTTTTATACATAAAATTCTATAATAAGTGAATTTTCCCCTGAAAATTTATGATTCATCAAGTTCTTTTATTCCTTTAATATTTCCTCAAAATATTACTTCCATTTCTTGCACCATATCCTATAACATTGTCTTTTTCTTTTTATAGTGTCTTTTAAATCTTTATAAAAATGGTTCTTCTATCGTTTATTTGTTTATCCAGAACTCCTCATCTTTCTGTATGCCAAACTTTCCAATTTTGCTGTTTTGACAACACCACGTGGTTTTCATAGATTCAATGTTACCCTAGCAGGTGAAATGCGTATTTGAAATTGTTCAAATTGAATGCGGTAATCATTAATTTATTTATCTTATTAATACATCTGTACTTCTCCATTCCTCTATACACAAAGAATTTCCAGCTATGGATTTAATGAATGGTGTTGAAGATATGACTCCATATTAGGCGAGACAGTTTTTTGTGATTTGTGTATTTCAATCGAATTTACGATATTCTTACTTAACTCGGCCACATAACTTTTTCATTCAGCTACAGTATAGATAGACCTTACTGTAATAAGAATGTGTTTGGAGTTAAAAGTTCATGCACCTAATGGTAAGATTATGCTGTATATTTTGCCATCATATTTATCACTGGCAAGTATATAGAACATTATGAGTCTATTTCTAAATTTTGGAAGTAAGACGTCTCTTCGAAGAGTTTAGTAAGCTACGTATAATAAAAATCACAAGAAACATTTAATACAAAAACATATTAGAAACTACGACTTGCAATAGGCAAGATTCATGTTATATACGAGCACGATAGTCATTAATTGCATTAAGCAAACCCCTCTTCTACTGTCAACAACCACAATCGGAAGGTATTGTACCATGTATCAAAGTAGATATCCAAGACACAGTTCATATACAACGCTAATATATTAATGCTTGAAAATTGTCACAGTAAATAGTGCATTTTACATTTTTACCAACTACATCTTCTACCGCGAAGAAATCATATTTCTTTCCCTAAAACGTACTTGCTCGTATATGTTGCTGCTGTACAGCACTACATTCTCAGCACGTGCAAAATATGTACATTTAAGTGTGCATAATGCATTCCTAGTATCAACCTAAGAAATTTAATTCTAAAAGTACATATCTCTTCCAGTATATGGGATCATTCGCAGTCGTGAGTTCTGACCAAGTTTCCAGAGCAGACTTCGTACGAGCTCAGCTTCAACAGATGAGGGTAAGTGAAATGAATAAGTAGCGCTGTGCAAAATGCGACTCTTTTCTCGTGTAAAACATAACGTGAAACGCCAAAACTTTCTGAGCTGTCGGCGGTTTTCAGATATGCAAAATGTAAATTTTCTGTTCTTAACTATCAACGAAATTAATTAAAACTTCCCTAGGCGTACAGTGATTTACACCAATTAATTAGCACTAAATTATTATTCTTATGCTTATTTGTTGATTTCGAACATGTTGAAGTCAATTAAAAGTTTTGCTGTAGTTGGCGCTGCGAAGTTGGAGAAATAAAAATGTTGCCGTGCATATTATGATTTGGGTTTTGTAAATAATTCCGCTTCAAATGATGATGAATTGAAGATGTTCATAGATACCAGCAGTTTTAAAAATATAAGCGCTGAACGTGGTAATTGTATAATCTAGTGTTAGATTAATATTATATAATCTTGTTGGAAGCTTTCCTTATCGACAAATAAAAGAAGTAAACGGTATTCTATTCAAAATCCATTTTAGGGATTCAGAAATGTAACTATTACAGATAGGGGTTTCTTCCTCTCGTATAATTTTTGTGACGTAGCTATGAAGAAGCTCAAATAATTTAATTAATCATTACGAGTGTAATTACAGATTCTCGCGTCCATAGAAAGCTTTTAGTTCCTAATAATCAAAATTTAGGAGGCACGCACATAAGGTAATAAAGAACAATATTTAATTGACGCAGATGGGCTGCGAATATTACAATGCACAACCTTACATAAATGGGCTGATTATATTTTATATGGATGTCATAAAAGTTTTATCCTTGCAAATCAATATTAGGTTTCCATTAAACCCAGGCAAACATTTAATTTAAAAACTTTAAATTGCCAAACTGGCGGACGGAACACGAGAATATAACGAGCCAATTTGCGCTCATTATGCATACTGCGCTCCAGCAGACTGCCACTACCACCCGCCATAAGTGCTCCCGCAAATATCGAAAATGACGAGTTTTGCCTTGTATATTTACACTAACTTTTTCCTTTCTCTCTCAACTCACGGACCATGATTAAAACTTGAAAAGTGCATCGGGAGACTTGATGTTTGATATTGAAACAGCGTATTGAGAGACAGTGTCTGTAAATTTTATAAAGTTTTTTCATATTCGTACAGAACGTTAAAGATATCGTAAAGCATAAAATTCATAACGATTATAAAGTTTTTAGCGATTTCACATGAGTGATAGATGACATTAATCAATATATGTAAGTTAATGAACACGAAATTTTGTCAAAGCCTATCTACTACTATGGTAGAATTACTATGGCGGGAGCCAGAGGGATAAATTCGAAGTTTCGACATCAATTCTATCTTCTCTTCTATCACTTCTATTCTTGGAATGTGGTTGTATTATAGGAAAATCATTAAAACATTTACTAATTTATATCAAATTTGTATTAAATTATACAAAGACGTACTTCTATTTATTCGTTTTTCACTTAATTTGCTGCATTTTTTTCAATATTCTATTAGTTTTCTCATCGTATTGTCTTTTTCAAGACAGAAAAGCCAGCACTTACATACTTGTAAGTAAGTAATATACGCATGAATTGAAAGACTGGATATAAAATAATTGATTGCATTTCAAGTTACGAACGTGATTCCAAAATACCCTATTCTCTGTGAGCAAAAGAAATTTATTATGGAATCTTTACTTCCGAAGTGGTGAACGTACCCCAGATGGCGAATAGAAATATTCTGTCAATCATTGTATCGAAGAATTCATCATGATTGTTTGGTTGGTTACATATTCCCGAATTGTGAACCGCTTTAGAGAATATGGTAGTACAGGAATGTCACCAGGTCAAACACATAACTCAAGACACCCTTGATGATATACATATACATCAACAAAGTCCTACAAACCCTGCTCGACAATTGGCTAGAAATTATTATATTATTTAATATATGCATGTTATAGGTGTGCTTATGGTTCAACTCGTCGAACTATAAAGCGAAAATTATATTTTCATCCAATATTGTACCTGTTCATTTTCACAATTTTCACTGACGAGACGTACTTCTACTTTTAAGGCCTTGCAAATTCCCAGTATTACAGGATTTGGTCTACAAGAAACCCTCATCTGTAATATGAGACATAGCTACATTCAATAAAAATTAGAGTCTGGATTGCAGTGCCGAAACAAGGAACGACTGGGCCAATTTCCTTTGAAGAGACTGTTACAGCCGAGCGATGTACACAAATGTTAAGATTACAATTACAAGAAGGACATTACCAACATGACAATGCTGGTATACACATGGGTATACAGACACGTCAATATTTGACATTTATGGGAGTCAAGGTGAATAGAGTCATTGGTTTCCAACGCTGGCCCCCACGATCATGTGATGTTACACCTGTAGACCAACGTTTATGTGGTCATTTGAAAAGTGAAATTTATCGAAACCGACTGCACACACTGGAGGAGTTGCAAAATGTAATTTTGTTAGCAATACAAGCGATTACACCCGAACAGTTAATCCATATGTTAGAAAGTACGAAAGACTATGAAGACTAGTAGATACGGATTTAAAAACAGTACCTCTCACTTCAAGCATCTTTTATAAACTTAGGGAACATCTTCAACTAAAGTGTCACAAGTTAATTCTTGCAAATATTTTGTTTACCATTTTATTTGGTTTTATTTGTTTTGAGAAGCTGAAATTGTGTTTTGATTATATGTGTTAACTGTTTGCTTTAATGAAGACGACGAAAGGTTGAGTGTATAGGGGAGAATTTACAATTTAATCAGTAAACTACTTAACGTTAGTCACGAATCTACCACCAAATCCCAAGAATAATGAAATTAATCAAATATTTAAATATATTAATTAAATTTTCCTGGTGTTTTGGTTATTCTATCATTTGATATATTCGTTCATAACCCAAAATGTACTATATATTATTCTACACCCGTATTGTGTTAAACTAATACGCCAATGCCGTAGTCCGGCTGTTTATATCAAATATACGGCAAAACCTCAAAATGATACTTTGTACTAGAAAGCGGCAATGTCAATCCTTCTGGCTTTCACTGTGCTAATACTGTTGCACAACTGTTTCTTGCAATTACTACTATTACTCATAACTGGGTTCATAAGTAGGTACACAATTTTAGGGTGAAAATTATCATAAACATAAATGTTTCTTCTTCAGATGCTGACTTAAAGCATTGAACTGATTGATCAATAACTTTCAATTTTTCTCACTTACGATAATTCTCGCATAGCGAAATTTTATGTCCTTACCGATTTGAATGGTTAATGTAATAGTTTTAGAGGTAGTCAAAGATGCCGATATCTTGGCTACAATAAAGTTTTAAGAATTGCCTAAAACTTAACATGTATGTATATCAACAAATCCTACTTCCGTTTCCAGAGTGACGAGTCAAGCATAGAGAGAGAGAGGGAGAGCAATGCTTGCATCGTAATAAGTGTTCGTAATATCAATAATGGAAGAGGGTGAAGGCGAGTTTCTAGCGCCTAAAACTTAGAAAGATCGTGAAGGGGAAGCAAATCTGGCAGAAAAGTCCAGTCATGAAAAATCTCATCGAAAAGCTTTTGAATTTAAGTGGATATATACGGACACGATTATTGAAACATGGTATATTTAAGAACTAGGTAGAAAATTCAAGGATCAAAGGACTAGAACACATAAATATTCCATATAGCACGACCCACAGAAATCAAGAGAAAGGGAAAGGGAAATATAACATCTATCGAAACACTCTCACATTAACGCGGGACAACCAAAAGTAAAAATGCAGTGATAAGATACATAATCGGCAGGCAATAAACGAACAAATAGGATATAGAGTATCGGTTGTTGGAATTCACGGTTCCAATGAAGTAGAAGCTCAAGTAAAAACCGATGGATTCTACGAAAACCTAGACCAAATTTTATTACAACTTCAAAACCAAATGGAAACCTTATTGCTGGGATGCTCCAGATATGAACCGAATATTACTAACTACTACGTTTGTACGTCTAGAACGCAAACTTCGTACTTGCCCTGAGGAATTCTGAACAGCTTTCATATAAAACATTAACATTAAAAATTAGTTACGATTTTTCCTTGATCGCAGAAAAATATCTTCTGTGTGTCTTCTGTGATGTATAAGTTGTGAAAAGATCAATGTTGGCGGGGGCCATACATTTTCAAACAAGAAAAATTAATAAGTCCTGGACCAACTAGAAACATGGTATGAGATCTGGAGAAATACTATCCAACGAGAAGAAAATACAGAAAAGCAGAAAGAAAATTATAATGAATCAGATGAATGACTCATTCCTGAAAGAATTGTCCCCGATGCTTTGAAGTCAAATATCTTGTGGTAATAATGAATATGTCATGTGAACGGAATCGACTGCGCATAATAGATGTCCTCGGTAGTATACGAAATGATGAATCAGTAAGTGATAACGTTCGATAAAAGAGTGGATGATGTGTTATCATCAGAGACCGGATTATGTTTTATGCATATCGATAACTATCAGGGGTACAATTGAACGCTTTAAGATCTATACGAATTAGGGTAAATAAATGCGCTTAGCACTAGTTTAATTTTATTTACCCTAATTCGTGTAGATCTTAAAGCATTCAATTGTACCGTTGATAGTTATCGATATGCAAAAGATATATAATCCGGTATCTGGTCAGTAGTGCAAACCGGATCCTTCTACTAATTTTATTATTCAGTGGTAACTTATCAATGAAACTCGAAGGTGGTTTGCACTATTTAATGATAACACGTCATCCACTCTTTATCAAATATTAGTAAGTGAGCTCTCCTGCCGCCCAGGTGATCGATGCGGCTTGCCTTCTGTATAGATTCCAAGTCGTCAATAACTTGGTGCTTCGTATTGCTTGGCTCATCAGAAACAAGGAGCTTTGCAAAAACAGGTAATTAGAAACCTTGGAAATGTTCAAAACTAGTCACTTCGACGTTCGATCGGGTCTAGAAGCATTCTAATCCATTAGCTAGAAATGCACCTTCCATGGTGGACGGTATAAATGATTGTTTGCTACTCTGCATTAGTAACTAACCATCAAGAATCGGGTAGATCAGTATATATTGAAAAGTCTCGACATTGTCTCAGTGAATTCGTCTTTATGAGAAGAAGAAATATTTGTCATTCTATATCCAAGCCGGCACTATGAATATGTACAACGTCAATTTCGAAGTTGCCAAATAAATTGGATTCGAATGCTTGTTTGATGACTTACAAGTATCTGGAAGAAACTTTAGACCTAAAGGTTTCCTTCACGGCAGGACACTTGAAAATCACTAACTTTTCTATAGTAATATGAATCCATGTAAAGAATATTACAAACATTTAACGTGGTGAAATATGAACTGATAAATAAGTAATAACTTAGTTGATTGACCTCAGTCCAATCAAGACCAAATAAACTCCATTGCAGGAAAATGTGAAGTTCTTCCCACTGTTCACGAAGGTACACCCACGTAGTCATCAGTTTGGCCTAATCACTTATTACGGGTACTAGGAGTATATTTGTTGGCACTGAAAATTTCTAAGAAGCAGTGGTGCATACTGTTGCATGTGCTCCTTCCGAGAACAGTTAGAAATGTGTCCCTTTTCCCTCTACTTTGATATTTTTAGTTTTACAATAATAATATGAAATACCCGACTAACTGTTTTAAACATCTGTGTACGGTTGTGATTAATATTTTTTGGCTGAATTTACATAAATAATGAATAACATGTTTGCTCGCTCATCGAATATGCGAACTCCTACGAAGATTCTGAATGAAAAATGAGGAATAGCTCGCTACATTCAGTATACCATTAGTGAACTAAGGTAAACATTTGCAAATTGTTTTTTACGTACAGCGGAGTAGAGACTATCCCAACTTACAAGCAAATGATACGTTTGAATAAATCGTTCCTGTTTAATATTAAAAACCTTCACACGATACACAGAGATACACCTACATCAATTTAATTTGTAGGACATAAGAAAAATCCATATAACTTAAAATAAGTATTGGCAGAAGCTCTAGCATTTTTGGCAAGCGTCCAATTGTTATCCACACATATGTAATATACACAACATGAGAACTTAATATGATACCCTAGATAGACGTACGTAGTTCAGACTTGTATGAAGAAAGCCGAAAAACAGGAATGCTTAATTCATTTGTTTTGAGGTATGTCATAATTTGGCATGGTCGAAGTATATTTACGCTGGTAGTTACCAACTAGAAATATGTTTTTTTTTGCTTCAGATGTACAAAAAACAGCGAATGGCATACATATTTTTATTTTCGAACCGAGTCAAGGATTTTCAATTTTTGGCAAAGTTAATCGCTTAGCTAAAGTTCGGTCTACGAATATTTTCATTTATGATTCACCAAGTCCACTTTCGAGAGATTCCGAATGTTATGGCACGGTTGCTGACTTTTAAGTGCATGTACATATACTTAGTAATGGGCTAAGAATGTACGAGTGTTGTTGCTAAGTGATTTATTTCGTTCTCTTACTGGATGCAATAACTTGATTAGGCGAAAGTCGTTTATGATCGAAATCTGTGTTAGTCAACTGCTGAACATGGTCCAGGTGTAACTTTTCTTTCGACGAGCTAACATTCTTTCTGCCTTAGTGTTTAAGTCGCCTAAATGCATCTCGTTACGTAGGTTGATTTCTTGTGCTTATTTGCCTTTGAAGTCGGTTTGTTTATATTTATTCACATATATTGTTCTTTGTGTATCTGTTTCACAAATTAGGTCTAAATATCTGAAAACTGTAAGTGTCGAAATATAATAATCATCCACATTTTTTTAGACAGCTCCAACAAAAGATGTAAACCATCAATTATGATGATCCCGCAACCACAATTATAAAATTTTACAAAAAATTACTGGAAAAATAAGAATCCACTTCTGGTATCTTTTGGTGCAATATTATTTACAACTTAATTAAAAATAGAATAATAATGTTAAGGTACTAGCGGCCGCAAAGCTTATGACCTGCATTTCGTAGCATTATAGGGCCAGATCTCTGCATTCACATCCTGCTGTTTCGTACCAATCCATTCTGGAATTATACATGCACATTACGCATTAGACAACCGTATTACTACCCCTCACAATGAGCACAGAACTCAATTTTTATAGTGAATGGCCAAGCGCCCTAACCATTCGGCAAGGCGGACTTATTACAACTCAATTATTAAAAATAATTGTGTTTATTACTATGTTAATCTAACCGAAGTTTCTTCTGGAAGATCTTATGTGTACACATGGATATGCCCCACAGAACGTATAACGCTACAGAAAGTATAACGCCACACAACATGGCGAGATGTAGTTTCAAGAATATTCAAGATAATTCTTAATTTTTTCAAATACCAGACGACAAAAGGAAATCAATGTTGCCATCATTATTTTGCACGAACTCTTCACAACATGTCGGCAATTTCCTCGTTCCACTTGAAAAGACATTTGCCTCTAATAATAAGTACTACGAGCCACGCATTTTTTCCCAAACCACTACCATGTAATAAATTTCGTTAAATTCATAAAATAGTAGCAGTAGGTAGATGTCGAATAAGGATTGTGTGGATGATAGTCAATTTTATCCGAAACTTATACAAAACTTCCATTATTCGTGCTACGATGTGAGGTCGAATATTATCGCAGAAGAACAAAAATATACTAATAAGTAGCAGGTATGATGGTGAATCTCGTAAACATTATTGTATTGTGCTGGCAAAACCAGATACAAGCACAGAGTTCACAGTTCTTTCTCACACTTTTAAAGGTCCAGTTCCGGCAAGATCACGAAACCATATCAGACAGCATAATGTCATATGCTATATTGTAATGACATGGAAAGGTATGATGACTGATTTGGTTTCAGGATCTTCTAGTCGGAATATGGATCAGACGCTGCACGAATATGTGTAATTTTTATTGCTTATGTACTTCATGTCATATTAACAATCCTCGTATGTTTATATTTTTATGACCTACTTGACGGATGTTTTAATTGAAGGTCCTTCCAGTTGTAAGTGCTTTCTTGTAATCTATAAAGTGGTAAAACCTCCAATTCAAAGATACTCGAACTTTAACTGTGATTGTCACTAGTCACTGAATTTTGTAACGATATTGTGGATTTATAGTAGTGAATAGTATTTGCAATTAGTAACTGCTTCTTACCTTCAAAAACGGTTTACTTAATACGAGGTGACAATTATTCACATCACTTCTTGTTGCCATAGGCTTTTACTGTCAGTATTAATAGTATATATATATATATTTCGTGACCTTTTTATACTTATCTTATATGATAGATCTCTACCACTAATAGGTCAATAAAACAAGGTTGGTTTGAACGATAGTTATATTTTCATAAATATAACTATCGTTCAAACCAGCCTTGTTTTATTGACCTATTAGTGGTAGAGATCTATCATATAAGATAAGTATTAATAGTAGACATTTCTTACTGGTTCCACCATTTATCTCAAGGCCAACTTCACTAGGCATCCACAGAGGGACCAGGTTTAGTCTAGATAAGTAAGCTAGGCTTTAGTAGACGGCGGAGGCTACTAGACGTAAAGAAACGGCTGAAGTCCAAAAAGGCAGAGGTCGGAAGGCAGTGCTCCAGCAGTTTTTCCGAAAGGCAAGAGGCCAGAAGGTTAAACCTTCAAGGGGGCTGCTTTGGAGATGATTGTGGTAGTACGCAACGACTATCTGGCCACCCAGATTGGAACCGGAAAAGCTTAAGGCAGTCCAGGACTCTATCATGGAGGCATATAACAGCATTACAGAGCAAGGGCTTCAAGTCCGCCTTAAAAAATACACGTGTATGCGGAAGAATCGCTCTCAAAGCTATTAAGTCTAATTAAAGGAATAAAGCTGGAGAACGTACTCTAAGGACGCATGAGGACCACAATAGATCTGGAAAGGTCGCAGTTCATATGAAGCAGCTTTAGTATCGGTGAAGAGGTTGCCAATAAGATTAGCGACGACGTTAGTCGGAAATACAGCAGAACTCTAAAGAAATCTCAAGTTTCTTTTGTAAATTGACCAGACTGCAGAAAGCTATGTCTTCGAGAAATATTCCTCGTTTCATTTACTCACAGCGAATAGACTACAACCAAAGTCGTTATTTTTTCATTTTTTTTTATTAGCAAATAAGTAAAAGAGGCACCAGCAAACTTATTCAACTCAGCAATTAAGTATTCAGTTTCACCATCTTGCAAGGTAGAAAGAAATAACGAAATTGAAAGTAGAGCAGGAACTCTTTGCAATTTTGGCAGAATGTTTGTGTGGATCTACGTGTTCTTTACAGGTTGAAATATTTACGAAGCATAGTGTTTCGTAATGTTCTAGCAACGTTCTCAGGTTGAATTCTTGAATTGGTACCTTTTAATGATGCTTTATATTGAATATGTGGGTATCCTGCGGAAGAATTGACTTGTATTTTTAATTAATAACTGTAAGTATTTCCGAAAATCCCGACATGAATTCGTGGATTTTGCATATATGTCTGAATTTTGTAGTTATGGGGAATTCTCGTCTGAAAGTAACTATTGTTAATACAAAACAAACATAGTTTTAATTTAAAAGATTTTCGCAATCAAAACTATCACTTTCTGGTTCAAAATAAAGGAAAGAAAAACCAAATCGAAATATATAGACACGCACATATATAGGAAAATCTGTATCGAATACGGAAATCCCATTGTCATATATATATATATATATGACAAAGTATTGGCACGTGCTCGCCGCCGGCCATGTTCTCTTGTCTCCTCGCCTGATATCTTGCAATTGAACGGCTTAAATTGTGATTTGATTTGATTTTATTTTAAACTTTAAACCAAAATTTCCTGATAATCCTTTTAGTAAATTACATTTTAATTAGGAATTAGGAGAATTGACAAAGGGTGGGAATTAATAGATTCTCTTTCAAGTCGTTGGATGCAACTGTTTTTAAACATAGATAATGAGGGAAATCTAACCTCGAAGCGTTTGTCAAGATTTGACCACATGAACCAATAAATTGACTTTTTACCCAGAAACTGTTTTGGCAGATATATATATATATATATATATATATATATATATATATATATATATATATATATATATATATATATATAGTTTACATGCTATTCTCAAACTTAATACAACCAATCTCGCTTCCAAATCTTCTTGCTCTCATATAGTCATCGTGGACCTTTAGGCAGAATTGTTATTCATCATCGACTACGATGCTGTTCCAGTCTACTCCTGATAAACAACTTCTATTTGACAACTGTATTCAATTAGCGAAGTAAGCATCGGATGTGAACGGTAAGGTATAAATATCCGTGGATCTAATGCTAGGATACAGTATTCGTTAAACTACTTGTGCACCTTCCTCAAGCAATCACTTCACTCTAACTTTTCGGCTAATAGAGAATTGATTCTTAAAAGGAAATTATTGTGGCCGTAAGAAGTTCATGACAACACGAAATTTACAGCAGCTGACAACCTTATTAACAGAAACAAACAATTCGATCTCTATCTTAATAGATTGAATTTTTCAAGTTTTTATTATTCTCTATATCTTTTTTGGATGTCAGATTATGAGGAATAACTTTGGATGTCAGATTATGAGGAATAACTTTGGATGTGCGGTTTCAATTATACAGGAAGTTAAAACAGCAATTTTCAGTGCCAGAGGACCAACGAACTGGTACACCAGACACAATTGCAGACACGATATTAGTTTCGGATATTGTAGCTAACTAAATGCGGATGCATTACAACAGCTGCGCAGGTTATAATAGCCAATAAGTTTACTTAGGAGATGAGTAGTAATTATTAAAAGTTCTTTTTCCGTACAAATTCATGTACCCAACGCGCGTATACTTCCATCATGATACATGCGTTTATGTAAGCAAAACAACGGCGGTTTAATATAAACCTATTTATAGTACTCGATGACCGTAAAAGTAAATTGCCCCAGCGTTATGGTATCGGACGGCTTTATATATCACATTTACGTCGCCGGAACTCGAACTTTCACTGCGCGATTGTATTTACGATGTTTGCGGGGGTAGATTCGTTCACCCGGCCTCGGCGTCGCGGTCGTCTCCCGCCACCGGTCGCCGCCGCCCGCTCGCTGTTGAGAAGCAACGGTAATAAGAACCATCGCGAATCCTGTGGAGATGTGCTGAAGGCATTTCTGATTTGTGTTATGAGCGGACGGTGCACAGCGGATAAAAGAAATACGATGTTGCCGACTGCAATACACACACAGTTCTTTTTGTTTCTATTCCCCTTTTCGCTGGTGTCATAAGCATGGAAAAAGAACGCACGTAGCACTGATAAAGCTCCAAAGCCGTTCGTTTTTTGACTCTTTCTGTATTCACAACGACACCAGCCTCCGCTATACCGACAATTCTTCTGCTGTGACCACACTAAGTTATTTCAGAGGAATCTGGTACAACTGAGGGTTACCATAATTTCAGTGGGAAGTCACAATAAGGGTACAATAGATATTATATGTCTATATAGTTATTTCATTTGTTTTCACTATAAGTGTGAACCTGCTAAAACTTGCTTTACAGTCAGTAATTGCTGGTTATCTGATATCTAACCACGATTAGAGATTTAGGTCAAGTTAATTTGTAAGCTTTGGTTTCGATATTTATGTCATTACGAATAAGAAATGATTGCAATGTGGGGTGCTTAAAACTCCTACAATAAGTGATCCCTACAATATAAATATTAGCCTCGATGATTATCAATACAAAGAAGGCAGAAATGAGGTTTTCTAATCGAGAACAATAAAACAATTTGCAAGCAAACAGCAAGAATTTGCATATATTATTATCAAGAAGAGCTGGAACAGTGGTGTCCTATAAGAGTGTCCTAAAAGAGTATATAAAAATAAAACACAGAAATACGAAAAAGACATCGATAAATGAAAATATTAGAAAAATTATGAGAGAGAGAGATGATCAGCATGGAAGGGCTGTTCTTACGAATAGGGATGATGATTGGGAAAAATTAAGGAATAAAATATCGAACATGATTGGTGATGGTAAAGATAAATACTACAATAACTTACTAGAAAACGAAAATAATTCAAAGTTATGGAGGGAACTCAAAAACTTACTTCCAAATGAAGGTAGAGTATATGATGATGTGGTGATATTTAATGGTGCGGAGCTAGAATATGAGGAGGATGTGGAAGCTGGTTTCAATGAGTACTTCTTGGCTAGTATAGACGAGATCTGTGGCTCCATAACAAAGGGAGACAACTACGAAACTATCCTTAAACACATAGAAAGGAGAGCTGAAATTTGTAATTTCGAGGAAGTAACAATGAAACAACTTAGAAAAGTAGTGCAAGAATTGAACCACACTACTAATGTAGATGATTTAATAAACACAAATGTAGTTAAGGAAGCTTTTGGTGTGGCGAGACATTGTTTGTTGGAAGTGGGGAATACATTCCTGCATTATGCTGTCTTTCCTGAGATGTGGAAAACGTAATTTGTAACATGCATACCAAAAATAAATTAGGCCATGGATTGTACGAGTTTGGACCGATAAACATGTGAACGAACAGTTAGTGAAATATTGTGAAAAATTTTCGGTGATTTCAGAAAATCAGTCTGGTTTTAGAAAACAGCACTCCTGTGAATATGTAGTTAGATGTGTATAATAACTGATATAAAAGTATGGAAGAAGATTAGCTGATTTTGGTGCTTTTCCTTGATTTTCGTCGTGCGTTCGAGACTGCAGACAGGCAGTTTTTCGTTCGCAAGTTGGAAAGAATTGGTGCGGTTTCGGCATGGATCAAATCTTAGTTAGAAAACAGTAAACAGAAAGTAAAGTTTAAGAATAGTAGTTCTAGTGAACATGATACAGTTTATCGTGTTCTTCAGGGTAGCATTCTGGGGCCACTTCTGTTTAACATGTACATAAACGATATAGTGAACTGTAATAGAAAAATTTCAATTATCAATGTTTGCGGATGGTACAATGTTGTATGTAAGTGGGGGTAATGTTTTAGATATGTTTAATGATATAAATGCTGATCTCAGGAATATTTATTTGTGGTGATGTGAAAATAATTTAAGTTTAAATTTGAGTAAATCTAAGTATATGTTGATGAGAAAGAGCTACAAATTATCAAACACGGATTGTAATGGATTAAATGTGAATATCTGTGGTGTTAATTCAGATAGAGTTAAGGAATTGGAGTATTTGCGTGTCATATTATATAAGAACTTGAATTTTAAGAAACGCGCCAGTCTTATAAAAAAGAAAATGTCAAGAAAATTGTATTTTTTTTTTTTTTTGGTAGATTGGGAAATTTGGATAGGTCAGTAAAAATATTATTGTTTAGATCTATATTAAGTCCGCATTTGGAACATTGTGCATGTGTTTTATTGAGTTTGTGTTAACATGAAACTGCTAGCATACAGAAAATTCAAAACAAGTTCATGTGATTGATACTTGAATCCAGCAGATACGCTTCCATATACCTGAGGTTGCGGACCCTGAACTTCATGAGTGTTTATCAAAGAATAATTTTCAAAGCTTTGGACACAATAGCAAGAAATAATTTGGCACCTGCTTATTTGAGGAGGAAATTGATGTTTATGAATGACGTTCACCAATATAACAGGAAATGTAAACGATTTTTATGTACGGGCCGCAGCATCAAGGAAATTTTATAATATAGTGCAGTATATTGGCTTGAGTAGGTTTAATGATCTCCCACCCGGTATAAAGTTATTGTACTATTATTATTGTGATAGACTTTTATTGGAATCTTAAATAGCATTTGCTAAATAAACGTATTATTATTTACTAATATCCAAAGTAATATTACTATCGCATGTCTTCAGTCAAGCATTCGTTTCTCTTCTTGCTTCTCTTCGTCATGTCGCCCAGTTTGTATTCCTTCTTCAAAGTACATAATGCCTTATGCACTTTTGCCATTTTCTAGAACAAAACTATTTAGTGAACAGTGACCTTGTACTACAATAGAACATTCCTCTAGTGATTGAATAGACAGTAAAAGTTAGTTGCAGAAATATTTTAAAAAATGGTTGCGACATATTTTCATGGCTTTAAGGTATTCCATCACGTAAAATATACTTAAATTAAGGTGAATGTTCACCAGGATCAATGGACCCTTTCTTGCACCGTCACCTATTCATTGACCTATTTATCATCCTCTGTAGAGCTTACCAGTTCATCCCAGGACAGTTCCATTGATTCTGTGGATCTAAGAAATGATGTTGGTCACTACGGGAAGGTTGGCATAACGATGTCCAGAGTGGGATTATTGCTGCTAACTATTGTAAGACTTCGTTGGATATGTTCGTGTGGAACTACGGGAGATTTTCCGAAGCTCCGAATTGTGGTAGTTCCAACGCTTTCGAGTGCATATCTTGGAAAGTTTCTTAAAAAATTGGTGGGGGATGAGAATGCACAAATAATCATCTAGCTATATATCTCAAACAAACCAGGAAGTCCCAGCGTAACAATTAATGTTGAGAATAAGACTATTAATCCTGCTCATGCTACCAGTGGATCTATATAGCGCGTCATATATGATTATTCATCGTAGGTAGACCTTGAATATGAGCAGCTTTGGCTTTAAGCCCAGTCTTAAATATCGATAGAGAATCAGCAATACAATCAGTTTCACCTTCCGAAATTTGTCAAGCAATGAAGCGTGGTTAGATGTAGTCAATCCCCGGGCACTGCAACCAATGACCCCCAAGTAATACGAACGGTGTCGATGACAGTGTCATCATTACAAGGGTATGACAAGCATGGTGTTTGCTCGTAAATCTGATTATAAAGTCGACAGCCTCTTGCAGTGAACGACAGACCGTAACCAATCGTCGCACGCAATGAACAGCCACGTCTACGTCTTCATGCTTATAAGAAGTTTTACTTGTATAACTAAATATGAGAAGGAGAAGTCTCAAAAACCTGAAATGATAAGTATACAAACGCTAAATGGGAAAATGATTTCAAGGGAGTCTTGCTTCAAAATCCTTTATGATAAAAGTTTGTTGAAATTAGTTTAAAGGGTCCAATGCTACAAAGAAAGCACTAAACTAGCAGAAATGTTGACCATGTTATTATTACTGTTATCGTTGTTTATAGGAACACAAGCCGTAATGTCATATACATATGTACATATATTCATTAAATGTATGTATGCTACTATCGAATAAGATCTTCAATTCGTCACCGATAATTGCTTCAACAAATAAACAGATCCGAGTAAATTATATTTACTCCGAAACGTTACGTTTAACATTGCAAAGCAGCGTGCGTCCCTAATTCAATTCTGCTATCAGAATCCCAACACGCTTGTCCGATATCTTTATTAAATTATCTCCCGAATCACTTGATCCCGTTTAATTTCTATGATTGTTTTGATCCTATCGCGCAAATCGCACCAGCCATCGTGGAGCCTCATCACAGTTCGCGTCATTTCAGTGTAATTGTTCTTCGATTTGTTAATTATTTAGCCGGACTGAATATCTAATTTCTGTTAACTTCCAAGAGTCTGTTGATAGCACAGGTAGTACATACGTCCAATATACGAATAAGATAAACATATGATTATGGTACGTCCTTCATTAGAGCATGCAATTATTTGATAAATCCTTCGACAAATGGAGCAGAATTGCAATAGCACCAAAGTTGAGGTGAGCTCTTACTTATTTATGGTACCACGTTAAAGTAAGATAAAGGCTTGGTAAGCTTTGGAGAAACTTTGTCCGCTTTATGTTAGGATGCGTTGCTGACTGAAGTACAGCAAAATGTCGATTATCCGTATCAATTAAACCCGGCCAAATCCGGATAAGCGAAAATCCGGATATTTGGGTCAAATATTTTATCGATACATTATGGAACCGTACTACATAAAATGATTAAAAATATGTATAAATATGGTTCACAAATTTGTATTTGTATTGTTCATGAGCATGTATGTACCTACTAAAAGTTTGTTTGGGAATGCTTAGGCTAATAACACGAACAACCGCTTCTTGTATTTAATTCAGAAAATACTAGGCAAAATCGAATCTGGATAATCTAGATCCAGATACTTGCGGTCTAGGTAATCAAATTTTTTTGTATTGGTAATTAATAGCAAGAACTAAATAACAAATTAATAGACAAAGTACGACGGAGGCCTGGCACCATGTCTAATGTTATAAATCGTATGTGGATTCTCAACGTTTCAGAACAAATTTTCAATAGTCATAGTTTCTGACAATTTCTCCCTAATAAAGAAACGTGATGATTAACTCATCCTACCAACACATTTAATGTTGGCTAAGTAATGAGTATGTATTTCATCCGCCCAATATGGGTTATTGTTCTGCCCGATATCTATAATTCTGTCTGTTATCAAATAATACCTATTTAAGTACAACTAAATACATGTACCAAGTTTATATAATTATATTGCTAGTAATAGAAAGTAACAATTTTACAACGTCGACCTCTGCATTGTCGGAATTCTTTTCGTTCTCTCCTTTCGTCGAAATTAATTTCGTCTTCCGTAACTTCAAATAAAAATGCGGGAATGTTTAACATAGTAACACTATGTAACCCAGTTTCTCCCGGCTTTTAATTCACATTTGTCCCGTAACGACAGTAAATTTCACTTAAATTCATACCGTCGAGTCAGCCCGCCGCCCATAAAAACCAAATTCAAGAATAGTGAAGTTGCAAATTAACCCGTACGTACGTCCGCTTCCAGTTATTCCAGGGAATCGTGACGTGTGAAGTTTCGCAAGTTTAATTAAGTGTGAAGGTAGATAGTCTGACACGCACTGGTTATACGGTTCGTCGCCCGTTGGCGCTAATAAAGATTAGATCGGGGGATACAATAACCTGCCCTTTTTCCGATAACGCCCAATTCCAATTCCCGCTTCGATAATTACAAATAAATTTCGTGAATGTAATTATAACCCCGCATTTCACCAAAGGAAAGGATAATATTTTAATATAAACTCGATCAGAACCTAAATATTGCAAACCACAAGGGTACCATAAGTGGGTTGGATTGGAATGGTGCCACCGGAGATCAGCCTACGAAAATTAAGTGAGTCCAAGCAACGGACATACGCAAATTATCCCATGCATTATGCGATTATATAGGATCTGCCAACGTAATAACGTGACTGATTTTCATAACCACCATGAAGCTGAATTTATTTTTAAACAATATCTTTGCAATGCTTTTACAAATGCTATTGATGAAACGCGTCTCACTAAGCTCCGACCGGAAGTAGTTTTTCATAGAATAATCTACCCAATGTACCTTTTCTAGAATTAGAGGCGTTGATAATATTTTTAGATCTACTTCATCTGATATTATTTTGGTAGAAAATAGTTGTCTCCTTTCTACTACTTGCTGCTTATTAAATTTCCCAATCGTTTCGTGTCGGAATGTTGATCTATGTATCCTTTATCCCTCGACGTTAGTGTCGTCATCACTCTAACAGTTGATCAAAATCTTTGTATTATATTTTCAAAATTGCTCTGGAATTTCTTAACATTTTGTCTAGCTCAAAATTCATTCCTCAATGTTTCCCATATTACTAATAACTGCGGGTAATTAAAATTTTTCTATAGTAATTTTTCTGTTACAGAACATATATTATAACCTTCCTTCCTAATATGCTATTGACCTCCTTTGCACATCGTATCCGCCAGCAGCGTAAAGGGGGTATCCTTATTTTCCCCACATTTATTTTCCATGTTAATTTATTGATATCTGGTTTAATAATCGTGGATGTTATTGATGAAAATCCTTGTACTAACATTATTAAGTTTTGTATTCTTCACGTTTCATTTAGCAGGTACTATTTATGTGAGCCTGAGTGATAGATAGACTGGACAAATATGTGGTATGATGAGTCATTTGCACTTTTCACAATGTTATATTACAGAGAACAACGGACAGATGACTTCTCATACCGCACATTTCCCCAGTTTATTGATAAAGGTGCGTGTACTCTTAGACCTGTTCTACGAGTAATGGTAACGAAACTGCGGAACTTCTACAGTGTCCTGTGGCCACTATTAATAATCTGCAAAAGGAAACATGTGACATTAAGTTTGATTCAAACCTTTCCACCTATTTACTATATACAGCCACTTTTGCTTTCAGTAGTGTGCTGCACAATGTTATTGGGCGCACAAGGAAGAAAAATATATGTATAGTGTACTGAGAATTTAGTTAATTTCTTAAACAAAATTGCACCGACCTAGCCCTCAATTAATGATATAAAAAGCATAAATTATAACAAATTATATTTATAAATTTGGAGAAATATTTAACATAAAATCAAGATAATTACCTAGTGTTGTGTGTGAGTGTAACTTCTTTTATTCGATGATGGTTCTTCCTATCTCTCCTCTCTTAACTTCTTTTCTCGATGCAGCTCCATTTTCTATGGGTTCTCCCCTCTCCAAACTTCTTTTTCTGTGTGGCTCTATTTTCTATGGATTGTGGTGAGGTTCGTTTATTCACTGGTACTTCTTCTTAAAACCTTTTTATTCGAAATATATTTATAGACTTATTTGTTGACTTATCTATCTTGACAATTTTCTTCATCGTTAACCAAAAAAACTTTTTATTTTTTCCGAAAACCAGGACTATATTACATTATTTCTCCGTTGTCCACGAATCGAAAACTTTAATTCTCCTTGACTCCAGTTCATCCAGGCATATTGTTGGTATAGAAATCTGTATTGAATGTCGATGTATCCTAGGTTATTCATATCCAGTAATTTTTATAAATTCTTGTAATGTAAAAGTGTTGTATGTATGTGTTATACGGTTATAATGCTTTTAATCTTTTAATCCATGCTTTTTACAATAAACGATGATTTTACTTTTAGTTACATTCTTTTACTCCCATTAAACGTCTCTGGCTGGACTTATAAAATGAAGCTAACATCCGTAGTATAAATAAAAAGTATAAATAGAACCCCAAAAACTACACCAAATGTCATTTGCACAAGAACATCCAAATCCCCAACATTTACTGTGACTTTTAATATACCAGAATAGCAATGTATGCGTAACTACAGAGGCAAATAAAATTACTAATTCCTTTTCTGGAGGTCAGACTGATATTGTCAAGTCCGTGTGGGCACTATCTATTAAGTAAAGCGCCTCCGCAGAACAGCAAGTAACCACTTATATAAAGATGCTCAAATGCTGTTGCAAAATGCCAAAACATAACGGAGCTCCCGATAGTATTTTTACTAGGAACTTGACGGCAAACATTGCAGATTAAAAAATCTTTTTCAAACAATATATATAGTAGTACCTTGACAGTTTGCAATATTCGGTACATGTTTTCTTAGATTATATCAGACATTTCAGATTAATATTGTAATAAAACGGACTCCCTGCTTGTTCCTATCACTTTTGGAATGTTAATGATTTAATTAAGAAGAATATTAATTTACTATTTTAATTCTAAATAGAAAATTACATATTCTGTACCTTCTCAACGTTTACAGACGCCACTGTTTCCTTTCGTTAGTACTATCGAGCACAGATATAAATCAATTTTGAGCAAATTTACAGTCAAACGTTCTTAAATTAGATGAACCGTTTGAGTTCAGTTGGAATCACAGGTTATCTTGCATTTCTTTTTGCTTATATATCTATTATCTTGTCAGCCCTTTAATCTTATTACATAATGTGTTTACCATATTAAACTAATTATAGAAGCTATCAGGTTTGTAATTGTTTTATAAAGAATTTGCAAAAAGAGATGGTTCACTAGCTAAGACAACGAAAGATGCATCCAAATGTCAATGCATTTTCAAGCAGTAAATTACTTATATTTGTATTACTAGTAGCATTTCCTGAAAATGTATCTGGAGCTTCTTCTTGTCCATGCTTAACTTAAATATTTTCTAAATGTGAATTCTGTATTTGATCCAACTATGCAAGCAAATTGAAACACCCAACTTGTAGAATGAAGAGTATACTGAACATTTGTACACAGAAGCAAGAAAAACTCAACAGTTTTATGTTTTTTTTTTTGGAGAAACCCAACGAAAGCTTGCTTTCGTTCAATTTAGTTTCCTGATTTTCTTAAGGGGAATTAAGACTTGTTAGTTTCCATAACGACTACATGTCTCGAAAATGATTGTTTAAAAATTTCCTTGTTAGGTAATGTAAAATTTTATGATAATAGTCTATTAACTTCCATATTAGCTATGACTGTGTGTTTGCAAAGTGTATCTTCATTGCATGACTTATTGTCTGTCTTATTTTTAGCATGGAGAATGTCATTAACATTTGCAGAATTATGTATATACGTTGGGATCATGGTCTCCAAATATACATATGTATATTTCTAGATATAGTATACCACAAAATAATTAAGGTTGCATTTGTGTACAGATAAAGGAGTATTGGAAGTAGAAACATGAGTAAAAATTGATTAGAATCATTAGAAGATGAAGATATGTTGATATTTCTAGACAACAGCTAGCATACACCTAGTAGGATCGTTATTTTATTTTTCTCTTTTTATCCTCGTACATATTTAAAAGCCAATGGAGCAAGGGCGAGTATCAAAAAAGAATGAAAATGAATGTGCTTATCTTGTACTTTCTCTGTAATATGATCTAGGCAACGCAGTAATGCCACCGAAAAACTTTCTTAAATTTTGTCTGCAACTTTTTATGGGCCCATTAATAAAATAGAAACCGTTAAAAGAGGAACGCTTATTTCATAAAGAGGAGGCATCCATGTATGTATTAATAGTTTACGTAGCTTATTCGACTATTTTCCTTTTATAATATACTTAAAAATAAATGAAAATAATGCAAATAAGTATTTAAGAAAGATCCGGATATATTAACAATCTAAAGACAAACTAAAAGAATAAAATTTCATCAGTCTCAAAAGTTCCATCACTTTATAAAGAAGACAAATATGTCCTAAACTTGATTTGCCGCTCAGCCAATTTCCTTACAATAAAAATCAGTATCGGTTGAAGTATTTTTGATGATTGGAAACAGTGTAATAAAATCCCTTCAGTTCCTAAATTTTCAAACAAAAACAGAAATCAAAACTAATAACGTAACTTTACGTTAGAAATCAAGGCATGTTCTGTTGCTATTGTTCAAACTATTGAATGAAATTTGATCCTTACAATGTCTAATAGCCCACAGCGCACAAAATATGTTCCCTGAACGTATAGTCAAATTTAAAATAAGATCTAAATTATATACAAACGCTTTAGTATAAAATTAATCAACGAAATCGATCCGAATAATTTTTGATTTGTATAAAAGTCGCCGCAAGTGGTGAAGCAAGAGCGCTCGTGAATAAATTATAAACGTTTACACATACGTTTTCACATGAAGAGGTTCGAATTCGATTCGATGTATTTAGTATAAATATTCCAAAAATACTAAGCGCACGCCTACTCTCGAAGCGGACCAAGAAAGGAAAGCAACCCCAAGTCGCGCACCGCTATCGCTTGTGTGTCACATCTTTCTGACCATAACGGGCAACTCGTCGAGCTCTCTAACGCCGAAATACAAACATATTTCTAAATATAAGACGCGTGTGTATGAAACTATTAATACCGCCGAGCGAAAAATTCGAATTTCCTGACCCGAACTCTTAAAATAGTTTCCCAGATCTCTTCTATTTCGTGTGAAGCGAGCGTGTTCCGACGTCATTACATTTAAGGTACTACTATGGAACCACGGCGGTGTCGTCGCGTTTCGCCTTCTGCCTGTACATCAATGGACACAGACATGTGTCTATTATTAGTCATATGGTATGGTAAATTTCACAGTAACTTGAGAGCAGACCACATTCTGTTTCGTACTATTCTACTCAAGACGAGCAAACAACGGAATTGGTATTTCTTGGGCCCCCGTCAGCAGTTTTATTTATAAAGATCATCTCACTCCTTCCTTGCTGCTTCTTACTCTTTTTATTTTCTTATAGTACAGAAGGAAGGAGATGCGAGGTGCTAACCATATATGGAAACATGACCAGAAGAGAGAAAGCCAATGAAAACAATTAATAACTTATATTTTTCTCTTTTTTAATTTAAGTACAACGTATTTATTATTTATTAAAACATATTAAACGTAGTCGTGAATCATAGCGTATAATTACATAAATAAATAAAGTTGTAAAAAAGACTCCTCTGGCGATGCGACCATAAAGTTATATAATTTATTGACTATAATAAAATAAGGCGATTCTTTTTTAAATTATAATGAAATACAGTTCACCAGATATATAGTTGTAACAAAAAGTTGAAATGTATAATAATAGAGTCTTTCTGGCAGTCCAACTGTTGTCGCAAACATTGATGTAATAATACAATAATAGTAATAGTAGTAATAAAAAAATAAATTTAGAAGCACTTGCGGTGGACAATTCCAGGGCCGGATTCGTCGTATTCTTGTTTGGAGATCCACATCTGTTGGAAGGTGGAGAGGGAGGCCAAGATGGAACCACCGATCCATACGGAGTATTTCCTTTCTGGGGAGCAATGATCTTGATCTTGATGGTCGATGGAGCGAGGGCGGTGATTTCCTTTTGCATACGATCAGCAATACCTGGGTACATTGTGGTACCACCAGAGAGTACATTGTTGGCATACAGGTCCTTACGGATGTCTACATCGCACTTCATGATGGAATTGTAGACGGTTTCATGGATACCGCAAGATTCCATACCCAAGAACGAAAGGTTGGAAGAGGGCTTCTGGGCAACGGAATCTCTCGTTACCAATGGTAATAACCTGACCATCAGGCAATTCGTAGCTCTTTTCCAGGGAAGTGGAAGCTGCGGCCGTGGCCATTTCTTGTTCGAAGTCGAGGGCGACATAGCAAAGTTTCTCCTTGATGTCACGGACAATTTCACGCTCAGCCGTGGTTGTGAATGAGTAACCACGTTCGGTGAGGATCTTCATGAGGTAGTCGGTCAAGTCACGACCGGCCAAGTCCAAACGGAGGATGGCATGAGGAAGAGCGTAACCTTCATAGATTGGTACAGTGTGAGAGACACCATCTCCGGAGTCCAAGACGATACCGGTGGTACGACCGGAAGCGTACAGGGAGAGTACGGCTTGGATGGCTACATACATGGCTGGTGCGTTGAAGGTTTCAAACATGATTTGGGTCATCTTTTCTCTGTTGGCCTTGGGGTTCAATGGAGCTTCGGTAAGAAGGATTGGATGTTCTTCTGGTGCTACACGGAGTTCATTGTAGAAGGTGTGATGCCAGATCTTCTCCATGTCATCCCAGTTGGTGATGATACCATGTTCAATGGGGTATTTCAAGGTAAGGATACCTCTCTTGCTCTGGGCTTCATCACCTACGTAGGAATCCTTTTGACCCATACCGACCATGACGCCCTGATGCCTTGGGCGGCCCACGATGGATGGGAAGACGGCACGTGGGGCGTCATCACCGGCGAAGCCGGCTTTGCACATACCGGAGCCGTTGTCAACGACCAACGCCGCAACATCGTCGTCACACATGTTTGATTTGTTTCGTTTGGGAACTACTTCGACACGACCAACAGAAGGGACTCAGCAGCCACGCTAGTTACACTGTGAGTGCGGTCGGAAGAAGCGGCAGGTGATTATATAGGCGACGGCCCGTAATCTATGAATAGTACGGGTGCCTCATATATGGCGTCCTGCCAGAGACGCAGATGCACGGCGTCGCCCAAATAAGTCGGCGCGTTCTCAGTATGTGGGGGAATTCTGGAAAGGTGCTGCCCTTCCATAATTGTACATTCTGAAATTCGCATTTGCATTAGCTATTCCGTAACGAAAGTAGTGATTAGATGTTTCGTATTAATTATTTTCCTTATTAGATGTGATTATAACATAAATTGTTTGCACATCCCTTATATCCACACTGCACGATATCATATTCGTATTTTGTTTTCTTCAAAACTTCAAAACCGTGAAAACAGTATGCAACAATATTAGATTCTACAAATTTATAATTGCACAAATTAGTTATTTGGTTTGATAATAACCATTTAATTAATTGTCAATCGGAAAATATTTAGAAGTAATAAAGGAAATTCACAAAATATGCATTAAATGTCTCGCCGGAATAATTTAATGCTTATTTTAAATTTAATTGCTTATCACTAACAACCCGGTAAAGCCACAGCAATACATACATATATGGATCCAGGCAAACAAAAATAAAGCTGAGCTGTATACATTCCGTACAAAATATAGAGGTTGTAATAGAGCAACGCAAATTACAGAAATTTCAGTGATCCTAAGAGAATAAAATGCGCCCAGATATAGATTGTACAAAATTATATTCTAATAAAAGGTAGCTAGGTAATGACATTATCATAAACAAGAAAATCTGCATAAGTAGCGACTATTACTCACATGGGGGTGATTCTAACAAAATGCTAGCATAAGGATGATTATTACATAAATTAAACATTTGGAGTAGTGATACAATATTTGCTTGCCATATTTGGCCTCCACTTTCTATTACTAACTTTAGGGTGAGCATCCAGATGTATCCCGGATTGGCAGTTGCCAAATATTATATTAATTCATTATTCTATAATATTTTCGACCTTATTTAGTTCTTATTTTTCTCACCCGTCACTAATTGTTTACATTTAATATATTTTCTCTGCTCTTATTTAAAGAGCAATAAAAAATTATGAATTTCAAGAGGAAAGTGAGATAGACTTAAGAATGTTATAGCAACTGTGTGCGATGATTGAGTAAGATTCTGAAGCCGAAAGAGCTGCCTAGATAAGCAAAAGTAAGAATTTGTAAAACAATAGTAGGATCCACCTCTAGGTACGTATCCATGAGACATGGACAAATTATAACAAAATATAACAGAAATGGGAAAGCTGGGAAAAGCAGATTTTAACAATAATTTTATTTTCGGAGATAAGCAAACAAAATTAATGATGCGAGAGAAGAACATATAATAAATAACATTGATCATTGAAAGTCCCTGAAAACAAGGGAAAAAAGGCGGCCTTAGGAAGCGATGGAAAAAAGCGATGAAGATGGCAGAGACATGGATCCGAGATTGGAAAAATAAACTAAGAATCAAAGTAAATGAAAAAACTTATTATATTTTCTCTGTTTAGGTTCCTGGGAGGGAATGACATGAAACCAGTTGTCGAGAATACCGAGCTAATTTTCAAAAGGACGTCGAATATTTTGGATTCGTGAGGAATTACATTTGGTTTAAAATTACGAACTTATAAAACGTTTAGTATATGTTTAGATATTTTAATAATAATAATAATAATAATAATTAACTAGCTATCATTAATTGAGTTGAGTTGAGTTTGTCGAACGTGAATGACAATGTATCCATCTCTGATATAAAAATCACTTGAATAGGTAGTCTTTCTTTCTAATATTTCAATTTCGATCAATAGATTGCGTAAATTCTTTTGGGGTGTCATGGCTGGCATTGGTTTGTCAGCCTTGAAGTAGAGATGCCTAATAAGGTAGGTAGATTAGGCGCTATTCATAACAATAGGGCGAGAAAAAGAACTTTGCTACAAAGCCCAGCAATTTCATATTTTTTCAATTCAAGAATGTAGTCGCTCGAAAGGAACTTTCTCTCACGACCAATTAAGGCCATTTAACTAGGGGAGCCCTTGTGCATATACGAGCTTCACCAATAGCTAACATCGAATCATATGATATAGTTCAAATTATAATACTCTGTTAAACTTATCTTAAAGCGTTTGTTAATAGCAGGCATAGAAATACTGTCAAATTTCTCCACACACACCACTGAAATCTGTTTTAGAATAAATAAGTTTTTCCAACTCCTAACTCCAATCCCATTAAAATTATCGAAAGTTTACTTAGCATTCGCCACGATTGTAACCACCGATAAATTCTCAAGATTGCATGCGAGAAAGCTTAGGAACCAGCTACCTTTTCCAATAAACAAGAAGTCTGGCTTATGCAAAATGACAATCCAAGAATCTCATGATACAAACTTAGGGAATTCAAATAAAATATTTTTCCTTTAACGAACCTATCAATCGACTTACAAAGGTGCAAAGGTGAACCCGGTTAGAAACGGAGGTGAGTGTAATCAAAATATATGCATTGATTGGACTCATTACTACCTTTTGGACGAAGTTATTTGAAGAGTGCCAGGCAGCTGGAATTTGCTTTGGGTCACAAGGGTTTTTTCATTCATGCAAAATTAAGGAGTGTTAATAGTTCAGGTTTGTATTACGTTGAACATGCCACAAATATTTTCTACGCAACTGTGTACCTACTTCCTTAAACCGTTGCCAGAAAATTATTAACTTATTAATAGTCAATGGCAATACCACGTTTCTGATTACAAACGGTAATCACATATTTTCCAATTGTAATTGTGAAAGTAATGGTTACTGGCAGAAAGCATTCGTGTATATTTTAACCAAAATTCGAACTTGAAAGGGAAAAGAAAACATAAAAAATTTCTACTGAGCCAAGGTATTGGTTATCAAGAACAAACTAATATTTTTCATTTTTAAATTTTACATTGGTTTATTACACATTTATAAAATCATTTAATACGTAAAATTTCCACCGCAATGTCGAACATTTTATATCGATCTAAATCTTATTATAAATGGTGGTTTGGATCAAACCATTAACTAGTTTGTGGTTTACCAAGTATTTTATTATTTGAATATAAGCATTCTATTGAAATTTCACCATATGGGTTTATAAAAGATGGAAACAATCTTTTCTAAATATGTAACTCAGTCGGCAGATGTTCATATCCTTAAAAGAACCCCGTTGAAACTTGACAAATTAGTATCAATATTAATGGATCTTCAAACACATGTCTCGCAACCCTGAAAGGGGGTATTCTCTCCACTAGGATAACATTTTATTTTAGTCAACTGTGGGTGTTAGAATATCGCCTGTAGTATTACCAGTCGAAACTATGGCCGGAATAAAATTGATAAGGAAGTTTAAAGTATTTGTGGTGTTTTAGTTTAATAGAATATCTCCGTGTATTATAATTTTTTCAAGTGTTATTGTCACAAATATGTGTAAAACGTAGTCTTGACTTTGTGAAAATTGAAGGAAGCAGAAGCAGAGACAACCGGACCATTGCATACAGCAATTAGTTGGACAAATGAATGTGTCAGCTATGGGTTGTTTTATTCGACATTAGTGTTTCTTTATCTCCACTTTCTTTTTCCTTCCTTATTTAGCAATTTCTTGGCGTTCAGTCCAACATATAGGCCTTCCCCGGAATTAAATGGAAACCCATTGCAAGTAATTAGCCGTAATCCGCCACGTTTCCTAGACGCGTTGGAGACTGACTGAGATTTAGGATATGTTAAATAAGCTTGGGATACCAATGAAGCAAAGGGCACGATTTCTCCCAGTCAATATGTGTAGGAGGAAAGTCAAGGCTCATGTGGGCTTCGTTGGAGAACAAAAATCGTGGCTTGCTTGTCCCCGAGCTAAGTACCATATGGTGATGGCTGCACTAACAAAATTTATTACTGTCATTGAAAGCTATATAACCAGCTGCCTGCTATGAGGGGCGTCTCTTAAGCTGTTACAAAAACTAGGGAAAAAATATTTTTTGACACAAACCGTTTTCATTCTTCCTAAAATATTCGTCCTTTTATACACTTTCCATGTATTTAAACCAATTCTCGAAACATTTTTTCCATTCTGACGTTGGTATCTTAAGACATGGTCTTTCAATGTTTCGGCAACTTCTTAATGTGCTGAAAATCGTTGTCCACATATTTTATATTTGATAGTGAGGAAAAGAGAGAAATCACCAGGGGAATACAGGGAATAAATAAGATATTAATTCGACGCCTTTCTCCTCCAACTAATCAATTGTTTGACGTGTCGTGTGAGAGCATTCATTCAAACGATGTAGAATAATGCGATGTTGTCGGTTCTTTTGGTCTTCTTGATTCCGTCGGTGATTTCTGGTAAACAAATTGTTCTGTACCATTCTGCATTAACTGCCTTTCGAACTCCTCAAGGAATCAAGAATCATTTTCTTGAAAGTATTTCGTGAACGATCAACTTTTGTGAAATTCAGTTCACTTTGGAATACCCAAACAGTGGATTGCTGCTTGGTTTCCGGTTCAGACGAATATATCCTAATTTCGCCACCTGTTACGATGCCTTATACGGATTTCGCTGTTCCGCGGTGTAATTTTTCGAGCATTTTCTTTCGCCAATTAACACATTTTTGGCTTCAGTCAAATTGTGGGGAATCCATCGGGAACAAATCGTTTTCACAACTAGACGCTAATGTAAAATCGACTGTGTTTAAATCTTAAATATGTATAAAAATGCGTAGGTGTTACTGTAAGTCATCTTCTTCAATCAGCTCTTGCACATCATACGATATCATTTGGAATAACAACCGATTTTGGCCTAACTGCACGCAACTAATCACTGACGGATGCACGACCACAACGAAATTCTGCAAACCAATTGTTGTAACCAGTATTTTCTGATGTCGCTTCGTCATCAAAAGTTTAGCAAAGCGATTCTATGCCTTGTTGTTAATTTAGGCTTTTACTAGAGGTCGCAAAAATTATCCAACGGAAAGCTACACATTAAATTTCCATTCTTTCCCTGAATTTCTTTTTTAAAATGTTTACTGTGAACAAACCATTCGGTGAATTTCTAAGCTTTCTCTCTTTCCACAATAACAGATGTCAAGTCTGACAAAACTAGTCACAGAATATCTCACTCACTGGTCGTTTGTAAAAGCATAAGAGGGACCCCTCATACATGGGGCATGATGTACTGCATTATGAACGGGCTAACTACCTCCAAATTTTAAAAATTGGAAAAATTGTGAAATAGCAATCTGTACATACTGTACACTATGTACAGTAGAAATTTTTATAAACTAAAACAAAAACTAAACTTCTTCCTGATATTGTAAGGTCCCCTTTGAAACTTAAAAAATTTAATTCGCAATAAATACTAATAAACGATTTAGAGGAATCGGCAGCTGCCTACGTATTACATAGTATACCTGAAACACGTTAATTATCATCTCATAGATGTTTCTTGAGGTTGGGCAGTCAAAACTGAAAAAGACGTTCTGTTTTAAGTATCCATTTTCGAGATATTTAATATATATATATATATATATATATATATATATATATGTATAACCTTGAAACTCAAAGTCATTAAATTGGTGCTGTCACAAATTAATAACTTTAACATGACCAAAATATACTATCAGTCGTACATACATACACTCGTCTCATATTTTAACGACGGCATTTTAGACGACTGCCTTGGTGGTCCTTGACATTACATGTGTCTAAATGATATCGGCATTAGAAATAGGCGATTCTTAAAATACATCTCAGTTTTTACAGCCTTCTTAGTCACGGCTCTATATATAAGCACTGTTATGGTGTTTGCAACGTAAACATCGAATATTGCAACGAAAATTTGGTGAAGGAATCCGTTCGTTTACCAATACTTCTTAAAGCCAAATAAATATTTGGTTTGAAATCAATGAAATATTAAAAAATATCGAAGCGATACTCATTTCTGCGAGCTAATTTCGTTCAGTCCGGCTTGCCAAATTAAGTAAAGGATGTGGGTGGGATTCTATGTCCTTAAGCCGTTCGAATTTCTATCAGCCGAAGCTTAATAATCGATACCTACTCGAAGAAGGAGGAAATCTATAGTCGACGATTAATGGTAAAAAGGCGATCCAAAATCCACTAATTTTAGAAACACACGTCGAGATAGGGCTGTGCGTTTTTGCCCCACCACGACCTCACACCATCTGTCCGTTTAAAGCTCTACGGTATTCAGTTGTCAGTTTCCGAGCCACTAGTGTTGTTACAGGATCTACAAGTTGGTAATTTGTCTGTGTTACATTACTAGGTGTTCACAAGGTTTACTTTTATCGTACAAGTTGTTCAATATATCATTCCTAGGCTAGTGTTGTAAATGTATTTCGTAGTTTAATGGTGCTTTTGGTAATTATTAATTTCCATTAGTATAGGGCTCACTTCATCATTGTTTTACAGTAAATAAATAAAAATATTTTATATACTTTATATATTTCTTGTTGTTGAAGTTCGTAAGTTTTGTGACCTAATTATTTGACAAAATTGTTAGATTGTGTTAAACTTAAAATCCGTCCACATGTACAATGCACATATCTACACCCGTTCTAATTTTCTATTTTTAGCCTTAAAGCCACTGGTAACTGAATCGTTTAGTGTACATTTCCGATGTCGCTTTCTAAGCATACATATACTTGGAAATTTCTTACACGCGAACAATTAATTTAAAGGACAAATACATAGATTATTTCTTTTTCGGAATTACTATAAACTAATAATGTTCGTCGACGCCGCAATAAATCTGATATAATTCTTTCTTATAATTAGTATACAAAGCTATGGAACCAGAATGCTTTCAATACAGTTGTAAACTATACCAGTAACACTGATCAATTATTAGTTACTATTTTGGGATTTCATATCCAAAATAAAGCACAAACTAACTTGTCATTTTATGTGGAAATCTGATGATGCTATATTTGGGCTTTGCTCTTAAAATAGTACCCAAGCGGAACTTACTGTTTATAGTTGAAGCTTCCTTTTACAATAAATAAATGAGGGGAAAATCCAAATAAGCGACAATACTATAATGTTTTTGTTAAACTATATCATTGAGATAAAATATATTACAAGTTGCATCGCCCGTTAACTATATCCTTGGCTTTCGGTGCACACTTTTCATAAACAGACAAAAAAGATATGTATCTGAAATCACCAATTTCTTGATCAAAAATACATTGCAATGCTGGTTTCTTCCATTTGATTTACTCCAGGCAGATTACGAAAGAATTTGAGATTTTTTGTTATCTACTACACGAATCGATCCTTTATCTGAATTCGTTGTAGTGTACAGTATCTTGGAAAGATTTGGCGTGCTGTATATATGGACATATAAGGAAATTTGTGGATTATTACATTTGTTATCTTACTTATTAGTTAGAAATTGAACAGTATGGAAGAACTAACTACATAACATAAAATTTTCCTAACCCGTTTTCAATTTTTCAAACATCCCACATTCATTACAGTTTGCGTATATCATAAATATTAAGCAATGTTATTGTGAACAATTATTATGCACGCGGTGAACTTGAAAATAAACATTTCACCGGAATTAGAGATTTGTTTTGTCAAAAGGTGGACACCTAGGTTTTAAATGGATTCGATTAATTAATAGGGGATAATCGATCGGCAAATATTATGAGAATAACAAGAAAGTTGCATATCGGCATCATTAAAGTTGTTCCGAACTTATGGCAAGTCAGAATTTGATCGCTCGGAAAATAAGGTTTCATTTAGTCTTTAAATATGTGCACGTTTTCAGCAGGTTTCTAATCAGAACCGGATTATATCTCAAGCACCCAAGTCAAGCTTCTTTCAATGATAATTTTAATTGATTTCAAAGTTTATCAAATTGAACATTTGTTTAAATAAGTTATCTGTGTCAATTTTGTTTTAAGTTTATCTCTGAGTTTTAGAATGGAAGCATTTAAAATATTCTGAAGTAGAATTAATTAGAAATGGAATTACCAAATTATGTTACTTGCCTAAAAATTACTTATATTAAACTATAATAATACACTTTTTTAATTTGTTAATACCATTCTTGGTATTTAGTAACAAGTTTTTTCTACGCTTCATCTACTTCTCGATTTTTAAAGCTGAGGACCATGATATTCATGAACTGTACTACACTAGAGTTAAGGGACATCCTACTTTGTTGCTAAAAGTATTTTTCCTGGTTACATATCTTACAATGGGTTAAACGTACAATATGTGTGTATCAATCCTTCAACTTGCAGGCGCCTGCAACGCAGTACCAGATTGCTTCATCTATTCTTAATTTTTCAAACACTTAAATACATATTTCATGTAATATCTAGAGAAAATAATTAATAATAAACACTGTTAGAATATTTGGTTCCTTAAATACATAATGTATATGGTATTATTTTAACTCTCAAAGTGAGAGCGTTATTATAATTATTATTTCTTTCAGCACACATGGTATAATTGTGTAAAATATTGACATAAATAAAAATAGGAAAACATACACAAACAGGGCATAGGAGGAACATAATTAAATCTACCTTGACATACAGCATAATGGCTTATAATCACAATTTATTTATGGTATCCACCCATATATATTTTCTTAGAACTAAATGCACTCAACATTTATAAGACTAACAATAAGATTATTCGTTTCCTGTTCTCTTAAGTTACATTGCTTGTGATATGAAATTCTCGTAATTGGAATGCAAACTTCGCAGTTCATATGTTTAACCTTTTGAAGAAAAATATTTATGATCAAGTTACCAGCTAAGTGATTTGTACTTATGTATCTGGTAGCATTAAATTCCTTTATTCCGTTATTTACTCTGTCGGTCATTAATGGATCCATACAACCAATGCGTTAGAATTCAAATAAATATTAATGTATAGATAAAACCAGCTACTGTGGTTATGTATAGGTAAATAATTTATTTTGAACTTACTGAATAACCGCAATTTATTAAAGTGTAATAGAAACAGTATTTCAAAATACGAATAAATTGAATGTAACTAAGTTTTTCTATTTAACACATAATTGGTCATGAGTTGCAAGGTCACTTTAAATACAGATAGTCACAAATTTTATTTCAGAATCTCAGCACCTCACAAACAGAAGCTTGCCACAAACTTGCTGTACACCTAACCTAAATGTTAAGTCCTCCATATTTTTTTAATTCTTTTTAGTCGGTCTAGATTTATTTGAACACACATTCAACGCCTTTTAAATTTCAATAGAACGGAAAAAAATAGGAAAGATTTATTATAGATATTTATGTATATTTATTACATATTATAGATGACTGATTGCTGATTTCTTGTAGCGATTCATGTTGTATTTGAGAATGGCAAGGAATTAGAAGAGCTTCCTACTATAAATACACACATGAGTATTGACTCATGTGTTTACTTGCATTGGTAAAGTCAAACCAAATGAGACGACACCAAATGGTATGAAATAAATTAGTATTTTAATCCTTAAATGAACTAGGCATTTTATTTGAAAATTACTGTTGTGCAGAGAAACATATAATTTGTTTATATTCTGTGGCTAATTTCTATTTTCAGCTGTAGATTTGTTTGGCTTATTGGCATATACTATATGTTTCATAACTCCGAATTAAGAAATTCAATGACGGGAAGCCTAGTGATCTCGTCACACCAGCATAAAATAACGCGACACAATTTTTTTGCAATAATTGCATTGTTTCCTCTGGAGCATGATAAGATGCACCGGCTGTTGGATCCACATAAAGATGTATCTCCGACAAGATTACAAGATTAGAAGATTATTAATCTCCGCTCGCTAACGATCGCCATTAACGCTAACACCATTTCCATGGTGGTTTTCGAAGAACTATGTTTAGTTTAATCAGGTCGTCAGTCCAAGGATTCGCACTAAGCAGTGACCCGTTGAGGATACATTCGATTTCTACACTTGTGCGTTTTCGAACTGTTAAATTTGCTACTTGTTTTGTTGACTTTGCCGTTAATATGGGAATATGCTTCATTACTGATGATTATTTTCGCTGAAAATTAACTACAATTGGTCTCATATGCTCTTCCAGAAACAAAATACAAAAAATTTATTGACTTACATTCTTGATTCAGCTGAACTTTATAGGGTGTCAAATATTTTTTTCATAGTTCTATGAAGACAGCTTGCTCGTGTGTCTGGTTGTTGACCTCGATTATGAATCGATCTACTTCAAAAACCATTTTCATTCAACTGGGTGGTACGAAAACAGCATTTGCTTTTCCCTTTCGGATTAAGCTTCTTAATTACATTGACCACAGTATTTCTTGAAGATTTCTTATGATAACCAGAAAAGAGCAATATTACGACCTACCTTCGTAAATCTTTGGCCAATTTTGAAGAGAATTATTGCAATTTCTATGCGCTTCTCCTTCTTTTCATGCTGCACTACATCCATCAACAAATTTAAGATAAATACTTCGTCTTCTACTTATGAATTTGGATGTTAGTTAACTATGGAAAACAGATTACTAAACAAAACCAAGAAGCTAGTACATTCTCATAACTGAAGAACTTAAAAAACATGGCTCTAACAGAAATTGTTGTTAAAACAAAAGACAGCTTACGTTATTTGTTTTCCTTGATTCGTTTATATTTGTATTAATGTTTTTAATAAAATAGTTGTAAGTTTCATTTGTTGCACTGCGATACGAGTTGCTTTGACTTTTCCATAGGAAGAAATAACTGGGAATGAGCATCTATGTATGCCAATTTAAAGATATTTTCGGAGGTTAAGAGTTTATAACTTTCGAAATTGTCATGGTTCATTCGTTCATTACAAAACATCGGCGTTGTGGAAGTTATTGGATACCAAATGAGTGAATCGTGTTAGATTTGGCTTAGTTAGTTATTATGATCATTATGGGAAAAGGATGATGTAACTTATCGTCATATTTTGTGCAACAAATAATCCGTGCGTGTTTCATTAGATTATAATATTAAGCTGTTCTAATAGCATTATTTTAATAATAAAATATGGTGATGCCCGAACCTTTCCCAATATATTAAATAGGTATTGTGTAGATCCAAATAGTCACTTCAAGTTCCATATTTTTTAATTTTACTCCCAGAAAGGTAAAGTATCCTTGATTTGTCTGTTGTTTGAACAAAAGAACCTAGGACGAATATGCATCTCAAATGATATACTATTGTCTATTCTAGCACTAAATCGGCCATTTTCCAAACTGATGCTTCTTATCTCTCAGCTATCCAACCAAAATGAAGTCGGTCAAAATTTGTTTTTAATAACTTTTGTAGCATGTTCCACATTAAGCTCGTGAGTATACAGCTTATGGTAAATCAGATCTGTGTTTCTATGCCGTCAGTTTTAAGAATCCATTTACATAGACAGTATGATCTTCGGATTAAAACGTAACAACGAAGATTAGTAGAGGAAACGATAAATTTATGTAATTTGCACCGGCTACAGTGGTGGAATGTTAGTGGCACATGAGAGAGTGTACTCGGAACTAGAAGTGGAACCCGCTCTAATTATCCGCTCACTCTTTATCTGTCAATAAAGTTTGTTAAGATATATTTCTCTCCTAAACAAAAACCTTTGATTAAAATTTGGAAACTATAAATATCCCAGGTACTAGAATAAAATAAATAGTACATAGATACGATATAATTACTTAAATTGTATTACATATATGTATACTTATAATTAAAACGTAAATGTATTTCGTGAATTGTACATTTATGTATGCCTGAAAGAACGATCATATTCTAGGACTATAACGTTGACTGCGGTAATGAATTTAACAAATGACAGACGAAGATCAATAAATTACCTTTATTAAATTTGTCGATTATACAATTAAATTTATATTAATGGTAATTCTCATTAAACTTTGAACGACCCACGTTAATAATTTCTATAATAGTATACACCTGAACTGAACAATAGGGTGCCTCTGTAATCATTAAAGTTATAATTAATGCAGTATGGTCACATAATTTAATCCCTCATAATTTTACGATACAATTTGGTCGTTTCTATACAAAATAATACAGAAAGGCGGTAATGCAATTATCTGTACAAATATGTCCAGTTTAATATTTTGATATTTTAGTGTTTGATTTCTAAATGTTTTGTCTGAAAACTGTCTACCTCTCTGAATGCACTTTGGGTCATATTTTCTAGCTCATTTAGTTAATCATTTTTATGGACGAAGAATAAGTGACACCATTCAAATAAGCATAGCAAAGTTAATAGCAATTTTTGAAAGTTTACTTCAGGGTAAGTAGATGCATACACATTAATGAAAATTAGTGAAAAAAAGGATAGCTGTCAGAGGAAATACTATTAGCAACACACGTATGTATAAATCGTTAAGTGAGTTTGCCGCAGTAAGTATAGAATTATTGCTTATATATTTACTATATGTAGGTAATAGAAGCTGTACATCATACATCAATAAGGATCATATTTTTATAGCATAAAAAGGAAGTGGACTAAAAGAAATTGAAACTAGCTAAAACTGAAGAAAGTTCCGCCAAATATCCACGAGTTAAAAAATAATCGAAGGTCTTGCTATATGTCTCTAATGTTGTAAACCGGACTAACGCCCTTACTTCCCCGAATTTTAATGTCACGTCTTGCACGTAAGAGGAGGCAAGGAGCGGTTTAAACTATCTCATGATAACACGTCATCCACTCTTTTATCAAACCTTAGTTACAACCAGCAATCGTACGTACTATCATTAGGATATATCTATACCATGAAAGATAATATTAGTTAAGTTATTGATTGTTTATTTCAGACTATTACAATCGCCATAAATACACGTTGTAGTCAATGGCACAATACCAGATATGCATGAATAACACTACATTTCTATTCTAATTTTGTGCTTGTTTACTCTCTGAGCTCTTCGAAAGACTATCTCAAAGTCACTTTCGCTATTCATTTTTTACACAGAAAGACCCATCTAGTTCATTCAACCAAATATTAATATTATTTACCTTCGATAATATTTATTAGTTCCTGAAAACTAATTGTAAGTCTGCTACAGTTGATACTGTACTTGCACACTCGGAAGAACACACAATTTCACTAAAATTGGGAGAAAAACTTTTTGCCAGAATATATGTATGTCTCAACTCCTTTACCGTACCTACCTTACTTTCGTCGGCGCAATTTGTAATGTCACGAAAAAGTAAATGAGATCAAAGCATGTGGTTATATGCGATTAGATTGAACAGTAATATGTTGCAAATTGAAAATGAATTTGTTTCATTGGGACAACCAATGGTTTGCTTCTTAAAATGACAGCAATTGTTTGATTTCACTGAGTAGAAGATTTATTTTAATAGTTTCATATTTTGTTCGATTCAAACAAATATTCTGTTAAATTTTATTTCAACTAAAAGAAAAAGTTCATTATTTTGTTTGATTCAATACCTCCATTTTTCTTGAAATAATTGAAGCAAAACAACAAAATAAATTTGGTTGAATTGTACATATACATGGGTTTTTCAATGTATATAGTTATTATAATAAAGGTGACAACGACTGAAAAGCTTGGAAGAAGTGTACACTTTTCTAGAAAGCTCATTTAAACAAAACCCAGGTTTGGCCAGGCCAGGCCAGGCCAGGCTTGGAATCCAATAATGGCATATTATATCCGTGAAAGCAAACAGTAGCAAGAAATTTGGATATACTACATATGTATTTACTAATACATTTGTCCAATAGTATCTGAGAAGATTATCGGTCAATATCGGGACAGAGTGATACAAACATGAACATGCATTCAGTTACTATCAGAAAAATGGCACTATTAGTTTACTAAGATCTGCAAAGGAATAGTAATGGCAAAACTACTAAATTAATTAAACTCAACAAAAGAAAGATTAATTTCATTCATTTCATTTTGCATTAAATCCATAACTTGTTAATAATGGACTTGCGAAATAGAGTGCCATGATTCATTCGGAACTTTTAAATAATTGTGAATATTGCGATATAATCACTCCAGAAATTTTCAATCGGACTGGCATCCGAAAACCGTACAACTGTTATTCCCTATTCCTTTGAAAGCCCCTATAGGTATATCACGTCGAAGTCGTCTTATAGATTTTATTTAACATCTAATAAACCTTAACTAAAACAAATAATACCTTAGCTGTTGCTGAAAATTAGAATATACTTTATTGGATTTGCAATATACCATTGGTAAATATATCAATTTCTTATTGTTTAAAATAGACTGCTTTACTGCCAAGTTGTCTACTATTTATAGACACGGTCGACTTCATTATCAAGGATAAAGGAGTAAAATGTTTTAATCAAACAGTGTATTACTTAAATCTTATCGAATTGGGTAAAAACTGGACGATGAAAGTGTTTATTATTAGCCTATGGTGCAAACATATACCGTATTGAGTAAATACATGATTAATCGCTGATGGTTTTAATGATAATAATTATGAAACAAAAATACTTCAGATAACCAGTCAAATGTTTGTGGTTCTTGCTAGACTTAAATTTAGATTCTTGTCCAAATTTGGTAGACTTTATGGTCAACCAGCTTATATTTTGACTTTGGGGTGGCTGGCTTTTGTATTATTCTATTTTGTGTCAAAGCGTCTGTCGATTGCATGAAATTTCAGATTGTTTATTCTATGAATTTACACAAATGTAAGGGATATTTGAAAAATATTAAAGGCAATTAAAGCAATTTGGTTACGTTTGTAGTGGAACAAGTGTTTCCGAATACATTCATAGGTGGCAAGCTTCAACAACTATCTGATTTTTGTTCTTCCATGCTATAAGAACAAACTCGTTTTAAATTGTACATTGTAGCAAATAAACGGAAGGTACTATTGGTTGCCACCAAATAGCTCAGTACCAAATATTTCAGTGCTACAACTCTATCTCTAGAAGATTTTGCTCAATATGTGCTGAGCCACAATTTTTATTGTATACTGCGTGTTTCTCGAGGACGCTCGAACTACTGAAACAGCTACGGTTGGCAACTGAAATGTGTGCGAATCAATACGCATTGCTTTAGAGACAGCTAGATAACAACCAACTTTAGTTATCGCCAAGCACACTGTTCTCGAAATATTATGATAGATCTCACTCTACAAAACTAAATCTGGAAAAGTTGTTAGAATGGGAAGATCTACTTCGCGCTCTATATTCGCCAGATGTTTCGTTATGCACCTCTAAAATAGAAGTTACTAAGTTCTCTAGCTCCAAAAATTCCACATTTTATCAAGACAAGATTTACAAACTTGCACTCAAGCTTAAGTTCATAGATTAAGAAGGGAAATCAATATAATCGTTTCTCAACATTTTTCGTCGTGTCTAGTTTAGTTGACACACTCTTTTCTTTAATTGATGGTGTTTGGCATCCATATTCAAAGAGAAAGTGGCAAACTGGTGCTTGCATAACTAAGATAGATATACGAGGGCGGATTGATAATGAAGCTACCTAGCGCTACATGGCAGCACAAACACAAAAACTTTTTTTTTTTAGAAATTGCGATCTGTCAAACGTCAGCTGTTAGGATTTCACCCAAATTCATCTATTAGTTTAGTTGTTGTAGTCGTTTGAAGTAAGCAACTTTTGTGTTTCTTGAAAAATGGAAAAAAGTGAATTTCGTGCTGTGATTAAACACTATTATTTGAAAGGGAAAACGGCGAAAGAGACAAAAGAAAAGCTCGATAAACATTACGGTGAGTCTGCCCCGTCAGATTACATGGTAAAATATTGGATTGCTGAATTTAAACGCGGCCGAACAAGCACTGCAACAATACCATCAACAGGAAGGCCAAAAGAGGTGGTTACTGAAGAAAATATCAAGAAAATCCTCGATATCGTTATGAATGATCGCCGAGTCAAGTTACGTGAGATTGTTGAAATGGTAAACATATCATATGAACGTGTGTTCAACATTTTGCATGAACATTTGCATATGAAAAAGCTATCGGCAAGATGGGTGCCGCGTTTGTTGAGTGTCGAACAAAAACGAGTTCGACAGACCACTTCACAGCGGTGTTTGGACATGATAAAGCGTAATCCTGTTGATTTTTGGCGTCGATTAATAACTGTTGATGAAACGTGGGTCCACCACTACACACCTGAAACCAAAAATCAATCGAAACAATGGGTGGAAGCTGGTGGAAGTGCTCCGAAGAAGGCGAAGACAGTGAAATCGGCTGGCAAGGTTATGGCCACTGTATTTTGGGATGCACACGGAATATTGCTCATCGATTACCTTGAAAAAGGATCCACAACCACAGGAAAGTATTATCGTGCATTATTGGATCAATTGATTGACGCAATCAAGAAAACGACCACATTTAAAGAAGAAAAAGTGCTCTTTCTTCAAGACAACGCACCGGTTCACACAGCATTAGATACGATGCTAAAATTACGTGAAACACACTTCGAATTGGTTGATCATCCACCTTATAGTCCAGATTTAGCTCCTAGTGACTTTTTCCTGTTTCCAAACTTGAAAAAATGGCTCGCAGGAAAAAGATTCATCTCAAACGAAGAAGTGATTACTGAAACTAACGCGTATTTTGAGGGGTTCTCAAAAATGTTTTTTTCCTACTTAGGTAGCTTCAATATCAATCCGCCCTCGTATATCTGTTTATGAATGGACCGCTAACGAGTTTTGTCTCCTAGCTGATAACAATTAGTCATAGAGATACGTAGTGTGGTTCATCTCACCACAGTATTTATATTTAATAATACTAGCCTCTTAGTTTATCAAGTACAAGTAAAGCAATCCACGTAAATTTGTTTTAACTTGATTGGAGGTATCTATATCCTTACATGTGCTAGTTATTCGATTGCTATTGAACAGCAAGCCCTTAAAATTACAGCGGGCCCTAATAGACCTAAAAATGGTGTCACTGAAACCGCAGAAATAAGACAGTAACTATTTTAACATTTCTATAATATAAGTTTTTGTTTTAGAGAAATTGTTTATGTTGACGATATAAACAAGAATTGATGCTCCGCTCTTTTCTGTGTCCTTAATGTTGTTCGAGATTTTATATGATTGGACGGGTACTAAAGAGAGAGTGTGGGTCTCTAACACCTCGGTGTGATGCCTTAAAAAGATCATGTTTGTACCTGTAACATATAGATGCGATTTTCATAATTAATTAGTGCATATTCTAAGAAAATATTAGGTTGTACCTAGTTTTTTCGACCCCACTTTAGGTGCTAAAAAGTTGGCTTGAACATTTTGAGTGAAGTTGTTTTGTTTTATGCCACGACACAACATTGAGTGGCTAAATTTAAAGACCTATGTATGTACAAGCAAATACTAACGGCTAGTTGGCGAACTGGTAAGAATGTCTATCTCATACAAGGGGTTGTGCGTTTAAATATCGGTCAAAATCCTCGGATATTTTCAGCCATCGGTACCCGCGCTAGTCACTATTCGATACTAGACAGTTGGTACCGATGTTACTAACTTAGGATATCGGCCACTAAAGCTGAGAAGACATCTTTTCAGAGACACAACAAGACATGAACAAATACCCAAAAATAGGAAAAGCACTACAATGGTCCCAAAATTTAAGAGAGGGCGCAAGACATTACCCGCGGAATAACTTTACTAAGTACTGCTCCAGAAATATTAATGAGAATCGTACTAGAAGAGATAAGAAAGTATATTCAATTTAGCAACCCTGCATGTATGTCCCCTGGACATGATTCAAGCCATCGATAGAGTGCAATTAACAGTCATCATAAAAATATTACAGAAACAAATAAATCAAAGGCTGCTGAAAGTTATACACGACATCAATGCGGAATGTAGAGAAAACATAAAAGTGGAACAGGTACTGAACAACAAAGTAAGAATAAATGCCGGACTAAGGCAGAGTGATTGATTCACTCAATCGCTTCATGTTTGCCATCTTTGCGGACGGAATAGTTGAGAAGCTTCCTAAAACTGGAAGATACAACATTGATATTAAATACTTCCTCATAATCTGGTACGCCGGCCAGTGAGACGGTCCTAATTTCCGGTTCTGAGCACAGTCTACAAAAAATAGTAGTAATAATGGTGGAAGCTAAAAGTGCAGAGAAGAATTATTGAGCAGGTGACGAACTACGGATATTTAAAAGAGGAAGTACAACAACAAACTGTGAAGGTATCATATAATAATAATAATAATAATAATTTATTTGAGCCCATCGGCTAAAATTTAGCATGGGTTACGTCATTTAAAGAAAGAACAATATATTACAATACAAATTAACAAGATAATAGAAAAGGAACAATGTCAGTTTAAAAACCTTTCGTCTAGATACTCATCGAAAGAATAGTAACACTTGGCCAGTAGGAATTTTTTAATCCAACTTAAAATTTCTTGATATTTTCTATTTTTTGAAGTTAGTTTGGCAAATTATTAAATATCTTAGTGCAGGAATAAATTGGTGACTTTTCGTATAAGGCTCTATTATGCTTGGCAAAATATAATAAATTTGTGTGACGAGTATAATATTTATGTGACGGTGTTTCAAAGTCTTTAATATTCTTTTTGACATATAAGGCAGCCTTGTATATATAAATTGATGGAAAAGTCAATATTCCGTTGTCAACAAAAAGTGGTCCGCACGACTCACGAGGTCCATAGTCATATATCAAGCGCAATAACCTCTTTTGGGCTACCAATACACGGTTATAGACTAATCCACGACTCCAAATTAGGACATTGTAGGTAATCGTAAAGTACGCCAGTACGCGTAGTACACATTCAGCAGAGCCGCACTGTCTAGACACGTTTTCAGCCGCGATGTGTTTCTCAAAGGTAAGTTTTGCGTCCACTACTAAACCCAAGAGTTTAGTCGATTCCAAAAGAGGTAAATTACTACTTGTCATAACTGGCTTCCGCTGGGTAAACTGAACCACCACCGTCTTATCCAGGTTTACGATTAGCCTGTTCATCCGACACCATTCTACGAATAGGGCTGGAATGCTATTTATATTGGTGTCCAAGTCATGGTTATTATCTGCGGAGACCGCAATGGACGTATCGTCGGCATACATAGTCAGATGACCACCATGAATAAAGAGAGGTAGATCATTTACAAATAAAAGAAAAATCAAAGGTCCCAGGATTGAACACTGCGACACTCCAATGTCTACTCCCTGAGGCCTCGACGAGCTACCAGTCATCTCCACCCTTATTGAACGACCGTTTAGAAATTACTGAATCCAGTCCAGCACCAGACTTCTAATGCCCAACGAGTACAGCTTTTTACTTACAAAGGAGGCTCTACCTTTATCGAGTTCCGCATATATAAATTGAAAGAAATCTATGGACGCTGACTCGGTGGATCTGGTCGCCCGAAAAATTTTAGAAAAGAAAAAACAATACCGATATGGGTCTATAATTATGTACTTCAAGAGCGCTGTTTTTTTTTTTATAAATTGGGGTAACCCGCCCAGTCTTCAACGTGGAAGGAAATCTTGCGGACAACACTGAATAATTAACCTTCCTATACTCACGTCAAAATGAAAGACGTATACTATACTATATAAATCGGTCTCACAGACCGTATGCGTGAGTATAGGAAGGTTAAATAAAACAGATAATGGTTCTGACAATTCATTAGCCACATATTTTATAGCTTTTTCGTGAAGGCCGTCGAGACCCGCGCTGTACGTGTTTTTTAACCGTTGTATCGACTCCAAAATTTCAGTGCAAGTAACTGGATAAAAACAAAACTGTTTGAAATACGCGGTCCTCATTTATTGACTAGCCATATTTGGAACATATAACATTCGCGGCGCTGGTTGCGAAATAATTACAGAAAGAATTGCATATTTCGGAAGCATCAGTCAAAACTATTCCATTTTCAAGTATGTTAAACCTAGTTTGCCTCTTTTTCCTACCTAACTGATCATTGACGCAAGCCCACACTTCTTTTGACTTGTTCACCGCTCCATCTATTTTATGCGCAAAATTTGTTTTTTAGCTTTTCTTATGGTATCATTATACGTTTTCCTTTTTAGCTTGTATAACTCTACTAACTCCGGATAATCTTTCGATAGAAGGAATAAATTCCTCAGTTCAATACCCATTTTTACCAGATCGGAAGACACCCACGTCTTTTTCTACTGACACCGCTACTACTCCTTCTCGAGGTCGGACATACGAAGTCATAAAGTTTATTAAAAACATCAGTAAAACTAGAAAACATATCGTCCACATCACATCCAACAGAAAATACTTCCGGCCAGAACACATCGCCAAGCTGGATCCTAAATTGTTCCAGGATTTCATCGTTTAAACTACGCGTCGTCACACATGTTGGAGGTTCAGCGTTCGGAGAAACAGACACTATAATATTCGTTGTCCCCTCCCATGCTAGATGGTCAGCAATACCTACGTCTAGTAGGTTACACTTAATTTCGTCCCTAGGTATGTTCGATACCATATAGTCAATTACCGAATTTGTCACTACGCGTGTAGGTACCGACCAGTCCCCAGTTAAACAGTAGGAGTCAAATATGTCTAGCAAAATATTAGTTCTGGTACACTTCTCGCTGGCATCGATATTTAGATCACCAGAAAGAATCACGAAATCGTATCGACTCACAGCCCGATCCAATACATTTAAGACCTGATGCACGAAAGTGTCAAAGTTATCATCAGGAGACCGATATATACGCAAAATCACGTAAGATTTCCCGCTGTCCACAAAGACAGTACCGCAGCACTCAAAGTCCAAGTCTCTGCAAAAATGTGAGCAGTCCATATAGCGGGTTGTTTAAAAGACATAATCTAGACAAACACAAAGCAAACCAGGGATATATAAGGCCTGATTCATATAACACAACACAAATGACTGGTCGAAATGGACAACAGACTTAAAAATAATCAATTATAATGAACGTAAGAGCACACCGCTGAAAACGTAGAGGAAGTGTTGATATCCATTTTGAAGAAGATTTACACATATGGCACATAGTATATAAAAAAGAAGAAGAAGAAGGAGAAGAAGAAAAAGAAATTTACAAGAACATGCAGGGGCTTCGTCAATCAGAACCAGATGCCAACTTTAGAACTATAAACTAATATATTTTATATCGAAAAGTAGCAAGAAAGCATCAACAGCAACGAATTTACCAACAACGAATAAACATTTGAGATGTAAACTGCTTCGAATGTCTGAGAATTGTCATCACAACTGACCAGCATGTCAGAACCTGCATAGTTTGTGTGCTTATAAAATAGATTAATGAAGAGATGTTTCTACATTTGATTGTCATTTTTTACATGAAATACGTTAATGTACATCCCACCGCAAAGTTCGAGTATATATGTGCGACCAATACATTTCTGCTGGAATTTTTTTGGCAAACTGTGCACCACGCTTAATAAATTATTTCTAAAGCTGGTAGCGGTTCCATACAAATAATAGAATTCCTAATGAAACGTTTCAATTCCAAGTTACTTAGTACATCTACATCTACCTGAAAGTTTTACATATTTCTAATATCAAGTACGCAAAATATACATTAAATCCTGTCTCTCTTAAGAATGGTATCAAAGCGCTTTCCCTTTTATATTTGACAAACCACGCCGGAGATTACAACCACGAATATTAAGTCTCTGGAATTTACACCCTAATATGGAACCCGAGAACGTGAGAATGCTTTCCACATTACATTCTCTGCAGGACTAGCGTTTAAAAAAGTTTATGCGTGGAGCTTAGCAAATCGAGAGGGATTCGAAACTTAATAAATTTGTTAGCGTTTATGTAAAGCGACCACTAAAATGTACAAGAAATGTTGAACGTTTAAAGAAAAATAAAAAGTTTTGATCTTTATGTTTCTTTTCGAAAGTCTTAAGGCTGTAAGGTACTTATTTCCTAGATCGCTTAAAGTTTTTTTTTGTCAGTTCGAAAGCTGTTAATTTTAGCACTAAAAGATGTACTTTTGCGTAAATTTCTTTGATATCGTTGTCCAAAAATAACGGTAAGCCCATGGTCATTTTTCTATTCCTTAATTGGGGTTAAATGCAACAACAAACAAGGAATTTACAAAAAGCTCGGCGATAAGTCGTAACTATCGTAACGAATACACGGCATGCAAAATTTCGAGCCCGTAAACTTACTGGTTTTTCACTTATTATTGAAACAAAATTAAAACTGTAGAAGCTATTAACATTGTAAGAAACTAGTATTTTAGAATTACACATACTATTCTTAAAGATCAGACATACAATTTTTAAACAGTTTTGGAACCAATAAAAATATTTTAAGTTTAACCTTATATAACTTACAACCTTAAATACCCACGTTGTCATATGCCAACTCTTTCATAAATTTCGTATTAATAATAGTGTTTTAATTTTAATTAATTAATTAACCTTTCTATTTGTGCTAGAAGAGCTAAATAAGTCACAAAGTACCTATGTGTTCTTTACAAGAGGAGATAATACTAACACTAGTTCAACCAAGTTCTTATGCTTATGTAGTCCCTTAGGAGGATTAAAAAATAATGAAAGTGAGTCTGTGAAGGTTTTCAATATGCAGATTAGCAGTTCAGTCGCCGGTTAATAAGGTATTACGTATCCTAAAAAAACGTATTACCCCTCAAACTACAAAAGGATACTAAAGGACGTAAAGATTGAACTGCTGGAAAGGTCTATGTCCAATATACATTGTTAAGTTGCCAGGGTAATTATTAGGCTAGCAAGACTAGAAAAGCGCATAGCATTAGATTTCACAGCAAGCTATTGGACAACTCTTTTAAATGGAAGTTCATTTCATTACACGATGGAATTAAGTAAATAAAACATGATAAATATCAATGCAAAGACAAACTAATTGGAAACTAATCGGCCAAAATCAGAGAGCTTAGGCAAGGCAAGGATGGCAAAAACACCTCGGGGGATAGGGGCTCGCCATACCTAGCATCCGCGAATTCATCGAGCACTTTAGCATACACGTGCATAGCTGTTTCCATTGACGTTACATAAAATGAGCAAATCGCACATTTATGCTAGCCTTTATTTGTCTTACGCGGCTACACATCATTCGCGAAGCGGCTTGAGTTAATATTGACCCACGTACTCTGCGTTTGTCGCTTTGCCTCTGGCCCTCGTAACATTACTTAGGCTGTATTTTTGTTCTTTGAGTGCCGGGCGTCCCCCTCTGTTCTGCTATATTCGTAATCGCGGAGGGTCTCTGAACTGGAGAAAAAAGTCCAAAAGAAAATTCATTTTTTTGTCATTCAACGAAAATACTAAATGCGGTACTTCAACAATTTCCCTTTGGTATTGAATCGCGAGCGTTTGCAGACGTCAGATCATGCACGAAATAGTGGTATTTGTCGTTAGTACAAAGGTAAAGCGTTTGTCTTGCATTCATTTTTTGTTCCCTGTACTTACGTAAGTTATGCCAAAGGGATTTCTGTATTAACAGTACAAAATTCTCGTGAAGAATAAGATTAAAGCAAAATAAATCTCTGCTTTTTACGTTTTCTCCGATATAATGTACATCGCTTCAATGCCCGAAAGTATTCGCGAAAACGTTATAAACCTCTTGAGAGTATTAGCTGCTCTCGTACTTTTTAAAACTGTTTCCTTCAGGCCGAAAGCCTAAAAGTGTAATATATTAATACAGAAACAAGTTGTAGGTAGAGCATTTAAAATATGGCGTAATATGCTTACTAGTGTTTTATGTCTTCTACAACAATACAGAAAATTTCCATTCTTGCGAAACCAACCACTTAAAAGTGCCTATTTATTAGAGGAATACGTAATTTGGACATTCCTTAGAAGAAATGTAGTATTCAATGTTGGTTATTCCAATCCAGAAATACGATAATTACTTTAATAATTTCCATCTCTACTTAAGTTTTAACGTTGAACAGCCTGTACTTCTTTCAAAAAAATGAATAAGTATCTCATAAAATATGAGACCGCAATGTATTAGTCTCAGACGAAGTGCAAGTACTGATCAACATCTGCAGATATTCACATGTGTACGAAAATTCAACTTTCAAATTTACGTGAAAAATTTTAATGCAATACCTGAAAATGTCTCAAATAACTGGTAGCAATTGCGAAGTTACCGCTATAAAGCTCTTTGGTCATGTTAATGTTCACAGGATTAAGACGAATTTTTACCTGAACCAATATTCATTTGTGTAGTGAAATGAAAATTGAATATATAATTAGATAGGAATTACAGTCCTTAGTCCAGAAAAAGTTTACGTAAAAAAATAAGTTAATGTTATTCATTGACTTGATTGCACTGTAGAGATTGTATGGTTTTAAAAAATGTAAATATTTCGCCATTAATTAAAAATAATGACTTATGGTGAACACCCTAACAGTGCAAAAACATTCCACAATAATGAAAACCGGAACAGTTCTCCAAACATGTTAATATAATTGTCTAACACCAAAACGGCACTTTTACTAAAATCAGTATAATATATCGATAGTATTTACATTCATCACACAAAGTATTACACCACAAGCTGCAACTAGAAATGTGCTAAATCCCAGTATCATTCCTACACCTTCATCAGTTGAAATATTTCTATCTGGAATATCAACGATGGTGTCGTTTCCATGGGCTTCCCGAAACGCATGTATCGCCTTGATATTTTTAGATTCCATATCTTCATCATCTTTTGGGGTGGTGATAGTAATATCTTCTTCTTCAATCATAATGTCGTCTTCTTTATCGTCATCGTCCTTTTCTATACTCTTAATATCATAATCCTCGTCATCTTCATCATCATCTTCGTCCACCATCCTAATCGCATACTTCCTTATGTCTTTTGCAAAATCTTCCCCGTGACAAAAATCTGAGTTGATATCTCTAGCATTCCTATCAGTTAACTTATGTCTGCGCTTTAAATTTGGTTGCATTTGCCGATGTTCGTTTTTAAGTGGTAAGTTTTTAATGAGTTCTTCAAGCGATATCTCCTCTACAAATATTAAATAGAGAATAGAATTCCTGCACTAGGTTTCTGCAAGTAACTCACCGTATTCTGGTGCTGGCAGTACGGTGTGGATCCGTATCACTTTGAGCATGCCGTCTTCGATAAAAACATGACACTTACAATTATCTAAACCTTTAGGACAACTACGAAGAAGACAAGTTAAGAGATGATCAATTAGTACTTATAGATATGCTACCAACTTGTTCCTGGTCCAAGACAGTCTACGTCGCCCATTCCGCTAAAATAAATATTTTATGCTGTTTACTAGGTTGGTTGGAAATAAATTAACAGCAAATTGGAACAGCAGTTAGTTTTGACACAGAATATTGTTTATGGTAACTTTAGGTAGCAAACTAGCCCCCTTTTAAAAGTATTTCGAACACAATGGGGATGTTTCTTTTCCGCTAAAACTCAGTAGATTTTATTAAGTCTTTGAAGCTAATTGGTTACATATTTAATGACCGTGATAGTGGACAAATATACTTCAATATTTTTTAAACAAACGGCTTAAGACAAGGTGATCCTTTGTATAAGGAGTCATGGAATTAAATAAACAGCTTTATCGAATTGGGATCACCAACAATTTCAAAAGTAGCTTAAACTGTAAACAGTAGTTTGAGGAATTTCACCGAGTGTTTGGTGACAAGTCGTACCCTTAGCCATCATAAAGCCACTTTGAATGAATGACATTTTCCGAGTCCCTGAGCTAATAAATGGGCATTGGGGAAGATGTATTCGGCTTGTTCAGATCACGATTCAATAGGATCGATGTTATTGTAAAGAAAAGAGCAACTCTAAAGATTAGTGTGAAAGCAATTAACACCAATTTACGCAAACATTTGAAGGACGTAAACTTTACTTCCTTTGAATTCCCCAGGATTTAATCCCACTTCAAAAGAAAATTGTGTGAGGTAGTACAGATCTGCTTAAGATTGTTTTGACCATGAGTCGTTTCATCCCGTATACATCAATTCAGGTAACGTATTATGGGTATATTACTATAATCTAAAACAAAGCGACAATCGATAGTTTGGATATTTGAGAATGGGTTGGCTCCGACAAAGGTTATTCATAAAGAAAGAGGAAACAAACAGGTGGTTGTCACCTTTCCTGTTATTACTAGACATGTTTCCACTATAGCATTGGAGGATCGCCATGTTGTCAAGATTGGATACTTCACTATAGTTTATTTGTGTCAGGTTCTGCAAAATTTTCGCGAAAAGTCAAAGGAAGTAAGATCACAGGCTTACGCTAAAATAAGCAACCTAAGTGATTTCTTTTTGTTTCCAATTGCAAAGTATAAATTATGGAACTTACGTTTTACATTGACCGAAACAGCGGTGGATACGTTTGAAAATGCAATAAATAATCTAAGACGGGAAGATTAGAATATGCTTCGAAGATTGGTTTTCATGGGTGCAAACGTGCATTGGATGGGAAATACTTCGAGGAATTATAAATAAATGTGTTTTGTCAATATATTCTGTATTAGTTTGCACGTGCAATCTGTCGCGTTCTTTGTTGATTTCAAAACAAAATTCGATTGACATGAACAATGCATGCTTGGCAAGTCCATTTGAATTACAATTCTATTAAGAGTATGTTTTTCAAGCACAGGAAGTTGACTCTGAGTGATTAGCCCTGCGGTTTGAAATTTCTAGCATTTTATTTTGTCAACGTATCTCAAAATACCATATAAGCTTATATTTCAAGTTGCGTTCTAAGTGCTTTCCTCAATTTCTTTTTTCCAAATAAACAGTTTTCTAAAGGGTGCAGTCTAAGATAAATTGAATCTCGCAGATCAGATTGCCTTCTCAACATATTCAAAACTATCTGGATATTATTGGATACTTTACTATGATATCAATTGTATTATTCGTTTTGATCAAAGCAAATCCTAATTTATTTGCCGGGCATAACATTTTTTGACTTACATTTTGGGCAACTTATTCAATTTACAGGATTGATTGTTTAAATTTTAAACTATTTGTATTCGCACCAGTGTCACTATAAAGATTTAAAAACTACTTGTGCTTCTAATTGTTAGTAAGATTGCTAACTTCCAAATTTAGACAGCGTTCGTCTAAGCGCGGGTTGATACATTAGACAAAATTAAGGGATTTAAATTTATTATTTGTTATCGTTACAGTTTGCTTTGGCATTTAGTAGCTATTCCGACAATTAGCCAAATTGAGGTGTCCTTTAGTGTTATTGAAATGAGCAGAACTATGGGGTACTGCGTAACAAATAGGATTCAAACTTAATGCCATATTGAACTCAGTTAATAGAGGAAGCACAAGATAGAGAACTGTATAATGGAATTCTGTATTGGCAAATAGAATGCTATTAATTTCAAGCAAATATCATGGGTGCAAAGGTTGCAGCTGATTTTAAGTCGTACCATTTGGATAAGTTCAAGAACAACCCACAAGAAGAGAAGTTTCCAAGCAAATTGGATTAGCAATATTAGCATACATGGTTACTGTAATGTATGGAAACGCTGTTATATCTGACAAAGGACTAGCTGTAGTGTTTTCAAATTCAGATATTGTCAAGTGCTCATGAATGTGCATCCTCTAAGTTCTCTTCTTTTATCAATTTATCTTTTTCTCAAAGAACCCCATCTCTTTTTTAGTGGCCTCATAATACAGATTTTATATTCTCGGAGAGTTGCATACAACAATATTACGCAAAAGAAAGAAATCGAAAGTACAATATGTACGCCAGTTATTGCATCGATGCACCATTTTTCTTATCAAATCTCGTTGAATTTGATTGTCATTTTGACAATTTCAAAAAAGATGTCCTCTTAGAACAACTGAAGGCGACCAAAAAATTATGCACACTTAAAAAGATGAATATTTATACATACTTAACTATATCCGAATCTTAAAGCTCTATAGACAATAGTCTTCTCAAATATAACCAGGTTTTCATATATTTCAGCAACTCTGTACACGTGCCTATATAATATTTTGTGGCAGAAGTGTAGTTATTGTGTAAGAAACCTACGTATATTAAACCACTTACGTTTCCTTATTGATACATCTTGCTTCACTTGACATAGATATACATTCAACATTGGTGCATTCTGAATCACTCCAATCGCTCCAAAACGAAGTTATTTCTCGTGGTTTTGACGTGTGCCACTCTGGACTCTCGCAGAACTAAAAGAAAATTAAATCAGGTATCGCACAAATTAATACAAATTCAGGTATACGATATTTAGTTCTAAACAGTACGCCAGTTTTTATATTTTAAATTGCGTACAGTTACTAAGCACCCGGTAGTGTGTATTTCGGGCAATACCCCCGAGTTTGTGCCCAGACAAATACGCATGATAATGCACATACTAGAATGATCGTTTAACTAATTAATCACCTGCAGTTGAAAGCAGTGTATACAAATCCCGAATATGACTCCGCTTAATTTATTCGCAATGTGCTCTGGAATGTTGGCAGTGCATCTTTGGAGATCACGTTGTTCGAATTCCACTCAGACGTCGTTTATGAAGTGTCACGATTGTCTAAATATAATGGTCACAGTGCTTAATTGATTTTAGACCTCTCTCTTCTTTTTATTTACAAAACTATAGCAAATCGCTTAAGTGGACTGTTATACTTCAAAATCGCATTCTTAAATATGTAAATAGATAAGCTTATGGAGTAGGAGCGTGTGTCTATGAACAATCGCGCTTAGAATTGATGTCCTCCTATATATGTACATATACACATATATATATATATATATATGTTGGCCATAGACGTAGTCTGTATATAAAGCGCTGGCAAAGGACGTAGTAGATACCTGCATGGTCCTAATGGAAGTGATAGAAGATACTGGAAACCAAGAACCTAGAACTCGATTGTTGCTAAAAATGCTTCTTCCGGATGGTACATTGGATACTAAAGATGACAATCTACCAGTCATCAGTACTAAAGGACAGGGACATCGTATGGATATTGAGCACGTTTCTACTGTTTAAATACCGTAGAGTGAGTGGGATATTTTGCTGCCCTCCTGCAGGAACTACTTCGACACCAGAGCCAATTATGAAAGGTAGCTTTCTCCGGGGGACATGCTAAAACCGTAAAGCAAGGCGAAGGCAATCGTTATTCCAAAAGTGGGTAAGAATGATAACCCTCTTCCTAAGAGCTACAGACCAATCAACCTCGCGTCAGTTATTTTCAAAACGATAGGGATGTTTGATTCACAGTTATTTAGTAGGCGTGGTTCTGAAGCGAATGCCTCTGCACCCTTACCAATTTACGTACAGAACGGGTAGATCTACGGAGACCACCCAGAAAATCCTTAAAATTAAATAAACCGCCATCTGGGCCTTCCTAGAGGGGAGTTTGATAAGACATCACATGAACCGGGACGTTGCTTCGAAAGGAGAGGAGCCAGTAGGGCCATATTTTCTTATATCCGCAAAATACTAGAAACAAAAACGGCCGAGACTACACTTGGAGCGAATATCATTAAAATCAGTACGGTGGAAAAGTGCTCACAAGAAAGAGCTCTTCCGTCTTATATAGAGTCATTGATGAACTCCTCCACGGTATGGTGGGTCTCGACATAAACTGTGAAAGCTATGCCGATGACAAGATGATCATCGTCAGGAGGAAGTTTGAGAAAGTCTTCTACGACGTTGTTTAGAAGATGGTTGAATGTGACCAAGAGATGATGTAATACGGTATGGTTGGATATTAATTCAACAAAGACCACAGCCTTCATGTTCATCAGAAAAACAAAGGCCACATTTGAAGGCCTAGACTCGCTGGGGTTGAAATCGGATGAAGACAAGAAGGGAAGCGTGAAAAGCGGAAAAGTCCCGGAGATGTAAGCCAGCTTTCCCGCGCTGCATGTACACTATGATAGTGAAACCAGTTATCACAAAAGAGATCGTGGCTTAAGTGGTATTCCGCACAGTCATCCTGGAAATACCAGTATCGCACTTGGTGGCGTTATTGAGATTTGTCACTACCACTTTCGTAAAAGTTTACATTTGTATTCTGAGAAGAGCGACAGCTTAGAAATTGACCGAGAACAACGCTAAAAAAGGCAGCTTTGTGCAAGAATAAAAATTTCACGTAAAGGTTTTCGCATTTTTTACGGTTTTAGTAAGGGCCTCACTCAACAACGATGCATAGAATCGCTTCGTTCAAATGTTGGTAATTAAGCACCATCGCAATACAGAGTTTGAAATTGGGTTGCAGAATTTCGTCGTGGTCTTGCGTCCGCCAGTAATAAATTACGTGGAGGCAGGGAAGACCAGTATCGGTAGTTATTTCAAAAGACATCGATGCTCTGCGAAAAATGGGTGAAGAGGATTGGCATGTGACTTAGAGTTAGATAGAGGCATTCTTATATCGAAGACTGCAAGACATTCGATTTTGCATAAACATTTAGCTGTGAATAAAATCCGTTTCCAATGGATTCCGCATAATATGTCCGCAGTTCTAAAAAGGCTTGTGATAAAATTGAAGTAGAGAAATGCTCAAAAATTCGACCGAGAAACTGCAAAATACGTATACAAGATCGTAAGTGGTGACGGGACTTGTGTATATTCCTATGAACCGGAAACTAAGCAAAATCCACTGTTTTGGTGTTCCAAATTAAACTGAATCTCAGGAAATTGTTCGTTCACGAAGCACTTCTAAGAAAATGATCGCTTGTTTCTTCAGTTGTACTGGACATGTCGCAACCGTTTCTTCAGATTCTAGAGGATGGAAAATGCTAAAGGTTATATAATAATTTGTTTGCCAGAAGTTATCGGCGAAATCACCTAAAACACCCAAAGCATTGTTTCATTCTGTATCACTACAATGGCCGCTCTCACATACACGTCAAACGATTGATTATTTGGAGGTGTAAAATATTAAATTTATATCTCATTGCACGTATTTGTCTGATTTGTCGTCTACAGCGATTTTCAGCACTTCAGAAAGCTGTCGAAACCTTGAAACACGTTGTTTCTGAGATACTAACTTCAGAGTAGCTAAAATGTCTCGAGAATTGATTTCAACACACGCAAAAATGTATAAATCTGAAGGCAAATATTTTGAAAAGCAATAAAATAGTTTGCTCCAAAGAAGCTTTTCTCTGTTAGTTGCTGCAACAACTTAGAAGGGGTTCTTGTATCTGGATGAGGCATAAAATGACGCAAAAATATTAAAGAGAAAAGTTGGTGCTAAGTTTGCGCTAAACTTCTCTTAATTAATTGTAATTCGCAAATACAGATATAATGAGATCAATCAACATACTTTAGCTGCAATTCAAATCTATGGCAATCAGCATTGAAATAGACAGAGGCGGGCAGCCAGATAAAGCTAAAAGTTGGACGAATCTCCTGTATTATCCCAAACTGTCTCCTCGGAAATCTGGTGGAGAACGGTTATATAAGGCTAGCTAGGGTATAGCATGTTTATCTAGGACGATCTATCTTCATCTTTCTGCTCATGAAATACTAATCAACCATATTAAGGAAGTTTGTAGGCCGACTGCAAATATGAATGCAACTGGAAGCAAAGATTACGTAGACTACGTTCGTCATCTTTATGGTAACGGTTAAGGAGTTTGAGCAAAAGGAGAAGGAAAGTCCAAAGAGCGAAAGATTTAGAAAGAAAATAGAGCGACTTAAAGCAATTGAAGTTTTGAACCCAACTGCAATTTATGCTGCCGAAACTTATATTTTGAACATTAGTTGGTAAGAATAGTTATTAAGATAGAAGTACAAGATGTTGGAGGCAAATAAAGAAGTTTATGAAATAGCCAGCACTAGACATAGTAGGAGTATCACCTTTGGCAGTTCTACATTTCACATTCTATCGATATTTCCCTCGTTGATGTTATAAACAGGTTTACTGTTGTGTTCGACTTTAGAGTATTTGTATTTTCTCGCATTGCTAATTCGGCTTGTTATGTCTCCAAAATATTCAAACGTATGTGCTATCTTACGTTTCAGTGTTTACAACGAGTGTTCATTGATTATTTTACATTTGCAGTTGTTCGAATCCACTTCAATTTGCCCTACTTCTCTAACCTAATTACCTGTGATATCCTGCATTTTAGTATATAGTATAGTGCTGTGGATAAAATCTTGGATATTCAATCCACCCCAAGATATTACAAAGTTTGATTTGAATGCTTAAGTTGTCGAATATTAGTTGCACTTTGAACATCATTGGAACGGTTAAAATAATGAAGGTTACTTTAAGAAAGGCATATTTTCACAACCATTCTAAGTAAACAAAATAACTTAAAGCATCAAAATTCAATCAGGTGAGTTTTCATAAAAGGCAAATATATACCATGTGAAAACACATGATTATAACTATTCTAAATTAGGAACAACGGCCTAATTTTTTATCACTTTCATTACTGATACTAACGCCAATCTGAGCTTCTTTCTTCGTCCAATGTTGAATAACATTCTACCCGCCGTTTCGATTTACTGAGGTAATGAGTACTAAATTAATATGGAATCTTATTTTCTTACCGGCTTATGCCCGAAACAATTTTCATCACATTTCACCGTATGAATCCTACCAGCTACGGTTGACATTTTGCATGAGTGAAGACCACAAACATTATTGTATCCACAAAGAGAGTTCACCAGCTGCGGACGAAAACAGGTCGGAAATCCTAAAAAAGTCGCTGAAGATAATGATTTACATCACATTTTAGTGCGAATTACCTACAACATTAACGAGCTTTTCTCCTCTAAAGAGACTATCGCAATTACATTGACTAGCAAAATTGGTCAATTCCGATAACTCGCATAACCGCCGATGCACTCTGGCCGATTGTTGAAGGTCCTTTTCAAATAGGCAATCTTCCTGTCTTTTCAGCTGTACCGGAACAGGACAAAGTTTCCATTTCCTTAAATTTTCTTCGTCACAAATGCCAATGAAGTACTCTTTAACTTCATGATCATCGTCGAAAGGTCGCGGAATCTTTTCTAGAAAAATCTAATCGCACATGTTGTGACTGATACTTTTAAGGTTAAGCTTACCGCGAAGAAGTTCTCGCCGATGGCGACAAATACACACTGTTGTAAATGCAGATTATTAACCCATTCGCTTAGGTTGTATACCTCCTCAACCTGTTGCGGTTCAACACAATTTGGTACATGTCTTCTATGTATTTTACAATCTACTAAAATAAATGAAACTGTCAGCATAAATGACAGTAACATTTTGAATTTTTGATGGATACTAAATCGTGGATGATTGGATTTAAGTATCAATTTTAAATAGAAAATGGAAATAACGCTCACACTTGAAGGACTAAAGATATTTTCCCATTACCAGCTTCCTAAAAACCCAGGACTCAATTACTATTTACAAGATTTACGCGCTTCCCATTATTTGTTTTTTGTTCTCCAGGCTAGTTTCTTCTCTGACACCATCCTATTAGTTTTTGTGTATTAAAATTTCAACAGATGAGGTTCTCTTGACCCAGTTAAATGTGCAACAAAAATGAAGGAAAATCTTGGAGTAACATATTTTCATCAAACCTTTACAAGCACATTTTATTAAAAGTTCAGAAATATTCGAAGTTCATTCTCAGTTAGGAAATAGTTGCCCTTAATTTTAAACTGGCACCATTAAAATTAGTTATAATAGTTTTGTCCCTTTATGCATTTGCGCTGCTTGAATCATTGCCACCACCACTATATTGGTGAATTTCTTCAATACAATCTACACGTATTACATCTGCCCACATCTATTCAGATTACCATTTACTTGGATGAATGTCATATTTTCAAATGAAAATAAAATAAAATTAAAAGACCGTGTTGTAGCTGCTACGGGGGTATCTCTTGCTACTATAAAGAGAATCTGAAGTGAATGTCTCGATTTCCAAGATAAAAGAATGGTAATGGAGAAGTAAAATTCAGTTCTCCTACAAGACGCAAGAGAACACGCGCAAAAACCAACATATCGCTATGGGAATAAATGGATATTAGAAACGTGATTTATAACTTCCATATAACCGATAATTTGATAAATATGTCATACAATAAAAATTAAGTGCGAAATACGATTCTTCAAAAAAAAAAACATACCTCGCTGAATACAATTAATAGAAAATTTGGATTCAACTGGAGGAAAACTAAGGACAATCAGGGGTTGCCAATAGAGAACTTTGAGGTTGACTTATCTGAGCAAAATCAAATATTACAGAAATGAAGGTAGACCAATTGTCTTTTTAAATGAAACTTAGATTCACGTAGGATACACTAGTTCCAACAGTTGGAAAGACAATACCAGTAATGAACCAAATCTAAAGTCGAACGATTAGTTATTGCTCACGCTAATGCGGTGGTGAAATTGGTTTCATACATAACATTAGATAGGATACTGTCTGAAGATGCTAGACCCGTTGCTAACGAAACACGTGCAACCGGAGTTTAATGAAATGATTGTGTGAAGAGAGTTTACCGAACAAGAAGCGATGGAGTTATGCAAAATTGATTTAGGTAATTTATTTCACAAGATAATAGTGCTATTGCAAATCCTTTTAGGAGCAGATACATAGTAGAAATGATGAATAGTATTCTCTTCTACCGAAATCTTGGTACGATACTTTGAAAGAGGACTAAAACGGCTAGAATGAGGACAACTAGGGCTAATTGGAGGTTAAAACTATGGATGCAATGGCATAATATACGACAGGGGATGATCACTGCTAAGAAGGCACAAACTACGTAATACTTTCTATCGATTCATTAGTGTGTGTAAGAAATAGCGCTCAAGTTTCATACGAAACTACACAAAAAAATACAAATTACACAGCACCCATATAGAATCTACTAAAGATATCGAGTTGATAAACAATGGGAAAGGACTTTATACGGATTATCAACTGAAGTATTAAATACTTTTGGATGACCTAATAAAACCACTATCCTACACTTTTAACCAGTGCAACTATCTCAGCACAACTAAAATCTGCGAAGATATTGCTTATTCGTAAAGGTAAATATCCCTAATCAGTATCCCTAATCAGTAGTTACATATATCCGTAGCTACTGGCTTGATTTAAGCTTTTGAAATTGCGTTAAAAATACGTTGATGGTCTCATTATGAAAGCATACGTGTCTAACAAAGGACCAACATGGCTGTAATAGATGTGGGTCTACAATAATCGCTATTGCAAATTTTCTGTAGGAGATACGGATCCACCTCAGTAAATCGTGTAATCGTAAAATTAAACGCAAAACTTAAGAGTTGTTGTCACCGCATCTTAAAAAGAATAATTTGGAGTAACGAGTTGCCACATAAAATATATGCAACCAGAGGATTGGTGCAAGATTTATTACTGCTACCAATTGTATTTCTTAGATACATTGGAATTACCTTCCAAGCAACATAATATTGAAAATTGTGTCTTATCTCTAGATGCAAACACAATAAACATCACAAAAGGTGTGAAACTCGCACTAAGTAAATAGTAGAGTAGTTTGAGAAGAACGAATTAAACACAAATGCAAAGAAGACTCAGAAACAGCTTATTGCAACATGGTTACTAGTTGGAGTATTTATTTATGTTAGGATTGGTTCCATACTTAACCTATTTATTCGCATATAGAGCAACCTTCAAACGGTAGACCTTTCATTCAACAGCAACTTATAGCGTACCGGTGTGGGGTCATGTTTCCCAAGCGATTATAAAATAAATTGCTGTGAAGACAGTGTCAAATATCAAGCAAATGTATATGCGCTGCTTTCCGCAGACCTTCATTTTATATTTGTTGAATTCAATTGAGAAATTCTCCCAATATATACTTAAATGCGCATTTTTGCAGCTATTTACTTCTACAGGAGTGGACAACTAAGTGACCACAGACTCCTGCAGTAGATGCAGCCGCGCTTTTCGGCTAACCCACTGTGGGAAAATATGTAATTAGAAAACCACTTGCGCCATTCGCCGACGCGTTTCGCATTTACCCCGTTCGTCAGTGTGACTTTGTGAGAAGTATTTTTCATTTCCAGATAAGCACTCTATATGCTAGTACGTTTGATATTTGTTTTATGACATTTCCCCTATATGCACCTAAATGCACATTTCTTAATTGAATGCTCATATGTCAACATCAAACGTACTAGCATATATATAGTGCTTATCTGGAACTGAAAATTACTGCCCACAAAGTCGCCCTGACGAGCGGTATAATTGCGAAACGCGTGTGCGAACTGTATTTTTCTAATTACAAACCTTCATTCAATGAACATAAATCACTCACAATACCAACAGCGTACATTTTATATTTGAGTAATAGTGTCCTTATCAATCTCCGCTTACAAACTAAGAGGAAATTTATAACAATCCTAGAATGTAACATCGATATGCTGCAAGTTCATTGGTGCTTACATGTGTCAACCAGGGTTGTTTTCTAATTTAAATTTACTTAACTAAAGCTATTCTATATCTAACATTTCCGTAACTATGTCGAACACCTCGTTTCTCGCGTCTCTGTATTTAGAAGAATAGATATACGCTAATGGGATGGTGCGGTTTCTAAAAGCAATCTAGGACAATTCTTTGCCGACGTAGACACTTTAGTACTTTTGCCCTTCTCGTCGTGTTTGCAAATAAACAAAGACCGTATCAAAACCTTTGTCAAGGATTTTACGTCGGAAGGTTTTTCAAACGACATATTTCCTTATATTAAGACAGAAACAAAAGAAAAAGGCAGAAATAGAAAGGAGTTGCTGTGAGCGAACGCCGTCTTGACCTTTTTACAACATCCGTGTTCCTGTGTTTTCGACTGCTGTTAGCTATCTTAGATTCCGTCTAATGGACAGTTGTTGGTACGTGCGGGTTACTTTATCTGCTAAAAGCCACGGTGGAATGGGAATAATTTATGTACGGAATCTTGGGAGTCTTTATTGCCCGACACGTAATGCATCCCCAAGAAGGAAAACAGGAACGATACTGTTTCGACCAAATATACCGTGTGTCTTCATTTACATAAATTTTTCGATCCATGCGGAATTTCGCTGTTTTTAATTTCGCGAAAATTTAATTAAATTTTGTGGCAACGTACGGAGACGGTATAATTCATATTTCGACTAAAGAATAAACGGACGAAGCGAAACAGACTGTAAAGGAGTGCCCTTACTTTGGTTACAATTCCTTTAAGGAAACGAAGCCAAATTTATATAAGCTTTGTATTAAAAGTGTTTCTAACTTAAGCTCCATTTATTTCTTTACTTCTTTATCTTCGCGTTATTGTGTATCGTTATTAGTGAAATATAAGAGAACTATAACTATGTGTTACGGTTTCACTCAATTACGTTTATAATTGAGGCAAAGTGCTTACCAACATTTTATATTTTTCACCAAAGAAATAGCTTTGAGTGTATTACGCTTTACTTTGCTTTATTCGATACTACCTTCAGTGTTTCCACGTTAGCTTCTCTTAACATTCATTACTGCATCTAAACTGCTTTGCATACATACATATTATTATCACCTTGAAGTCAAGCGTTAATTATTTTCTTAAACCTGTTGTTTTTTAACTTAATAATTTCTTTATGTATCAATTGATTGTAATCCAAAATCGAAAGTAACGAAACAAGACCAAATTTTGATTTCGAAATTAAGAAGTTAATTGCAACAGAAATGCTACTAGCTGCTATAACATTTTCGTAAATTAAAACTTAAAGATGGTGAGCTTACTTCAAAGTGGACAGGAACATGTGCAAGTGCAAACTCGTACAAATCCACTTCCAAAGTAAATCCCTCCAGAAGAATTGTTCGCTGAAAATTGTATACTCCAAACGAGCGTACTCATCCTTTTGAGGGGAAACATATTTCCTCCTTGCGCTCGGGCACTGACAACTGCAACAGTCGCAGCAGAAACACGCCCCACTAGGCAAAAGAAAGATGCAAGAAAGTTTATAAATGAACATAAAGTGCGGTAAAGCGTTGTCATGACTCTGATAAACATCGTCACTTCTACAATCACGAAATGTATGGGGTAGTGCGAGGGCGCATGTTCGAATCGCACGTGGTTTTTCGTCGGATGTGCCACCGCAACTTCAGTTTCGGGGTTGATTTTGGACGTGGTGGTCGTCGAACAGCGCTCATTTCCTTGTTCGTTTGACGATTTGGCGCGATCGTACTTGCTCGAAGCTATTCTCGTAGGATTTTGGTGTTGGTAAGATTTGGTACCCTTTCCCTTATGCATGAATATGAAGGCATTATGCAAGCCTGAATTTTCAAATTGTTGGCTAAAATTTAAATAATGCAACTAAAATAATCAAACACGAATATGAAGCAGATATCTAAGTTCTTAGTTGGTTATTTTAAACTAACGGACTTACCAAAATAACAAAGTAAATTAGAAAGCTAACGGAAACTATTGAGCAGCGTCATTTTTACATTACATACATCATTACATATTTTATATTGTTGTTGGTGATAGTTTGTGAAGTTCTTGAAGTTGCATGCTACAAAATGTTTAAGCAAATTATAACAAATGTGGAATACTATGCACTTGAAGCCAGTTCTTAGAAAATTAATTACTATCAAATTAATTAATAATCTAAATAGACCCAAAAGCCTTCATTTATAGTATCTAAGCCAAACTAATATATATTAAAAGAAATGCATGATCCTGCACCAATTTCATTTAATAAAGTGTCTATTAGAGTAATACACATTAGGCTCATTTGGAAATGTAGTGTCAGTTATAACCTATACTTGGATGTAAATTAATACTATGATTTGCGCCGTAATCTAACTTTTCATAGCCTTAGAACAAAATTGAAGGTAGTTTATGACATTCCTAACTGAACTAGAGTTAATCATGAATACTTTTGCGATCTAAACAAAGTTGAGTATTTAATTTGGATTTCTGTAAACCAATAATAAATGCTACATATGTATATGCATCTAAGCTTCAACCTCGCCAGGCCTGAAGTATGTGCAAATTTCGGTATCCGGCAGTATTTAGTAAATTAGTAGTAAAAGTACGATGAGGTAGAAAATTTTTTACAGGAAAGGTCGAAGACTACTACAATAATATTATTCCAGTTCAATATGACTTCCTCCAAGATAATACCTTCCATGTTTTTAAAATTCTCCAAATTTTCTTTACAATAAATCAAAAACTTCGTAGCCTCTAGCTTGTTTTGTACATTTTTAGAGAAACTTTGCCATCAAACAAAACTATTGGTTAGATCGATTTATTCACGCAATAAACCGTTTAATGAGAATATAACAACAGCAACTTTCATGCTTGCATTTCAGCAGCTACGACTTTGTTGATATGTACAAACCTATTTAGAATATTCTTATCTTTTTGGTAATTGTCATAGATTTAATTAACGTCAAATCTTTCTATTTGAGACAGTTCCCCTAACATTCTGCTTTATTTATCATTTATTACTTTCATTTTATACGCCGGAATCATAATCATTTGTCGCTTTCTTTCTAGAAACCAACATATTTATCTTTCACAATGCCCACTTAGACTATTTCGTTTGTTCTGATATTCGTACAAAATCTCTATAATTTCTTTATTCGCCGTTTTAATCCAAACAGTCATAAAATTACCGTGGACAAGTTAGATATTAGCCAAATTAGTTACAGTTTCTGATGCTTGTACGGCAATAATTTTACTTTAAATAATTATTGTGTAAAATAATTAACAGGATACCGCAAGGCTCAGCTATAGTATTCTGATTAAGAAAACTACCAAAACCTATAATTTGCAATGACTACGAATCACTTCAATTTTGATAACTCTACGCAGGCATTTCAACAAGTCATTGGGCCAACGAAATACATTTCCTGGATTACCTAATGAATATATGGTGACTAGTTTATAGCATAATTTGACGATATTATTATAAACTTGTGCTTGAATTTTTTCGAATTCTATGAGGAAATAAAAACTTAACGTACCTACTAAGAGAACTAAACGATATTACCCCGGTAATAACAATACTAATAATTGGAACAGTTACAGTTAACTCAACAAGCTGCTGCGCTTCTTACAACTTAAATTACGAAATTATTATTAGATTAAATATTTTGCAATGCATGGCTGAAGCATGTTACAACGTGCAGTTAAGGGTAAATTACTTTTCCATTCATAGACTACAGACCAATTGCACACGAATTAAGAAGGGCAATATTTCCATGTTTGAAACCGTTTGTTTTCCTAACCCTTCTAGCGTATTCTGCTATATATTTTCTTAAAAGACGACTGAATTAAAAATGAATAACGCAATTGTACATAATAAAGTATGAAATAAATAGACAGAACGAAGATTTCAGCTTGAAGTGATTAGATATGTTTCAGTTAATAAAAAGAAAAAGAAACTGTCAAACAATAAATATTAATTAATACATCTTCGGAATAAAATGTTGGCTGTAAGTAATATAAATAAATGTGAAATTGTCAGATATAAAATAATTAAAGAATATTCTTATCACTCTAAAATACATTTAGATGTATATCTTTTTGTCAACAAAGGCCTAGTATATTACTCTTTTTGCATAAACCGCCGCCATAACACTTATAGTTGCACAGAAAATTATTGTTATTGCACACAATTTTTTGTGTAAGCATAGTTTTCAAAGACTTGTGCTGTGGCGGTTGAGTAGGTAGCTACCACTATCCGCGGCGATATCTCTTTGAAAAGAACTTCTTCAGTAGATATAAGTTTATCATCGTCGCATATAGTGGCTTGGTAACACCATTGCTTGTGACCAGTTTATAACAATTATTATCAATAATATATAATATAATGGCAAGGATAGACCTGCGATCTGTTCTTTCCCCTATCAACGTCAAAAAACTGGTGAACCACTAGCTACCCAGGATATTGTTTTCTATTAATGCCTTCTTTAGCACCACTACCTTCATTTGTTATCAAGATTTATCTGTGGCACAATATGCGCCGTCAATATGGATCCATTTCATAGGCGTGTTCATTCAATATATATTTACAATAAACCGGTTTTAAGCAGTCACTGCAAAGCGAACTATTCCCTGAGCAGGTTTCTAACTAAATTATACATTTTGTTTCTTAGATTTCCTTACGGTCTTCTCTATTACCATTATTTCCATTTTTGATATTTTCGTTATCGCTATCTTCGATTTTGGATTTTCCTAAGCTTTCTGTTTGCATGTGTAAATGTATTTATTATTTCTTTCGGCCATGAGGGCTACACCCCTTGTTCCTTTTTCTGGATCTACATCAAACATTTCCTTATAACGATTTCTTATGATGCCAGAATTATAGGCACAATTTTTCATAAACTGAACAAGGTACCATACCCCATTTGTTAGTGCGATTTTGTTGCATGCAAATGGTAAGCATATTTTCCACATCCTGATTTGTTTTTTCCGGGTTGCCTTGACTTTGGTCTTGCGTCGATTTTCCATACACAATTTTTAAGCTCCAGTCTCGTGTCTCATAGATTTTCATTTTATTGTAAAGCTCAAGACTACTGCCTAATTGCAAAATATTAAGAATTCCAAGAAGCGAAAATATTTGAAGTATATGATATGCAAATTACTCAGCGCGTTTAGTTTCCAGAAACTTCAACAAAAAGAAATTTGGAAAATAGATAGACCATGATGAATAATTATTATATAAGTGACTCTGGAAATCAATCCAATCCAGCTGGCTGTGACTATGTCAAACCTAAGATACTATTGGTTCTACTACTATCACTCCTTTCTTTTCAGATTTTATCTTCTATGGCCATGCTTCGTAGTTTTCCAGAAAATATTTTATGTCTTTGTGTTATATTTTTATACTTCTTATTTAGTTCTTTAATCATACAATCATTTCCTCCTTATCCGATTGCAAGGTGGGTATAATAAAGCACATCGAATAAATCATCTTTCGTAATATAGAATACTACTTAAAATTCCGTTCCTTTCATCGGTATAACTAACTTTCAATGCCTCCTATTACAAGTATACCTTAATATTACAACAACCAATAAGATCGGGGTAACATTTCTCACTTTATTGTTAAATTTATTGATCATTTGTTGATAATGCAATATTTGTGTTCGTTTCTTTTCTATTTATCAAATTCACATACTTTTCATTCATTTTCCTTCTAATTTCAGTTTCTTCCATGGTAAACTATTATAGTAATAATTTGTTTACACAGCGTCGACAAGTTAACGTTCTTTTTTGATATTGAGAAAGTTATTATACACATGAAATAGAGTGCAACCTGTATTTTAGTTAACTAGTTAAAGATTCAGATAGATTGAATATCGGACTTCTACCATCGCTATAACTGCGACATGTACGTACACAGGACGCAATATGCATTTTAGAATTTTCAAATCTCTATGTTTTGGATTACTTATCTAGGACAGTAATATCAAGCTCACTTGTCTCTGGCATCTGCCTTTGAACGCAGAGTGAATATTCTGCATCTTCATTTAAAACTTCGAGTTTATTAACGAATTCCTTCGTGTACTTTGTTACCGTATTTTTAATTGATTGCATATCGGAATAAAAATAGTATAAAGTATTTTCGACATACAAGTTCCAGTGAGTGTGTTTCACATTGCTCTATATTGTATTTCAAAAAAGGAAGACGAATACATCAAACTCATAATGGAAACTAAAACAGTTTAGATTCCATTATGCATTACGCAGACGTAAACGTAAGATTTTTACTATTACAATACCTTTACTTAATAGATCATCGGCACAACGTTTTAGCACCAATGTTCAGATATTCCAAAAGTTCGTCTGTTTAAGACGTGTGCAAATGCGTTTTATAACCAGAGATCCAAAATGGTTTATTAAAAGCTACTTCTTTCCGCAGCTGAATACAATTATACTGCATGGATTGCGTAGCAGAAGGCCGTATTTTCGGTGAATCCTTTTAGATCTCACGCTGAGTTGTAGGTTCTGCTAGTTATACTGTCGTATTTCGTTCTGATTTCAAAAATGTCCTGTTTGATGAAGAGCGTATCTACATTACGTTGCTGCTCTTGCGATCAGTAACCTTGCAAGTTAGTAAGCAAATGCTTGTCTTTACGGTAAAGGTAAAGTACGTGTAAACAACAATCATAGATTAAAGGATTATATTTGTTGTCTTTTCTTTCGAATTTAACATGCATAAAGTTTCTAAAAGTAACTTCTATACAAATCTGTACGTACATTTGAACAAGAAGGAAGCCTAATGCTTACAGTAAGAGCAAGTTATGTTTAAGATCTCGCAATCACAAACCTGATTCCGTCTCTCTCTTAATTAACTGACTAAATCTTGAAATGCACGTCCTCAGAGGCTATTTTCCGAATTTACGTTACTCTAAAGTACATACCTACCCTCTCCAACCATGCTTATTAATTTGGTTATCGAAACTTATTGCGATATGCCATTAAGAACGTTCAATGATAACTCTATATTAAATTCTGTATGCGCCGTCGACCCTGGTGAATTCATATTTCTCAATTTGGTGGACGCTAAATGGGATTACAGGATTTTAGAAGTTTGCATTCGTGAATAGGAATTCACCTGGTAATCCTGCATCGGAACGAACACGGCGCGAACTGAAGCGCCGGAATTATCTAGCATTGTTTGAAATTAAATCGCGTATTAAAAATGTTGATCTCGCCGAAAATATACGGTGCGCTACGATATGTACTTTTTTCATTCTTTGTGTTTTTACTATAGAAGTAGGAATTGAAAAAAGTATATGCTCTAGTTGCACAATGAATAGACTCTTGAATAAAGCGTTTTAAATACCTATCCGAAATTCTTTCCGGTTGTAGTTCTAAAAACAAAACTCTATATTCCGAACATACCACAGAAGAGAATCGTTCAGAATTGGAATAAGTTCGCATTTATTTAATTTAATTGAAATTTGTGTAGATTTATAAAGCATATCTTACAAATACGTTTATGTCTAAAATGCACTTCAATGTTTTCCACAAAAATTTCGTCTCCAGGTGTACTTTTTCCTCCATTATTAGATCATTGGCCTAACGGTTTCTTTAAATTGCACATTTGCAAACAGCACTGGCCTCTCTGATAGCTGGTAATGCATCTCCTTTCAATTCGACCTTCCTCTACTACTGTTGCCAAATATGATTAACCATTACCGTCAGCTGTTACTTCACCTATATGGATGTTTCAATGTAGAACGATTAGAGCAAATTTCCACTAATTGTATCAGCAAAAATATCATTCTATAAAAAATCCGTGGCTGTAGCCATTTTGGATAGGGAGCACTGGACGGCATTGGTTCTCTGAAATGGAAGAGACAATGATGGCGGTAAACAAGAGGGAAATTTAGGAATATAGAAATTATCATCGGAAAGGAAAGATGAACAATCAATAAGTCCATAAAAGATTTCCCACCTGAAAACCTGTAACGTACGAAAGCAATAAACGTAAAACCTTTTAAGTAAGATTCCGTGGCCCATTGTGTCGAAGACCCCGCTACAATACTCCTATCACCTCTTCTAAAGACGGGTGCAACTTTGACACGTTTCTACAAACCTGGGAAAAAATTAGTTTTTATTGATAGATTAATAATGATGGCAATAGGCTTAGCCGTGTATCGTACAAAAGCCAACTAGTAACGAGATCTTCCCTAGCCATATCATTCTGAGGAAAGGCCGATATTACCTGATGCTTACTAAAATCGTACATGATTTGAGATAACCATCATGAGAAAAAGCAGAACCGCTAAGGTAAGTTGAAGAAAAGAGAGAATCTTCCAGGAAAGATATCAATTAATCCATCATGTAGAATTTTGTAAACCTTTATAGAGACTTGGTTCAGGTGAATATCCTTAAACATGGTGTTAAGAAGAGCTTTAAAAGATGTTTCTACTCGATTAATACGGTACGTATGGGCAGAAAAATCGTATACTCTATGTACAGCCCTTAAATCTCCTGAACTCAAAACAGCGATACTGATCCTTATTAGAGTTTTGATGGTGATAGCGTTTAGCTTTAAGATCATTAACAATGTGAACAGTAAACCACGAAGGATTTGAGGACGCATCAAAGATGTATAATGCTCCAAAACTTACGAAAGTGCAATATTGGTATCACCGCAACTTCCTCTAACGAGAGGTATTAAGGATATTATTATAGAATATAACGAAGATTGCCTTACAAACATTGTACCTAGGGTTTGTATTTGATTTAAATTAGAAATGAATAAATTTAGGTTGATAGATAAGGGAGGATGATATGACATCGTCTGGTACAAATGGACAGTCACCTTGTGTGACAATAGTATCACAACAATCGTTAGAAACTACAAGATCGAGGAGGTTGTTTTCATAGTTTAGAATGAAGTTGCACTGTTTTAACTTTAGTAAACTACCACAGTTCTTGAATGAATGACATTTGGCACAAGACATAAGCGTATCCATACTGTGGAAGATTTAAGTTACTCACGAAAATAGGCGGTATGTTCGGAAAGAAGTGTCAACATTGTCAAAGAAACGATCATAAAAAGGAGAAAGATCAGGAGGTACATATGATAAATTTAAAGTCTGAAATTGGGACTTACAAGTTGCAATATCAATTACAGAACTGTACTTGGAACGAAGCTGACATCGAGGAATTTACAATAAATTGATGCCGATAACGCCAAAGAAGCCCGCCACTTTTTGAATGATTAACAACGGGAAACCTTCTATCAGGTCTCATAATATTATAAATACCACAGAGGAAAAGATGCCAAAATTCTTAATGGATTTATCCAGCAGTGATTTAATATCAAAATTGTACATTCCAATACATGTGTACCTAACACATTTCAAATTTACAATTTCACATTTAGAGGCATGTCGTCGTTCCTTCCTTAAACTAATACCATCGTTTAAGGAAGGAATTGTAGATCAAATACCTATAACATACTTACATACTTGAGTTTCAAATTCATAACACTGGTCAACACATATTTTGCTGTCGGAATTTTTTTAACTATTCTCAATTAATTTTGGTGCGTTGAATCCAAAAATACCATCAGATTTTCTCTATCAGCTCGTCTTCAAAAGATATGAGCATCTGTTTGTATTTACCTAGTCTTATTCCTGCATATATATATATATATATATATATATATATATATATATATATATATATATTGGTTCCAATACCATAAGAATACAATACTTTATTTTTAGTGCTCTTCTTGCGTATATCTGAAAGAGTTTCTCCCTTTTAATACTCCAGCAGTAATCAGCAATCATGTATGTGTCCCATCTGCCCTGGTACCTTCTTTTCATTATTCTGATATTCTCGTGGAATTGTTCGCCCTGGTCCTCACTAAAGTCGCCAAGATTTGCAGGAAATCCCTCTAAATGACTGCGGAGGTAATGGACCTTAATGCTTAGATGGAAACCCAAAATTTGAAAGTTATTAAGCATATCTTCCACTATTTGTTCGTAATTTTCAGACTTATAATTCCCAAGAAAATTTCGCACAATTTTAACAAAAGAATACCAGGCATTGGACTCAATTTCAGCCATTAATTCTGTGAAGTGTGAGTCTTTTATAAGTTGCCTTATCTGAGGTCCATCAAATATTCCTGCTTTTAATTTTCCATTACTGATGGCAGGGAATTGATTTGCCAAGTATTGAAAACAAAGACCATTTTGATCTAAAACTTTTCTTTCATGAGCTCTAGTTTAATGTGCAATAAAGGTACACATATTTTTTCTCTTTTTATTAATGCATCATTAATAACATATTATATTTTGTATGTCCACATTGCTGTCCTAAAAGGAAATTTACAATTCTTAGATCAACACATATCATCCACCTATATATGTAATCGTTAATTTTTTTCAGAAGTAGAGATATTGTTTTATACTCCTCTTTCAACTTTGTGGAATGCCCAATTAAAATAATTGCATTATACACTCCAAACGTGTTTTGGAACTATCTACAAAAAGTCGCCAATCAATTGATTTGTACTCTGATTACCCATTTTTTGTCACAGTCCTTTTATGCTGTTGCAAAATACCAATTTATCTCCCTGAAAATGAAACGGTAGAAGATCTTTTTCTCTGTTACGATAATACGTAATTTTTGTTTCCGGAAAAAGAAAATTTTTTCATTAAGTCTAAAAGCTAGCAACACCGAAAACTCCTTTGAAAGGTTTAAATCTCTAATAAGGTCATTTAATTCTTCCTATGTAAACCTTTCTGGACTTGTTGAGTCTGCTTCAAAGCCACTATTATATATATATATATATATATATATATATATATGTTATACATATACATATGTGTAGATTACCACTTACTGGAACTGGTGTTTCTTATCAATGTGGAATAGGTCTTCCCGCTGAGTCCAAATTGAGATATGTCGATTGATATATTCACTAGACAAAAGAAACAATCGTCACAAGGGTTTCTTGATTCCCTGCCCATCATTAGAATCCCCAATTTCAAAAACTTTCTTTGTCGTTTTGTGCACTAGCGCAGGTTCTCAACACATGATTTGCAGGCAACATATGGCGCCCAATTTTTATCTTGATCTCCATAATAAATACTACAATAGGCCATGTATGCCTTTTTCACAAACTCACAAATTGTTTTTATACCCTCTCTCTTATGTATTCGCCACATATACAGTAAAAAACGTCTCGATGATGAACACAATTACGTCTGGTTGTAGAAGCCGTGATTGTAATAACACTTCTCGAACGAACACACTTGCATGAAAGCTTAAGTTTAAACTGAATCAAGGGTTGACACGTTGATATCTTTATAGTTATTTATGCAGATATTATTCGAAATTAAACTTTAAATACCGATTATACCGCTATTTTCATCAATCTTTTTTGACGTACATTCTTGAAAACTGTTTATTGCATAAACACATTAAAGCCGCTATTCTTGGAAACCATTGGATGTAATTAGGGGAATTTAAGATGATAAATAAATAGTTTCTTACCTAGAAAGATTAGAGAAGTAGAAAACGACTGTAGTAAACAACGAGAATTGAAAAAAAGGTCTGTTCAGAAGTTTTTTTAGCAATATGATTGAAAATATATTAAATATTTAATTGTTGTCTATCTCAACAACAAGAACTGATACAAGAAACAGAATGGTATTTTTGGAATCGGAGTTCTTGAAGTATTTCAAATCACCTTTTTATGCTGCAATTTTCTTTTGTCGGGCTGTGTAATCATTCATTTAAATTCCGAACGTACTAGAATTGTAGCCAGGCATTCTTAAGAGCAGGATTATTTAAAGTAATCCAAACTAATCAATATAAATCGAAAACAAATGGTAAATAGAAGCTAAAACCTAGCTTATTGCGGGCAGACCGGTGTTATCACAGCCAATCGTTGCACAATGTTGTCTGGAACAATAATGGTAGAAGCATTGTACAGCGGAACGCTCTACTAATATTCTGTCCATTGATGTATCTTGTGCAAATACATTATCCTAATTAAAGAGAATGTAAAGGCAGTTATGAATTCGAATGTAAATATGTTGGTACTCATAGTCGACCGAAGGGTTCTAATTTCTTGTTGTACTGTTCAACCGAAGTATCAAAATGGTTTATATACATTACATTCACCTAAATTACATTGCGAGATCGTTAAATAACCCACCCTGAGTGCTGCAGGACGAATAAGTATCCTCATTGATTGGTAATTATATTTTACTCCATCTTCTCGCAACCAATTGTAGTTGTCATCACTTATTTAATTCCCTGGAGCTCTCTACTTCTCTTCCGATTTGTACGTGATCTGATTCGGATAAAGTGCAAATAGAAGGATCAACCAACCATAATAATAATAATAATAATAATAATAAAATAATGAAGTATGTATACATTATATGTAGCCCACATTTCATATTTGCCTTTGTAGATTAAAGTCTTTTGTCATTACAAAAATTTGCAAATTTTCAGAAGGTACCTATCCTAGTTTTCGACATTAATTTGATCAAGGTGTTTTATCCCACGCCCAAATAGTTCTCACTACTTTTTCCCGCAGCTTTAGGATAGTGAATGTCTTAAGGACGGTGACCAACGGGAAGGTTGTGGTTATCCTCAAATACCCTTCCCACCTACAAACAGCGACTGTGATAAACTTTCCCTTCAACTCTTGATTTTGATGTTTTTCCAAGAAAAGGAAGATTTCATTATTTGGTTTTTTGAGATATTCTACCTCATGGTGTCTCCTTTAATTTACCAATCCATAGCATAAAAGGAAAGCTCTTCTGGAAACTTTGCATCTACACTCATCTCGTTAGCATCGAGTTATTTAAGAATTCTTCAGAATTCGAATGCATTCACAGTTGATTGGATACTTCAACAAACAGTTGCTATTTATAATTGACCCAAATCTTTGCTTGGATAAGGACTAAAAGTCTTTGCGAATATTGTACATTCTCAACCCTCAGTTGACTCAATAATTTTTATTTCAGTCACATAGCTTTTGTGCACCAATAAACCATATCGCAGCAACATTCCTAAAACAGCTTAGCTCCTGTTAGACATATGGACTGCGTTTTACCATATTTTCATGAGTCTTCAATTTATAAAAGGTATTTGCTTCCAAATTTCAACTGAGCACTTTGTTCGATTAATGCGTTTTAGAAACAATGAAATCTTCACGAAACCTTCTATTATCCTTACATTAGAACTATACACTATTTTGGCAATGCAAAAGGAATACAAGCATTCTTACAAGAACAAACTTTGAGAAGACGTCCTATAAACGTACTCATTTTAATATTATTGTAATGTGTCTGATATTTTCTCCAATCAACACAGGTATTTCTTGGATTCTTACTGTTGAATTCCAAAAGAGCTCTTTACCATGTTACTTGCAGCATGATCTCCAGATTTACCACGTTACTTCACATAAATTCTCGATTAAAAATTTTTTCCTGAAAATAATCTAAGACATAATATTTGAGGACATTAACGTGTTAATTCTGCTAAAGTAGTTAGTTTTCAGGACACAAGTAATCTTGCCTTCTTGATGTCCTCCAGTACTTGAAGGTTCGGTAACTAAGTGCATACCAGTTAACCGTCGGTCATTCTACGTATCAAAACTGTTCCATCCTCACAGCATACTTTATTTGATGGGATATGTAGATCATTATGTCATTCCCTTTAGCTTAAAGTCATGGAGTTTAGTTTATCAGAAAGCAAGACATTTCCAGTAATCTAATTTCATCTCTGATGAGCTGCAGTGAAAAACTGATGCTGTGCAGAAACTGACCTTCAGACTTTCCTTTAGTCTGTTCCTCAAAGCTTTTGTTATATTAAATTAGTTTCCACAAATACTTGATTTTGTGGCTCTGATAATTGTGATTTCACTACAATTTAAGGTAGAAGGGAGAATTGATTCGGTTTACTGTTATATTGCGGATTCGAGGTCGGGATAATACTACCAGTTGGTTTTTCTTTATCCTTCAATCAGCAGAAATTAAGATAAACTAAAATTAATAACAACAAAGTGAATTCCAATAAACAAAAATTTTTGGTCCACGGGCATTCATCAATACAATAATCCATTCAAGCATGCCTTCCAATCACGTTTTGATAAACATTTTTCCGTTCTTCTGTCACTCTCAAATTTAATTCTTGTTACCTATCTGGATGCCAGTCGTCTTTAACTCCCCTCAAGCATGTTCTATGAGGTTCATGTCTGGGCCCACGGAGTACTAATGCATCATTGTGTATAAGCAACCAATTTTATCGTATTAAATATTCTAAAGAAATTACGTTATATTGAAGAATGTTCATTCCCAACAATCGTCTTTCCCACACTCGGTGGTGTCTATCTGGTAATCTACAACGAAGTCGTAATGTATGCAAAAAACAAAATGCGCTTTTTCTTCAGTCTTGATGAAACCCTTGCAAACTGTATTTTTGCTAGCAGAAATTCGGACAAAGCCGGGGTTAAAAGACGAATTCTAGAAGCGTGAGAAACAATCAAATGACAGATTTAATAAATTAGCGGCTAGTGTACCAAGGATATTATTGTGACTTAAATATACATTAGAAAGAGTCCCTTAAGGTCCTTCCAGGCGCAGATAATTTGCATGCTGGTTTCCTCTTGTAGTTCATATCTTCTATACCACGGTTGGCTTACCATTCCCATGTTGAACAGGGGTTTTTCTCGACAGCCAGTGCCCTATTATTAGAGCGATAAAATTCCTAATATATTTTTTGATTCCTCTAATTAGGTTAGTTGAAATGTCTGAAAGTCCATGTCTTTCAATGTTGTCTTTCTGGCCATATCCCGTCGAGTAGATATCCCGTGCCCTTATGTCCTGGTACATATATCGACAACACAATGCTGTCCCATGTCAGCTCATTGTGGACCACTTTACAATGTTTTACCAGTTTCGACTTAATAATAAGCTTTATCGATATAAAGCCGTTGCTTTATTGATCATTTGACTGTCAGTCATTCTGTTTATTCTTGTGGTTATTCTCTGAGTCAAGAATAAATATTTATCCTGGAGGAATGCTCTCACCCACTGTCATACAACTCGAACTGAATATAGTAATTACTACTATCCTATACATTGTCCAGCATTAACCGAAAGCGCACTTAAATGCTTTAACAAACTGTCTCCCCTTATTTATGAATTTTCCTTTAAAATGCGATTAGTATTATACATGCTACGTGCAAGGTGAAAGTTAGGTTTGACTTAATGTCGCATTCCTTTGACTTATGCAACTTTTGATAAAAAGAAAATAATCATTATTCATATATTGATGTCTAAAGTGTTTCAAATTATTATGTTATTTTGCACGATATAGGTGGAAAATATATCTGTTGCACAAACTTTAAGAGCAAATGGAGACAATATATGTTGCTGGTAATTAGGTAGCTCCTTAATAATAAATGCGTATATGTATATACAAATATTAATTAAATAAATTTTATAGGGACATTCTCAGCAGCATTAAAATTCCTGAAATTCTTCCTACCACAATTATGAACGCAGAAGATTCTTTTATAGAAAGATAAATATTGGTAATTTCGATATTATGAGTACACATAATATTGCTTTTGTGTACGTTGGTGAAATTTATTAATTAAACTTTTTATCGAATGGACCAGTTATCTTTTAACTCATTTAGAAGTTTCCCAAACTTCGCGGACTGAAATTTATGAAGTTTTGTTTGCGCTTGCCTTTATTTCCAAAATCCCTAACAGAGATATGCTGGTACGGATGACTTTTGCATGGGGACTATTTGTAAATTCATAAGATATTAATTATCGTTTAAAGGGCATTCACGTAAATTTTGCAAGCGATATTTAATATCACTTCAGTATCATTTATTATTTGTTTTCGTATACGTTTGGTGGTTGAAATTGAATAATACTCTAAATAGAGACACGCTATAGATTATTTACATTTCGCTATATAATATACAGACCAACCTAATTCTCTCACTTGCCAGTGAAAGTAATAAATTGCGGGCTTTTTGCGGAAATCTGTTCTTCCTATTGGTCCCGTGGGTGAAATTAGAAGGAATTTAACGTACTCCGTCCTTGAGGCGATTTTCTTCTATTTTCTTTTGGCCTGTTCTCTGTTGGCGCTTTACGTCCTACTGTCCGATTGTATAACGATAAATTAAAAGATAGGCGCAAATTATACTTGGCTTTCACTATATGAAAATTAAAAATATTGTACAAGCAGATATGCAAAGATGCTCCTAGTGGTATTTCCAGAATTTAGAATTGAGTGATGTGACTTTGATTAGAATCCGGCCGAAGCTATCTTTGAAATACATCAGTTTAAGATGGTGAATAAGAACGTAAGAAAATTCAAACGGTCTAAAGCTATGAGATCTGTAGGTGTTGAAGAAGATGCCACTGTTTTATTAACGAAATCTGTTATATTAACATCATATCCGATTGTCCTGTTTGCTGTTCTTTTGACATTGTTCTTTTTAGTTATTAAATCATGTTTTTATATATATACACAAATATAAATTTCAGATTATACCTTGTGTCGCATATTTCACATCTGATGTCTGTAACTGCGTCACTTTTAAAAATAAATAAAACAAACTATATACAGATCCTTAAATGACGGAAAATTGTCTGTACGGTATGAAAAAGCAGTTTATAACAAGTGCGTTTGTGTAATGACGGCGATATTGAACTTTTTTTCAAATAACACACTATAGCTACTTTCTTTTAATGTCCAGACCTTTTGTTCTCTTAACAGATACATAAATCAATATGGGGCTTACATGAGAGAATTTTCGAGGAAACTAGGACTTAAAGTTTGCCATGGTAATTTTTCGAAAATTCTCTCATGTAAGACCCATATTAATTTATAATGCTGTAAAGACAATAAAAGATACAATCTGAATATTAAGAGGAAAGTATACTGCATTTGAAAGAAAGAATTGAATATCGATGCCATTTCTCGAGGGCACTTGTGTAAATTGTTTTTTCCTATCGTATAGAGAATTTTTCCCCATTTAGGAATATATATTTTTTAAATAATCAAGTTACTGGTCTGGGGAGTGAGATCTGGGACACGCAGTGTATAATTCCGAACTCGATATCACTTTCACTTTTATTACTCTCTTCTGTTAGTTTCTAACGTCGTTTTCGTTCCTTATTGCATCAATTCTGAAAGTCGCACTAAATTCAATCAACAATTTCAAAGCGAAATTACATTTCGATCAGTTGATATGGCAGAGATTGCTCTTGCGGTATAGTTTGTTGTGTCAATATTTGTCCCTTAGTGTTTGAGTTGCCCCGACGAGACTGTAGTAAACAAACCAATGATTAAAATTTAAGTCCTAATCGGGAAAATATTGGAGACCCGGCGGAGATCTTCGGTATTGAATCGATTCTCCATTGTTGTCCTTTCTCAGTTTATGTACTGTAACTGGCTGAATAATTGAGGTGCAAAGAGAAGACGGATCAGTGTAAATGACGGCACATCTTCCGAGAATTAACTTAGAATGGAGACGGTGAATTGTTAAAGTGTTAGGAAATATCGAGCAATTCTTAATTGATGGGGGGAGGGCGTTCCTATTCCTATTAATATGTAATGTAGCTATGATACCTAGAAAAGAGGCGGTAAAACAAATTAAACTGAGAGTTATTCCGTAATGGGGTCTCCAAATCTTTAAAGTATCGTGAAAACGAAAAATGGAGGAAGGAAGTTCCAATCGAAGTTTAAAAACTATAACTACGTTGCAATCCATATATTTTATTCAGAAAAATCTACTTCACTTCTGATAGAGTTATCGAAAGCGTCCCAGTCGATCGGTACATTTCCAAGTAACGCGCTCTGTGATGGAATAATTTTAAAAGCCGGTTGCTGCAGCAACCATCTCCGATACTTTGATTACCTTGCTCGTCTATAGCGGGCGTGAAACAGGAGATTAAAAATTAATCGTTTCTGGTAATTTCTCTATATAATGCTAGCAGTAGCAAATACTTGATAGCTTCCCAAGTATGACGTTTTGCAAAATTTGCACGGTACAGTAAGTAAATGTATAAGCGGAGTACTAGAGATAAATACTCGTAGTTTAGTTGAAATACTTTTAAAACTATTTCATATATTGTAATACTAAATGAAATTAATTTCCACTTATAGTATTGGAATAAAATTGTAATAAACTTAACATTTTTCTTCTTCTTGTTCTTTTGACAAAAATCCTTTCGCCCTTTCAATATATCGAAGTGTCTCTTCAAGCACTAAACTTAATCCAAGCAAATCTATATCCTTTAGTCGTTCTTGCCAAAGATACGTAAGATGTTTGCAGTTAGAACGACATTTATTTATTATGTTCAAGGCCAAGCGCTTTATTCATCAGCATAGTTAATTTGGTTTTCCCTAGTTATTCTGTGTTTTAGTTCCAAGCCGCTTTTCCCATTTTCTTCTGTGATTCTCTCAAATTTATATTCTTTCCCCGCTTAATATTTCAATTACCCTGATTTGATTCTTGCTAAGCTCCTTTCAGTTGATTTGGCTATTATTGTTAAATTATTTCTGAACGAAAGTATCTCGTGTTGGTTCTTGCAGCTAGCAGAAATTTAATAACAACTGTCAAGTGTGATGTTATTACATTACCACTTGATCTCAAAAGTTAATCAATTATTATTTAATGGTAGCCCAATAAATCTTCCAAGTTTCAATAAAAATATCCTACTCCTTGCTGTTGCAATTTCTATGCCACTCAGTATATATGTATATATTCAACCAGTGCTTAACATGAGTCTAGAATCATGAGAGTATGAGCTACAACGAGTAAAGAGCATTACTGTTCTTATCTTATTCGATCTCATGGTCACACTAACACTTTCTATTCGTTCTCGCTCGCACTGCCGTGATCTAGACCCAAGATCCACAGTGACCAGATAAGTACATATATTTCTCCTGTGTAGATTTAGATAATTTGTTGCAGAATAAACATGTAGGATTGACTCTAAAATTCCGCTGTAATTGATGCCACCACTCTTTGGTAAATACGTACATATGTCTGTATATATCAAATCCCTCATTTGCTGTTGCATGTTTTAGTGGTTTTATTGGTGTGCTAAATCATTCTAACATTAAGCACACAAATGCCATAATATTTATTCTAAGGTAGTTCAAAAACGATAATTGTTTCAAATTCAAAACTAGCAATGGTTACAACATTAGCCTAGTCCACTAAACCATCTGAAATAGCTATTATGGAATTTTCATGAACATTCAATAGTGAGTTCCATCGGGAGTTAAAATACGACGTTGTTGTAAGGGAATTCTGAAAATCGATGTATGACATACTCCTAAATCACATTGCATAAAAATATAAACGAATTATAACCTAGAACTGACAATGAGTATTGCAAAGAAACATAATTGCACAAAAGGGCAAAATTGTGTTACAGATAGTTTACAACGACGATTACTTGTTAGGTTACTTAAGTTAGCAAAATTATTTATTAAAAACTAACTTGAAACCGTTAACATTCTAATTTAAATACCAATTTATAGTACTTAATATAATACATAATACATATATATATACATATATATATACATATATAGTACTTAATACTTAATTGGGTACTTAATAGTACCCAATTTGTTATTGGTATCTTATGAGGGCGATTCGTAAAGTAGGTTCCGTTTGGTTATTAAAAAAACACCAACACATGAAGAGGTTTATATTATATACACCTTTTCAGCTTTTTGTCTACATAGTTGGCATTAAGATTAAGAGATTTGTCATAGTGATGAGCCAATGTTTAAATGCCTTCTTCTTAGAACTCTGCCACCTGTGAATTAAGCCATGCTGTAACAGTCAACGTGAAATTTAAGAGCAAATGGCGCTCAGTTGTGAATCGCAGATTTCTTTTTTGATATTACCCAAAAGTTCGTCCGTCACAGCAGTTGGTATTCCAGTCCGTTTCCTTACAGGCATTAGTTCATCCTTCTCGAAACATATGGCACCAACTTCTAACCACCCTGTCACTCATGACATTTTCACCGTAAGCAGAACAAAGTTAAAGCAGTCTTCTAGCTTTTAGCACATAGAAATCGGATAACCGTATACAGTTCAACGATTCTGTCACTAGCACTCCCAGATGGACCACTCTCCAATCCTCTGCTCACTAGACGGAAACGGAACTTACCTTACGAATCGTCATCATATCATATCTTCCACTGTGCTAGAAAGCATTGACTATCACTGTAATGGTCAAAAAGTTTGAGATTAACTTATTTCTGAATCAGCTTCAAAAAATCATAATATTTTATTTGATGATGCCATTTAGTAAATAGCTAAACGTCACTATTATGTACTATTGTTCTTTTAATACACATCTCTACTGTCCAATATTCCGAAGAAATAATTTTAATTAATTTCAGACCAGACAAGGCACTGATATCATATCTTAATTAATATGAGACTTTTTGGTTTATCCGTTCCAACTATTTAAAAAGGAGAGGATTATACGTGAAATGAGGTATAAGTCACAAATTTGTCGAATATATTAGCTGATATTTTTAAAATTTACACACGAATTACTGCGCTTAGGGCATCGGCTATACTACCGCTGTTTTATACGTTTCAGCGGATTCTCCTGATTTATCATTTCCATTTAGCAGACGTGCCCTTTAATAATTTCCTGTAATTTGTAATTAGTAACTGACTAAGGTTGCCATTATAAAGGGAATTACCATAAGCCATATTTGAAGTATTAAGAAAACATGCAGAGTGGTGCATATGCAATATTGTCACGATATATTTTGACTTAATCTGTGGTGTCCAAAGAGAAATAATTGTAATGTCCTTAGCTATGTTACTTGGAACACGCTATAAGTTGTTGGTATCTGTTTAACTTGCAAAGATATGAAGTATATTAATGCGGTTATAACCCATACGTGCAGGATAGACGTTTATGAGAGACAAGAGACCACGCGAAACTAGCAAAGAGGTGCGGGCCTTTTCTTCCAGAAGTCGAATGTCTATCATATCTTGACCTGGAAACTCAGCGGAGTTTAACTTTGTCAGAACTATATAGAATCAATTAACACCGACGACTGTGACAGAACTAAATCCACCATAATTAAAGATATTAAGAATGCTTAGAAAAAGAGTGCAGATGTAAATCAAATAATTGCACTTTCTATGGCAAGTACACCGCCTTAAATTAATGCACTAATTGAGCATTATGTAGTTTCCATGAAATGTTAATGTTCTAAGATACCAGGAGCATAATCTAATTTTATAACCTTATTACTGCGGTGAGAAATGTGATGTAATAAAAGCTATTAAAACAACAACTTACTTCTGTTTATATGTAACACTTCACTTTTGAAGCAATTTGGTCAGTGACTGTAGCCTACAGTAAATACAAATGCTGTGCTATTTGCCAGTGTTGCCAACTAGGACTTGTAGATTTGCGTTTGCAATAATTGTTAATTCCTTTAAGCAAACTCTCTAGCACGGCTTTGCATTAGAAAATAGCAATTCTAATGCAATAAGGATCTGAAACCATTTGCCATATTTTATGTTAATATCAACTTTGCTGCTATGTATTATAATAAAATAATAATAAATAAATTATGTGAAGATCTATATGTAAATAATAATAAAATTTTGTTGTCGAATAGCTACTAAATATTTAACTGTACCGATAAATTTAAGCACTGCAGTAAGAAGTAGTTCAAATAAAATATTTGTTATTCCTTTCATTAGTCCTCCGTAAAATATAAAACATGTAATTGAAACGCTTTATTGATAATGATTTCTCTATTCCCAACTACGCTGTTAGTTTTATTACAAACCGTAATTGCTCACGTAAAACCCTCCATCATAATAAGTGGTAGGTATTGCAGCTTACAGGATTTACCACAAACAATTTCCTCGCGTAGTTCCCGGATTAAAATGCAATCAGATCTTCGAGAGTATTCGATCTTTTCGGAAGTAATGTTTAATTTCCCGTTGTCGACGGAACTCAAAAGACAAACGAAGACTTCAACTCCACGCTCCTCTTGTTCAGACGACGAGAGGACTCGTCGCCGTTATCCTTGGAAATGGAAATTTAATCAGTTTTTACTGGTACCATTCCGAATGCATCCGTTCGGAATGAGCGGCGCAGGTCCAAACCACCCTAAATTTGACGAAGTATTTCATTAGATTAGGTCCGGCTAGTTTAATGGGACCCTAAATCTTATTTTTGGGTTGGTGGCATCTTGAGTGAATTAGGTGGAAAGTCGGTAACGGTGCTCGGTGTTTCCAGCGAAACCCAAGCTGTCGGTACTAAGTCCCGGTCAACACCGGCTGAAGGGAGTTAGTTACTTTAAATTCACGAATCGTCGTCCGGATATCGAATAGAAACGTTACGTTTACGCGAGGTCCGTCGCAAATCTCCTTTATCTGACACGGACTTGCTGCTTTTTGCGAGGGGTTCTGTAAAGCATGCGGTTTACCAGAGTACATTAGTTTTCACACCGCTTTAGATACAGTGGCAGCATTGTTTAATCTGATGTCACCTCGTGATAGTTTATAGTTCGGATAAGCCTGAAAGTTTTATCGTAATGTCCTATTATAATTTTGCAGTATACGTATTTTAGAAGGCCCTGGAACTATAAACGTTCATGTATACAATTCGATAAAAGCGCCTCACATGCTGCGAAATTTTCATATTTGGTAATTTTTGCACCCACACGATGATTATACATACCAATTATTTACTAAGCACGACTATCTCTTAATTGTGGCCAATATTTTCGTAACATCAAGCTAAATATTAATTCAGTATATTCAATTTGAAGCTTTGTCTCCGATTTTAAATGCTAAGTACCTCACATTGGAAAAATAAATGATCTCTAAAATTCGAAAAGATAATATGGTATTTAGCTATTTGCATATGTGAATACACTTGTGTAGATTGATTCCAGCGAACTTCCTATGCTAACTAACATTGCAGTAACAGCAAACCAAACTATCTTACCTAAATCTGCCCATTCAATGATCAGAGGGGGTGTGTTTCTTTAGTCTTTTATCGTCGTCTGTGTATTCAAAGCTTGGTTGGCCAATGAGTTGGCCTAGACGGATATTCTCTCTCGATAACTAGCACTGCACTGAACTATCACTTCCCTGACAGTTGGGATGTTCGTCTCCTCTTGTACGATTCTATTTGATACGTAGTATGTACCATTAACAATGCATCGTACAATTTTGTTCTGGTATCTTTTGTAAGATTTCTGTGTTGCTCTTGCTGGTGGTACCTCAAAGTTGTATGCCATACGTCCACACAGGTTTGAGAATCGTTTTATGTACCAATATCTTGTTGTCCAACGGCAGCTCTAATTTCCGGTCCGATAACGATTATATTTTATTCAATTTCAGACCCAGTTGCTTTCTCTTCGTTAGTATGTGGTGTTTCCTGGCGTGTTTCCTGACACGATGTATTTCGTGATATTTGACATTCTCAACTGGAAGGTGTGGGCTATTAAGTTTAATAGGGGACGCTCTACTTCAACAAGTTTGTTCACGATTTCTCAATTTTTGAGTGAGGTATTGGACAGACGTGGACGGGTGGATCTGGTGTATACTAATTTTAACTTTGACACTATAAATCACGAGGCATTGTTATCTAAACTTGACGAATTTGGTTTTGTTCCTTCAGCACTGAATCTCATGCAGTCATATTTAAAAAATCGAATTTGTTATGTATCTCACAACGGCTTCTACTCCAATGAATTCACTGCAATATCTGGTGTGCGACAAGGGTCTAATTTAGGACCACTCTTATTTCTTCTATACTTAAACGATTTGCTGCTTACAATGACCGGTCCGGTTTTGGCATACGCTGATGACCTAAAAATATATTCTAAAATATCTAGTGATGACGATATTCTCCATCTACAACGTAACTTAGATATCATTGTAGAATGGCGCAATACTTATAAGTTACAACTGAATATTGACAAATGTTGTTTTGTTATCTATACTCGTGCTAAGTCAGCCAGACTTTCACATTATAAGCTTAATGGCATTCCTATCGAAAGTAAAGCTGTATTTAAAGATGTGGGAGTGCTTTTTGATTCGGAGCTATCCTTTAGACCTCAACTCGAAAATGTTTGCACTTCCTTTTTCAAAACTCTTGGTTTTATTATGCGTGCAACCGCTCAATTCAAAAATCGAGATTTGCTAAAAGTATTATATTACGCCTTAGCAATCAGTAAGATAGATTATGCTGCTATTGTTTGGTATCCCTTCTATGCCTCACATTGTCTACTCCCTGATCGAATACACCGACGTTTTCTTAACTTTCTATCTTTTAAAATTGACGGAGTTTATCCCGCGATTGGTACCAGCCAGGAGGACTGTTACTTCGTCATGGCATGCCTTCGCTGTTGCACAGAAGAAGTATCCAATGTTCCAGATTTCTGTGGAAATTAGTGAACAATCGGATGAATTGTCAGTTTCTCCTGAACAGAATATCGTTCCACGTGCCCAGGCTTTTGACCAGGTATAGCTGTAGCTTCCAGTTACCTGCTGCGAGGACAAATATACTGCAACGCTCTCTCGTTAATGTAATGTGTTGCAATGCTAATAGACTTGTAACAGATATATTCTTTAATTAGGTTTTATTTTTAGTATTAGTAAATTGGGCAGTATTTCTTCTATTTTTGTTTAATATTAAATAATTTTTTTGAGTTATCTCTTTACAAATGTATCTTATACATATTTCTATATTCTATTTGTGTTCTGTAAATGGTTTTGACCTGTTAGACATTAAAGATCATCATTATTATTATTATTATTAAGAGGGAGACATGTTTCTCTTCTCATGGTAAAAGTGATGTAATTGGACTTTGTTTAGTTTCCCTTTATCCGCCATTTTTTGAAATATATATGTGTGTGTTGTCTAAATTGTTTTGTAATTGTTTTGATGCCAATGCTATGCTTGAGTGGAAAGCCAAGATTCCATCAGCACATGTACCTAAAAGAATCTCTTTGAATTTCAAGATATCTGCTGTGTAAATTAGATATAGTACTGGACCAAGTACTCTTCTCTGAGGTACTGTTGATACTGTCGGATACAAATTTGAGTATTCGTTTGTTTGTTTTACAACGCAGTCTATTATGAAGGTACCCTAGGGTTTCAGTAATAGGTAATGTGAGTATCTGAGGGCAGTCTTTAATTTCCAGAGATGGCTCCTATGCCATAACTATTCAAAGGCTTCCGAAATATCCATGTGCGCAACTGAGCAGTATTTTTTTGTCTCAAAAGTCTGATTTGTCTCATTCACAATTCTCTGTAGCTTTATAGTACCATGCTTTGGACTAAAGTCGAAGTGGTGCTCGGGTATGGTTTTATTGTCACCCTGTACGGTTTCTAGCCTTTTTATGTATTTTTGTTTTCAAAAAGTTTGGATAAGACAGGCAAGAGGCTTATAGGTCTGTAAGGAGAAGTATCTCTAGATTTGTTCCCTGGTTTGCAAATAATGATGATTTCTGGTATTTTTGTATGTCATGAATTTGAAACATTTGTTATGTAATTCTGGTAAAATCTTTTTCCGGCGATTAAGTTTATATCCCGATGATTTTTTGATGTTTATTTCAGTTAAGATTGCTTTGATTAACTGGTATTTTAATTTTGTGATACGGGATATCGCTTTAGAGGGGGAGATTCTAGGTATTCTTCTATTCCGTTCTCGTCATTGTCGGTATTTCCGGATGAAAAAGGTTTGAATATCTACTCCAGGTACTCTGCAAAACCCTGAGTTTTTGATTTGTCGCTTCTTACTCAACTATATTTGTTGGTTTTTAGGGATGGGCAGTGAGATAGTGGTCTGTTTATTTTCCTAATTGTCCTCCATAGGGAATAATTCGCTGGTTCGGTATCTGTTATGCTTTGTAGATATTGTTTAAGTTATCTAACAGCCTTATAGAGCTTAGTCATATTTCCTAGTCTTCTAGATCGTTGCCAAGTTTTTCGCACTTGTTTCTTTTGTGCAATTTTTGCTTTCATCTGCAAAGGAATTTCTAAACCAGTTTCAGTAAAATCGCTGTTCGCAGTTGTAAACTAAGCTGCTTTCCGAATGTTTTTCATTAGCTTTTCTAGTTCCGTATCCATTCCCATGTCCAATCTGAGTGCACATTTAGCGAGATAGGTTGTTTTAGCTTCCATCTACATATGGTTGCTCTGCATAGAGGGTCTTTTTCTTTTTCTGCAACGCGTGATTGTACTATAATTTTTACAGGTGCGTGGTCTGAGGAAACTTCCAATCAGGAATCTCCCATACATTTCCTTATATTAATGCCCTTGATTATTTTATAATAAGTGAGTAATAGCTAAGTGGGTCTGGTAATTTTTCGGTGTCAGAAGGCCACCATGTCGATTCTTCTATTAAAATTTATTTTAGGTTATTGTCACTTACAGGCTTTAGTAATTCTCGGTCCTTCGTGGTTGTCAGTATTGATCCCCATGCTGCTTTCTTAACGTTAAAGTCGCCTCCGATTAGAAATCGGCTAGCCCGCGTTTTAAAAATATTTGGAAGTGTTCTCTTTTTATACTGTGCCTAGGAGGAGAGTAGGACGCTGATATTGTTATACGACTTTTTCTAATTTCAATGGATATACTTGTGGCTTGCAGATGCCATTTAGCGTAGCTTTCTTTTGAAACATATTTAACATTGTCACAAGGCACATGGAAGTAGTGCCTTATCATGTCAGCATGATTGTATCGTGTGGTATTCGTATGTAGTGGTTATCGGTGGGGTATATGTCTGAAAATAGGACGTTGTCAATCTTATGGTGAACTAAATATGTGGTGAGCTTTTGTATATGTCAATTCAGACCATTGGCACTCCAAATTGAGAGTTTGTGTTTGTTTTGGTTCATTAAACAAGTTTATAAATGGCCGTAATTAATAAATTAAGCATTGCATTAATTTATTCCATGAGTTTACTTAGCATTTCTTCTAGTTTACTGAAGTGATTATTTGTATTTGGTGTTTCTATGTTGTTAAAGGGATTACCATGCGTGGCTTGGGCGTATGTCATGTACGTTGATTGGTGGGGCGATATATTTTTTGTTGGTCTTACTTGTGTACGATGGAACCCCAATAGTTTGCGGGATGATTACCCAAGCAAATTAGGCATTTCCCGCTATGACGTGTCTTTCGGGGACATTCTTTGGTTAGGTAGTATTCAGCATATTTAAGGCATACAGAGATTTTTGACAGAAGTTCTTAGTGTGCCCATGTTCTTGGCAGTTACGGCACTAAAGTATGGTTTTTGTTGCGTGTGGTTGTTCAAACTTGACTATTTTCTGACCTGATCGTACAATGTGATATATTTCCTTGTTTTCTTTGGTTTTGAGCCTATAAACCAAACTAGAGGATTGAAACTTGCTATTTTCTGTTTCAAATTGTAGATATTAGTGTCCAATTGCTTTTAGTTCCTCTAGGATATGCTCAGAATTAGTGAAAGAATGCATACCTTTTGGTACAGTTCTATACCTTGTATCAGATTTTGATTTATAAGTGTGGTATTCAATGTCTTTTTCATCTAATACTTTGACTACTGCAGTAAGGTGCTCGGGATTTGTTAATTGAATCTTCACGGGTCCAGAGCCAACAGCTTTAACGATCTAGCTGTTAATTGCATTGTCTTGTAGTACTTTAAAGATATGATCAACATGCTTGAATCTGTATACGGCAATTGGGGAGATGAAAGGCTTAGGAGCTTTTGTTTGGATTCCTCTTTGTTGTTACCTTCTTTTTCTAGATCCACTTAGCCGAACCTGTCTGTTGTCGCGATTGCTTTGCTTAACCAATAATTCGAGATCTTAAGTTGTTTCCTCTTATGTTGTGTCCCATCAGGATTTCGCAGCCGCTTAGAATGGGCTACTATATGCCAATCGGTTTTTGGCACTGTTGAGTTTTGCTGCGGGAGTGAGATAATTAAAGGATTTAGGGTTAAGATAATCCATGAGGGTTGGGTTCTGGTAGTTCTGGTATCTCTTCCAGATTTGTGTCACTATTGGTTCCCCCACCTCATATAATAATAATAATAATAATAATAATAATATTTTATTTCGTGCCCAACAGTACAAAACCACAACGGACACATACAATCAAACTAAATACAGTAAGCAAAGAACAATATGCAACAATTGAACGAAGAGATACACCCGTCCTTATATTAAAGTATTTCTATAACTATACATAGGTACATACATATATGTGCTACCTTATATATATATATACGTAATATTAAACTAACTCCCCACAAAAAATGTCTTTATATAACATATCACCACAACGACACAGACGTGTTATGGGCGCTAGGTACATGACGGTTGTTCTTATAGAATCCAAGTAAAATGAACATATATTTCGCGACCTTTTGGCAGGCACATAAAAAGGTACGCAAGAAAGCAACTCAGGACAGTCAATCCTGTTGTTAATGAGTCTGTAAAGAAACACCGCACTAGTGCGTTGATAGCGCATATGAAGTGATGACAATTCGTGTGACAGAAGCAGTTATGCATGATCGTAGTTCCTCTTCGGATAGTCACCAGTCTCCTTGAATGTTAAAAATTTTAAGAAACGTCGCTGCACTCGCTCAAGTCGAAGTTGGTGAGATGTATAGTGAGGATACCATATGATCGCTGCATATTCTAACTTACTCCGAACTAATCCATAATAAAGAGTTTTAATAGCAGCGCAATCAGTAAATGTTCGTGTGTTACGAAGAATGAAACCGAGAAGTTTGTACGCACTATTACACACTGATGTAACTTGTTGACCAAAACAAAGTTTATCATCAAACAATACTCCAAGATCTCTTACAGTATCTGATGAGGACAGGAGTTGGCAATGGAGACCGTAGTCATAGATAATCTTCGATACCTTCCGGGTATACCTGACGACGCAGCATTTATCAACATTAAGGTGAAGTTTATTGTGGATAAACCAACCGCTAATAATTGCTAGATTCTTGTGTAGAAGCCTGGCATCATGAAGGGATTCAATTTTATGAAATATTTTTAAATCATCTGCAAACGCTACATAACGGCACGTCAATGTTTGCAAGAGGTCATCCATAAATACCAAAAACAGCAGCAGCCCTAAATTGAGCCCTGCGGGACGCCAGATGTTGTTAAATATTGCTTGGAGGAGAAACCGTTGTAAGTTACATAGTTGATTCTGCCAGTAAGGTAAGATGCCATTAATTGCAGCAATGAAGCGGAAAAGCCGATAGCACTCAACTTCTGAATCAATAAGGAAAAATCAATAGAATCAAAGGCTCTCGTGAAGTCGGTATAAATGACATCCAACTGTGAGCGCTAATCAATAGTCTCGCAAATCGTTTGTGTTACGCAAGCTAGATTAGTAACCGTTGACCTACCCTTCATATAACCATGTTGGTGCCAAGACAATTTGATTTTGATACTACTGTAAATGGAATCATATAAAATTTGTTCAAAAACCTTTGAGAAATTACTCAGTACAGAAATTGGTCGATAGTTGGTGATCATCTCTGGTTTGCCTTTTTTGAAAACTGGCGTAATTCTAGCAATCTTCCAAACCATTGGAAAGACACCGGATTTTATACATAAGTTAGCGCATAGCGGGATAGCCAGAACCATACGACAGTCTCTTAGGAAGAATGAAGGAATTTGATCCTCACCGGCAATAGAACCACTTTTAAGTTTAACGATGCTGTTAACAACCTCTGTCTGAGTAATAGTTTGTATACAAAAAGAATCGTGAGGGGAGCAAGTATCAGAAATACGGATCTCGTTGCTAGGTATAAAATTTTTAGCAAATGCATCGGCAAATGCATCAACTATAGTTTGTGGTTCGCTGAACTTTGTATCACCATGAAACAACTGCCCTGGAATGCGTGACTGACTCTTTTTTGTATTGATATACTGCCAAAATGCTTTAGGGTCAGACCTCAGATTAGTTTGAGTTTTATTGAGATAGGCTGCGTGACAGATGATTATTTCTTGTTTAGTCATATGCAGGTTCCAGTTGGAATTTGGTTTATAATTCTGGAATTCAGTGTCTTTTCTATTACTGCAGTAAGGTGCTCGAGAACTGTTAATTGGATCTGCACGGTTTCAGGGCCAAGAGTTTTCAATCATGTAGTCTTCTATTGCATTATATTGAAGTACTTTATGGACATAATCAGCATACTTGAACCTATATACAGTAATTAGGGGGAGGGGGTTGAAGGCTAAGAGGTTTTATTTGGTTCGGATTCCTCTTTCTCGTCACCTTCTTCTTCTAGAACTAGTTTGTCGAATCTGTTTTTTGTCGCGATTGGTTTGCTTAACCCATAATTTGAGATCTTAAGTTTTCTCTAATGTTGTGTCCCATCAGGACTACCCATGCGCTTAGAATAGGCTAGTAGTTTCTGGCATTGTTGAGTTAAGGCAATAGGTGAGGGTTGAGTTCTGGTAGTTCCGCCTATGCCTTGCAGAGGGATGACGATATTGGTTCTCTTCCTTCGAAAGGCGGGTTGTACTTAGAGTTTTTTTCATATCGATGAATTTACCTCAATGGAGGAATGACGCGATACATTAAAAGTAACAGAGGTAATATATTCACTTATACAATTATAATTATAAACCACGTTCCGTTTTGATTTTTAAAAATATTTATCTGTATTTATGTCTCACACTGTAGGTTATAGTTTGCTTGCAACTGAATTTTTAATTCCTTTTAATACCTGCGAAATTTAAATGGACACTTATCCGACATTAATCAATCTTGTCTAAGACCGATACCATAGTGAATCCTTGCCTTGTCGTCCTCTTTTACCTGTGAAGCAGTACAATCTCACCGTCAAAGTAGTTCGAATGATGAAAAGTTGAACCGTATTGCAAAGCGCATAAATGTGGATAAGTTCTTTTTAATTATTATTCATAAGTGTAGAAACACACCGTTCTAAAAACAAAGGCTCTCAAAATTACATAACCGCTTACCAAATATACAACGCAATTAGTAGCGGGTAGAATGTAGGCATTTTGAACTCTATGGTCGTCTAATGTGCACGGATTTCGTTTTAGCAAAGAAGAAAAACGGTAAAATGCAAAAAGGGTGTCACCGATTAGACGACTTTAATCACCAGATTGTCCTGACGTTTTAAGCCGCTGTAGTAAAATCGGGTGACGTATTACTCATGCGGTTTGCGCTCGGACTACTTCGGTTATATTCCGGGAACAGTGGCGTGGTTGGTGCTTAATCTGCATATTCAGATCTGCCGGGTTTCATCAGAATCGTAGCTCTAATGAGAGTTTAATTGCTGCGGTTAATTAAGTTATTCGCCTTGATACCGACTCGACAAACAACAAACAAACGACCGCTCGAAATAAAATGGAACATTCTCCGGATGAAAAGAATTAGGACGTAGTGCCGTAGAATAGAGAAAATGCAAATTCAATTTACTTCCTTCGGTATTATCCTCGTCTTAGACGAGGGTTTAAAGTAATCTGACGATTACTCTGAAATGATCATTTAGACTAGAATTAATTTACGACGAAGTATTTAATTAGCAGGGACTTTTCGAAGTAATGTAAATTAGATAATGCAGCAAACCTTGCTAATCTAACAGTCAGTTTGGAAGATCAACAAGTACATTAATGCGCTGTAATTTGATACAGCAAATTTTGTGATTAATTCAGAAATCTTAGCAACCTGTGAAGAAGGTATTCGGAATAGTTTCTCTCTTGGACTAAAATATTGTATGCGAAACTCTATCGTATATACCATCAACTAATAGCAATTGAGGAAATAGTGCATAATTCCTGAACAAGAAGCCGCTGTATGTAATTATTCAATAATGCGCTTTCATGTACTTCGAATTGAAGAGCTATAGGACTATATTTTTAAAATTGAAAAGAAAATAATTTTATGACTTACTGAGTATTTCCTGTTTACCTTCTTCCTATTTTGCACACCTGCACGAACTTCTTCGTTCTATACCATACAATTGATAGAGCGTTATCTAGACCTGTTTTACCTGAAGATGTAACGCACGTTCTACGTGTGTCCTGTGCTTGCTTTTTATAAATAGCTCACAATCAGTTGTGTATTATGTAAATGCATCCAAAAAGATGAAAGGTTTCAGTGTATCTCTACCTTTTCTTTGAGGCAGTGTTGTATGTTATGTAAAGGATTGTTAATATCCTCTCGAAATTCTTTTGCATGTATCATGGTGCTTTTACTGTCTCCTTAGTGCTTTGGATTAGAAAGCTTTCTTATAGTCTCACAACACACTGAAGCCTATAAGTGAAATCTATAAATACATTTCGATCTAGAGATTTTGTCCAGGTTGTATTATTCGAGATATACATATGCGTCGTTATGTACAAGTTATGCATTAAATTAAAACAGAAGAAATAAAACAAAATTTGTAAGAAAGAATACAAACGTAAATACTAGTAAAATTCGTGCCATGTGTTTAACAGTGACAAGTAGGTTGTTTTTGGTTTATTTTTTCCACTTACTTATAATCTGATCGAAAGTTTAGACATCCCTGTCGTAAATCATGCGATGTTAAAATGTGATTGAAAAGTCAAACCGGATGCTTACAATTTAGTCAAAGAAATGTATACGCTAGTAAAATTAGGTCAATATGTTAAGCAATATTAGGTGCATATTTCGGTTGGGCATCTGTGTGTACTTTTACAAATGGAGTTCAACGACATTTAATTACGCATCCATAGATCTATTACGATCCATAATTCAGTGCCTCTAAAACAATACTTTTATTTGCTCATTACGTAGTAATCCATTTTTTTTTGTTTACACTCATTGATTTGCTTTTACCTTATATGATCTTAGAAATAAATTTGGCGCAAAGGATGTGACCCACACTCTGGACAATGTAGATATAAGTGGGGTAGATTGACGACGTTAAGCGATAAAGATCATGAAAGTTAAATCGGCCTCAGTTTTTAACGGAACTCCATTTTTATTCTAAGTTGAAGGATTAACTACAGAATGTACTAACACTAAGCAAAAGTAGAAATAAACATTTCTCTTACTTTTTTCTTGCGCCATGTACTTGGAAAGTTGGAAATAACTCTGGAGGAAGATAACTTTTAACCACAAATGTTACGGACAAATCTATGGCACCCCTCATAACTCGTACCCACTTCGTGGAACGAAGACATGTAGTCTGCACATTGTATTAATGGGACCGCAACCGAAACCAGGACCCAAGCTTTCGTTGCCAATTTGCTACTTCCTTTTGTTGTATCCACTTTTAAATAAAATTTTGTGCTCCGATACCTTTCATCAATCTCAGGGTTTTTGGTTCTTCCTTGTCCTCAAGGGTGATTCTGTTTGACCCATGATCTTTATCGCTTCTCTTTATAAGTTTGCTGCGAACTATGGTAACGCCCTAATTTCTGTGAAGAGTTTATATTCAGTTGTATATCCCAAATTGTTATCTTTTAATGTGGATGGTGCCCTAATTAACTGAGGCACTTGTTTTGTAGGTCTATATATGCCACTAATTCCTTTGAGGTTAATGAGTGGTCCGATATCACTCCAAAGGACCACTTCTCTTGCTCGAGCTGAAGCTGAGGCTCCAAGGGCTCACAACTCTGGTATGGCGGCTTCTTCCTCACCGCGTCGACGTTATGGAAGATAAAAGGACGGTGTTAGCGATCACGGCGTGGAATGCGGAATAGGCATATCGCAGATGGATTTGATCGTTCTGGCCCAACTACAGGGCATCTTCGATGCACCGTACCCTCACAAGAGGCGGCGGACGATCTGGGTTCACCATTGCCAGCTCCTTGATCAGACGGTGTTCGGAGTCTAATAGATTCGTGGCGGTTTGCAGACGGCGCCAGACAAAGTACTCGGCTCTATGCGTTGGAAAGTAGGCTGTGTCATTAGCATACACTGCTAGCTCCGTCTCTGGTGTTTTGGGGATGTCGTGAGAAAATAATGTAAACAAATCTGGAGCTAGCAGAGAGCCCTGATGAACACCCGCCGTGACGTTGTAAGGAGCCGAAAACACGGCTTTTCCCATTCTCACTCGATCCGTTATCACTGACCAATCCAAGGCTGAGTAATTTTCGTTTTGAGGAACTTGGTCAGATACTAAATTGCTACGTTCACTAACCCTAGCTGGGAATCAATGGACACTCCTGGATTAAGTGGCTCAATCCCACTGTTTTTACTTTATTATCTCGCTTAAATTTATAAATATTTTGTTCCATGTTCTATGCATGTATACTTGCAGCGTATTATCTTGCCTTATTTATTAATTAGTAGTATTTTACTAATAATAATTTAATTCTTAGTTTATGTTACATTGTGGTTTAAGCTTCTTACCATATTTATATCCTATAAAAGAATTATTATATCTGTTGTGCGCTAAATCTTATTATTATTATTACTGTTATTATCAAGATCCACTAGATATTATTCTGACACTTCTGGCGCGAGATAATTCCTGCTTCTCCAGATCAACAACAGCCCCAGAAATATAACTACTCAACTAAAATCCAAGAGAACAAAGGACTGCTAAGGCAGTGTTACAGAAACGCTGAAATTTGTTTTACCTGCAATAGCAAGCCCTCAAGGTTACATTTTTAACTCTCTTATCACAACAGGAACCTTCCTTGATAAACTAAAAGTGACCAAAGTTAAACCCATTGTCAAGAAAGTTTGTCCAAGTGGCAATGCCAATTACAGACCGATCGCGATTCTACCAGCCTTCTCCAAAATGTTTGAGTCAATAATAATTAGAAGATTGCTGGAATATTTTGAACGTAATAAGTACCTCCGCCAAGATCATTTTTGGTTTCCGACCTGCATCACGAACAATTGATGCAGTGTAGAAATTGTTTACAAAAGTGGCGAATAACTTGGATGAAGGAAAGTAGATAGAGTCGTATTCTGTTATTTTTCTTTTGAGTGTGTTTGTCACACAATCCTTCGTTGCAAACTTGGACATTTTGATTTTGACTCATATTTTTAAAATCGTTATCAATATGTAAACAGTATTAATAGCAATATTATTGAGCTGCAAATCAATACAGGAATAGCCCAGGGTTCTATCATTGATCTTTTGTTATTCATAATATGTGTAAATGGCCTGCCAACACCTCTAGCTTTTGATACATTATATTATACGCAGACGACACTACAATGTTAATCCGTAATAATGAAGACCGGTTTTCTGCAAAGCAATAGGCTAAATAATGGTTTACCTCAACCTAGACTTATTATTAACATCCATAAAACCGCTGAAATAGTTTTTACGTGCAACAATGACTGTGCTTCAACTCGAGATAATAAATTTCTGGGAGTGTATTTAGACCCATCTCTGACTTGGCGTCTACACGTCACAAAATGAATCTTCAGAGCAATCAACAAAGAGGCCCCCAAAATAACCCATTATGCTCTGCTCCACTCGCGTATGATCTACGGCATAGCACTCTGAGGTGCGTCCTCACATACAACCAAAATACTGATCGTACAGAAATGAACGCTTCACGCTATAGAAGGCGTGACCGATAGTTTTTCCCGTAAACACCTATTTCGTAAATACCAAGTTCCTACGTAATATCAGTGTATATCCTAGAGATTCTTACACATACTAGAAACCATATGTCACATCATCCGTGTATCAGTAAATAAGTAAGTAAGTATCAGAGACAAACATTAACACTTCAAATCAACATCAATTAACAAGATCAAATGAGCAGCTAATGAATGGAGAACATTGGGCTTTCGTATTTTTAACAGACTACCGGCTAAGTGGAGATGCGTCCCATTGAGCCTCTTTACAGAAACCATGAAGAAGTGACTCCTGGATCATCCTTTTTATACATTAGAGGATTTCGCAAATTCCTTTCACTAATATTTTTTCTCTAATCATAATTATGTTACATTATGTACCCATGCATTCAGATATTGTTCTTTTCCGACGTGCGAATTTTATATTGCAGCTAATAAAGATACTTTGCTGTACCATACTGTTACTTCTTTTCTGGTCCAAAATGCAGATTCGGGCATCAACTAACGACGGGAAGTTTATACTTCAGTTATTAGGAAGGGCTTATTACATTATTTATTTTCCTCAAATTGGATACCAAGTTGGTTTCTTGGTATAATGCGGACTCAGTGTCAAGCATTATATCTGCAATTGTATATTTGTGCTAAGGTAGTTTATGAGAGAGCATATGATTAAGACGACCATTTCTTCTTCTTGGCGCCATAAATGTTTGATTTCTTCCTTGAACTGGAGCTATTTTTCTAGTGTCTCTGCATATTTCTGTTGTAGATTAACTGTATTGGGTTCTGCGATTTCGACGAAGTATGTAGTTTTATTGGTTTTGTATTTATTATTGCCAGTAATATTTTATATTAATTATTTTATATTATTATTGGAAACCGCAGTTCCCACAGTTGCCGCTTCCGAATATAACGCTCCAAAAAGTTACACAATATTATCGTTTATGTCTTCATTCCTTTTTCAGTACTATTTACGACGAAATTGTTGCAAGCTTGACTACTATGTGATTTCATTGGCTTTAGATGGCCTGTTGTATGGAGCAAATATTCAATCATTTCAATGTAATTGTCCCTAGAAATGTTAAGAGTAGTGTAGGAGCAATGCGAGGAATGATTGCCCAAAATCAATTGTATTGGATTGAGTAAATTTTTTGAAGCACAAATATTTTTGTGTTCATTCAATCCTTCTGTCATGCCACACACTAACTATTTGTTCGATAGTTGTGCACTAGTTGCAAAAAGAAACATATGCGCCCTTTGCGGTCACTGCACAGACAATGGTGGTGTTCCATCCACGTTCGTTGTACTTCCCATCTATAGCAGCACTTTTAGGGGCTTATTTGGAACACTAAAAATCTTTTCACTTCCACTCTATTAAATCTCATAAATTTCCTCAAGAAATCGATGTTGAACATGATTTGCCTCATGATGTGCATATTCGTGTAGTTTTCTGCATTCCACTGAAGTAATAATAATAATAATAATAATAATAATAATATTTTATTTCGTGCCCAACAGTACAAAACCACAACGGACACATACAATCAAGCTAAATACACTAAGCAAAGAACAATACGCAACAATTGATCGAAGTGATACACACGTCTTCATATTAAGGTATTTCTATAAATATACATAGGTTCATATATGTGCTACCTTATATAGTGTATGTATATGTAATATTAAACTAACTCACCACAAAGAATGTCTTTATATAACATATCACCATAACGACACAAACGTGTTATTGGCGCTAGGTACATAACGTTTGTCCTTATAGGATTCAAGTAAAATGAACATATATTTCGCGATTTTTTGCAGGCACATGAAAAGGTACACAAGAAAGCAACTCAGGACAGTCAATCCTGTTGTTAATGAGTCTGTGAAGAAACACAGCACTAGTGCGTTGATAGCGCATATGGAGTGATGACAATTGGTGTGACAGAAGCAGTTCTGCATGATCGTAGTTCTTCCTCGGATAGTTACCAGTCTCCTTAAATGTTAAACATTTTAAGAAACGTCGCTGCACTCGCTCAAGTCGAAGTTGGTGTGATGCATAGTGAGGATACCATATGATCGCTGCATATTCTAGTTTACTCCGAACCAATCCATAATAAAGAGTTTTAATAGCAGCGCAATCAGTAAATGTTCGTGTGTTACGAAGAATGAAACCGAGAAGTTTGTACGCACAGCTGCACACTGATGTAACTTGTTGACCAAAACAAAGTTTATCATCAAACAATACTCCAAGATCTCCTACAGTATCCGATAAGGGCAGGAGTTGGCAATGGAGACTGTAGTCAAAGATAATCTTCGGTACCTTTCGGGTATACCTGACGACACAGCATTTATCAACATTAACATTAAGGTGAAGTTTATTGTGGATACACCAACCGCTAATAATTGCTAGATTCTCTTGTAGAAGCCTGGCATCATGAAGGGATTCAATTTTATGAAATATTTTTAAATCATCTCCAAACGCTACATAACGGCACGTCAATGTTTGCAAGAGGTCATCCATAAATACCAAAAACAGCAGCGGCCCTAAATTGGAGCCCTGCGGGACGCCAGATGTTAAATATTGCTTTGAGGAGAAGCCGTTGTAAGTTACATAGTTGATTCTACCAGTAAGGTAAGATGCCATTAATTGCAGCAATGAAGCGGAAACGCCGATAGCACTCAACTTCTGAATCAATAAGGAAAAGTCAATAGAATCAAAGGCTCTCGTGGAGTCGGTATAGATGACGTCCAACTGTGAGCGCTGATCAATAGCCTCGCAAATCGTTTGTGTTACGTAAGCTAGGTTAGTAACCGTTGACCTACCCTTCATATAACCATGTTGGTGCCAAGATAAATTGATTTTGATACTACTGTAAATGGAATCATATAAAGTAAAACCAAACGCCGTAAATTTAATTAATGTTTTACAAATTCGTCTTCCTACACTACATATATAATTTCAAAACATGAGTTTTTAGGAAGATTCGTTTGATTTTGCATCCAAGGGGCAAGTTGACGAACTTGTCAACTTACTTCCGCCAGCTTGTCCATACTTTCAAATCTAACATCTTTTAGTTTAGATGGAATGAAAATAAACGCCAACGTGCCAGATTTACATAAGTATAGTGGAGTCTCTTTAGGTGCTGAGAACTATTAAATAATCAGGAAAATGAAGAAAAAGGAACAGTAACGTTAAATCCAACTTTACAAAAAAATCCTCGCAATAAGTATCTGGAAGTTTCGGGACCTGTTAAGTAGAGTCAATTGAATGGAATTTAGCTTCAGGATTTGTTTTGGTTACGGCCTCTAATGAAATGGAGTAGCAGTGCATTTTAGGAAGTAAACTGAAAAATCCTACTTTACGACGGCGATTTGAGTGGCTCCGTCTAGAAGTTCAAACCAGATCAGCTTTCTTCAGCACGGAATCCTCCTCAGGCAATGGACCAACGCTTTACCAAGAGTTTTGTGACAATTTGCAATAATACGAATGAACTCCCATTGTCCGACTTCGACGAAGTCGAAAGGTACTACAATATACGGATAATTACCGCAAATTACCGGTATTCACAATCGCGTTGCATAAAACTTCTAGGTAATCATTCTCGCAGAACAACGACAATGCTTACTTGTCGCAGAAATTGTTCGTACTCTACCGTTTCCCATAGAAAAATTGAAGTTTATAACTCATCAGCCGTCGATAAAGCAACCGTAAGGCTACGAATAAATGGCGAAAAATGCTATTTTTAGTGCGTAGAAATTCAACAAACCATAGTGAAGATACGGGATTATTACCGAATTAAGATTTAAACCGTAACAGTTAAGTCACCATAGATCGAGTTGAAATCATTTTTGCTTTATAGGAACTGGGCCATAAACCGTGCAGGAAGTTATGATTGGTGTTACTAAGTATTAGGTGATCTGATAGGAGTACAAGGCAAGTAGAACCTAGAATATGGGTACAATTGCAAAAAGAATTGTTGGCTAAATGGCATGGGATATCAATATGATGATTAAACAAGTCGTATATGTGGTACTAAGAGTCATCACTGTCCTCTCTAATATAATATTATATTGTGAAATGACAGATTACTCGTGATACCACATATTTGCCTAGTTTAGGCCATTAGTTAGAAATGGCTTGTGGACCTTTTGAGTTGGACGTTCCCCGGATCATAACACAAGCTGATTAGAAATAGTTGGCGTGTACATTTATTTTTATTTGATATCAATGAAAATCATTTCTCAAGTTTTCCAACGATGTGTCACATTGTAATTTCAAATTTTGGTCAGTTTCATTCGCTCGCCATACTACTACATACAATTTTGAGCATTTTACAATAAGTTTTTTAAACAAAAAATACAGCCCATTGAAAGTTGTCAGATAGACATCCGGTATACAATCTTGATACGAGACGTATACGCAGTTGTCCCGTATTAGTTTTGCAAACTTATTCGCCTACATTTTTACGATGAAACTTTTCTGGTTTACGGAAAGCTTATTTATAGTGGAAGTTTTCTAATTTAATCAAACCAACGTGTCACATTCTAGAGAACCCTGCTTTACTATTGCTCTTTATTGATTGTACACAGTGACCTAGTAAATAGTTAATTATAGTAGAATACTCCCTGAATACAGCAAGTTGAAAGAAATGTGTCATTCTTAACTATTATCTTCTAAGTACTCTACACTTAAGGTTGTTATCTTGAAGGACACCATTCAAAAGTGATACTGTACAACATCCTATCCATTTCAGCTCACATTCTGTATATCCTCAAAGTAAAAATTTTATATTTTCAGGCTCACATTTGATAAATGACAGATTGGGGAGTTGTTAAGTTGGTGTTACAATTTAGGAATTTAAACTTTGAATAAATAAACAAATAAATAATAATTTCTTGTAATTGTATTAATTATGTTCAACAAATCAGTTTACTGCGTTCTAGACCAGCTTTTTCTTTACATACCATCGCCAAAATAATATTTTTTACAAACCAGAGCTTTCCCATTACTCAATCGCCAACTTTACAAAACGTTCACTTAATATACAATAAATACGTCTGGTGTATGTGTGGCAAGTAAACAAGGCGTTTTTGCGCATTTTCCGCTCCAACACTTTACCGTCGATTTGTGACTTGAAAACCCGGAGTCCGATCTAGCCCGCACATGCATTTAGACGTTCAGAGCTAATGGTTCGGTGAAAGCTTAGCTATCAGCGCGAGTCAACCGCAAACATATATCTTCAGGCTCCGGGTTCCTCCCACAAAAGTTCCCCAAACGGTCTTTTCACTGCTTCCGCCGCGCGCACAACCTCCGCCGTATCTTTCCTCGGTCCCAATCCATCTCGGGGCGCTGGACTCCCATTAGCTGTGGATTCGTTTAGAAATTTCGCCACTAGAGATATGAAAACCGTTTGCGAAATAAGAAAATTAAACGTTAGAAGAGGATTTGCTCGAGTTTTCCTAGAAATGGACACCAAATAGATTACGAAATTAACAAAGAATCCTTTCGATTGATATGTAATAAAAATTGCCGTTATTAGCGAGAGAAAGGTTTTCACTGTTTATCATGTCAATGTCCATCTACAAGCCAAGTTATACAGTGAGGTCGTAAATTATGGAATAAAATTCATAAAATCGAAGATAATTTTTTTATGAAAATACTCCAACGCGTATAGTAATTTTTTGCAATAGCCACATATTAGTAGTAAATACTATTTTGTTTGTTAATATTTGTTGAATTTGTGACGTCATCGACCTTCTTTAAATGCTTCTTTTTAATTCGATAGGATAGTCCATTGCCTATTCGGTAATTACGAGAAAGCTATATGTTGTATTTGAAAGTTTCACTAAAATGATAGATAGATAGATAGATATCTTTATTGTTTAAAAACCATATTGCTATGGCATTAACATTGTCATGTGTACAAGTTGGATAATGTACAATTTACGAATAACGCTCAAAATAAATAAATATGTACACGAACATTAACATTAACAAATATATACACAAACATTAATATACTGAATTAAAATACGCGTCAATATAATATAATGTCTGTTTTAATAACGTTTCCTTTACTTTAATAGTAAATTGCTTTGTATTTAGGGTCTTTATGTTCTCTGGCAAATTATTACATAGTTTCACAGCATAGTAGTTTACAGAGAGTCTTGCTTTATTTATTCGTTGGAATGGCACTATTTAATCATTTTTTGAGCAAGTATTGTGATTGTGTAGCTCACCTTGGGTCACGTACTTTCCCTCTGAATTATGTACATATTCCACACACTGCTGGATATAAGACGCCGGTATTGTCTGTATCTCTTGTTCTTTAAATAATTCTCTACAAGATGTTCGCCAGCTTACATTACAGAGTACTCTTATAGCTCGTTTTTGTTATAGAAGTACCTCTTGGGTCTCAGACATGTGTCCCCATATAAGTATTCCGTATATAGCACGTGTGTGGAATAGAGAGAAATATGCTGTTCTCGCTGCCTCAGGTGTAGCAATTTCTTTCATTCTTCTAACAGCGGATTGTGGATGCCATTCTTTTTGTAAGCTCTTGTATATGATGTTTGTAGCTCAGATCGTATGCTACCCTCAATCCCAGAAAGCATATGGTCCGCCGTTCTTCTTCTAGACGACATCTAGTTGAAATTACAAGCCTCTGAGTTTTTTCTTCATTTAACCATAGCCCATTGCTCATATACCATTCCTTTGCCTCCGCCAGTGTCAGTTCTCCATTATACTTTGCTTGTGGTAAGCTTGCATGCTTAGTCAATATTCACCTGTCATCGGCAAACAAATATATTTTCGCATCTACATACATTGTCTGGAAGGTCGTTTATATAAATTAAAAATAGCAGAGGTCCCAAGACTGATCCTTGTGGGACAGCTTTAAGAATCTCTCTGCACTCGGATGTTTTATTTTGCTAAACAACTGTCTGCTTTCTTTTACTTAAATAGGACGTTATTAATTTATGTGCTTGACCTCTTATTCCATAAGCATGTAATTTCTCTAAGGGTATATTATGTTCTACGCAATCGAAAGCTTTTGTCAGATCGCAGCAGACAACAAACAACATCCTCCTTTAAATTCAATCCGAGCGCTACTTCCTCCAGTAGATCTATAATAGCCGCTATAGTTGATTTCTCTGCATCCATATTGACTAGTAGTGAATACATCCATGTTCTCCAAAAGTCTCGTCGATCTATTTTTCAATGCCACTTCGAAGATTTTAGAAAAGGTAGGCATGTTTGCTATAGGTCCAAAGTTATTTGGATCTGTTATAATGCCTTTTTTGTGTATAAGTACTACTTTAGAGATTTTTAGCTCATCAGGGTATAGTCCTTCCTGAATGCAATTATTGAATATTGCTGTTAGTTGTTGAGCTACAATATCAATTACTACCAAGAGGGTCTCGATCGACAGCCCATATACATCTTGTGTATGTTTCTTTCTAATGCTCTTGACTGTGTTTATTACCTCTATCTCAGTTATGGGTTCCAAAAAGATGGATTTCTCCACAATTTGCCTTCGCCTGTTTAATAATAATTGTGGGTCCTGTACTGGCCCTGACGCAAACATACCAGTATTATCGGTCATAGTAGAAAAATGAATATTCATGTTGTGGGCATTTAGAACGCTGTCATTTTCGGTGTCAATCTCATGCAAAGTACCATGCTGCATTTCTGCCTTTATTACTTTCCATATTTCTTCAACTCTATTTTGTGTTCTTGAGTCCCTGTTTGCTAATGCCTATTTTTTACTTCAACAACATCTTTTCTATATTGTTGCTGCTGTGCCTATTGCAAAAAATTAATATACGTGTTCGAGCATTAAAGCAAAAATGAGCAAGAAATTATCTTTTTACGAATTTTATTCCATACTTTACCACCTCACTGCATATACATATATACAGCTCTCGTAATATAAGTTGGCGAAGGGTGGGAGTGAGTTCGCGCAGATAGAGTAGGGATAGATTGCCTATCATTCGTCCTGCAACGTTTAAGTATCAGTTCCCGTATCCTATGCACTATCTGAATCAGACAGGTGGGAGGTACGTGTCCTAAATACGTATACGGCGCATCCCCACCGCTCGCCAACTTATATTGCGAGAGCTGTATCTACAGAGAACACAGATACTTCTACATAGTGAGTTATGCTTATAATGTTAAAATAAAACCAGTACCACGTATTATTGGCATATGCAAATTGTGCTTACTTAGTAAGTTGTTTGTAGCTGGGTACGTTAATACGTACCTAATTTAATTACGTCGTTATGCGAGGGTCATCCATATTTAATTTTATTAAGATTTTGAGTTTTGAAAATAGTTTACTATTTTTTAAATATTAAGATCTTAGCAAATACATAGATAGAAAGATGCCAATTTTTACTTCATAGAATCTCTACATCATTGTGTATTTACTTTAGAGAATCACGTTAGCGCTGGTTAACGCCGCTGGCCCTGCGTGATTTATCGGTGCATTAGCTCCTTTTGAAAGAGGTGTCTACCACAACGACAAACGCTGAAAGTCAGTATTGCATAACGGGTTCGTTGCGCCAGCCCACCGACGACAGCGGCGTGTACGCGCGCAAACACCTCTTTAACTAATTTCATTAGCTACTCCATTATTCAATAGACGGCGTCGACAAACAAAGGATTTCGCGCGGATCTATGTGAATACTTTATGCAGTTAACCGTTCCTTATTTTAATTAAATTTTAAGGTTCGAAGATTAAAAGCTCGGCTTCGAATGGCAGCTAGCTGAAGGATGCGGTGATGTGATATAATTCCGGATGATAGAAACTCGAAAATTAAGGAAGAAGTAATTCGTAGAAAACCAAAGTATGCATTAACGTGATTAAACAGAAACTCAAAACATGCAGCAAAGTGATTAAAAGTTGTCCACCAATCTCTCATTGCTAATTATGATGCAACTTGGAACTAAATATACGTCGTTCGACTTGATCCTTCAGGTGAATTTTGGTACAAGTAAGCAAACCATAACAATAGAATTTACATCAGTATTCTACTCAGAATTACAGAAGTTTGCAGCTATAAGATAAGTGCAGTTCCTTTCGACAGGCGAATCACAAAGTTGATTATTAATTAAAGTTAAGTTGTATCCAAAGTCTTAGAATACACGGTCTGGGAAAGTAGTACTATCGTTTACCACATGCTTTTCAGGAACGCATTAGTTTTTGGTTTTAAGCATATTTTTATGCAGTATGCTATAACGTCACAATTTTCCCATCTGATTGATTACCGATATCGACATTTTACTTTTGCTTCACCTGGAGTGGTTTCAGTCTCTGCTATGTTGACAGGGTCTCTAAATATTGAAAATTATAATGCTACCTTTGTTTCGACTTATGTTGAAATTCCTGTTTAGTAAATCTTTAGTTTTCGGATGAAAAAAATAATCCAGTGAATTTTTGTGTGCGTGAAAGCAAAGACTTTCGACTTTGATTACTTTAGATCCGTATTCCATTTGGTATTCTGTTTTAAATTTGTAATAATTCTGTGAAACAGAAGCTTTGCACTTCTTTAACAGAGAAATTGCGATTATTCCTGGATCAGTTTTGTATAATCCTCGCAAAATGTTTGCATTAAGGTTACCCATTTCCTAGTTTAGCTGCCTTTTTGATACCGATTAAAATGCATCGTGGTTAACGACTACCACTTTTTCCTTTGTCAGCTAATTCAACAGTAACTTGGCTCCAGCAGACAGGCAGGCAAAGATATTTTGTAATTGGGATCATGAAACAGAAATGATGTGGCCCTGACGCTATCAGGTTCGGTTACCATTTTTCCTTTTCTGTAATTTTGACTTAATTGGATTCTAGCTAATGCAAAGGTTTTTTTTTTTTTTGACTACACTGATCTGGTTTATTGCATTGAAGAGCAACTTAAATCGCATCCTTTTGATATTTATAGAACTAGACTTTTAAATTGAGTTGAGTTTGCTTCAGATTTCCCTCTTTTGCCTTGCTAAATAAGAGGATAGATTGTCAAATTTCCGGAATCGTTGCTATCTTTCCAAATACTTTATATCGTAGTATTGGCAGCCCTTTCATATCAATTGACCGCAAATGTTAAGTTCGAGCGATCATTAAATTTTTCTATTTGGAAGGAGAAACCGCAATGAAAATCAAAACAAGGTTAGTTGTTCTTCAGGATTCATTACCTTCATCTTTCACCGTAAACTTTTTACCTTCGGAATTCGAACGTGACTGCACGCATACAAATAATGAACCACGTCCGAAAACGGCTACCATGTCAGAAGTTGTGGAAGAAAATCCATTCGTCAGATTGCCGAATAAAAGTGGGTGAAACTGACGAAGCCGTAGCCGTCTCTTATTAACGAGTAATTCATATTTTACATAATGAATTGGGTTTCATAAAGCTTTCTACAAGATGGGTGCCGCATTTGCTCAATTCGGAATAAAGACGCATTCGAGCTCAAACCTCAGCGCGATTCTTTGGAATTGTTTACTAGGAATCCAACGAATTTCAAGAGACGATTCGTGACTATTGATAGAGACCTGGAGACTATGGATTGTGCGCAGTGAATGGTTTCCGAAGAAGGCAAAGACTATTCACTCGACTTTAAAGGTGATCATATCGGTTTCTTGGAACGCAAAAGGAATTTTGGTAACTAATAATCTTAAAAAATGCAAAAGCTGGCCAATATTACACTTTTGGACAGACTGAAAGCTGCAATTCGGGAAGAAGCGCGCGGGAATGGTTAAGAAGAAGAAGTATTGTTTTGCCACGACAATGCACCCGCTCATTCAACTTCAATCTTTGAAATCCCTTCCCATTCGGCGTATTCGCCTGATTTGCCTCCGTCAGACTACCACCTGCTCCCGAAGCTCAAAACATTTCTGTGTAGGGAGGGGGGGCATTTTGGTCGAGTGAAGAACTGATTGAGATTGCAAACGATTATTTTGGGAACTTGGAAGAAAGTCACACAAACATAATGTAATGGATCCGTATTATTTTGTTTTCATTGTCATTCCGGAAATTTTCCCTCGTATTTACACCTATTTTCCTTGTGTCATTTAATTTACGTCACTTCAGCGTGTATTTGATTCGACTTTAATCAGCCATACAGTGGAAGCTATAATTGAAGTTTAAAATTTAGATCTCTTTTCAATTTAGTCCAATTTTAGAAGGACATACGTAGTTATAATTCGAGATTTATTTAGTATTCATTTAATTACAACTAATTTAAGATATTTGATTTTTATGTCAACAAGAAAACACTGGTAAGAATGTCTCACTGGTTTAAACAGAACTTTGTGGGTTTATAGACCGATGTAATGTAAAAACAACGGTAATTTTCTTAGCTGCCCAAGTTCACACTAGCCGGCTGTACAAGATCTTAAGCTCAACACTAGCCTTCACTGCTTGGCACAATATAATTCAGAAACTTTTTAAATATCAAAAAAAAAAATGTAAGTCACTGTTTAAAAGGTTTTATATGCTCTTATGGCGACAATATTTTCACGAGAAAACAAAACAAAACATCAATTACGGCAAAGGAACTCTTTCTGTTATATAGCTTTTACTGATTATCGCAATGCACTTGAGAGCATTAATTGCCAACAGATGCTCAATGCCATGTTATCACAAACCATTTCAGCGAACTATGGCAATTAAAGCAAATGTTTACAATAACAGCACCCATAGGAACCTATAAAAATAATACACAACCGGTTCAAATTTTAAAAGCGCACAAAACTAGGAAGCAAAATTTGCTCCATGCTATTCAATTACCCGGCCTGAAAGGAACTTCTGGCCACCTCGAGTGAGACGCATATGCATGTCCATAAGTAGGCATCAGTTGAACAGTCTTAGTTATGCTGATGATTTGGCTATCAGACCAAGCACCCGCGAGAACTTCCAATTAGTGCTAAATCAGTTGAATTAAAGAAGAAAAGAATCCGATTTAACTATTAATCTAGACGAAGAAAGAATAATCACTAAAGGTCACAAAAGAGCTATAAATCTGGAAAGAAGTAAAGTTGATTATGTAGATAGCTATGTATGTATGCATATCTATCTACATATGTCATTATAAACGGAATTACTAAAGCGTAGAGAAAATTGTGGAGCGTCAAATATAATTCCAAATTAGGACAACGCCAATAAACGCGAAGTAGAAGCTGCTGGAAACATGTGTTATACCGGTAGTAACCTATGGCGAACAAACGTTACCACTCACATTTAAACAGGTAACTATTTGAAAGCAATGGAAAGAACCACGGAGCCCAATGTGTGCCGTATGAAACGCAGGAATGGAATTCTAAATGAAGTTATAACTCGGAGGGAGGCATTGAGAATGAACTAAATCAAATCGGATTGGAAGTGGGCCGGATAAGTTAGAAGAATGCAAAACGGTAGGTGGGCAAAAGGACTGAGCAGTCCCTTTAGAACAAAAGAAACAGGATGTCAACGGCAACGACGGTTAGATGACTTTAAATAGATCCATGGTATCACTTGGATTGAATTTATCTGGTTAAAATTTATGTACTTTTACACATCTAACTTACACCAAACCGATAATTATGTACGAAGAACCTAAAAAATGGTTCCACTGGACGGCGACAGATTCATATGGAGCACTTATCGCCATTATTTTACATTATTAGTATTGGAGAAACTAGTTTTTCTTAAAACTTAGTCCACTGTACCTTATCACTTCAAATGCAGATGATAGCATCGAGTTGCACAAAAGTCTAATAGTCAAAGCGAAGAATAGAAGAACAGGCTACTTTTAATTCTCTCAAGTTCTTGTCACTTATAAAAAGTAAGTTTATTCAAATTCAAGGACCTTGTATTTTGTGGCGTGTTTCTATTTGAAGGACGGCCCACTGCATCGTTATCCCAAAAAGTTGACGTATTATTTGAAATAAAACATCACGTGTCACGTTTCAAATTATTTCACTGAAGTTGTGAGTTAAATATATTTTCCTCTCAATACGTAGATAAGTTTCAGCTTATTTCTCTTTAGACAAAATTCACATTTAGCATTATAAATAACTCTTCAGTGTAACCGAAACATACCTTTTAACCAAAGTTAAGTAATTTTCGTTCCTGCTAGTTTACAGTATATCCAAAATATCCTCGTCTAGGCACGTCTACTTCAAATGAATTTCAGTTTACAACGTTGAATAAATGTTTATCAGGAAGCGTCGAAACGCATAAATAGAGTCGTTCCACTCGGTGCTTATCCGTAAATAAAACAAGTGACATCGAAGCGTTCGTATACACATACATACGTACATCTCTCTATCTATACACGTCGCAAAGCTCATTCTGCTGAAATAACAACATACAACTCCAACTTGATAGCGTACAAGATGAGACAGCTTATAATATCGTGCATTAGATCCTTGTTAGTGGAGTATGTGGTTAGTTCTAGTTACACAACGTTGATTCGCGTGCAGAACGTATACGGTGGCAAGCAACGTGGGCAAGCCTTTGCACATACATACATACGTGACAATCGGTAGACGGTTTGTCAAGCATCGAAGGGCTTGCCTGTAGTAGGAAAGATAAAAGAAATATCAAAACTACCGCTCCTGAAGCGTCGATAGAATCTGCGAAAGTTGTCCCACCACGTTGATATCCGGAGTTTCATTTAGAACCATCTTATCTTGAAATTTCGATTTGCCACGCAGCAAAAAATAAAAGGAAATGCTCTTAGTTCATGTCAAACAGAATCATCTCTCTCTCTCTCTCAGAGTATCAGCTTTTGATATTTTCGATTTGAAATTTAGATTTTTCTGCCATAGAATAACTAGGAGGGCTAGTTTTCAATGAAAACTGAAATTTCTTTGCAGCCGCTTTTGTTAAATAAAGACAGGTTCACTAACTATTGTTATAGGTATCTGCAATGCCTAGTAGCGAAGGCAGAAGGACACAGCTTATTAAAATGCACCTACAAAGGTCTACAGAAACTTGTCATGACATAACATAATCGTTAACCAAAAAAGTAATAAACGCAACATTAACACGAGAAAATAGCTGTCTATCGAACGCTGTAATATGGTAGGTCATATGCAATACAGAGTCGCATTAGAAGCCAATTAAAATTCATTGTTGGACAAAATCAAGGTTATTTGTCGCTATTTCGGATATTATTTAGTTAGTTTCTGTGGAATGTACCGCATTCGGAAGTGTTAGCGGTATTTTTTAATACCCTGCATATATATATATATATATATATATATATATATATATATATATATATATATATATATATAGTGGCTAGACGCCCCATGGAGGGGCAACGCCGCTTTCTAGAAGCTCTCTAAATCCAGCGTTAGGGGCGGATCAGTTCCCATCATCCAGTCCTCTCGTGGTCACACTCTCCGGCTTATGTCTCTCCATCCCTTCCTGTCCTTTGTCTTATCTTGCCATTTCCTGATTCCGATTTTCCTCAGGTCCTTTACTTTTACTTTACTTCCTTCAACCACCTTGTCCTCGGTCTACCTCTCCTTCTGACTCCTCCCGGTTTCCATTCTAATAGTGTTTTTGTTATCGTATTTTCCGCTCTCCATACATGTCCCAGCCATTTTACCCTTTGGTGGTTTATTTTCTTTACGATGTCTTCTTCAATTTCTTTTTGCAACTCGTGATTCATTCTTTGTCTGTATTCATTTTCTCTAACCTTAATTGGTCCCATTATTGTTCTCAAAATTTTCCTCTCCAGTATTCTTAGATCTTCTTCATCTTTTTCGTCATTGTGAGTGTTTCGGCCGAGTATAATATAACTGGTCTTATTATTGTTTTATATATATTCGTCTTGGCCTTTTTGGATAAACTATTATCTTTTAAGAGTCTTTTATTTGCGTGATACGCTCTGTTCATTGCTATAATCTTTTCTCTAATTTCCTGTACTCTACTTCCATCACCAGATATCATAATGCCCAGGTACTTAAATTTTTCGACTTCTTCGAACTTATATTCTGCTACTGTTACATATTTGTTTTTGCTCATTTGTTTACAAGGTCGCATTATTTTTGATTTTTCTTCATTTATTTCCAAACCCAACTTCTTTCCTTCCCTCACAATTTCTTCCACCATCTTAATCCAAATTTCTCGTCTTTTGCTATTATCACAATGTCATCCGCATACGCCTGTCCTGTGTCCATCTGTCCTCTCTTTGTTCTGATTGTTCCTTTATTTATTCTTCTTGTTACGTACTCCAGAGCCAGGTTGAACAGCATTGTGGTTAATGCATCGCCCTGTCTAACCCCTTTATTAACCTCAAATTCTTCCGTCTCTCCTCTTGCCGTTTTAATTGTCATCTTAGCTTCATTCATTGTCATCTTTTCTTATATGATAGAGATCTACCACTAATAGGTCAATAAAACAAGGCTGGTTTGAGCGATAGTTATATTTTCAGAACGTTTACAAACGTTTCAGAACACCTTCGTCAGTGAAAATATTTTCACTGACGAAGGTGTTCTGAAAACGTTTGTAAACGTTCTGAAAATATAACTATCGCTCAAACCAGCCTTGTTTTATTGACCTATTAGTGGTAGATCTCTATCATATAAGATAAGTATAAAAAGGTCACGAAATATATATATATATATTGTCATCTTTGTGAGCCTTCTTAGTTTTGCCGGTACTTTGAGTTCTTTCATCGCTAATATTACACTTTCTCTTTTAACGGAGTCAAAGGCCTGCCAGAAGTCCACAAACAGAAATTCTACATCTATTATATATTCATGCGTTCTCTCCAAGATTATGTATAGCGTCTGTTGTTGATCTGCCTTTCACAGAGTCACATTGATATTGACCTATGGTGCCTTCCATTGTACCATACCCTGCATACGTATTGTTTATTCCGTGTTCTGCAAATAGCTCTTTACCAAATGGTTTGTTATTGGAAAGTACAAGTACCAGGTTACAAATATAATTGTTCCGTACATTTTGCTAATATAATCGATGATTGGTGAAAACAAAACCGCTAATTGTACAGCTTGTCATTCTTTCAATTTAACTCACATCCTATACTTTTTCCATAGAAACAGATTGTCTTCATGAAATTGCACAGTTGACTCAATGTATCCACGTTTGAAAGTACGCCTATTGTTCAGCGACTGGTCAAAGTGAAACCACGGTAACTCTACACTTTTCCATTGCTTCAGTTTAGCTCTTATCTTGTGCTGTACTTCCCCTTGTAAGTTGCAACTCTATTCGAGCAGAGCAAGAAATTCTCTCGTTTCATTTATTGCTGTAAGTAAAACTGCCAACTGTTTCTTGCTCCAGCACAGTCCATTTTGTGTTATAGAAAAAGAGGGAATTAATGCTGATCAATGATAAACTCAATCTATACAAAATACTTTGATTTGAAAGACACAACCCTTCTCTAACGGCTTTCCCACTTTCGAAAGCACTCTTTATATTCATCCATTGTTGAAGGCCACGACGGCAGCTGCAGACCTAGTCACTACAACACTTCAACCCAGATCTTGTGGCATATCAAAAGAAAGAGGTCAATTTAATGAGGATATAAATAGTTTCAGAAATTCCCTTTTAGAACCTAAAATATTTTTCAGCCCATATTTGAGCTTGTGGAGGCAACAGTAATAGTTCCTTGCCATTGTGCCTTTTTTGTTATCATCAGGTTGAAAGAAGCGTTTTACTAGAGCTACCTCTGCTTCTTTTATGTCTACTTTCTTTATTTCTCTATACAATTAGTGGGCATTATCTTTGTTTCGCGCTAAGGGGTTCATGAGTATTTCAACTGCATAGTTACCATTTTCTGCTTTCTCCGATGAGTGGGTGAATCAGGTTTTACTGCTGAATAAGAGAAATACAATTTTAGATACTACCATGTAACAGACGCGAAATACTTTGGATTCTTAAGCAATTGTTGTTTCGTTGGATATATGTTAATCAGCCATAATTGGCGTCATCAAAGAGCAACTCCGAAAAGACTACCGCTTATAGTCCGACTCCTATGGGCTACACACTTCCCTTATGTCTCTATTTCTTCAACGTTACCAAATCGCTTTTCCTTTCTGGAGGATTTGAATATCTGCAGAACGTTAAGGAACCATACTAGAACTGTAGATTTCATGTCTCAGTAAAAACTGTAGGGAGTGTATTCTAAATGTGTACAGGTTCTTGTTATTGAATTAAGTGCTCCACCATTCGATCCATAAATTGAAATTCATGTTTTAGTTACAATTTGTCTAAGTTACAATTTGCTGCAAGAATTGCAATATTGCCAAAACAAGCATCCCTTCTATTCCACAACCATTTCAAATTATTACTCACATTGTATAGGATAACGTTGTAGAGGTATGTACATATGTCACTTATACATTTTTGTTTTGATGAGCTTTACCCGCTTGTCGCCAAGATGAAGCTACAAGGCGAGCACTTTCTGTAATTTGAAGTAATTGTAGTTCCTTGCATTTACACTTGATCCTACAGCATTGATGATGCACTAGTTTGCGTTCATTGCAGTAAAAGGCGATTTCCACAAAAATATCGTCATACTAATACATCCCAAGAGGTCAAAACGTATAATCGATAGGATTCATTAGCACATCGGGGAAACAAGAAAGGAAATATATCATATCGACCAAGTTTTCCTAAATGAATAATTTAATACAATGTAAGTTGTATTCTCCATTTTTGTTTTCACAAAATAGCAAATATATAATTTCATTTTAATGTATTGCGTAGTCATTATATTATCAAAAGCGGGATCGACCATAAAATCGTTTGCATGCGTTCATATATATGTACATATGTTCGTACGTTCATATTTGGTAACTAATTGGATCACACGCAAATGTTTTAAAGCGGATTTAAAATTGAAATCGATACCCGTCATTTTTACATTTTGGCATTTAATATCACTAACATCAAATAATATTTTCTAAAGGTAATATAAATCAAATTTTGATTAATATATTTTTCATTAGTCGAGTCAAAGCAGTTTATTTTATTGCAATAACGTTTTTATTTAGTCTTTTTGTTGAAAGTTAATTAACTAAAATAAATTTCAAATTTTGTCGTTTCACATATTCCATACGATGTTATATCAAAATCCTAAATATATTTAATATGATTAGAGAGAATTGAATACACGACTTTGTACATTAAAACGGGCTTGGGCAGTGAAAATTATATTAAAACAATTTTATACATGTAGACATACTAAATCTAAATATTGTCATGTAACCTAAGAGTGTAATTTATCAGTCTGTACAATAAATTAGGGCACGAAATCCTGATTAAGTGATAACTGCAGTTGACTAACACTGGACGAATAGATGAACGTAACAAAATGGAGCAAATGTGGATGTGCATTACTAATATTCAAGTTTTATTCGCATAAATACATATACAGGCTATTTACTTTCACCGAAAATTTAATAACGTAACAAGGAGGGACAACTATCACCTAATAGTTAAATAAATAAATATGAAGTGAAAAGTTGTTACCTGCTATGGAAGAAGTGTGGACAGGCAATCTCCACACCTGATGTTAAGAAACCGGAGCATCATATAGCATTCTTGCTATTATCAATTCTCTTAAATTTGGACGTTTATCACTAAAAATATCTCTATATATTTTTTATCATCCCAGTTAATTACAATCTATCTTATAACTCAAATATGGTTTATGCAAACATCTAGTAATAGGTTTCATAGTATTATAAGGAACTACATGCAGGAAGCACATTCAGTGACGCATCTCCTTAAATTAAATTAGCTTATACAAAAAGAAAAAAACATAGGTAGCCTCGTTAGTAGGGAACCATTGTGAGTCTAGATCCTCCTATTTAGCTTTTTCTCTTCGTGGAATTTTTTAAGCCGTTGTTGTACTTCATTTTGAATTTCTGAAACTATTGGTGGATTCTTATTTGAAGCCAAGATCGCTATGTCGCCTGCGAATGTAGCTGTAAAAACATTTGATGTCGTTGGTAAATCAGCAGTGTAGATTAGGTATAGTATGGGTCTTAGCACACTTGCTTGAGGAAGACCAGCATCCATAGGTTGTATATCGGTGTATTCTGATTTATATTTACCTAGAAAGTATCTGTTGCTAATGTAGGATTCCTAGAATGTGAAATAATTGACAGACAGCATGGTTAACAACTCTATGGACTTGCTATATTGTTCAATGCTTTTTCATAAATCCGAACTGGTGTATTAGATTCTTTGCTTCTCGGAGACCTTCGCGACCATCGACAGAGGGCTGATAGATCGGTAAAATTTGATTTCTCCTGGATCTTTTCTTACTTTTGGAATGAGCATTATGTGCGCTACTTTCTATTGTGGAGGAAAATATCTTAATACCATGGTGATGTTGAAGAGTTGCGTTAGAAATTGGATTCCTTTTGCTGAAAGTTTTTGTGGCAGCTTACCAGTGAATAGGTCATAAGCTGTTGCCTTCTTCGAATTAATTTTGTGACGAGTGACCACCTTAACGTCATTTCTTGGTAAAAGTTTTTATTGGCAATTATATCTGATATATTTCGTGTGTCTATGGATGGAAGGGGTTTCAGGTTCTGTTCTAATGAGTGGAATTGAGCGGCTTGATCTCTTTAGTGATCTTGTAGCTTTCCACAATGTGTATACCGCATCTTTCGTAGCGTCTAGGTGTTCTAACTAGTCTTGAAAATTTGTATTTCTTTTTCATTGTTATTAGGTCTTTTACTCCGTTCTGTGCTCTGTTGAGTTGTGTATCTATTTCCGGGAACTTCATCGACTGTCATTCCTTTCTTACTTTTGTTTTATTGAGCAGGTTTTCCTTTATTGTGTTGAAAGGATTTCAAGTTCTTGCTTGTGGATAGGCAGACGTGGTCTCTATATATAGGACAAGAATGTTGGTCATCAATCGAGGTAAGATTTACAACTTTTAAATATGGTTCGTCACTCGCAAGCATACTAAGAAGTTTGACGTATTCAGGACTTCTCTAATAACAAGTGTAATTTTCCAGCTACTTGTTGGCCCGTAGAATGAATTGGTTGATTTAACGTGGCATCGACCGATGGTATGAATGTTGAACTGATCCTTTCAATGACAAGGTATCCTGCAAACTCTCAACGTAATCGAAGATAACCGTGTAATGTGGCACAATAAGTAAACCGTTAAAACGTTCTTGAATTCTTTTAGTCACAATCGCATCTTGTGGGTTTAAAGTTCAAACTACAATTTCCACTTTAGTGAAATGCCCGCTATAATCAGAACTACAGTGAGCTTCGTTCCTCATTTCTTCAAAACAGGCTGTGGTGGTATCAACATTCCTGGACGCAACTTGTAAAATTCCCGAATTCGTTTACGAGATTTAAGAAATACCTTTTGTTTTATTGATTAATGCGTTACCTCCATGGTAACGTTGTCTAAGAATTTCAACTACAATGGGCACAGTACGCGTTAAACGTGTATGGAGGAGGTTAAGAAAACGTACTTTTAGTGCCCTACCGCCTTTTAGCATATATGGAGCTTCATGCATCCCTAGTGTATGAACTTGCTGGGGTTACACAGTAATTTTCTAAGGGTGGCTTTTAGCAGGTATGAAGCTCCATCCATCCCTAGTGTATGAACTTGCTTGTGTTACACAGCAATTTTTTAAGGGTGGTTTGAAGTGAAACGCTGTTGTTAGTGCACTAACTTTAATAATTTTAGTGCTGCATAAGAAATACCGCGCAGAAGGCCCATTTGTTTTCATATTCGTACGAAAATATAAGACACACAATGTTTTTTCCATCGGTTGTTTCATCCATCGTGGGTCAGTTTTCTATTGTTTGGTTCAGATTTTAAATTTGCTTCTACAATTTCTTATATCCAGTAAACAATATTGTAGGATTCTTCGGGTTGGTAGCTATCCAGCAGGTACATATATCTTCCGGAACACTTCAAAATGTTCGCTCTCAACTACATATATCTTGCGGAATATTACACAAATTAAACAAAAAAATTACATCAGGTGAAAATTTCGATTACGGTGAATGGATTTATTTCTTTAACATGTTTTGTTTCATGGGTAACTCCGAAAACTGCGCAACAGATTTTTGTATATATGCTATAAATGCCATAACTTCTTCACGGACGATCGCTAAGTTCACGAAATGCAAAATACGCAACACGAACATGTTGTTACAACTGGAACAAAGAGCAACGTACTACAACTCTAGCTATAGTATGTTGTGTATGCTCGGATATTGGCTAAAGGTAGCTCAAGGAAGACAGGAAGAATTTGAGTTTGATTTTCAAATGATACCCCATTTAGAGTTAATATGAACCTTATCTAAGGTATAATTTTAGATAGAATTAAATAAAAGGAAAGTACAGTGGCCTAATTAATCTATTTATTAATTTAGCCCATCTTAAATTATATGGGTACCATCATTAGCGCACGTCACTGCTAATGTTGGGAGCAAACGTCGTGAACTATACCTAATTTATTCCGTACCACGCTAAGTGACCTCCCAACGATTTTGCACAAGAATTTGCAACTTACACCCACTTTGAGTGGATAAAATGGATGAGATTTCCATTGTATGAATACATTGTGTAATTAGTAACAAAATCTTCGGTATTCGTCCAGTTCAGTCTACTATGTTAATCTAAATTGATGTTATCTGTTCACCAACCTTCATATCTTAACTTTCCAATTGTACCGTTTTGCCATACATGATACCTATTAGTTTCATTTTAGGTTTTTATTAAAAATAGTAGCTTGGCAAAAATTGTTGACGGAGTTTGGAATATGTAACACCTCCCCGAGGGTAGACCGCCTCCTCACTGGGTTTATGTAAATATTATTAATTATCTTATATGATAGATCTCTACCACTAATAGGTCAATAAAACAAGGCTGGTTTGAACGATAGTTATATTTTCAGAACGTTTACAAACGTTTTCGGAACACCTTCGTCAGTGAAAATATAACTAGATAAATATATAAACAAAGTTTTGTTTTTTATTTGGGACTATCAACAAAATAACTAATGACTAGGATTTCTTGATATAGAGGATGTGTAACCAACTTTTATATATATATAAATTATAAAAACTAAATTAATGTGTAAACATACATGCAAATTAAGTAAAACCTTATATCAAAAAATCTTTGTCGAAACCTTAACAATTCTGTTCAAGGACTAGGGAAAACCAAATTTAAAAACCTAGCCAAAGGTTTCCTTCTTAAGAAATGCAAATGTCATTTTAACAAATTGCTATATACATTACTTAAATTTTGAATATCGGTCCTGAAATTAATAGTTTTAGTGTCTTTCTGTATATTTATCATTTCATATATTAGTCTTTTTATAATTATTCTCTGTTTTTAATATAATTGTGTTTTCAAAATCAAAGTAATGCCCAAGATCTTTGTAATGCTTTGTTACAGCGGTCATTGCACCGAAATCGTTATTTAAAGAATACTTATGGCTATACAACCTTTTCTTTAAATATTGTTTCGTCTGACCGATGTAACAACCATCACAGTCTTTACAGTTTATTTTATAAAGTACATTACTCCGATTTTGTTTAATTATTTTAGATTTAGTATTAGTAAAAAGAGATCTGTTACTATAATTTGGAATGAAAGTAATGTTTATGTTGTTTTTATTAAATTCTTTTTTATTTTTTCGCTTAAACCTTTTTTATAAGGAATACCGTTATAACATTTATTGTTATTATTTTTAATGCCTTTATTGTATAATTTGTTAATTCTATTTTTTATTCTTCTTCTTCTTAATCTTTTTACCCTTTCTACCTTTCGGTGTAGGGGTTTTTTATTATTTTTTCATCAAAACTATTTGGATAATTATTTTTATCTAAGATTTCTTTAACTTTGTTTAAATTCTTTTCCCTAAATTCGGGATTAGCTAATCTAACCGCTTGATCAACTAAACCGGTAACTACATTAATTTTATGTAATTTTATTATTTTTTTGGTTTTCCCTAGTCCTTGAACAGAATTGTTAAGGTTTCGACAAAGATTTTTTGATATTAGGTTTTACTTAATTTGCATGTATGTTTACACATTAATTTAGTTTTTATAATTTATATATATATAAAAGTTGGTTACACATCCTCTATATCAAGAAATCGTAGTCATTAGTTATTTTGTTGATAGTCCCAAATAAAAAACAAAAGTTTGTTTATATATTTATCTAGTTATATTTTCACTGACGAAGATGTTCTGAAAACGTTTGTAAACGTTCTGAAAATATAACTATCGTTCAAACCAGCCTTGTTTTATTGACCTATTAGTGGTAGAGATCTATCATATAAGATAAGTATAAAAAAGGTCACGAAATATATATATATATATATATATATACATTTAAATTATTAATTATGGAGTTGTGAATTCCTTTTTGATAGTTTTAAATGACATTCAATCTGAACCTGGCAGTAATTGTAGTACATGGTTGTCATATACGATAGCACCTATACTTTGAAGCTTGTTCCTCGCACGGATTGCAAAAACAATTATTTCCAATTAGTTTGAATCCTCTGTAATATAATATGATATTGTGAAAAGAACAGATGACTCATCATACCGCATATTTGCAGAGTTTAATAATGATTGCAAATACTGGTGCAGTACTCCTAATACTGTATATCACATTTATACCACACAATTATTTAATTGAATCCAGTGACACGTGTTTCGGTAGCAACAATACAAGCCACTTTAAAACGTACTTTACTGAATGAATCGTGATTTTTTAAATTCTATCTATGCAAACAAAACTTTCCTCTCCACACCTCGAGGAAATATTTCGTTTTATTATGTTTGATAAAAAATTACCCACGTCTTGTAAATTTTCGTAGACCCGTTCTTTGCCATTGATGATACGTATTTCTTCTTTGGACAATTTCTTTATTTACTAAACACTTATGCATGAGTATAATATGTGTATAGTGTCAGTTGCAAGGATATATTATCGTGCAACCTAGACTTTTACGGTACTTAAATTACCAAAACTACAAACTAACCTGAAATTACTTGGTTAAACCCTATAGCAACCCGCTCCATACAACATATTTCAAAAAACCTGAAAAATCGAAGAAATATTCAAGATGATCAACATTCTGAAGATTCTACCAGTTGCACTACAGACAAAATTGACAAAAGAACCGAATGCATCGATGACTTTGTTTTGATTTCTAGAAAACTAACTGAAAGATTAAATATTGGATTTTTATGCTATTTTTATGACAAAGTGTATACCTGGAAAATTGAAAATGTCGGGGAAGTGTTCAAAATGATCAGCATCCTGAAGATTGGCTCGGACCAGAATTGGTGGCAGTGTCTAAATACATAAAACCGTTTGCCTAAAAAGCTACATCATGTACAAAAACAGAATCCGACAGAAAACCATCAGTTTCTTTTTAAATACCTCAAACCTCGACCAGCAACTAACTCCAAACAGTTAACTCTAAAATTTACTTGGATTTAATGTACCTTTCGTTACATAGCAACACTTTAATTAATAAAGATAGAAGTATCTGCACGTAGGTAGAAGTTATCCAATTGGTCGGCATTTTATAAATTTACTTGGTGACTGTATACGAAAAACTTTTTCTTCAGTTCGCATACTTCCATATGTATCCAGCAGATACTATTATTGATTTCAGAGTAAATAGCTACTTTCCTTCAGTGTTGTAGCTATAATTTTGCTTGATTTCGTGATTCAAATCTTATCCTGTTTAAACTACATTTTTGCTCTCACTGTATTTAAGTATTATATAAATTTTCTCGTGGTGATGCATAATTCTTCGAATACTTAGAAATCAACCAAAATCTTCTTATCGATCTAATCCGCTGATTTTAAGACATTCATTGTAAGCTAAAAGCTATATTCAAATCAATTCTAGCTTAAATGCTCTCACCAAATATGGTTACTTTTGATATCTTATTAGTACACATTTTCGGTGTTTATCTATTATAGTTTCTGGAGGTTTTTTATTTTCTTTCGATTGCATGTGTATATATAATTAACGTATTCAGTTCGAGGCCAGTAAAGGACTTTTATGAAAATACGGCAACGGTAAATTAAATTTTAGCCTAATTTTTAAGGTGAAGTGCACAAATGCGTATTTTATATTCTATCGCAACAGACATTATTATTATAGAACGAAAGACTTCCATTTTAAATAGAATTTGCTTAATAATGTATATACATATGTCTTGAATGCAACAACGTAGTCCTCACGAATCGTAGGTAAAATTCCAGGTTTTTATGGCATTCTACATTCGTCCTGCTCCGCAGCAACGAATTCTGCATAAAATTAAAATATCCTCAGCAAAATAATTCATATTATGTAGATTGCCTTTCACAAAATGTCATATATTCCTTAATCGAAAAATTCCCACCGCATTCTCATCCCTTTTCCTTGTATACGTCTCCTACAATGTTGCGTATTCTTCCTTCCTCCATCCTTATCATTTTTCCCGTTTTCGATCTAACATTAAAATTAAATTTAATTGTGAGATGGCAACGTGAGCGTCGGAGATACATTTTTCACGAGTATGTATCAACACAGTAATGTTTCCTTGACGACCGCCCATCTACATTTCATAACAAGACGTCCAATCTAATGTAAATTCGTTGTACCTGCCATTTTTACTTCGACACAACGACAGCGCTGTTATTGATTGTTTTCTTTTGTAACTAACAATGAAACTAAAATGAATCTTTTATCCTATTTTAATAGAAAGAGAAAAGCATCATCTTCATCGTTGACAATATTTTATTTTGAAATTGATATTCATAGCTGCATGGTAACAAACGGAGAATATGTCGTTCAAATAAAATAGAAGCAACAAAGATACTTCAGGACTGCGATATCAATATATCTGGAGAATGATAGAAAACAGTTCATCATAAATTCTCATAAATTCACCCGTATTCTAAAATACGGGTGAAACGTTTTAGATTTACAAAACATACTTATATCCAGGAAACCACTTTCATTGGTAATTCTTCAGGGTGGAATTTTAACTCCAAAATTCTTGTTAATTTAACTGATTAGGTGACTGTAAGCACGGCCGAAACCTTCCAAAATTTGACTATAGATCTGAGGGGTATGAATACTATACCTTGGATATCCTACGTACGTCTAACAAGGTAACGTGAATTTACGACTAGCGTACGACTTCGAAACCATACTTTAGGCATATCGTCAGAACGTCATTTATTTGTCAAGTCCAGGATTACGTAGAGATTGATACCATCAACTTTTGCGCTTAAGCACACATTCTCAAGAAATTCAGAAGAGAATATTATACACAATTATACTCATACAACCAGATTCTATTAAAACGCCTTCAAGCTCTTTTCATATAGCTCGATAGCTATGGTACTAGCATGTATGGAGCTCAGATGAAAGGAAACCCTCAGTAACCTACAGATCGATGGATGCCCTCATTGGACTTGAAAATTTCCATGCAATGAAACCACATAATATGAATGGAAACAAAGACCTATCAATGTTCACTGGAGAAATACATCAGAATTGAGAAAATCAAAAGAGATTTTAATTTTTGTTGCGACAAAGCTGAAACAGTTTCTGGAAATACCTAAAGAAGGGCAATTCTCTTGTTACCGACTTCAAATACTCTTGGTAACACAAAAAATAATAAAAGGAAAAGTCGGAAACGTATTGATCACATCTTCGACTTTTTCTTTTATTATTATTGGACGTCAGTCGTTACCATTGGATGAACCCACTTTAGTAATTTAGTAACAAGGCGCCACTCTCCAATTATAGAACTGGATCACATCTGAGTGTCTAGAGTCAGAGAAACCCTCCAGTTTCGTTGGTAAGTGAGACGAAGTTTTCCGAATCCTCTACGTTACTAATTCTTTTAGTCGGGCGCGAAGTGACCGGCAAGGGTACTCGAAAGCTCTATTTAAAAATAAAATAAAAGGAATAAAGATAAATTGAGGCGAGGTAATGATATTGAACCACACTTTTTCCTCACTGACAGCACCCTTGGGGTGTATAGGATCTCGATAAAGTTCAACTATCTTAGCATTGTTAAATCATGTTTACATAACTCTCGGTAACCGTTAGAATTCCAGAGGTTCCATAGACACATTATAGCTTAGCAGAACGTAATTGAAAAAGTTCGCTCAAGTAGACGTGTCCCCCTCCCCCTTAAAGTACTAAATAGAATTGAATGTTTCGTTCAATAAATATCTAACTAAATCGTTAACTATAGGATAGCAAAAATATGAAAACCGCTTTTATTCGAACACAAATCCCCGACGTACTAAACTAAATTAATTAAATAATTCGAAGGAATTTCTCCCAAACTTCAACGAGAAAAAATGATATAGAAGTGAAACTCAGCGTGACGTGTTTCCGGTTGTCAACTCTCGTACGGCGTTTTAGTCGCTGTCGAGACGGAAGCTGTCAAATGGGGCGGGTTTGCTCGCACTTGGTGTTAAAATGCCTTAAATCCAGCCGGACATAGCAAACTAAAGTCGGCTTCTAGCTGCTACGATAATCCTTAGATGTTCGTAAAGTTCTCAGATATTGCCAAAAATAAATCTTAGTACTCTGCTAGTCCTATACTAGTCCTTCTAGCACTCTATTAAGTAGCATCTACTAGGTCCGTCTCCAATAGAAAGTAAAGCAGACCCCCAACGTGGCCGATAGTTCGAAAATTGAGGAAGCATAACTCTCAAATTGACACAACAATAATATTAAACTTCCCAGAGTCGAATTCGCGTACATATTCTCGACAAACGAGACTTTAAGCCGAAAACGGAATAACCTAATTACAGAAACGAGCTGTTCAACCGAACGCCACAAGCAGAATGTCAACACTTGCACCGTAAAAGGCACCAGTTATATCAAAACCTACGAAAGCGGGGCGCCATTCATTTTGATAACTAACAACTAACTAGTAATAGCTCTAAGTTTCACACAGGAGCCATAAAAACTACATAGATTATACTATACGGAGACACGACCATACTTCGTCCATAAATCAAGCATCTGAATGGCGCCCTATGTTGGGCGGGAATTGCAACCCTCCTTAGCCAAACTAAGTTAATTGTTATGCCATAAATATGTAGGACGATATATTCCAGTCATTCTCAAATTCAAATTTTTATATGTTGTGGGGAGTGCTTAGAAAAGCTTAAGTTGAGATTTGAGACCAAAATTTCCTATGTGCATTTTCCATCGTGGAAAAAGGGGTGAATTTTTGTTTTTGCTATAACTCGGTTCCCCGTCGACATACAGAATTGTTGTTTAGTTATTTGTTGTTCCCCTTTTGACGATCTATAATATACGTTCTATAAACTTTTCACCTATTATTGTTAGTTGTTGAGATATCGAACAAAATGGACAAAAAATCCAAGATTCGATCTGTTTTTTCGGGTTTTTTTCTTTTTCTTTTTTGGTGGTTTCAGAAGTTTCAGTAGTTTCAGCGGCTTCTAGGTTCTCCGTCGAGATTTGGTGTTCGGTTGTTTTTTGTCTCTTCCGACGATCGACAACTTTATAGAAATGCTTCGCCTTCATTTTGCAAGCTTTTAAAGGTGCGGGCACCCGTAACCACCGCACTCGCAGAAGCATCAAAGTACGACGCGGCGGACGGAATACTCGAAATTTCGCGGCGCGATAGAACACGCAATTATCACCCTAGAGGAAAGACAAAGACATCAGATTGTTCACATAAACACCGTCTGTAAGTATTATAATAGACATGTTTTCGATAAGTATTAAAGAAAACGAGAAAAACCCTAAAAACCAGAAAGTTTATAGGACCTAGATTGTAGATCGTCGAAAGGGGAACAAAAAACAATTCTGTATTTCGATGGGGAAACGAGTTATAGCAAAAACAAACATTCGACCCTTTTTCCAAGATGGCGAAAAATGCACATAGGAAATGTTGGTCCCAAATCTCAAGTTAAGCTTTTCTAAGCACCCTCCACAACATATGAAAAGTTTGGCTTTCTCGGTTCATATTCTTTCCCAAATATACAGAATGACTGGACTAGTAGTAGATGCTGCCCACAGAGTAGCAGTAATGTTAAAAGACGGAGAGACCAAAAACGCCTTAACCGTGTACGACATTTTAACGAATTAAACAAAAGTACTTGAGATGCAACTAACAAACTCTTGCTAACTATAGGAATCACAAAACTCAAATGGTGTCTTTGCAAGCTGCTTATGCCTACGGAAGACTGAAAACTTTTACAAAGGTGGGTAAAGATATCAGAAGTTGTTCAAGCTCTTAAAATCAGGTAGCTGAAGTAATAATTTTGTTCCTATAGGATTTCACTAACATTTATGTAATTGGCTTAAAGCGCTTACAAAACCCTAAATAAACTCACTTAACTTAAATAATTTAATTAATTAACAAAACTAAAGGTAGCTCTTGCAGTAAACCGACCTATAAATGACGTTTGTGGTTATAAATTGAATTCTATTACTATGTATCTATGTGTCTCAAAAAAGAAACGAACAAAACCAGCCTGATAGAGTACCCCGCTATGACGTTAAAAGGCGCGCCCCACCAAGCTAAGCACCGATAATCATAGGACCAATCCCAGTGGCGTTATGGAACATCGCACATCCAAATAAATATACAACCAAGTCAAAAGGACTTGTCCGATACTAATGGGAGGGTAATCGAAATCTTCAAAATATTGACCTACCTACCCCCGATCAAATAAGAATCAGTAACGGTAAAGTAACTACTTAGCTTATCAGATATTAATAATTTTTTTCCCATGAAATGTGTAGATCTTGTTAGCAGTCTTTTGGTCATACATTAATGTACATAGACGGGTATGGAATGTCTATGAAATGTCTGATGGAGTAGGAAACCACTTTATAAAGATACATATAATATTTACGCCAATAACATTTACAGGTGTCACCTTCCGATTTCAATGAAATGTGCCCAGTTTGTAGAACACATCGAGTGTCGCAAATGTGTTGCAAGAGTCCAATATTTATAATATGAAAATCGCAGTCGAAATTTCGACGATTTGCAGTAATTTGCAAAATTCTTCCAGTTAACACCATCTCCTTACCCAGAAAGGGGTTGAGTGTAGTAATGAAATTGGGGCTTATAGTTGGTCTGGTGGAAACAACGTATCGGCGTATAAACATTTTAAATAAATAAACATCTACATAACTCTCCAATGAACGACCTACCACTGAGTTGCGTTTGTTAGGCAACTCTTACAGAAATTTGTGCAATGCATGCATTACAGGATTAGATTGCATATGCCAATAATTGTCACAGAGGAAATCGTGCTTCATTAATTGTAAGCTGCAACCGTACACTAGCTTCGTCCTTATCAGGACTCTTTAGTACAGTATAGCGATTTTGCGATTACCAAAGCCATTTCCCACAGCTGGGTGTTACTATTTATCCGTTATCAATTTCTTTTTAAATATAGTGATTTCACTTTTGGCCAGCACTCCCGTACTAGTAATAGCTGAGAAACAAAAAGTGTTGGTTGAGAGTTAGGCGTAAATGTCAATACTGAAAGGTTTTTTGACTTCATGGTATTCTAAACTCAGCAGCTGTAAAGAATATCAAGTTACGTCACATTTATGTAATGTTCATCGTGCGTTCCATTACTCCATTACATTTATTGGAACATAACAGAATTGCACATATGGTATTGTCGTCCGATGCATTTTACTTTGTTTCGTATTTCACACAACTCACGAATACGCTTTGCATTAGACAATTGCCTGACATTTATGCAGTACTAAATTTCGCAGTTTATATAAGCCAGCACCGTTCAAACAATGATGATGAATTACTTTCATTCTATTCATATCTAAAAATTAAGCTTAAAAAAGTAATTGTTATTCCTTTACAGAAAACTGTTAGAAATGGAATGTAGTGGCATATTTTTTGAATTCACGAACTTATTTATCATGTATACCATTACACTTACATCTGAGTTACATATATCCCGCTATTACCCGATATCACCCGCTACCTATACCGTTGCTTCTTGAAGGGTAAATATCCTTATTTCGACCCTCAAACATTACCAGCGCATAGATTAAATGTAAAAATTTTCGCTAAAGGTATAAAATTTCTATTGGTTACTCGTATTAGATCGTCGACTATAGAAACTACAAAGCTCTAAACTGAAAGTCTCTATTTTAACTTAAGGCTATAAATGTGTTGAATTGAAAACATTGTATCTAATAGAACATCGTTCGAATCCATTTGCTTACAAATTCGAAAAATGCTGAGCTTGTTTGTGCAATTTGGGAATCACAATACATATAAGAAATTAGGTGATGTTTTTATGATAGTAGATTTCAGGAAACTATAGGTCCCGTTTGACTTTGCCTTGAATTTATAAATGCTATCCACGTTCTGATTCTATCTATCATTATGACATCGTGTCTTCTGTTCAGAATCTCATCGAGATGATGGCTTAACTGATCTTCATTGACACAGCCAACGAAATTCAATGGTAATATCGGTCTTAACCCCGAAGATTTTCGTACTCTGCTTATATTTGGCTTTGCCTTATGTTCACCCTTAAGTATTTGTCAAAAATACACACACCAACAATTTACAAAAAAACGGAAGTAAATTTTTATAAAGCAGATGTATTCTTCCTATTTCCTTTTAACGCTGCACAGGTCTAGATAGATATCAATATTCTCTTACCCGTTCTATCTATTTTCTACATTTCTATCAGGTTACTCAACCCCAAAATAGATACCAAAGTGAAAAATGCGTTAGTTGTTGCCTTACGATAAAACGGCTTATAATGCGTCTGATATTCTTCTTAAACGAACGTTTAATTTTGGCTCGTTTTTGTTTACTATTGTAACGCCGATTGTGAAACTGTCCATAATTTTTGCACCGATTGATATTGCTGAATATAGCAGTCACCGAATGTGATCGATCTTGCAGCACATTTACAACATTTCAAACACTTCGAAACTGATTTGAAGTCAACATATATCCCAAATCTTCAAAGATAACGAATCGTCAAGATTGGAATCAGTGGGATTAAATGTTCTTCATAAATTGTAGCCGTATCTGTTTAAATGTGATTGATGTTAGGAAAAGATTGTATCAGTGTCTAGGACAACAAAATGAACAATTTATTTTCACCCCTACTGTCTCTATCTGTTAAGGAATAATTATGGCGTGGATTGGTATATACTTTGTTGCACGCAAAAAACTTTTGTGGCAGTTATAGCAACGCTTTGATCAGGTGTCTATACATAAGGGATGTTGTGGGTGACGATGTCATACATTCTGGGTCACATTTCGGGGCAAATGTTCTCTTAATGAAAGACCATTCTCGGTTGTATGTAGTGAGACATCGTAAAATTCTTCTTAAACCAAGTCGAAGTCCGAATAACGAATAGGATTTGAATCCGATGGAACATGTATAGTGCGTGCATAGCGGTAAACGTAGGTCAAGAATTTCTAAGGCTCGAGAGACGGAAAAAGTGAGAACTATACTGTAGAAACGTCCGTTATTGAGAGGAGAAGACAATTCTTCACATTTTTCTTGAACCTCAAATCTATAAAGCAAGTCAAAGTATTACAGTTATTTTTTTGCAAAAATGTTGTTTTTGATTTTATGTTTCTAAAAAGCCTTTAAATCATTATCAGGCCTTCCAAAATCCACTAAAATTAGGTATCTTGGTTATCTTTTCATATCAAAAGATGCCGTTAAAATTTGTTAGGAAAAAAGGTTATGGAGAAAAGAATTCCAAATTAACTTCGTTCCTTTAAATTTAGCTGTGTGTTCTCTATGGAGTTACTTTAGAGCACTTTAATGTGCCATAGCCCTCCTTTCTTGCTCAGCTTATTCACCGCTTTCGACTAGCTTTGTGGTTAGTCAGGTGAAAAGTGCTAATACGCGCTTTTGTTGGATGTGATTTATGTAAACTTCCCTTGTACCTGATGGTTAGCAATTTTTGCATAAACGTCCTTCATTACTAAACGCATGCCTCGGAGCGATAGAGAAATCATAGAGGAAAAGCAAGTGAAGTGGTTGGACCACGTGCAAAGAATGGAAAGTTGTGGATTGATAAAAAAAATCACGAAAGCAAGAAGATATAGAAGAAGGAATGTTAGAAAATCTACATAGAAACGACATGGGTGATGGAATAGAAGAACTGACAGAAACAAAGGGGAAAAAATAGACTAAACAGAAAAAGAAGGACAAATAACGAGTAGTGAAGAAAGTGGCAACCGCTTTATTTTAGCGGACGTTGTGAAGCATAAAGGTCACAACAATCACAATTTACCAGTTCGCATTGAAATGACCAAGTTTGCGTAGAACAAAATATCTATCTTCTATATATATAAAAAGGAGGCGATTTTGGGCTTACGTACATATGTAGCCGCATCACGCTCAAATGCTTCGACCGATTTCAACCAAACTTATACACAGGTAGGTATTGGGACCTATATGGTTTATGTTAAGTTTGGTTGAAATCAGAAATCGCATGTGTGCGATAAATAAATTTCAAGATACATAAATTTATTGTTTTGACTTCTACATATATTAAACAAGAGCCGATTTTGGGATACGATTTAAATCAATTGAACACATTTATAAATTTGAATTCGCCGAAATTGAATCGAGAACAAGGACATGCATATGATACCATTATGGAAGTTGTACGAAATCAAAGCGGGGAGTGTATTTTTGGACGCCCCAGAAGGCACTGGGAAAACAGTTTTAATTTCCTTGTCAACTATAAAATCACAGGGTAATATTGCATTAGCACTTGCATCGTCTGGAATAGCCGCCACGTTATTAGATGGTGGTCGCACAGCTCACTCTGCACTGAAGTTACCCCTCAATATGAATGCCAATGAAAATCCTACGTGTAACATTTCCAAAAATTCTGGAATGGGAAAAGTTTTGTTAGAATGCCAATTAGTTGTCTGGGAATGAATGCACAATGGGACATAAGAAATCAGTAGAAGCATTGGACAGGACTTTGCAAGATATACGGAATAGTCAAGCAATATTTGGTGGCGCTTTGATATTATTGGCTGGTGATTTCCGTGAAAGATTGCCTGTGATTCCTCGTTCAACACCAGCTGATGAAATAAAGGCATGTTTAAAATCATTTCCGTTTGTGGAGACACCTACAAATACTCGCTTTGACTACAAATGTGCGAGTTCAAATACAAAATGATCCATCGGCCGATGCATTTTCTACGCAACTACTGGCGATAGGAAATGGACAAATTGTTACTGATTTTGCCCGATAACTTTTGCAATTTCGCACCAACAAAACAAGAATTGGTTTCAAGTATTTTTCCAAACATTGCGAAAAATGATCAAAATCACAATTGGTTATCTGAAAGAGCGATACTGGCTGCGAAAAACAAGAACGTTGGTGCATTGAATGCAGATATTTTAGCCCATGTTCCTGGCGAAGTTGTAACATATCAATCAGTTGACACGGTTACAAATCAAGATGACGCTTTTAATTATCCCACAGAATTTTTGAATTCATTGGATTTACCAGATTTTCCACCTCATCGTTTACAATGAAAAGTCGGTGCTCCCATTATTATGCTCCGAAATTTAAATCAGCCTCGATTGTGTAATGGGACCACATTAACAGTCAAAAGGGTTATGTATAATCTCATTGAAGCAACCATTTTAAAAGGAAAATTTTAAGGGGAAGACGTATTTATTCCGCGTATTCCAATGATTACACAAGCTCTACTATTTGATTTCAAAAGACTCCAATATCCGATAAGTCTTGCATTTGCTATGACAATAAATAAAGCGTAAGGACAATCATTGGCATCGTGTGGAATTGATTTGAAATATCCATGCTTCTCCCACGGTCAATTATATGTATCGTGTTCACCTGTCGGCAAGCCACAGGTTCTCGTTATTTACACTGCAACTCAGGGCAAAACAAAAAACGTCGTTTACGAAAGAACTCTGCGATAGTTTAAGTTAAAACATAGGATTTATATTGTAAACAAATAGAAATAAAAGTAGAATAAATATAAGCCAGAAAATCAACTCTGTTAAAAAGCCAATGTGTTTCATTTCTTATTTTAAAAATTTCTTATTTTGTTTTGTCTGGCAAAGCAGGGCACAGGGTCCGCTAGTCTGTTGTTATAAATACTGAAAACATAGCAGTCAATGCTCTTTCTTGCGCAAATCGTTTCTTTTTCCGTCACTATTTACTATGCTTTCTTTGTAAAGTTACAAAGGATTTCATCGTTTACTGAATTGGCAAGCTTATTATGATTCTCTACTTGTTACTCATATTCTCTAATACTGTTTTTCTTTCGCAGTATCTCCTGGTGTCCTGGTAGAGCGTCGGAGTTGAATTATTTACTGTTCTTTGTTCCATTTACTCCACTGCCGCCGATCCTGTGCGAGTTCCTCCATTTTTCTTATCGTTCTTCCTCTCTTTTCTCTTATTTCCTGTATTTGTTGGCTCCATGTTTTCCTAGGTATTCCCTTTCTTCTCTTGTTGGATCTTTTTGCTTCGTATATGTTCTTTACTAATCTGTCCTCACTCATCCTACATACATGTCCAAACCATCCCATCTGCTTCCTCTCACTTACTTCCACTATAGATTCCTGCTTTAAGTCACTTCTTATTTTTCATTTCGAATTTTGTCAAATTTGGTTCTTCCACTTATTTTGCGGAGATACTTCATTACCGCAGCATTAATTGGACTATCATGTCTTTTATGTCTTGTCCACGTTTCGCTTACGTATGTTAGTGTAGGTACAGTGACTGCTTTGTATACATGTAGTTTTATCTGCTTATCCATTTCTTTCTTCCCTAGAATAGTTTTATTAATGGCATAATATACACATTTTGTTTGCTTTACCTGCTCTATTTGCTACCTCTGCATCAATATTTCCGTCATTTGATATTATAGATCCTAGATATTCGAATGTCTTTACTCTTTCTAATTCCTCTTCTTTGTAAAATATCCTGCTTCTGTTACCCTCCGCCGCCCTCTCATTTACAATCATTACCTTACTCTTCTCAGCATTGACCTCCATCTTCATTCTATCTATTTCTTCTGCCCATATGTTTATCATTGCTTGCATTTTTCTCCAGGGCCCGTTATCAGTGCTATGTCGTCGGCGTATAATAGTCCTTCAATATTAATGGGCCTTAAGTTTCCGTACCCTACTATTGTTCGATTTTTTCAGTTCTGCTCTTTGTGTTCTTACTTATTCTATCCATCACTATATTATTGTATTCTCTAATACAAATATACGTAAACTTTTCCAGGAAAGCTTAAACTTATAAGTCGATTTTTAACTAAGTATATACGTAGTACTTCTACACGCAAGCCTCACTTTCATCGTTAAGGACTGTTTATCAGCAACTTACTTAAAATCACTAAATACATGACTTGCACCGTGATGCTTAAATGCAATCAAACTAAACAGAAGTGCAGAGTCCCGTACACGTCGGTAGGCAAAAAGGATGACGTAAACTTAAGGATCTACGTCGCTTCCTTCTAGTCTATTGAATTCTGTAATGACTATAATAGAATATGGATTATTACTGACGCATTCGCGCGATGCCACGATGCATAATTCCAAACAAATTTACGAATGTTGCATGGTACTTTTAATTGAATCAGCTTACTTCGATAAACTGAAACGAAGTGCTGTTCACAAAAGTCGAGATTTATCGGGACGTTGACAGTGTGGAAACAAGAAAATGCGATGCTTGCATTCGGGAAAATTAACTTTGCCAGTTCTGTGATTAGCATATTTTGAGGTAATAGAGGAAATGTAGACGAGTTATTAAAGTTTCGCATCTATACGATCATTTTGTAGTATATTACGCTTGTATGTTTTAATATATGTACATTATGTTTCGCAATTGAAAGTTTGAAACTATAAAATGAACGCCTATGTTTCTATTCCATAAAATCCATTTGGAAGCGAAGTACTAGAATTTTTGTTAACTAACTTCGGTAAAATATGAAGACAAACATTTTTCCGATGCTACCAATTATTTACCTTACTCGTATACTTTTATTTCTATATTGCCACAATCTTGAATAGTCATTTAGTTACATATGAACTTACATAAGGAATATAGGACATAGGTTACTCCCTGGATTTAACCAAATTTCACACCGTATTTTACGTCATGTTTTCGTAAAGAAAATGCTAAAGATTGATAGTGCGTATAGCATTACTAGGTATAGCAGTAATGAATAGACTTCCACCTACTAATTCCACATCTGCATGCATTAAGTCTCTATTAAACCAAAATCTCTCTTCGTTGCCCCCAAACAACGCCCTATGGTAAATTACTACTGAAGGGATTTATTTAAGGAATTAATGGACGCTAGAAGCAGGCATTGTACCCGCCAAATCCGACTTCTGAAATCGATTAAATGAGAAAATTATTAACAGACCTGCCTGTCATAACAAGAACAAAGGGTCATTAATATAATTTACACAATACTGTTTGGGAATATCCGTCGTCTCGTGTATGCGAAGTCTCCGAAACACAAGAGGACATTCAAAAGATATTTACAGTGAATTCTTGCTTGATACACTACAGACATTTTAAATAATATTAACCTGTCAATATACACATCTGGCTCAAGAATAGATCAGTAAAATTAATTACATACATACGTATATCCTTGAAGATTATTTATGACTATTGGCATTCTATCAACCAGCTATCTAAAGTTCGACGATTTTAAAGTTTGCTTATGCTATTGCTCATGTAATTCTTCACCGGCACTTTCCCGGGGAAATCCGCTTGTTTGATCCTTCGTCCTTTAAACTATTTCTGCACCAAATTCCAACAATGTGTACATAAATATCATCAAAAACATCGTTCGCCAACTACAGCATTATGCATATGATCTATAAATTCAAAGTTCTAATCGCGCCATCAAGACATAAGCAAACCTCAAACACAATTTCTAATGAAGAACTTTCTTAAAGTTATCAGACACTAGTCAAGCTTGTCCCAACTGGTGGTGTCTATAAGGCATCAACGTTAGCCACATGGTAAAATATGCATTGTCCTTTTACCAGTTTTTTGGTAAAGCTTCTACCTTTATCTCAGACATATTGTCAGCCTGATAATATGAAGATTTCTTGTAGGCTTAAATGATAGGTAAGTAGGCCTCACTTTATCAGCTGTATGTATTTATTGCCATTGGTGATATCGAATTTGGGAAATCTCAGCATCTACATGACTTTTTGGAAACAGTGAGAGTGGTACCTTGTCTGTTCTCATAACTAGCAATGAATTATGTTAGTTTACATAATTGGGAAACTATCTGTCACCACAGGCACTAGCACGTAGCTTATCCCGATGAAATAACCCTTATAGCACGATCCAAACAAGAAATGAGGGTACGTCAAAGGAATATGGACTTAAATTAATGAAAAGAAACAGAACTACTTAGAGATGCAAGTGACTGATGATTCTAATGACGCTAAAATCAACATTGGTCAAAGATACGGTTAACAAAAGGTAAAGAAATTCATCTATTTGGGAATAGTAGTTTCAAATGATACAAGTAAACAATAAGATAGATAACAGAGACTTATGAAAGGAAGTAAAAGCAGGATCATTGATAGAATACTAAAGCCAGAAAGCATCATAAGAAGAACAACAGTAAGGCTACACAAGAATATTATTCAAGCAACAGTGATGTATGCGTGCGAAACATAAACCCTCGCCCAATCCCTGGAAAAGAGAATTGGGACTTGGGAACAAAAGATGTTAAGGAAAACATATGGGAGCATTAAAGAAAATGGTATATGGAGAAAACGAGCTAGTTAGGGATCAACGGAATTGTACGGGCAACTGAAAATCACTACAAAAGTTCAATCTTAGAGATTGAGCTGGTTGGGACATTTATATAGAACGCAGTTTGGACGAGTAGCAAAGTTGATGGTGGAGGGAGAGACGAGAGTGAGAAATAAAAGAGGACATCGTGGAAAAAGTGGTTGCCTGCAGTGGAGTGACAGCAAAAAGATGGAGAATAATAGCAACCAATAAAAAAAGTGGAGAGAGATTATCGAACCCATAAGCCAACAGGACCTGCAGAGCTAATTTATTATTATTTTTATCAAAACTGAGGAAATATATTTATATTCCAAGCATTCATGGAATCTGCTAATTCGCCTCGGTTGTAGTATGCAACTTCAATTATAGGTGATATATGCCATTCTTTGCTGATGCTATTGTTATATTTTAAACAAGAACGATTACCTTGGAAAATAGAAATCTTTCTTCTCTTTTCAACGTATCTGAAACCTGAAGCAAATTAAAATAGCTTGAAGGATTGACGTCATCAGTTAGGTTATCAGACTATTCAGTTGCCTTGGGTATGTACTTTCGTTCATAATATCCGGCTATTGAATTAACCACTGTATCTTCATCATTTATAGAATTCTCATTATATTAAATTGCACTTAATATGAGACACTGTGGATCAGAAACTACTGAGGCAAGGAAAAACTAATTAATCTTTTTTTGGAAATGATCCGTAAACACATTAAATTAATGACATTTTTAAGTGTAGACAGGATGTATTCTATTACATCGATTGATTTCCAAACAGACCGCGGACATACGTATGTGCATGCAGCGAGTTATGGCGAGTTCATATGCCCTGTAAACAATTTAATTGCTAATTGAATTTGGCGAATAAAAACAAATATTTTAATAATACATATCGCATTGCGTTTACATCTGCACATAATAATTTGATCACATCCACAGCTTCGTATAAACCAATTCCACTTGTCAATTTTACATTATGCAGTTGCCATTACGCGCGTTAACTATGCTCGCTGATTTTTAGTACGGGATTAAATTCTACTGTGATGTCATTTTAATTTTGTTGCTGCGTTACCGAAATGGACTATATTTTCCAGGCTGGCAGCCTTTTATAAATTGGACTAGCTTTGGTCGAACTAATGGTTACACCTATTCACAAAAATGCTGAATAGAGCTTGAAAATGCTTTGAATATTAGTTATCGATTAGTACGTGCAATTGATCAATACGATGAGGTGTAAATATTGTTTTAAGTTGCAAATAACTGTTTAACAAATGTGTACAAATGGTACAACGCCACAAGGTTCCGCATGTATCCTTACAATATCCATCGAAAAACATACACTGGCAATGAAAAGCAAGCAATAATTATTTCCGGTGTAAAGAATATCATATGAAGCACAATAGATCAACGTGGTCGCAGTGCAAAGGGCCACTTTGGGCCAGACCACACGTCATTACAATACAATTACAATACAAAGAATATCATAAGCCTCTTAAATTGATGTATATAAAAGACTTACTATAAAATAATTTACAACAAAGCACATAATTTTCTATAATCGCTAACCATGGTCGTTGCGCGAACTCAGTTTTGGTTTCTGCTGTCGAGGGTAAAATTTATCCTTCCAATTTTCTTAGAGCATAGGTGCATCTTTAAGTTGAGCTTTCTTTCTTCTGAAGTATATGCATATTTCGTGATATCTGTAAAAATTTATCTTGTTCTCATGAAAACTTAAGCATCATTTCCCTAACAAAGCTTTTACGAATATAGTTCAATAAACGTTATGAAATGTAAACTGCAAATTTGGAATTTGTCTTTGTTTCATGTAGAAAGTGGTGCAGGCAATCCAAACGATAATCTTCTCAAAAGTGTGGTTCATCGCCCATTACACCGAAGCTCATTGGCATATTTTGCTGCCTAGGTAATTTATTCCATCAGGTCGGTGATCTCGTTGAAACCTGTCATCTTGGTAATGAGTTATTCCATGTCAAGTTATCAAGGGCCTTCCGTTTCATCCTTCTTTTTGTTCAACATATTCAACATGGACAGGATATTGTCCGAGGGTTAATAGGGAAGTGCTGCAAAATTTTAATTTCATATGTCATATGGCTGTGCCACTAAAGCCCCGTTTTGGAAGGTCGTTAGGCAATGGGAATGAATTAACAGACGTTTTCCTTAAGTTTACTGCTTTATTTTTCTGTATTGAAAAGAGTTTGCATGTTTAGGTTTGGTATTTTGGGTCAGTTTTTTGTAGAGTATTAAAAAATGAAACTGCCAAAAACAGGACCGTATATATTTTTGGAATTTGATTCCAAAGTTGTCAGTAAATTTTGTCGCAACCAATTTAAGCCCTACTTTGGAAACCAGTTATTAAATAGCAAATGCTTTGCATAATTCGAAGTTCTGGCAGTGTGAGCCCAATCTTGTTCAAAATGCCCTATAAAATTAGCAAGGCCATAGCGTTTGTAGTTTTCGGCATACTGTTCAATGAAGTTGCCTCCGAAAATTGAGAATGTTAAATGTAGGTTATTTTTAGAAGCCAATCTCATTTTCAATAGCACTATTACAAAGAGCAGGTCTTGTTCTACAAGGAACTTGTTTCCTTATTCTCGGCTTGAAAAGTAAGCTATAAAATCAGAATTTTGGTCATGCGTAGTAGGTATCTGTTTATTGTCTTAGCAGTCGTCCAGAAGCCACAACAGCTTGCAAGCCAACATTCCTGATGGTATTAGAAACAAATTTTGCTAACATTGCAATTAAACAAAAATTACTGTGATGACTTTGTTGAATGACAGATGGAAATTTCATTAACGCCCTACTATTTAATATGTCATTATGTGTTGTTCACATATTTAAATGTTTTATTTTATGTAGGGCAGTATTTTATATTAATTTATATAAATATTTATTATAGCTTTCTTTTATAAATCCTTAAATGATACATTTATCCAGTGTTATAAGATTTGTTAAAAAAGTAAATTATGAAAGTTGAAGAATCTAATTTCTGTCTATGTATCATTTCATATCACCTGTCAAATTCCAACGGGTTGGTGCAAAAGATAAGCAAAGTTGTGGAAAGCGCCTTTATTCCTAGGATTTAGTACACGTGCGTTGAGAGATATATTGTGCATCTTCAATGGTCTTTTGACACCTTGAAAGTGGCAGACCCAGAATAAAAAAGCAAGTTTATTATAGAACAAAAACTACTCTTTATGGTTGTATTACTGAAAATGAGATTGGAAATAAAGCATTGGGAGAAATTCTGAATTTTCGGAGGCAACTTCATTGAACGGTATTCCAAAACTACAAATCTTATGTGTTTGCTACTCCTACACCGCGCTGCCAGCAAGTTGAGTCCGAAATTGTCCAAATTTTGAATAATGAAAAGCGTTTGCCACTTAATAAACGGTTCTAGAAGAAGGGTTCGAATTTGTCACGACAAAATTTATTGCTGACTTTGGGAAGAAATTTTATAAAATATATTGGATTTCAGTCTTTCGTAATGTTATTTTTGGATTCTCTGTAAAAACTGACCCAGAATGCTAAGCCTCAAGATGCAAACTAAGTCTCATACACAATAATAAAACATAAAACTTCAAACAAAGTTCAACTACTTCATCCGCGTTGGGTAACCATCTTTCATATGGGGTCACCTAGTGTATTAACGATATGTCATATTAAGCTAAAATTTTGCAGGACCTCCTTCAAGTCCTCCAGAAATATTGTGTAAAAATTTAAAGAAAATTGAGAATGGTCAAATTGGAACCCTTCTTAAAAACTGGTGGAGTGACATGGAATGGGTCTAATGCAAACGTCTCTTACCTCTTCTGGCTCCACAACTCGAGGTCCACACGGGTGCTGTAGATCTTCAGCTATTCCACTTGTGTGCAGATGTTTGTGTCGGCAGTCAACAGGACCATTTCGCCACTATTGTTGTGTTTTACCTTTGTAAGTTCTGCAATGAATGTGTGCTTTAGTGCCTTTGCGCAGTGTTTTATATGCAAGCTGCTAATCTTAGCTTTTATGATCTCATAATATATTCCCCAGTTAGGTTCATGTCCCACATGCTTCCGCTTTATTTTCTCCCTTTGAAGGAAGTTCACCCTTCGCTTCCTTTTATGCCTTACTATCGCAGTATGAAGCTGGGTTACTATTGAAGTAGTTCCAAATTCTGATCAAATTGTAAATACACTAAATTCGCTTATATGCAATAGTCTTCCTATACGAAACAGATTCCAAGCCGTCAATGACAACAATGAAATGTGTTTGTATTTGTCTAGGTTACCAATAATAGTGTAATACTTTGACGTTAAAATACGATGCTTAAGGCATACAGCAGAAAAAATAAGTACGACGTAAGTGCCCTTAATGGCGGAGGCAAATTTTTACGTTCGAATAAATTAATACGCCACTCCTTCCAGATAAAAAGAACCATTCTTTTCCTGAAAAGGACGTATGAATTTATCAAAAATTTCAAATGTGATTAACGACATCCGATCCGTCATGTAAATGTGCTTCATTCATCACAACGCTGTCGGTTAAGAATGCAAGGGTCATTCCGCTTGCCTTTTTCCTCTCACGCACGAAACAAGCTGAAATCGAATTAGGAAACAATAACATGTCCTGTTTGCTTTTTCTACGTGTAGATCAGGAACGCCCCAGTTTTCCCTTGTTTAAAAAATATTTTGTCTTATATACTAACAACCTGAAAAGTTGATCACAGTTTGGCTTGTGACCAACAAAATTCGTACATATGTATATGTAAGTGCCCAGACTAAAATATTTTTAATTAATGTTATATCTTTGTCAACGGTGACTGACTGGAATACGATCATTATAGTAAGTTCACAACTCTGTTGTTACGTAGGATAAACATACTTTTCAACTAACGAATACCCTTACAATTTAGTAGAATGGTAAATGGTCAAACTGGCATACAAAAGGAGAGTATCATTTAAGAGATATTACCGATTACAGCTAAAATCCAACTCATCTAATGTGAAACGACATTGTAAAAGCTAACCGACTTATGGAAAAGTATTCTCGCTAATTACTCCGTAATCAAAGTACGCATACGCTCTACGTCAAAGATAACCTGCCTCTCATCCACCAGAGTAGACATAATACAATATTTAAATACCCTGGAACCATGTACCAAATGCGCTCGCATTCATTTGCTCAGTACGCTTCGTAAATTTTATAGGGATGAACTAATTTTGATCGTCGATGTGTAGATACGTATGTCGAAATCGTTTTTAACTTTTGTTCATTGTTTCAGAACGCTTCGTTCATCTGTGTGTATTTGAATTGTGCTACATCCATTGTCCGAAGTCTGTATGCAATTTTATTAAAGATGCATTTGGAAAAAATGTGAGGGATTGGTTTCGTACAGGAAGTAAAAGGCTTTGTTAGCGTTGAGCTAGTGTGGAAATGAAAATTGTTTTATTACTTTATGTTTCGGTATATCCACTTTGTCTCTCATATGACCATTTGATGACCACATGTATGCAGGATGGTTGCTATTCTCAACTTTAATGTACCAAATGGACTTATATCTAAAATAACATTATTTGCTTAGTCAATTGTAAGTCGATAACTAAATATCTGTTCAATTAAGATATTTAACTTGCAATAAATGAGCAACAAAAAGAAAAATGTATTTAAGCATATTTAGGGAATATTTTATTAAATGTTATTTGGAAATTATGAAATAAAACGGAGGAATTTTGACGGTTAAAGAAGAAAAATTAATTTAAAGAGAAAAAGAGGAAATACACACTCTACGACGAACAGGAGCAGGACGTTTGGAACATGGGCACCTTAAAACTAAAATAATGCAAACTGAAAAATACTAAACTGATAAACTAGGACAAATAAAAGTTACTAGATTATTATATACCACGCCAAAAATCGTGGACAAAATCCACGGCATGATTTTGGCAGATCGTCGAATAAAAGTGCGTGAAATTGAGGAAGTCGTGGGCATCTCTTATGAACGAATAGTTCATATTTTACATAATGAATTGGATTTGAAAAACTTTCTGTAAGATGCGTGACGCACTTGCTCAATTCGGAGCAAGAACGCATTGGAACTCGGACCTCCGCCGATTATTTGGAAAGGTTTACGACAAATCCAACGCACTTTAAGAAACGATTCATGGCCATGGATGGAGACCTGGATTCATCACTACACACCAAAAACCAAAATGTAATCGAAACTGTGGATTGCACGCGGTGAATCGCTTCCAAAGAAAACAAAGATTATTCACCCGGCTTCAAAGGTGATGACATCGATTTCTTGGAACGCAAAAGGAATTTTGCTAACTGGTTTTCATGAAGAAACCGAATCGGTTACTGGCCAATATAACATAACACTTTTGGACAAATTGAAAGCAGCAATTCAGAAGGAAAGTCCGGAAAGTGTTAAAAAATGCATCCGCTCATTCAAGTGCAATCGTTCAGCAAAAATTGATAGAATTTAAGTTCGAAGTCCTTCCGCATCTGCCGTATTTGCCCGATTTGGCTCCATCACACTTCCACCTGTTCCAGAAACTCATCAAACAGTCCTGGGTCCAAAGAGATTTTAGTCGAATAAAGAACTGATAGAGGTTATAAACGATTATTTTGGGAATCTCGAAGAAAGTCACTTCCGGAAGGAAATCGAATAGTTAGAGAAACGTTGAACCAAGTGTATTAGGGTTTGAGATGATAACATTGTAAAATGAAATAAATCAAAATTTCTTGAAATATGCATATTACATATTTACTGCAGGATAAAATACAAGGAAGTAAATGCATTTCTCAACTAACACTAACACTTTACCTTACATTAAAGAAATTTTCCGAGAATTCTGTTGTTGTAAGGAGAAGTACGTGAATATACATACATATATAAGTATCTATGATGATATACGCCAGTTGGAGATTGTGACGTTGATTAAGAGAACACGGTGGATTATAATTGAAGAGTTAAATTATTAATCAATCGCAGTCTAATTAGCGATTCAGGAACAGCGATGGTAAGGATGTTCAGGTCAGATGAATTTCCATAATATTCACGTATTGCATAACATTGAACAATTCACGTTATTATTGGATATCTACGTTTAGAGTTAAATGTCTAATATTTAGTTTGCTAAACTTGCCCCCAAAAATCGGAAACACGGTAAAATCTTAAAGTTAAAAGGGTTTGAAAATTATGAGCTTCACTTACTAAACGTTAATACTTCTATACGAAACTTTAAAAAAGGGAAACATGTCTACCTTCATTAGATACAGTGCCAATTTTAGCTGCAAAAACTGCACGATCCATAGGAACAGCAAGCACTAATAATAATATGAAGGCATAGTCTTAATGGAATGGAATGGTGAGAAATCAAGTACTAAATCCATCAAAGTGGGAGTGCCGCAACGGTCCATATTGGATCCTCTCCTCTTTAAATATTAAGGCCGGTAGGGTGAATTTATACGCAGATGACACGTCCATTTTAGTCTCCTCTAAAGATCACAGGAGGATGGCAGAAAATGCGCAATGCACGGCGTCGATGGAGGCTGGGGAATAGTTCGCTAGCAATCATCTCAAGCTTAACACTAATAACACAGCCAACTTATGTTTAACAACAAAAAATATGCCAAATCTGCAAACATAAAAGTTTTTGGGTCTGCATATAGGCAGCAATTTTAGATGGGCTTCCCATGTGCAAAACTTATTGACCAAGTTTTCTTCGGCACTGTACGTCATCAGAAGGGTAAGGCTGCTATCTACGTACCAAGTGACTCTGACCGCATACTACGCTCACTTACTGTTCAGGGCCTCATACGGAATCCTGGTGTGGGGGATGTCTGGTGAGGCGAACTGCGTATTCCTTAAAGAGAATTATTACCAAGGCAAGATATAGGGCTAGTTGCAGAAATTTGTTCCGGGAATGCAAAATACTTACGTTACATATACTTGCCTGCAGTACGTTTATGATCAACTCCTTTCCGGTGCACTCACAGAACCACACCTATCAAACACGCCGAAGAAATGACCTGGTCCTTCCCAAAACAAGAATTAATACAACAAGAACATCTACGAACTATATGGGGCTAAAATTATATAACCACTTACCGTCAAGTGTCAGACTAAAACCAAAAAGGTAGTTCCAGGTTGAAATTAAAGATATACTTATTGGGCATGTCTTTTACACAGTTGACGAATATCTGGAGACTGATATTAGATAACACGGGTATATATGGCAAATTTGTTATTATTATTAGTTTATTAATTTGTTTATTAGCTTTAATTTATTATTAATTTACTATTAAGTTATATCTATTGTTATGTGTACCTACATTGACGAGTTTCTACCCAATAGCAGGATCGAACAAATAAATCTAAATCTAAATCTAAATCTAAAATCTAAAAAAACCTACGAGTAATTATTATCCTGATATTAAGTTGTTTCCCAAAACATATATTTGGCTTGATATATACTTGTCTTTTTGTTATCGCATAGAACAGCATCTTTTTTAAAAGTATGATCTCCTCCACATTTCAGTGGACCTACCTAATTAAATCTTAATTTTTTCTGAACCAAAAAACACTAAATGTAGCACTATCTTCTTTTAATTTTATACATTTTGATTGGAGCTAGTTGTGTTCTAAAATATAGGCAGAAGAAATATCATGAGATGAAGAAGATGCTACGGAAAGATCTTGTTAGAACAATGCGTGAAAGCAAAAACTTCAGGAAATATGAGATTCGTACACGTCAGAATTTTTCCAAGGCTTGGTTAATACTGTCCACCATACAATTTCGGAGGTCATAAAATATAAAGGCGATATTACCTAGTGAGAAACGTTAAAATATTCTTTTGTTAATTTTACGTTTATCCGCATTTTCCCTATTTGTCCTCATTTTGTGTTAATTATCCGTTTCAATCTTTTATTTATTTTGATTTAGAGATATTACAGACTAATAAATAAAACTATTTTAAATTAATGTAGTATTACTTGTATTTTGACGCCCTAGGCAGCGATTTCTGAAAAATCTGAGCGCGGGCCAAATGGCAATTGGGAAGGGGATCGTATTAGCTGGATTTGATCTTATTGTTTTTATCAACAAAATATTAAGAAATATTTACGTGTTTACTATATAATAATAATAATAATAATAATTTATTGCTTCAAAGTGCGAAAAAAATTTACATGCTCACAAAGAAGTTTCAATAAGAAGTGAACCAATAGGCAACACTTTGGTTAAGCCAAAATGGCGCCCTGATCATCTAGATGTGCCTATTGAGTGGAACGAAAGCAAAAATAAAAGGCAACACACACAAGCTACAATTTAGTAATAATAATAATAATAAAATTAACAATAAGGAAGAGATGAAATAATAGTAAATAGAATCGAGACTCAATTATTAAATTAGCGTTTTTCAGCCAAAATCAGATTGCCAAAAGGAAATCGCCCCAAACTACCTTTACAAGAACTAGTCGATAATTGTTTAATACGAACAGGTAACTCATTCATCATACGTCCACAAACATAACTCTTAGGACCTCTTAAACTGAGAAGTGTGATGGCGGGGCGTGTCAATTAAATCTTTCCTTTTAATACTAATCTCATGGATGTCTGTTCTAAACTTGATCTTGTACAGCAAGCATGGTGGTATGCTGTGTAAAATAATTTTATGCCCAAAGCAGGCAGTGCAAATACCTACGACTGTACATATTTAGCCAACCAACCTCTAACAATTTATGAGAAATTCGCCGCCATCTTCTAATATCAAAGATAAAACGTAAGCAAGAGTTGTACACCACCTGAATCCGTCTAATAGCCACACTGTCCAAACAAGGACCATACACACGATCACAATAATTAAAATGTGATAGCACAAGAGCACACTGAATAAGCACTTAATGTGGGTATTAAGAACTAGTCTATGCTGAAAAATCATTTCTAAATTGCAATAAACACGCTTTATTAAATTATCAGTATTAGTTTTGAATCTTAAATCTCCTTCCATAGATAATCCCAAATTTTTTATACAAGTTTTGCGATCCAGCTCAATCTCATTAATGAATAGACCATCAATACGTTTCCTCTTAACATTACTACCAAATACAATGTAACAAGGCTGAGTCTAATTAATTTGCAATTTATGTCGTCGGGTAATTTCCACAAAGTACAGCTGCGTATCGTCTCCATAAAAGTGAAAAGTAGAAGTAGTTCCCAGAGAGCAACAGTTGTGAAGTGTAAATTGTAAAGAGAAGCGGTCCTAATATAGGCCCTGGGGGAATGCCCGATTTCAAGTCAGCAAAATCCAAGAAATTGTTGTCTATTACTTTTCTTTGTCTCCTACCACTCAAATAATTAACAAAGAAAGACAATTGGCTGCCATGAATGCCAATATAATGAAAAATAATCGGCGGAACTTGATACGAAACCTTATTAAAGGCCTTGGAGAAGTCAGAAAAATCAAAATATAATAATAATATGTCCACGGTTACTTGCAGAAATGATGACATCTGATATTTGAGACGAAGCAGTTGCATAGTCAAAACCAGGTCGAAATCCAGACTGAAACGAAGGATGAATGGTATACTTTGCAATATAAGCCCTTAGTTGAAGTACAACAACCCTTTCCAATATTTTAGAAAATGTTGGTAAAATGCTAATGGGCCTTAAATCTGAAAAAGTTTCCGTATGATTCCCAATTCATTTCATTCACGACAAGCTAAATATGTTCTGTTAATGCTAGATTGGCAATATATCAGTTTCTGATGTAGGAAATTTCATGTCAAGAGTTCGATTAGAATAGTTGGTCATAACCCTGAATGCTTTTCATGGTGTCGTTGATTTCGAATTATTATCTTTTTGGATATCCCTTTCAAGATGACATAAGTAGTGAAAGTGTATAAGAACGTTTTGGCTCTAAATGAAACTAACGCGCATCGGCTTTATCAAAAGGAAGAGCAAGTTTTCTTAATTAGTGGCGAAAGTCGTATGAACTGAAATAATACGTAAATCGAGTCCCAGAAACTTCCTAGTGCAACAAACATATTCACGCACAGTACACCAGTTCTTTAAAAATTATGTGTTTCATGACAATTTTTATTTCACTATATAAAATTACTCGTATATTCACGGTAACAACGATACAAACACAGTTAGTTCGTAATTAGAACATTCTCGGTTATGTTTCCATTTAGAAGGCGCGTCCAGTAAATCACACACAGATTGAAACATACATACATATTGCATGAAATTCAAATTCATATTCCGGCGTATTTGAATTGAAAAGTTTGCATGCAAATTAACTAAAACGTGTGAATGATAACGTTTCTCGTCGGCAGGAAAATACATCTACATACGTACATTCAAACTGTCAAAATCACGCAACCGTGGTTTTTCCATCATCTGCCGTTTCGTCTTTGAAAGTACTACACCCAGAACAAAACAGTTTAATATCCGCTACATTTCGTCGTGGGGTGTTTTATATGAGGCAAATAAATCAGGTTCAAATAGCCCTTTCGAATACGATTAAGCAGCTAAGGTGGTGGCATAGCGGTAAACGAGTCGATTTGCATTTCAAATGTTGCATATGGAATAGGAAAATAGTAACTTGCGGAGGTGGAGGAATAGACTTTTAACGGAAACTAATAAATATCACTCCTACGCCCCAATGGATTTTTGTATCTCTCCTTTCCCCATAACTTCAACAGCTCTTTTAACGAATGGTGGATTTATTAAAATGACCAATATTCTGCCGTGGTGTAATACTACGACGATTAGCTTGTTACTTAATTTCTTGTTTATTGAAAAGGAGGTAATTCAATTATTTGATTTGAAAAGTTGTTTAAAGACGTTTATGTATTGTGATTTTATATTACTTAGTAGTTGTAATTACAACAAGTCCTTGTATATAAATATTTAGTTACATTTCTGTTTCCTATGAATGTTTTGCACGGAACATCTTTGACCAGAATTGTTCCTGAAGTCCAATAAACAGCGTAATTTAAACTGCTTGGCGCTAAAAAGAGAAACCCTCGCAATTTTTCTATAATTCGAAGTTGATTTCCTAGCGCGAAATAGGATAATTCCTCTGTCTATACTACTACTATTGTTGTTTTGTACGAATAATTATAAGTTATTAAAGCTGTACAATTGCCATATAAGTAAGAAGTAGTATAAAGCGACAACGTAATTCAGCATTGCAAAGACATCAAATATTTTTCTCCTCAGCTGCAAGGTATATATCTTTCTTTATACCTTTCTTGTTGGACGAAAGAAGCTGCAATATATGAAACTAACTATATGACTAACTAACTCTAGGATAAGTGTGGCGATACATAGGGATATAACAATCAAAACTTGGTGTTGAGCTTTAATGGAGATCGAAAAATTCAATGTTCGCTTTGTTTCAGTAATAACGTTTCAAACAACTCGTTATCAGTTTCCAGTCGGCTAAAGTCATGAATAACTATATGCGTATCTTACTATAAGTTATTAGTTTACCTAGTCTGAATTCTCTTAAAGCCATTTCACATATTTTCATATTACATCGGTCGGTACTTTTGTCTACTTAAACGCATAGGAGGGGAATAATGAATTATCTTTCTCTTACACGTTCATTAGTGGTAGAAACAACCCAAAAGACACATTCATTAGATAAAAGTACCGATTCATATTTTGTCTGAGCTGACAAGAATAAGTTATAGCAGCATTAAACTCTCCAGATTGCAAGCAAATTTGTCGACTAGCAATATACAGTCTGTCCCAGGATTAACTTGACTATAAATATAATTGATCAAAAATGTTTGAATCGAGCTTTAACGTTCTGGGATATCTCCCTAATTGGTTTTAAAAGAATTTCAAGTAGATTTTTACTTTTTAAAAATCAAGGTCATCATGAAAAATATTTTGTTGCAGTAAGGTGCCATTTCGGTCAATAATACAGCAAGATTTTATTCAGAAAAGTTCTTCAGAATATGAAGTTACGATTCTGTGTTAATATAGGGTCACATTGTCTAAATCCAAAAGTCAAAGGATCCGATGTTTGTAAAATTTTGTAAAGTTGCAATTTCATATTCTGAACAACTCTTCTCAATAACATTTTGCTGCAGTGTTGACCAAAGTAAACATGTGCTTGAAATTCTTTTCAGGCCAAGCAGGGCGACATCCCACAACGTTAAAACGAAATTCAAAATTTTTTGATCCATTATACCTATAGTGAAGTCAATCGGGGGACAGCTATATGTTATGTATCTACATATCTTTCGAACTGGGCGTTATTACTAAAGTCCTCGCCCATTTCGACAAATATCGATATGCTGGTAGTCGCCCACAGAACACACGATAACCCTTCATATTTGATCTAATTGTAAAACCTTTCTTTGGTGTTTCTCACTATTTAATGTTGAAAGCGCGTTACTAAATTCAGGAAAAGTCATTTTAGTTGACAGTAACACCAACGTTTACTTCATTATTTCCAATAATAATTAATAAACACAGTGACTATAGCCACAGATTTATAAAAAATCGAAAAGCTTGAAAGTAAAAGGACCATTATCATCATTCTTGGTTTTCCGGATTTTGTGGTAGATTAATTAAATCAGGCTCCTTTATTTTTGTCCTATGTTTTGTTGAGCTTTTGTTTTTTCTTGCTTTGTTCCATGGCTAAACAGTTTTGTTAGTTTTCTTTATCGTGTTCTGCTTTGTATCTTTTTCTTTTGTTCCATCCGAGCCGCAACCAGTGTATGTTTCCATCTATTTCCGAAACATTCCTTTATTCTGTTGTTTCGTAATTTTTACTCTAGTGCTGACTCGGTTACATTGCTTGATCGCTTCCTTTTGATATAGCAGTTTTATAGTAGTATATTTGTCTGGCACTATGCACGCTTTCACTATCGTCCATACGTGCCCTTTATGGACTTTGTCAGAGACTTTACTTGCTCCATGCTGATTCTTCGCGCATATGTTTGGTATACAACCGAATTTTTCTTGCACAATATCTGGTCCCCTCCCCCTAATCTCATGCGTATTTCTGATTTTATTCTTCCAAGAATATTTTTTGTAAATGCCTTATATATTTCGAATAATAGTGTGATGCATCTCCTTTTTGAGCACTTATTGAAATTTCCTTCATTCAAGAAAACAACGAAGAATAAATTAAATTAAATTAATTAAAAGTTAATGATTGGTCGTTTCAAACTTCTATGAGACACACAGTAAACAGTTTTGGATTAAATGAGAAATGCTCTAAAATAGGAAAATGTAGAGTGCAGTTCATTCAGACCATTTCCAATTCAAGAGGGAGAGAGCACGAGTAGGAAAGCTTTGACACCGTTGAAAATGTTTTTAATGCTTAATATACCATAAGAATGAGCTTATTGATAACTATTTCAAAATGACAGCACTAAAAGTTTTCGTACTGTTTCTTAGAACATGACAAGAACATAAGCGTTTCATCGCCTAATAATTCATATTGAGAACAGTAAATGAACTTTTTCCCCAAACCCTTCATTTACCTATCTTTACATTAATTTTGTAAAACCATATATATTAGCACAAAGCCTTGATATCCTTTTAATGTTAGGTACGAGTTAATATCATAACCGACGATCAACAAACAAATGAAAGAATGGAGAGATGCACCAAGGCTCTATCCAAAATCTGGTTTTAACCTCCCTACACTCACGTCAAAATGAAAGACGTATACTATACTATATAAATCGGTCTCACAGACCGTATGCGTGAGTATAGGAAGGTTAAAGTATCCTGAAAGTTAGAATAGATACTGTTGTGCTATGTAATTGTACAGGGAGGTATATTACGTATAACTTTTGCTTCCGATTAGGTATTATGATAAAAATGTGGGCTATCATCACTGTAATGACTTTGCATTGCTAAACAGCAGGCTTCGGTATTATGTATTTTTGTCATATTTGTTTATGAAACTAATCTCTTTGGAATGACAAGTAAACTGCAGACCATTCGTAATTTGAAATGACCTTTGTAAAGTGATGAGAAACCAACTCGCTGCACGCACATCCGCATAATTGGCGTTCAGCGCCTCTCCCCCAATGAGAGAATGCTTTTCTTTATCTGTATACTCCACCGTTGTCCGTATTTACCACAGATGATAGACCGGCTGTGTATAATAAACGTATTGTGATATTTAGAACATATTTCTTTAAAATTGTATCATATTCATATCGTCAACTGCAGCCATATTTACTTATTATAACTAACAAATTTGTATTTATACATAATAAACGTATTTGTGGTCTGTAATTAATTATAACCTTTTTGACAGGTTATTTCCTTGGTCTGCAATTTACCTGTTGAATTTACAGGAGTAATGGGTCGGGTCTACAGTTTACTCATGCCGGCTATGACAAACTGGTGTAAAGTATGTATAGCTTAGAGCTTAGAGGAAGGTTTGACGTCTCATTAAATAATTCTCTCCAATACGGAACCTTTTTCTCCTTATTCACAAGAAATTGGAATTACCCACCACATCTAAACTTATTCTTTCAGCTCAATATTCTCAACAATGATCAGCATCTTATGGAAGATACCTACTGTGACTGTACGAACCGAGCGCGCAGATGTTAATGCTTTATGTTCTTTATTGAAAATGCGGCGAATCTTCCAATATATATGTATAAGTAGGCACATTGTACTCCCCTAAATTATACAAAACATCCTTTTGTCAGAATTTGGGAATTGGGTACAATACCATATAAGGAATTCAGTTCCATTTAATTTCCGACTTTTCTTTTGAAAATAAATGGCATTTATTTAAAGTTCATGTTAAGTCACTCTATTTAGCATTTACTTAGTGGTATATTTAACTTCCTCGTTGTAAATGATTTCTTTTTGTAACTTCATCTGCATTGCTGCATACTTTAGCTATTGATGCATCCCCAGGTATTTCTATATACATACATTCAATGTTCAGTTTCTTAATTCACCAACATTAAATAAAGACATAATTAAAGCTTATCCCTACGTACAAAGCAGAATAGGCATCGAATACTGTGGCGGTAAAACCAGCGACGGAGACTATCTCATCACATCCAAACCAAAACTTAAAAATACGGTGAACTCCCATATCCAACAATTAAAACTGTTTTAATCTATCAGTCTGATACAATTTCAATTGCGAAGCCCGGTGCTGTCGCATTCAAAAGCACCTGTGCTTATCCAGGACGTATCGCGACATATACATTTCACTCGAATTGATACCGATCCCATACGCTTCCAGGAAATTACATTTAATATTATGTTAGATGTACCGTGTTTAGAGATAACTCATACCCATCACATAAATACTGAACCGCTCGGAAATATCGTTGGGGGAATCAGAGGTCGCCCGGATATTTAAAACGAATTCTGTTTCCCATTAAGGCAAATTTTATTTCCATAACGTGATTTATGAAGTTTCGGATATATCAGGAAACATTAAGTAAGATGCCTAATAGATTGAAATCTAAATACAATTAGCTGTAATTTTTATTGTAAGTAACTACATAGTTGCCATTATTCAGTTTTCAGGAAAGTTAGTATCTACATTCTACTATCAGACCATCGGATTTCTGTTTAGAAAAGAATAGTATACTACCCATTGAAAGCCTAATGCTTTGTTTTTGTCTCACGGCATTTATCCCAGCTTTAAGGGTTGACTTGTTAAGGATTTCCACATCTATATTATTGAAATGTCAATTATAATTGCAGCTGTCAAGAGATGTTCACACGTGACACGTGTACCAAAACAATCATGGAGCCATACACTATCCAGTGTGATAATATGATTAAGGCTTATTATGAAAATGGATGTTTGCGAAAATATGCATTTCGTGCATTTCATGCATTACGTGAATATTTTGATGTAAACAATCTACCTACGGAACGCACAATTTGGAATGTGGTTCAGAAATTTGAGCAAAGTGACATTGTAAGTACAGTGAAACCACCTTGTTGTGTTCGCCAAAGCAATCGGAGGAAAATGTGGCTCTCGTTCGTGAAAGTGTGGACCAAGAATCACGCACATCGATTCGACTTAGATCCCAAGAGTTGAGACTCTCCTACTCCACTACACAATGAATCTTGGCGAACAATTTGCATTTGCATCCTTACAAAATGCAATTGTAACAAGAACTGAAGTCAAGAGACCACCAACAGCGTCATGCATTTACAGAATAGATGCTTCAACGAGATGATGATTTTTCAGGGAAGAAAATTATCTTTACTGACGGAACCCATTTCCACCTGCATAGTTTCGTCAATAAACAACATTTTTGCATTTGGAGAACAGAAACCCAAGAGCGGTTATCAAAAAGGGACTGCATCCTCAAAAAGTGACTGTTTGGTGTGGGATTTGGTACGGAGGCTTTATTGGCCCGTATTTCTTCGAAGATAATGCTGACAATGCAATTATAATCAATGCTGTTCGCTATCAGAGCATGTTAACCGACTCTTTATGGGGCCAATTGGAAGATTTGGACACTCATGATTTATTGTTCCAACAAAACGGTGCTACCAGCCATACAGTCAAAGAAAGAATCGCGTTACTTCAAATTCGTTTCCCAGTTCGCGTAATCTTAAAAAACGGATATATCAATTCCCCCTCCCCTCCCGTTCGTGTGATTTAAATTCTGCAGACCTTTTCCTTTGGGGTCAGAGTCTACAGAAGTAATCCTCCAACGGTTACATACCTTGACAAAGAAATATGTCGCAAAATTAACAACATAGACCATTACTTGTGCTACAACGTTATTCGAAAGAGCACAGTGATCCAGAATGATTGACGTGTGCCGCTCTATACTAATATGTCATTTGCCGCTCCATCTGCATGCGTTTAACGATAAATTCCATAGGCGTGCCGACAATCCATTCTTTTTGTTACTCAATGTATTATATTATTGGATTTAAAAAACATTATAGCAAATTCTTAAAAACTGCAAATTAAAACGATGAAAGAAAGAAAAAGTAACAAAGATTATTACTGTATTTGCCTAAATGTAGAATTAAGCTGAACTTCAAATAATTGGTAGTCAAAACCATCATAACCTAAAAGTCATACTGATTAACATTTTCAGTTAGTAAACCTACCAAAATATAATATATTTGCCGTGTTAGTCTTGAAGAAGAATGTTTGTGATAAAATAAGTGAAAAACGATCGGAATAATCTCTAAAACTTACACGAAAACACTAATAAAATGACCACGAAAATGACAAGTGAGGATTTTATCTGCACACCTATGATGTGGGCGCCGATCATTGGAACGGATACTAATTGAACTATGAATTTTCCCTTGGAAAGTAGTTTTGATAATAAAACGACAAATACAGTTGTCACGTGACCGTTAATCATTCTGGATCACTGTGTATTTTAAACGCATTAGAGCATGCCACATGAACCGTGGCGGTCATTTGCGGGATATGATTTTTCATAGATAATTATAATTAGTTAAACTACATTACATTATTAAAAGATTTATGAATACTCAACATTTTCGATGTATTTTTAATCTAAAATGTGGAAACTCTTAACGAATCATTCCTTAGATCCATCTCCAGTCCTTGATCTGTCCATTTACCAGATTTACTCGTCAGAGGAAAATATGTTTCCATATCTTCCCGTGGCCCAAGTCCGACTTAAGTTCCCTCAACGTAGTAGTACTAGACAAAGCTAAAGTTCCATCGCTAAAGTCTGGGTTAATTTCTTCGCACGCATTATGCCAAAGCAAGCTGCTTTTGAATCTTGCCCAGTTTCAGTTTGATACTCATTTGCATAACTTTATCATCTCAATACATACTTTTTATATCATGTTAGATTGTAAACCCCATGTGCAGCATATTATCAGAAGCCAAAAGAATTTAATAAAACAATGGCAAAACAACCGAAGCGAAAGGCGGTCGTCGTATATAGGACTTCACTGTCTAAAAATCATGGAAAAACTATAGGTTTGTTTAACCCGCATTAAACGGTTACACTGTCCTTCAATCGTTCGATTGCCTTTGATCCTACTTTTTCTTTGTTTTTCTATTGTTTCTTTTTCCTAAAGCCGTACAGTTTTTGTCAATTTTCTGGATATAGATTTTGCTGTTTCCTTACATACCAGCTTCATCAATCCTATTCTATAGAGAACGGGTTTCCACAATGCCAGTAGAAAGCAGATGTACTTTGAGGATCCGAGTCGGTCTACGTAAGCATTGGCTACCTTCTAGTTCCCAATACGAGACAAACCATGTTCCTCTAATCCCATTCCTAACCGATATATTTAATCCTTTATGTATTCTAACCAATCTTTTAAACCGCCTCACTAGCGTTGAAGAATATGGTTACACATCTCTAGGAATAGCAAAGCCCACTGTTCAAGAGTGAGCAAATAGTGCTGGACAATAATTACAGTATTCCTTATTCTAAAGATATGTCTTAACCACTTTTGTTTTCACTTGACGATGTTCCAATTCTTCCTAAGAATCTCATCCGCATGGTCATATATTTCAATATTCACCTTTATTACTAAAAATACTGATTTCCAGTTTTTCATTCTTAACCATCCAATTTGATTAAAAGCTGTTAGCATATAAAATAATATAGTACTAACTTTATTAGTAGTTCTTTCCCCATATTCATACCAAAGGAACCTCCGCCTCTGGAAACCACTTTGCAAACACCACCTACCACAAAGACATTTATTTCTTATGTAATATAGTAACCAACATTCTGGAGCAAAACAGTAATTTACCTTTCTTATCGCTATTAAACGTAGAATACGCTATAATTGTTCTTGTAGATATTGCATTAGTATCTTGCATGGAGAAAATCAAATTACAATCTACGGGTATGTAGTAGATACATGTACAATGTCTAAGTACCAAAATATAATTTCTAAGATCGCACAGATACAACTTCCTACCGCAACGGAAAAGCCAATCAACCGAAATCTCCAATAGTAAGCGCATTAGTTTCCGCTGAGAATGAAATATAACCTTCCTCATACTTTTTTATGTTCACCAGTTTATATTGATCTTAACCCAAACTCAGCTGTCATACATATATCTTGTTACAGGGTAGATCAAAAAGAAGTCAGTCCAACTTGTAATTTCATTGGCCGGTATAAAAGTATGCAGCCCAGACGGAAGGGTGAGTAAATATTTTATAAGGTTTTATTAGGTTTTTGCTCATATATCATATTCTTACATCTTTTCGTCGCTAACCAGTTTACGAGGAATCCGTGCTCAAAAATATGTGATTACATTTACAGAAACTACGCATCTTGGGTTTAGTTCAGAAATTGTTTGTAAAACGTTAAGTTTTTTCACTACAAATTATTTTTAAGGATATTTCCTACCCAGACGTGTAGGTATAAGTGTTAATCTAATAATGATGGTAATTGAAGTATAATACACGCTACTAAAGCGGTGTAACATTCCCTGGCAGACATTCGCTGTAAACTATTGAAATTAGACGGTATATTCTTCTCAATTAGTCTGTATTTAACTAGCAAATACTAAAATCTCTGCCTGACCAAATTTATTCTTGTTATTATAGGATATAACGTTATTATTACAGTACGTTCTCGAGTAGACGTTTTTAACCCACAAATAAGTTTTCATAAGTTCTGTTAATATCGATAATTGCATTTTGTAGAGCAACTTTATTAATGCTGTTAGAGCTCGAGGGTTTTCCTACGCGCTTGATAATCTCGTTAAAAATGTTTCCTCTTTGTAGGAAAAGTGCATCAGCGCGGAAGACTTATTAAAAAGACCAATATTTATACAGTCGACGTTTAATATATGTCATGTAAATATATGCAGAAGTCGATTTAATTCATCGTTCCGCCGCGCTCCGGTATTTCAGTCACGGCAGTCTCTTTATGTCTTGATTTGGTGGTAGTCACTTTCGAGTCTGAAACATTATTTGTCGAATGTATATCGGCACAAGCAATAACAATAACATTAGCGCGCAAGTTGTAGAATATTAATGAAATGGAACTGTGATAATTTTCATTTCCAGCGACTTGGTGTACGCATTCAAACAATGCGAATGGAATAGTGAGTATGAGAACGACAAGTATTCTGGATAGCTGTACGAAAATTGAAATTGATTTTGCAAGTATATGTCATCTCTATTTGATGAAAGTATGTATTTTTAATTACAATTAACAGTGAGCACTTGATATACTATAACAAAATAATCTGTTTAGATTTGGATAGTACTTAGTCGAAAGCGAATTAAGTAATTAACCGATACTGCCGAGAAAATGTCGGTGTATGTAGATTTTATCGTATAGGAAAGTCTATACAAGCTAATCACAAAACTGTTATAGGAGGAATGTTTCCAAAGTTCTAGAAATTTGGCTATAACTTTTATTTCCTCAATTCTCGTCAAAATTACAATGTAATTTCCCGATATAATCCCCATTTAATTGAGTACACTTATCCCAAACCTGAAACTAATTCTATTAAACTGTCTCTGCAATTCACTTATTTATAGAAAGTTTTACCTCATCTAAGGTTTCAAATCGGACACCCCGTGATAGTTCTTTCAAATTTGAGAACAGATGAAAATCGTTGGGTGGTAGATCTGGCGAATAGGGTGAATTTGATGTTCTTGAGAGCTACTGACCAGTGGCAACTACTTCACAAGATCTTCAAAAATCTTGAAATATTCGTTTCTCCTTAGACCTGAATCATATATCCCGCAGCACTGTTTCTTTATTTAAACAGACCCTTTGATTGTGTCGATAAATTGGAAGCGTATGAAATAAGAAGCACAACATTGAGATGGGTGAAATCTCTTTTAACATATTGGAAACAGTTTCTTAGCCTCAAACACCATCTGGAAACCACATATATGATTATACATCACCTGCACTCACAACGAACATAGGTGTGCCACAGGATTCGGTTTTGGAACCCTTACTTTTACTAAATTTCTCATCGAATCCGAGCAAGCACTCGGTATAGGGTCATGCTAACTGAATTGCGATAAATATCAACCTTCAATTTTTCACATTATCTGCTATTGCAATTATACAGTTATGAACATACGTATCAACTAAAAATGGGGGCACAGATGGTTTCATCACCAAACAGAATTATGACCAATTTGTTGGCATTTAGTGTAGAAAACTGATTTGTGCAGTATTCGGCAATACTATTTATATCCGAATTAACATTGATTTTAGATTTGTAACAATCATTTGTATATGAAAAATAATAATGCCCAACGCATTTATGCAATTCGCTTGTGTGACAAAGTGACAAAGAAGGCTGGGTTCTCAAAACTGTGTGTAGAACAGCTAATGATTGATCTAGTGATGCTGATTAAGGATCTAATCATTAACTTTGGAACTTTTGGATGATCAACATGCAGTAGAGTGCCATTCATAACGAGAACATTAACCATGAGGAAATCTAAAACTATTCCCGTATTATTGGCTACACTGGATTAGTCTTCCCTTTCTTCTCTTTTCTCCTTTTCTTTATCCTTGTGACCATTCAAGCATCGGAATAGGATTTCATGTCCTCCACGCTCTTCTGTTCTTTGTCCGCTCCTTTATTTCTTCTTGTGCGTTTACTATCTTCCTTCCTGCTTCCTTTGTTTAATCTATACATGCTTTTCTAGGTCTTTGACTTTTCACTATCACTATTTCTGATAATTTTATTATGATACTATCTGGGTGCATCCGCATTATAGACCCGTACTAGCTGAGTTGGCTTCTTTTCTCTCTTCTTAATAATTGATTCTTGCTTGGATCTTTTTCTAATTGTCTGGTTTCTTATCTTATTCCATTTCTTCTTCTTTATTTCCCTGAGATGTTTTATTTTCATTGAACTTACTATACTTATTTGCTTTTTGTGTATTATCCAATTTTTGCTAGCATCTAGTATTGCTGACGCTGTGATTTTATAGATTTCTCATTTTTATCCTAACTTTGCATTGCATTAGTAAAAAGTTATAAATCATCTTTCACATGTAATCTGTGTATACAATTAATAAAAGAACAGGATTAATTTTATTCAAATTATCTGTGTTTGGAGTAAAGCTGTGTTCTTACGTGTTAATATTACATTTGTTCCGCATTTCATTCACATAGCCCCTATCAGTGGCGTCTTGAAAATTATCTTTTTGCTGCTTCCTTATATCTAATAGTTTGCTAATATTGTCCAAGAGATAATGATAATGAAAATGCTTATTAAAACTCATATGCTTCTGCTAACGAAATAATTTTTTAGCTTCTGTATTCAACAGAATATCTCTGCGTAATAAAAAACAATACAAACTAGTTTCTCATATTTTACATTCCATTTCTCTCTAAAAAGGCATGTAAATTCAATTGTGTATATGTACATGTGCACGTTTTAAATGTGCTGTAATTGCAAATTAAAGCGTTGATTGATATATCTCCATTGCCCTGTACCGGTTACTCTTAAAATTGCTTTTCCGTTTTTTGGCTTTCAAGTTTATTTCGAAATAAACCAGTGCACGCTTCTTGACTGGAATATGTTTATTACATACTAGATTTCCCTAAAGAGGTTGAAGGTAGGGCACATAATTTCATCCTATTTTGCGAAACGATTCGCGAGAAAAATATTTCTCGTCAGTTCAAAAGCATCTGACGAACTGACAAATACATATATACGTTCATACATCCATATATATTACGCGAGTAAGCTTGGTATTGTTCTGCCCATAGTGTATATGTAGATCGTAATCAATTACATCTAGCAATGAATAGAAGGCGAGTGTCGTAGCAATATCAGACCAGGCTTATGATGAGGGTTGACACTCTCTGACTAATTATCCGTAGATTTGTGTACGAATGTTTAAGGAATTAACCCTAAATTTGCCATAAGGGTTGAGTCTTGTAGTTTGTCGAGGAGTTTGTAAGTGTTTTTGTTTAAATAAAAAGTAGAACCAAATACATATATCGTTGTCTAGTAGATATATTTAGTTATATTATGTTTTTCAATAAAGGACCAGAAGGCAAAATATACTAGATGAATGGGAAAAGAAACCAAGGAATGTATAAGTATTGATAAACAACGGGACAAAAACGAGATCCTTTGTGATATCCTTCTGATACGGATAGAATTACCATATTGTGCACAAACATCAGTTCACACAAGTAAATCTCATTCATTTTCCAGTGACCCATTTTTAGCGGTTTCCTTTGTTTTGTGGCATTCTCTATGGCTTCATCTAGTACAATTGAAAACAGCGACGGACTAAGCACATCCTACCTTACCCTTATCTTCGTTGTCAACTCTTTAGATTCTTCGTTGTTGGTTCTTACTGTATTTGTATTATTCCTATGCATCTCTTTTATTCACTATATTGTTCTATCTATATTTCAGTTTTCTAAGGCTCTCCATATGCAAATCTATAGAACAAATATGTATACATATATAAAGCATTTAGGCATAATGAGTGATGTAAAACTAAAATAAACACCTGATCAAAGTGACGAGCAGGATTACACAGCGGCGAAGCAAATGAGTCATTGGCAAGGTCTGGAAATTGAAACCAATAAATGATACACTAGTTGTACATTGTCTCAGTAAGGCTACTGACTATCTGCGAAGCTAGAGTCTAGTGGAAAAAGACAAAAGTGAAAGAAAGTGAAGGCTATAGTCCGTCTTGTTACGCTGAAACTATTCATAGAAAAGGAGGATAGCTGCAATCCTCAAATTGAAGGCTAACTGTTTATAATATTCCAACGATGTAATTGGTGGACACACAGATATAACCGGAGCCATACTGGACGAGCCGTTATAACAATATCTTCGGACAGTATAGAAATTATCTTTATAAATAAATTTAATATTTTAATACCCATCAGAGACTGGACAAGGAATCCCTTAAGGAATTTGAGTGCCACGGATGGGTTGCAACTATATTGTTCAATGTTCTTTGATTATATGTTTTATCGTATGTGTACGTAGAAAATTGAACTGAAGACTGAGTGCAAACAGACGTCAGCTATGAAGTGTACCTATGCATCTATATATAATTTCACCACTACGACTAGTAAAGAGATATTCATTATACTGGTTTTTGTTAACGTTTGATTTAATTTTTCAGTTTCTCATTCCTATCAGAATGTTTAGAAACCATCCGCCTTGGTTAAATTCTAAATCGAGCATCGCACGTTAGACAAATTTCATTTTCATATCCTTTTACGTCTAGAGTAAAGTCTGCTTATTATCAAATGGGAGTGAGTTATAGCGACATGTCCAAATTGGAAATTATTTGGTTGTGATTTTTTAATTCACCTAAAATATTTAAGTTGCAAATGTGTAACAAAACAAATTTTATGAAATTCATAATAGTCGAATTTTTAAGCACATTTTTTAAAAGCCTGTATCCCAGTCACAAATACAAACAGGCACAATTTCTAAAGCAAGAAATAACACTAGCAGCAAGTGCGTAGTCTTCTATCATCGACTAGATAAAAGGTACATGATTAAAAACCATTTCCAAAAATGATTATTTTCTTTCTCTATTCGGATACTCTACAACTGTTTAGAATTCCATTAATTATATATGATATAAAATATGTGTATTAATCTCTTTCATTTAAAAGGATTTCCACTTCCGGATTTCTTTAGAAAATTGTAATCGAAAAATTAAAGAAATGCCCGACAACCGCAATAAAATTATAGTTGACAGTTCACTCGTCCGCATTCCGACTTCCATTCGCCCTTTTATATTTTATCTTTGATTACTCGCTCGTAGGTTGATGGATGAGTTTTTAGCCGCTTTTTCCAGGCAGGACGGAAAAATATAGCGATAATGCTTCCTCAGATTTCAGCATCTTCTTCGCCTTTTTACGAGCACGCCAGGAGTCGACAAAGAACGGTGAAATCTTTCCTTTCAACTCCAAAATACATTTTTTATGTATAACGACTAGCGCGATGGGTAATTTTGGGCGAATGGATTGATTCTATTTAAATTCCATTTTAGGTAGAGGAAGCAAGAATTATTTGCGCCAAGGATGGAGAATTCAGGTATACAATTAGTATTATTAGTATATACAGTATTTAGAAATAAGCCGGAATTGAAATTATACAAATCTGTAGAGTGACCAGGAGTAAATGTATTAAATTAATTGAAGAAGAACTGGGTGTGTAATCGTTGGAACGCATGTATAACTGAAAATCTAGATTACCTGAATGCAACCCGTCTGCGTCTATGTAATGATCATAGCTGAACAGTCATGAATTGCCCAAACTTTAAACCAGATTCTTGCCGGTATTGAAGGATGATTTGCTTGGATATGTAATATATAACTCGCTCCTGCTAAGATATTAATATGTAGTACTAAATCAAGTGAGACTGAGATAGAAAGAGCCCGATTAATTTTTGTTATAATTTCTATTCCTATAGCATTGGTTCTATTCATGTCAGAATAAACATATGTATATTTATATTAAAAATTTGGACTTCTTTCACTCGGGTTTATTACCTTATGCAGTATGGAATCTTTATAACATTTGGTAAAATATATGTGCAATTCACACCTTAAAACATTATTGGAGAAAAGGCTGCAATTGAAATCCTGCAGGAAAGATAAGAATTAGAACGTATTACGTATCATTATATTACATTGTAATCATCAAGGGCTATTCAAGTCGGTCATCCACCGTTGATAAAAAAGTCATCACACCTTGTATTGTGAAAACAGCCCATTTTTGAGGTTCTCATGTAAAGCCACTATCACTCAAAATTTTAATAAGAACTCCATCGTTTTTGTTCCTGAAAAAAAAACATCTTTACACTTTATTAACCGATAATTAACAAACGCTTGTAGTAGTATTTTATATATAAAATATCTAAACAATTCCTTCTGTGACAATAATTGGCGTATTTTGCAGAGCAGCCATTGCACAACTTTATGTTCCGAGTTGCCCCACAAAAGAACCTCAGTGTAGGACATTCATTGTAGAGTTATGTAGATCTATTTTTTTATGCATTTGTAATGATGATTTGACTCTCTAAAGTATCCTTTGAAACTAGTTTTTATTAATGAGTAAATGTTATCTTACCTAACAACAAATAATACCGATCATTGCTAAATAAATGGTGAATACTGTTTCAACATGACAGTGCAACTGCAAACTGTATAGGTATAACTGACAATGAGATAAAAATTATGAATTTGTGTAGAGCGAAAGATTTTTTACATTTACCTTCTACGGCTACTATTTGTGTAAACAGCTATTTTGTTAATCTGAAAGAGTAAAATTGGTTACCCTACGTTTCTTGTGTGCAAAATCAAATCTAAAAATTTATTGAAAATAGGTGCGCCTCGTCTTTGTCTGAAATCATACCTATTATGCCATCTCCTTAACCTTGTCAAGATCCAGAAATGATATAAGCTTATCCTGGACTAAATGGTAACCTGAGCGTGGAAGCCTTGCCTAGTTTTATTGAAAGCCACTGCCACCATACCAAACTATATATATATTTGCTACTAACTAGCAAACTTGATGAACAGCAATTTTTGTTAAATTTGCAATAAGCCACCCATCTCCTGTGGTTGAAATTTGTGAGAAAGTAGTTAGTCTTCTTTAGCCCAAGGAGGTTTATCCCGCGCCTTTGATCGCTTAACCCGCAGATAGATTCGTGTTCGGTAAAAGGAGCTACAACCACTTCCCTGCTGGCGTATAATGTATTTCAATGGTTTCAACTTTGATTTGACTTGGTACCTTCCCAAATTAACTTGAAAGTGATAGTATTTATGTCGTTTCAAGAATAGATGTTATTGATTTCAGTGTTTTGTAATAAATCTTTTCAAAATGTATTCACAACTTGCGGTGTACCTCATATATATTAAGCTTCAGGAATTTGCTAAAACATTTTACTTTGACAATTGTCATCAAACTCGAATACCTTACTGTTAACCTCAGGAGCAGATGAACATCACTAAGAGCTATATTTGGTGAATATGATGGATGTGGAAGTAATACCCACCACAGTTCGTTTGAAACATCCTTCGCTTTTCATGCGGTATGTGGTCTTCTATTGTATTTTTAAAATAACGAACGCTTATGCAACTTTTCAGGTTGTTTCTTGCGATGCACCTGCCAGAACGGGCCAGATAAAAGGTTATAACAATATTTTGTGTTAATGCATTTCGGTAGATAATCTATCAAAATAATGCCCTCGTAATAGCAAAAAACAGTAAGCATTACCTTTACAGACGACGGAACTGCACGTGCTTTAAGCGGAGATTCTTTCTCTGGTTTGTCATTTCCCAAACTGAATTTTGGTCGACGGGACTAAAGTAAAGTATCCATTTCTCATCAGTTGCGTCTGAGCTGTTCCATTGGTAACAGCTTTAGTACCCAGTGGACTAAAACCTTGGTCACGTTTCAAACGTTGATACAAAATCTCATTAACCTGTCATATACCTACTCCTACACCAACACTAATTTCGCGAATAGTTACTCGCCTATCACCGACTGTGCTTTTAGGTTATAGATTATCAAATTACGCCTCGTAAACGTTGAACGACTTCCCAGAAGAAAGTGAAATCTCTTTATGACTTTCAAAGGAACATCCCAGCCCGGAAATTCAAAAAGATTTGAAACTCTATTGATAAATACTCCTTATGAAGGAGTCTTCAAAATCATTCTTAGACGACCCAAGTTTTCCGATGAAAACGCTCTACAATGTTTGCTTGATTTTAAACCCTATCCTTTTAAGAATTAACTTCTTCAGCTGCCGATTTATGCATGACCCCTGTAACTGTGTAAAGATGATATAATCTGATATAATGCTAGAGCTTTCATTCAATCCATTACCCAGTAATATCAAGAAAAGAAATTAAATCATTTAAATTTTGAAGGGCAAATTCACCCCCTTAAAACGAATTGGGGTCGACAAAAAACGGTTTCGACGACTCCTCCATATGGACTATTTATGGATAAAATTTCACTTCTTTTTAATTTCTGGGTTGAGGATGTTTCCTTGTTAGTCGGGTCTACCATGATTGCAAAATCAGCAGTACGAAAATACATACGTCTGTATGAGTCAAGTAGCTGAAGTACACGAAATAATTTTACACTGAAAGGCTGCGTAAACGTGTCAAGACTCTTAACAATGAAGTGACCTTTAAGAATTACGCAATTTAGCTAGATCCACATTCCTAGAACATTCGAAGCAGCCCGCGTACGTACAGATTAAATCCAAATTTCACACAGATCAAGAACGCCAAATATATTGTATTCAAACTGCCGTTGATGTTAATGAATCAAATAATCGTTACTACAAATGGTTTACAATAAAAATTACAGAAAATTTTTATTGTAATCCTGTAATTTACACCAAAATGAAAACTAAATGCATCGTAGATTTGCCACACCATTCACGGTAATTTACATCAAACTGGTGTTACGAAATACGTTTTAAAACTGCGTTTTTAATATTCATGGGACTGCCCGCTCCGCTTGCAGTTTTAATTGCATTGTAACAGGTGTCACCGAGGCACGATCCCAACATTAATAACCCTAATCTCATTACCACTATCAGCTTCACCTCTAATAAATTAATTTTCAGATAGTCTCGTTCTGCGCCGAATTGAATTATTTAGCGGTTTAATACCGAGATAATAGAATTTACATTGCTGCTTCCTACACGTTTCGCTAGCGAGATTTTGAACCGTACTATATATATACGATATAGTACAATACAGCAGGGATGATATTTTTCTCAACCTTCTTTGATTTTCCGTAATCGTATTGGCACTTTTACGGTTTCATTAGACAACGAACGTATTTCGAGAACAGACAATTTTCTGAAAATGTCACAGAAGTTACATTTTACGGATCAGAGCAGACAATCTGACCGAACGAAATGTATTTTGTCATTTCAAATTACTGTTTCGTGTTAGATAAGCCTTTCAGTAGACGAAAGCAACGACATAGATACGTGTATGTCAGGTCATTCAGAAATATTGTATATAATCCTTAGATCTATAGATATCTGTTTTATGAAATTTCATTAACAAATATTCGTGAAATGTTTTTGACGAGTCCTTGGCGATGTTGAAGTAATTCGCTCTTTCGTTGTTTTGGAGTTTGTTCTGTTTTCGAATACTTTCTGATTTTACGTGCATAAATAAGAAGCGTTTAAATAAAGTTGAAAGTAAAAGATTGAGACCGTAATTGGCTGATTTTATCTGTAAGTAAGGTCATTTTTCTTTCATTGAAATCCAATGTTTATGATTTGCTTTTACTGTTGCTTTCGAAAACTCGATCATTGAAATGCTCACTGTAAATTTCGATAAAGTGATATGTGTAATATCGTTTAAAATTAGGGAGAAGAACAAGAAACACATAACTCTGTATTAGCATGGTTTATATATTCATGTAGAATATCCTCAATTAAATATGTATATCTAAAATATTAATTGATTGTAGCAATATACCTGAATCCACCGAATGTGTTAAATTTTCAATGTAGATATTTAATTTTCTCAATTAATGCATGCCTAACCGAGTGAATAATTATATCCGAAATATTAGTACAACTCGCAATTTAGGTAATTTAGCATACATGATTAAAACTAAATGTAGAGTAATGTACTAATATCCTTTTATAATAGATTAAACGTTATCGCTATATGTATATAGAACATATTGAAATCGCAGCAGCTAGCTCTAAAATTAGAACAATTAAGCTGCAATAAAGCCCATAAAATTACAGCTTTTAACGCTTTTGTTTAAAATTAGCCTGGAAACTATTAGCGCTCACCTATTCAATAACGGCAACGGTTGCTATATTCTTTGATGGCTAAATTCATTCTACAGATTACACTTTGTCTTTTGATCTGAAATATTTGCTTCATACTATCTTCGAATTCTAACCAGATGATTTTAAATTTTTATATTTTAAGCAAAAGATTGATATTTAAAATACTTGTTTGCCAATCATTAAATATATAACATTCATTAAAAACTGCAAAAGTCTAGGTATTCAAGGATACTAGGCATGAATTATAGCGCGAAAAGGCATGATTACAATTAAATATGTGGCCGCTTTAGTAAATTGCTGTGAATCAAAGTGTACATCGACCTGTCGCAGATCTTTTATTGTGTAACCCTAATCTTATGTCCAAAGGTTATAAGCTTTCTGGGAGTGCTCAGATTTCTCTTGAACGCCGAATAACTAGACGTTTAGCTATAAGCTATAAGTTATACTACTGTATATAGCTACCTACACCTCCCTCTGACTAGGTTGCTTAGCCTCTCTCCTTGATGATTTAGGTATATATACGTCTAAGGTCTGCATTTATCCTCATTGTGTGACAATGTTAATGCATATCTTCTCACATGAATGCTCAAACCTCTAGCAAAGGCCGTAAGTCTTCAGAAAGGGAACTGCCCATATTGAGAATTGGACGCACCCTCGATGATTACATTCGACATCTATGTTTAACAATGTTAATATAGAATTTCCTAAACACCCAGAGCTCCCAGAACTTCTACTAAATGCTGTAGATCTGCAGGGATATATACTGCCCACATTGCCACGCTTTTTTGGAACTTCTTCCTTCCCCTAGCTAAGCTTCTTAGTCTTTATACTATAGCACTTGCACCCAGGATCGAGACCTACATTCGACTTCTTGGCTTAGCAAACAATGTTAAGGCACGTTTTCTTTCAATCCCCTTACTTCCGAGATTTTTTACTGAAGACTGTAGGTTATCAGGAAGGAACACTGCCTACATTGTCATTGTTTTTTGGAGACGTACGCTGAAAGCCTACAATTTAATCTAAACTGTTGACAATGCTAAGACCCATTCCTCCTTAAAGCCCTGAATTCTCAGGCCTTTTCAAAGAGTATAGGTATTCGAGGAGAAGTATTGCCAACATTATCGTAGTATTCATGCTTAATACCGTTAAAGTCCATATTCCTTTAAAACAATATCTCGCGATGTAAGTACTTCTGCTGCCCGAATAGTTAGTAAGATCAACTCGAAACAGAACCCTCCATATCTCGCGAAGGCTTATACATCCGGGATCACCAGGTTTGTAGAAGTGTGAAGTAAGGCTACCGTGAAGGTGCTAACTGCCTTGCCTCGAGCTCTAGCTGTTATCCACCTCCTAGATATTTTGTTAACTGTTAAATGCGCACTACTCTACCAAGTGGTTATCTATTATGGGCAACACTAAGGTGAGAAGCCAACAACACCAAGTATAATCCTAGCTATTATTATTATCAAAACCATTATAACACTTGAGTATAATTATAATTATACGTATAATGTCTTCATTATAAGTTTTATTAACTGAAAATCCATTCTAATGACCCTTTCTTCCCTGTTATTTTATTTTCCTATTCTAAAATTTTTTAATTTGATGTTTCAGTTACGAATTCTATGAACCACTTTATTGTATTTTATTTTTTTTTACAATAATAAGTGCTATCGAAATGTTAATTTTGATATTATTGATATTATTATTATTATATATTATTATTTGACTAAGAGAACATAAATATCAGAAATGCGCTAAAAATCCTATTCTTATACGATTTATTGCGTATTTTATACATCTTTTGTCAACAAAATTGTAACATATATGCGTGGTTTCGCTTTAAATTATTATCAAAATATGCTAGGCCTAACAGTAATGATTCCCACGTTATGTAGAAAAGTACTATCTTTAAGCAGGTGTTTGTTCGTGTAGAAAACAAGCACATCAAAGGAAATAATTCCATAAACCGTTAGGAAATCGCTTTTCTTGAAATCTGGTATGCATAAGCGATTATAATCAAGATCCGGTATTGTTCTTCACACACGCTCGATGTTACAACTGCTATCCTAATAGTTATGACATACCTGATATGCGAACATGCAAACTATGCACTTTCAAACTCGGTGACCAGGTGTTTACGGTTTCCGAAGAGAAAGCACAATGCACTTATTTAAGGCACAGATATTAATGTATGGTAGCTCTTAGAAGCTGAGCATTGTGTCGAACTTGATATTCGCTCTCATTACGCACTTCAGGACTGTAACCAGTTTAGTTCCAATTAGCAGACCATTAGTTTTCTTATGGTCTACAAATAAATTATGGCTACTAAGTGGATAGGCTTTATATAGAGATTACCTCGTTGTTAAATTGATCTAACACAATCGGATTCTAATAGAAAACTCGTATTGTCTGCAAAATTTCAACTCAAGAAGTGATTATCCTGTGAAAGACAAGGAACCTTATAGACATCATTAAAGTAAATTGGAAATACATTCCCATTGGAACACCCTTGTTACACACCTTTGTTTGTGATTGTGCAGTTCTGCCAATGTATTTGCGATGCACCGGTTCCCGCCTTCGCGACAACTGGATGACAAGTAATATTAACGCATTACCGCTTAAACACATTCAACTCAAACTTTAATAATAATTTATAATCGACATTGTAGAATGCCTTCGAATAACTTAGAGGGATTTTAATTGATTCCAAAGCAGAGCGGACAACTTCAGTAAACTCGAAGAGAGTAATATTGTATTTCAGAAGTAGTTGTATCAAAAGTTCACAAGCGATCTTCTTAAAGACTTTGGAAACGATTGTTAATTCTTTCTAAATATTGCTCCTCCACTAAACAATTTCGTAATGATGATGGCATCTAGGAGCATGTGGACGACCTCTAAAGAAGTTCTGAATATGTTTGTTTTGGCTACAATAAATAGTAGGAGGAAATCGATTCATTTATCTAATACCTTCATTCTCAAATCATCCCTGTATAAAATATGTACATTGTGCAACACGTTAGCACGTGGAAAACTTGTATGGTTTTAACTTTCCTTCTCGGTGATGCCTACTCAATCTACTGTGAGGAACACATTAAAGAATACCAAATTTTCATCTAGTAAACTTAAGTGTTTCTTCTGAAAAATACCGTGGAAATTCAGCATTTCGAGAAAAATCACAAATCACTTGAAGTTTACGTTTTGGTTTTAGAGGATTTCGCAAAAGAAAATTCTGTAAAATATTATGCCGCATTGCAACCTTTTTTCATTTATACTCGCGAAATGCCTGTCTAAGTCACGCATATCGAATTTTGAAATCCTCATATGGAGTTCTTGTTATCTTTACCATACCTATCAATTAAGGGGTTCTTATGAGTAAATCATGCTCGACTGATGAAAATACAAAAAATGTCTTACTTAATTATTGAAATATGTGTAGAAAGAGAACTAACTGGTCTGATAAGTATAACAACCATTTTGCTTCAATATATTCTACGAATCTACTAGAGCGTGCAAGATAATTATTAAGTAATGCCAGGACAAATGTTTTGTTGGGACCAAATCGAGCATGCTCAATCATATCTTAGTGGTATCCTTGCCAGCGAAACATGCGGCGTTGAATTAGTTAGTGGTCATCTAATTATTATAAATTTGCCGACATAATCAGTAGTACATCACAATCCTTGTAGTCATAATCATTAAACAGATATTGCCAGGTCACTTGACTTCAGTAGCTGAAATTAAAGAAAATTACATACTCTAACAGGCCCGCTTCCTTATTTTGTTTATTGGAGGAGTAGTTTCGTCCTACTCACACTACAGTTTGATAGAAGACGTCTTAATGGGCTTATACTTGAAGAAATAAATAAATGTAAGTATTTGGAATGTATGTAAATTTAACATATTTGAATTGCCTAAATGCAGGAATGAAAGAAACAAGCAAAACTTGTAACTCGATATAAATATGTCAAAACACTGTGAATATCTAGAAAATGAAATAATCTCCAGGTAACTCTAGGTGGCAAAGGTTTTTGCGAAGCTGATAAATCTGTACAAAGATCCAAGAAGAATCTTTAAAAGTCAAAGACGAACAATAAGATACACGACTGAACTTTAATAAGAACGGTAGATGATAAACTCCCGTACGAAGCTCAGCACACTGGTTAGTAGGTAAAACAGAAGACTACAACCCAGGAAGAAGGGGAGAAAGAAAATGGAGATATGTACGTATAGAGCATTCTCGGCTTACGAATTGGGAAAGGAGAGCGTGAAACAGAAAGTCGTGAATAACTGTAATTTGAAAAGTCGCGAGATTAGGAGGTCAGCAGGAGTTAGACGTAACGACTTCCACGGCTAACCCTTCTAATCTGTGAAATTTCAAGAACAACACAACGTGCATATCGTTTAAGATGAGCGAATACCAATATTAGTAGATAATTAATCTCTCAACATAGTTTATCCTGCAGTTACAACCATTGAAATTCTAGAATCACCGTAGTTCACTACGTTTTATAAACATCAAGCATATTATATCATCCGTTTGCATCAGCGTTAAATAAATCCACATGTCCATATACGCAGCATTCGCAACGTTATTCAACAATATGTACATACATGTAATTTGAGTTTGCGCGATATATAGGCCTGCCACATCCAACCCAACGTACTTTTTTTTACAGCAAATTTACTCATTTTATCAGTAAAAGGTTTTAATGAAAGCACATTTTGTAAGCTTTGATGTGAAAAATTATTACTACGAACGTGGCATTCAAATTAGTTCGGAAACAACTGTGATTTTCGTTTATAGCCCTTGTATAGCAATAATTACATCGAATCATAATTTACAAATTGGAGTTTTATTTTAAAGTTCGTAATGTGCAATCTGGCCGTAAAAAAGATTAAATGGATTAAATTTGATTGCAAATGTCGTATATATAAACACGTTTTAACGATACCTGTGCATTGCAGTGTGTTTTAGGAATTTTATTTTTCCAGCAATCAATCTGATTATATCAGAAAAGCTATCAATTCTGGCGTACTACTGGCAGTATAAGTTTGATTTGTCCAGAATTTCGTAGCAATGTATAATTAGATAACATCTACTGAAAATTAGAGTGTAGATATGAGAAGGTATGCTCCAATTCAAATCCACCCTGAATTTGAAATAGTTCCGAAACAAGCATCTGCACAACTGAATAATTTTCCACATTCAAGGACACAAAAGTTAATATCTTTCGTAAACTTTGACTGACAAATAATTTACTTCTGCAGGATGACCACAAACCAGTGCGCAATAGATATCCGCAACACAACAACAGGCACTATTATATAAATGGTTTTTAAGCAATTAGTTTTTTGTTTTTCACTACGAGTTAAACGTACAGAAAAACGTTTGGCATATCTATCGCGCTTTGCGTGGAATATATTTAATGTACAATGTTATATTAGGCGTCCCGGCGCCGCCGCCAATTACTATAACATCAAAACTTTCCCTTAATTCACAAATATAAAATTACAATCGGGATATCTTTACATTAAAAATTTGACCAATAAAGAGAGATTTAAAAATTTCGGACATTTCATACATTACCGATTATAGGAAATTGTATTCCATTCAACCTTACCGGCAAATAAATTTTCGTATAAATAATGCCTGCCGAAAACTTTAGCGAAATAATCCCTGCACAATATAATAATAATAATAATAATAATAATAATAATCTTTATTTGTCCAACAATTTTTGACCAATTACAGGACAATTTACAATAATAAGTTTGCAAAACCAAAAAAATTAACACCAAAGATGAACATGATTTTCAAAATACTGCATCAGAATATAAGTAAGTAATAAAGAAAACTATGAAATATACATGTATGAAAACAAAATTATAAGAAACAAATTATATAATATAATAAATGGAAACAGACTTAAGTTCCTAGTTCGGAATAAAATCTGTTCGTCACATTTAACACTGGCGATCTCGTTACAATATTGGTCTTTGCTCTAGAATTATATAATGAATTGGTAGATCTTGTTCTTCGACTTGGTACATTAATATTAGTATATTCGAGCAACGATGGGGAATCAACTTTATTGGTGATTAAATGTAACAAAAATTGAGCACTGTATTTTTCGCGGCGATTATATATAGCCTGAAAGTGATGCTGTTCAAATAATATCGCATAATCTGAGCCGTGAGCAGGATAGTTGCCAGAAGTTCTAAATATCAAATATTTTAGTAACCTCTTCTGAGTTAATTAATGTTAATTTTCGTCAGAAAGTTGATGAGCCATGTTCTTCAAGGAAACCCACAGGATTCAAACCAATTCTATTTTTAAAGCTACAGTTTCTAGATATTTTTCATATTCTTAAAGATATCAAGTTATCGTAATCACATCATTATAAATTTCTTTAAAATTCAGTGAATACTCTCCTGCTAAAACTGAAACAAGAAAATTTCTTCGCTAACCAGACCGTACATACATAGATCAAGCGTTGTGGCCTAGTTTGTGGTAAATAAGTGAACTTTCAATTCACTAAGTGCTAATAATAGAACTAAATGCCTAAATATCCATTCATGTACACTTTGCTAGAAAATGACACATAATATTTACTACATTTTGAAAGACTTCAATGAAAAACTGAATCGATTTTATATCAAATCCACTGTAACTCTCTCAAAATGTCTAAAAGGGTCCTTCTGTAAATGTTATTCAGAAACCTATTACTCTTAATAATATCAAATTACAACAACAAGCACTTGTTAATAAACATAATTACCAGTGCAACCTACTTCGGAATTGAGTTTATGCTTCCTCGGTGAAATTGAATGAAATTGCGAGACATTTTCTTTACGAGACAGGACCCAGACCGAGCGCTGCTATCTCGTTTATAACATCTCGGACGGAAGCGGCGAAGGTGTGGATGGGGTACTCTCGGAGGGAACCAACGCAGCCGAAGAGCCCGTCCCCGACCTCATTAAAACTACTAATAAGAAACAGACAAACGTGGAGTGGAGTCCTTGAATTACTTAACTTCTTCCTGTGAAGAGCCGTTGTTCTCGTAATAGACTGTTAAGATCTGTATATTGATGTGTTCCACGGGAAACGAAGGCAATTAGGACAAACGGGGAAGCACAAGTTGCGGGGCGGTTCCGACGGCCCGCGCGTCGAATGTGAGGAGTCGTCGGTGCGTTGGAAATTGGGGAAAATTTTGCCCCGCATTCGAAGGAAGGAAAAAATTCGTGGATTCACCGCTTGACTTTGATTAATAATGTCTTTCTTACAGCGACGCCCGCCTGAACTTCCTTCCGGTGATAGTTTTCTTTGATACATTGACAGGGATTATTCTACTTAATGGATACCTAATGATCCAAGACGTTGTAGTTGGATGAACGTAAAAAAATCTGGGAACAACTTGAACTGTGCAAGAACAAATTCACATGATAAGAGAGTGCAGAATCGGAATTAGAAAAATGTAATTTGGTTGCCATCCATTATGAACGTTAACTGCTATCCCCTCCCTCCACACCGCGCCCACGCACTATATATGCCAGTACATGTAATGTTTGTGCATATGAGAATTCAATTAAGAAATTCCCACCGTGGGAAAATGTCTAATTAGAAAGCTACAACTTGGTTGCTTATACTACTTCTATCCTTTTTAGGAAATTCTTGTTCAGTGAATAGGTCTTACTTTTTTATTCGATGGTTTATTTCGACTTCTGCAGATCCATTGTTTTGGAATATTACTCCTACATATTTGAAGATATTTACTTGTTGAAGTTGAATGTCATCTACCTTGATGCTAATATGCTCCTCCTGTTTAGCAATAACCATTATTCTTGATTCCTGTAAATTCACTTTCATCCGATGTTTATCTAGTGTGTTGTTCCATATATTAACTTTTTCTTCAAGTTCGTTATCACTACTGGCTATAACAGCGACACCATCCGCAAAGCCGCATACCGACAGCTTTACCCTATTCAGTTTCTTATGGCCTATGAGAAAACCTTTTATTTTCGCTATGCATTATTTAATAATACTGTCCATAAATATGATAAACAGAAGCTGGCTAATGACACCGCCCTGTCCTAGTCCCTCCTTTATTTTAGATCTAGTTCAATTCATATTGTTAGTTTTCACGTAGCTGTAGTTATTTCTGGCCTTTTATTACTCTTATTAATTTATTCGGAACTTTTCTTTCTTTCAATATTCTCCAGATTTGTGCTCGTGGTACTCTATCAAAAGCTTTTTCTAAGTCTAAAAATGCTAGGTAAGCTTTCCTATTGGATGTTAGTCTGTTGTGCGGACATAGTGTAGGTTCGATGAGTGAGAGTTATCTACCAGTATGTTTTCATATATTTTCAACGCTGAACTGAGCAGTGTCATTCGTCTCTAGTTATTGCACTCTTTAGTCTCTCCTTGTTTGTGTATAGGGAGGATAATACCAATTACAAGTCTAATAACAAGTATTTCCCTGTTTCTCATAGGTATTTAATCATCTCAGTTGTTGTAGTATCGTGTCCGGGTGCTTACCTATTTTTGTCGTATTAATGGACTCGTTTAGTTCTTGGTATGTTATGTCATCTTTCTCTTCTTCTACTATTATTGGTTCTGGTTCCTGGATATCTTGCTTTTCACTAGGTCTGACATTTGTACATAGTAGTTCTTGGTAATAGCCTTTCCAGCTTTCCATAATTACTTTCTCGTCAGTGACTATACTTCCATCCTTTTTTTCATATGTTTAGGTTGATCCCTTTTACCTGTCCTCATTGTTTTTAGTACTCTATAGAATAAATTAATATTGTCTTTACTATTCCTTTCCATCGCTTTGCCAAAACTTACCCAAGTTATTTCTTTGGCTGCCGACATTGTTCGCAGTTAGTGTCTGTCCTGTGTCTTAGATATTGCTGCCACTTCAGTTTGGTGATTCCAATTTGCTCTTTTAGGTTATTTCTCCACCATGGAGTTTGCTTTTTCTTATTTGTTATCTCACTTGAGCAACATGCTTCCTTGGCTGATGGTTTCTCTTCTGTACTCATCTTTGTTGTGTTGGCTTCCTTTTGCTTTAGTAAGGTTATATATTTATTAGTTATTGATCCGTAAAGAATAAGGAAAGTAGTGTTAATGCTACAAGGGTAGTAATCCCAACATTTGTAATAAATCATCCATACATATTCTAAAGAATATAGTTGGAATCAGGAGATACCTTTCTTTCATATAGGGCGAAACGTGGAAACTTTTTGAAATGAAATTTTAAAAATGTAGACGTTCCAGACATCTTTATTCTTATTTCGTCTATTGCACATTCATTTAATACGGTTTTAAAAAGAATATCAGGTAAATATCACCCTCTATTGTCAATACACTAATTTAGTCGAATTCAGAAGTTTCGGCCCACCCTTTCAAGCATGTCCACCGGTATATTGGTCATTTTGCCTAGGATGTTGTTTTGTAGGACTTCCAGCATCTGTGAATGTCTGGGGGCCTAGTGCATCGACGAACAAACTCTTTCGATTTTTCCAGGTGTTCTAACGGTTTTCTGAAGTAAGAATCTGTGTGCCCAAAAGAAGGATATTTCCTTTGGACTAACTCCCCGTTTCCCTGAAGGTGTTTACTTACAATACTATCGATTTCCAATCAAAAACATATGGTCTCGGAGGAATTTCGCAGTGGCGACGAAAATCACGTTGTATCGCAATGACCAAGGCATTTTGCGAGTGAATCGGGTGATGGGTTAAACTTCCAGTCCAGCTCCTTACTTTAAGACCTTCACCATTCCTCTGTGGCCATTACTTACTTCGCCACGCTCTTTTGCAATATAAAAGCTCCCCCGCCCCACTCTGTACATTTATTAGATAAAACTACCGCCTCGTGCTTTGTTTGAACTGAAACTAGTAACTTGTAAAACAGCGGTAAACCCTTTTGATTTCAAATATATTTCTAATGTATCTATTCCGTTCTGAAATATCATCGGGGATACGTACGGGGATGTTGTATCTTAAGCGCTGGTTGGTAAGGCAGTAACGTGAACAGTGGCCGGTTTCCTTTTCGGTATCCTCACTACTGAGCGTGTCGCGTTGAATGGTATTCAAATCTGGTTTTGATTAATTTATGTTTTCCTCCACGTTCTTCGTTCACTGACAAATACCTTATTGTGCGCATGTGAAAATATACAATATTAAAACTACTTATGTAGTATGTTCAATGGACACCAAGTACACAAAGGATTAAGCAATCAAGTCCAGGCTATGAGGTAAGTGGTTTGATTCATCAACCCAGCCCTCAAATCCTACACTGTCCAATCTTCGTCATTGTTGCCGTTTAAAGGCCATAGAATTTTCCATTCACGACGATTAATTCCAACTTCAAGTAATCGATGATGATATTTTTTCAAAGTCCCACGGAATTTTGGCCATGAATTTCAGAAGCAGTTTTTTGCCTATCTTCACAGACAAGCATGTTATAGCTTACCTGTTACAAATCTGATGCCCTTCGTAACTTTCGCGCTTTTCTCAGTTTCAAACAATTAGAACTAAATTGCTGATACTAAAAATATTCTGCTGAGTATCTACAATGCCGTTGCTACACGATGAGAAAAATTTTGTTAATTGTAACAAAAATTGAACAAAAGGTTCTGTCACAGAAAGTCCACGAAAAGAATAGCTAATTTAACAAACTGTTAACGTTGTTAATGTAAAGATGTTAACACTTCCCGGAAATTTGAATACCTCCTGTCAAAATACCTAACTGGATTTTGCAGAAATACCCTTTTAAATAGGAAGCCAACAAATCATTGTGGCACTTATTACAAACTGTGTTTCGCATTGAGCAAATCTATTTGTCACATATGGTATTTATGAACGTATTGTATATATACTTAGCTGCACTTGTAAATGTTGCAAATGTTATTCGGCACAGTGATTTGTTGAACTAACTCGTTATTTTGTATATTTTAACAAACCAGTATTTAACAAACTTTTTTAACTTCTATATTCGGTTGGCTTAAATAATTATAGCAAATTTTTAATTAATAACGAATTCCTTTTGACTGTGTAACGTATTTATTTTCCAAAAGGAGAAATTCTTGGTTTTAAGAAAATGTATATATTACCTAACTACGGTTACTGTATTTAGGCGTTACTTTTAGTTAACATCAAATTTTCTGCATTGGAACAGCTTCTGTAACAGTTTCCCCTGTAAGCTAAATATGAGTGACTGTATTAAGGCATATTTGACTCTCCTCTCTAGATCACTGGCGACATTGTCAACGGCATCATGCGTAAGGGACTACTATTACCGAAACATGTTTCGCCATCAAATTTACATCGTAACATCAAGACGTCCATATCTTCCGTTTAAGGAAGAACACAAGAAATGTAAGCGACTTTTTCATTACAACATTGAATACTCCACCCAAATTACATAGTTAACACAACGCAATACTATTTCTTTACTTCATAATACATAAAATGTGTGTCTTGCATGTCAAATAAATACAATAAGATAATACAATATAACAATACAATTGCACACCTGCAAACAATTTGCAATACAATGTCACAGTCAAAAAGTCAGCCACATAATAAAATAGGTTTTTGTATAAATGGCGTTCTAGTGTGGCTTTAAACGATTACAGGGCAAATCCCTTATTTTAGGAGGTATGAAATTATAAATCTTTATTAGTATATGTATTACATTTCATTGAGCTAATGTAAAAGAAGTCTGCGGAGTGTTCAGGTAAGTACGCACTGTCCCACGCGTATTATCAATATGACTCAATAGGTTTGCTGGTATTTTCTTATGTATGTAAAGCTTACCGATATGTATATGTACAAAATCCAAATATGCCTCATGATTATCCACCAAATAAACTATTACAGTTTGACTTCTAAGCTAATTAGCTTTTCCGTCTCATCCAAATAACCATGAACATTTTCTTCTTCAATGGCCTTCGTATAGTATATACCTATGTCTGATATTGTGCAAAGGTGGACCATTATTATTAGTTCTATTAATAAATGTGTAACTATTTGCAACAAGAACGTTGTAACGGTCGTCTTTATATGTGAACCATCCAGTTATTCAAATTTGAATTTTAAATAGGTGGGGGTGAGAGCTTGACAAACCTCAGTTACTGTCCTATTCTTCTGTATATTTGGGTTTTTGACTTCCTTTTCGTTTATTACCAAGCCTCTTGGAATGGTGGACTTTCTGGGTGAATAACCTTATGGCTCCTTTCTTGTTAATCTAGTTTTCACGTGTGTATTAACTCTTGTCCATTCCTCCACCCTTAGAATATGATCTCTCAACATTCTACACATTAACCTTGGATTACCGTATTGCTTATGCTCTCGATTATTTCTTCGTCCTCGATAGTTCTGAGCCTCGCATAAATTTCCTTTCTTTTGTATCCGCGGACGCGCTATTACTATTGTTTTACACATTTACAACGACGACAAATCCAACTTGGCGACTAATTGATTCAAACCAATTTTCGACGAGTTAAGAATTGGGCTCAAACCGACCTGCAATTTTATTGTACTACAGCAACGAAAGCAAAACTCCCTGTCTTGCACGTGTCGGCTTTCGAATCAAAAGCGCGAATTTTTACTAATCTTCACAATATGTCACGTCGTTGCGACAACCTTATCAGCTAATGGAATCGTTAGCTAAGACTTCCGTAATAATCGCGTTTCGGGACTGCCGCCTTTAACAAATTGATACAATCCGCAACGGTGGGCCGAGCACCGGAAACGGTAGCCAACCGCCTTCTGATCCTCTCTTTTGCCGACAAAACAGATGACAGTCGTAAGTCGACGCGCACGCAATGCCCTAATGATTAAATCGATGCGCCAAGTTTGGCGAATTAATGGTTTTCGAAGCAGTTAAGGGAAAGCGAAGTCATGAACATGGAGGTAATTCAAATTCGCTCGGATTCTCCGGAGCCGGACTAACAGACCGAAAGGGTTTCCAAGGATATTAAGGTCGCTGTGGAGTGTTGTTGTATCGTCCCCTCGTCTAACTGCGTCCTTTTATTATTTATGCGCTTTGTACTAGTCGTATTCCACTATACTGTATATTTCCGAGAATTGTTTGCAACAGTACTATGTGTATGTGAGAAAAGGACTACAGAGATAGTAAATAATAAATATTTATTTTGGTGTATACCTACACACCACGCCAACGCAAGAAATCACGGGTACATCTATTCTGATAATTGCAGGTACAAATGCATGAAACCCAAAGCACTAATAACGAAAAAAGAAAATATATATATGGGCATGATGAAAGAATATTACAAATCTGGTACGCTTAATATAATAATTGAATTAAATGGAAGGAAAGAACACCTCTCACCGCTCAATATTTCCAACTTTTCCGTTTGTTATAGATGTACCTTCCATCGGAATAATTTTTCCCGTAGAATCCAGCTCGGTTACTTTACTACAAAATTTAATCAAAACATCCGCAAAATATTTCATTATCTATTCTATTGCGCTTCCTGTTTTCCAATTTTGTTCTTATCAAAGCAATTTAAGCTACCCATCTCTAGTACATAATGTTATCTGTGGCTGTGTACTAACATCCTTACGAGATATTAGCGCGAGACTCCCTTACACCCTCATTTCAGCACCCCTACCGTTATCGTCCCTCCAACTCCCACGAAAAACCCTCGGACTATTTCACGTGACACACTTTCTGGCCGCTTATAAAATTTCACCCCGACAAGCCGATAGAACGGGATGGAAGGGATGGAGAGTTTACGATTGTTTGAACTTTCCAATGAAATTAAATTATGGGCAGCACGTTCGACGTAACTTTTCCCGTCTTATTTAATAAGCCGATGTGTTTTATCGCCCGGCAAAAAGAGTCGAACGCTTTATACCTATTAAATTATTCACTTTCTGAGTTTTATTTCGAGTTGAATTAAAATGCCACGGTTCTAAATACGATTGAGAAGTTTATGGCGACAAAAATGACATTTAGAATATTATGTTCGAGTAAAAGCGCGTTATTCCTTTCACAGTACAGTGCCGTACCGAAGATGATATAGTCCGTAAGTACACTTCTCAATCCCATAATTTATTAATCACATTTGAAATTTGGAAGCTGCGAATAAGGAGCTGATTTAAAGAAAAAGCATCCAATTGTGGACTTAATTGACATATCTAACCAAGAAGATACTTTTTGTGTAGTGCCTAAAATGTTACAACTGATTTTAACTGGTTTTCATGTGCTAATAGCCCATGTAAAAGCCGTTCCTTTCTATCAGCGCACATTCGCACATTCAATGACTGAAGCTAAGCAAAGTAGATGGAAGTTTTTCGGCAATCGCAAAGCTGATAATTGTGTTCAAATAGCTATAGAAACGATGAAAAATTGCTAGCATATTTCTGCTGGTATTCAAGTATAGTTGAAGAATGTGCCGCCAAAGAAACTTCTGAAGCGTTAACTAATTCATACCCTAATTTTTCTTTAACCCCGTGAAGTATTATTATAATGCTATTTATTGTCACTGCAACATTGAAATGGCCTTTTTCATAAAAATGCTCAAGAAAATAAATTATGTCGTTTTCCCAATGTCTAATGGTTTCTTTCCTGATCCATAAACGGCATTAAAAACGGGTTCACATAAATCGGGTTTTTGCTAAAAGATTAGAGTTATTAGGCGAAAATTATTGTCATGTTTGAACTCAGTACACCAAATATAAATAAAATCAATTTAAAAAATCACTAAAATGTGTGCTAGGCCGTTGTGGTATCAGGTTATAAATTGATAGCATAAGATACAAGGACCTGAGGAAAGTTAGTAAGAAAGATGAATGTCGAACATGTGTAACGAGAACACAGATCAATTCTTTTAGCATTAATGTCTTCCAAAGATACCCTAACAGTTTCGTTCTACAATCCAGTTTTGACACTTCTTACCTGAAAGTTTTCTGTATTCAGAAATGTTCCACGTCTTTCTATTGGGCAAAATTCATAAGAACGTATTGTCTATAGTGGTCGTAAGAAACTCTTGTTGAGTTTAATGAAAATTCCTACGAAGAAGAAAAATGAGGTACTTGGATTGTTGACACACCCATTATAAATTCTTACAAAACAACAACTACCTTCAAGCTATATTCTCCACTTGTAATTAGTACGCAAATCATGAAAGTTTTGCGATTGCTGATTTCAACGCTGGAAACATTAAATTGAAAGCTTCATCGTACGCTCGCTCAGGCAAAGGCAATGCTTGCTCATTTTCTGCGTAAATCTACGTGCGTTACCCCCGTAATTACGACATTATTAAAAGAATCCGTTTCAGAAGAGGACGACTAAATGACTTTACGTTGAATAAGAGGGAGGACGAACGCAATCGCAGCGGAAGGGGGCAAATTCATCATCCGTGCATGCCTCCCCTTATGTTTCGGATGCATTGACGCATAAAGCCCAAACCGTGTAATTTCAACGCAATCAGTAACCATGGTGGTTTGAACTCTGCCACTAATTATTCCCTTATGCAATATTGCGGTTGTCGTACCGCAGACTACCTAGCTGCACAATAAACGGCCGAACGTAATGTTTCTACAGAAGCCATACATTGCTTTAGACTTCATTGTCGATAATCGGTCTTCATAGTATTTGGTACCTGATGTAATTATTATGTGTTAGACCAAAACCCACTACTAAGGGATACCTAACAATCTATCGGAAAATATTTTCCGGGTCTCTGTTATTGGGATTAGAATACGTACATACATTTTACAATTTTAAGTCTAACTTTGTTAAAGTTTCAAAAGCAAAATCTAATCCCAGATTGCATGTTTGAGAAAATATTATTTTAGATATCTAACTTGGTCTTATGTATACTAGAATATGATAAATGCTTAAATTAATCTTGAAGGTTGTATAAAATAGAAAGAATCAATTCTCAAGCGTGTACACTTCACAGTTATGGTGGAACTTGTAGCGTATTTTTTATTTCCTCGCTGAGATCTTTCAACGTCTTCTCGTAGTCCTGTATGTTTCAGTCATCTTTAGGATTCCATAGGGTCTTTGTTTTAATTCCTCATCGATATTAATAATCTTTAATCAGATATCTTTTGATGTTATTATTACAGAGAGAACGGACCGTTTCCGACGTTTCCTTTTCGTTTATTCAACCGTCTCATTCTCGCATGGAAAGTATTCTAACACATGTTTTGTTCCTTAGAAATTAGCAGAGCTTGATCGGCAATTGTCGAGCAGAACGGTATTTCTCAATACTTTGGCAATATTCCTGATTGTTTTCTCTAAGTATTTTTATCAGGTTTCCTTGTTGTAGAAAGACATCACCTGCGTTACGTTGTATTTGTTTTGTAAAATTTCATAACAGTCCTTTTAAACTATTACTACTAGGAATTAAAAGCTGTATGCAAGATGCAAGCCTACTAGCTCATTATAATCGATGAAATGACTATACAGAGCCGATATGGAAAGTGAAAGTTGACAACAATAGACTAATTACATTAGACATTCGCAGATGATATAGTAGTCCTAGCCTGAAAATCTAATCCTAGTTCTGTTTCAAAATACCTCCCAAACTACTTAAATAAAAAGCAATTGTGGATGAAACAATGCCAAATTGAAGGTAATAAAACAAAATCCCTCTACATCATACATATTTGCATATAAAGGAAAAGCTGCCTTCCAACAGTGGTCAACGACTGAAACACGCGAAAACAGTTGGAATTGCAATTCAGAAAAACGCACTAGATACTCGGAAGGAAATCGTAATGATCACTTAATAATAGATTCTTAGTCTACAATGCAGTCATCAAGCCAGTTTGAACATGTGGGATAAGTTTTGGGGCTGAACACGTACTAGTAACATTAAAACTTTACAATGATTCCAGAATAAAGTTCTTTATTTGATATGTAGCGAACTCCGTCTTGCAGAGTGACTTTAAAGTTCCAAGTGGAAAAGAAGAAATAACAAGATTTAGTGGAAAATATAAGAAGAACACCGAACAGACTCGTAAGAAATCTGGTACAAAGTGGGATTATTGAACTAAAACGTACAAGACTGGACACATGAATGCGTGTACTAGAAATTTGAGGTGCATTGAGATACGTAATTTTTGCCACCCGAAATACTATAGCTATAGCTATAAGATAGAATAGGCGACTGTGCGGAGGAGTTAAACTTTTGCACGAGATTCTGATTTGCTTTGTAGTTTTTCAGTAAGAGATATATTTTATAATAGACTCCAATAACAGACCAACAGTGGACTACCTCTTTATTATCATAATTAGTTCAATTTATTTTGGTAACAACTACAAGTTGACCTCAAAACTGTAATTGCTATTTCAAGCACATTCAATTACAGCACAGAACGTTCTGACATGACAGGTGTACCGGGTCTTCACTTAGAAACGAAACCCATGTAACCTTTCTTGAGTATGTAACCAATATTACAAACTGGTAATGTTAAACATTTAAATCACTAGAATACTCATATAAAATATTTGCAGTAAGTTTCTCTAAAATAAATCTATCATATTTTACTTTTATCTTCATAACTTTATCGATTTAAATTTACAAGAAGTGCTAAAAATCATCTTCATTATTTTGTAGGTAAACATTTACTCGTCGCTTCAAATTTTCAAAATCTATTGCAATTGTGCCATACTAATGTTTCATTCTGAATTCCTGCTTGTAGTTCTTCTAGGTTATGGAATCTGTTTTTGTGTATTTTACTTTTGAAATGGCCAAAGAAATAAAAAGCTTAAGGAATAACTACCGAAGTACGAAGAAAGCACAAATTTGTGGTAATTACTTTATTATTAAAATATTCTACTAAATGCTGAGTCGCTGTAGCAGTGTGGCCTCGACCATTGTTCGGTTAAAAGAAACCGTGCTGCAATTCGTTGTCAAGAAGAAGAACTTGCACTGAAATGCGATTAATATAAAAATAATGAAAATAGAATTAACAAGAAAACTAATTTGTCAATTCCGCTCGGCCTATTATTTATGGTTGTCAAAAAGTTTAGCAAGAAATACTAATTGTAAAATGAGACAGCTAATGTTACAGTGGTCCTGTGTATTTCTTTTCTTTACTCTATTCTCTGTAGATATCATCAAAGGCGCATTTGGTATTACGTTGCTCGCTCTTAATTGGAGTGACCTAAAAATTAAAGTAAATAAAATATATATATTCGCAAAGCGTAAGCGATTTACTCTCTGGGTTATATAATTACACAAGCAACAAAAACAAAAGCAAAAAATGCTCAAGCTTTAAGTACGTTCGCAACGTATCATCGCATTTATTCCCGCCTTTATAATTGCCTCTTCTTCATCCTACGGAGACCGGATTACTCCGAAATCTAATAATCAACATCCGAAAAAATCCAACGGGTTAATTACGTAATTTGTGCCGATACCGATTACTCAGTTCATTCGCGCGAACACTTTATCGACAGGCGTAATTACAAACCGAATCACTGCTTTAACTTCAGAAGTGGAAGATATGGTTCGAATTGAAAAGGAGTAATTAGCACACTTCAGAAAACTGGATAGGATGGCGATTCCCTCGGTGGAAGAAGCATATCATGCTTACTTAATTGGATAACTTTATAGGAGCTACTGTTGGGTTTGAAGTAATCCGTTCACTTGTGAAATTCATGTCTCGCCCGTACCTTAAATTTAATGGAACAGCTACCATGTAATTTCTACCTTAAATTATAATATTTACATTATGTATGCGTTATCGTATCCTAAAGTATTTCCAATTGTTATACAACATATATGAACGTATTGTAGAGCAAATAGATTAAGATGAAAGTGTATCATAATTTCTTATCCAAAAGAAATTCCATCTTTGATAGTATCAAAAATGAATTGCAAAGGGAAGAAACATTAAAGTTCGTATTCACGAACTCAATAAGTTCTAGAAGAGTTATGCACATGGCGAAACCAGGAAAGTGCACGCTCGCTGTATTTCACAAATATCAAATGCAGATGAATCTACAGTTACTTATTCTTTTATTACCTGCTTTTATCCCCTATAAGCTTTTACTACAGGTTGCCGCAGGAAGCTTTTATGACACAATGGATTTCAAAGCTTTTCTTCGTATTATTGATTTATTTGATTTATATAGACATGCGTAACATACACCTAAATATTCGTTTGTTGTACATACGGATGTAATTCAAATTGTCAAATCATAATTTCAGACACAAATAATTTATTTAATTAATTAATTAGTCATAAACGTCTAAAGAGGGATCGCGTGGTTGAAAGAACACAAGTATTAACGAAAGAAACTTTTCCTTCTTTCCGAAAATGTTCCTTTTGCCCTCTTCATGTGTTTCGGTTTTCAGAATTCCTCTATCTAAGGTTTCATTTCTATCATGATTTTACTTCTTTCAATTCACCGACATCGCATTTACTTTTACCAACTTTGTTGGTTTTGTAATACTCTTTCTAATTTGCCTTGCGCCATTCTTGTTATATGTATACGTTTTGCTCTATTCATTTGATTTCTTTGACATTGCCTCCCTCTAGCATTATTTTAAAGTGTTTATAATTTTCCAAGCATTACTTTCAACTCTCTCGCAACTGTATATTTCTTTTCTACAGTAACTTTCGCCCTTTGCTTCCTAAAGGATTTCATCTCTATTTTTCTCAATTCATGGCCGGTGCACGTACGCATCATCAATGGATGTTTATTTAGTGGTTTCTGTAATTATCTATTGCTTTAGTTGTGGTACTACTGTGTTGGAATGCATGTGCTAACGGCCTGTTCAAGTACGTAAGCTCATTGTTTGGAATTTTTAATTAAGTAAATCTATTTGTTTTGTTACATTTTAAGTGGTGTGCATGCACAGATTTCCTCTGTATTCCGCATTCCCCCACCGTGGTCTACCTGGGCACGTCTTAGTCAGTCGTTCCCAACGGGCGTGTAGTCTGGAACTTCTGCCCTTTGTAACCTCGTTATATCTACTACCTTAGGATCTATAAGATTATGTTTAACGTAAATACTGATACCCCAAATACAGATACATATAATTTCCTGGCACAAATTATTAAAGAACACACACAAATAATTACTGGTCAGGTCAATCAAACTGAGCAAACTTAAAAGTGCGTTCAAAGAAGCACAATCTACTACCCATGAACAAGAAACTCTTTCTTAAAATATAGCTTTGAAAAGTCAGAAAAAAACTGTTCATTGCAACAACATTAATTTCGGTTTGTTCTCCCAGAATAGGGAACCGCCTCAAGTTTCGACAAATTGAATCATTGATACATCTAAGCGAGTTTCAATTATTGTTACAAGTTATACGGCATTGCTGACACTTACAAATTAGGTCGGCAAAGTATAGGGTGTCCCATAATTTAAATTATTACATTTATATGATCATATTTTGTGGAATATTCGATGTTCAGGAATACAAATAAATTTAAAGGCACGGGTATTGCAATTTAACCCAAGATAGTAAATTGAACTCCAGAGTTGTAAGCAATAAATACTATACATTAGACGAATAGCTTGGTTTTGAAAACAACTCAACCAAATAAACGCCAATTCTTCAGCTGTGCGAGAAAACGCCAATTTCCCGAATGAAAGTAGTGGTCGCCTATCTTCAGCGAAGTAAACCTCAGTTATGGACCTTCGATTCATAATTGGATATTTGAATGTCTATTCTTTGACAAGTCATTTTAGGCACGACAAAGCATTTTTGTTACAGCAAAGTTTGATAATCTCACACTCTTAGAAAGCTGGCTGAGTCAAGATTTTCCGACGGCAACGTTCAACATACACACTCTTATTACAAATAATAGGGCTGGTAGAGGAGGGATTGCACTTTATTAACAATCTACCGTAACTATCGTTTACTGTTAATGCTAGTCAGAGACCCCCAAATGGTAATTTTGCTTCATTTCTCGCCAAGTTGGACGACAGTCAATATGAGCTTTTTTAATATCAGATCATATCGCCTGCTTGGGAGATTTTAATGTTAACTTTCTGTATATATCGGATAATAAATTTTACAATTTCTCTTGAAGTACTTGAGACTTATAAATTACATTTACTACTGAATCAACGTACACGGCTTGCTTCTTTGATGTTATTAAATTTACTTATCGTGACTACTAATACTATCGTGAATAAATGTGCTTCTCTTGGAAAGAGATTCTCTCATCATTTCGGTATATTTTGGTTATTGCATTATCAAATTAATAACAAATCGGCTGTAATTCTAAAACAGGATCATTTAAAAATGTTCAGTAGGAATATCTCCTAGCTGATTGAAATCCTACCCCTTAGTTCCTAATGTACGAGGTTACTAACGTTAAGCGTTAAGTGTGATTTTTCAACGCCAGTTGTACTCAACTGCTTGATGAACACGCAGCATAAAAACTTTTTCTATAAGATAAATTTCTTTCCCCGTGGTTCACGTATAACATCAAACTTATGATTGCGGCCAAAAGTAATGAGCCAAGAAGATGTCAAACAAACGAAAAACTCTTCTCATTGCGAGCATTAGAAGTAGTACATATATAAGAAATGAAAGAAATTGAATTTACGAAGGTAAAAACGGACAAAGTTTAGCACATTTCCAAACCAACGCCAGTGACAGGAAGAACTTTTTCAAAAGTTCCACAATTTTAATATCAAGAAGTCCTTCGTGATTATGTGAAGTGCGTTAATATGTGGCAATATGTTAAATCGGCAGTGCAATTAAATCGTCTTAGGAATTGTTACTTGTCACTGTCAATCAAATTCATCCTCCCTCCACTTTTTACTTCACTGTTACGAACAGCATTAGAAGTAATGATATTAATAGCTTGCATATTATCAAGATTTGCACTCCTTATCTATCCGATTGTTTTACATATGTATAATTTCTGCATTGTGTGCATTAACTGGACCCATCCGAGAAGCTAAATGTGTTACCTTTAATGACTTGCGACCTACAAGTATTTTGCCTGCTATTGGTGAGACACTTGAAAAGTGTACCTTGCCAACTAACGCAATCACCACCATTTCTGAAAGTACTATCACCACACCAGTCGCCAAGCACAGTTGTACTTCCGCCTGGGTTCATGTAACGGGTGATATATTTAACGCCACTAATAAGGGATTAATAACAGGTACTATATTATTATCTTTGAGCAAAGCTTTTCACACTATCCATCATGAAACCCTATTAAAGATATTAGATTCCTATAGGTTCCACTGAAAGCAGTATCATTATTCCGATGTTTTGCAGAACAGAGTACAAAGCACTTCGAATGATAGTATGATCTCCAACCCGTTAAGTATTGAAAGTCAAACACCCCATGGAGCAATCCTTAGTACTCTTTGATTCAACATCTATACTCTTCCTTTGTCCCTTCTACTAAAATATCGCAACACCGACTATACACAAATTTAGTACACATTTTCGTTGTCTCAACTTTAAACGCAGCAGTACATCAACGAACACTTGGATAACATTTTCAGTTATGCTGATAACCGTTTCCTGCAAAAGCGCAGTTCGTTCGGTCCTAAAAAGAACTGTGCAACTGTGTGGAAGACACCCTTAAAATAAGTAGCCAGGATCAACAAGAAAAGTATATCGAAAACCTATGAATGTGTACTGACAACTGGGCTAACAACGGTAACAGCGTACAATTACGAAATAAGTTAACAGCATCACCGACTCCCCACTGCAGTCTGTACGTAGTAGTTCTGTGTATATTGTACTGAGAATTTAGATAATTATATTAATAAGATTGCACCGGCGTAGCTCTTAATTAACGATATCATAAAAAGCATGAATTAGAACAAATCATATTTACAAGATTTTAGAAATATTTGACATAAATTGAAAATATTTACCTATTGTATTGTGTGTATATCAGTAATATGTAATTTCTTCGGTGTGGTGAAGCTCTTTTATTTAATGTTACCTCCTTTAAAACCCTTTTAGCCCAAATACAGTTCAAATTTCTATTTCAATTCACCTTCAACGCAGTAAAAGCGTACTTCGATGACTTTTCTCTCTTGTCATTCCCGGTCGTCAACCAAATATACCCTCATTTTTTTTTTCGGAGACCAGGACTACACTACATTATTTCTCCGTTGTCTAGATAACTAGCTGTTTAATATTTACCATGAAAAACACTTCATAATGGCGTGACATTGTTATAGAAATGTGTATTCTTGATGCCTAGGTATTCTTGGTTTTTTATATCCAGTGGTTATTCGGAATTCTTGTGATGTGAAAGTGTTGAATGTGTTTGTTTAAATGGTTACATTGCTTTCTATCTTTTAATCGACGCGTTTTATAACAATTGATAATCTTATTTCTAGTTACATTTTTTCTCCTATTAAACGTCTCTGGTTATACTTAAGAAAAGCTAACACGCGCAGGGTAATAAAATGCTTAAAAGGTGGCGTGCGTGGTATCGAACAAGTATAAACAGAACCCAACACTAAACCAAATGTTATTTGAACATGACCATCCAAAACCCCAACATTTACTGTGAATTTTGATATATTGAATTGCAATTAATGATATATTATTTAGTGGCAATTAACCATGTGAATATTAATATACTACCATATGCAGGCTATCGTAACTTATTTCGTAATTACCACTGTTTGCCCAGACTACTGATAATTGTTTACATATCCATTACTGCACTATTTGATTAAAAGCATTAAAAGGTCAATTTCTGCCCTAAAGATGGTCACTCACAACATCTGAAAACTTTTGGTATCCAATTGGAGCTACCGGGCACCTGGGCATTAGTTGGTCTACTTCACTCCGTCTTAGTTCCTTCAGGTTATACGTAGCCTCACACTTTACTAACGAGGAACAGATTTTAAATCTGTTTCTGAATATATGTATATTTCGACATTGCAAACTCTTTTTGCACCCTTTTGTCTTTCCGAATACCAAATTAGACTGCGCGGTAACAATGTATAACCGTTTTACCAAAGTTTCACATCTGCTGTAGTTCCAAACCAAATCTCTAAACTATTTTTAAAGATTCGTAGTATTGATTGTTGGATCCAGGATAAAACTTTCTGTATTGAGAAACTGACGTCAATTTCGCGCATGTATCCAAATAAATACAATGAGAAACTAGATACGCCAAAAGCTTTCGCTTTACCTCCACTATCACCCACATATTTTTCTTATTCTTTTTCTTCTGAGATATAACCATTTTCCTTATGCTTTCATAACAGAAACCATCTCGCTCACGAATTTTATTCAGAAACAGTTCGGCAGAAAAAATGCGGTAAATCGTAAACCGCACAAGTTCCGAGTGAGAAGTGTACGCTGCCGCGACTTTTTATACTTAGGAGGATCAAGTGTGTGGAAAATTGAGAAGCACTTCGAGCGATGCGTTACTTTCACCCAGCGAACGCCCACAACACGTACCGAACGATGAATGACGCGATTCACCCCGGAATCGAGGATTGCTTTTACCTTCGTTTCATTTTACAGCTCGTGAAGTCTTTTCGGCTAAATGTTATTTTCTATACTATACGTTTCGAAGGATTGATCGTGTTATCATTGTTATTTACCGTATGGGCATTTAAAATTACTTTGGATCCTAGAATAGAAGAAATATTACGCCCTTTAAACATTAATGTTTTTCCGATGTAGGCAATTGCTTCAGAAATAATGCTTTGATCACGTTTATCCTTGTTAATTGAAAGCAAGAGAAGGGAATGAAGTTCTAAAGCTTTGAGTTATTACAATTCTTGAATGAGGTATGAAAGCCTTGACCGCCTATAGAAAGAATAATTATCCAAGACTTTCCGACACAAGAGGTGTTAATTTGGGATATGTCTCAATTTTATTCTTCTTTTACTACTCATTTCAAACCGCTTCTGTACTCTAAATGTCAGTATCCCACGCATATACATAACACATACATCGTATGTTTAAAAATGCTTGAGATCAAGGTCACATCAACGGTTAAAATTGAAAGTTTAAATTGGTAGAAAAGCAAATATCCCAATAATCTACAGTTGAAAAATGTCAAACGTTTGTTTATTTTTTCGATTTTCACTTGGGATTGCTCGTTCTTGCTTTGTTGGAGTCTAATATTTAAAAAACAAGTTCTTTTCAAAAGTACTGAACGTTTGTTTAGTGTGATAAGGTAAGAATTTTGCTATGCATTACAAACATTAAACTACAGATTATGCGTTTTAATTTTAGCTACAAAACAAAAGTATGGTGTTTACGTCAGAAAGAAGTGCCTTTATTTTAAAAACTAAGAACTTATTATCGTAGTGCAAATTAAATGCAAGTGGATCTTGGAGGTATGACTTGTAGTCTTGCATTCAGCAATTTATACAGCAGTTTCCTGATGTGGAGTTCAATCGTGATAACGTTGTTTATCACAAACGATATTGGTAGAAAATTTGTGCATTTGTAAGGGAAAGTATTCCGGGGAACCAACAAACTTAACAGCGGAAACACTCGATGATATTCAACATCATACACTATGACAACCATCCGGAAAAAACGAAGCGTTAATGCATGGTGGTATAACCAGGGTCAACATTTTCAGCACATGTTTTAAGTAACAATTTAAAATAAATTTGATATTTAATGTAGATTGTTGAATTTTGAATAATTAATGAAGCAAAGGGTAATAAATAATTAGTCTAGGGAACAGTGTACGTTGGGTTGCCTGTGCTATCATCATAGTCATTTTTGAAGATACTGAACGTAGAATGCATTTTAACTAAAGCAGTTCACTATCAGATTGGGGAAAAGAATTGGAAATTGGCAACCGCTGCCGTAGCCATTAAAGGCGATAGCGGACGCTCTTGTTCTGTGCATTAAAGTTTAAAACAATAGATTCTAAGCTAAAAAGAAGAACGAGCTGCCTTAGTTAACATTTGCTACCACCAGTGCCTTCACACCGACGTAAGTTCTAATAAAATTATAAAACAAGGTAACGCTAACAACTGTTTAGAAAACTCCAAGAGTTTAAATTTTCAAACTTTACTCTTTACATCTAATAAAATTTTATCACCTATGCTCGAATCTTATCTACCGCATCCCTAGACTGTTACAGCAAATACCCCCGATATAAAGTACGCTGTCGGGTAGAACGTCGATACCGTTTCCGCAGGTACGTACAACGTGCTTATCGCTAAAGAAACGAAAGCATGTTAACTGCAAACAGAAAGTTGATTTCCTAGTTGGCATAATATGAATTCTGCTACACGCTCTGCGCTTTAAAGTAAAAATATGATATCCTTTTTATTTTACGTTCGCCTCAGATTCTTCCTTTTCTTTACACTAACTGTAATTTTCCGTGGACGTAGCTTCTGTAATATTGTGCTCAGTTAAAATTGAAATACAAAGGATGCAACGTGTCTGTCAGAAATACACTAGGGATAAGTTTATATCGAATTTGTGTGGTTCTATTAAGCTTGGTGTGTATTGGAAAATATGAAAGGGTCCCGCTTTGAAGCCTCGTGAGAAAATATAGAAGAAGCCATTCAAGGCAATATTTTAAAGTGAGTGACAAAACGAAGAAAGTAGATGTGCTTATTTCTGATTTGATAAGGAATAACTCATTTACCGAGTACAACTACGCTAATTGCATTTGAACATCAATTTCTTGTTTGATTTGAACGAAAAATATAGTTCACTATACGTTTAGGAAAAACTAGGAACTAAGAAATACATTTCCAATTATCAAGTTAAAGTTTAAAGCTGAGTACTGTGAAGTTTACGCTTAATTTGATGGAAAGAATGTAAAGGGTTGCAACAGTTTACAGACTCAAAGTTACTAATTAAATAAACTGATACCTAAGTAGTAACATGCGCAGGTGTATAGTGGTTCAGACTGTTATAGAAATTTCCCAAATTTCTGTCATATTACGGAAAGGGCAGAATATGTAAATACGAGTATGTAACAAACGTGAACATTAGTTACTATTCGTCTTGTCTTTGCAACATTCCTTTTTGATATCGTGACCAACGATTGGTACATTACTATAGTTTATGAAGATAGATATTCTGATTTGTAGTGCCTTCCATCTTATCGTTAATCTATGAAGCAAACAACTGAAATAGAGTAATCCAAAGAGATAAACCATACTAAAGATAAATCGTCACGTGTCTCAAGATCATGTGCTATGATCATTGCTATTTTTTGATGTATGTAATAGTAGTGAAATTTTCCATTTTAACAGCTATGCGGCACCTTCTGGGTTCCATATGTATGAAATATCCAATACTAGTATTAAACAGTACCTGTAGCTAGACTACTAAAAAGACAAAGCACAGTATGTAAGTCACAGTGCGATTTCCTAATTCATGGAGGAAGTTTAAGGATGTTTGGTATCTTTTCTCAAGGTCGGTTAAACTTCATTTTTATTGGTTCCAAAACTATTTTGAAAATTGTATATGTGACCTTCAAAAGTAGTGTATGTAACGATAAAATACTAGTTTTTTACAATGTTCAGAGCTTCTACAGCTTTAATTCTTCTGCAATCACAACTGAAGAACCAGTAAGCTTACGGGCTCGAAATTTTGCATACCGTGTATTCATTACAATAGCTACGACTTGTCATCGAGTTTTTTTATAAATTCCTTGTTTGTTGAATTTAACCTCAATTAAGGAATAGGAAAATGACCATAGGCTTACCATCATTTTTGGACTTGAAGAAAGTAACTATAATAAAGAAATTTACAAAAACGCTCGATGACAAGTCGTAGATATCGTAAGGAATACACGGTATGCAAAATTTCGAGCCCGTAAACTTACTGGTTCTTCAATTTTCAAGATGGGTTTGGAACCAATAAAAAAAAACTAAGTTTAACCGATCTTGGAAAAAGTACCAGTAAAGTGAGAAACAGAAGAAAATAAAAAGTTATAGAATAGAATGACTAAGAGTAAAAAAAAGGAAGTAAGATCTCTAATTTTATCTAAAATAGATCAGCAATTAGAATTCTCATATTATATGGGCTAACAATATGAAATAATCTGTATATATATATATATATATGTATATATATGAAATAATAAATAATAAAATAATATGACAATGATGTTAGCTTTTAATCTAGGATTGCGAGGCACTTCTTCCAACTGTTTGGGTATTTTATTACCATAGTTCCATAACTTATCTCGCCGATTTATGAGCCTTAATTATAATAATGGTTTGAAAGGCCTTGAAAAATATTTCTGGTTTAAAAATTTGTAATAATCCTGCTAGTGATTGTGTAGCATGTATTAAAGGGAAAGCACCTCGTAGCCCATTCCCAAAACGTAAGTTAAATGTGCTAATGGTACTCTGGTAATAATACATTCCGATTTATGTGTGCATATACACTCTCTCGATATATCCTTACCTTTATCATATCATATCTTCATCACTTTCGAGAACTCACACATAAATAACCTCACTGAGGTTTATTTATTCGGCAACTTTCACAGAAAGTTGCGCAAGTACTGCACTGCAGTCTACATTGTATTTACCAATAATTATCAACGAATGGAATTATGGGTCCTAATAAGGACGAAACTTTCTGTAAAAGTTGCCGAATAAATAAATCTCAATGAGGTTATTTATGCGAGAGTTATTTAGATTTTTATTTTTGTACTTTTTCATTTTTATTAGGAATTTCCTTCAATAGTCATTACAACATTATGCTAATTTTTGGTGTTCATGCAGTGATGTCACTCCAATCACTCTACGTTTCAATGCGTTACTTCTAGTTTTCCATCATTTTCCATCCTTGGCACAATCATTCCAAGGTGTTTGGCATAGAGCAAAAATATTTCCTTATTTGCAATTGGAAAACTTAATTATCAGACCTAGTTGGCATTTGAACTGCATAAAAAGGAAGGGGAATGACAAGCAATTAATTGAATCTTCCTTCATTCTAAACCTTTAAGATGCTTAGATTAAAACTTACCAAAATGAGCACACAACGCAACGCCTGCTTGTGTTGTAATTACGTAATAGATAATCCGATCTAAATTGAATTCTGAAAGACCAATATTAGTTTTCTAGATTTACATCAACTTAGCCGCACGATATAATGGGTCTTTCCGATTTGGTCAAAAAGAGTGACTGTCATGTCTTTCATTCATCCGCGCAGAATTTATTCTCGAGATGTACTTCGCACGCGGTCCCGAAATGCCATGAATAAAAATTAATTCTTCCGGCCAGGACAGGCGAGGATCGCAGCCGTATATACGTACGTCGGTTTTAAAATATTCAAATTCACACTGATAGCAGCGGCTTTCGTGCCCCGCAATATAATTTAGAAGGGCGTACGAGTAGCGTTAAAGCGAGCGGACGTCAAGGACGACACAACTTGCCGCTGCTGAATGCTAATAACCAAATGGAAGGCAAGTGCAGAAGTGGACGAGGGCCGGCCATCCAATGGGTCGAGGCGCTTGCATTGATGGACCATCCGTCAACCATTTCGCGAAATAACACAATTAGCGTGGCTAGGGTCCTTTTAATAAACAGAACCACTGCGTCGATTGATTGAAAGAAACAGAAATATTGCATTAGTGAAAGTTATATTTACTCGGAGTAGAATTTCGAATTAGAGCAGCAAGTTCAGATATTACAGTAAACAATTCAATTTGTATGATTATATTGAGTTTGTCCAAACGGAAATTTGAATAATATATTAATGTATACAGAAAGTGTTTTGCTTTTTTCCAATGACCAATCAAAAATTCGGTTTTAACTAACATTGCTACTTAAAAGCAAAAGAGGAATAATTTGTCTATCCGTGGCTCTTAGTTTCTGGCGAAAAATTAAAGACACCTTTGCTTAGCTTTTGGTTTTGCTCAGTAGATTAGAAAAACAGGTTTCACTTTCCTGATTTTTCACTAACCAGAAGTCTCTCTCGTCCAGAAGCAGGATGACATGGGATCCACAGGATATAAGAGCCTATCTTCATGGCTTCCTGTAAATTGATATTTTTTGTACTATAATGTTTACCTTTAGTTCCTTTTGTTGTTCTTCATGTACTAGGATACACCTAGAATGTTCCTTAATGCTTTGTTCTGGCATTTTTATTTGACGCTGTTACATCTACACAAGCCTACTACATACTGTTGATAGCAATTGTGGCCTCCTAAACATGTTTGTTCCTACAATTTGCATTTTTAGAAAAGTTGTAATCAGAAAGTCACAGTAAAAATAAAGTATCAGGTGGCTCTCATAATCCCAACATTTTGGAGTAATTGTTGCAGAGGGCCACCATTACACCAGCAGAATGTTTTCAGTTACATACAATAGTCACAAACAAATACTCTCAATTCTACATTGGTACAAGGTTTGTGGGCCCAACTGCTACACATAACAGCAGCCATATTTCATTATTTTTCTGACTTCATCACATACCAGACATATAGCTTGACCGTTTACATTTGTATCCTAGTCTTCATCGTAATTTCACAGTGTAACGGTACGATTACGCTTCAGAAAACCATAAAGCCGGTCACCACCTATACTTTTCTTCTCCATATTGAAAGAACACCTTAGATTATGCTTTTTCTGCATTGTTATATGAAAGTTTTTTATTTCCTGTCTAGAGACTCCATAGAATAGTTTTGATAATTTTATAAGGAGTAATGTGAATTTCTGCTCTTCAACTTGGGAGAACACTGGCGCACATCCTAACGATGGACACTCATTATTGTTATTTTTTCGTGGCAGCGAAACACATGTCACCCAATTTATTATTAAACAATTGTGTGGTGAGGAGTATACCAATGTGATACGGTTCCACCTTTTGAAGGCAGAAGCGCACGACCTGAGAGCAGGGATATTTATTTTACATATTTATGATGTAGGAAATTGGTAAAGGGGTGGTTTGAAAATACTTGTCTCGTTGGCGGCGAGATCCGTGTCGTGAGCAGCTCACGGAATGAATTGATAAAAGAATTGTCAAAGAAATAACGTAAAGAGCACTAGAAGACAATACCACAATTTCGCTGTTGTTGTAGCACAACGCACCTTATGCAAACAAAAGCATAATCTCGTCAACGAAAAAGTTTTTGTCTCAGGCGAAATTAAAACACGCGCTTCTACCATCATTGATCTACACATAGTAGCATCACGCACGTGATTTTCGATCTAAGGCTTCTTCTTTAAAATCTTTCAAGAATATATTGTTAGTAAAGGCTCACAGGTACAGCAGCATGAGTTCACCAAATTTAATCACAGTCTAATCCATCTATCAACATTACGATTCATCGGTAGGAAACTCCTTTGGAGTATTACCATGCGCCTGTATTTGTTTCGCTGTTTATACTGCTATACTGCTTCTGCAGGAATATTGATGCATCGATGTCCATTTATGGTACGTGTCTAATTTTGATGCCATACTTAGGCTGTTTCAGGAGGAGTCATAAAAACTTTAGGAGGTAGTAGTATTGTTATTTGTGGCCTCCCTCGCTCCAACTTTTGCCATAGATAGTGCTTTCGTAAGTTTCTGATGCAGCCTATTGGATGTGCGTGTGGGGATTCTCCTTGTAGCGTTCAGTTTTCAGGTCGTTTTCCATGAATAGGTTATATCGTTCTCGCTTTAAAATCTTGTTTGTCGAGGATATACACGCAAATTCGACACTGGAAAGTTTAATATTGTCGTTGCATAAATGTGGAAGCTTCGCTTCGCCGATTTTACTTTTATTTTCGTGCTTTTCCCTCAATTGGAGGTGAGTCTTTTTGTTAGTGTCGATGCCATCATTTTTTCTTTCATATTGTTGTAGGGAAGTACTATATACTAGTATAGAGCTAGTAGAGTGCGAATTGAGCTAAGATTATTTAAGAACATCTAAGAATTATCGTACAAGTTGGAAGTACTTCAGTTTGCTGTGTCCGGCTGGATTCCCGACATTTTTATATCAAGTAGTCTGTTCGAGTAAAATGGGGTTTCCTTACTTTTCAAACATTCAGTTTTTGTAGAATTTTAGGGGGCGGGGAGGCAGACGGGTCTCTCTGACTCCAGACACTTAGATGTGATCTAGTTCTATAATTGGGGAGTGGCGCCTTGTTACTAAATTCTCAAACTTGTACCTACGCCGTTTCCATTGGGCTAGCACGGCCGAGATGGAGATCCAATCTTTATCACCAACGAGGTGCATTCTTTCAATATTGCAATTTAAGCAAGAGTTTTAGAAGCCAGTAACAGTATGGAATATTCTGAATACAAAAAGTTCACATAAACATGTATACAATTCTTAATAATTATAGGGATACAGCAGTTCGAATGTTACCCATAAAAAGATTCACAGAATGTGTAAAGTATGTGGCTTATTGAATGCATTTATCATTTATTTTAGTGATATAAAACATGCACTGGGCGGGGAAATACATGTTTACCCCACACACTCGGATACAGTAAAAAACTAGGATAAAAATACATGCTTAGAACTTTAAGGAAAGAAATTATTTCCCTCACTTCAGTTTATACGGTTGTGTTAATACTTGTCTCGAGCTAGCGAAACCCGTGGCACCAAATTTATTATGGAACAATTGTATGGTGATCAGTTTACCGATGTGATATGGTATCACGACATAAAACACTCTAATAAATAAGTTCAATATACCTCTCCAGAATTTTCACCAACTTCAACGCACTTTCGAACCCTCTTGACAACACTACGTATGTAGAGCTCGGCTAAAGTCAGCTTGGCGTTGTTTTATGACCACTACTATTCACCGCAGGCAAAAATTTAAACGGCCAAAATCCGAGGACGTTGGTGGCCAGTAAGCGTGACCACTTCGGGAGATTCATTTTTCAGGGAATGTTAGATTTAGATGATGTGTCACCTGACGACTATAATGTGCTTGGGGTCCCTCATGCTGGAGGAACATATCCATCCTCGTAACCAAAAAGAACCTTGTTCAATAATAATGGAAGCTCGTTTTCAAAAATGACGATGCGGTAACACAAACGGTCCAATCAACTGATTGTCAATTTTATACCACACCACACACTTGCAAAAAAGCGTTCTTGAAAATTTGTCTCCACAACGACATGTGGACATGACCCATACATGTTACCACTGTTGTTGATATCATTACAAGTGAAAAGAACTTCATCACTGAACAATATTGATAGAAGTACTCGACGATTAACTGTTAAGCACCGACAACATTCCCTTCATTCTCTGCTAGTAAGTGTTGAGTCACCTGTAAATGATCAGAATAAAAGCCATGCATATGTAATGCCCACCATGTTCTTACATGTGCAACGCCCATACGTGTAGAAATTCTGCCGATGGTTGTTGATGCTTAGTGAAAACAAACGCCATTGGGTCTGGTTTTCTGGGATTTGGGAATCGTCTGCTCCGTCAGCGCCGTATTTGTTTGCCCTATCTATTTATGTGCAATATACTTAAGCGGCGTAATATTTGCCAAAAATTAAGTTTAATACTTGATTTAGACGAATGTGCACGTCGGGTATTAGCACGCCAAATTCAAACTGATTTATCTCTGTGACCATTAAGAATTTGAAACATGCTTATATTCTTTTATTCATAATTAGTTTATACTAGCAACACCTAAAATATTTACCACACTGCCCCTCCTGGGACACCCGGTATAAATTGGAGAGAAAATTATTAGAAGCTATTTACACTACAAATAAGTATATACGCGTCTTTTAGGAAGAATAATAAATATATTGGAGTTATAATTATTACATTATAACATAATTGACTGCTGTCTTCCTGAATATACTTTACAAGCATTTCAAAAATGCTCAATATCTGAGCGATGGTGAAAATAGTAGTAAAAGAGCAAAACCAATTGTAAACCTCTACGAAGAACTGCACATCACCATACAAACGTGACGATATAACAAGAAATTCAGTAGCGGCTGAGGTTCTTGGTTCCCTGTTTGCACCTATATAAACTATTCCTAGTAAGAGAATAGAGTGTCGATTCGGGATTTAAAGCCACACTCAGGCCTTCCAGCTTCAACCACATCCAACGTTCACAGACTTGACAGTAACTTGGTCAACGATAATACTCACTCGCTCCAATTTACATTCTTCCGACTGCTTTCTCGAAAAGAAACAATTGTAGTAATATTGTCCAGAGTTTACCAAAACTAAAGTTTCAATAATAATAGCAATACGCTATTTTAAATATTTTCAAGGCGTACGCGTACCAATTAAAATTGCCATACTTTCCGATAATTTGCTTGTAGGACTGCACACAATCTGCTTTGTAATTAACGATTTTCGTTGGTAAAACGAAAGAGTTTACTAACTGGAACAAATAACGGAGTCTGATAACAACGACAAATACAATGTATGTAAACTAATTGAACGACATTTTGAGCCAATATTTCACAAACAGCAAAGCAAACTTATCTGTGTTTACACAGAGGAATGCCTTCAAACTTATTTGTTAAATTTCCAACATGTTTGATGACAATGGCGAATTCCCGCGCGACTAATCAAATTGATTTCACCCCAATAGATATCGATGATCTCCCGCCATTTGCCGCATCGAAAAGAAGAATAAAGGAACGTTCGGCGAGAGTGCTTTTGTTTGCTGTGGAGCATTTGCCAGCTCGGTTTCGGCGTTAACTGTTGCTGTGATTGATGGATAATATTTGCTTGAGGGATGCACTAGACCGCTATCGGAAGACGCATTCGGTTAGATCGAGGGTGCATTAAAATTTCAGTATAATGTCGGCCGCAGAATGTACACAGAATAGCTTGTTCGGTATAATTAATAGCTTGCTCTTTACTTATTAGATTGTTTCCCAAAATTAATTTATGTACGAAAGCCGAGTTTGATCCTGCTGGTGTTAGTAAATACGCATATTGTTTGTAGTGGTAAAGTCGGTTCGGTTAACTGTTCAAATTCGTATTTGCTAAAGTGGTTTCTGGATTCAGACAGTACACATGTTTCTATTATATTGTCACCTAACTAAAACAAGCTTGTTCCTTTATATAATTCAAATGAGATATATACATGTATATTCTGAATGTGCAATTCATCGTATACTACTAAATCTTACAGGCGCTAACGGAATATCAGCACTAGCTGGAGCAAAACTAAAATATCCGTAATGCTTCGCTTTCAATTAAATATAGTGTGTACGTCAGCCTTTTAGTGAAATCATTATAGCAGTTTAACCGCCTTGCAATAAAAAAAACCTATAATTTCTATTCCCACTTGGTCAGATAATTATACCAACATGGTAACTGAAAATTGTCACAAAATAAAATGCCGCAAAATTTGTTTTCTAAATGTGTGTATCAACACGAACACTAAAAATTGCTGAATTGAAGTCATTTCGGGAATATACTCAACTAATCCTTTCCATTGCCTTTTGTTATGCGTTATTCGCTTGGCCAATTTCTGTTAGCGTTTGTACTTTTTATTCTGGAGCTCTAAGCCGCCCGAAAAATTCAACGGAGTGTTCTCATTTTCATTGGCAAGATCACATAATAACATTGCTACAAAGGACACTGGGTATTTGCAAATTTCTGATCCGAATCCTCCTGATCTTCCTTTTGTTGACTGTAATCAAGCTATTTCAAGCACCTGCAATTTGTGTGGTGGCTAATCTTGCTCGCATATTCCATTGCAAATCGTTTCGTCTTCCTGAATTACTTTGGAAGTTGTGTCCTCAGTACTTTTTCTAAAACATACTTCTAATACTACTTACAATTAATGTGGCAAATTTATAATACTTTACCACTCTTACGTGATTTCGAATGGGTTTCTACCTTTTCTATCCACCAGTAAAACTCTCTTCCATGGGACCAGATAGCTAGAACAGACATTGCTGAACATATTTTGTCCATACCTCGAATTCACATCTCCGAAGACATTGGCCAACTAGGGTTACATAAACCTTGCCGGAATATGCGAAGCACTGTCTCCGATTACTAACTTTCAGTAGCTACTCGTGTACAAAAGTATTCACATTTATAGGTATGCTGTTGTAAAGGAAGATGTACCGCGACGGTGTCGAACATAAAGGTCGATGTTAGACCGCGATCTTATCTCAGAGTTTTCACATCCAATTAAATCCAAGATTAAATCAGAAAAGAAGCTCATACTAAATAGGGCATAATTTGTGAGAGAAAGTATCTTCCAATTATCACATGAAAGCCGCAATTATTTTTTAAAGTTTTGCAAGAAATCGATCAAGAACCTCTCCGATTATGCGGTCAAATCTACTCTTCATTATTTAGACGACGAAATATGAACGCTACTAAAATTCGACCTATATGTTTAGCAAGGTATCGAGGTATCTGTAGCGATAAATAAGTCAATTGTTTACTACTTGGCGAAGAAATGTAAACGCAAGTAAAATTGGTCCCGCGTTTAGCAAAGTCAAGTAAATATTATGATAGGTGTTGTTGGTTTAATTTCGTCCGTTTGCTTTGGATCCTATCGAAGGCGGGGGTGGTAAATCAAATGCATCGACACGCCGAGCAGAACTTCGAACATCTGTTCCAATAAATAAGTCAGTGCAACCAAAATAAAACCACTTAATTTTAATTTTGTTATCATCTTTTTCTTTTATACTCATTGGTCTCTTTCTACCTTATACAGAGTTTGTCATAACTTATGTGTCAAATCTATTTACAATATTATATGAGGTGATGTTATGTTTTTCTTTCTTTTCTACGCGCGCACTCGATTTCGGTCGTTACACTTGTTCCTATTAATTAATCTTTGCTGGTGGTCCTGGGGGCATTCTATGCGGTCGACATCCTTACGTTATCGATTACTTATCGATTTTAATCCTGACGGATAGAGGGAGCCTTCGTGCCTGTTTTGGAGCGAAATTACTATACGTTTTCCAATTGACGTATTATTCGGGGGCTTTCAGGCGTTTGCTCTGAAAAGTGTTATACTCGAAAGATTATCGTTTGAAATCTCGCCACATATCTAGATATTGTGGAAAAATACTTCTCGTTTCCGGTGCCTCATTTTGAGATTGGATCGCCCAACCGGTGAATAGTGTTGATTGAGAATCGGAGGAGCTGATTAATTCAGTAGCAGTTGGAGCGCGTGTTACATTCGTAGCTATTTTGTGTTTCACCCCCGTTCTAACAGTGAACCTCTTCACTTTATCTTTTTAGTGATCGTATTCTTAAGTTTTCCTGTTTCTTTAAGAGTTTTAGTCCTGGCCGTTTAATCCTGGCCGTTTTACTATCGGGATAGCCTAGTTTAATATCCTCCTAGTTTTGGGCTATTGTGCTATTGGATCGAATCTTGGTTTCGAGTCAGTTAGAGTCATCTTCTTGGACAACGCTGTCATCTTGACGACAAATCTGATCGACTGCGTTCGACTGGACGTATTCCGCCATTCTATCGCATCTGGCCGACTGCTGGTGTCCTAACTGGGGTAACGCTGCGCTACTGGCGTGTTTGGAAGGTTACCACCCCATCACACCGCACAGCTCTGAGGCAACACTCAGCTAAGTCGCATCCTTTGGTCAAATTTTGCCTAATAATCCGCGTATTATTTTTTTGTTTATTATTGAGAACCTGTTTAGCGTTTACTCATCACTTCATTCGTAAATTGGCGAAGTATCTATATAATTCCTCCCTTATCAACCATTTTATTTAAATAGACTTGGTGAAACAACTGTAAGCGATAGCGTTGGCCAAAGCAATCGATACACGTAGACGTGTAGCGATTTGAGTACCTTGTCGAATTGCACTTGAGAATATTGCTTTCCGTTGTCTATTCAATAATTATTAAAGACTCATTAACTTTCATGGTTCGCTTGTCTTTTTGTGGTTGTTTTCTTTAATGCCGCAAGTCATTTCCCATCCGGGTTACTTGAATAACTTCGTCGATTCCTGTTTATCCAGGGACTGACAGGGTAAGTGTAAAACAGGTGACGCCGTTAATATACATGTCTTTGGGTTTATTTAACTCACGCCCTCGCCGACTAGCTGGCTGGCACCCTGAGTGATAGCAAACTTCCTTCCTGGAGCGAAATCGGTATGCCTTCTGTTGCGATTTTGAAATTAAGATATCTCACTTTCTGGATTGAGTTCACTCTTTAGTAATTAGAGACGGTGGCGCTAATATACAACGTTACAGTGGAAACAAGTCAATGTGCATAAAAGAAAAATAACAGGGGCCACCTAACTGATATATTTCGATACAGCACCGCCGACTAATTGATCGCCGAAGGTTTATCGATACACACGCGAAATCGACGACGTAATCGTATAAATCATACATGTCCTAAGTAAAGATATAATGTTGACCTTACTCAGCATATTGACCTGATTTTACTGTCGTTTGCACTTCTTGGTCTAGACAATAAATATACTCCTTATTTTACTCTGTAATTTCCCTCCAAAACTTTATAAATTTTGCCGGCTTTCCTGTGATAGTAGGAAAATATTGCCTTTCACAAATCTTGTTGTATTTGTTATTAACTTTCTTCTGCATTAACTTGATGCATAACTTGTAAACAATTTTTCTCAGCTCTGCGTCAAGTTAATGCAGAAGGTTGTATGTGGTAACAGTAAGTCAATGGGTATAAAAGATACAAAACGTGATTAAGGAATTATCGGCAAACGAAAGTTCTGTTTGTGGTGCAGTCACTTAATAATCATAACAAATATTCGAAGTAATTATCGCCTCTATCGCTCGACGTAATAAATAGTAACCGCATGCGCGAGTCTGTCTGTTTTACAGTTATTAGCGGATTGTTTAAACGACCTTGAATTCATCAATTGTGGTTACTACCGTCTCATAAACTAATGATGTCCACATAAGTGAAAATCGATCGCGTTTAAGTCAAGTAAACCCGAGGATCATGCAATCCGACAGTAAGGATTGTTACTTTACGACAAAGTCTAGCTACTATGAAGAAAATAGGTATTGACAAATTAACACATGTATGTACTGGAAAGCTTAATTAATTAATTCAGATAAATACCATTTTGTTTTTGTAGAGGATATGTCACAATACGTCATTGAAAAATTACAATCCACTTCACCTTGCTACACATATTCACCGCATTTTCTGAGTGTTTACATTTCTCTGTCTAAATATTCGCCACAGATATATGGAAATCGATAAACTCGCCGTTAACAGTGAAGGGTTGCTATCGTATAATATCCATTTGGCCTTACTAAATATATGCTCCAATGTTCGTACTGTTTATATTTCTACGTCCAAACTATAAACATAAAATAATAAAAGCACTGGTATTTCAGCGAATTCCTTCCGATATTTAAAAAATTCATTCCAGCTTTCTTGGGAGCCTCTCATAATTTTGTTTTAATTTGTTTGAACTTTCTTCAGTTTTAATTTGACACATAGGCTATGAAAGGCGGCGTAAAACCGCAAGTAAACCGCAGTAAAACCGTTAAAGTACTAATTAGTTAGTGAGAAGCATTGTTAATTAAGCATTGTTGTTGGGAAGAATTTGAATGCAGCCTTTAACTTATAGATCCTGAGCTTGGTCCTGAGACAATGCACCTTCATCCCTGCTTAACGTACAATTGCTGATGTGTCTTCTCGAGCTGAGTACAATGTTTCTCAACATTAATCATTTCGCCACAATTAGCGAATAACTTCGATTGCAGGACGCAAAAGAAGTCAGAAGTCAGAAGTCATTATCTTGCTGAAATAAAACTTTGGTAATAAGGATTACAAAAAATTAAAAAGTAAATTAAATGCTTAACATATCAAACAAACAATGTAAATAGGAGGTACATAAGGAACTGTATATATAATAGAATAAATAAAAACCGTATACACAAGCACAACTAAACATATATGTATATATAAATTAATTATATAAACGACAAGGAACCAAGAATGAAGACAAATAAACATAAATAGATATTAAAATCGTGTTTAGAAGTTCCTTCGATAAGTAGATTAGATTAGATTAAATTACTTGAGGTGGCACTGATGCCTGTTCCACTGCGATCTTTCCAGATCTATTATGGTCCTCATGCCTCCTTAGAGTACGTTCTCCAGCTTTATTTCTTTAATTAGACTTAACAGCTTTGAGAGCGGTTCTTCCGCATATACATACATGTATTTTTAAAGCGGACTTGAAGCCCTTGCTCCGTAATACTGTTATATACCTCCATAATAGAGTCCTGGACTGCCTTAAGCTTTGCCGGCCCTATCTGGGCTGGATAGTCATTGCATACTAGCGTGATCCTCTCTAAAGCAGCCTCCTTGAAGGTTAAACCTTCTGGCCACTTGCCTTTCGGAAGACTTGCGGGAGTACTGCCCTCCGGCCTCGCCTTTTTGGACTTCCGTCCTTTCTTTACGTTTAGTAGCCCCCGCCGTCTGTTGAGGCCTAACTTCCTTATCTAGACTACACCTGGCCCCTTGTGCATGCCTAGTGAAGTTGGCCTTGATTATGGCTCTTTTAACCTGTATGTAACCTTGGCCCTGTTTCAGAAACTTTTGCATCTTAGCCTTGGAAATTATAGATAGCGTTACCTTACACCTTAGTTTGGGTTTTAGCTCGGGTATCTTGGGAGCGCTAAGTTCCCGAACTCACTTGTTAAACTTGTTAACAGTGAGCCCCTGAGAACTCCTTCCATAAGTAAGAAGCCACCATTTAGCAAAAGCGTCTTCAATTTGCCCCGAAACCTTGTGCTGTAGCTTCGTAATTGCATCTTTAGTTGGTATAAAAAATGTTTTATACCAATAATCTGGATAATCTGAATAATAATCCATACTTGTTCCCGTATTCTTCAATTCTGAGTTTTATTGTGACTAGCTTTCTGTGGTTCCCCATTTGCAGAATCTGGCACATGAGATCCTTTGATCCCGGTTGTCAATCTTCCTATTCTATCCATGTATAAAATGGATTCAACAGTCCCCTTAGAAGGAAGTGTCTGGGTTCTCCCACGATTTAAGCCAATAAACCTAAAGTTATCTTTTCTTCATTCTTATTCTTGTAGAAATAGTGAAACACATGGCTTGTTTAATACCGCTCTTTCTGTTCTTGGATTTTATCATTCAAAGATTTTTAAAATCCTCTTCGAAGGTATCAGGTACATCTGTATTAGATCCATATGTATCTTACATGTAGCAAGAAAGAAAAAGTTTAAATTACAACGAACGTTATAGCTAACTTTGTATAGTGCACAGTGTATACATAGGTGATAAAACAACGTTAACTTTTCCGTTCCACGATCTTTCGGCTTCTCTCCCCTAATGACATACAACTGTCAGAGATTACAATTCAAACAACTTTTTACATCAGTCTGAAGTACTGAAACATCTCAAAAGCACTCATTGAAAAATTGCGTCGAATTAGTTCGCAGTAAGAAACTACGAAATAATTAGAATAATTTGAAGCAGTCTCGACGTTTGCTCCATCGAATGGATTGCAACTAGCAAGCGCTTAACGAATCTAAATTTGCATCGTTTACGGAGCAGCGTTCCTGCATCGAGGAATGTTAGTCTGTTCGTCTTTTTTTCTTTTAACTACCCGACTTTCCAGCAAATCGTACAATTATTGTCTTTCTAATTGTTTGAGCTCCACCAGCACCATCATCGCTTTTTTATATTCTACGATTTTATTCCTTTTTCTAATCGTTTTTCGCATGGAATTCTTATTACATTATACAAATCCAATAATTATCTATATGAAACTATACACTCTAAAGAAGGGTATATACTACCTTAAACTGTTATAGTCGTAATACGCCGAGTTTAGCGAACATTAATTGTTTTTCATATTAATTAAAACTGCACTAAAAATAATCACTCTTACGTCAGCTATAACTATAACAGCTATGTACCTAACTAAAATTTAATTAAATCACTACATCATTAAAGCAGACACAACGTAGAGTTAGCTGATCATTATGTTCAGTTCTAAACTGCTTCGAATTGAATGCATTTGATTCAACTTCAACTCGTTTATAAATAGAATATGTTATAGTGATGCAAATATTCAGCGTCTTATTGATCTCCTGCCTGCTCTGAGTTCTGAAGTGACTTGTCAAATAAGGAATTGACTATGGACGACGGTTTCGTAGATTTTTTGTTCTGGGTCTTTTTGTTATTGCTTTAATAATAACTTTCCCTTGAAAAAAGCGAAAATCAGTAAAAGCAAAAGTCGTGGATCACGTCCGAAGTGCGTTCTCCATCTGAAGCATTGCACCATAGTCATGAACTCTGTAGAATGGGTTTAATATCAAAAGAATATAATAATAATAATAATAATAATAATATTTTTTATTTCCAAATGTATATTACATGCACAAAAGGACGTCAACTAAACTAGAAATCTTTAATGGAATAAAATGCTTTTTCAATTAAAAAATGTTTTAATGTAGCTTTAAAACTTTTGAAGGGTAAGTTTTTGATTTGCTCATGTAAAGAATTAAAAAATTTTATTGAATGATATTTAGCAGATTGTTTTGTTAAGCAAATTCTGTGATACGGAATTCGTAAATGTGTTTTTTATCTTGTAGAGTATCTATGTATATCAGATTGTACCTGAAGATTATGAACATTTTTCTTTGCGTAAAGTAGACAACAAAAATAGACAGTGAAGCAACAGTAAGTATCTTGAATTCTTGAAAGAGCGGCCGGCGGTGTTCTCTACTGTCGACACTCTGCATTGCTCTTACACATTTCTTTTGTATTTTAAAGATTCTATCAGCATGGTGCGTGCCTTCCCACAACATAATATTATTTTGAATAATGGAGTAAAAATTGGAATAATAAATCAATTTTTGCAGTTTCAATATTAGTTGCTGTAATAATTTTCCGAATTTGATATACGGTTGTATTTAATTTACTATATAAAAAGTCAATCTGATGTTTCCAATTTAGAGCAGAATCTATATGTACACCTAACAATTTTACTGAATCGATTTCCTTCGGTCTTACTCCGAATTTCACTTTCTGAGTTTTGGCAGTGTTAAGTTTGAGCTGGTTTGCTGTAAACCATTGTTCAGCCTGTGCTATCCCCGCAGACTCTTTCTCTTCTAATTCTATATCATTCTCAGCACTAAAAAGTAAAGTTGTATCATCTGCATACATTATCGTCTGGCATATTTGAAGATTGGCACAGAAATCGTTAACATAAGTTAGAAATAAGATCGGTCCTAGTTTAGAGCCTTGAGGTACTCCACATGTAATTGAACATTCACTTGATCTACAGTTGTCCATAACGACAACTTGTTTCCTGTCACTTAGATAAGACTGAAATAACCGCAAAAGGTCCCCCCTCACACCATAGTATTGAAGTGTCTCAAGTAAAATTCGTGACAAACGAAATCAAAGGCCTATAATACATTAAAATTCAACTTGAGTCTACTTATTGGCTAATGGAAATCTTGAGTGATGACGAGGTGGGGAGCTGATGATAAGGGGAGTGACAATCCGCATATCTTGTGTAAAATGCTTAGGAAACATTTTAATATTACTACAGGTGGCCGAGCATTGTTACATGTCGACAGTGTCAATAATATCACATCCCTAAAACAATATATTTGAATTCTAACAGCGCGAATGAAGGTTTTAACATTGCCATGGTCATTTATGGCAAACTACCATCAAGCATTGATGGAACCCCTGGTGGTGGGTTAAAGCATGTGGCCAATTCTATATAAAATTCTATAATATATCTTTCATCGGGGGTCATTTCCTGATGTCCTCAAAATAGGTAAGACATCGTATGTTTATAGGCTAGGTTATAGGCATGATACTTGTAACTGTAGACTATAGATGGGCAACCTCCGGCCCGCGGCCCACATGCGGCCTCGAGTAAGATTTGCCCGGCCCGCTACTGAATTCTTTCGTTGCATATTAGCACGGCCCGTTTAAACTTAATTCATAATGAATCATAAGGATACCACAAAAATGTATATTTTTCAAGATTACTCGCAGCATAAAACTTCTACAAAAAAGGTTGCCCATACCTGATGTGTAGACTAATATTCATATTACCGTATCTCTGTAAGATCTTTCAGAAAGTAAAGTATGACACACTTGCATCATCCCTTAGTAATAATAATTTCATTTCTTCATGTCAGTTTATATTTGTAAGTTTTAAGCCTAGGTATAACGTAATTTTTTGGAGATTTTGAATACTTTTTACGAGCAGTTGAACAAAAGTAAATTGGTTGCAAGGGTGTTTTTCGATTTATTTCGGGCCTTTGACAGTGTTGATCATTGGCATATTGTTGGATAAACTTTCTTCCAATGGAATAAGAGGAACTGCTCTACAGTGATTATCCTTCTACCTAAATGGTCGTGCACGGGCAGTGCCGCTTATTCCTCAGAGGCTAACCCAGCGATGGGTGTTCCATAGGGATCAATTTTAGATGGCATTCTTTTTGTGTTTGTGAATGACCTTGGAAATTCTTTCTCGAATAACACGTTGCCACAGTTTGCTGATGATATTACTGTTATTATTTGGGGTTGTGGTAAGGATTGAGTGTCTAGCACAGGTAGTGAACATGCAGAGGCTGTTTAAGACTAGTGTAAAAATAATGGTTAATAGTGAACGCTAACAAAACGTGCATAATATCGTTTAGTGCAGCCAACCTATCCAAGGTATGGTTCACTATTAGTACGAATGACGCAACGTAAAATCACAAATGTTAGATTCAAACTCTGGCTGCTCAGTCTCAGTGGATGTCTGCCGATTCAGACGTGCGTGCGCATCGGGTATGCACCTGCGAAATTCAAGCCGCTGTACCTTTGTAAGAGTTAAGAAGAAGACATATGTATGTTTATACGAACTTTCCTATTCAGAATAGTCAGTTAATAGCCACCTTCTAAAATATTTACTATTCCTTCCGAAACAGCCTATACAATGTACCGACTAAATTAAACTGTCACGAACTTTAAACCAAAAATATTAAATTATTACGTTCAATCAATAGCTCATACCCAGTATTTTTCTTTATTAAACGAATAATCATTACTTTCGTGCGAATTCCGGACTATTTTTTCTATTCGTGACCAGTACAGCGTTCCAGTAAGAAACTACAGCAATATTCTTAATTACGTACTTCGCATTTCGATTAAATTAGAACGCCCTAGATATATTCCTACACATTTCACGAACAAACTCTAAACCTTTTATTTAATGCTCCGTAGATACAGTGTAGTAAAATATTTTCTGTGCTTAAGAAAACTGTCGTTTATAAATGTTAGTGAGTGCACCCAGGGTAGAACGCTACGAAGAGCAATCGACGATTTAGAAGGCCCCAGCGGTTAAACGTGCTGCTGGATATATATTTTTGGGATAAGCTTAGTTCAAAAAGCCCGGCGAAGATCGTGGATCGTGGTACGTTTTTCATGCGGACACTTATCTCCGACGGTAATAACGCGCCATCATGTTTACCAAGGCTTGAGCTATTCCGGGTCAGGACACAATGAAAATAACTCCAGGTTATCACATGAGATTGTTACATGTGCTAAGCCGTTGGATTAAAACCCGCACGGAGAAACTCCTTCCCCGTCGTTTATCCGATAGATGGCACAAGAGAACAGCCACCCAGTTCACGGCGGGTTATCCTTACGAAATTTAACCTAATTAAAATTTTCCTCGAAAGAGAATATGTAAAATGCGGCCAGCGCTAATATATTTCGGCCAGGAAATTTTATAATTTGAAATATTTATCTCATTACTGTTGAGGCGCATTTATTTCCAAGGACGTAATGAACACCGCGGTTAATTAAGCTTATTTTTGTTCGCTGAAAATCCACAAGAAAGAATGTAAAGGAGAGTGCTTCATTTATACGACTTACGCTACTTGACAGTACGCTCGTGGTGTTTTTATATCGTCGAAATCTTTGGGACGATATAATTAAAATTGCTTATGGAGATGTAGTTTTCTATGCATATACATAATTCATGTGCAAGTACCTCGTTAAAGAGTCAGAACGTCGGATGGGCGCTTAAATTATAAAGTACTTAATAGATTTAATTTTTTAAATCAAATTTAACGTAGTTCTGCAGTTGACAATAAATATTTCAGATTTGCTTATTATTTCAAAATGTCTATTCTATCAATCGAGGATAACTTATTTGTCAATAAACCTATCTGAAGAACTGCTTTATTTAAGTTCATCCTAACCTGAAAGCTTTTACACTTGTAGATACCGGTGGATACTTGAAATCAAATAAGAGTTGCCAACAATTTTGTTATGTGAAACAATCAACATAAGAAGAACATCTTGAAATGAGAAAATGAAGAACCTATCATATGTACAGTTTAGAAATTAAGTTTTGTCTCCCCCTATCGAGCACAGATTATCAATAATACCTTCCGCAAGTCAGAAAGCCAGCTTCGGATGCTTTCGGTAAAATAGGTAGACGCTTTTCACAAAAAATATACATACATATCTACCCGAGATTTTAGGGTCTACACCCATTATACACCGTTTGAAGTGTTTGTTTATGATTCCCAGTTACATATTTAAATTCTTATTTCTCTTAGCAAGGGTAACGTTATACTTTCTGATCTGATCTGATGCTTAAATAGGTACTCGTAAATGCGGTATGTTTAATAATCGTAGGATGCACGTGCCAATGTATTATTGATTAAAATATTGGTTGAAAGCATTACCAAAGATTTTATAGGGATGAGAATTATTTTTGGAATAATAATCAAAAAATAATTATTTACAACAGAACAAAATAATATACAGCGGGCTTTATATGGTATTAATTCGATTAAAATTTGTTTCATAAAAAGAGTGATAATCTACTAAAATATTACATTATTAGAAATGGCAAATTTTATGGTTCTTTACTTATCCTTATCCACTTGCGCTTATTTACTAATACACTTGTCAATTTCAGTTTGTTTTCAGAGTAATTAATGTTTTAAATCCAATTTAATACGATTACCTGAAGTTGTTTTTAGTTATTGTTGCTTTCATTATAGAATATACATACAACTTGATAATGTATACCGTAACAAAGAGAAATTTCTATCTTATTTTAATTTTTGTGTAGAACTCATAACTTATGAGAGATGGTGTTATTTAACCACTTGGCGTGGTACGGCTCCGAGTTGCAACTTCCGGAAGATGAAAAACCCATCATCAAAATTATGCTAATTATAAAGTTACATACCCACTTGAACTTGAGTAGATGAAAACAAAATTTGGAATTGTGACATTATTTTTAGGAAGGAACAACAAAAACAAACCAAATAATTAAAAAAATTATTAAAACAATAAAAGAAACATAAACTCATTCAGAAACATTATTTAATATTTAGTATAGTATCCACGGCTGTCCGGTATCCAAGCACATTCGCAGACAATTACGTATTGAGCGCGCTAGGTTGTCGCAATAAGATCAGCTTCCACACATATAAAATATGTTCCTCCAAATTCCTCACTGAACGAACGTTATGGATGTCCGAAAAGTTTTTCACCATCAATGCCCATAAATTTTCTATTGGGTTTATGTCCAGCGATCTAATTGGCCAAGGAATTAGTATAACTTCGGGTTTATTGTCATACCAATTCCTTGCTATTCTAGAAGTGTGGATTGGGGAATTTTCTTGCAGTAGATGGATAGGACCTTCTAAGAAGGAAAAACGGGGGAAGGCAGAAATACTACTTCCAAAATATCTCTGTACTCTTCCCCTGTTAGTTATACTAACGCCTTCCCCAGGACTGGCATCAGACATCCATCCCCAGAAGCCGCAACTGATTCTCTGACTTTGTCTAGTTTTTTGGATATTTCGGTGTAATTTTTAGGCAAAACATTTCTGATGGGTTGCATTGTGCACTGTAAATGTTGCTGCTCTTTTATTGCGGTAGATGGGTTTTCGGCGCAGTGTTGCTGTATTCTACCGACATCTTCTTGATTGAGGATTGGTTATTTGCCAGAGGTATGTTTTCAAATATTTAAGTTATTATATCGTGATACCAAGTTTAAAGATGGATTTGTACTTGTCTTGGCTATAATAAGAGAGAAACTTATAATTGAGTAATTGAGTCGCAAACCACTTCAATACGAAGAACAATTATTCTTTTTATATACGAAATAATAACAATTCCATTAGAGTTATAGCTTAAAGTATTATAATAAATGATCCTTACTCGGTTATTGATATGTATATATTTTTGTACATATGTATAGAAGGTTGTCCACGGTCTTTATTTTGTGTGTGGTTTAGAACATACATGGGCAACCTCCGGCCCGCGGGCCACATGTGGTCCTCGAATAAGATTTGTCCGGCCCGCCATTGAATTTTTCCATTGCATATTGGTACGACCCGTTAAACTTACTTCATAAGAATACTACAATAATTTATATTTTTCAAGATTACTCACAGCATAGCACTTCTAGCGGCCGCATTAAAAGAGGTTGCCCATACCTGGTTTAGAATTTTCCTTCTACGATTTCATCCAGGTCATAAATAAATTGCCAGAAATTAATTTGAACGATATATTTGGCACCATATACAATTTTCGTGGCAAACAAGTTTCATTGAAGGACTTCGGAGTAAAAATGTATGTCGAGGAAGTTCTCAAAAAATAAACAACATCCAATCATAATGAACCTAAGCCCAACGTTACTATATTGGGATTATATTCTCAATTCAACGCTCAAAGTGGTTGTTTCAAAAGATAGCTTCACGAAATTACAAGGACCAGCTTATTGATTCGAGCGATCGAGACTTGTCTAACAGACTCGTGTGCAGTTGTGGAGATTATCTTGAAATTCTTATTCAATGACCGATAAGAAATCGTGTATGCTCTGCTCATGATACAGTCAAGGATAAACAACAACGTGAACGAAACGTGAATCAAAGAGAGCTGGCAAACCCTCCTTGTGGTGCGGTTCTCTTAACATTGCTTATGAATCGAATTATTCGGAAATTGAGATTTGGGAAGTATTTCCTAACATAACTGGGTTATAAGAGCAACTGCAACGACCAATTCAAGAAAGACTCCATCAAAATACATCTCATAAAATGATAGACAGTTGAGTTTGCAGAAACATTAGCTTCGAAAAAATAGGAGAATATTCTAACATATTTCGGGCGCAAGTCTACACCGTCACTATAGGTGCCGATATAAATTTCAGAAGGAAAAGAGGCCTGGTAACTGTCGTACTGACTAACAGCCAAATACCTGTACAAAGCAATACATTGTGCTAGTTTGGAAGGTCATAAGAAACCTAGTGTTCTTTCTCTGCGTATCCAGTTACATTGGAATTGACCATTGCTTGATTACGCTGATAACCTAGAAAGGAAATAATTATATACGTCTCGTGTCGTACCTGAACCTTTTGACCAAAGTTCAAAGCAAAAAGAAACATAAACCAAACCAGCAAAATGGTGGGTAGTCATCACGAGACTGAAACAAGCTAAATGTGTCCATGGAATTACAACGATAGGAAGTCAAAAGTTTGTATTAACCTTAGCACAAATCAATTTTCCTGCGGGGTATTACGGACGAAACGCACACCCAAATAATCTAAGGCTAACTCGTACTAGCATCTAAAGGTTTTCTACAATCGCTTATACAATTTCTTCATAAGGTACAAATTGATAAACGACCATCGGCACGGTTTTCTTAGAGGTAAAAATATCGATACTGTACTTTTTGGTTTTACAAACTTTATTATCGAGGCTTTACACAATAAAACTGTTCCCTGCAGCCTTCTACTTGATCTCTGAAAGGCACTCTAAGTTAACTCGTAAACTCAAACTGTATGGAATTAGCGATACGACTTTGTTCTGATTCGTGTCCTACTTATCTAATAGGAGACAGGCGATCAGGTTGGCCTGTAATGGCTCTATTGCCTATTCTGATGAGATTATTATAAGAAAGGGTGTTCCTCAAGGGAGTATTTTAGAACCCCTTCTCTTTGTTCTTTATTTTAATGATATATGTGCTGTGCTTTGACTGCAAACAACAAATTATGCCGACGACACTTCTTTCGTGATTATGGGGAATGCTCTTGAGGCTGTCATCGACAGTATTTCCAGATACTTGGTGGCTCTTGAACAGTGATTAGGCAGTAATAATTTAGGTATGAATAATGGTAAAACAGATGTATTATTTAGTACTAAAGAAGCTGATTTTCCTTCTTGGTTGTTGAATAACCATACGTATAATGTGGAGAGTTCCGTCTGGTGTCTCAAATGGGGCGATCAAATAGGCAAGGTGTGTAGTACGATTAACTCGCTCTGTCATTGTTTTCGTATGCTTTGTGAAGGTATCAGCAAGGACGTGCTTCGTACGGTATATTACAGTGTCTGCTACCTACACTTGAAATTTGGTATCATCTTTTGGGGTGGCAGTAGCGAGCTGTGTCATGTATTTGTTTCTCAAAACTAAATTTTGCGGACTATGTTACATTTAAACTTTAATCAATCTTGTAGGGGCTTTTTCAGAGCATACAATATTTTAACTATCTACGCTATCTATATTCTTGAAGCTTTGGTTTTTTTTTAATTTAAACATAAAACCTATTTGACTACTGTTGCACTAAACATCGATTATTTTTAACAGAGCAAGGCAAGTATTTCATAAGTGTAAAGCTTTTCAACAAATTACCTTCAGTCGTTAACCAAATGCATGTCCTTGCCTCGTTTAAGACAGCAGTTTATGATTTATTATTAAGTATAGAACCTTATAGTTGAGATGAATTCAGAAATATTTTATTGTAGTTTTTAATTTTTTTTTTTTGTCTAATTCCTTCTTTGACGATTGCTTTGTAATGTTTTACAAAGACAATAAACATTATTATAATGGAGGCAATAAGAGATCCATGTCATCTTTTAAAACAGTGTAGAAGTGTACCTAGCACCACATTTACCTTCCACTCAAAGCTTTTGAGTACTCCTACTTGGAAACCTGCTATGGTAAGAAACGACCACACAGAAACACTAGTCGCGTATAATACCAAACAAAGGCGAAATGTGTGAAAGACTCCTCTATTACCAATACTGGAGAGCATAAAACAAAATGAGTTTGTAATAATTGTTGAACCATAAAGTCGCCATAATATGTAGTTCAGAAAAATTAACACCTACTTAATTCTTAAATTATAGTAAATGTATAATTTTATTTTGATGATAATCTTAAAAGCTCGCAAAGCCGCCCCTGCATTAAAGTCGATGAGTATAATTCTTGATTTCGGCAGAAACAACGGATTTCCTGAAGTAATGTTCCCCTTATGAAAGTCTGTGTATGTATAAAAATTTATACACATTCCATTGAATCCCCTACGAATGAAATGCTTCCGTCAAAGCGTACGCGATAAAAGCAAAATTAGCAGAACTATTATTATTAGTACCATCACTGCCGAAAACAGAAATAGGTAAACAAAGTGACTTTGATCTCGTAGGAAATTAAACGGCATTTATCTGCCATTTCGCAAATGCACACCGGTTTACTGCCGACCGCATAGACGTTAATATCCGGGTATTTGAACACACTGACATTTGAATTAGAGCCTCCGCGAGCGTCCGCAAATCAATATTGAATTTTCGCCGTTCGTATACCCACCTACAAGTTTCCGTCTTTCTCTATGCGAAAAGTGTGGTCAGGGCAAAGTGTGTTTCGGTTTCGTTGGTCGCGACACCGAGATCTCGAACATGCTTTTTTCATTATGTGCCTCCGCAATCGATGTCAACGCCACCACCACCGACACAAAAATAGCGCTTTGATATAGAAAGACAAACATACAACTTTGCAATTAAAGATTTTTTCCACCGTCTCTTGTTTGTCGAGCAAATAGCCTTAGGGACACTAGCAGGAAACTGGCTGTTAAATTATAAAGAAACGACGAAAACGAGAGGCGTATAATATTTTCGTTGTGCGGCCTTCGAATATAAAAAGTTCGTGATTATTTAAGTAGTCTGGAGAGAAGTTATAGACATTTAAAATTTCTCTTACCCGCAGTGAAACAGCTGAGATCACCATGTTAAAAAAATTCAACGCGGGGAACGAGATGGTACTGAATTATAATTGCAAGAGAGAAAATCAAACAATCTAAGCAAAAATACTTCATATAAAGAATGGTATATAAAAGGGACAGATAAATCGTTGTTCCACTTACAATTATAAACGACTTCAACAGGAGCGCGAGATAGATAAAGAAGATATCAACCTAGCATGGTAACCTAATGTGTCAGCCATGCATAGTGGCCGAAACCAACACCTTAAAGAATCTCTTAGGTAATCCGGAAGGAAAATAGTTTTGGAACAACGGTCGGGTATCTATAAAATTGATTGTAGTGAATGCATTAAAGCATACATATTAGGGCAGTGGAGACGCGCAATAGCCACAAGATTTAAAGAACGTGTGGCACATTACCGTCATGGCAGGATGGATTCGTCAACTATCGCGAATCTAAAATTGACAAAACAGGTTAATTCACCCGAGAACCGCGTATGAAGCGATCCAGATACACAAAAATATAAATCTTCTAAATCGGGACCCCGGACCGATTCAATCTTTGTTCTTTATTCCGGCTATTATAATTAAATGAAATAATTAAATAATATTGCTCATGGACGGGCAAGTAGCATTTTAACTTTAATTTCTTCGGGGAATTAACCAAGTTATTCAAACAACGATACTTGTAAATTATTAACGTTCCAACTGGTTCGAATTAGCGGGTACTTTCCCTTGATGGTCACTTTATATAGTATGTAAGAAGAGGGCATTTACAGGGGTAACAGGCATTCTAGGCGTTTCCGAGCGGGAAAATATTTGTTTACGCCACACACACGATTACAGTAAAAAGTGGGATTTTGCGCAATTTAGCGTTTGAATCTGATGATGAATTTTCGGAAGCGGTTGACAGCAATGAGAGTGAAGATGACTACGTAGAAGAACAACTGGAGACTAGCGACACAGAGCAAGAAGTTTCAAGTGCGGATGAGAGTAATGAGGAATCAACCAGCAATATCATCTTCGGTAAAGATAATGTAACGAAATGGAAATTAGAAAATCCAGTCCAGAATGTAAGGACCCGTTCACATAATATCGTTAGCCATTTGCCTGGTGTAAAAGGAGCCGCAAAAAATGCAAAAACTGTTTTGGAAAGGGACTGTAAAACTAAGAATTTAGCGGAAATTAAAGCGTTTATTGGACTGCTATATATGGCAGGGTTCCACAGAAATAGTCGACTAAATACATGTGACCTTTAGAGTACTGACGGTTCTGGTATTGAAATATTTCGTTTGACTATGTCGCGGAACAGATTCCATTTTCTTATGCAACACATGCGTTTCGATGACAAGAATACGCCAAATCAAAGAAAAACCTTAGACAAACTGGCACCTATTAGTTTGTAACTGTCAAAATAACTATTCGGTGGGAGAATATTTAAAAATCGATGAAATGTTGCTTTGTTTAGGGAAAATGCTCCTTCCGCCAGTACATACCCAGCAAGCCATCTAAGTATGGCATAAAGATCATATCAGTAGTCGATGCAAAAATGTATTATACTGCCAATTTAGAAGTATATGTTGGAAAGCAGCCTGATGGACCTTTTCAGATTGTTCATAGTGCCGTTTCTGTAGTGAAAAGACTATGTGAACCGTTCAAAGGAACTGGGCGGAACATTACTGGTGACAACTGGTTCACAAGTCATGAACTGGTAACTGATCCCCACAAGAGCTACAAGTTAACCTATGTGGGTACTGTAAGAAAAAACAAGAGACAACTTCGATCTAGTTTTGTATCAGTTCGTGGTCGAAATGCCTTTACCTCAAAGTGCGCCTTTCAAGATAAATTAACTCTCGTCTCATACATCCCACGAAAGAGGAGAAACGTTTTATTATTCTCTAGTATGCATCACGATTCTGCAATAGGTCCAACTACAAATGATAGAAGAAAACCAGATATTGTAACATTTTACAATGACACAAAATCTGGGGTAGATATAGTCGATAAACTATGTGCCACGTATTCAGTATCTAGAAACACAAATCGTTGGCCTACGGTGGTTTTCTTTACTCTTTTGAACGTGGGAGCTATTAATGCTTACGTCATTTATAAAGTACACGAAAACCAAACATTTAAGAAAAGAAGACATTTTGTAAAAGCCTTAGCCTTGGGGTTAACTCAAGAGCATTTGCAAGGTAGATCAGGTACACTAAGTCTCCCCAGAGAACTAAGAAAACGCACTAGTGAAGTATTAGCCAAATCTGAAGACCATGTTAATCAACAAAGTACTAGTAGCAGTCAAAAAGAAAATGAAGAAACTACTGTCGTAAGTTTCCCAAATAAACGAAAGAGATGTTTCATTTTGGGTTAAGGAAAGACATTTTTACTTACTTCGGTTTATACGATTGTATGCTTGTCTCGAGCTAGCAAAACACGTGTCACCGATTTTGTTATAAAACAATTGTGTGATAAGTTTACCGATGTGACATAGTGTCAATGTTTCAGTAGTTCTTCAGCAACACAAATTTTTAGCAATGTGGTGGAGAAATAGTTCTTGAGACTATTTGCGTAATCTTTTCGCCTTAAACTTTGGGGCCTCCTTCGATGTCGTAATCGAAGGGCCCCTAATTAGGTATGGGGAAAAGGAAAGAAAAACAATTTTACACTAGCCTAATAGTCTCATTTATAAAACTCGTTGACCAATCGATCAAGTTATTTAACAAGCTTTAGAAATAAAGTAATTCGATTTACAGACTGAAGTGTATAGAATGAGTTTGAATGCATCAAAGCTTGCCTATGCCATCCGACGATCCACTGATAATTTGCTATGGACACCTGAAATATATCGCTAATTAGCAAGGATTGAAACGTCAACGCTATTATACCGTCAACAGTTTGCTTTTGACATTGACGATTTTTATCAGATAGACGTGTATTCCTAATGATTTATTATCGTACATTCCTATGCACGACGTACGCATGCGATAGCCCTGTATTAAATCCGAAACAATAAAAGCCCCTATCTCTGACCAACCGTATTTCGAACGCCGACGGATATTTTTTCCGCTCTCCAAATGTATGTATTCATATTATTCTGCCTGTTATCCGCTAGACAAAGGCTTCGTCTGTGTGCTCTTGATATACACGTTTACACGCATCTAATAATTTCATGATTGGAATGATTCACATCAAGCGGACATGGAACGGGTATTACCGAACTTTCATCAATTATTTATCATATGCGAATATCTAAACGACATGCCGTTGAAGATAGCTTTTGTGTTGCGATTCGGAGCTTTTCATTTATCGGCTTTTGAATGCGTGTAATAGAACTTCTATTTGCAGTGGTAATTTACTGCGTGGTTGGTTATTTTATATGTCAGAGCGAATATCAGTTTTGAATATATTATACAAAATTCTACTACATATGCAAAGGACATATAGCGCTTGTTCCCGCTGCAACCAACAACCGGAATTGGTGGTTGCTTGGAAGTATGTGAAACCAAAAAGTTGAGCAAAGTATTAAACGAAGTTATTCTATGTATGTTTTGATAAGGTAAACACAAAGTCAACACTATACAATGACTGAAATTAAAATTCATACACTCTCGTGCACCTCTTATGGCTACCTAATGGTTTGCAGGTGTACATTGAGTGCAGGGGTTCATAAATCACATTTGAGATATCTTGGACTAAAATGTGTACTTGACCAGCGTAAAAGCAAACCATTGGCATAGTGCGAAAGAACGAGATATTCTCGGTACTTTTAAATTTTGTCAGGAGCAAACACAAAGCACATAAAGCCGAGATGCTCAAACAGGCGTTCGCGATCGACCGGTCGATTGTGAGTGCTTTAAAAATCGATTTTGGAAATATGTCCCACATTCCCTCAATAAATTAAAAAATAACCGCCTCTCGTCGGTGACTCATATGACGACACTGTAATAATAACAAAAAGTGATAACTTACTCTTCCTTTTAAGGATGTAGATGTATGAACACGGTAATCTAACAACCTCAATATTTTTTGGAAACACAAAATATTACCAGTAATAAACATACCTGTGAAGTATGAGGACGATTCACTACATATTTATTGAGATATACTAATTTAAAAAGTTGCATTTTTACATGGGCTCTTATGGGACTACTCGAAAATAGCTTGACGCAACGCCCTTTAATAAGAAAAAAGCATAAAATAAAATCTTAACTCGTTCATAAATTTTCAGGAACAAATAGATAAACATTCAATGAACATTTTTAGCCTATTTTTGTTATGGTTCACTACTGAATTTGTTGGAAATTATAAAAAGTCAAATAAAATTCTCCCTTTTCACGTTCCCAGCGTTAGGGGTATAAAAGTATAGCAACACCGCATCTATCCTATACCGTGATTCGCGGTAAATTACCAATAGCTTCATGACATTCAATTCAAAAATTTGAGATCAAGTCTTTTTCCTATGTTTTAAGTATAACAAAACTTTCCAAATAAAATTATATAGTTATATAAATGCACTCATATTGGGAAAACTACGATTTTAACCCCTTACTTTTTCACAAGGAATATAAATTTGAGGTTTGGGGAAGCTCTCTAAAAATATCAAATTAGCGTCATGTCATATTGACTTTTTGGGAATGGATTCTCCGTTCGTACACGTCTTTTGTTACAAGCTTGCCTTTCCAACGATACGTTTCACAATCAGTCATTTTTCTTTCTAACCTCACAGCTAATTGACGCGTCGTTTGAAGAAACCACTGCAACCAACTTACCAGATAAAAACATTAGCCATACAGTGTTGTCACTTTTTCTCATTCATTTTTCTATATTAATTTTTTGCATATTTATGATTTTAATTGAAAAATTCAATTAATACTTGAATACTGTGATACTTCTATGGTCATACAAACTTAATTCGATCAGTCTCATCGTTATACCAGCAAATTTATACTTCGAAATTTTTATGCCGCAAGGTTGGCTCTCGGTACAGTCTGAGCATTTGACAAATAATTATTGCATAAATCTCAATTTTAAGCAATTCTAATAAAAGAAACTGCTTGCAGACTGAAACTTAACGATTTTTTATACATATCAGCTATTTCAAAATATTTTTTGGACGAGGAATAAACACTACAAACCCAGAAATTAGAAACCTTAAAATTTGATCAACTTCTTGCACAGACTGTCACGCATCTACTTCCTTAAATCCGGCATGCGATTTGAACCTACTTATTACACGGTGAGAGTGCAGATTACAGAATTGCGTCGAATACTCTCCCAGAATCTACTAACTTTTATAGGACTATAAGAAGGTATCATTTGGCTTCAGCGAATCAGCCTTTCTGTGGAATTCAATAACGATAGATAGAACGATGGTTTTAAAAGCATGTCTGGAACGTTGTACTGTTGTACATAAATGTGATTGGTCAACAAATGGTGTGAGTAATATCAGTGGTGTTCAAAGGGTACGTTTATGTAGTGCTTTACGTATGTTCAGAATAGTGTTTACGTAACAATATTCAGGATACAAAATAAGCGGCGTCAAAGAAAATGTATCATTTTAATCATGTTTGGGAGGAAGTATTCTTGTTTCGCTTCAGTTGCATTGCCAAACATGAAAACTAAAAAGGGGCATTCTAAAACATTACATGAAAACTATCAAAACGATTTTGCACCAAAAAGTGAGTTAAGAGGTTAAAAGTAAAAACAAAATAAAAGTAGTTTGAAAGCCATATTCACTAGAGTATCCAAACAATCGAAAGCTGCAACAATAGCGTCTTTTAAAATTACTCAGGTACTAGCAAAACAAGAAACCCTCCAAAGTTGGGACAGTAGTTTAAGAAGCAACTATCGAAGCGGCGGGGGTGTTATTTGGACACTTAAAGCATAGAACGGAGATCATACTTGCTATCAAAGAACTTGACTTATCTCGGCCGATCCATCGAGATCATGAGCAAGGATATAGAAGACAGACTGAAGAATGATGTTGTGGAATGTACATGCCTTCCTTCGTAGTGTGACCAGTCCACCGATAAGACAGATACTGCCCAGTTCTGTATTTATATTCTAATATGTTGGTGAAAGAAGAATGTTGAACAATGATTCGTCTGAAAGAGAACACTCGCGGTAAAGATATTTACGACGCTTTTTAAATTTTGTAAAAAAAAAAGTACGCGCTACTGGTTTACAAACTCGTGTGTATTCCAGAAGATGGAGCTCCAGCCACGGATGGCTATCAAAATAGGTTTGTTGCATTATGTCGAGCTAATGATGACTTTCCGAAGGATTTCCCATTCAACATGTTCTATGTTCAAAAACACTAAAGTATGATGGATGTTATGAACATTTCTATGAAAATCATGAACTCCATCCGTGGCCAAAGCTTGCAAAGACGGCTCTTTAAAGTGGTATTGGAATCTAGCGAGTGCGCTTACTTTACCTCCGCATACAAACGTAAGGTTTTCTGGAAAGTTTTTATAAGAGTTTCAAGAATTACTACCCGAAATCATTTCTTTTCTAGATGAAAGAGACAATAGCACCGAGATTATTTTAGTTTATTAACTTATCGTTGAAATAGCATTAACTTGGAGCTGCAATGGAAAGTTGATATGATTAGCCAATAAACACTTTTAAAAGTAAATTGTATATACTGCTTAATTAGCTAAATGGAAAATCCAGCTTTGAAAGCAAGGACAAGTTCTCAGTTCAATTATGGTATTTACGAGACAGAGATAAGAAATATTCTGAGTGAATTTTAAAGAAGATTACCGATTTTGACAAATTGATTTCATGAGTTTTCCGTTTTCTTGTGCAGACGCTGAAATATCAAACACCTTCAATCAAAACTTGTCTTCTGCCAAAAGAAGAGGTATTGCAGATGATATAGGTACACTTCAAAGCCAGAGCAAGTAATGCAAATTTTGGTCTTTTATGTCTGAAGACAACTATGCATATTTAAAACAAATTAGGTGTCAAATAACCGGGTTGTTTAGGTCAATTTACCTATGCGAATCTTCTGAAATGAAAATTATCGAAATATCGCAATTAGCCAACAGACGAACATCTGTCATCGTGCTTGCGATTGTCAATCCGTAATTACGCGCCACTCTATGAAAAGTACACGGACGAAAGGCAATGTCATGCATCGATATCCAAAGATTCATGCGTGTTGGTGACATATGTAGATATACATTAGGGTATCCGTTATTTGTATGGGCAATTTTTCTTATGATAACGTTCAAGTCTCACCCCTCAAAAAATTGAGGCTTGACGCAAAAATAACTCTTCACAAATTTTTCGCCCCTGGGACCACGCCTTCCCGTGCCGACTTACGTTTGAAACTTTATTCAATTATACTCATACCCAACATGATAACATCATGAAAAATCATTCTGTGCAACTCAAATGTGCAATTTTAAAAATGTTTTAGTTTCATAATTTTTATTTAACGTAATTTTTGTACAATTAGGATAAAATTTTCGATGCTCATGAACACATTTCATTACATATGCCATCTGACTTTCATCCTAGTTATCAGGCCGTGATAGTCTTCCACTAACTTCACCGCTCTTTCCGCAGTATCATTCACAACCTTCAAATTCTTAAGTGAATTCCTTCCACTGATATAAGATTTTCCCATTTCTCAGGGTTTTCTTTTAAAACAGAGGAATGTATGTATATTGAGCCGTGAAAAAAATTCAGGCTTCTGCTTGTAATAAAAAAATTGATTGATTTTCCTGAAAACAAAGAACCATAGTAGTAATGCTAGTCTTTGCAAAAGTATTTATAGAATATCATTTAATATTTAACCTGGTAATACTTTCACATCTTTCTGATTGATTATCAGCTTTTTCTTCGCGCCAAGTTTTGCCTCTGTTTTTAACGCCTTCACCGTATTTACCCTTGTAGTGGCATTCAATATCACATCAAAAAGGCTAAAGCCGAAGTTTCTTCCACAAGATACCATAAGTGGTTACAAAATTTTTAGTAGCTGCCTCTGACGTAACTGAATCGTTGTCTTCGTACAATGTAAGAGTTTATAAAAATTTAGATCATTGACGCAAGCCGCGGAGGCATTGGGACAATTGAACCATGCGTTAACATAAAACTTTATCATATTAATGCAAACATCTGCTAATGCACCCTCTTAATCTGGTGGAATGGAATATTGTTTTTGTGACAAAAATATTCTTAAGCAATATATTGCTCGAGACATCCACCTCGCTTGGTGGACTGCTCCAGGCGGTCGAATTGTTACACTTCTTTTTCTCTATCTAGAGTTATAAAATATTCTGTCAATTCTAAAAACTCACGGCAATGCCCCTCATTTAAGTTTTTGTTAATTCTTTCGACACAAAATCATTATTTCTTCTGTTACGGGTTGTATGCTATTACGGCAACGTTCATGATCCATTTCGCTAATTATATCTTTTGGGTTGATCTTCTTCCAACAGTTTTTAAAATTTTTAAGCAACGGCACATCTGGACTCGTTGTTAAATAGAGCAACTTCTTTTCAAACACTGCTTTCAAAAATAATTCGTAAATATGACAGCGACAAGAGAGGTAAAGCAGGTCTCTACCGAGCTTTCTTTCCAAAAGCGCACATGCTCCATTCAATCGACCAGTGTTTGAAGTTATTTGAAGGTTGTGATTAATACTGCGAAGAGAGCAGTGAAGTTACTTTACCCTAATTGTACAAAAATTACGTTAAATAAAAACTATGAAATTTAAACACTTTTAAAATTGTACATTTAGGCTGCACATAATGATTTTACATGATATTATCATATTTGTCGTTATCATTTTGGGTATGAGTATAATTGAATAAAATTTCAAAAGTAAGTCGGCACCGGAAGGAGTGGTCCCCAAGATTTCCAAGAATGAAGAAAGGTCCGATAGTTTGATCACCATAAATACTTGCCCAGACATTGACCTACTCTGGCAGTTGCGTATGGGTTTCTATCACCCAATGGGGGTTCTCAGCAGCCTAATCTGGATTTTGCCTAGTTACTTTTCCATTTAGAAAGGAAATTACTTGATCAGAAGGGATTATGTTATTTCCAAAGTTCGGAAAATCATTAATTTGCTCCACCATATGTTCACATAATTTTGCACATCTGTCAAAATCACCTTCTGATAGGTTATGTTTATGTACCAAAGTAGGTTTATAAGGATGCTGTTGTTCTATTTTTGAAAATGTTTCCAAATGTTTAAGGTTTTACTGCCAACCGACTGGGTCATTATTAGTTGTCAATTAAACCCCATTAAATGGAACACACGTTTTGTTGGGTATTCCTTCGATCTCCTTAACCAACCATCATTAAATGGATAACCCGTTTCTTTGCAGTTAAATAAGGTTTGATAAAAGTGTGGATAACATATTATCATTAAGTAGTGTAAACCGATCTTTGTTTCCACTTACGCACAAGGCGCGACATTAAAATTCGGGAAAGTTAGGATGTCACTCCGGTTTACACTACTTAATAATAACACGTCATTCACTCTTTTATCTAAACCATTCTGTAGTAGCAATTACTTCTACAAATTTTTGACAGTTATAGACTATGATTACAGACAACTAAGATAGTGGGTGAACAAACTAGATAACTCCCCCATTTGTTTAGATCCTTCTTCATGGTGTCCTACTTACACTATAAAACACTCTTCAGTAAAAAGTCAAATATCTTGAAAACTATTAACTTTACATCACACTCTGGTACCATTTAAAATTTCTCGTCAAGGCTAATGTAAAAAACTGAAGATATGGGGGTTGTTCCATTTTTTAAACATTCATAACACTTAAAGCGAAATCAACAAAGAAAGTTATACTACGTCAAAATACACGCAGTATGTTCGAAAATTATTCTTATTTAAAACCATTTTTAATAAAACGTCTGGGAAAAGCTACCATTCCATACTTCTTAGGCACGTAGTATGTATGGGCGTGTGTTACTAGGTTGTAATAATACGTATGTATGTATGTAGTTCGAAATGCAACAATCGCAAAAGCTGATAACACCAGCATGATACCTATATTTTATTCATATTTACGTTAGAACGCTTTTATATTTTTATGCTTTTTAAAACGGAAGATCGTGACGTTAAGTGTCGGTGGAGAAAATGTGATTAAACGAAACGTTTTAATATTCCCGCTTTAATAAAACGAAACGTGTTACGAGGTCGCAATTTAATTTTAAGCCGCTCCGGTTATTCCCGAAGTAAAGGAGCCAATATCCTTGGTACCTCCAGCAAATGGTAATGGCCACCATGTCTTTTTTATTTTAAAATATCTACATGAGGGATATTCTCTTTAATGTACAGGCGAATGCGAACACCTAACGAATGACGAAACATTATACGTAGAATATTGATACTTTCAGGTATAATAAGATCTCTACAACAGATCATATTCTTTTCTAATTAGACCGTAAAAATATCTTATTCTTGTGAAAGCTGGCATATTTGTAATAGTACAACGTAATAAGTTTTATACCTGGAAAACATAAAGGTCATCAACAATTAATAGAAGAAACGTTTTATGTTTACATTTTAGGTGTGGTAATAGAAATTTTTAGATTTTGTAGAATGAAATTCGTCATCAAAGAGATCAATGTCATTCATATTGCGAGAAAATGCACAAAATAGCTGTCCTTTATTGATAAGAAATGAATGAAGAGTGCTTGATATGGCAATCGTCACTACATACATACCTACATATGTACTTGATTCGCAGTTGTCTTTACACCTGTAATTCAATCACCATCGATGCTGGTGTACGCAAAGCAGTTATTTGGTACACAAGTGCCTATCTTAAATATTGATAAATCATTGATACATAAACTTGTGGTCTCCTTTTACTCCACCTTCTTAATTTAGACCTGGTACCTGTTGCAACTGATTTTCTGATGAATTTGACCTGCCTTATAATCCTGCAAATCTTATAAGGTAGAGTGCACTATGCTTGCTAATTTTAAAAAATCGGACGTGGTTCATCTATATAATGTGTTCGTCCACTCTCTTCGGTAGAGATTGTTGTTCTTAAGGAATTAAAAACTCCAGTCAGTACCTTTCTTAGGTTTTAGGTTGTTCGATGGGGCCTATAAATACGAGTACGATCAAAAATTTAACTGAATACTGCTAACTGTGTTAAACTTGTTACAACTAAAATGTATATTGCTAATTAATAATTCATTATGTTACGAACCCTATAGGTTTGTTCCAACACAACACAAAATCAGTTTGTGGATCGTGTGGTACATGCGCCAAGCAAATTTAACGTTCCAAATTTACTTTGCGCATGTATGCACCTTGTATACAGAAAATATAATAGGAGATTATCAGAATGGTTTTAAAAAAGGAAGATCAATGGTGATAAAGCAGATATTGGAAAAAAGCTTCGAAAACAACATAAGCATGCACATAGTTTTTATAGATTTTAAATAAGCATTTGATTGCGTAAAGAGAGAACAATTAAATGGGGCCTTAAAAGACAGGGAAATACCAGCGAAAATTGCAAACCTAATAAAAACCACAATGGAAGACTCTAATACGGTAATAAGCACAGGACAAGGAATAACAGATCAAATATAAGTACAGAAAGAAGTAAGACAAGGAGACTGTCGTCACTTCTCTTCACATTGAGTTTAGATGCGACAGTAGAAAAAATTGAGGGAATAGGGATAATTAATCAAAATCCGCAAATAATAGCATACGTAGGTGATGTAGCAGTAAGTTCAAAAATTAAAAAGGAGATAGAAAGAAGTAAATATACGTACTGTAATGGAGCTAATTGAGTCATGTCAAATTTTAACTGTGGGGCTAATACATTTAATGAAATAGAAACATTCAAATATTTGGGTGTATTTGGTAAATACAAGGAATGGAAAACAAGATACAGATGCGAAAATTCAAACGGTGTATAAGGCCTTCTACTGCAATAAAAGCATGCTAAAAGACAAGAAGTTAAGTAAGAAGACAAAGTTAGGATTTGGTAAGATGATCATAAAACCAATAGTAACATATGCGGTAGAAACGATGACATTTTCAGCGGCAGAAGAAGAGCTTAAAATTTTTGAAAGAAACTTAGTAAGAACGACAGTGGGTCCAAAGAAGATCAATGAAAATGAGCACAGACAATTAATGAACCTCGAAATTGAGAATATATTAGAAAATGGAAACACTGCAAGAATTATGAAATCAATGCGAATTAGATGGTGTGAATATATTCATAGAAGATGTATATAGAAGGGGTATCAGTCAAGAGGAATTGGAGGACAACATCAGGGAGATGAAAATAGAACAGTGGAAAAAATAGTATCAAAATCAAAACAGATCAATCACTATAAAACAGAGGACAATAAGGATTGATCCATGTTTAAATAGTGTTATAATGAGACTCCGAAACTTGAGAACAGCTACAATTTCGTAGGAAATATATTAGCTTAATAATAATGTATTCGACGATTCAAACAAACTAGTTTTGTGGTGTGTTGGAACGAACTTTATATTTATGTTATACTGTACGCGATCTTTGTAATCATTAGTTAAGCAGTAGTTATGGGCACAATTCGTAATATTTTCATTGTTAACTAGTGCGCTTTCTGTACTTTCAGAGTGATTGATGATGATATTATACATTTTCTTAATTGGTGTCACATTTAGTCATTATGATATAGTTCTACATCATTCACCATTGCGAAAATCACATTACAAATGAGAAATATGTACAAATATTAAGAACCGTAACAATTTAAACAAGATATATTAGTTTTAACAAGTACAACACAAAAAAACAAAAACAGGGAAAGTATCAAACGAAGATGAGCGGTAAATGTGATTTTAAAGTTGACTAACATCAATACGATGTATACTTGGTTGCTTGCTGCTCAGTTACAAGTCGAATAAAGCAGTAAATAAGTGTGAACAACAGATGAAACCGTATATGAGGTGACTGACGATTATACATCCATACGTACCCGCGTGCATACATGCAGATAGCAGTAAGGACGATCAACAATTTTTAATAAATATTTAGAAGCAACTCTAACTACTAAAGCTTTTGCAATTCACAACAATCTTTAGTAACAAAGGAAGTGCCAAAAGAGCTAAAACAGATGTAGTATATCCTCACGCCAGTACTAGGCTACAAACCAAGGGTAATCAGAAGAATGGGTACGGAAGAAAGTAAGTTTTTGGTATTTGAGAAAAATGCAGATGGGAACCGCAGCTGGAAGAAAATATACAGAGAGGAAAATAGAATTATAGAACAAAGACAAATGCATTGGTACGAACATATTTCCGGAATGGTGGAGGAAACCCTAGGCAAATATATGAAGCAAGTAAGGGAATGTGGATAAGCGAAAGATTAAAAAAACCTGAGTAAGAGATGTAAAAAAGTAATAGAACTAGAAAGTGCTAAATAAGATTGCAAAATTATCGTTCAAGGAAGAAAATGGGGGCGGGAAATATGGATGAAAAACTGACAAAGCTCAAATCCACTTCTACTGTATCTCACAGAAAAGTTAAGGATGAACTGAATTGTTTGAGCCAGTATATATTATTATCTCCTAAAGCCCTCTGTAACATTACGTTCGTTGTTATTTAGCGAAATGTTTGCTAAGTAATTATTAATCACATTAGAATTTCTATTCTCAAATGTCGCATTGTACAGTGCTCAAAAATTACTTATGAAGAAGTTTTTGAAGTTATATCGACAGCTCTGAAATACGCCAAGACAAACCAGAAATATGTTTAAGTTCGTCATTCTTCTGAGCTAAGACGGTGAAAATTCAGCCAGAAGCGAACATACGTCTTCACCAAATTTTTAACAAATATTTCGGCATTCTTACCAAAATATTTGACTTCAATATTAAGAAATTTGTGAATTTGGTTCTCTACTACTTTTGGAAGTAAGAGTTTCTTATGTTTATTTCTTTCTTGGGATCAATGCACATGGGCTACCACCAATAGTTAGAACTAAAAGAAAACATTTTAGAAATACCAATATATGTATATATGGCCTTACAACCCGTGGATAGTGAAAGGGAAGATAGACGTTTCTCAACTGTAAGACGTCCAGCCTTTCACACCCTGAAAAGACAAGGTCAAGAACACTGCGCTGACTTACAATATAGAAAGTATAGACGCTGTTGCTAATTGAGAGAGGCAGAAATTGCATTTAATTAAACAGAAACGAAAGCCTGGGCTAAGTTTTTTGTTTTTTGCAGCTCTTGGGGTAGACAAGGAAGTCAGTTTATCTTATATAAGGCAGTAGTTCGTCCCGTATTACTCCTCGAGACATGTTCATTTTCTTGCAGATTGATGTTGAATAGATCAGCATTTACCTACCATCCTCTACCATTTTAGTCATAATTTCAAAACGCTATGCTCTTTTCTAACTTACCAATGAATAAAAAAGTAGAACAACTACATAATATATTCAACATATCGTTGAAACTAGTTTTCTATTAAAGTCAGTCATTAGCGATGCAAATGACATAATTTTTACTACTCTTCCAAAACATAATTGGGATTTTTTACCCAATTTTGAAATGAATTTAATAAGAGCCCAGCTTTGTACGTATTTTCCTTCAGATAAAGGAAATCGTTTGATGAATTCTTGATTTCTCGTAGATTGCACTTAAATATTTACCTTAAATTGCATCAAAAATTCTTGGTTCAGATTCTCTCTCTCTCAATCTCCTAAAGATTGTTCAAATTTCATAAATAGCTTTTTATTCAAGGAGCTTTGCTTTCAGCTTTATAAGTGTCACAAACATTGCTACTCGGTAGATGAGAACAGTGATTGGTGAAAATTTCCACCTATGAGGAAAAATTTAAATCAAATAATTTAATGAGCGTGATATGTATACCAACTGAATAAAATGATATCCAGTTTTCTTTCAAAAGTTTAGCTTTTTCCTCGTCTAATATTTACGTTTGAATGACGGAATACGGAAAAATATGCAAACGAATATATATACATATATAGATACATCAAAAAGCAATGCCTGAAAAGTATATCCACGCTCTGATAGATAAGGAATAGTGTCTGCGTCGTATCTAAATAAAAACCTCCCCGCCCCACACCCACCATCGTAATAAATGAAAGTCGGACCCGAACAAGAAGAAGCAACAGTGATTGGAATCTGGATATTGAAAGGAAATACATATTTGCAATTGCTTCGCGAGCTGTACGAGAAGCGGCGGCAAGTTTCTTTCCCTTCGACGTTAAAATATATCTATTCAAAAGTTCTAATTTATACGTATATATGTATATACGATCAAAGGTGCTGGTAATAAATTAATCAGTATCAGAAGTATTTTATGACAATATGACTGACTGTTTTAGATATAATGCACTGTCGAATCTTTAAATAAGGGTGATATGTTTTATTCTTCATACATAAAAGATGGAAAATCACATGAAATAATCTAATGGGTTATCCAATAAAGGTTGTAAAAAACAAACTACCGTCTTAAAAGAGGCAATTCAGGGATAAAATGTTAAGGAGTTAAGAATAAAACACAAAACAAAAATAAACATGGTTTGGATGATGGTCACATGAATGACCAACGATAGATCAGTGAAGAAACTACGAGAAACTAGAAGAAGTCGAACCAGAGAGGAAAGCTGCAAGCAATATATCTACTATAACCTGGCTTCACCAAATAACCAAAAAAGGCGATATAACTAATCACAAACAAAAAAGTAAAGAAGATTTATAAAGCAAGATACCAGAAATGTTGACACTTTGTAAAATGTAAGCAGGATTAAGTAAGTAAAATGTTTAGAAACATCGTCTCTGATGTAGGAGCCCATATTTGCCGTAATCTATTGGATATAAATTATTGTACACTGTTTTCTAAACGTTATCCGGGATTTTCTCAAATATAATTTATAGTTAGGAATGTTATCGTTGATTTATTAAGTTTGAGTCTTTGTGCCTGATTAATAACACTTTGTGTACCATGGTTACCTCTTCGCTACATTGGCGTTTCTAATATAATAAATACTAAGCAGCTGTTGTATCTGAATGTTTTTATGTATAAACAAAATTGTGCCAAATTTCATTGAGAGATAAAAGTAAGAATTTGCATGTTGTTGTCAACCGGGCACGTCGATATTGGTTCATCGATTTGAAAATGTCAACATATGTATAGTTCTCATTCTAAATGAGTAGAATTGGTAAGTTATGAAATGGTTTGTAATTTTGAACTAGTTACAAGGAAACATCTCCAACAAGGAAATGAGAAGAAAGTGAAACTCTATCCATAAATAGTCCTCATGGAGTAGAGTTCGAAATCATTTTCTATCGGCCCAAATTCGTTTTGAGGCAGTTAAAGCGCCCTTCTAAAATTTAGATGATTTTAGAATTTTTGTAATATAACTCGGTAATGAATTGAATAAATACACTAAGATTATATCAGGGTATTCAGTACCTGGGGTTCTATAAATTACACAAGAATAATATAACGCAATTTAAGAAAGTAACAGTGTGCACCCCTAATCTTATTCAGTACAAAAAAGTAAAGGATTTATTGGTAACTAGGATGCTATAATACAGTGGTTACAGTAAGTCAAAACACTAAGACATCTGTGTATTCCACTATTTACTACTAATAACTATTTGCCCAACCTAAATTTAGTGATGCTCTTAAAAAGTAACATGAAGCCAATAAGTTGAAAAGTTGTCCATTACAAGAATGGAATGATATGAGATTTAAGATATGGAACTAGTTAGTTTGAAATGCATAGATAACAAATGTGTAGTGCTCAGAGATAGGAGTTGTGCCGTAGAAAGAGGAACGCTGAAGAACAAATATATCTGTTCCTGCAGTAATTTTGATCCATAACTACCATATACGAGGTATATATAAGTTCAACGCATTGGTTACTCTGAATGAAACACTCAAAATCAAGGCAATGGTACTTTCCTGCATTTACCTGTTATGTGTTCTGAATGTTTCTCTAATAAATTCCTGCTTGGTTTACAAAAATCAATGTTCAGCAAGAAAAATTAAACCAACGAAATTAGAAGAAGCCCGGAAGAGTCCACTGCGTAAATTTGTGGCATAGACAAAACACTTTGGTAAGGCTCTAGCCGCTTTGATTTACAAGAGATATGCGATTTCAGAGTTAAGATTAGGCGAAAATTACTATTACAGAATATACAGAAACACCTGATTAGAACTTAAATCATTTGTTACTTGAAAAAGAAATTGGCATTAACAACAGATTAAAAAATGTTTCCTATTTAATGACCCTAATATAATATGGCATGCAAGCAAACTATGACTAGCAGTAAGCTCGTAACCACTATTACTTTTAAATTAGCGGATCAAGGGGGATATTCTTGTATGGTAAGCTTTATAATTTTATTATATTTTCAACATCACATAAATTTGGATTTTACACTCGGTCTATCCAACTCTCATAGACCGAAATGGAGGCCATAAAATATGTTTATGAGATCTTTAGTAGTAAAAAATGCTGTCGCCGCTCGCATAAACTCTGTATCAAGGAAAAGATGATGAGCTGTATAGCTTTCGAGCATACTACAATGTGTTCAAAATGTAACAAAATGGTACTGTGTGTATCTAAACACACAATAAATGCCTATATGATTATTTTTCTTGTCTTATATATCTAATTTATTATAGTATGGCTTCTAGTAAATATGTTTATCCCAATCAACTTAGAATTTGGCGTTATAGTAGCCAATAAGTCCAGATAAATTTCAATTTACCTATAGTAGAAAATGCACATCTGTATATTGTATATATTAATATTCACATGGTTAATTGCCATTAAGTAATCTATCATTAATTACAATTCAATATATTAAAATTCACAGTAAATGTTGGGGTTTAGATCTTCATGTTCAAAATGACATTTGGTTGAGTTTTTGGTTCTATTTATACTTTTTCGATACCACGCGCGCCACCTTTTCAGCATTTAATTACCCTACGGGTGTTAGCTTCTTCTTTAAGTCCAGCCAGAGACGGTTAATGGGAGAATAAAATTATCAGTCATTATAAAAAGCATCGACGAAGAAATAGAAAGCAATGTAACTATTTAAACACATACATTCAACACTTTCACATCACAAGAATTCCGAATAACCACTGGATATAAGAAACCAAGGATACTTGGGCATCAACAATATACATTTCTATAACAACGTCACGCCATGATGAAGTGTTATCCATGGTAAATAGTAAACAGCTAGTTATTTGGACAACGGAGGGATAATGTAGTAAAGTTTGGATGGGGAAATGTCTTGGTTTCCGAGAAAAATGAGGGTATGTTTGGTTGACGACCGGAAATGACAACACGAAAAGTCATCGAATTACGATTTTATTGCGTTGAAGGTGGATTGAAATAGAACTTTCAACTATATTTGGACCAAAAGCGTTTTAAAAGAAGTAACCATTACATACGAGAGCTTTCACCACACCGAAGAAAGAATTTAAGAGAGGGAATCCATAGAAAATAGAACTGCATCGAAGAAAGAATTTAAGAGAGGGAATCAATAGAAAATGGGGCTGCACCGAACAAATTGCATACTAACAGACACAACACAATAGGTAATTCAATTCAATTTCTGCCAAATCTTTCTAAAGTCTTGTAAATACAATTTGTTGTAATTTATGCTTTTTATGATACCGTTAATTAGGAGGTAAGTCGGTACAATCTTGTTAATATAATTATCTAAATTCTGCAATGGTTTTTGATAAATATAATATTAGTACATTGCAAATGACACATATAGATATAGGCCAAATTTATGAGTAGAAACACAGGGTTCGTTCTTATTTGCATTCTCCGCAATATTTAGTGACCAATAAATTATCTGTATATGAAGGTATAGATATAATTAATTGTTCAAAACTTTAGCACTAAATTTTTCAGTTTTACATCTTGTAAATTTTTATAACGTGACTAACTTAATAAATAAGCATCATGACTGCAAAAATCAGCTACTAAGAGTGGATGTTTTTGATTTTTCAATACCGCAGTGCAAGAGAAAATGTATCGTTACAAGTTTGTGGCCAAAGGCACATTGAGCATTAACCGCATCACTTGGACTTCAGGATATGTTTTCATATTGTACCTTCAATTACCTACCATTAGTTGCAAACTTAGAATCTTATCTCCGTTCCCCTTAAACACCTGTTTGCGCAAGAATTTTCTTCAAATTTTACTACCCGTATGTCAACTACCCAAAGCTTTGCGAACAAAATTTTCTGACAAATCTTCGATCGCTTAACGTTCCACGATCCGGATAAAACATTTAAATTTAATGGCGCCGTCCACCCTCATATCTCTTACCCCGAGATGTACGGTCGTTTTTATTAGATGGACCAAGTTCCTAAAGACGGCGAAGCCCTCCCTACACTATGAACACCAAATGAATTATTACTAAGACGAATCTGACGCTATATTACGAAATCGTTCTCGGTTAGGGAGAAGATTTGCAAAATTTATCGCTGCAAATCTGATCATTGGGGCACCGTCCTAATGTCCTTCGAGATCAATGGACCGCGAATATTAAGGAACGCAGATAATACTTCCGCATAGTTTTATGTCGATATCGATAGCCACGATAACGACATAATCCATTTAATTTAAATAACTATTGGTAATGTAAATTCAAGTTAGATGTTTCTTTCAAAGAAAGTCTAAGGGGTAATGAAATGTAAATTTTGGATACTTTGCTTCAGAAAGAGAGGAGCACGCAATGGCCTAGTTTGACGATAATGGAAGCTAACTTCGAGGGAACTTTCACTTGGATGTTGGATCCGCATCGTGGACAAAAATCGATAATAAATTATACTACTTAACAAATACGTTGCTAGATCTTTATTAAGTGTTTTTTAGTTATAACGCATCAAGGAGAGCTACAAAGCGGCTTCTTATATAAAAATACTTTATACTTACTTTGCTTGAAAACTAAGATAAATCTGTGCGCTAGATATTATACTCCATATACTTCCACGAAAAATCCAGAGAATAAAACGATCTGTGAGGAAACTCTAGGAAGAAATGTCACAGATGCATTACCGCTCTAACAACTTATCTTCAGTGCTTGCCTTAAATAAGCGAGGACAATCCATTTTCCACACAAATGCGTTTTATACATCAGACACACCGATATCTCAACGCTGATTTGATTTAAATAGGACATGGATATAGATATTTCAGCAGCACGTCGTCTTACGTCTTGGGAATATAGCGCTAGTACGGCGAAGGTTTTCTATCAATCATAGTTCGCGGAAAGAGGTGACAAGCGAATTTCACGCGTTATTGACGGCCGCCGCACCCGTTGGAAAAAGAAACGGAAGGAGACGAGGCTGCCAGCGATTTTAATACGTTTACAGCGCATAAAAATGAATAATGATCGGCCAGGGCAGCGTCAGATAAGAAAACAATCTATTACCGAGACGGTTCTTCCCGGCTTGTAAATATGTAAGTTATGATGACGATGTCGAACTTACGTCATAAACAGGAAAGAACCGTCGGCATAGAATTTGTAATATTGATTTTATTCGACCTTAGCGGCAGACCTTACAATCAGTTTTGAATAACAAACCGATGAGTATAGTAGCTGTCAAACGAAATTACACCCAAAACTTACCACCTATAACTCTTTACTAAATCCTCAAAGATCTCAAACAAAATTCATACATTAGCGAAGGGAACGTACAGAAGTTAGTGGATTTTTTTCATGTTGACTAGCACAGCATGGTGTCTGAAGAACCTGCACTTGATGCTGCAGCTTTAGATAGGCATCGTCTTAACCAATAGCTTTTCTCAAATTAAAATTGGAATTATAAACAATGTCAGAAATAGACCATTAAAAGGTGAGCTGTAAAATGAGTTTTCCGATTGGAAATTTAATAACACGAAGAAGCTTCTAACTAAGCAAATGCTTTTAGCAATTACAGACACAATAGCAAGTTTGCATCCTCGAAACGCAAAGATGATTTCTCAGTATAGACAACTCTCACAAACTACAATTTTCAAATCTTCAAAGCATAATACAAAGGCGAATCAAATATTAACCGTACTTTTGTTTTAGTACATTTATTGGAACAGTAAATAAAATTTTGAACATACCTTATTTTTCTATATAATCTCCTCGCTTATTCACACAATTTCCAACCGAATCGAAAGTTTTTTAATTCCGTCATCACAGAATGAATCTGGTCGCGTCTGTAACCAATTGTGCACGAACGTTTCTACACCTTCGTCGTCGTCAAAGTGATGATCTCCCAGTGCTTGTTTGAGTGGCCCAAACATGTCGTGGTGACACGGCGACATATCGGAATTGTAGGGCGATGTTTCACTGTTTTCCAATGAATTTTGTCCAATTTCTTTTGGGTTAATGCAGCTGTGTGTGGCCGGGCGTTTTCATGGTGCAGAATCGCACTTCGAAAAGGCAGTCTCGCCTCTTTCGTCGATAGGCCAGTATTACTTCATCAAGCAGTTGGCAGTAGTATGCAGCATTAACTGTACGCCGTTCATGGAGAAAATCAACGGGAAATATGCCTCTGCAATCCCCAAAAATCGTTGCAAGAACTTTCCCAGCAGAACGACGAGTCTTGGCTTTCGGCGGTGCTGCTTCTCCAGGTTTACGCCACTACATCCTTGCCTGCTTAGACTCCGGGGGTAATGAAACCCCCACGTCTCTCACAGTGGCAATGTGTCTAGAGAAATCACCCCCACTGTTTGACATCGTGTCAAAAGTGTTTCACACACGACAAGACGGTTTGCTTTCTGATCTTTCGTCAATAGGCGAGGCACTCGGCTTGTCAACACATTTCGGTAACCCAAATCATCTGAAACGATTGACTGGGCACTCCTATACGATATTCCGACGTGTGCAGCAATTTCCCATATTGTAAGGTGGCACTTTCATTCAATCACCTCACGGATCGCAAGAATATTCGTATTATTGGTGCTTGTCCGTGGTCGGCCTGCATGGCTCTCATACTGCACTGACTCTCGGCCATCGGAAATTTTTTTGTGGCAGTCGTAGACTTGGTTCTTTGAAAGCGTTTTTAGCGAACTGTGCAGTCGACGCAAAATTTCGGCAGGTTTTACGCCCTCCCGCAACAAAAATTTAATAATAATGCGTTGCTCAACAAACGTGTGCACCTCTTACTCAGACATGATGCTGCTAACAGCCAATCTGCTCTGACGAGCCGAAACGATTTACTTTCCTTCACTTTACATCTCCACCCAACATATGTTAAGACGTCACGTTACTTACTTCACCTAGGGAACATTCAAACAAGTCCGGTTAATATTTGATTTGCCCTCGTATTAGGCCTACAAACTTTCAAACACACCTTTCGTCGAATAAGGTAATGCTGCACACTAAGAAGAAAAAGAATTGCTAGAAGTCATGCGTATTACACTTTCTTGCAATACAAAACTTTTGAATTTACCTCATGGACTTCGGTGATTTCAGCGATTTCGGTTTACATATGTACATCAGTGAAAGTCGAAATTTTAAGAAATGAATTCTTCGCGAAAATGTTTTATGTTTTGATATATATCGAAAAGTGTTAGATAGTTTTTCCTTCGCCGATTTCATCTATCTCTAGCGTGGGCGCCCCTCTTCCTCATTTTGCTCTCTTTCCAATCTTACGATATGACCAAGCCACTTCAATTTTTCCATGTTAGCAAGGATCGTTATTTTCAGTTTGCCTACATTTCCATGATTTTATAATTAGTTCCTTTTCACAAGTTCTCCTCCTTTATAGCCCCATACATCCTTCGAAATATCTTTCTCTCTAGTTTGGTTTCTTCAACCTTCTTGAGAATCCAAATTTCACCATAGGTCGACAAGCTGTAGAATGTGTTCTTATTTAACATTCTTGGGCATCTTCCACTACTTTTACTCTTATCAGCCATTCTTTTCGCGGTCTCGTGACTTTCTTTGCTCCTATTCGTTAAGGTATCGCCCAGGTATTTGAAATGTCCAACTATTTCAAAATTATATTCCCCATTTTTGCGGCGTATACTAAAATATTGTCCAATCTGATCCTCACTACCCCATATTTCCGAATACTTTATATAAGCTGCATTCTTTGGTTGTTTTCGCTGGTCCTCCAAATATATCTTTCAATTATCTCGGTCTATCTTCTGTATATATAAAAATGGATCGTCGTTTGTTCGGATGCTTACAACTTGAAAACGACTGGACCAAATTGGATACTTCTTTCTCTTGGTTTGTTCGTAATTGCTGCGCGAAGATTTATAAAAAGAAAAATCCAACAAAAATTTTGGGCAAATCAAAGTTTGCTGGGTCACCTAGCTAACTAATAAAGGCAGATCATCCGCGTGGGCAACCCAAACTTTTTTCCTGCACAAGACTGAAAAGTATATGAGTCAGTGGGCCGGCATGTCGTAAGCTCGGGTTAAGATTATAATTACTTATTTTTCAGACCATTGTTTAGATCACAAGTTTAATTTTTTGGGTTGGTTTAAAACTGTTTCTAAAGCTATATATCTTACCTTTAAAAGATGTACGTGTAACGAAAAAGTAGTAATTTTTACAACTGTAAGAACTAGGATAGGTTCAATCTTTTGTCAATAATAAATCAAGAACCAATAGGTTTGCAGGCTTGAATATTCGATGCTTATCAAAGAGCACTTTGGTAAATTCCTTTGCTATCTCTTCTTTAAGTCCAAAAGTAACGGGCACGCCGTGATCCTTTTTTTTTCTATTCCTCAATGTACGTTAAATTTAAAAGCAAACAAGGGATTAACAAGAAAGCTTTCCTATAAGTCATAACCACCGTATCGAATACATACATACATACAATACATGCAAAATTTTGAGCCTCTAAGCCTGTTGGTTCCTCACTTATTATTGAGAAAGGTTAAAGTTGTAGCCAGTGTAAAAACCTACTATTTTATCCTTATAAAGCTAGAGTATACAGCTTTCAAAATTGTGTTGGAACCAATAAAAACTCTTTCAGTTTAATCGATCTTGAAGGAAGGTGCCTTATAATCTTAATATTAAAACTATTAGAAGTATTATTGTACTCGGAATTTAGTTAAGATTCTTAAAGAAAATTGCACCGGCCTAGCTCGTAAATAATGATATAAAAAGCATAAATTATAGCAAATTATATTTATAAATTTTGGGAAATATTGAACATAAAATCAAAATATTTACCTAGTGTGGGTGTGTGTGTGTAAGTGTAATTTCTTTTCCGTTAACGGTTCTTCCTATATCTCTTCTCTTCACTTCTTTTCTCGATGCAGCTTTATGGATTCTTCCCTTTTATAAACTCTTTCTTCTTCTGTGTGATGAGGTTCCTTTTTCTCACTGGTACTTCTTTTTAAAACCCTTTTATTCGAAATATATTTATAGACTTATTTATTGACTTATGTATCTTCTCAATTAATATGTCGTTCACCAAACAAACTTTTATTTCTTCTTGAAACCAGGACTACACTGCTGTCTTTCTCCGTTGTCCACGAAACGAAACAACTGTTATTTACCTTGACTCCAGTTCATCGAGGTATATCGCTGTTATAGAAACCTATACTGGACGTCGATGTATCCTTGGTTATTTCCAGTAAATTTATATGAATTCTTGTAATGTAAAATGTTGTATGTATGGCAACCCGGTTTTTTATCTATTAATATATGCTTTTTAAAAAATAAATAATTTTATTTCTAGTGACATTTAATATACTACAATATCCTTCAATCATGACCTTACTCTCAGACTGCTTCAACAAACATTCTTAGTTAGATGAATTATCTTGAACTTGACATCTGTTTATTGTATCCTAAGCTTGTCTAAAGTAACAGAATTTTCAGTGATGAATTAAACTTTTGTAACCTAGCCGGAATATGTTTCATTGGGAAAAGTTGGTCAACCTCAGATATCTTTTCGGCCTAAAATAAATTTGATATTCTCCTAAAATGCTTTCAGCCCGAGCTTTAACCTTATGTTTAATTAACACTCCTATCTTATATGCCGTATTCTGTACCGTTGCTACTCTGTAGTTTCGGCATTTAGTAACATCATCTTTTATGTATGTTATGTATGTTTCCTTTTTCTGGCAGCTGTACCTTGGTCTCAAGATCCTGCATCAGTTTTGCTACTTCTTTCTGTAATGAAATCCCACCTTCCTTTAGAAACTCATTGTTAGTTATAACACCGTTTTCTTCTGACGCCCTATTATTCTTTAAATTTTTGATTACTTTTGAAATTTTTTCTGCCGTTGCCACTTCTTCACATTTAGTTTGGTTTGTATCTTACTTCTCAGGATAGTATAATTGCAGCAGTTGCTCTTGCTCCACTGTGTGCAATAGTTCGTCAAAATACGTTGCCCATGAAAAATATACTTCAATATTTGTAAAATCAATAAACAAATTATCCTTTGCATAAAGATTTATAAAATTCGACAAAGGTCATTATCGAGTTATGCGTTTTTGCAATTTCAAACTTGGTGTAAGCGCTAAAAATGTCTTCAGGAAATCAATCGAATGTTTAGTGATAAGCCGTACTCCTTAGCTTCCATACAGCGGTTATGTTACAAATTTCAATATGGTGTACTTTGCTTAAAGCACAGTTCGCAAGTTCCTATGCCAAAGACTGTAAGAGTTTCCCACAATTTGACACCAATTAAAAAAGAAGAAAATGGGTCAACTCATTTGGTGTGCATCATTGCAAGTGATAAAAAATGGGTAAACAAGGAACAATCGGCAGTTTAAGTATTTGAAAATGAGTCGGCACCAAGAAAGGTTATTCATGGAAAGAAAAAAACCCAATATGAAGAAGATGGTCACCACATTTTTTGAAATTTAGTGAACGTATTCTACTGCAGTACGATGGATTGCCGTTAATAGTTCACTAGGGTTTGTCATGCACATTAAAATAGTGGATTATTATTATTGTTAATAATAATAGTAATAATATAATTTGGCATGTAGAGTTGTGGCAGATAATGGTTTTCTTTTGTTTCTAAGTGTAAAGTATAGTGAAAGCGAATACTATATATTATATATAGAAAAGGTGGTAGACGCATTTAGAAAAATTAAATAAACAACCTAACACGAGAAGATCGTAAGAAATGTTTTGGAAATTGGTTTTAAAGGATGCAAGAACACATTCAGTAATAATGAATATGTTTTATCAATATTGTCAATACTGTATTACTTCACTAGGCTCAACGGAAAGCAAATATCGATCGTATATATTTATTCATGTTTTACGGGCTGAATACGTATGTATGTACATCAAGGTTGTTATTTCATCTCCGCCTCATTTAAAGCAGGAATTGCATAAGTAAAGTTCCTATTTGCTCCTTTCTCAATTTATGTGAAGTTGATTGAAGACAAAGATACATTAGCTAACGTGGCGGAAATAAATCATGAGTCAAATGATAACTACGAGTCAAATTCTTTCATCATTTCCTCGTCCAATTCTTGACGCAAATACGGACGGAAATCTAGAGAATTTCTGTACTAGAACTAATTTTGTTATGCTTTGACATTATTGACCTATTTTGAAAGTTGTTTGAGAAATTTATCTTGGTTTGCACCTTATACTGACTTTCTCCATTGTAGTGGAGCCATAGCGAGTCTCTTTCGCAAATAACATAATTTATATTTTACATTATTGCTTTTTCCATTTGTTGACTATGTGAAGAAAACTTATGGCAAATGAATGAGCTTCTCAAATGAAAATTAATAATAATTAAACTGTGCGTCAGCAGCAATAAAAATCATATTGAGGACTTTCGTTCATATGTCACACTTTAATTATTAAATAGGTTTAACCTAAGGACTATGTAGACCTAGTGTAACGTCCAAACTAGCATATGTCAACTATAACCACCCGTTTAGATAATTTGTAGATAACTCTTCCATAAACGCTATAATCCAATATATCACCGCACCGATAAACGTGACAAACGATCCGAACTAATATGATGAATGTATTCTATTAATGAAAAACATTAGTCCCGCAATGAAAAATGATAGAACACCTTGGGAGTAAACGCCCGGCAAACATTTTTATATCTGTTGGGGGAATTCAACAAAGTCAGGGACGTTCAACAATATTTATTAGGGGACGAATGTGTTTTCTGAGAAAACACGCAGATGTCCTAATTGAGTTATCATTTCCGTGGAATTTCGGCCGTAAATTCGTGCTTCCCGGCTTAAATTTCGCTTTACTGCTAATAAAACCGACATTAAATTGAAAAAGAAACGAAACCATCCGTGTGATGGGTAATCATTTCATATGCCTATGCTATTAAATACAGAAAATATTAACGAAGAGTGGCGTAAATGTTTGAAACTGGTATTAAGATTATGACATAATGCATATAAACTTATTAGGTAATAATTTTATAGTCGTATAGACTCCAAAGGTTAGAGATGTTCGCACTTCATTCTCTTCACTTTAATTCTAAGTACATATTTTGTGATTATGTGATGTACTTTAACTTTGTTAGTTCATATCAACCGCGAAGAGACTATACATTTCACATTGTAGCCATTCCTTTCATTTCCGAAACATATATACGTTTTCAGCTTATCCTACATGTATAACGCCAAATAACAATAGAGTTACAAGGACAACAGATCAAGTTTTGAAAGAAGGAGATTGGGGAGTAGTACTGGCGCAATTTGTGTCTGCCCACGTTTATTCTGTTACAAAAGTACTTCTAATGTAGATTATAGTTTAGATTTTAGTTACTTTATTTTTTTCCCTCGAAATATCAAACATGTAATTATTCTGGTCTGGATATTGGCATCGAGTAGAGAAAAATATTAATCATATTAATTTTGTATCAAACGTTCTATTCGTTTATAGCCAAAGGATGCCCTATATGTCTCTTCATCTTTTTCAACAGTATGAAAACGCTAGTGCTCAACTGAACGTCAGAAATGATGAACTCATGAAGCGATATCGGAGATACACTTTCCGGTTCAAATAAATATTTAATTCTTTTATGTACCAAATACAACCTACGTAACTACTAGCGCATTATTATATTGGAATGACGCCGGTCATTCATTTACCAGTGGTGAGTTGGTCTGCATTGTGCTCTGCTATTTAGAAACACCTCCAAACATAATATTCCAAATTCTACCACGAGTTTGTCCAAGGCGATCATGTATGAATCATCAGATCAGACTTACCTTGCAGTCTTGTTTTTTCTTGATAAGATTTCTGTTTAGGAACTATTCCTAGCATTTTTAACCTAACGCCGGTAACAAGTTATCATTCTATGTATCTAATACTCGAAGAAATGTTCGATCAGCTCATTCACGGGGACCCTTGCAACATCGTTAATTATTGTGGTACCATGTATTTAAACTTACATACAATCTCATCATTCTAGATTTGTAGATGCTTATCCTGGGTGTGACTCATCCTCTTAGCTCTATTGGAAAAAATTGAATTAACTTATAGTACGTTTGTTATAGACCTTCAGCCGTATAGATTCCTCTCACTGTAGTTGCTAGATTATAATTTTTATTTTCACTTATATTCCTTGAAAGTTTTCTTTTGCTTTAAGGGATCAAACCCATCAGCCACATTATCACAAAACATCGCAATTGTAAAAACTGAACAAATCAAATTGTAATCTTACAGTCACCGAGAAACTTAACAAGGGCTCTGTAAATTTCAATAGTGTTATAACTTAGCAGTGATATCATGGATGCATGGATATCATTCTATGGGGCTCATAAACGCGGCACGCCAGAATAAGGTCGTTTAGATCACTCACCCACATCCACACACGCACGCCGGAGAAAGTGAAATCTGTAATTTGTGTAAATGAGAAGGAAAGCAACTATGTCCAAATTTTAGTCGAGCGAGAGTAGGCGTATCGTAACACTCTAGAGTTACTATGCCAACGTGTATGAAATATCGAGGGGTGGATCATAGCATACTGCGTAGGATGACATTCACATGAGGCTTTCCACTTACTTTCCAATCTTTCTTATAGAAAGAATCTCTTAGGATACCTAAAGCTTCCGATTCGTAAATACTAAGATCTGCGACTTCGTCGCTAGCTGCTGACGTCTTCGCTAAAGAGTCCATTACATTGTTACGGGAGACCCCTACATGACTTTTGGCCGAAAAAATCCTTCCATTCGTATTCCTGAGTTTGAGCTCAGCACATTTTTCAATTATACCATGCGCAAGGGGATGAACTTTGGAAAACCACTTTCTATGTTTCAGTGCAATAAGAACACTTTGACAGTCTGACATAACCACTGCTTTTGTAAAACCCATGTCCTCTATATATCTAAGTGCCCCCAAAATTGCTCTAGCCTCTGCGGAAAAACATTCAGCAAGTTGTTTACTCTAAACGATGTACTGATACTATTACTAGCATCAAAAATCGCGCAACCACAACAATTGTTTAATTTAGAGCCATCGGTAATGTACAGTACAATCGGTCAAATTACTTATTAATTCTAAGTGGAGTGCTTCATTCTTCACTGCTTGAAAGTTTCTTTTCTCCATTTCTTTATCAGGATACTTTCAAAAATCAATTAGTCAACTCGATAGAAAAACAAGCACTTAAAACCACACGTGGTTATAAAGATATACTACATAAGTAAGAAGATATCAAGTTATAATAAAATCCAGTGCTTATATTTATCACCTTCCTTGGAGTTGATATACTAACTCATGCTTGCTGTAACTACGAACAGAACTCCATCGGGGAATAGGCCTCCCAATATATCAATCACAGTTAGAAATCCCAGGCAGAAAGATGTGCTGAGTGTGATCAACATTGGCAAAACGTGAGAATGCAGCCCTTGCAGTGTGGGTAGTGGGCTCCGCCTTGTTGGAACCATTCGTCCATGTTGATCGACAATATTTGAAATTGTGGACGCAAAAGCTTTCCTAGCATGTGTGTTACTCTAGTTCTACTTTCTTCACGAAAACTGAGGTCTGACAGTTCCCAATATTGAAACGTCGCAACAAACTATAACCTTAACGCTCTGGTCTAATTGTGGAATGGTTTACTCACTGTCCAATATCGACAGTTTTGGTTATTAACATAAGCATCCAAATTAAGAAAGGCTTATCAACACAATGTCATCAGAAACAATAATTTCAAGTGTTCTTCCATACGGAACCGTACTTTGGCCATAATGACTTATTGTTAGAAGCAACTTTTGAAAAGTCACTATTTTGTATCGATGGAATGTCACCTCGTTGTGTCGGTTGCATTGTAGCAAGTAACAGCACAGACCCAGAGCTGAAGTAGCACTCCTAGTGCGCCCAGTATTGAACAACGGTAACTCTAATATTGTTAATACTTATCTAAACTGTACGTAGACGTCCAGTTGCCTTCGTCTTCATACGAGATTCAGTTGTACAAAACGAGTTGAATACCTATCGTAGTTACTGTAGGAGAAAGGCGCAGGACTCACAGCATTAAGCTGTCAACAAGAAAGATGTTGGGCAGTAACAGGGAAATTATTTCTTTTAAAAAACTGCTTGGCGAAAAAAACAGCAACTCTATGTTCTATTATATCCACTACCCTTTCGTAATGATTAACCGTTACAAAAGCATGAATTCTATCGGCGCCCTCTGCACAACGGACTAATGCATAAACATGTATCGTTTGCATTGAAGTATCTGTCACCAAAAGCCTAAAATTACTGGCTTTCCAAACCAGCAGACTATTGTATACTATTCGGCAGTAAATTCTAACTTTTTGTCGCTTCATTCTTCTACGACTATTCTAAGCCTTAACATAAAATCGTTGCTTATCGGGGAATACAAATACGGGTAATTAGAACCAAATCCAAAATTCATCAGCTTCCGATATATGGCTACTACATGGATTCTTTATTATATAGTTTACTATCATCTTGTCTAGTAGAGGTACGACCACCATACAACAATCAACTTCCACTACGATTGTTCTTGGCTGTCCATATCCATAACGTTGGTTATGGAGAACTTCTGCAGACTACTTGGACCAACAGTGCGTAAAAAACATACTGAATGATCAGAAATGTATTTGATTGAAAAATCAGCCATACGCCAGTAAATAATGTTTCGCCTTTCAGACGATTTCGTTGTATCTGGCAGCAGTACTAACTTGCTGCTTGTTAACTATACAATTGTTTGATTTACTTTTGCAGAACACGTACTGTAAGAGAAACTTCTCCCTCTTTCTCTCTCCTCTATATCTCTCTCATTTGATTCTTAGTAAACGACAGTTTAGGCTTCAACAAACTATGTGCATGTGAGGAAACTTATATTACTGCTTAACTCACAACATATAATTACTAGTACAACTTTGTTAATACCAAGACGTTCTTGGCTCGTCTGCCTTGCAGCAAACAAGATGAGATTCCGCATTGTTACCAAACATGCTTTCATAATAGTTTGTAGTAGGATATACACATGAATAGTCACTAACAATTTGTGACTGCTAATTGCACATTAGACGCATATGGGAAGCTGTTCTAAGCTAAACATAAACGTCAAAGATGAGAACAATAAGTATTTTATTACATTCGTGACTCAGGCAGTACAAACCAAAACTGTTCGCGTGTAAAATAATCTAATGTGAAGACTTTCTATAGGGCAGTAATAATATCTAATTCAGAATACACATTTGTATGTGCAATGGCAAGAAGCTAAGAAGTAATTAAAGTGTGCTTAATATAGAAATTGCGATAAAATGCAGTCCATTCACTTTTTGAAGATTTGGACAATCCGGCCATAATCCGTCAGGTTGGGAAAACCTAGCTTGAAAATGATTTACTTCTATCAAAATCAGTAATTATGATGCTTGGTTGAAGCTAGGACATTAGAAAATGTACGTTGATAAAAAATAGTTTTCAATTTTCCAATGCCCGTCTGTAAACCTCACACCAACTTCGGCACATTCTTTTAATTTCTAATACATTCAAACAACTTCTTCATAACACTGAATACAATCTGCTTAATTTGACTCCAGTTTGATTAACACAAATTTTGGAGTTTCTTCCAGACGAAATTATTTTTAAGACATTAATTGCAAAATGTTGCCACTTAGGTAGGTCAAAGTCCAGATGAATCAATAACTCGCTTGGGATCCTTATTCATTTTGTGGTATATAAGGTATTAATAGCTGCACTATTAGGTAATGCAGGTCCAGACAAATATGGGGAAATATGGAAAGTTCGTAGATTAAGCGATCAGACAAAATTCGGACAAAGTATCTGCAAGAGTGGTATGAACTAATAGGTTGATTATAAACTTTAATCATATAATAAATATATAAATTTTGAGCTAAATAATAATAAAGAGCAGGAATCAATCGAATTTCGTCAAGATACAAAAGCTTTATACCCAGCAAAATGACGTGATTGGTTTGATTCCTGCTTTCCCTATATATCGAGCTTTTCATAACTTATGCATTCAATCAAATCAGCAGAAACTCTGAATAAAATGAAACAAAATTTGTAACCAAAAAAAAAACAAAATTCTTACTGCCACAGGAAAGCCGAAACTAAGAACTTTTGAACTATCGGAAGGAAATCGCATGAAAGAGTTCGAATACCATTGGCATTAATTACGAGCTCGTCTAGACAATACGTTAACAACTGTAAAGCAGAAACATTCGTGAATGCAGCTATAAACATTTGTTATGATTAGTAAGATTCTGCACCGCAAACAGAACTTTTATCTGCCGATATTTCTTTAATAGCTTTTTATTACTTCTATGTTCATTGTCTCACTTTTACTGCATACAATGTTCTATATTAATTTGATATATAAGTTGTAAAGAATTAGCTACAACCTATTCATCGAATTAAAACAGGAAAAACTTTATAACAAATACAACAAAATTTTTAAGAAAGAAAATGTTCCTATCACAGGAAATCCAGAAAGAATTTATAAAGTTTCAGAGGAAAAGTATTTTGTCATTTACATCGAGTAAAAGAAATTTCAAAATATTTATATAGGTCCTATCTACATACTATTGGTAATGCTGTTTGAAGTCAACCGTAAATTCACACAGTTCCGCCTCCTCGTGCAACATTCTCTGTATACTAGGGTATCCGCATTAATAGCAAATCATCTCTAAGTATACACTCAAAACTTCTATAAACAACGTTAACAAAGCATATAAAAGATGTAATTCTTCGTTCTCCCTTTTATTGTAATTTCCAGAAGTGAAGAGTAGGTGGCCCAAATGTACTTGACGGAGTAGAATTTAGAAGTAAATACTGCAAAGCCAACGGAGCAACAAAGTAACAAATTGAAAATGTATTTCTCTTCATTTCCGCTTTCGAATTAATCGTCGTGTTAATTACCCTGGTCCTTCGCAAGCCGGAATTAACAATAAAATGCACCACAATGTTATGTAAGTTGAATAAATTCTGGAAAACGCTTAATCTTCGAACATCCCGCTGTTAAACAGATGTGCACGTGGTAAATTTTCTCTTAGAATAAGTTTCCCTTCATTTATTAGAATCTGTGGTGTACAATCTCAGTTTGTGTAAACCATTTTGTTAACAAACGCAACTCTGCATAAAATACTTATAAATATTTCAAATGAATGGCTTCCTTCGCGTGGTTTCATAGCACGTACCTCCTAATTCTGTTGGCAATTAAAGACATAGGTTAAAATGTAAATTGAAGATCCTTAGCAAATCAGAATATTTTCCAAGTAGTCTATTGACTTCAACAGGAAATTTTCCAAGGTTGCTTATATCATAGTCATAACGCCCAATTTGACTTGATTCATTTAATTTCCCGAAAATTAGATGCCTTTGAATGTAAATTTAATATTGTATTGCTTAATGCTTAGTACACTTTAAACATGGAGACTCAAATTACTCCAGATCATCTATACATAAACAATTCGTCTAAAGATTTAGCCTCATCTCGATTGCATCTAGTTGCACCAACGTTGTGAAAGCAGTCGTCAAAGGTTAGGCTAATAATAAAAACTCCTGGAAGCAACCAGCAAATGGAAAATGCTAGTCGACCTACCCCAAAAGTAGAATGTAAGATGTACTATACAGTTATCACTTATCATAGGCTGGTCAATATCCCACGACGAAGTTCATGTATTTCCGCTGAACCCAGTCCTCTGTATTACAGACAATATCTTTGGGATACCATTAAGAGGTCAATTCGTAAAGTAAAGTCCGTTTCCGCTTTGTGAGCAGAGAAGTGGGGATATCGGCGCTATCGTAGCGCTGCCGTATAGTGTGATTCAATGTGAGTCTGGCAGTGCTAGTGAGAGAATCATTCAGACTTGTATGGGTAAAGAACAGGAAGGCTGCTGAGATTAATCGTGAATTTTGTTCTATTGATGGTGAAAATGCCATGAGTGGCAGTTTGGTTAAAAGATGGTGTATCTTTCGAGAACTAACTGTTGTGACAGACGAGTTTTTGGGTAATGTCGAAGCGAAATTTTGTACACGGTGGATGCGAAAACGTTTTACCGAAGATCATAAAACAAAGAGAATGCGATCGTCATTAAGTTTTCTGACATGCTACCATGTTCAAGGTGGAAATTTCCTCAGGTATTGAAACTTGGGTTGCCTGTGTCAACGTTGAAACGAAAAGGTAGTCAATGCAGTGAGGACGCTCTAACTCGCCTAAGAGGAAACTTTTAAAGTGCCGTCAAACATTCTCTGCGAGAAAAGTCGTAGTCACTGTCCTTTTGGGGCAAAAAGGCTTTCTTCTTATAGAGTTCATGAAACTAGGTACCACAATAAACTCTGACGCCAACTGTGAAACTTTGAAGAAGCGCGGAAGAGCTATTCAGAACAAGCGACGTGGATTATTGAGTTCGAGCATCGTTTTCCTTCATGACACAGTTTTAAGTGGGAAATGTTTAAGCATCCTCCCTACGGCCATGATCTGACTCTTAGCATCTAACATCTCTTCCCCAACATGAAGAAATAGTTTGGATTACAACGGTTTGAGAGTGACCTACCAAGTGACCTTCTAATGCAAGTACGGGCTACAAACAAATACGTGGTCACACTACGAAAAATGAAGTTGCTGGATTCGCAGGATAGCATTCAAAATATTAAACATACAGCGCTCTACATGGATGGTCTATCTCTAGAAATAAAATAAGACAAGAATATTGTATCCAACAGAAAGAAATCCTAATTAAAGAACAATAAGAAACGTCAATCTCAAATGACCAAAATAGCACGAAAGAATATCCGAACGATTATCTCACTAGCATTGCCAGACTCACATTGAACCAGACTACACCGCAGCGTTGCGATCGCACCAATATCCGCACTCCTCTACTCACTAGGCGGAAACAAAACTTACTCTGCGAATTGCCCTCCTACACCTAATGTAGAGTCATCTTTATCTTTGGAATGAAAAATAACGATGTACATATCAAAGAGAAAAAGCCGTGCAAAATGTGTAATCGACAAATAAACAATTAGTAACGATTTAATGTCCCAATTGTCCGCTCAATGTCTTGAGAGTTATTGTATGTATATGCAAATTCAAATATCCTTATAATATTGCCTAAGCACGAGCACACTAACACTTTAGAGATAAATTGCTCGAGCATCAAATAGAAGCTCAAATTATTCCGGGCATGCATTGTATGCGCTATAGAGCAAACTAGTATCGGTCTTTGCATGCAAAGGCTTAATTAGGTAAATTGATTCTTACCTTACCGGTGTATCGAAACGTAGCGAGACGTCTGTTTGCAGTGTGCGTCGCTTCGCGATCTATTGAAGCTCCTGCAGGTTACCTATTATGACGATGTGAATGGAAATCTACCTACCAGGCACCGCTATTATCCGGACCTGAAGCGGTATTGTTCTCCCGATCAGCCCCGATATCTGATGACAGAAGGGATCTGTTTGACATATTATAATATGCAGTTCTCTCCTTTTCCGGTCTCTTCGTCGTCATTGTCGTTTCATCTATTCGTGGTTGGTTATATTAGAATGTCGACGTTGCGGCTAGAATAAAAGAACTGCTACTATTGTTTGATTACTAATATAAAAGGTATTATTACTGCGTGCGTTTAAATTTAATATTACAGTATAAAACGTTAACTCAAGAGTACATCCTTACGACATTGTACAGGAATTTGATTATATTGCGACAGACCGTCTTAAAATTTTTCGCACCTCTGATTTTTTGGAGGAGTTTCTTGCTTCTGCAATTCTTTATTAAATGTCAAGAAATACTGTAATAGGGGAGAGTGACCAACAGCGAGACACTTTTTTAGGTTACTTTATAGGTCGCAGTAAATCATTATTATTTTGCCAAATTTGTTGATTTTTGTATCATAGTGAAGCTACATCCTTTGTTCAAATATTATCGCCTCAAATTTTTGAATTAATTAAAAATGGCTAACTTTTATTTTCAAAAATACTCGCAACCAATTTTGTATCAGTGTTGATCACATGTGCCCGACAGTGAGACACTCTTCATCCAACTGTGAAACGTAATGCTTTTCCAAAACTATATATTTTTTTAATGGTATATGTAGTATAAGAGATTGCTAGGTATTGGAAAATATATTTGGCAAAAAATGGGTAACATCAGATTAACACAGTACTGGTACAAATACGTAGTTAACAACATATCTATCGAACATTTAACAAACTTAAGTCTATCTCAAAAGAAAAGAAACCCCTCTGTCGGCTTGTATGTCCATACTATTGAAGGCGGCATAATAAGTTTGGTATCAGATATAGGAACCACTGATTCATCACTAACTTCAGGAAATACGTACTTGTTTGTTTGATTTCGCATGAATGTGATTTCAAACTCCTGCCTTGACTCAATTTTTGAAAGAACTTTTCCAATAAAATAAATTTTTGTTTTCTCTGTTTCTTCGGTAAATTCTTCTCTTCTTCTTCTTCTTCCTAAGGCATAGCTTCTGCTAATGATGAGGTGCCAAGAGGAAGTACGCGATCGGTCACCGCGCTTGGTAGAAAATCTAGATCGGTAAATATATCAGCGTCAAAGGGGTATATTCCACACTTTTTGAATGCGTGAATAGTATTACTTGGCGTTAATGCCTTTTCATGCGCAATTCCAACAGACTCAGCTACTTCATATATATAATTAATGGTTTGCCTGGATGTTGCATCATCCAACTGTCGATAGCTGCATTATATGGTGTTGAAAATGGCTTATAAACACCAATATTCAATGGCTGTATCTTATTTGTGAAGTGTGGTGGAACTGTCAAAATGGTCACGCCATTAGCTTTGGCTAGGTTGAGAACAGCAGATGACTTTCGTGGTTGTCATATATCAAAAGTGATTGATTTTCTTCTGAGCTGTTAGAGTATTTGATGATATGCTTCATAACTTGTAAGAATAAATCTGCATTCATCCAGCCACTACGAGCAGCGAGGCCTAATATACCAGATGGGAGCCCTTGTAACATATGTTCCTTGAAGTGAGTTCTAGGGAACACCATTGCTGGAGGTAAATATTGGCCTGTCGCATTTATGATGCAGCACGTTGTAATAAGAGTGCCCCCTTCCCCACTTGTTACTTTATTCACTTGCTTGGCACCCTTGGCGGCTACTACCTTCTGGCACTTTTAAACAGTCACGATTCCCGTCTCGTCCAAATTGAAGATTCTTCTTCCATCGGCGAAATTGGAACTTCTTTCGTAAATATTCTTAAAGTTATCAAAAAAGAAAACCTTGACATTATGTTGAAGGATGTTGCACGGGATAAGCTATATCCTTCCGGCATTCTTAGTGACAGTCGATTATGTCGTTTTTGAAAACATCGGAACCATTTCAAGCTTGCTATTTTTTCATTATGCCACTTGGCAGGAATATTTTTGTTATTCACAACGGCCATTTCACAGACAAGTTTTCTGCAATCAGTAACCGACAATCCATAGAAGATTTGTGAGAAATCGACAAGCGATGCTTCTTCTGCATCGCTGAATACTTTCTTCACAGCGTAGTTGGGAAACATTCGGATGTCGTCGACGTCTTCAGCCTGCTTGATCTTTTTCACATACATGGCCGAAGTCTGCAATTCGATTTCTTTTGCATCAGCTACTTTTCTCAGACCTCCGCCATCCAACACAAGTGTTACGGCCTCTTTCATTGTTTCTTCTCAACAATTACCAATTTTCCTATTTTGTGGCTCCATGTTGGAACCAAGAAAACACAGGTTTGAAGTATCATACTATGAGTGATTGTAATTTTATTTGCATGCCCAACAGTGAGACATGTGTCATTGTTGGGCAGATCTGTTTCTCTCACTGTTGGGCAAGCGTCAAATTCCGTTAATTTGGTCGCAGTTCATAAAAGAAAAATAGATGGCCATATAAACAAGATAGATTTACTAACTACACAAATTAAAGTTACCTGGATGTTATTTACTTCACAAAGTAACTTATGTATTTACGGTTCAATTACAAAAGAAGGCTTGTACGAAAATTTACTTTTGGGCGCCGAAAACACATGTACCTGTCATGCAGATACGTATCTTTTCGCAGCGCCCTGCACACTGGCTTAAATGAACCGTTTATTAATCATGATTGTTGCTACGCATGGGCACACAAATAAGACACGTGACCAGAGAGACAGACTTAATATTCCACTGTAGGACCTGTCCCACTGTTGGGCTTCTTCTCCTACGACAAATATATAATTATATTCGTAGATCTAATTGTAAGCTAAGAATGTTCTTCCGAAGCATAACAATCTCTAAAATTTCATTCCTTTTCTCTAACCAGTTATCATTTTAAAAGAATTGAGTCCAACAATAATACGTACTTATACCTAATTAAATATTTTCAAATCAGCATCATATAGCGTAATCGTATATGCAGCAGAAGCAGATTTCCAACGAACAAAATAATATAAGCTTTGTGCAGTCTGTTACACAATACGTATCTGTTTACGAAAGCTACTATAGTAATTAACCCACCAAATATGTGTTCGCTATAGCACTGAAACCATTATTTTCAGAGGAAAGAAACGATTGGAGGTCGAGGTCCTCTTTTCTAGGTACTTACTTGTACAATTAGGCTTTTTCAAATTCAGAAACTCATTAATTCCAGACAGTAACTATATATTCAGCGTTGCGATCCAAGAAGGACAATGGCTTGATTACAATTTTTTTCCATTTTTGTTTATCCATTGTTGCTCTTCTCCTGTCACTTATCCCCAACTTCCTCAAGTACCTCTCTACACCCTGTGGCCAGTAATAACTACCAAGTGTACAAGTATGAAATACGGATTTCAGACAACATATGCACACCAATGCAGTTTGTGCTATAAAGATTTGACGCTGCGCGATTTTGTTGTATCATCAACAAGTGTCAGACGCGTACGTGTGATAAATGTAATACAAATCTGTGCATAGTGTTATGTTGTCCTCAATATGTCTAAATTTATACCAAACAAAGAGCATTCGCGAACAACATTAATTTTTTGTTTTCATTTGAAGAAAACTGCTACTGAATTATGCCGATCACTTCGAGAAGCTTATGGTGAACCTGCTCCATCGTAAAATACGTGAGAACTATGGTTTCAGCGTTTCAAAAGTGGTGACTTCGATGTTGTAGACAAGGAACGTGGAAAACTGCCAAAAAGAGAAAACGAAGATGTGGAATTGCAAGCATTGTTGGACGAAAATGATTCGCAAACACAAAAGAACTCGCCGAACAACTGGGCGTTAGTCAACAAGCTGTTTCCAATCGGCGACGAGAAATGGGAAAGATTCAAGACCGGTACATGAGGACCACATGAGTTGAATGACAGGCAAATGGAAAAGCACAAAACACATCTGACATTTTACAAAAAATATGGGTAGACCTAGGCACACCATCCATGGTTTGCAGCAAAAGGGGAAGATTTTTGCTGGCTTGATATTCACGAATTGTCCAAAAGATGGGAAAGATGTATAACAAGCGGTAGAGCATACTTTGAACAAAGAACTTTTTATCATTCTTCCGAAAAAATCCGCATTTCATACTTGTACACCTGGTATGCTGTTACCAAAATTGGAGCACATACCTCAAATGATGAATGTTGTAAACTTTCCTTAAGAAGTTGCTAAGGTAGACGCCACCAATAACTGTTTCATATCTTGAATATGTATTTCTATACTAAATACAATTCTTTACGTCAATAGTACGAGAAGAATAGACCTCGAAATGTAGACATCATTTTACCCCACTTCTGCTCCCCATTTCTGATACTTTTTGAACTGAGTAAGGTATAATGCTAAAACCAAACAGTGTGAGTTGGAACAAATTTGTGCGCGTTTCTAAAAGTCAGCTCATCTTTGACAGCACCAATGCTATCCACGATTTTACATCAAGGTAGGTATTCTCAGCTACATTGAATCACCCCTAGATTACTTCAATTTCACATTACCTTCATTACGCAATAGTCGAAACCGAAAGAAGAGATTCTGGCAAAAATTTTAATGTTACAGATCTCAACAAGTATACCTTCGTATGTCCCACTATTACCCCTCTACTACTAATAACAAAATATTATGCTCTACTTGTGGAAAGGTATAATTGGTTGATGCATCATAAATTGATTATAGCATAGATATGAGTAGGCAAGGGGGAGGGGACGCAATTTGCCTAAACCGCCAAGGTAATGGATACTTATAATTTCCATCTTCGGGTAGTGTCCTCTGCAACTTGTCGAGGCCACGTTGTTTCAAATGGAAAGATTGGATAGTGTAATTGATTGTCCCCGGGTTAATCGTCAGAACACTGTTAGCTGTACAGGACTAGTTACTGCCAGGTTCTTAGGTAGCAACCGGTGTAGAAACTTATAATATCTTACTGTAAGATTCACAGCATCATCTTCCTTGAGAACAAAACTTTCGGTCAACTGACACAACTACGACATATAACATCATGACTCCAACACCAATAACGGTTGGGATATGTCACTAATATGAAAAAGTGTATTTCATTATATGTAATAAAATTGGAGTGTCTGACAATTTTTGTAAAAAAAAAACCTGAATTTCGAACTTATTCCGTATTTCCGTTTATTGCATATTTTTCGGATAAAGCGAATAAATTAGCGGATAAATTTAAAGTAGTACTTTGTATAAGCGATTATGACGTAGGACAAAGAGCACTATGGGCACTGCGATTTTTACAGCTTCAAATATGTTTGATGAGAATTTATGTTCCTTAGCTACCATAAAGCGGTGGTACAATGAATGTCAACGTGGTCGACAGTTTTCGTTACTCCTAAGCCAAGGATCGCAATTACAAAAAAGAAAGATATTGAACACTAGCAATAAATTCTGGTAATAAGTATCCAAGCAACTCTAAGGAGTGCTGTAGAGTCAATTAACACGGCTCCAAGAAGAGTCGTTCGTGAAGAAAATCCGATACGAAAGCATGGTCGGCACATTTCTTGGAATTACTCTACACGTTTCCATTGTGGCACTGGAGGATTTTCGTACTGATAGTGCTGAATAGTTTACTGCAGTTCATTTTTTTCATGTTCTTCGAAATTTTGGCGAAGAGCGCCTAAGAGATTGGATTATTTCGAAATTTGATAGCGATAATTGAGTATTCGAATGCACATACCATTAGAACAATGGATCATTCACCATATAGTCCGAATCTGATCCCAAATATTTTGTTTATTTCTACGTGTAAAGGATATGTTGCTGGGTATATGTTTTACATCGGTCAAAAAGTCAACGGATAAATTTAAAAATTAAATGAATAACCAAACGGGGAAAGTTTGGATAAAATGTTTTTGAAATTTATATTTAGACTTTATAAGGACAAATACTTTTAGACAATTATAAATAAACGTGTTTTGGCAATATACCGTGTATTACGTCACTACGCTCAGTAGAAAGGGAACAGTCCTCGCATTTCATTATTTTGCTTTTATAAGTGATGAACTTCCCTTCGTTACTATCGAGATTCCGTACGCATACATGGTTTCCGTTACGTCGTTTGTCCAAAGAAATTGACGGAAAAGGAAACCTTGCAATAAGTGCTTATGTTGGCATTACTCCAATCTAAATGATTTTCATCTTTAAAGGATGTATTAAAAGAAGATTGGTTTCTGCTTGCTAGAAAATTATCTCCAATTAACAACATCTGTTCTTATTAAATGGATGCTATTTATAACTTAAATGGGTACCAGAAGTAATTGGTCTCCTAAACTGGTTTATTTCAAACTACTTCTTGGTGTTCATTTGTCTATAAATAGCAAGATGCAATCGACTAAGAACAAAATACTATATTGATTATTGCAAGATATGCATTTCCACATTTACTAAAGCTATTCTTCCATATGAAGAATTAAGTGGTTTACAAGTGCCCTGATTATATAATTACACAAAGTCTATAATGACGTATGAAATTTGTCATTATTAAAGCCTTTCTGCCTATGCCCACTTTACATGGAAAACAGTTATAGTACTCACTCTCCTGCAGTTATAAATATAAAATACCAAATCTCCAGGTGAAATGTGAATTAGTCAGTAGAGGAAACATAAATTTTACTGTCTGGTAGATTTATATTCATCTATATTTAAAGTGGTTTCATTTACAAAAGAGCGCTCCTCAACTTTCATATTTCGAATATCTGCGCTTTGAATTACATAAATCATACAACGATATTTTTCGATGCTTGCCAAGCAAGATGTATTTCTAAAAATATGACGAGGCAAGCAGCGGTTTTGTGCTTGTTTCTCATTTTATTGTTGCCGCTAATATCATTTTAAAGTCGGAAACATCCATATTTAAGTATGCACTTAACATAATTGTTTTCTCATGTTTATTATTTTTAAATCATCTCCGGTTCCGTTACTGGGCGCCGTATAAATAATGCATGATACATTCAGAACCATTATGTTAATTTCGGGTTAGATAACAAGCAATCTCATAACGTGTAGTAAAATGTATTTTATTATTAGCATAGCTGTAAGAAAACACGAATTTTAGATTAATTATGCATTATGGATGAGGCAAAACATAAATTCGTTTATTTTAGTGCAGGTTTTTAAAAGGATATTGTGAGTAGTATAAATTATAAATATTAAAATCTTTTCATCATAATACATATCTGCATGTTTGCTAGATCTTTTACTGATATACGCACATATATTCTAACCAAAGGAAGTAGGAAAATTGAGGTTGGAATAAAGTCAAGTCCTTCTTCTCCGTACTAATTTAGATATTTTGAAATACATATTTGAACAACCAAGTTACCATCCTCAATAGAACAGACGCAAAGGGTGAATAGGAACCATTTCATTTGTGACTACACTTTTATTCAAACATTCAGTCAAATCTAAAGACAACGGACTATTATACATGACTATTGTGGCTTGAATTGCCAAAATTCATTACCATGGGCTAACATAGCAATAGCATGGAAGTACAGAATAGAATAGGGCATTTAATTGTGTAAAACCGTTTCCTTCAAAAGTTTTTCTATCATTTGAATCCGAATATGTTCTTAATATATTCCACAGCTTCTACTTCCACGGCTGTGTTGGACCTAATGACTATAGACTTTCGCTCATCTTGTATCCATATGTGCTAATTTACATATGCAATTTGGAAAATGTAAAGGCATTGTAAACAGGTAACACTTGATATAAATGGATACTGTACTAAGAGCACATTGTAAATAAGAAGGGGAGAACAACATTGTGTGACTTCCTCTCCTAGATTATACTCAACAAGACTTGTTAGGCAACGCATTGTTAAATTTGTAGCAGAACTATAAAACATCATATGAGCTAAGGTCCACTGCCAAAGTCCGTATTTGACACTATGATTCATTACCATTACGTATGTATATACAAGTGCTTTCTTCACCTACATGTTTACTTAATCTAATTCTAACCGAACATACTTAGAATGAGATTCCCAGCGTCTTGGAAACTAAAGAAAGTGCACGGTCCACATCGTCCAGTAGACAGTCTAGTATCTTGTAGATTCCGAATACACCATCCTGCTTCATTCATTGCTACTTGCATTATAGCATTTAAATTACAGGTTTCGATATGCTTTGTTTCATTTCTTCCAAAAATTGCAGCTGCAACTCTCAATTTCCAGACAACAACATATAGCTTGCAACATACATACATACAGTAACAAACTAAATATTTCCTGAATTCCACCCTATTGTATTATAAAGTTTTCATTTACAATTGTGTAAAAATAACGTATTTAAGGTACTGAAACGTTCTTAACGACAGTAGCTCAAATGATGAAATATTCAAACCGGCATTTCAGAAATAATTATTTATTTCAGTATGTGCATAGTTCCTTAACAGGTTGCTTCAAAGAATATATATATATATATATATGTATATATATATATTGCAAGCCAATACAATACCAGTAAAAAATCATGATTGTAGGTAATAAATAATTTGACTGTAGCACTTGTCCCAATTGTAGTATAAAATGTGGCGATTCATAGAATAGAGTTAATAAATTTTAGAATATCCAACATTCCAACTTCAGCAAAAAGGTTTTAATGAAATTAAAAGAGACCTATGCGGGTACAGGGAAAGCTTTCCATGTATAATTTGTGTACCTAGCGATATCTTCCTAATGCAACTTTTTTCTTCCAAACACGACGGAAATGAGCTAATCTTCAATTTTATATAATTTAACACGAATTTTATAACGAAATGTGTCATTTGTCGGCTTTAATTTGCTTTCCTCGTTCTGACAGTTGAACTTGTTAGACTAAAAGTTATAAATCTCATAGATTTGGACGCAAATATTTCGAATATGTACTAGTGATGATTTTACCCAACCCGGTTCCTGATTGTATTAGTGGGAAACCGTTACACCATATATCGAGGAAGAGTTGAAGACCAGTCTTTGGCAATTTTTGAAGAGAAAAGATCTTAAAACTGCAGATGCAAATTCCATTTATTGGATCAAGAGTTGAGTGGATTGTGGAAAACATAAGACGGTGTTACGTAATTAAATTGCTACCAGGTTATGATATGTCTAAAGATATTCAATTATATATATAATTGTATAATTGTCCAAATTAAATCACATTAATAACGCCCTACTTCCTAATGTGAAAATGTGTAAGATTACATGATTACTTTATCATAGAACTATCAATAGAAAACGCTGCAGTTCTATGAAAATGTGTTTTGATTACTCCTAGAGCTAAGGTTAACAGCCTATAACCTATTTCAGCTTTAAACCCAATTAGTGTCTTGCTAGTTTTGACTAAACTGCAGAGATTGATCTATGATTGATCTAAGAGTTTCTTTGGCTGTGCTCAAAATGTTGCTTATTTCGCAATTGAGAGTTAGACAACGCCGTGAGAAGGGATGACATTATGAATGTATGTCGTGGTAAATTTCAATATTATGGATTGGATAATTTTTCAGTCCCGATTAATCATTCATACTTCACTAATCTTAAGCAGATCATTGCTCTTTACAGGATGTTATCATCAGAAGTTTTCCCATAGCACGAGCCCCCAATGTTCTTCCTTGTCGATAGAAGTGGATCACTTTGACCTATCATAGGTCTTTTGTAATATAACTCTAATCCTGTCAAACCCTAACTCATGAAGCAATGAAAGGGTTTCGCTGAGGGGATATTGCCAGCATTTTCGAGGTTTTCAGGAGTGTATTCCTTGCTCTGTATAAGCTCATTGGCTTTTGTTCTTTAGGGCTTACACACACGCTCGACGTCTACGTTTAGCGATTTTGTGGTAGATTTTCCCTTAGACCACGAATGCCTAGACTAAGGGTAAGTTTCCGAGAAACTACAGTGCCAATATTACCACAGTTTTCTGAAATGTTTTCTCTCTGGCTGAGTTTATATTTAAGGACTTGTACGGGCGAGGCCTGCGCTTGACCACAATGCTTAATAACGTTCTCTTTTAAACTCCGAATTCCCAGATCTTTGAAAAAAGCTACAAATCTTCGGAGGGAGACAGCGTCCACATTGCAACAGTCTATATGCTTAGTATTGTTTGATAACATCTTCCTCTAAAACAGCACCTTTATCAGTGAGTACTCATATTCTAGGGGTAGCTAGAGAAAATCAGGTTACCCCAGACAAACCCTGGCTTATCCTGAGACTTATACACTCCAGGTTCCCTACATTTCCGTGGGTGTGGATTGGTGTTAGGACGACAATGGTTTAAAATTTCGACCTACTCCACCTATCTTGACTTTGAACACGTTTTCTATCGAAGTCCGGTAGTTTTTCAGTGTTAGATCTGCACATAGTATTCATTCATTTATTTACATCAATATTATATAAAATAATAATTGATTCTAGTCTAGTAAAATAATGTAAATATAAAACTGGTTTAAAAATTAAACAAAATAAATAAATAAAATTCGAACATAAAGTTAAAAGTGTAGAAGACGCTGCACAACTCCAAACAAAACGACAAACAGAATCACCACGGGCACTTTTGTTTTTATTGTTTTTGATCTTTGAGGTACTCGTGTATAGTGTAATATACCTCGGACCGCAGAATCGTTAGGACGGCTTTTTTAATCTGGCTCGATCCAACTTTCGAACACTCTGTGGCAGTGCGTTGTACATCTTTCTTGGATTTCCAAATTTTCTATGTATATATCTGATTCATGTCTACATTACATTGTTACATACTATCGTTTGACTAAAGTGAGATTGAAGGTTCGCTACTTATATAAGTCTGCTTCTTTTGAAGTTATTTGGGATGATTTGCTTTTTATATTATAATAGAGACGTTCAGATATTGATCGAATGATAAAATGTTGCTGCATCACTCAGTTATATTATTTTAATTTAATTGTTGGGATTATGTTAACTATTAATACAGAGTTCTGCCACGTTCCTAAGCTAAAATTTCCAATTTTCAAAATGACTTCCTATCCAAAATACTTCTTTTCCGTTTCCTTGGATTGCAGACCACAGCTTCTTTCTTTTCTTTCTAATTTCGATTAATAAGATACTAGCAGACATAAAGTGCATGTTTTCTTCATACTTTTCAAATCAACTAACTTCAAATACAGTCATTAATTTTTCGGATATCCAACTTCGTGTTTGTTTGCTTTCGATATCTAAATTTTACAAAGTTTGAAGCCCAACCAACGCGGCGATGTTATTAATGTTCATAGAATTTACTACTGCGTAGCTTGCAAAATCTAGGTCGAACTCCAAACTTTATACTCATCGCTAGCAGCTCCTACACGGAATGTTATTGAACTCTAACACAAATATAATAAAGGTTGTTGCTTTACAGGAGTGAATATCCTTCACGTGTAGGAGTTGATTAACAAGTAATCAATCTGTTACGTTCCCACGTGTAGACGACCGAAAACTAAGAAAGGAGAGACACCATTGAAATTAATTACTGCCCTAATCAATCCGTTTTCTCTTACAGATAGTACATATGGCCCACGCATTACGTCGGATCTCCTACGCAACCTGTGATCCACAATATTCGTTCTTCAGTTTCTTAGCGAGGGAACCGAAAGGACATTCCAGCCATCAGTTTTGTCATTCGTTCATCACCCAAACTCCGGAACAGGTACTTCATTTTAATGTTACCACATATGCATGCAGAAATTATGTTTATTAGTACATTTAGCATCAAAAATGGAAAAGATGTCCAACGAAATAGTTGGGCTATGTTCAGATACATGTTCTGCTCACCGTACCAATGAGATTGATTTAGTTTCGTTACAATTATCTGTGGGGTGTTTTATATGAGAAAGCAGGTACATACTTAGGTATGAGTACATTAAAATAAACACAAAAACTCTACTGTTTAGGCTTAGTTTTACGTATCTCATTTAAATATTGCCTATGAGATGGTGATCATCAAAGGTGTCGCTTTCGACTGCAACTACTATCGAAGATATATCTGGGCCACTGATACCCTAACTATGATTAATTTTAATATTTTAACACAACTCAACTGGAAATATATTTTTATTTTCCATGTTTTATCTTTTGGGTCAATTTTTAGATTCATAGAATTTGAATGGCATTACAGCATTCCTACGTTTATTAAACGTATTATTAAAAATAAACTATTAGGCCTGTGTGTAGCAAAAATGTTCGAACAAAATGCTAGGCATTGGTCTATAGCTTGATAGAGTCATCACTCCTTAATTAAGCTTTTTTCCAGCCCCGTGTATTGTGTGTTTTAAACTCGTATCGATTCGGAATATCCGGGATGATAAAGCTCCACTCCACATTTTTTTCGACTAACCTAGACTGCCCGCTGTAAATAGAGCACGGTAAACGATCGAACGCATTAAATGCGGTAGCCAGTTTCTCGCTTCGGGCGCAGGTGATTTACAACGCTCAAATTATTACCTAAAATGAACTTCATCTGGAGATTATTTATAGCAGGCTATTAGGAAAAAATAGCCGGCAGCTGCATGCCAAACACGCGATAATGTTTTCTGTTTATTGTGTTTGTGAAGAGTGAAGACAATTCATTTATCGCAATTTTCCGACGGCATTAAATTGAGTGTTATTCTATTGTCTCAGAAATGTTTGTCTTTGTATTACACTAAATTATACCGCTGTAATACTAATGCTAACCTACTTTCTTTTATATAAATCCGGGAAGTATCTTCGTTTAAAAATTTAGAGACAGTTTGACTGAGAACATGGGCATCCGCAGAGGGGGACAAACGGGGCACTTGTCCTCTTCAGGAAGCTGGTAAAGATTCCAGAAATTATATTCGTAAAAGTGATAAAAAGTAAAACTTTTGCACGCTTAACCATGGAAGGAAATCTTATTACGGATTATCGGCTACAGCTGTCGAAATCGTAAGAATAGACTATGTTACTAAACTACAACTGCACTACTGTTAATCGTAACGGACGAAACTGCAGATATTGCTGGAATAGAGCACCTTCAATTGTTATTAGTTTTGTTCACGACAAAAAGAATATAAGAGATGATATGTTAGGATTTACAAAACTGTATGATATGGATGGAAAAAAGTATTAGTACTGCTATTTTAAATAACTGTACGGAATATGGTTTGAATAAGAAGATAAATTGGACAAGGATATTACGGTTGTGCTAGTATGACAAGAAAGAGGCTGGTAATCAGGTTCAAGCAAGAAATATATATTCAAAAGCCACTTACGTAGATTGTGCTTGTCACAGGTTAAACCTAGTTATAAATGACTTCAACATTCTACCAGTAGCTTGGCAAGCAATATATTAAATCAGTAGTAAACTTTTTTTTTGGGAAAGTCCAAAACCGAGAACCACTGTGCCAACAATTCGTTTACTTTCAGAAACTAGACAAATTTTAAAATATAAAAGTGTATTGGCTTCTCAAAATAACTTTCAACTCAATTTTAATCAATTAGAAGAAATATCTATGAATTAGACAGAATCAATACATCACCAAACGCATCGCGTGCTAACATCATGCAGTACTCCAATGTATATTTTTTGTTTAAACATAATATCAAAATATTCCGTTATTCTCGAACCAATATCGCAAAAATTACAAGGGATGGATTGTATTGATGTAGATTTATTAGCCACTTACCAACATACTGAAGACTAACTTCAGATATTCACACTTCGTAGGGAAAGATCAGAACAAAATTTGAAAGAAATTTATAAACTTTCAGCAAATATGGCAGAAAAATTAACAGTAGCTAGGGAGATACCTAGAGGATGTTCCATAGAGGATTAGAGAGGCAACCATCCTGGAAAGTATTATCGCCAATCAATCTTCGTCCCATACTTAGATTCCTTAATTTCATTCTTAGCTTCAAGATTTTCATCAGACAGTGAAATAGCATTTGCAATATTTCAGTTTCATCTTAAGAATATTCACAAAATAGAGAGAATAAAGTTCCAAAACAACGCCAAAAAGAAATAAGCGAAAAATACGATCTCGAATATCTAGACATAGAGGCAGCTCTTTGAGAAATATGAGAAATGGACAGTTTTCCTTCGACTTCGAAACTTAATAAAGTTTCGGAATTTTCTTCTAATAAGAAGTTTTAAACTAATGCGAATATTTCCCTTCTATTAGATCTGCAATAAAGATTGGCATTGCATTACCTGTTATAACGGGTACTGTTGAAAGAAGCTTCAGTACTGTAAGATATGTGGAAACATGGAAGAATATAGAGGAGGAGGGGGTAAAGAAGAAATTTGGTGCCAACGTTATCGATAAATTTGCATGCGACAAATGTCGAGTTCAATTATTGCAGGATTAGTAACTATTGAATATATCGAAATTATTATTAATTATATTGATTATTATTTAATTTTTTAAACTAACTGGCGTATGCTTTTGTATTGATGCAATATTTTATAGTACTTATTTTATATGATAGCTTCCTACCACAATTAGGTCAATAATACAAGAGTGATTGAAATAAATATATATATATATATGTGTGTGTGGGAATATAACTATTATTTCAATTGTGGTAGAAAATTAAGGTGACGATATATATATATATATATATATATATATATATATATATATATTATAGTATACTTTGAGAAAGAAAAATACACAACTATACAAACATTATGGAATCTATTTATTTGTGTCAAAGCTTTGTCTCCTTTCCTTCCCCCTTTAAAAAATCGCTCATAACTGAGAGTGCGAGCTCTAGCTCGTCGAAATCAAAAAATACAATTTTCTTTGTTCTTTGTGTCTATACCGAAGGAATTTTATCGTTATATAATGTTCAATATTTCGTTCGTTTCGATATTGCGAGTCAATGGAATAGTTATAGATTTTAAGTAATATGCATAAAAAGTAAATTTCACATATACCCTCATTCTTATAGCAAACCTTGTGCGTCGAGTTTCCATAACCTGATTTAACTCCAAATATCTTCAAGAATCATATAAAACATTATCATGGAAATTAGTTGGATACCCAAGAAGTCTTCTAATCCCTTTCCAAGATTCTAAAATTAAGTTTAGTAATTGCCGAACTAAAATCATCCTTACGTGCAGTAAAGATTATAAAAGAGAACAGGAGATTCATCCTAACGTACGGTATATGATAATGAAGCCAACAAATGGGGAAATTGAAGGACCAGAAAGGAAAATCTAAACACTTCTCTCATAATAATTGAAATTTATCATCGTAATTTAATAGCATAGATAAAACCACAAACCGATTCTATATCTCAGCTGTGAAACTGAGTGTAATTTACATAAATTAATTTAATAACTTTAATTAGTTTTTAATTAATCTTAAGCCGCGCTGTTTCACAGGACCATCTAACGAAGCTACCAGGATAATGCAGCAGAAGCCATTTAGATATTTCACCCCTATAATAAAAATGATGATATCATGCCTCCTCTAAGAAATATGGTTCTTATCAAGTCGGGATTATTAATTCTAATTACGGGGCCTGTGAAGGGTCAGCACTTGGTGACAGAGCAATATATTAAGTTTACTACAACCGGATGCCAACCGTGGATAAATAGTAGCAGTAAATAACGTATAGAAAGTAGAACAGCCATAAATATTATTTTCTTGATTCGAAAGTTTGGATAAAAAAGAAAAATATATGCATATACATACCGTTTATTTTAAGTTCTAGAACAAAAACTCTCACTAGCATTGTTGAAAGTATTGATCGCCAGCGGGTTTATTCGATGTCACTTACATACATACATATGTATTTAATTTGATTTTTGTGACTATAACATAACAAAATAGTAATGAGAATTCTTTATCTTATTGTTAGATATTTGAAATGCAATGCCTTTTAGCAATGTTAGGTAATGTCCTATTTTCTGAAATCTTGAGTGTCAATCAGGATATAATGCTCTGAAACAAATTCTAAGTCATCGTAAACATCTTTTCCTCACTACAAGTGTTTCACATGAAAATAAAGTCTTTTATAAGTTTATAAAATTACTATCGAGCATGCACTTCGTGAGACTTTTGTTTCTAATTACAAAGGCCAACAAAAAAAATATTTTTAAGAACTTTTTAAACAAATACATCTAAATCCTACGAATTTTTGGGCGCTGCTGGGACGATATCTGGTTTCAGTTTTTTGTATCGCTCACGGTTCTCTCACAATGTAACATCGATTATATTTTGAAACGGGGAAAATTTGATATATAGAAAGCACATTTAACTTCAACCGGACTTGTATTTAATTGGGCTACAATTTTTATTTACCGTAACATATACCACTTCCATACAAATATTTTAGGTGCTTTTTTGGAATTGCCTTCCCCTTTTCTCTGTATGGCTTCTTATATAGATTTTTCTCCGATGCTATGCATTTTATTGTTCTTGATAAAGTGACCGAGAGTAATCACCCATCATGTTGATATTCCACCTTTATATCCTGATGAAACCGTTCCCCCTGCTCTTCACTCACATTACCCAAGAACTTTCAGGAAGAAACCAAGATGACTGTCCAAGAAGTGGCTCATCACACATCACATATGTGTCAACTTATCATGAAATTAGCTACCATAAGCTCATAGTTTAGGTCTTTCGCATTGCCCAAAAATTTAGTTAGAGCTTGCTTAAAGAGATCCAAGCCTCCTCTTCCTTTGTAGTCATCGTTGCCTCAAAGTTGTAATCAAACATCATCTTACGAATGTCAGGCCCAACAAAAATCCCTTCTTAATCAATGAGGAAATATTTCACACAAATATTTGAAACATTTACCATCTTTAGGCAAGGCTCTTACAAATTATTTCATTAAACCTAGCTTGACGTGTAGAGATGGTAGAAGAATTTCTTTTCTTACGGGCCATTGTTTTGTGAACCAATGTTGATCTCTTGCTCTACTGTGCCGCTCATATATAAAATATGGAGACTTAAATTAAATTCCTTTTGTTGACCAACGATCATGAAAACAACTTTCAGATCTCCACATAGCATCTAATAGTGAACTAGACAATTAATTTTCTGTGAGATCATGTCAAGATTTTCGTAAATTTCTTTCATACGGACTGAATGACCAACAAGCAGTGAAGCATAAGTATTTCCATAGTGTTAAATAACAGCTTTTAAACTAGTTTTTGATAATTCTATAAAGAACTTCCAATCTTCCTTTTTGTAGTCAATTCCAAATTCGTTCATTAGAGTACCAATATCATAGTAAACCAAATCCTCTTCCTGCTTGAAACACTGAGAAAACTGCTAATCCTAGAACAAGGGATTAGCAGTTTTCTCTATTGGTAAATAGATGTTTCAGGTGTCAATAAATGTTTTTCTTTCAGCCTAGAACCAAACAATTCTGCTTTTTCCTTAATCAAATCTCACTAAATCATTTAGCTCACCTTGTGTAAACAAACGTGGTTTTAAATTTTCTAGAGAACATTGAAACTCATCATCACCCGGTCTACTTTCATCAGATTCAAATTCACTGGACTGTAAAACGTCATCAATAGACTGAGATAGCTCAAGCACAGGAAGTACCGGTCCATGTGCCACCGACCGAATAACTGAAGGAAGGTTTAGGGAAAATTACTTTCTTATTTTTGGAGTTATACCCAGAAACATCAAGGCTTTCCTGTAAAGGTGTACCTAGAAGGCGCAATAGAAATATATTAAGAAACTCGTGACTATGGGGACAGAAAACGTTCAAGAAGACCTAGAGCTACAACATGTAGGGAAGGCAATGCAATTGTTTTAATTTGCCAATGTAATTGCCGGTTGACGGCACTAGACACTTGCATTGATTTCAATAGGGAATGCGAAAGTTCAGTATCTGTATCTCCAGTCAAGAAGCGTCTTATAAGACGTGGATCTTTTGGAAGAGTTGCGGTACAAAAACCGTTACTTACCAATCAATCATCGAAAAAGGCTATACTAGGCCAAAGCTAAAGAGAATTGATCGATTAATGCCTGGGCAAATGTATTAGGTATAGACAGACAAGAGTAAATATTTTGATCAAAACGTCATGTAAATGTTAGGCGATCTGCACAAAAAGAAATGGTCCCACATTGTATTGTGCACATAGTAAAACGCGCTGGAAACTCAGTTATAGTGTTTTGTGGATGTTTCTCGATCTATAGACTAATCGGTTTGACCTGAATACAAGCTATTTTAAGAAAGGAAGACCAGGACTTCGACTAATCGAGCAATACTTTATTATCATTCAACATAACTATCCCAAGAGCATAGTTCCAGGATTTGTAGAGGATATCTACAAGATCACGAAGGCAATCACGTATTAGAAAAGCATAAGTTGACCTCTCCAATCGCTCGATTTGAACCGTATTGAGTTTTTGTGGAAAGAAGATGATGAAAGTATTGGTTATCGCTGTCATGTAAAGTAATCTGCACAAGAAAAATTTATCCCACGAGATGTTGCGCTCACAGTGAAACACGGCGGAAGCTCAGTTATGGCGTGGGGATTCCCCGATTTGAACCATATCAAGCTATTGTGGGAAGAACTTGAAAGAACCATTCATCATCACTGTTCACATATCAACGAAAATTGTGGGAATGCTTAGATAATATAAATATTGAAGCATTGGACAAATTAGTCTGTCAAGATCTACGATTGTATCCGACTGTAATGAAGGCAAAAGGGAAATATTTTGAAACTACTATTTAACACGAATATGATATTTCTGTATGAAAATCACGTAAATTGTCCAGAATAATAATTAAATTTACGATTGTTTTGTCCTTGTTTACATTCCGCGCCCATTTATCAGGAAAATATAATTTCGAGCATATTAGTACCAAATTGCAGGTGATTCCCAAACACGAACGCTAGTGTAGATACATTGTGGTATTCTAGATGTTTATCCGTAAACGCGTCATGGATACCCAATGCGAGATGAACTATCCAATCAATACGTTATGCATCGTGTGTAACGTTCAATACGTACATATTTACGTATATTGTTGTTAAGTACACCCATTTTACGATGAATTGGGTGTAATATCAAGAACCACAAATAATAAGCACGTATGTATGCATGTACCGTATACTTACTATTATATGTATAGGACAGAGCGAATCTATTTTACTTTCAGATTGAAAAAATGGTTACCTGGAATAATGGATATTTTCGTATTAGCGTATATTAATTAATTTCAAAGGAGGTACATAAAATAGTATAGTCTAACAATGAATTATTTGGGATCTTGATTACACAGATGTGTATAAATTGACCAGAAGTAAATGTGAAGCATCTTATATAGCCTATCTAGTACCTTGCGGCAAAATATTTTCTCTTTCCATTTCCTTTCGCAATGGGGTTGTTATAATGGTTGGTAATATAAGTGTGCTACAATTCATAATTGATCCATTATCTTCTACAAAATGTCGCACATTTCTTTGCAACCGGAAGCCTTTAAACTTACTCAATATACTGTCCGGACCATTTGCCGTAATCCTAAGAGAGATGCGCTGTAGACTGACCACTCTGATTCTCTGATCATAAATTAACTTACTGTCTGCTCAATATTCCTAAACAAAATTTTGTGACTTTTCCCTCTTTCAGAAATTTCGATGAGCATTTATTTTATGAGGAACTAAATTTAGATTCACTTCATCGATTGAATCATGTTAATAATAAAGTTCATTGTTTGATAGGCATGCTCCTTTAGTAACAAGACGGTCGTTCGGTAAATTTACATCTTGGTTAACCGACAATATCAGGCTAATGATGGATCTAAGGAACAAGACCGAGAAACGATATGTTGGAACAAAACTCCCTGCGCACTTTGACTGCTACAAAATGCTACGCAATGTAACTACTAAGTCGATTAAATGTAAAAAGAGCTTATTTTGAACATAAATTTAAATCCTGTACTCCGAAATCCAAATGGAGGAAATTGAAAGCATTGAGTGTTAAGAAACAAAGTAACTTAGAAATTCCTGAGCACTTAAATGATGCCAACTCAATTAATAATTTTTTTTATTGATTCTTTGTCTGCTGTCCAGTCTGTTGCTTCAGAGCTTTAAGATTATTACTCCAATTCCAAATTTAAAGATAATATTCCATACTTTTCTTTTGTTACTGTTGATATTTCTACTGTGTGCAAGTGTATTGGTGAGCTTAAGAATAATGCTAGTGGATCTGATTACCTTTCTTTGCAGTTAATAAAATTGTGTTGTCCGTTCATTCTGCCTCATGTGATCAATATTATACATTTTTGTATATTTTCTAATACATTTCCTGGTTTATGAAAGCATGCTATTAGTATTCCCCTTCCTAAAAGATCTAATGTAGAGCATTTCTCTGGTTTACGACCAATTAGTTTGCTTTCTGTTCTATCTACAGCGTTGGAGAAAGTCATGAACGTCCAACTCTGAGCATATCTAAACCTTTATAACATCATACGTGGGTTCCAATCTGGATTTAGATCTGGACTCAGTTGCACAACGTGCCTCTTAAATCTTAAATATTACTGACGATCTGTTAACTGCACGTGATAATGGTCAAATTTCTGTACTCGTATTGACTTTAGCAAGGCCTTCGGCACTCTAACTCATGATGTTTTGTTGTCCGTGCTGAGCTGTGTAGGATCTATATATGCGGTTCAGTTCTTGAATAGTTGTCTATTTAATAGAACTCAGAAAGCTAGAACTACGGATGGCGTCTCCGATCCCATTCCAGTGTCGCGTGGTGTCCCGCAGGGGTCCATTTTGAGTCCCTTGCTCTTCATTATTTATACCCTCTTATTACCAAGGGCGGTCAAATCATGTAAGATTCATATGTATGCTGACAATGTGCAATTACATCATACATTCAACATTGCTGATATGGACAAGGCATTGGGTGATGTGGCAACTGATATAATTGCTATTGTTGAGGCTGCACTGCGACATTCGCTGGTTGTGAATCCATCTAAATCGACAGCTCGGATTTTTACTGATAAAAGGAGCTATCGTGTGCTCTTTGATTTTATCAAACTTACCATTGATGGTGTTCCGGTCCCTGTGGTTTAGGAGGCAAAGAATCTGGGTTTAATTATTGACCGCAATTTTAGATTTAATCAGGTTTTGGGGTATGTTAAAAATGCTTATTGCGCTTTGAAACTAATTTACCCTCACCAACTTTGTTTGTCTAACAAGATAAAATCAGGGCTTTGTGATTCTTTGCTTCTATCTCAATTTAATTATTGTTCGTCGATTTAAGGCGCTTGTTTGACTCAGAATGTGTTGAGCAGCGTGTTCAAAACTCTTTCATCCGCTTAATATATGGTTTACGCAAATATCAGCATGTGTCTCCTAAGTTGGTTGACCTGGAATGGTTGAACATGGGCAACAGATTTTGTTTGCAGGTTGGAATGCTCTATTACAAAGTTATTACATCTAAAGCTTCATCATACTTACTTAATAAATTTAGCTTTCGTATCGATGTTCATCATCTGGGTCTACAACACAAACATCTTATCACTGCACCCGCTCTTTATTCCAGCGACCTTTCTCCTACAATGTCCTTAAATGTTATCTTATATGAAGCTTCTCTACCACAATTAGGTCAATGAAGCAAGACTGGTTTGAATAATAGTTATATTTCCAATCTGCCTTTGAGTTAGATAGTTATTCTTTCGCTAGGTTTAGATCGTGGATGCGGAAATATTTGGTGACGGTTGAGCGGTAAAACTTGTTCTTGTTCAGTTTCTGTTTTATTGCTCCTACAATGCTCTCTAATTTTTTAATTTATTTTATCTTATTAATGTTCCATATTTAATTGAAGTGTTGTGTTCGGTACTAATGTCTATGTATCTATTCAATGCTTGTGCAATTGACAACTGCATATATGTATGACAGAAATTAGGATTAAGTTAGAATTAGGCATCTTGTACTGCTTACTTTTGCTCATATGCTGTCAAGGTTTGACGGAAGATTAGAACACAATTCTCTGGTGTACATCAATTCTCTCTACATTTACCTTACAATTCACTAGCAGCTAGTATGTAGAATATAGGATAACAGAAGTTGCATTTAATAGTTCGTTCCAACACAGGACAAAACCAATTTGTGGATCGTCAGGTACATGCGCAGAGGAAATTTGCCGTTTGAAATTTGCTTTGCGCTTGTAGCCGACGAAACTGGTTTTGTGGTGTGTTGGAACGAAACTAATATAAACTTAAGGTGAAGCTTAGCCAAAATAAACGTTAATAGGCTTCCAGATTTGGAACTGGTTTCTTTTAGTAAACTTTGATAATATTAACGATACGCTTAGGGGTTTCTATAATTGTTGGTGACAAATTAGATCCCTTTGTTCCTAGATATTTTGGGGCTATGAATCTTTATATTCAATACGGTTTACATTAATCATGCAGAACTACTATCATAGTGATATCATTTTCGAGAAACAACACTGCTGGCGATGACTAATTTTCAGCTCTGTTTTATATAACTGGAGACATGCATACATTTTGCCATTTGATACGGCCATCAATTTAACTTTTAAAACTTGTGTGTTTCTGGACTTATGAAAACCTCTAAAAATTACTCAATTTTTAGACAAAGGAAATAAGGAGAGTTGATAATTTGGTCATCACGAGTTACTAATGTTTTAAATTTTGTCATGCGCACTTTCCAGATTCAGAAAATTGGTTTGGAACCTTTGGTGTAACAAAGCAAACACACTGACAAAGTCAATGCACAAATTTCCACTATCACCAAACAAATATTGCATGTCTCTCGACGCGCGTATCGCTAACCAAGTTAGCATCATCAGGAGATGATCAAATGTGAATTATAAATCTAAGCAACGTACTTTATATAAGTTCGGGTGAGTAATACAACGAATAAGGACTAATGAGCTCCTTGTTAATTGTTTACAATAGTCGAACTCCCCGTAAATGTCATTATGATGAGGAAACCGTAATGATTCGCAGTAATAACCGATTACAATGCAAAAGCAGCAATTTGAAAATACTTAAGAAATATGTAAACAAAGGCCTGGAATTATTTAGAATTAATTAAATTAAATAAACAGCTATCTGGGATAGGCCCTTTATCGGCATTCATAGTGAGGCGGCCACATTTAAATATTTCTATGCTTTCAAAGCTTTGTGTTTGCACTTTCCAGATCTTTAACGATATGTTATACCTTATTATGGACACTTTTTAGTTTTGTTGTTAGTGAAGTTGAATATACTAGCGTTGTGTAGTTTCCATTTTAAAGTAATTGCTATGCTTTTTGAAAATTATGTTATTTATTCGTTCTTTTATTTCATACCTGGGATGTGATTTAAGAGGATATTGCTTCTGTACTACCACACTTTTCTGTTTCTTCAATATCACTTCCTCATGTTTGTTTACGTTTGTAATATCAGTTTATACTTGAACCAAAGTTGTGTTCACCCGTGGCAATATTGTCTTATTATTTTCATTAAAAACTAAATTCCAAGAAATTCTTATTTTCTCACTTGTAGGATCATATAACCTAAAATTTTAGGACTCATTATAGTAACAAACAAAATCTAACCTGTGGCTTCTTGCATCTAATTCAACTCATGGTGTCTGGTATGCATAAATGCTTCGCCGCCGAACACCTTTAAATGACTTAACACGGCCTCGTTTTCCATACCACAGTTCGAATGGAGATTTATTAATTCTGTTTTTACCTGGTGCTGCCTCTTTGTCTTCAGAAGGTATTTGGCCTGCTTCCTCATCAATTAACCGCGTCAATTAACGACGCACTAAGGTTTGGCAGGTTCTGCTTTTTTCCTCTAATGACAACCAGCCTAAATGTTTTGTATCTTGCTCATAAAGTACTTAATATTTATGATGGCCATTTCACTAATTTGGTATCCCGACTCTTTGATTGCACGAGCTAAATTTTCAATCTTCGAAATATGCTGTGCCACACTGTCGTTGATGTTCAGTTTGTAGTTATGAAATCCCTCATGTACTATTAATTTGTTTGTTTCGCTCTTTATTTGATATATGCTTTCCAATTTTTTAATATCTTTTTAATTCTTCCCATAAAATGTGTTTACAGACATCTTTAGGCTTTCGGCCATTTTCACAAATTTAATTGTAGGTACAAGGAACTAACCACCGAACTTTTGGCATGTTGCTTTAACCACGTGCTTCTGTGTCGAACAAAAAAAAATCACCGCACCAAATGGTGTATTATTTACTATTGTAATTCCTTTCTTATTGCTCCGTACACAGTTATACGAGACTTGGGCCCAATTTTGTACCCATGCTGTTTCTATGCCTTAATCAACTCGTGTGGTACCCTTTTGCATGTCTGCCCCATTTATCCAATTGCCTTCAGTTGGTTCTTAATTTTCTTGCAGGAAACTCAGACTTCTCCGTCAAGTTCTTTCACCGTTATTCTTAAATTCTACCCAACAACGGTCTTCAGGTAGTAGTTATTAATGACTGATTGACGTACCATGTGATGAGCATAGTCCAAACTCTCGCCTTCTGATGGGAATCTTGCAAATCAATTTTGCACGGTGCGTTCATGCACACATATCCCACTAAATGCTCACTGTAATCTCCTTACTGACTCATTCCTTTTCATTACCATACGAAACTCGCAAAGAAAAATTCTGTTTTGCAGGTAAACTCCGATTGCATGTCAGATACCACAAAAGTCAAATCCTTTTGATTATATTTTGTCTGCACGATGCACGAAAGAAAGGAATTCAACACAACGTGTATCATATGTATATGTACAACATTTCAGAAATGTTTAGGAATGTCAAACTCATTGCACTACAAAAGAGAAAAGGCCACGCCACGCCAATCTAATAAGTATGTATCATTTTGCAGTAAATAGAAAAAGATGATATTATTAATATTAGTTAACACTAATATTAGTAATATTGCTAATATCGATAACTCAATATTCCTAAATTTAATGTAATTCGAAAGGCGAAAGATCAGTTACTATGTAAGGCCTAATCAGTTTTCTCCTAATAGCTTTAGTACTACTAAACAATTACAATCTGGAATGTACGTATGTAATTCTAACATCAACGAAATGACAATCTCTAAATGATCACGATAAAGCTTAAGGTAGTTAAGTTAGAATAGCAGTAGATATCGTTTAAGAAAATTGTGTTATTCTTCGAATACAAATGGCGTATGGAAATTACATCTATAGCTTCTAGCAAAAATTACTTATTGCTATTTTAGTTAATTTAAGCAATTATTTGTGGTGCGATGTATACACACTTGTAATCTAGGGCACCATGACCAATATATTTATTAGGTATAAAGTTTGAGTTCACGCATACAATTGTAGATGTAAACGTTCTCGCCATAGTATCAAGAGAACTGTTAAGCCAAATAAGAAATTCTGATACTTACTTTTTAATGTTAAAATACAAATATGTATAATACATAATTCATTTGAGTTAGATTTACATTCGTAAAAGGATAATATGTCTTCACGTTTGTACCTGTTTACGAAGAGAAACTTTTCCGGATTTCCTGAAATGTTAAAAGTTCTCGTCTTGATTATTACTGAAACAGCACCTGCATTGCGAGCGTTAAATGAGGCGGGAACTTTTCAGAGCCTCGGTCAATTTGTGTCCCGTTTAATTGCACATTAGAATAATTTATGGCGGTACACGGTAACGTTGTTATTAAGATTAAATAAAATTATTAGAGAGGACGTCGTAAATCATCTCTTTCGCCTGTACAATTTTCAATTAATTAGTATTAGGTACGGCCTGTGATTAATCGCTGAATGCATCCGTACGAGGAAGAACTGGTGCATTAACACGATTCATTATTTCATTTTTACGTTTTGTTTATTGTACTCTGATGCGCGTTAAACTACTATTTCCGACATGCAGCAGTCGAGTCCAAGCCTCAAGTCGAAGCTTACGTCGTCGTAAGGCTAATAGCAAAGATTCAGACGACCGGGCTACGATTTATCGCTTCATATTTATTATCATAAGATAATATTTCTTCCTGTTACGTAATTGCTAATAGAGAAATTGTTTTAATCTTGTTGCTGGAACTGGATTTCTGTAGCGGCATTCTTTGCATTGGAACTAATAGAATAAAATAAATTACTGTCGTTTCCTATATCTACATTTTACTATATCATCACAGACCGCTATATTAGTCCCACATGTTGTCAGATTTAAGTGGAGTTGCAATTTTTCGACGAAATCCGATAGCTACAAGACTAATGCCTCAAATGTACTCCATAGAATGACTATTTTGTCACTTTTCACTACATACCGCACCGGTTAGCGAGTGACGAAAGTCAGAATTTAGTCGAATTTTAAGCGCCATCTTCGGTCGGTCATATTAGAAAATGCAACGCTAACTTTAAAGTCGTTATCAAAGCTCGTTAGTACCAATTTCTATCTAATTTGCTGAACTTAAGCGATTCTAGAACCACCATATTTGTGCGCCGTTTTAAGTTTCGAATGCAAATGCTAAACTTCTCATTTCTTCTTGTTTTGACTCGACCCGATGCCCAAATGAAATACTATCCCGTACTGTACCTCCACGATGGGCTATAATGGATTAAGACAAAGCAAGAAAATCTATTGGTCGCGTTTATGTTTGTTCGAGATATTTTTTATAACAAAGCAGAAGCAGCACACCATCAATATAAATTTCTTGCATCATATTGTTAAAACTTCAATGCCACGATATTTCCGTTTAGCTAGAGCAGCTGGTTGTCCTGCGACAATTTGCTCAATTTTCAGCTCATTCAAACTCTGTTCTTTTCGCAGCGCATCAATGAACTTCCATATCGTAGGATTGTGAGCAAGTAACAGTCTGATTTGCAATGCAAATTGATCATTTTCCTGGTACTCGTATTGAAAATCCAATTCTTGCACCACACGGATTCGCCAAACGGTTTCATTATGATGAAAGAAGCATCTGCGTGCAGTTGACTGAGGGAAAGCTTTAGGAAAGCTGTTAATTGCAGCTAGCTCGAAATCAGTCGTAATCGAAACTGGATTCAAAGCTTTATTCAGATTCTTTAATTCGGAGAATAAACAGATGTAAGTCGCTCCCTGCTTATTCGGCAATAAGGCATAAACTGCTGAGAGAACCGTGTCATTCCTAAAACCACATGCAATCATAAAATATATACAAGATCGACTGGTGTACCTGCCTCTAGCACTTCTTTTGATCCAAAATGTTTCCAGATTTTTAAATAAAAGCATAATTAATGAGGGTTTCGTTGCACTTACATTATTCCATGAATAGTGTAGATCTGTTCGAACAGGGCAGGAGCTGTCTTAAATGTCCTATCAGCATACCCATGGGCACAACGACTGAGCAACTGCAAGTTAGCTCGTGTCGAAAATATGAAACCACGGCTATTGTCATGGTCAATATTAGCTAGCAAAAATTGATGTCGTGGAATAACGCCGCGGAATATCAATTTCGTCCAATGTACTTGGTATTGGAATGGGAACGTATTCTCGTTGCCGAACTCGTAGGGTCGTCCTCTCTAAGCTGGAAACGGATGGCAATTGTGCAGCAACAGCACCAGAAATACCTGCATAAAAGTAAAAAATAAGCTAACGTCACAAAATTATTCAGAAGTAAGAAGGCTTGGATAAAATAAGATTTTCCATAATCAAAAGGGTGCAAGAATGAGGAAATTAAAGCAGGTCACAGTCTCCAGAAATTTGCTTAAAATGTATCACAAAAAATGTTTTAGATAAAATCATCTACCCTGTCAACGTGTAGTTTATTCACAAGCGAAATATTCTGAAAACTTACCTGCTGTGACGTTTGCTAAGATTTGCGGTGGGGCTTCCTGCGTTTCAGCTGCACGATTACGAAGCTCTTGAACGACTTCTTTCACGCCAACTTTGGCAGCATCTAGAGCATGGTTACGATCACCGGATTCTCGTAATATAACAGATTTTTCGTTATTGGTTCTTAATCGTGCAACACAGTAAGTTTTGTAATAATTCGAACAAATCCAGGATTTATCGCCAAATCTTGAGAATAATTGAAGATATATCCGTTTCGAATCAGCTGAGGTTTACCTTTTTGACTAGTGGTAAAATGAAATGCCATAGCAAAAATGGCTGACCACACAGAAGGGAAAAGAATTTTTCAATGCATGGTTTATTGTACAGGCGCAGAGACATCAAAAGAGATAGGCTGCATTCGTAATGAGGGTATAAGAGAATTTCTTCAACGTATGGTCTGTTGTGCAGGCATGCAAACACCAAGAGAGATAGGCTGCATTTGTAATGAGGGTATAAAATAATTTTTTCATCATATGGTTTGTTGTGCATTTGTAATGAGGGTCGCATATGTAATTACGTGACAAAACGGTTTAATTTTTAAATTATAAAACGCAATTTTTACATTGTACAAAATATATATATATATATATATATTTCGTGACCTTTTATACTTATCTTATATGATAGATCTCTACCACTAATAGGTCAATAAAACAAGGCTGGTTTGAACGATAGTTATATTTTCAGAACGTTCACTGACGAAGGTGTTCCGAAAACGTTTGTAAACGTTCTGAAAATATAACTATCGTTCAAACCAGCCTTGTTTTATTGACCTATTAGTGGTAGAGATCTATCATATAAGATTGTACAAAATGTACAAAAACTTCTCTAGGCCATCGTGTGCCTTGTACAAAAATGCTCCAAAAGAAAGTTATGCGCGGTGCATAAAATCCTGAAAAAAAAAAATATGCGCCGGCCCAAGAAAGCATGCGTGGCGCACAAAAAAGGGTGCGCAGTATATTTTGTGCAGTATGTTTTTGACCTAGTATATTTTTGCAAAATATTTTTACCCTAGTATATATTGTTCAGTATGGCTTGTCCAGTATATTTTGTCCGGACACCAACCCTAATATAGCCAAATCATTTTCAACCAAGGAGGTAGATGCGTAGTTCCAATTTAGAGTAGGTATGACAATATATAGGTATGTCACTCCAGACAACACTGGGTGTAAAAGAAAATTATTAGCAATTACACCAAGACAAACTGGAGTAAACAACTTTTGCGTACAACATCAATGCTACTGATTTTCGGCTTTTCAACAATATTCAATCATTACTTCGATTTTGGTACTAACTGTTACGGTAGAAGAGAATCTATTCAAAAAATTCAACTTTCACCTCAATAACTTTTCTAATGGACAAAATACTACAGTCAGGACAGATATAGGTCAGGAATATACATATAGATTACAATACAACACATTACCAAAAAATTATTTCATCGATTAGAAAGCAATTTTTATTAGGTTAAATAATTTCATAGTATAGATGAACTTATAGACCGTTACCAATAATACCTTAACAGCAAAACCCATACCAGCTTATTATTCAATATTACCTGGGACATACCGCAACATTAAGTGAAGAAAATGGATCTGTGGAGGACAAAAGAAGTAAATCAAAACCCCGAAGTTATTAGAAACATAATCTAAACTAAAATAGTTTCTCCTCAAAAGGTGTAAGCTAGGTAGTTTGTTCCACCAACTTAATCTTTAACGTTCCCAATGGAAAGCGCTCTTGGATCACTTAGTTCTCGAAATTGACGTCTATGCATAATGCTACTCAGCTTGTAAACAATGACGTTTCTTCATAACAAGCCCTATTAAACAGAATTGATAATATCAACATAACATGTCTTGAAAAAACTTACTGAAGTAATCGATTGAATTATACAGCAACTCTCAATGCTTCAATGACTTCTTCTTCTAAATGCACCTATTTTAGCTAGAAAAAAATAAAACATTTGACTTAATGAAAAGACAATTGCATCGATAATGAAGTTGTCACCATCTTATCACTGAGTAACATAACTTATTGTTTGAATCTGTTTTTCCAATATTTAGCCTTTTGTTAACTTTGCTCTGCAATTTCAAATTTATTATGCCTGATTCCCAGCGAACAAGAATACCTGTTCCTAATTTCCATTTTACAATTGCTTGAAAATTGGTTGAGAGGTAGGTGAAAAACAATAAGAAAGACTTCCATGACTGCAGTAAGCAATAGAGACAGATTTGAGTTTCAACCTGAAACATTATCTTCAATAAAGGGATTAGAGGAAGTATGGACGCGACTTGCCAATGGATAAGAAAGTGACGTACCTCGGAATTACTCTCAAAAAAAAACATAATTGCTAAGATTGCTCTAACTTTGAGGGCATGTAGAAAAGCAGTAGGAAGGTGGGGGAGGCTGAAAATTAATGATTTGGTTATATCAATGGTGGTGATACCCATCATTATATTGGCTACTCCTGCTCGTTGGTAAAATGCAAGAAATGAAACCGCTATGGCCAGATTAAGCAGACATCCTGAGAATACGTGCGATATTGTTTGCAGTACCTACGAAAGCTATGGATGTGCTATTTGGCCTGCAATCTCTAAACTTGGTGATCGACGCGCAGGCTGAGGTAGTAGCATACAGAATTAAAACTGGCAAAAGGGCACACGCCCGGAAAGAGAAAGGGTACCTTAAAATTTTGCTAGAAAACACAGAGAGAAGCGACATCCTCCAAACGCGATCTGACAGAGTTAGCATTGCATATAAGTTCTCGTTATTTTTATCTGTTATGACCATAATAGAGTAATGTGATGTCCGTTATTTATTACTGCATAAACATGATTTCCTCTTTTACCCCCGTTTTAATTTCCGTTTCTGGTCAACATATGAAACTTCCTTACGAAGTTAATAGAAAAGGATACAAACAATTTTTCTTTCTAACCAACATCCAAGTATTTTCGGTTTTTAAGCTACGGTCATAAGTATGCTTGCAATGTAACATATAATTGAACATTATCATGTAAATCTAGACCTACAACTTACAAACACTAATTAACTACGGGTAGCTTCGTATAAAGCTTCGTAACGTTTATGTGACTAACTAGTGCATACAATACATATTGCGAGAACTGCTTTGAAAAGCCTTCTCGTACATGTTATCGACGTATATTAATTTTCATAAACAGAAATTTTGCATCAGCGCACACGTCCCTTTGTAGTCGTTTCACCTGTATGAGGCGGCGCGATTATTTTTTCCACCGAAAGCGTCAAAAGAGTATTTCATTAATATTTTCAAAAAGTGTTAATGTCAAAGGCGGCCGAGTGGAAAGACTTTCAAAATAAAGGGCCGCTCGGAATTTTTGCTAATTATTTCCAGCAGCAGTAACAACTGCGTCCGCCAGAGATGTAGGTGCAATTTACATACAATTCCGGTTAGTACGGAAGCAGTACGACGTTCGAAAGACCCTTAGAACGATAAATGGAACAAGTTTTATTAACGTAATCAAGATTATTCTAAGCTTCGCCACTATAAAATTGTAATAATAGTAATTTCCATATGCAAGTGCCAAAAAGGAAATAGCAGAAATAAAAACCCATGCAGCCTTCCCTCCCTCACTGTTTTATGCTTTTTACTTATCAGTCCGCGTTACATTTACATTCTCATTATGCCGAATTTATTCGTCTAGACAAATTGAACTTTCTTGTTTCGCTTGATTTTTGCGTTGCAATTTTTGCAATAACCATTTTCGGAGTTCTAGGTTGGCACTGTCGACGAATAAACAAAGATTCCCACGAAAATATTTACGCTGGATAACGTTAAACAACAGTTATAATATCGCATGAAAAATACCAGGCTTATGCATTACGATGCATATGTAACAGTAACTGGAAATTACAGTTCATAATACGGAGCAACTGTAATTTTAACTTACTACTGCATATGCATTTGGACTCAACAAATGCAAACTCTCTTTTTCTTTTTGTTGAACCTATGCATGCGCACTGTTTGCTAAAATTATGGAGAGCTAAACCAGGCCACATCCGGTGTTAAGTTCCATTTTACATAATAATATATACTTACATGTTTATTCCAAATCTGAAGGTGGATCCTCTACTGTGCTTTTACTTACGAGATCTCTTGATCGATAGAACAGCATTTAAATATACATAAGTTTTAAAATTGAAAGCACTATGTTAAATTACATTTTATTGAGAGTTCTTGGCCGTTCACTTTCAAAATGTAAACCTACTCTTTAAGTAACCCCATGAAAAAAATATTTGGGAGTACGTCCAGTAACCTAGCGAACCATAAAAATACCGTGTGTTTCAAAATTATTAACTAAGGAATCAGTCACTACCCTAAAGTTATAAACCCGGCAATTCTCTTGTTGAAACCAAATTGCGGTTATATAAAACCCCTGCAAGAATGATATTGTCAGGAATAGGAAATGGACCAATAATTCTATTACCTAAAATACCAGCACAAACTGTAGGTGTTTGAAAACATTTACGTAGGAATAGTAACATCCAGATTATTTTGTGACCAGCAGCGCATTATGGCGGAATTATGATTAGTCTGAGCAAACAACGGTAACAGTCAGTATAGTAGCTAAGGGGATGGGAAATCCGCGATTATTTATTTCACGCGTTGACCGCGTCAGTACTAAATTGATGCCGATGCGAGTAGTTCTGTAATTTACGTGTAGGCTATCGTATCTTATTTTGTAATCGCACGCTTATGTTTGCTTTAAAAAAGTCGCAGTTAGGTACGTCGCGAAAACGGCCAATAGCAGACACAGTTAAAAATTTTATAGTGAACACGCCGGACTTAATTCAATGTCTAGTTTGTAGTATTCCACTAATGTGTTGGTTCAGAAGCCATTCTCAACGTCACATCGAAAGCAAACAGCATTCTTCTGCAAAAAGTAACATACGAGACCAAGAAAAATTTTAATTTGATTTATGTGTTACTTTTATTTTATGCAATCTATCGTTTCGTTTACTAGACAAAGAAGCATCAGTCTCCTTCTGGAATAAACATGCTGACTGTAAATTAGCTAGTCGGACATCGATACAAAACTTAGTACCATTTGCTCGTGAACACATTGAATAAAAATTGCAATCCGAATTGAAAGATAAAAAATTGTGATTGTGTGTGGACGAAACAACAGATCGTAAAAACGTTTCGTAATTAACGTAATGGTACGCACAATGGAACCACATCAACCGTCATCCTCCATGTTACTTGCTTCCAAAAAAGTTGTAAATTGTATTACCGATGAGATTTTAAAGGTAGTGTTGAACTCAGTGAACAAATTTGAAGTTTCAACTAAGCAACTATTAATGTTTATGATTGATAGTGCCGCAAACATGCTTTCTTTGGGCCGATCTTTTAGAGAACACAGTGGTAACTTCTTGCATGAACGTGTAAAATACATGCTCTAAATCTTGTGGCACAAACGATTCCTACACGTTATCCACTAGTAAATGCATTAATTGCTAGTACAAAGCCAGTGTTTCTAAAGTCCCCCACATGTACCCGACTATTTCACGAAATGTGTTACAACATACAGGAATCACCACAGCCGATTGTTACAAATATTTTGATCAAGTAAAAAGGTGGTTCTAAAATTCGATCCGACTGAAGCTGTAGCTATCAAGAAAAACCAGGAAATATTTCAAGATAGCCTGGTTAAAAGAGATTTAAAAACGTATCACAATAATTACTTCGGATTAGTGGAGGGAATACATCGATGTCGTTAGTGGATTCTGTTCAAATTGTGAAGAAGCACTTCACAGGGGTTGAGATATAAGCTGGGCACATATGCGGCATGATGAGTCGCTTGTCCTTCTCACAGTGTAATATTATATTACAGAGGACAAAGGACATGATTCATCATACCGCGTATTTGCCCAGTCTATTGATATAGGACCCGGATTTTACTAGCGTTTATATTTCTGTCTAAATTGTAAACTTTCGCCTTTAGTTTTCAATCATATGTTCGCGGAGTGTCGGCAGATGTAATTTACAGCCCGTATGATAAAGAGAATACGTACCGCGTTACCTTGTTTCAGATCGACCAGAATTTTACTAGTGTTTACATTTCTACATCTAAAAATAAACATCGTGCTTTCAGGGCAAACTTTAATATTAAAAAATAATAGTTATTTCTGTGATAGTAGGACAATATTTTCTCTTACAAATTTTGTTCCATTTTGTTTAAACTGTCTTTTAATTTGATGTAATGTGAAGTTGTGAAAAACGGTGTATAGTAGTCGTCATGGTTTAGCTTTTGGAATTTACGAATTCTATAAGAACCATATCTATTGTTTTATTTATAAAACTCTTGCTGAGCTGCCATCGCGCTGCTTAATGCTTTGCAGCTTCGTTTTTATGGTATAATTGTCCATATTGATAATTTATCTTCTATAAAATCAACCAAACAGCTCAACCGTTTGCATACGAATGACCAACCGCCCTAGTTACGCACGCGTCTTACAGCGCAGGTCACAGCAGGCCGCTAGAATCAGTCATACTCAAATATGTATGTACTTCTAACTACTTCAAATGCACTCCGCAAGATCTTACTTGCGTTAGTTTATTTCCAAATTTATTTATACAAGCAATGTGTATATTACTATATTACTATGAAAACCTAGTAATTACTTGTCCCCAGTGCAATACAATTTAGGCTTACAAGGGACAAAATCGTAAATATTTTTTTCTATGAGAATGTTTTGGATAATGACCACTCGTAATATCTAGCTTACTTATTTAATATTTACTAGTTCCAGTTATCCATATCAGCAAAGCGCATTTTTGTACTGAAATAAATGTTCACATATATGTACGTATAAGTAAATTCATTTTACGCTGTGCTACTAATATATTTAAAATTATTAAAATTATTAAGTACAAACCTCAAATATGTTAGAAATACAGTCCAGAATAAGTACAAAACTATTATATTCCATATACCTCTACACATGCATTCATTGTTGGGAAACATATCTATACTATGTGATATTTGTTTCCCGGCCAAAAGAAATGCTGAAAGAATCTTCAGGCGAATAATGAAAATAGCCGGTAAGCAAATCTGAAAGCCGTAATTAGACGTAATATCGGTAATACCGAAATTACAATGCATTTTCGGTTTACGAGAGAATGTTGCCGTAGACAGATGCTACTCGAATTCCAACAATGTAATTCGATCCTCCGGCATTCTTTGACCTCCAACGTAGACGTTTTAGCGTTCCTTCTTTTTAATATAGATTCCTACATGGAAGGAAAAGTAAAATATTAAAGAAGCCCACATGTAATTCTTGTCGTTTACATTTATGGGAGAAACGGGAAATATATTGGATGCTTCTTGAGATAGTGATGTTTGCTTTCGCTTTGACTTCATGTTTCATAACAATTTACCTTTTATGCGAATGCATATTAATGAGCAATACGCAGAGGTAAATAGACCGGATTAGATATTTGGATTAAGCCATACTTTGCGACTAAATAAACAGAGTAGCGACGACCATATATGGATATAGGTTACATTTTCATGGAACTGGTATTGGCCATACATTATTCACCTTTGGTAAACCTGCGCTTTTTTAATACGTTGTTCCTAAACTACTAGTAATATTTACTGACTATTCAGAAATTAAAAATTTGACAGGATATAATAGTAATAGTTGGAAAGCATCATGTACATAAGTATTAGCTCGGCGCTGAGATATGCTTCTTCTAACTGTATTTGGCAAGTTACTTAATTATTGATTGACTTCATGGTACATTACTTCATAGATGGCGCTTTTCAATGCTTCGTAATTCAGAGTAGTAGTTCAGCATAGTATTATTATAGGTCGAAAGCTCAGGAACTTGTTTTTGGTATGTTTACCCCCATCACATTTCAATTTAGCCTAATTGAACTAGGATTCTGTTCGGAATTGTAAAGAAACCCTCAAGCCGTCGACCGACAATGATAACACTCGTCAACATATATTTTGCTGCCTTTTCCTAACTGTTTTTAACTATTTATTTGGCGCTGAATTCAAAAGTTCCATCAGATTTTCTCTCTCAGCTCTTCTTCCAAAGATGTGAGCACGTATTTGTATTTAGCTAGTCTTATTCCTGCATAGAAATATTGGTTCCAATACAACCTATAAAAACGCACAAAAAGAAAGAAAATATGTTTATTCTATAAAACAAATATTTACAATTGTTATTACCGAAAATAAATACTTACAGAAGTTGTTAACTAATTTAAAAACTTTCTTCTGAGTGCTTTGCTTGCGTTTGTCTGAAAGGGTTTGTCTCTTTTAATACTCCACCAGTAATCAAGCATCGTGTGTGTGTCCCATCTGCCCGGGTACTTTTCTTCCGTTATTTTGATATCCTGGTGGAATCGTTCACCTAACTCCTCACTAAACTCGCCAAGATTTGCAGAAAACCTCACGAAATGACTATGGAGGTAATAGATCTTAATTCTCATATGGCAACCCAAAATTTGAAGGTTTTTAAGCGTATCTCCTACTATTTGTTCGTAATTTTCAGATTTATAATTACCAAGAAAATTTGGCACAACTTTAACAAAAGAAGACCATGCATTGGACTCAATTTCAGTAATTGATTCTGTGAAGTGTTGATCTTTTATAAGTTGCCTTATCTGAGGTCCATCAAATATTCCTGCTTTTAATTGTTTATTACTGATTGCAGGGAATTGATGTACCAAGAATTGAAAACAGATACCATTTTTATCTAAAGCTTTCACAAATTGTTTCATTAACCCTGGTTTAATGTGCATAATAATTTTTTCTCCTTCTACCAAGGCTTCATTAATAACATTGGCTTTTCCCTCCACTAGAACGTCTGTGTTAGGCCAATTTCCTTTTCTCCAATGTTGACCTCCGCTGTCCCAAAGACAGGGATATTTTGTATATACACATTGCTGTCCTAAGGGGAAATTTACCATTTTTAGATCAACACATATCATCCACCCATTTGTGTAATAGTTCTTTTTTTTTCAGAAGTAGAGATATTCCTTTATAGTCCTCTTTAATCTTTGTGGACTGCCCAATTGGTATACTTCCATATTTGTTTCCATTGTGTAGAAGGACACACTTCAGACTTCTTTGGAACTATCTATGAAACTTCGTCAATCAGTTAATGTGTACTCTGATATACCCACTTTTTGTAAGTTCTTTTACGTCATTGCATAATACCAAGTTATCTTCCTGAGAATAAAATGGCAGATCTTTTTCTCTGTTACGGTAATACGGAATTTTTGTTTCCGGAAAGATAAAATCTTTTCATTAGGTCTAGAAGCAAGCAACTCCGAACGCTCCTTTGAAAGGTTTAAATCTCTAATAAGGTCATTTAATTCTTTCTGGGTAAACCTTTCTGGACATGTTAAGTCTCCTTCAAAGTCACTATTGTCACGTTCACAAGAAGACATTTCATCATCATCCTCTTTTAATATATGCAGGTTACTAAATATTGGAACTGTTTCTTCTGAGGGTGGAATAGGTCTTCTCGCTGAATTGAAATTGGGATATGTCCACGTATATCGATTATTCCGATTAATACTTTTGATATTCACTAGACAAAAGTAACTATCGTCAAAATGCTTTCTTGGTTCCCTCCGTGCCATTGGAATCCCAAATTTGAAACACTTTATTAACCTACCCCAAATTAATAGTTTACCATAACTATATGAATGAAAATATATGAAATATTTTATTTTTTCTTAAGAAATAGAATGGTATTTTTGGAATCAGAGTTCTTGAAATATTTAAAATTAGCTTTTTTTTGTGATGCAGCAAAAAAAAAAAATTTGTCGGGCTGTGTAATTTCATTTGTATGTGGATATGAGGAAAGGTTTAAACAACATTAAGTTACTACAAGTCTTTTCAGTGAAGAAACTGGTGCTACTTCAAATGTAATTTGCAACAACGGTCATTATATATAACTTATCTCACCACAGAAGTAATGTTAGTAATTTCAAATAAAATTGAATCTGCCTGACAATAAATATCATTTACTTACATAAATCTAAAATTCAGAAAAGAGCCGTGCGAATGGCACTTCATGAGAAAACAGGAAAAACGCGAATTAACAGTACAGTAGGTGTAGTATGTCCTTTTCCAAAATACAGTGTGAATATTTATTGCACCAATTCCCAATTCAAACTGTTATGTTACTGTACCTCCAACAATTTATGGACGATATATTATTAAATAAAAAGGAACGCTGTAACCGTAAACGGACTTACCATTAAATGCTACATAAACGTAACTTAACAATTCAATTATTTGACACCTTTAGAAGAAAGCAAGCTTCCTAACTACGAACTTATGAAAGGTTACGCTTTCAAAAAACGTAATCAATATAGATCTTGTACAGTTTCTTGTACATATCAAAATGTTTTATAAAAATATTCGTAATTTTTGTCTTCACATATGTATGTATATATATGTCGTTACCAAGCGATTTGCTTTTGTCTTATTTAATCAAAGTTAGAAAAAGTGGGCTTTCAACAACAAAAAATCAGAAGAAAAATGAGAAGCTACATTTGTATCGAGTTGACTTCCAAAGTAGATAGAATGCAACACTGGAGAATACCATGTAATATGTTATTCGATTCTCGGTCTTCACTCTGCGCTGGAATCGGTAATGGAAATTCTACACACGTAATTATTTACTCAGCCACCGTTTGCAATTTCATTCAATGGTTGATGTTGATGTTTAGTCGAAATTTAATACAGTACTAAACGCAGTCAATTAACATACAGGGCCATTATTCGAACATGTTTTGATATAATTTACATTCATCAGATACAATCTGTCTAGCAAAAGCTTTAAAAATTTGTGTTGGTTAGATAGATTAGTTTGAACCAATTTAGCTACTGAAATTACGAGCTGTTCAGAATTATATAACCAAATAAGTACACTTACGAAAACATACTCCTTAAAAATATTGAGAAATTTTCATTTTTGATGCGTATTTTCCCGAAAAACTTTAAAGTTCAATTTGGGTGAATATTTTCAAATGTGAAAGAGGGTAGGCTTAAGGAACGTGTTCCATCTAGAAGTTACCACTAGTTGAATAAATAGCCAAGCGGAAAGGGTTTACTCCCGTTTGCTACGACTATATTCGCCACGTTTGGTGATCTAAGAAGTTAAAGACAAAGAATTCTGAAAATTATTGCTGTGGTGATTCTTTGACATGTTATTTTATGTTTTAGTTTCAATCTGAAAAAGGTTACTAGTATGTACAGTTCGTTTAATTAATGCGTACCTTTAGATACTGCACAACGTCCCGAAGAAACAATACCAATTAAAAGGAAAGGAATGGTTTCCAAATCAAATTTTAATTAACAAGTGAATTTTTGAAGAATACACAAAATCCTAAATGTGTTATCAATTAGACTTTAAGGGGTGAATGATAAATTTACAAAACACACTGGTAAAGCGCAATCGTAGATGTACTACACTAATTACTTTTCATTATAGCATAAGGCATCTTTTGTGCACAAAAATTGCGTTTTGTAAGACCTCTACAACTTTAGTAGTAGTCAGTTTTGAAATCCTAGATCTTTCGGTGACAAAATCCGTGACTTATATATCCACATATACCCAGGCCTTTCCTTAGTATGCTACTTTTGAGCTCATTTTCTTATTCTTATTTATTGTTAAGCACTTCATATTCGTAATGCTTATTTAAATCAATATTATTTCTTCAAGGACGCAGGTCACACTTTCATGCGTCAAAACAGGTCAAAGTATTTTTGTATACGGTCGGTTTGAACTTTATTTGCACTACATGGTCAAAGAAAATTGTGAAATTTTTCAAAATTAGCGAACTACTGGTACACATTACATCAATATTTCTCGTAACTTCATTTACATTCTTGGTTTGAGTATATTTTCGAATAGTGTCCCATAAAATCTTAGTGGTGCCCTCAAGGATATTCTACTATAAACTCAAGAGTTGGTAGATTATATAGGTATGCTATACAAGAAATAAATCAATACGTATACGTTGCTTATCACGATGGCTAATAGGACGATACCATGGAGTGCTGTTAGAGCCAATTGATTTCGTTCCCACCTTACGTATTTTTAATTTTTTGACTTGGTTTAATCCAGAAGTATAGATGTTGCCTCAACTTCATGGGTTCCGTGTTCATAAGACGAATTTGATTTTGCCGTTTTCACAACTACTGCGAGAGGTCTATGCAGTGGCATATTATTCCTCTTTGAGAACTTTAAGACTTAAGATCTATTGCATCCCATCAATTTGAGGCAAGGAATTCTCCACTTCAATTTTTTAACAGTACTAATCCAAAAATACTTGACTCCTATAGAAAACTTCGTGTAAAGTCCTCAAAGATACATCCAGAGAACAAATTGATGTCCTTTGAAAGTATTAAATTAGTTAGAAATCAAGCACAACAGCAGAAGAAGAAGAATCAGAAACTCTGTCTGTTTCCCTAAATATCAGTTATGATTGAAATTTAGTTACCGGCAGTTGTCTAACACTGTCTATTTTATTGTCAACCAATGATAACGGTGAATATTTCTGCAAAATGAGTTTTGTAACCTAACTATTCTATTCAGTTACATGATTTTCTTAGGTAAGCTAATCCCTAAACGAATATCGTGATGCAAGTGATACACTTCCTTTCATCATTTTTCCAGTGCTCTTTACCCTTTAATAAATGTTGTAGCGCCAAGGAGTTTCGTTGTAAAATCAAAATTTCCTTCTTGGTATTCCCCTAATACTAACGAACCCATAAAGCTGAGGAAATATGACAACCGTCTCTGAAGGTGTTTAAATCACTTGACATTTTATCAATAATTTAAGCGAATTCATGATTCCCGTAATACTTTAATCTCTTTAGTCCATGAGGACTACATAAACAGTATTAGGATAGATACGAACAGTATACCTACAGAAATGACACATAACGAAACTTTGGAAGGTCCACATAATGTATGTATGTGTTCGCCTTCAAAAGAAACCAATTTGCCAAACTCGTATTACATTTAACACGTTGACTGCCCAACTAATTTAGCTAATGCTCACCGGGGGACACGATAATATTTTATTTCGTAATAAATTTAACTAAAACAGTTTTTTCAATCTGGCTTAATTTTGAATGGTCATGATGAATTTTTGCCTAACTATCAAAAAAGAAAATAGTCGCGGCTCCCCGTGAAACTTAGACGCAAGTTTTTCAGCGCGGATCATGGCTATCATATCTGAGCACTTCGTGGGGGAGGGGAGGCAGTCAAACTTCTAGCAGATTTGCGTCTAAGTGATAAATTTTTGATAGCTATGGCCTGACATGTGAATACATTGTGGCTATCATATTTGATAGCCAAAGCCACAACGGAAACATCACTGGCTATCAAAGAAGATAGCCACGGCAGTCAATGTGTTAATAGACTAGTGACTAGCATAATGTTATTTATAGAATTATTGTACGATATAACGAATAAAATATCTAATTATTTTTAGTATAATGTTTTACTATATCGCCTAGAAAATTGATTATTGTTTCCCAAAATATAAATTGTTACTAATCTCGCCTCTAACGTGGATAAACGCTCACATGGAGGCGATATCGCCCCCGTTGAGAAACACATTAATACAGCGTCGAACGCCTTGTAAAGTCAATGAAAAGGCCCAGAGGAATTAATCCGCTATCCAATGCTGTATAAAGAAACTAAAGGGTAAGATCACGTAAGACCGATGAGGCTGACATGGACAGCACATGTTCAAAGAATGGTGAGAAACAGAGATCCAAAAGAAATCTCGAAAGAGAACGGAGAGACTTCAGCGAATGAAGTGCAAATGGACGCAGGGGAAATGTTGAAGGTGTAAAGGAAGGAATGAGGGAGGTTCGAATCGAAAAGTAGAGGAAGCAAGGCTTTGATTAAGGTGAAGCAAGCTCCACCAGTAGTTGGACTAATGTAGACGTTAATATAGTAACCGTTACCTCAGCAAACTAGAAAATGTAGCTTTTTATTACTAATTTAATTAGGTCGCTGTATGGAGAGTCATCCAGATTTTAGTTTATTATGAATTAGTTTATATTAGCGCTTATAGGATGCCGGCTCTATTTGAAAAATATGAAATCAACATGTTTGATTTGCAGAAGGAATTTGTACGGAAGCCTATAAAGAGGAGCTGCAATCGGTAGAGGGGTTATAAAGAAACTCGTAAAGCTAAGTATACAGAGGAAACACGCGGACCGAAGCTACAATTACGTATTTTATATATCACGGGCTTATGGCGTTGCATGGGGAAGTTACGGTAAAACTTTTTAACATTATTTTGTTGCATATGCATATATATCTAGATTTTGAAATATTACATCTTCCCGGAGTTAACCTCGGGCAAAACTGCGCAATAAAATACTTTATTAAAAGAAGATATATAAACTTGTCATGTCGGCGTAAGTATGCACAAAACTAAAATTGCAACGAAAGAAAATCCGCAGCGCTGTATGTACTTACAGCATATTTGACGTAATCTTTGTTATAGTATCTGGCGCAGAATATAACGTCGTTAAGTTGCAAACTAATGTAAAACGACGGTGAGCTCTTCGCTAACGTTTGCGCTTTTGTATTTATGAATAACGGAAAAATAACTGTCGTTTGCATACTTTGACAGTAGCAGCATTTTTATTGCGGCATAACGGTAGAGAAGTTAATTGTCTGAGTGCTTTATGCTGCATATCTGCAATTCCGTCAGAAATGGATCTTAAGAATTCTTTGTTCCGACACAATATAGGTACGTTAAAGGAAACACTACAACTAAGTAGTTTATGTTGCACATATTCTGATCAAAAAGAAGGCATTTCTCATTTAAACTAACTTGTAGTTTTATTTTCATTAATATATTCTCAAAAGGACCCTATCGAAAGAATAAAAGCTCAAGCTTAGCTGACTTTCAAACCCAAAGCTATAAATTTCTTTTCTTTTCATCTAAAGAAGCTTAATATCCACCTTCTACGTGATGACGCAATCCATACCATGACCAATTTTGTAAAGTACAGAGTATAAATGTAAGTGCGAAATCTAGAATCAAGTTACATAATTCAAAGTATTACTTCTTCATCCTTCTTTAAGAAAGCTACATAGAAGCCGAGAAGAAAGACTACTTTGTTTTCAAATTACTGAAAAGATTCAAGTCTACACGATCCATTCAATTCAGTAACAATACCCTATAAATTAGACGAAAAGGTTTACGTGAAGAAATTAACTTCAAACATTGGGCTAATGTTGAAAATGAAATGTTATCAGTGATTAACAACCTTTTCGCACGCAAAATTAAATTGTTTATGGAAATTAGCACGCCACGATTATTCTTACACCTATTTATACGTTACCTTTTCTTCTGCATTAATACTAGAAGCAATAAATCAATTTTATCGTTAAAGTAATCTCTTTGTTGCTTTCTTAACATGCGTGCTTAAAAATTGTTATGAAGTGTTTACAAAAAATCCTTTGCAAGACATTCTGATCCTGTGTATGTATGTATGTATGTATGTATGTATGTGTGCGCGTAGAGCCTCACATAACGTAATATTCCACAATGTAATGAGAATCGTTTTTCTACAATATTCATTATAATCCTTACATGAGATGTGATAATAAATATGTTCTAGGTTAGAGCCAAGTGTATGCACTGACTAAATTCTATTGATTTCGAACTCAATAAACCATTTCCGTCTTAATTAATTTAGATCTCATTAAGTAGTTAAGTAAAACTCGTTAAATATAACATAAATTTTCACTTTGAAAAAGTTCATTTCTTTATTTATTGTGGTTATGTCTAAAATTTGTCAGTGGGAATTAATGTAAAATTAGAATAACATTTATATTTTCAGAAAAGATATTTGCTTTAATAAAAGAATGAAATTAATCAAGAAATCATGCTATTGAATATGGGATTCTGTGAAGTAGGAATCGAGCAAATTTACTTGACACTTTTCGCAAAATTTTGCTTTTTCTTTACTGAAAGCTTATCGTGATGAGTACAGTCATATCAAACAATACCTGGAACTCTACAGCCTATTACCTTACACAATTTGGGCTCAACATCCATCACTTATAGACCTTATACAGCCTTGGTCATAAAACTGTAGATATTCTATACTGCTATTCTATATACCAATCCGCAAGATAATATTAGGGAGGTTGTCAAGTACATACTTTGCCTTACTTCTTTTTTATATTTTATTTTACATTTTGTTGGAATGATCTATATACCAGCTGACTATACAGTATCAGTAAACGCAAACTAATAATACCAATAACAGCAAAAAGATTATTATGGATAAATACTACTACTCCAGCCTCCATTCAAGAGCAATAATAAAAGTACCATTTTCACCAACATAAGGAGGCGAACGTATTTATTTTCTATTTCGCAGGACAGCCATCATAGGAAAAGTAACAAACACGCCTAATAAATGAATAAATGAATATCGAAATAATTGTATTGCCTTGTTGGGAACAAAAATTTTTGCTGGCAGTAAATTTGCTTTATTATAATGGTAACAACACGTCATAAATGCGTCAAAACTGACGCCCATTCATTGCTTAAATATTTTCAGTACAAGACAGACACAGGTTAGCTGGAAATTGATTTCCTTAGAAGTATGGATTAACAAGCTTGTCATTCTGCCAAACTCCCAGGGCTAGTACTTGAGTCACGTTTGACTAGAAATGGAAACTGTGTGCCTCTGGTTACGAAGTCCTTATTATTGACCATTGACAAAGACATATTTCAGCCAGCAAAAGAACGATGTTGTGTATGTAAGAATGCTGATTTGTAGTCCCTAGTAATGCATGCAATGTGTGAAATTTTCGAACATAAGAAAAAGAATACTAATATAGACAACTCGGAATTGACTTTTGAAGTTACTAGATGATGCCTTTTACAATGCAAAACCATAAAAGAATGAAAGTGAAGTTATACAAAATACTCGTATCGCTTTCTTAAGAAATGAAAGTTAAGAAGTTATTTAATGCAAATAACATTAGGGTAACTGATAACAGAGGAAGAAATTTGCAAAAAGACCACTTCCAATCCACTTAGATAATTATTTTAAAAAAATGAATATGGAAATCAACGGAAGCAACGATAATAGACATAAGCGTCAGAAACGGAATATAATGATTTCATGACATTTAAATATTTACGAGTAATTTTGAATACTAATGATGTTCTAACGGATTGAGTTAATGGAAGATTAGTAACAACGGAAGGACCTTTCCACTTCAACAGCAATTACGCTTTCATACTAAGAATCACTTACAAACGGGAAAATTAAAAAGACACCAAATATAAGATGAGATATTTAGCAAGAATAAGATATAAAGAACGAAGAACCTGCCGCAAAAACAACATAGCAAGGAAAAATAAGATAGTTTGAAGGAGTTTTTGTAATAGAAGGAATGTTGGTTACGAAAGTTCCTTCTATATGTTTTCCATGTTTCCCTATTTTTCGTTCTATTCATTAAGATTATGTTAGCGTCATCTATATCTATATGATATGGATATAGCCACGTTATCAGTTCAGCATAGATGGTTGAGAGACCTTATCTTTGTCATTAACTTTTACACCTATTTAATTTAATTTCTTAAATATGTATCTGCAGCAAGACCAATTAAGTATAAAGACAAAGACACGAAGAAGAAGAACATATTTTCTAACCGTAAGGTGAATAATTGTGTGGATAAATATCAGCTTTCCTTTTACCCGTTTTTAGTTGGATTGTGCCTGTTTTATCTCATTTAGCCTCGTAGTCGATGAATGCGAGATGTTAAGCAATATTGTACGTATTCAGTCATTTTTCCAGTGAGGCGATCGGCATTAATTTCTAAACTGAATTAAATCTTTTGGTTAAGATTTTATACCAGATTCTTATTGGTCCACAATTTTACTTACTACTGTCAAATTTTTCTGCCCTCTTTTTTCCGAACTATCATTTTGCTGCCATTCTCATCGTTGTGTATTTAAGATTGTTGAGTACATGTATCTAATATTATTATCAGCTTGTTAACTGCAGACTTACTCTATCATCTATCATTTCAATATTTTTCCAATCGTTTCTAGCCGTCTTGTATCTCTTTGTATTCTGCATTAATTATTTCTGGTGGTACAATATTCTGAATTATCTTCGGTTATTTGCTGTTCGTGTGCTATTATTTGAAATTTTTCTCATATAAATTCCACAGCCCTAGTCTTTGTTCTTGTTGTTTTCTATTATTTCTGTAAGATATTACAATAAGTATTTACTTTGTCTTCAGTTTTCTTATGTAACATATGCACCCTGTATTTCGATTCTGCCTTATCAACTGTTTTAACTTAACTTTCACAATGATTCTTTGTTGTTGATTTCTTAGAAAATGCACTGTACCTGACCACGTCGCAATATAACCCGACCTTTTTTCTTTTGGTAATTGTATTGATGGAGAAAATATTTGAAACTGCAGGCAGCAACCGAATTTTCATGCTGTCAATTCCAAAACCGAATTAAACACTGATTTTGACAGTGATAACGCTGAGAAGTGTAAGTGTAAGTGCAGTGTGTTTTCGACGAAGATTTAACCTCTGCTAAGATCAATGTGGTAGACAACTCATGAAACCAACTTTATTATGAATTCTTAAGGGTGTTACCATTAAAACCTACGTGAATCAAAGCAACAAGCAACTTGCAATAATCAAGCACACTATTAGTTTGCTTCGTGTTATACACATATTCATACACTACAACTGTTCGATTGAAATGGAAAAGACGCTCTTAAGGGACGTATCTGCATAACATCAGTAGGTATGTATTCTTAAGGGACGTATCTGCATAACATCAGCAGGTATGTATGTATACAGTTACAAACTCCACGCAAATCTCATCTTTTTAACGATTAAGTCCTTTTCCTAGTCTCTGTATCTACTTCTTGAAAGAAAAACACGACTCGTCGTACGTTCATTAAAATGTAGGCGACCCGTGCAGATCTTAAATCTGGAATCTCCTATCTCGGCTTCCTACTTATAATTTGGAAAGATGAAAAGGAACAAAGGAAATCACCTCCGGGATGCAAAGAATACCCTTATTATGACATTCTCCTGCCAAACCGTAGGAGAGATTGAAGGTTTCCACACACAATGGACGAAAGAACGAAGGTCTGCGCCTTTGTGTGCTAAAAATGAAAGCGACAATGCGTACATCGTGACGCGCCCGTCAAAGGGACATCGTCCTCACGCCTAGCGCCTGCCGTCAAAGTGCCGAAGAAGAAATTCGGAAGATAATGCAATTTGGATGAGGGTATAGGTAGACGTGTGCGGATCGCCCGTATCGCAAATAATCTTTGTTCGAAAACGATGGCGATGCCATTGTTAGAAAATGGTCCGCGTGATTTCACACAGATAGATAATTTACACCAGAAATGACGCCAAACTGTAAACTGATAAAGTTGGCAAAGTGAGGCAAATATTGAGAGATACTTACGTATTCTATTCGACTCTATGGGGTACGTTGTGGCTTTCGTTTTCTAAATTTTATTTACGCGAATGTACAGTTTTACAGACAGGTCTACAATAATTTCTGTGATTTTTGGGCCGGATAATTTTATTACCTGAATAATCAGGCAATATCGTTAACATTGCTGCCTTCATTATTTTCTCCACATTTTATCATTTTGTCACGATATATGTATTGTTTCCTCAAATCAATTCATGGATATTTGCTATTGTTGAAAAGGAAACAATGATTGGTTCCGTATCCGGAAGACGCGCAGCCGTTTTGCCGGCCAGTGGTAATCACACATATCTTCAAGTACTTTGTTTTCACATTCCTTTTTCCACGAAGTTTACACCCCCAATTTCGCACCTCTTGAATGTTGAAGTAAACAATAACGTAACAAAGCATTTTTAGGATTCGTAATTCTATGACGTGCAACTTAACCTTCCTATACTCACGTCAAAATGAAAGACGTATACTATACTATATAAGTCGGTCTCACAGACCGTATGCGTGAGTATAGAAAGGTTAAATGTTGTTGAGTAAAGCTGACCCGAAAACGGCCCATTTCTGGCTCGTCCATATGGACATTCGGGTGGATCTGTGACACATATACGCTGTCGGTACGTCACATTCTATTTCAGTTGTAATAGGGTGTTCCTGTTGTGTATTTTGCATTCCATACACTTGCCGATCTCGCGTAAAGAACGTCTGCCATTTATTGCGCACTTACAAAAACCTGTCGCTCGATTTCCGAAGTTGGAGTGTGGAGGAAATAGGGTGTATTTTATTTTTGTAATATGGAACTGCAGAGTAATCATGTAAGTAAATGACGTGCTCGTGTAAACAGTGCAAGACAAATGTCGAACATGGTTTTCGTACATAAACATACGTACGATAAACGCCGAAATTTAACAGAATTGACCATAGAAACTTTCTTGATACCCTGATTTTACAACAGATCGGAAGAGAAATAATCGATATATTTATGCCTGTAAGAGTTATAAATTAATATTCGTAATACAATACTTTTTCCTTTTACAACAGTTACATATTTGCCCCGTGTTAGCCAACTCTAATTATAACCTGTAAAATCTATTTATACAATCACTGTACATACCTATATTATATGCGGAAGAACCGCTCTCAGAGTTGTTAAGTCTAATTAAAGGAGCAAAGCTGGAGAACGTACTCTAAGGAGACATGCCCTAGGCTTCGATAGCCTTCTTCTATTGTTTCCTATCTTGGGGTAGTGTTCTACTCATTTTCGACGTAGTCGCCCCACTTTTTCTCTTAATACTTCCTATGCTCTCCACCAGACCTCCACCAGTTCTCCCCTCTTCGAATCTAACAATGTGTCCGAGCCATCTTAATCTCTGTGTCTTGGCAAGGGTAGTTATCTTCTTCTCCATAGATTTCCCTCTTTCTTCCCACCAAATATACTTCGTAGAATCATTTCCATCTCTTCTACCTCTTGTTCGGAAATCCATGTCTGACATCCGTACTAGACCGTAGGGCGGGTAACTGTGATATATACCCTTACTTTTCTCTGAATACTGAGTGCGACGTCATTAGTTTAGTTAGACTTCCAGCGCCTTTGCTCCCTTTAGCCATTCTTTTAGTAATCGCTTGATCTTCTTCGTTATTGCCCGTTAAAGTCACCTCTAAGTATTTAAAGTATTCAACTTTCTCGAAGTTATATTCTTTCTTTCCATTAACTATTTTAAAGTCCGTCCAATCTTTATTATCTCTTGTATCCACATATTTTATTTTCCCTTGATTTATTTCCGACCCATAGTCTTTAGGCTTAGCTTCTGTCCTACGGAACATCTCTTTTAGTTCTTCTCGCTTACGCGTTAATATAACTATCATCTGCATAGGCAATCCATTGGTATCTGTGGTGATAAATTGTGCCTCCGATGTGGATTCCACTATCTCTCAAGACCTTTTCTAGTATCAAATTAAACAGTAGCGGAGACAGTGGATCGTAGATTTTTATTGGGAACCCAAAATATTGTAACACTTCAAATTCTTTACTTGTCTTTATGATACTATACGTTTGTTTAAAATCGATGGACAATATATGTAGTGACAAGTTAAACTTATGTGAGCTAGCGATGTCTACGTCAGTGTGAAAATTTAATTAGTTATTGATATATTCGACCTGAAACCTGCCTGGTATTCACCTGAGACACTCTTTTTTTGGACTTGAATTCTGTTGTTAATTAATGTTGCTAATATCCTAATATACTGGGTTTTGTAGCACTATTCCTCTATAATTATGGCAGTCTGTGATATTCCCTTTTTTGTGCTTTATTACTTCCGCTATCTCCCTCTGCAGCAGATTCCCTTCCTTCAGAAATTCTGCTATGATGCCGTTCTCTCCTGGCGCATTATTGTTCTTAAGTCTTGTACTGTGTAGAATTTCCTCTGTAGTTGGAGGTTCTTCTTCTAATTCTTGATTGTCAGCTTCTTTTTGATTTTATGAAAATAAATGGCCCGTCTCTTTAGTTACTTATCCATTCCTTCTACTAATTGCCCTGCTGCTCTTTATAATATACTTTTCTTATTTTATACTTTCATTCTTTGACTTCATAATAAAAGTTTCTGATCTGTTTGTATATAAAATACTCTTCCAATCTTGTTAATTTCTGGCTCTAAGTGTACACATCCTCTTCGTATCTTTTCTTTTTTTTTTGTTATATTACTGCCTCCTATCACTATTATATCCTGTAGGTTAATCACACTGGCTTTGTTTTTGTTTTTCTACTGTTGTCCTACATTGATTAACATTCGATTCATCCTGCTTTCACTCTATATTATTTGGTATACAAGCTCTGCTGGTCTTTGTATTACTCTTTCCAAAGGATCTTCTATATCGTTCGCAGTTGTTTGACTACTCAGATTCTTTTCTATTTGTATTCTGAACCTTTTTCCGACCTCTTTATTTTGTAGTAGCTTTCAATTCTGCATTTGCTTGTTCTCGCTATTACTTGTTCTAGTTTAATTCTCTTCAGAAAATAATCCGTATGACATACATAAGTATGTATATATCACGATGAAGTTTTAATTTTAATACATATTACATATGTATACAGATTTCAATTAATTCGTTATACTCCTCTATTATTATTGACTGTTCCATTCCAGCCCGTACTCTAAATTTAAACATATTGATGGTCATTTGTAAAGCCGTCCGCCGTATATCAATTGGATTTCCAACAACTAATTATTACAGGGGTCCAATCTCGAATTATTTTCGTTTGGCATACGTTTATGTGGTAGTTTTCCATTGATTTCCAACGTTACATGCCAGAAAATAAATCGTTCAACCACATGACACGTGTTAACAAGTGAATTATGTTAAATATTGTAGTACATGATGGAACGCTGGTTGTATCAAATGCGGCCACACAATATTGAAATGTCGACGTCAAATGCATCTGATGTATGACGTGCATCTATTACCTGCAACGTATTGGCCGTTTGTACATATTGGCGTACTGCATTGTGTTCTACAAAGCGACATCCGATCCAAATTATTATTATTATACGTTTACCTATGCTACAGCAACGTTACAATAACTATTAATAAACTAGCAGCTAGCAACGTAATGAATTCTGTGTTGGAGGTTGACGTTGCAATTTATCCATATAATACTTTTAGGAGAGAAAATTATATAGGGAAGGCCAGTAACTTATTTATACTCGTACAGAACTTGCACTTTGGAGATACATTTCGAGGTGATTCCCAATTGACGAGGTGTCTACAAAGTAATTGCTAAAGTACACTCAGATATCCAGATGTACCATCTTGACGCTTTAAAATATCTCGCGAGATTTATTTCCAGATATCTTTCTATATATTTTTACTCTCAGAAGCACCTACCTCCTATCCTCAAAAATATTCCTCCATTATCTTCTATTGTTTCAAGAAGGTTTTACGTTGTACCTTCACAAAATTCTCTAAGCTATCCTAAAGGTACGAAGGTTATCTTTTACCAAAATTATTACGAAACACGGATTTCCCCCTAAATTAAATCATTGCAAAAGTATAGTCGACTTCGTCAATTGACCTGCAATCAAATGTATTTGGGTGAGCACCATAAGTGGACGCGTATAGACTTTCTCCAGCTATGGTACCCTCGAAGTATTTACTTACACTCTGCGATATTATTTGCAATACACTACGAGGTATATTCCGAGCAACCTTACAAGCTATTCCCAATGCGTCGTATTCTTCGGGATACATTTCAAAGCGTCTCCCAATGATTCTTGAATTCCCCAGATGTTTGTGTAAGGAAATGCTCGAAGAATGTTGTTCACTCGGCAAATGAAAATACATAAATTGGAAGGCATTTATGTGTACATATATCGTTGCTGAATCCCAATATTGAGTTTCAACTTATGTTCAATCTTTCCTCAACTTCTAGGTTTTCACAACCTATAATAGGTAACTCATAAGAGCAATAAAGAAATAACAGTAGTGTTTCTTCTGCAAATTTTGGGGAAATAGAGTTTCCAACACAAGGATACAGAAAGCAACTCATCAATCAAATTAGTGTGTTAGCTTTGATATGCATCCTCTCTCCCTATTTTTTCGCGATGATTTCGTCCGCGATGTTGTGCACTGTGCTAGTTCACAATGTTCTTGGTTTTGCCATTAGATGTTCCGGCTTTCATACTTCTAAGCGGTAAATCTGAGTAAAAACATATTATGCATTACCTAATGAAGGTATTTGAGCATAATAATAATAAGTCTATCTGTAGGCCACCCTCTTAGAATTCTTCATAATAGCTCCTGTGTCATTATCCGTAAATAATTCTATTGACAATTGTGTCGTTGACATATTTTAGATGGTTTAAGAATTATTCTTTTGCATGCATATTCTTATTTCACTACTCTAACTTTTTAATGATACCTTCCAATACTCTTATGAATATTTCGTGTCATAAGAGAGACATTTTTATAAGCAACCTTATCATGTGTCTATTTATGGTCCATGTTACAGTTTCACAATACCACGCCAATCGCCGATACTTGAATCAGTGCTCTTATACAAGAAAAGGTGGAGTTCATTTCTCTTTTGTATAAATACAATTATTCAACAAGATACTGTTTCCCAATCTCTGATGCTATCCTTCTCGATCGTATATAATCATATATGTACAACTGTTGTTAACCTTTATCTACAGATACAGATACAGTCATTGGTCCTTTAGCGTCGTACAAGTGTGCTCCGGACCCCAATTCAATCTACGTTTCTTTTCTTGATTATTTTTGCTTTCATTGCTTCTATCTCTTCCAAACGTAATTCGTACATTTCGCCTGGCTGCTCATTATTCATTTTTCACAAATTTCTCTAATACTATCTAGTGAATTCATATTTCTCAGACAAGCCACACTTTGTCTCGTCAGTCCTCTTCCAATATGAAATTTTTTTCCACATTTGGATCTGATGTCCCTTTTAGTTTCTGAGCCCATTAGTCAATTATACTTAGTTTCCCAAATATCTTTCTATCTTAGCAACCGTTCAATGTTTATGATTTCCCCATACATTTACTCACCGATACCATGCGACTGCTATATGTAAGCTCCATACCTTTTTTGGTGTCCGGCACGTGGCATTCATACATGAGTATATTGTTTGTACACGTTTAAAACAACACCATACCCTTTTCAATGATTTTACCCTGCTCTCCAAATACTTCATCTCTTTTACACAATCGCTTTCACACATTCCTGCTTATTTCTGTCTTATTCACCTTCAAGGTCAATTTCATCACTCTCAAGCCTCATCATTTCTTTCATATCATCTTTTCCTTTCGTTAAGGCCTCAGTCACTAATTATCCGCTCCTCTAACTTGTCCAATATAATGCTCTAATGCACTAATGCGACTCGTCAAGTGATATCATTTAGAAACCCACTTTTTCTCTACAGTTTCCAACAGCATCCGTACGACCCATCAAATTAGTAATCAGACAGTATCAAAAATCTTTTGTAAGGCGTGGACATTTTGATGCATATCACAAAGATGTCTATCCTAAGCTGGAATAGTTTAAACTTGATTTATGGGTTTAAACGTCGTAATATGCAGATTACCGGCATACACGTGCGTACGTAGACGAACTATCATTAAATTTAATGTGAAGTTCTTAAATTTTTAGAACGCTTTTACGTACTTCGTGCTTTATTTCGCATACAAAATTCATATTTGAAGTACACTTTGTAGCATATGTAAACTTACTAGAAAACGGGATAACCAGCAGAGCTCAAACGCATTATGAAAACCACTTAGGAAAAATCCAATTCTTCGGAACCTCTTCAATTTCAAATAATAGTCCATCAGAAACTGAACGCTTCACTCGGAAGTGCATGAAAGCAACGATTCGGACACGTTCTGGCCGTAAGTTTTCGCACATTTGAATAAAACCCGATCCTTTTTTATTATTTACTGTGGATCCACCGTTCTTTTTACGACACTGCGCGGACGTGACTACACAGTTGAATTCTGGTCTTCCCGATATTCCGTATATTAATCTAGGTAGAGTGAAACATGGATTTCTATCTCGGTCTAGGCACATTTCGTGTGTAACCACTTACTTTTATTGACTTGAAAATTTACCGGTGGTTTAATCAAGTATCGTACATAGTTATGTGTGGAGTTTGTTAAAAGGATGGTACCGGCAGTGGCGCATCGCATAAAAGTAGGTACGTAATATATAATATTAGTGAAAAATAATACTGTTACCTTTTACTCTCATCTTGATGTTCACTGTGGCAATAAGCAACCGCCCTGGTAAGCTGCGTAGAATTGCAACATTAGCAACGCTTCCATCGTCGATTCATTCAGCCGTCGACGGTGTTGTGAATACGTTGTCGTATACTTGGAAAATGATCGTTCGACATTCACTGAAGTAAGATTTGCAAAATCTGATATTCCTTTCTCTCATCTGTGCATTCTTGATTTTATATTATGGACCGAACCTTTTGTGAATCGGGATTTCTTGTTAAAATTGCACAAAATTTTGGAGCAACATCGACTCCTGTAGTGTTCGTTAAGTTTTCTACGGCGGCTTGTAAATTATTTATGCAATTTAATTCGTCTCGTGGAGATAAGGGACGGTTTTCTAATTGCTCAGTAGCTTGTGCAACTTCAGAATAGTTCATATATTGGTTGTTGAACACCCGTATTGGAAAAAGGTTGTTGACTATCTCGAACTGTTGCAAAATCATTTGAATCAATTTTCAAAATTACATTGTTCACTTGTGAAAAATATTTCTGAAATCCTGGAGCCTGTTCCCCGTATGTGTTTGGGAGATTTGAGGAACACTTTTTTGGTAGCTGCTATTAACTTATTCACCATCGGATACTCCTTTCGAATTTGCTGTATGATGCATGTTATCTGAACAAGGAGTCGGAAAGCATATTTTCAACATCCTACCAACTTTCAACATTGTTATGGCACCGTCAATTACGAATAGTGTGACTTGGGTTGCTGTGATAAGAAATTCTCTCAACGAATCTTTTACAATCTTTATAACGGTTTCTGCATCAGTTTTCTGAATCCCTTTACTGGATAACAACAATGAAGATGATGAACCATGACGCTTTAAAGGACGCGCTACAACATCCACACGTAAGCAAATTTTCCTATTTCTCAACTCGTCTTTTATACACTGCTGTATTGTATCTTTAACACGTGGCAAATTGTATCGTAATTGCATAGATGTTGGCAACTTCAATGAGATGACGTACTTAGCCCAAAATAGAGAAAAGTGTTCATTAGATACTAGATGTGGTGGAATGTTACACACACTTAGCATAATAGTAACAGTATGGAATACTGTTGCTTAAATTCAATACATGGCGTTTACTTTTACAATGTCTTCCACATTCAAACCTATCGCGACTTAGCAATCCGCGATGACATACTGTGCGACAAATAATCCGGGGAAATGCCTGAGATATTTATTCACATTCGAAGGGAACGATACACCTCTTGGGCGTTTCATCCCCGCGTACTTATTTAGCGTGCAGCGTACAACATACTGTCGCGTTGAACTCTCTCGCGAAGTGGAGATCGACTACCAGTTGAATATTACCCCTACCCACACCCCTATCGCTACGCTACTGCCATCTGAAACTATCTTTTTAACGAACTGTAGTTATGTGTATTATCTCTGAATATAACATTATTTCAGTATCATTATGTGAAAGTAAATGCATGTATTCTTGAAATACCTAGTAATATCTTGTTACTGTAATCCATTTTTGCGAAAGAGTTACGTTATCATTTCTAGCCAAACATTGATAAACGCCGCTACTGTTTTAGTAGAGTGCATTGCTGTCAAGCGAAATCATATTTCTTTGAACACCTCCACACTTCCTTCTACGATTAAAAGACGATTAGCGTGTTGGAAAACAATCGTTAGGTTATAGATCAGGAGAATCTAGACAACGCGTCATTAATGCAATTTTGCATTTTCGAATGGTAGTTTGTCTCAAAAGCTCTGTGTGCGCTGTTGTCATGATCCGCAGACTTCGTTGATTTTTCCTTAGTTCGCCCATGATGGCAAAGAAATTGTTATGTACCAATTGACAGTAACATTTGTCGATACAATTGAAATGGTAAGTTTTGAGATGTGATATACATACACTCCCGTTTATAAGTGTTGATTCGCCCCCAAAATATTACAAAAACCGGTCGTATGATGCTTTTCTACCACAATTAGGTCGATTAAACAAGGGTGATTAAAGTAATAGTTATATTCTCAGAACGTTTACAAACATTTTCGGAACACCTTCATCAGTGAAAATATAACTAGATAAATGTATAAACAATCGTTTGTTTTTTATTCGGGAACTATCAACAAAATAACTAATGACTGTGATTTCTTGATATACAGGATCTATAAAAAAATTTATATTATAAATAACCGATCTAATATGCAAAAGCATACACGCAAACTATGAAAACACTCAAAAACAAAAACTTTATATCAAAAAGTCTTTGCCGAAACCTTAACACTTTTGTTCATGGATTAGTTGATCAAGCGGTTAGATTAGCTAATCCTGAGTTTAGGGAAAAGGATTTAAACAAAATTAAAGAAATCTGGGATAAAAATAATTACCCAATTAGTTTTTACGAAAACATAGTAAAAAATAGAATTAATAACTTACATAATAGAGTGATTAAGATTTCACCTTGACCTCCCCGAGAGTCTAATACATTGGAACAACTCCTGAAGTTTTGTAGTTAGTTACGTAGCACTCGTTACTTCTTCCTGGATTAAGAATAATGACAATAAAAGTTATAGCGCTATTCTTATAAAAGAAGGTTTAAGCGAAAAATAAAAAGAAAATAATAAAAACAATATTAACATAACTTTTATTCCAAATTACAGTAGGAGATCTCTTTTTACTAACACTAAATCTAAAATAAATAAACAAAATAGTAGGAAATTTTTACTATGTCAATCGCAAAACGCTACTGCAGACTAATTAGTTTCGTCCTGCAGTTGCGTTTTGCGATTGACATAGTCAAAATTTCCTACAAGATTATTGGCATCTGAAAATTGTGCTTACTTTTTAAACTTTTGCACGGTTACTTGTTAACTGCCCATTAACGAACCTAATTTATTATTAGGTCGCTTATAGAGAATCCTTTACATTCTGTTTTATATATATATATATTTCGTGACCTTTTATACTTATCTTATATGATATATCATATAAAATTCTGTTTTATTAAAATTTTGGCTCTCGAAAGTAGTTCAAAGTGATGTTGGTGCAAAGATCTCTGTAACAAAACATTACAAAAGTCAAGGACATTACTTTGATTTTGAAAACATAATTATATTAAAAACAGAAAATAATTATAAAAAGACTAATATATGAAATGATAAATATACAGAAAGATACTAAAACTATGCTGCCAGATCCGGTGTTCAGAATTTAAGTACTGTTTATAGTAATTTATTAATATGACATTTTCATTTCCTGATAGGGAAACCTTTGACTAAGTTTCCGGTTCGGGCTTTCATAGTTTGCATGTATGTGTCTGCACATTAAATCAGTTATTTTATTTGTTGTTATTTTTGGTCGTCCGAGTCGCTGTTTATTGGATGCACTACAACTTGTTTGATAATTTTTAACATTATAATCTACGGTTCTACGGTTTAGTTTCAATAATCTAGCAATTGTTCGGTTGCTGACATTACTTTAACGTTACTCGCTCTTTTAGAATATTGCACAAACTCTTCACTATTCGCTGCTTGCAATACGCAAACTGAATGCAAACTAAATTTTTCATTATATTGACATGCGTGTGTCGTCTATTCTTATATTTTATGGCGGTCGTAATAGACATTTCCGAGGAGCCAGTCTTTATCTAATGCGTCTACCTGAACGTCCCTAGGCCGCAAAGGGGTCATTGCCAATATCTTAGTTTCAATCAAGTCATTACGTACACACAGAACATTACAGAGGGATTATAATCTATGTCGTATTTACAGTTTAATCATACAAATATTTTATAGCGATAAAATATCGTTTATTTGAATAATTTATAATTATGCAGATGGCTAAACTCTTATGGTCGCTAGTGTATATGGATATGTATAACTACTTCATCGACGGCCAAGGTAATATCAATGAAAGCCCCACTGTAAGTTTTTCTTTGTTTCTGAAAGACTGCATTCCAAAAAAGTCCACGGACAAGTTTCGTAATTCATTAAACTAATCGTAACTACGCCAAAAGTTCTCTGAAAATAATTTTTCCTCTCCAGAAAACTCGCAAGAGCTAAGATGCGAGGTAACTGAAAATATGGTAACAATTTGAAGGTAGTCTTGCCAGAAAACACGATATTCGTATAAAAAAGCAGTTTTTGTTTTACTCTAGAAATAGTTGCCGGTTGTCATGGATGCGCAACTTAATTATGCCGTCGAGGAATTCAGATCACTTAGCGCAAAACAAAACGTACGATACCTACTCCACCGTCTACTCTCCCAGATATTTAATTTCTTCCGTACTGAACGCTTTGTATATTATTTCTTACGTCAGAAACACAATATTCTGATAATTAAATCCCGCCATTGAAGCTCTTCGCCGTATCTAACTACTAGAATGGGGGATCTACGACAATGTTTATTAAAATTACTACTACTACAGAGTACAGACTGCCGCCAGTCAGCGCTTACGACGCGCTAAATCTAGCTCGGCTCGGTCCAACACTTCGTAGCTGGAAAAACGAACAGTGAAAATCTGTACATGTACACGCCAGTAGATAATTATACGACTTCACAATAGCTACTGTAGATAAACTAGCTGAACTAAGGATATAGGTGTAGATAGCGAAACGTGTACGAGTACGTGTGCGCATTTTAAGTTTATCGCGTTGCAATGAAAGAGAGTTTTGTTTTAAAAAAGATATTCCATAAGTGAATGTCTACTCATTTATTAAACTACGCTTGCAAAATAAACGCAGGAGGAAATAATGTACACTTAATGTTGATGTATATTCCTTGCACCATTAATACAACCAAGCGTATTTTGAACGTTCAGTTCAAGAACTAAGGCTATAACGTTTTGAGACTGAGTAAAAATGTGATGATAGTATAAGCTAAAGTTTCATAGTCCATAATCTCACAATATTTCACTGTAGATGCCAGCCATTGACTTGGTAATAAAACTAAAACTTTGTAATTAAATTGCTCATAAGCAGAGACCAGATTATACGTTTCTTGCATCGATAACTATCAACAGTAAAATTGACCGCTTTAAGATCTACATGAATTCGGGTAAATAAAAGCGTTTAGCACCAATTTAAGTTTACATATTTAGAATATTTTGGTTCTTTCCCACATACTTCAAATTATTCGACATACTTTCCCGTTTGAAAATCGCATTATTATTATTATAAAAAATATAATAGACGATTTTCTAGGAGATTTACATTGTACGATTACCGACGTTTCGTAAAATATAATAAAATAAATATTATTTAAATAGGGATTAATGCTTTTTCCAAGAAATTTGTTTCTACATTTTTCTAAGAAATTGTTAATTTATTTTCAACTTCCAAACGAAATATCATGTTCAATACCGAAGAGCAAAGATTATTATGTAATCTAGCAGAACTACACTACAATACAATCGAAGAGTGGTTTGAGCTGTTATTTCAATCAATTTTATTGATAAGTAAAACTGCTAATCGCCAAAATCTTGTAAGATAGTCCAATAATTTAGCAATTTATTGAAACAAGACTAAGCTAGTCAGTCATCATGACCTACACAAATCATTAGTTTTTAAAAAATTCGGTAACCTGGTTGATGATTCCAACTGCCTCGAAAGTATCTATCCCACATGGACTTCTCTTTGAAAGCAATAAAATGTATATATATATATATATATTTCGTGACCTTTTATACTTATCTTATATGATAGATCTCTACCACTAATAGGTCAATAAAACAAGGCTGGTTTGAACGATAGTTATATTTTCAGAACGTTTACAAACGTTTTCGGAATACCTTCTTCAGTGAAAATATATATATCTAGTTATATTTTCACTGAAGAAGGTATTCCGAAAACGTTTGTAAACGTTCTGAAAATATAACTATCGTTCAAACCAGCCTTGTTTTATTGACCTATTAGTGGTAGAGATCTATCATATAAGATTTGAAAGCAATCGAAAACTTTATGTTCTAATTTATGCAAATATATAGCAAATGAAAATATACATAAGCAAACAAAAGTTTCGTGTACATATAGAACTTGCAATCCGCTTCCGGATCTGTTTGTTCGGTTTTGATACCTTTTCGGTGTCGCTTCAAATACCGAAACCGTCAAATTACATACAAAATTTCCTGTGAATTCCTCCACGTGATACAGGGATGTATAAGGAAATACTTGTTATCGTAGGGATTTTATTTTCGTGGTGGAACAAGACACAACTGCGGCTTGAATCGTGCCGTTGCTAAAGAAACACAGATTTATACTTTAATCTTCGGAGCATACACGGAGACGTGTAAAATGTTGTATACGAGTCCATTAGAACAACATAACTTATTCAAGAACAGCGGGAAGGGCGCACTAATCCTGGTTTCAAGAGATACCGAAACGGCCATTATAATTAGTAAAACATTGAGATGAGACGAAATAATATTTGTTTTATACTTTGCGCTCGGCAATTAACTAAATTAGATATCTCCGGTTTTGCAATTTACATAATCAGCTTGTAAAGTTGTACAATTTGTTTTCGTGTAATACTTCCTTCTTCCTACCACATATTATGATATATTTCTGGATTTTAAAATCAGATTTTAAGAATATAAGGTAAAAATGGGGGAAAACTGCTTTTAGAAGCTGATTTAAATTGTAATTTTCATGTTGTTCAACCGGTGGTAAATTAATGTAACTATTATGTTTGTACTACTTTTAAACAAGATATTTCATGAATAATAATATACAGTAATCCAAACAGCTGCTATTATGGTTTTGCCACGAATTTTAGTTATTCCTGCAAAGCCATATACAAGGGCATTCCAGAAAATAGTATCTCTTTTACATATAATTAAGTAAAATGAAGGAAAGTAAGTAATAATTTTATTTAGATGAAAGTAATACATTTCCTCATTTTTCAATGCAGTCGCCGCTGGTATTGAGCCTGTTGTATCTTGAAACCAGTTTGTTTATGCCTTCCGTGTAAACCTCTGCCGCCAAAGTAACCAGCCAATGCCGTACACGTACTTTTAAGTCATCATCACTTCGAAAACGTATCTCCTGACAATCAACCCTTGAGTTTACTGAACAAATGATAATTACTTGGAACCAAGTCGGAGCTATATGCAGGATGGTCAGAAACCTCCCACTTGAACTTCCGAAGAAGCTCAGTGGTCTCTTAACCCGTGTGGGGACGAATATTGCCATGCATAAGAATAATGCCACTTGTCACCATTCCCCGCTTCTTGTTTCGTAGGGCCCTGCGCAGCTTCTGAAGGGGTATGAAATCAACCAACAACGGTGGTGGCAACTTTTCGGTCGCGGAACACTGAGGCCATAACTTTTTTGTGGAAAATGACTGATTAAACTTGCGTGGCCTTGTTGGAGATCGTAGCACCATCCACTCCATGGACTTACGTTTTGTTTCAGGTGTGAAATGGCGCACTCAGGTTTCATCCCCAGAAAAATTTGATCAAGAAGTGTATCGTCCTGTTGCTCGTAACGAGTCGAAAACGTTAACGGTTCACCCATGCGGCTGGTTTTGTCATTTTGGGCACAAATCTTTCTGTAATTCAGATGGTTCATCACGATTTCATGAAGCAATGATTGCGAATTTTCAGGAAATTGCTTACTAATTTTTTCAGTTTTACGCTTCGATCTGCGCAGATGAAATCATTGACACGTTTCTTCAGATCGTCGATGATAAGGGACGGGCGACCTGACCGCTCTTCATTGTACACATTATCTCTTCCCTCTTTGAAATTTTGAACGCCTTACAAATGACTCATCGATTGTTCCTGCACCATACAACTCAGTAATCCTGCGATTAATTTCACTTGGACAAACGTTTTCTGTATTCAGAAAATGGATCACGGATCGCACTTCGCATTTCGCGGCATTTCTGATTTGCCATTGTAAACAGTCACACCACGCACCGAAAGAACTTTTTTCCCGCAAAGCTACAATGATTGGATCAATCGCGCCATCTGTATAACTAAAGGGGTACTATTTTCTAAAATGCCCCCGTACAATGTTAGAAAAGAAGGCTGAAAATTTTGCAAGAACAATGTTTAATCTTTTATGTCGTGCAAAATACATATTTAAGCTCTCAGCTATTTTTGTTAGGGGTTATTTGAACGATAGTGTTATACCAAGGATAATGTCCCGATACCTTGCAGTTCTCTTATGGAAAAGAACGGTGTTTACAATTCGTACACCGAGTTCCGTTGTCATCAGATTGTTGTTTAAATGGCAACAGATGCGAACGTTTGAAATCTATATTTCGAAATCTGTCACAATTTCAGATACATTAAGCCAGGCATGGGCAACCTTTTTTGTAGAAGTTTTATGCTGCGAGTAATCGTGAAAAATATACATTTTTGTAGTATCCTTATGATTCATTATGAATTAAGTTTAGACGGGCCGTGCTAATATGCAACGAAAGAATTCAGTAGCGGGCCGGGCAAATCTTACTCGAGGGCCGCATGTGGCCCGCGGGCCGGAGGTTGCCCATGCCTGCATTAAGCTATGTCTCTGTTGTAAGAATCTAGTTGTTTTCCTAACCCGATTTTCTTGATCTTTTTACAAACATACCTGCAGCGTAGAAGTGAAAGAGGAGCGCAGTTAGTACTAATCCCTGCGCTACTCCATTCTTAAGTTTCTTTATGGAGCTAGCTACAATTAAATAAAATGTTTAGGATTTAGGGTTCTTGTACGTGAATAATTTGTTTGGTTGTAATTCAAAAAGAGACCATTAAAAATTACAGAAAATTTGATTTGGGTCTAGTTTACCTTGTTTCCATCAGAACTAAAAGAAAAGTTCGTTCCTATCTCAGAACTTAATCTTTTTAAAATCAAAGATATCGCTCTGTTGCACTTTGTGTGCCACGTATGGATTTTGAGATTTCTTTGCAAGTACCTTTACTGGTATCCCTTGGCTAGGAATGTAGATATTGGTGCTTTTAAGCACACGTTCCTTCTCCTTTTCGATTGCGGAATGCATACCATCACCTTCGTTTTGTGAGTGGTTGGTTATTAAAAATGTATGAGCTATGGGCTCAATACTCCACTTACAGGTACATTACAGCAATATATTTATTTTTATTTTGGCCACAACAATTATCTCCATAGAAGATTACATTACTTTTTGAATGAGTATTTTCAGCAATATTCTGTAGATAATCCCAGATCTCAACTTTTCTTCCTTTGATTAGTGCCATTTTCTTTGTTATTCCCAGCGGATTTTTCAACGTATTTATTCTAATTTTTGTTTAATATAAGATACATCAATTTTACGAAGATAATAGTCACAGCGTTTAAATCATCACTACTATACTCACTATAATTATCTACCAATTTCGTAAAAGAAGACATTTTGTCAACAGTTTGGACACAATCTCTGCAATGTTAGCAACGTCAAACAAACGATAAGAAATTAATAGCACACTTTAGAAAATATAACCGTGTTTTACACCATGGCATTTATTTAGAAATGTGATAGTCTTACACTACGTAATATTGAAGTCTGCCGTTGCACTATATAAATATTTTGTGACAAAAGTAGTACTCTTAAGACTAATAATGATATAATATTTAAAAAATACGACTGTATTTGTAGTTGATCTAAGATGATTCAGAAATTATCCAAATTTTGATTTGGGATAGTATTGTACTTATAGTGCGAATTGCATATAACATTTTCGCCTATTTTTGGAATTCCGCTTCGTCGTAAGATCAAATGGTGATCAAACTAATAAGACTTGATTTGCATAGTTTCGTCCTAACCAGGAACGCGTCTATTCGATACGGATTACCTTAAATCGCGGGACTGATTCTTTGAATAGAACATTTTATCCCGTAAGTAGTAAGGTGTAAACGGAAAAGTAATATATCTATTACTTTTGCCTTAGAGCTTTTGGGGTCTCTAACTGCTTCTAAAATTGCTTTACTGCAGCACCAGCGAAATTATCGACTTAGTTGCTTTATTTTATCAATTTTAAGTTTTTGCTTAACCTGCACTGTATGTTATTTACCGTTTGTGTCCCGTATATCGCCATTATACTACATGAAGTTTATATGGTAAGATTTATAGCCGAGTTATGTCGTCGTCCTATAGTTTTCTAAGCAGTGACCACATTGCCTGCTCAATGTCTAAAAGGTGGGATCGTTTAAATTTGCTGTGCCTAGTGACATTGATGCACTTTATCGCTGTTATGAGCAGCATTTTAAGCGTGCTTATCAGCTCCAAGGAATCCACAGCCGTTTCTGCTAGTGGATGATATCCAAACTGGGTGTCTACCTGGATCTATAGAGAATTATGTTCGATTGGCATTTTTTAAATTTGTGTGCCTATTGCACTTCTATTATGCCTAGATGATTCTGATGGCGTGGAAAGTCAACAAGAACATTCGCAGAACTGGTAGAGGCTGTTTGTAACGTTCAATACAAAATATAAGTCTTTATCTTCAACGAGTAAAACACTTGTGCTTACTTGTTCCCACTACAATTTCTGCATTTGCATTGTTTCTAATGGCTATCGCAGGCACGTACGTACATAGTATGGTGGAAACGTGTTGGGATAACTTGGGCTCGCCAGAGTACAGCAGGCAGCTTGTAAATATTGGAGACTATGATACCTCCGATTCATATAAAAACGTTATGAGAGTCGTAGTCGCTGGAGATGAAAACAAAAAAGCGTTCTCAATCTCTTGTTAGAAGTGGGTAGCAACGCCGTACGACTGATGGTAGTTGCGTTGTTTATAGCCCCGTATTTTGCCTCTGTCTTTGTGGTAGCTCTGCTGTTACACAGTGGGATTTCTGCCTAATCAGGCCGATATTGCCATTTTTTCTCATCTTAGAAGGTAGTGACCCTTGAAATAGTTAATGTACTCTATTTTCATATGACCAATGACATCAGTGGGTCCAGAGAGGATTATTTACTCCGTCTAGTATCATATCTGGTATTAGAGTCTTAGAATTTGAAATGTGGCCAGAAATTTATTAGATCCTTGCTCAGAACTCATTACAAGAATGCTACATTCACACGTACACACTATTTACGTTGAATTTGTTTGGCAAGTTTCACAATCTCGCGTTTAGCCACTAAAGAAACTTTCTAGAGGGAAGTGTAAGGATAATGTTAAAGGAAAACGTTAACTACTGCTTCCAATAGATTCATTTGTCGTCTAGCAGTTGGAAAATTCAAAGAAAAAAAAATCGTTTATAGTATTTTGTTGTTTAGCATCGATAATTGTTTCAGATATCTGAACTTTGGAGCACATCAGATAATTGAACTGGTCGATATATTTTCTTGTGAGTCTAAATAACACGTGCATTCTGTATTTGGTTTTCTCTGTAATACCACGCACGGCAAATATCTATCGGGCTCACACTATGTCGATTTTAAATCAATTCCTGATTGTAGAACATAACAAACTAAAAATGGAGTATAAAAACAAGACGCATAAGAACGAAATCCTATATTGAAATATAACCACGTACAACACTGCTTAATATTTCATGATAAATTTCATACTTTGAATCGCAATGTACAACAAACACTAAATTCAGAAGAAAACGCCTCGCCCTTAATGAACACAATCAAAAATAGAATCTCGCTTTGAGAAAAACTTCTGTCCATACTACAATCTCTTCAAATATTTTCACAATACCTACCTATATTGTACTTTGTAAAGCTTTTACATACGTCTGGTAGAAAGGATTCCAAATTAAAGCGACTTGTTTGTGTCTGGACCACACAAGTGGAATCGTTGTTGATATCTACGTAAATTGCCTACATGTTCACAGAACAAAGCCTAACATCTTGTAGAAACTGGAGATGATCTTATGGATGTATTCAGAGAACGCTAATTACTGGTTATGTAGAAATTCAAGTGTTTAACTCACAAAGTCAGTTTAACGTCTACGAGGCTGATGTACTATTAAAATTTAAGAACAATTTTTTTCCTTACAAAAGACATAATATGGATGGCATTTAGCTATATTCAAAGGAAATGTGTCTGTGTGTGTGCGTGTGTAGGACAATTTGTCATCAATGGTCATAGACCCTATTTGTTGTATTTTTACAGCGAATGTATTTCCTTACTTTTCCTACGAATTAAATACTTGCAATACACCTATGATGACATTGTTTTATCAAGTGCGTTGTAGTAGTACGTGATTAGAACCGATAATTTTCTTCTTTTCTTCCTTTTTTCCTTTGAAAAAGCACAATAGTTTAGTGTAATTAGGGTACACGAAATCAATTTTGGTCAAGAACATAGAAATGAAACAAGCTCATAATGTTTGCGAATAATTTTATTCATTCAAATAACCCCATTCATAACATACCGTTTTGGGCCACCTTAATGCGAATCCTGGGGGTTAAAGTAGCATTTTCCAGGAAAGTTTACTATGTGCTTCTCAACTAGTGCATCTTAAAGTTTTCCTACATTTTCCAACAAAATATGTCCCTGTAATTGTTAAATGCTTCTCAAGTAACTTATAGTGAACAATGTCAGCTATGATCATCCATTACACCATTTTCGCACGCGAAGCTTTTCCAAGTGATTCGTTTCCAAGAAAATATCTTGATAAACGATATAACATTAATGCTAGTAAAGTTCACAGTGAAGCAGCAGATGTGAATTTGCAACAGACAAATGAATGAGTGGAAAGTGAGTTGGAAGAATTAATAGAAAATTACGGTTGACGATGATATTTTTAATGCAGGTGAGACGGGTTTGTTTTATAAACTTACTCCAAATCGAACACTAAAATTTAAGGGAGAAAAGTATTTCGGGGGTAAGCAATCCAAGGTTAGGATAACTGTACTGGTATGTGCTAGTAAATCCGGAACTGAGAAGCGTAAATTAACAGTCATTGGTTGATATGAAAACCCAAGTTGTATAAGAAACGTGAAAAAACTATGTTACCTACAAAACTAACGTACGCGCATTGATGACTTCCGAATTTTTTAAGAAGAATTACGCACCTGGGATCAGGACCTAACCGAACAAAAAAGGAACATCCAGCTCATCTTCACGTTCTGAATTTACGTAGCATCAGGTTAGAATTCTTACCACCAAACTGTACTTCCGTGTTACGGTCGATGGATGAAGGAATTATACACAGTCTTAAATCTTTGTTGGTATTACGTATACTACTCATCGTATACCTATCGAAAATGCGTTTCTTGCAATATAAATATTACTGTCGGTACGGAAACTTATACATTAGAAAAGGCATAAGACAATAGTAGGAATTCTACCAAGAATAATCTTATTTCACAATAGAGTCCAATCAAGTAAATGAAAACGAGAAAACGTAATAATGAAATCTCACAAAGGTGAACATGCACTGATAAAATACAAATATAAATCTGAAATTCCCCCATTTATAACTGGTGAATACCCTGTGCGGTTATACCACATATCCGACAACTATTTACAAGAATTTATACATAGTTGCAGACATGTTGTCGACGCGAAAAAGAACGCCTAAAGAAATTCGTTAATTAGTAGTGAAATTCTAAAAAACGAAATATTTCATAAAAATGATGATTGATTATTGGCATGGAACATTCCACAGTGCAAGATATTATAAATAAATTTAATAGCACCGCAAATATTCGAACACCGTATCCAAATAAATCACCACGCCGTGCCGCGACGAAAGACGTGTTTTGCAGATAATTCATAAACATCCGAGGATAAGTGCTCCAAACATAGCCGCACAAGTAGAAAAATTTACAGGAAAACGTATTAGTGCAGAGTGTATAACAAGAATATTAGAAAAACGTGGCTATAATGGCCGAGTTCTTCGCACCAAACCTCTAGTTAGTGCTACTCTATTTTTATATTATTTTGGCCATTGTGTATATTTACAGATGAAAGTAAATTCACTATTTTTACTTCAGATGGGACAGGGAAGGTCTGGCGAAAACCATGTAAAGCCTTTGATATTCAAAATACCGTACCTACTGTGAAACATTGTTGAGGAGCCATTATGGTTTGGGGGTCCATGTCAGCGACTGGAGTAGGGAGTTTGGTATTTATTGAAGATATTATGGATAAGAAATCATATTTAGACATTTTGGGAGGCCATTTAAAATTGATGTTGAAAAGCTGCAGTTAGGGAAACAATGAATATTCCAACAAGATCAAGATCCTAAGCATAAGTCGAGAATCATTAAAGCGAATACTAATAGAAGAATGAGATCAAATTGCAGCAAACTTTGCAGATACGTTAGTATCTTCCATGCCACGAAGGTTAACTGCTGTCCTTGAAGCTAAAGGAAGCCCTACAAAATAATAATTTTTGTTTATGGTAGTTCATGTTATTTAAATGTCTATGTTCATTTTTGTGAGATTCTATTATTACCTACTTGTTTTTATTCATTTGAGTGGACTCTATTGTGAAATAAGGTTTATTTTTGGTAGGATTTTCTAATGTATACGTTTCCGTACCGACAGTAATAATTATATTGCAAAAAAAACGCATTTTCTATAGGTGTACCATAACTTTTGTGAGTGACTGTACATACATTCAAACGAACTAATAGCAAAGAAGCAAATTCAGCTATGATAAATTTCGCGGGAATACTGCGGTACAGATGTGGTCGTCCTTTTTGGTTACCACAACAGTTAGGCAATATTGATTGAAAATAATATCTCTTAATTATGAATCGCAAGCCGCGTACCCAGCTGAGCATTTTTCCGCGTACGAACAGTTTGTTCACATAAACACGGTGCACTAATTGTCAGTTTTTAGATTTCATCAAAGAGAATTCGTGCAGGAATGTTAACGCGCAATAATCTTCGTGGGCATAAACATACGCAGCTTAAGCTTAATCTTATGATTTAGAAATTGAACAGATGTACAGTCACGGCCAGAGGAATTAACCGGTGTGATGTCGCCAATCATTCACTAGGCCTTAAGGGTGTTAGGTACTTTTTTCAAGATTGGTTAAACTTTTTTATTGGTTCCAAAACTATTATGAATATTGTATATCTGACGTTTAAAGGTAGTGTGTGTAATGATAAGCAATGTTAAGAACTTCTACACCGTTAATGTTTTTCGATCATAAGTGAAGAAGCAGTAAGTTTACGGACGCAAAATTTTGCATACCGTGTATTAGTTACGATAGCTACCACTTATCCTGGAGCTTTTTGTAAATTCCTTTGTTATCGTTACTTTCTTGAAGTGCAAAAATGATGGTCATTTTTCTTAATTGACACTTTTCAACGAAATGTTATGGAAATTCTACGAGAGATTCTTAGAAGTTTATATTTTCAAATGAAATAAACAATTTTCGTAAATTTATTTATATAGATGTTTATTTATAATAATTAAATAAACAATTGAATTTTCAATAATGTTCTCATGTTTCGATTCTTTCAAATCTATGCGCAAAATGTTCCTCGGACATGGAACTATAAGAATCCGCAAGCAAAATTGACTCCTCGATAGTGGTTTGTTTACAAACATGGATAGACTACTGCGCTGCATATAAGATTCTTTAGAACAGTTTCATACGCACGATGGGACCTATCAACGAGTGTTGTAATCGTTTGAAAAAAAAACAAAGCACAATCACATGCGATCGAATCTTATACTCATTCAGTAGAAACGAAACGCCAAGTTTAAGATTTATCAATTTATACATGTGTAAATAATGTGAAAAAGCAGTCTATTTGTTAAATTCGTGTTCAGAAAAGACTATTATTATTTAATATGAAAGATCTCCATGAATAATATAAACAAACATTTTCAGAGGCTAAGGTAGGTCTCACAAGATTCCAAAAACTTCAACCATGAATGCATTGCAGCAGGTCAAAGTGGTACTCACAACGTTTGTGTTTGTAAGATTCATCAGAATATTAGACTCAAGTTATTCGGTTTGAAAAAGAATTGAAGAAACATGAAATTTCTTTTGTTGAAAAATGTGATGCTTTGATAAAAGTTTCAGTGTGTGAAATTTCAACTCCTACAGGCTTTTTATCGACTTGTCGCGTGTGCCCAGGTATACAAGTTATTATTGAACGGCTACAGAAACAACTCGATGATAATAATATTCCAGAAATTCTTTACACTCAAGGGACCAGGACTGACGGGTATAGAACATTTCAATTTTTCTAATTCTCACAATATGTTTTTCGATTTTTCATGTATCACGGTGAAATTTTCATTTCAGATGTAACAACACCGAACAAGTCGTGAGTAGTAACGAATTTCTCAAATCTTTGGAAACAGATTGGCCAAAACTTCTGAAGCATGATTTTTAGCCAAGTCACAAGTTGGTTACTTTAATAAGAAGAAAAAATCGGTGTGTGATGGTGATTAGTTGTTTCTTTAGATTTTGCTGAAAACTATACATGCTACGCACAAAATGCAATACAATCGCACCACTGAGCAAGTAAACAAGTAGCTTTGCATCCGTACGTGATATACTTTCGTGAAGATTAAAAAATGCAGCACATAAATCATTTTTTGGTTTTGGAAAATACGATGTCAATTCAGTTCATTTGTTTAGTACAAAGCTAGTAGAATTTTTGAAAAAGAGCTGTTTTATTTTTCTGACGCAGCAGGGTCACAGTACAAAAATAAGTACAATTTCATGAATTTGATGTGTCACCGTAGTGATTTTAGAATCGATGCAAAGTGGAACTTCTTCGCAACGTCACACGGCAAAAGAACGTGCGATGTTGTGGGTGGATGTGTAAAAAGACACGCGTATCAAACGAGTTTTCATTGTGTCAACGAAAAACACATAACAAATGCGAGAACATTATACGAATGGGCGAGCAGTTTTCTCAAAAAATAAGTTTCAGCTTCTGTTCACAGTTGGATTCAAAGGAAAGCCGATTGTTGCAACGTTTTGCAGATGCTACAGCTGTCAAGAATACGCGACAGTTCCACAATTTTAATCCCGTAGATTTAGATAATATAGCTTGTAAGATATATGTCGAAGATGAAAAAGTTACAATCACCCGAATAACTAAAAAGAAGTGAGTTAATTTCTCGGTGTGCGTAGAACGTACGCTCAGGCGCGCTAGCGTAGAGTAAACTTGCATCGAAGAAAATTGATACCGAGTTACAGAGTGAGTCGGAGAGTCAATTTTTCGCGGATTCTTATAGTTCAAGGTCAGAGGAACATTTTGCGCCTAGATTCGAAAGAATCGAAACATGAGAACATTATTGAAAATTCAATTGTTTATTTAATTATTATAAATAAATATATAAATAAATAAATTTACGAAAATTGTTTATTTCATTTGAAAATATAAACTTCTAAGAATCTCTCGTAAAGTTTCCATAACATTTCGTTGAAAAGTGTCCGAGAAATGAATTTTTCATTAAAAGTGATTAAAATATTTAAACATCCGTAAAAATAATAAAAGCTGAAATTCTGCAAAATCCTTTGGGGCTATGTTTACTATTGGTATAGGCATTCATTCGATCTATGTTTCGTAAAAATCTATGACATAGTGGTTTTTTGGGGTGCTCACTTGACGTGTTTTGTCTCAATTTCAATATTATTTCACATGCTGAAACTGTGACCAAGCGGGTGTTTAATGGGGTCGTACCGGCCAATTTCTCTGACTATGACAATACATACGTCAAGAAACATGATCTTGGACCTCAATTTCCCGGGGCTTTGAACGAATCCGTATTCATATTTGTACATAATTGTCAATACATTGTCATTATGTCTCAACGTCCTCGCCAGCACTTAAATATGTACCTGCATATATGATTTCATGCATGCTCTGGCCATGGGTGTGGCCTACAAAATTTTTGTTAATATAAAAAGTCAAAAAGGCGCAAGTTACGTGCAAAATAACACTTCGCTTAGCACAACCGCAAATCAGAGCTCAATTTAATATCGCACCGTAAATCAAATTCACCCTATACTTTTTCTGCTTGTTTCCTCGATTCACGAAAACGAGGTAAAATCTAAGACGCACAGAAGGGGAACGAGCGTGGAACTTCCACATGATTGGGCTCCGATGTGCAGATATTCAAATGACAGAACTTCGCGTAGAGAGAAGGTATTGTGACACTCCACAATGGGGTCGTGCTCATTGTGCAGTTTGCGGTCTCATATGGTTTTAGTGAAATCGAGCGAACGTTGAGTTTCCTTCTGCCGACGCAGCCTGAAAACCGGTGAATGATGAAGTCTGCGAAACTGACATTATCCTTTACGTCTTTTTCGCTTTGTATTCGCGTATGTGCCGGTGACGTATGTATGTGTTTGTACGTTCCGACGAATACTACGTACGTACCACGAGATCTCCATATATGTGTAGTGTAGCTTACGAAGACATTTTTGACCTAGATACATACATACCAACGTCCCTAGAAGCTAAAGAAGAGGCGATGTTGCATGCTATTTTGAATAACACAAATGTTAAAATATATAGGACTCTAGTAGATGTAATACTCCGCAATATATAGGACGGTGATTTGTTTGATTTCTACCTCTTGTTACGGTGTACAACACTTTAAATACAATATTGAGACAACATAACCAGCGTGTTACCTGTTTTATATCGTAGGGTACCACCATCATCTAAAAAGGAAGAAAAATGCACTTCCGAATGTATTAGATGTATGTGCATGCCCTCAACCAAATGGTCATCCTCAGCCGAGACCTCTATGAATTGATTGTAAGATAGTGCGCCATTGACAGCATCGTTAATCAGTTTCCATGTGACGCTCTCTTTCCTCTATATTCTTCACCGAGGATGATAGGTGTGATAAGGGTACTAGTATATATATTCCAGTTGCAAACCACAGAGTTTCCTAATTTGATCAATTCCAAGCTTTAACGTTGTCAGGGATGAGTTATTGTGATGGTCATTTAACTTAAATAGATTCACATCACAAAAAAAAAATTGTAAAATTTAGGCTTACGATTTATTTTGAATATCAAGAAATACGAACAAATTTGATGTAAGTTATTATGGTCGGTGACTGAATATAAAACAACAGATTCTTTCTTAATACCAACCAGTTTCACATTGTATTTATTAATCATACACCTCCTTCTTTGTATGCTTTTATATTTTAAAACGAATGTGCATAATTCGAATATTAAAGATACTTTATGAAAAATTACATACTCTACCCACACATAGATTCCAAATATTCAAGAGGTTAACCCTATTTCGTCACCTAGACTTCGTAGGTAGATATGTGTGTGGGCAGCTTGTTGGGAAATTCATAAGAACGAAATGCGATTCAAAATGAAATTTTTAAAGTATCTAAGAATAAAGAAGCTTACTTACGTCCACTGTCATATTTCCCTGTGCTATGGTTCATTCGTACAATTCTGTACTTAGCTAATTTAAATAAAATTCATCATGTTTTACGATAATTTCATAATCATTGCGTCCATATGTTGTCCAAATTAATATGTCCGCACATTTTTTTGTGTTTTCAGAAATAGATAGCATTATCCACATTATCGAAACAGGTGCCCTTAATTTTATCAAAATTGTTTCAGCTATTTTTTTCTTCTATAATGAAAGAAAGGGATATATGCTTAACATCGAGGGACTTGTAATCAGCTTTCTCTTTTCTAAAATGTACTTGCCTATTTACAAGAAGTGGTAGTAAGTCTCAGAAATAGTATCACAATCACGTTAGACTGTTCGAAGAAGATTCAGCGGCTGTATTATTTTCAGTAGATTCGAAAATTGTTTTAACCATTTTAAATCCTATTCGTTTCTTTAAATTGTGTAAATTGCACTACGTCTGAAACTATGGTTGAGAGCAAATACGAGTTTTTATATATAATGTGTTGCAACAACAACATTTGCAGCATATGAAGAGTTGTTGCATCCCATAAGACAAATTTTATAAACAAAAGAGAAAAATACATTCGAAAGTACAAGAACATTTTACAGTTCAAGGTTTTACGAAAGAAATATGTGCCAATTAAATTATTATTGAAAATTGCTCATCAGATACAGTGTTGTGTAAAACAAAAGTAACAAATTTATCAAAACGAAATCGTTATTATATTTCTGTTAAGAAAATTTTTTATAAAAATGTTACACATAAATATTAAATACTTCTATTGGCTCTAATTAAAATATATTTCATTTATTAGCTCTTAGTCAATTACATTGAGCAAAATAACAAAAACAAGTCTGCAGTCTAGTTTAAAGTGTGCAAAACAAAAGCAGCAAATCAGTATTTGGTATAGGAACCATTATTTTTATAACTTAACTTAACTTCCGCACATCTGCGAGACATTGATGCCTTAAATTATTAATAGTGGATTCGGAGATATTGTTTAGGATTGGATGGGATTCAAGTCTGGTGATTGGGAAGGCCAATCAAAAACTTTAATTACGCTGTCCTTGAAATAATTTTCAACCATTCTCGAAGTGTGTTTCGGATCGTCGTCATGCTGAATACTTTATACACAAATGGGTCCATTATACCATCAATTTTATGAAAAGGGCCGACTCCACCACCAGAAAAGCTGGTCCATACCATAATGCCACCTTCTCCTTGATTGAAACTTATCTCACAGTTCCGTGCAGCTAGTCATTTACCTTTTTCTGCGCCAGACGGTACACAAACCGTCGGAATTCATGGAATTAAATTTTGATTCGTCACTGAACAAAACCGTTTTCCACTCTACTCTACTCTGCAATTCAAATGTGTTTTAACAAAAGTTAGCCTAAAACATTTACCATAGTTGGTTGTGGTGAGAATAATCAGAAACACCAAATTTTTACCTAATATATGCAGTAAATATGTAGACGTGCGATATAATATTAATGTATCTAAAGCAAGAGGGGAAGTTTTAACTGAATTAGCGGTTGGATACATTTTTGGAAACTCAATTGCAAATATTTTAGGCATTCTCATAGTTTGTTATCGTACTTCCCCATAAAAGTTCAAAAGCTAGAACCCACTAATTTAAACGTCTCCAAATGAGTATATTAGTATACCTCAGTCATCCTCTGTGGAAGGAACCTGAAAAAATTCAATTAACACGATAGCGACGTGAAAGCGTGACTGTATACTTCATAGAACAAGTATTAAGTAACGTTAACTGTTTTACTGTTCGTGTATTTCATCCTCTCAAGGTGACAACCAAGAGCGGTTTTTCCTGTAGATCCTTAGATAGACTCAGTTGTTGAGATACGCATCCGGATTTATGAAAATTGATACATTAAAGATAAAAATGGCTTCATTTAAGTACTTCCTGCTTTTTGTTTCATCCTGCATTTGGATTCATTGCATTTTAAGATAGTAGATTACAGGTGCAATTAAAAGTAGATTACTTCTGAGATATCTATCTGAAACAAGAATCCAGAATGATTGACGGTCACGTGACAACTCTATTTTCGTTTTATTATCAAAACTATTTTCCAAGGGAAAATTGATAGTTCAATTAGGATTCGTTTCGATGGTCAGCGCCCTCATCATAGGCGTACAGATAACATTCTCACTTGTCATTTTAGTGGTCATTTTATTAGTGTTTTCGTGCAAGTTTTAGAGATTATTCCGATCGTTTTTCACTGATTTTATCAAAAACATTCTTCTTCAAGACTAACACGGCAAATATATTATATTTTAGGTTACTAACTGAAAATGTTCATTAGTATTAACTCTCAACTTTTAGGTTATGACGGATTTGACCATCGATTACTTGAAGTTTAGCTTAATTCTATATTTAGGCAAATACAGTAATAATCTTCGTTACTGTTTTCTTTTTTCATCGTTTTAATTCGCAGTTTTTAAGAATTTGATATGAATTTTGTTTTAATATCAAATAATGCAATAGGGATGCATAAGGAATGGATTGTCGCCACGCCTATGGAATTTATTGTTAAACGCATGCATATGGAGCGGAAAATGTCATATTAGTATAGAGCGGCACACGTCAATCATTCTGGATCACTGTGTATATTATAATGTCAAATTGCTCTGCATTTGAAATTGAAATTTACAATTTCTCTTTACCGACAATTACAGCAAGAAGGTATTACGTGTGGAAACGTCGTCTAAAAAATAAATTTTACTTATGCGCACATACACTGCATCAATCTAAAACCAAAGATAAACTAAATATATGTGATACATACATTGAATGTATTGTTTCACTGTCTGTGCACAGTATATAGATTACCATCGCCAACCCCACAATTACAATTGTTAAAATTAACTATGTAAACTTCGTATAACTAGAGCGCAAACTTCTCGAAGTTTAGTTTTGTTTGCTTAGGCTTACTTCATGGTTATTAATTTACGCTCTGATCTTTTACGTCAAAAACTCTATTCCACAAATAGATTCATATAGTTCTCCACAAACTTTTCGCTCTCATTATTAATTCTATTCCGCCGGCAAATTAGGGGAGAGTGTCTCGCGAAAAACGGGACATCGTTAATGGAAGAAACGGATAATTTGTCAGACGTTATTCAAACTTTAATAGAAATTTGGGCCATTGTTTTTAGGAAATGAGCAACAATGGCCTTCACTTCCCGCTACGAACTTTCCGGACAATAGCCGAAGAAAGTAGGGAGATCCCATTGCAAGCGCGGAAGCTGTGCGAACTCGGAAAATAAAATCCCAATTAGCGAATGCACGGAGCCTCCCCTAGAAAACTTCGTTTTGCTGCTGCTAGAGACAAGGTTTTTACTATTGCCGCTGGCAGCGTATGAATCCCTAATGCATGCTTTACCCTCCTTTAAAATACAATACCGATGAGCATCAATTTAATGCTCATAATTATATGATTTTATAAAGAAACCGTCCGCTTTTCCATTGTTAATTTCAATGTAGACACCGAACAAGACACACAAATTATGACATAAGAGGAAGTACTAAATTATTATTATTAAGATATCAGTTTTATTTAATTTCAATATTTTATACAAATCGACTGTTTCAGAAGAATTAGAGGAGCTTTGCACTTTGCCATTTCTATCTGCTATGTATTTTCTTTTTATTTTGCAAAAAATAGGGACATAAACTGGAAGGACACCATTTCGTGAGGAAAAACGAAATGTCGAGAAAAACTAACCAACACAAAATTTCGTCGTAAGTTTATAGATTTTACTGTTTCTCCTTGACGCTATTCCGATTGAAGAAAAATAAACTGGCGAACCCTTTCTCGCCTCCTTTTTTCTCACTGTCGAACCGTGGCACTGTAATCGAAAACCGATATTTCACTTATGAGCACTTTTTTAATAGAAACTCCGCAAGGCTGGCAACGGCCGGCCAGGCGCGGAGAAGAGTGATTTTGTAGGGATTCGCATGGAAAAGTGGACGAACCGTGATGTGTAGGCGTTTCGAGTCAAATCACGTGAATCGGGCAGACCTAATCTCACGAAATTGACGTCATAAAAAGAATGTCTAGTCTACCTCGGTTTACGGCAAATGTATTATCCTGTGACCTACATGCGAGCCACGCTCTTCTTGTACTGTAGGACAGGAAGGGAGATCGCGCTCGCTTACTCCGGATGCTGATAATTCACTTTTTATACGGACGCTTCAGAATTTCCAAGAGTTTTCAGATAATAAAGTAGCCGAAGTTACGAAGAAGTTTATGTTGTTCTTCAGTGGAAACATTCTAACACATTTTAATGTTTATCCTTTTTAAACTGCTAAATCGTACGAACGTTGAGTGTGTCTACAAAAGAGAAGTAAATTATTTAATTCTGATGTTTTAGGTCTTTCAAGTGTACGCCGTATATCCTAAAAATATAACTTTCGAACAGTACCAAAATAGCGTGGAAAATACTCAGAAGATAAATACATTACAATAACAATCCTAGCCCTTTTCTTCTTCTTCTTCTTTAAGGAGCATCTTCTATTTGCATGCGAGCATATACCTCTTTGCATTTCTCTCGATTTTTGCCTCTCCTGGACCACTACCATCCATCTTTTTCTAGCAATTTGGCTTCTTATCGTACCATCTCTTTTGAGGTCGTTCTAAATCTTGTTTCAACAACAGCAATCCTAGAAATAAGTATCAAATACTTCTAGTTATCAGCAAATACCTCTGGTGGCACTCACTTTACCTGAATAATTGCGATTATCGTTAGCAGCCAAACATTTGTAGCTAAACTGAGGGCTTATGATTTGAAGTCAAGCGAATATAAAGCACTTTAATTAGAAAAGTTATTCTCGACGTTAAACCGCATAATCTTAGACATGGTGGCACTGAATATAAACTTACAATTAAAATTGCTTAAATTCTTATATTAATGGCAGTTAAAAAATTATTAGAGCAGCAGGAACATCTCTTTTTAATATCTAATCGGCTAACATGTATGGGTCCAAATTGCCGCGATTGCAGGATATATATGTTCTGATGGAATCGCTGACGTCGCCTAAAATATAAATATGTATAAAGGAAATGTATCTTCAGTAACAAATTCCAACTAAGAGCTTTATAGTTCTGAAGTAATTCTTCCAGAAGGTACTTATAGTTGTCCGCCTGGTTATTTCCAAGAAAGTGCTGGGCTACTTTCTCCATGCCACCATACCACTTCCATGCTGGTGTTTCTTAGGGCGCTACCAAACTCAGCATCGTTAATTAATTTTCGAAATCAAGAACAAATGAATATGCCTTTGTTGATTCTTGCGTCACTGACCCGCGGACATTTGTTTTTAAACAGCTGAAACCGTTGCCGTTTCTATTCATTCCTACCTATATACATATATACAGTTATTTTTTCTTTTTGAGTATTGCTAGATCTCGCAAAACTTAGAAGCTTTTTGTTGTAAATAAGATATGAAGCGGTATATTATATTCATGTGAATTCCTCAGTATTTGTTTTACGATAAAAATTTTATTAGTCATGGACCTATTGAGTCTAAATCCGCACTGATACTCTCCTATATACTACCTTCAACTATAATCTTCAGTCTCTTTTCTAACAACTTTGCCCACACCTTATACGCTACATCTCGTATTCCTATAGTTTTAGCAATTCGTTCTATCTCCGTTTTTATATATCGGACACAACAATTCGTTTGTATACTTTTCAGGCAGTTATACTTTAGTCCATATTTCTTTAATTATACTCATGAAATACTTCTGTAAATTATTTTCTTTTAGCATATCCGTTAATACTCCAATCTCTCCAGGGCTTTTGTTATCCTTTGGGTTTCTGATTACTTCTCTTATTTCTTCCTCATCGACTATTTCTATATTTCCCATTTTATATTCTCTGATTTGTGGTGCTATAACAATCTCTCCAGTGTAACTTTCTTCCATTCATCATCTAGGGTTTCCTTAAAATATTTTGTCCACTTGATCACTTTTCTAATAATATTCCCGATTAAACTTTTACCTTTATAATACATTGTTTTCTTATTGGGTGGTGCTGCGCTCTTAATTTCCTACTAAAAATTCTTCATTACCCCATTTCTGCATTATTGTCTATTTTGTTGTTTTTCCATGGTTATTCTATTCTTTTGCTAGCATACTACTTTTGCCCCTCTTTTTTGTGTTGGTAATCTTGTACATTTGCGATTGTTGGGTTATTAAATGCTCTAATTCGGGCAGAGTTTCTTACTTCAATAGTTATTTTGCATTCTTGATCGAACCAGCTTAAACTTTTTGTACAGGTGGCAGAGAGACTTTGTGGGGATCTACTAGGGACTGACTGCCGACATTGTTTTTGTACACAATGGTTTTGTCTATCTCTGCTGGCCAACTAGAACAAAAGCAAAATTTAGTATATCATAGTTGAAGATCGAGTATAAGAGCAATGACTTTCAAATCTTAGACAGGTGTCGGGCATGTGTTTCATACTCAGTCATCCGTAATGGTCGAGGAGCAAACGCCAACGCGCAACAATGGAAAGTGCAATTGCAGAAAATCGGTGATATACATAAAAAACGAAAACATTGTTTACCAGTGTTATCAGATATGGACAAAGAAGTTCAAAATCATAATATGAGCGTAAGAGAAAATTAACATAGGTCTTTGCACTGATATTATTCAATAATGTAGTATAGGTTTTTATTAATACTATAACTATAGCATATCGTGTTTGCGAAATTACTATTTATGTTGGTATTATTCTGAATTTACTGCTAATTTTTGTGTTTATAAATTAATCATGTAACTACTGTGATCAGAACATTGTAATAAATATATACATATGTTGAATTTACCCAACAAATCACAAAAAGGCTTTGTCAGCAACCTAAAGTATATACGAGTCTGATATTGTTTCTGCCACGCAGATAGGCTTTCTCTGCATGGACTTCGTACCGTAAAGATTCAGTTTGTGCACATAATGCATTGTTCTTCTTAATTGTTGATATCTTATTTTTGTGTGACAGACTCTGATCTTTACTTCCCCAATTAGCATGTAATGGCCATTGCCAACATCCGCAGATTTTTGTTGTAGAGATCTCGCAATCATCCTCTCAACTTTTTAGTAAATGTTGTACGGTCAATTTAATTGCGATTTTTTTCGTCTAGTAACACACGTGTTACCTGATAATACTTCTTGTGTGCAAGTAGCGTTCCTCCAACTACTAGATTGGTTTCTAGACAGAATTCTAAGTTTTTCACCACATTTTTAATTCTTAGTTATTGCTAGCTACTTTGGCATTTAAATCTTCCATTACTACTGTTATATTTACTTTATTTATTGCACGTAATGTTTCTGCCAACTCTCTCTAGAATTCTTCGGTTTGGTCTGAGTCTATCCGTGGAATAGTTTTGTAACCGATGATTTCATTGTAGCAGTTAGTATTCTGTATGAAATGGGATTGTAACTTAGTGATAAACTCGTTTGTTTCTTTGTTAAAGAATATTGCAACCATCTTCCACTTTCGTTTCTAAGCTCTCTGTTCCCTAGCCGTCTCGTTTCACCCTATCCTAGAATCCCAATACCTACAGTATTCATTTCATTTACTATTTGTGCCAATATCGATGACTCTGTCACAGTTCAAACATTCCATGTGCTTATTCTTGTGCGTTTTTTCACTCCAAGAAAATTTTGTTTTCTCCGTGGTAGCTTCGTCGATAGTGGTATTTAGGGTGAACGGGTTTTCAGACCTTTGCACCCAACAGCCTTCCTGTTCTCTTATTGATATTCGCTTTCTCTTTTCCTATTACTTTTCTTTAAGCAGCAAATAAGCGTACATTTTCTCCCCTGATATCCAACCAACTTAACCAATATGGATTTATTTCATCGGCGTGTAGGATATAATGTAGTTATACTAGTTTAAGAGATGTATATATAATCGATTAACTACAACAACGTATACAGTTTTTGGTTCCCAAATCAGGAAATATAAAATTTGAACTGCACAATTTTATACTACCCACTGAGAACAATTAGATGCATTAAGCCATTAGTCGCTTGAAATAACGCCAAAGCATGATGTGAATGAATCAGAGTCAGATTAACTGAACTAATTGGAAATTGAAAAATGCAAAATTAGTCGAGTATGTAAATACACAGGATTAAATAAATAAACATCCTGATGAAATTCAATCTATTTTTTTAACTGAAATAGAGCATAAAACTCGCAAGTGAAAACAGGAAGCCGTAAACGAATTTAAAAGAGGAGAAAGTTTGCAGAGTGTTATTGTTATTTATCGTATGACTTAGCAGATGATTACGAGTCAGTACAAGTAAAGTGTTTTCACAATTTTGCAGTGCTATGTTCAGATTTTTGATGATACCAGGTGCGGCAATTAAATAACGACACTTTCTTCCGCTTGAGATAGCAACATTGGTGTACAGTCTGTTTCACTGCATTCAGTAGGCCTTACGCAGTGTGGGTTGCAAATTTTAAGCCAATTGCTTTTGTAGTTTCCAATGTTGATAACGATGTGTGAAAAGGCGCAGCAAGAAGAACACACACAGACCGCAATATGAAGCTCTTGCATATGTGTGTGACCCACAATCGTCAGTGGTGCAACTCCCTCCCTCCCTCCCTCGGAGAGGTCAATTGCTATTACAGAATTTTCGCCCACAGATTAAGGGCATCCTCGGTGTAGGCAAAGTTATACTACAATCCCTACATACTAGTTGGAAAATCCATAGTACAAATCAAGTGAACAATTTACCCTCCAACGTGCGAATTATCACTGTTAAGCCAGTCAGCCGTAGTGGGGTTAGAGTTTCGTTTAATATACAAGAAAGAGGGTAAATTGTTAACTTTATTTTTACTTTATTTTAAAATCACTTGGCCTACACTAAGGATGCCCTTAGTCTGAGGGCGAAAATTATGTAGCTGCAATAAACGATGTTAACAAAAATTTAGGTCTTCTCATCTTGACCTCCCTGAGAGTCAAACACGTTGTTACTTCTAAAGTCTGCAGTTACGTCATACTCGTTACTTCTGCCGGCTCTATATTAATAACGAAACAGTTCGAATCATGTCGCAGCACTATCAAGTGACCAAATAAGTTCGTGCGGTTTTGTATGGAGTAGAATGCCATGAATATTTTTATATTGTTGACCGATAGCACTTATTTGTTATCAGTCATCTTTAGTATAAATCCTTTTTTATAGGATACACACACATTTTACGTTTTTTTGTTTCATCTCTAGTTTAAAATAATTGAAGATGGCAACGAACAAAACTTTCATTCGAGGTTGTTTACTCTATGAGTACAAACTTGGTACCAAAGCTGCAGTGGCAACGCGAAAAATTTGTACCGCATTAGGAGATGACGCTGTAAGTGATGGAACAGCACAACAGTGGTTAGAAAAATTCTTCGAGCTTGCCTGATTAAGCATGCTCTGAGAGACCTAACATCATTAACAACAAGGATATTCGATAGGTTATGGAGGAAAATTTCAGTACAACGTGCGTAGAGCTTGCAGAAAGATTCAATGTGAGTGATGAAACCATTCCCTTGCACCTTCATCGGCTAGGAAAGAGGTGGAAGTTAAGCAAATGGGCCCCACATGAATTGTAAAATGATAACAAATTAAGTCGTCTTACCATTTGTTCGGCAAACGTTTCACGCAACGATAATGAACCAATTCTTGATCGGTTGTTAACCTGCGACGAAAAGTAGATGATTCTAAGCCTTCATATCAGTGGTTATCGCCTACTGGTTCGATACCACACACTCCCAAAGCTTCCTTTTATCCAACTAGATTTTATTGTGTTTGATGGACAACAAAATCAATTGTCCATTATGAGTTTTTAAAAAGGGGTCAAATCAACACTGCTAACTTGGATTATGAACAGCTTCAGCGAGTACAAACAGAACTCGTCTAAAAACAGCCTTCTTTGGTCAATCGAAAGAAAGTGGTATTTTTACAGGATAACGCCAGGCAGCATACCGAAAGAGTGACCTGGGAAAAATTTCTGAACTTGGCTGGGAAACGTTACCACGTCCTCCATATTTTCATTTCGCCAGGTGATTACCACCTTTTTGTCTGTTGACAACTGTATGAAGCATAGTTAGTTCAAAACTCGAGTTGATGTAATAAATGCAACCCGTCAATGTTTTTATTCAAAATCCATAGAATTCTACAATACCGGCATACAAAAATTGGTGTCACGTTGGCAAAGGGCTATTAAGTGTGATGGTAAGTATTTCGATGAATAATAGTGTGCTATTGCTGCTTAATAAATATGTTACATTTTACCATCAAAAATCGTACGAACTTATTTGGTTACCAGATGTTTAGAGATTCGTTCCCAAAGCTCTCACCGACGACCAAAAGACAGTGTTGGGTGATGTGCGAGGAACTGCTGCGGCAGTTAGAGGCACAGCGTGAGACTGGTTAGAAACGATGGAACGATCGAAACTGAAGATAAATCGTCGGCTTTTCAGTACGATCCTGCGACCAAAGGTCTGAGCAGTCAGTGGGTGGCAGAAGGAGCACCATGGTCAACAAAGGCCATAATGTCAAAATCGAAAACCAAAACGAGCATCGTTTTCTTCGATATCCGAGATGTGAATCATCGAAAGTTTATACCTGTTGGTCAGATAGTCGATCAAGTCGATCAAGGGTAGCTCGCGTTTCCCTAGAATTAGGTGAGAAGGGACTTTTTGATTGCAAATAACGTTGCTACGCTTCTCCAGACCCCATACAGTCCCGATCTTACCCAGTGCGATCTCTTCCTCTTCCCAAAAAGTAAAAGTCAGATCAAACGGTGCCGTTTCAATGAAGTACGTCCAAACGACCGCGACGCGTATCATTAAGGAGATAATAGATGAGTTCCAAAGATTCTTTCGAGATGGAAACGTCGTAAATACTGCATCGAGTTAGGAGGGATCTATTGTGAAAGTTTATAACCTTAATTTCATTATACTGCTTAATATACATTTGTAAATAAAGAAGTCTCGTTATATAATTGTGGCACCTCGTATGTCTCCACAGTCACATTATTCTAAAGGTAGCGTGCCCCATTTATGAAAGATGCCGGCGGATCTGCAGGGTATTTGCCGCCGGAGGCCGAAACCACACTTATTCAGTCGGATTGGTAGTCTTCGGGACTTTAATCTCTGGATGGTTGGGTCTTTGAATCTAGCAGATATTTATGGCATCAAATTGCATGAACGTAAAAAGTCACAATGCTATGTATGTACATATATGAGCCAAATTTGAACTAGGGAAAACAATTTATCTTTTCGTCTAACTATCGATTTAGCTCAACAATGCGTTTGTCAGCATTGAAATTAAGTAGTCTTTTATCCAAATCTCTTCGATCAGCTAGGAAAAGAAAAAGCAGCTGTACCGAAAAAATGGAAAAATGAAAAGAAATGAGGTGGATTTGAACATACTGCTCATAACACTATAACTCTATTACGTTCAATAAATCTTAGCAACGAAAACACTTTCATGCGATTATCCCATTTGACGGATATAAAGAGGGCACTTTTATTTTTATTGGATAATAGTACGCTTATAAACTTGAAGTAAACATCTTATACGGCAACCGTTAAGCCCAAACATAACTGTTTATCTGGGCAATTACGCTCCCTTAACTCTTAGATCACAAGTACGAGGATCACAAACAAATAAAAATAAATCGAGAATAAATCGCAAACAACAACATAAACGGACAGGGTAAATTCTTGTGCGCACACCAACAAAATTAAACTTTCGACTTTATGACGGGACGTCCAATTTTAGTTGTGCTATACGTAATAGCTCCGTAGTCGCCAAAGTCCGGTGTTTTTCCGGGGAAGATATTCTGTTATTACGTTCGTCCATTGTCTACAGATCACTATCACTGCAGAAATGGACTCTCGTAAAATTCACCATATCAAAACATTGTTGACCCTCTCGTACTTACGATCCCCGTTTACTACATTTACCCTGTAAGGTGATATACGAGGGAAATGAAGTCCGCATTAGTCTGATTAAGTGATATTAAAGCAGCTCGTAGAGCAAATATACTTTTCAATTACATAGTGGTCTTTGTAGACTTTATCTCTTATCACATTTAGTTTCATTGGTGGACACTGCCATTCTGTTAACAATTTTGGAAATTAGAGTTCGAAACAGATGAGATTAACATATTTATTTAGTTTAATCGTTTCTAAAACATCATATTAACTTCAATATGTCGCATACTATTTAATAACTGTAACCCTTCAGTAAGAAACACTTAGAAAATCCAAGTTAGTAAATTTCTAATGATATAAAGATTCTATCGAAAACGGAGGAAAGATTCAAACTCAAATATCCCTCCGACATAAAAATCCTGTTTGTGTAACCAAATAGGGATCCCGACGTTCACAGGATTAAGCTCCCCGTTTCCTAAAGAAAAATAAAACTTCACTGCCATTACCGTAGATGCGTTATAACATTTATGCAGCTATTCGCTGAAAATAAGACTGTTATTCGTTGGAACGTATCAACAATATCCAGTTTCGCACCGCGGAAAACGCTGAAAGAACTTTTTCAGCAAAGGTAAAATGCTCGTGGCGTCGTACACCGCCGATATCCTTCATATACTGCTTTAATACGACTTTTATCCCTTACAAAATTACACGTACACTAGGTATAGGGAACTGTATGCAAAAATGTCGGCCTAAGTATGTGGCACTTAGAAATAAAGAAGACATTATCGCAGAGCTATTGAGGAAAGTATGATCTCCCCTTGGGTTTCATCTTTACTGTGGTCGACGATTATTAGGGCGTACTTTTTGCTATTAGGTCTGTAATAGCTCAATTGGTGCAGAACTGGATGTCGTGAGTTTGATCCCCGCACCCCCGTAGTATGGAGACGGTTTCTGCAAAGCGCAGGTGCACTCAGTCTATGAAAATGGATAATTCATTTTCCGAGTTAATATTATTGGGTGGCTGAAAGGCAGTTGATAGCTATACTACTTTCAGTCGATGGCCTAAGAAGTCGGTAATGCTTCCTAAGCCGTATATGGACTGTAATTGCATTATTATTATTTATTATTTGTTTCTATGGAACTATTTATTTAATTTGGCCTATAAGCCCTTTAGGCCTAAGGCATTAGTAATTTCACAATATTCCTCCCTCCTTCCCTGTCCACCGCCTCCGTTTTCCAGTCACCGCTATTCGTTCTCTTCATATCATTCTCCACTCTCTCCATCCACCTCCGATCTCGGTCTTCCTCTCCGTCTACTCCCAATCGGTCTCCTCCCTAAAATCATCTTTGGCATTGTCTCACTTGCAATTCGCTCTATTTTGTAATTCTTGCTTGTAATAATTGTGATATTATCCTGTTCACTTTTTCCTGCATTCCGAGCATTTTTTGTAATACATACATTCAGATATTTATAGTTACCAGCGGTTTTAATTTATCAAACCCATCATTCTGCATTTCTGCCTTCATTGCCACCATAACATCTTTGACGTCTTTGTCTATTTTATTGTTAGCTGTAAAATAAAAGTACCAACATAGTACTTTATCTAATTAGAAATCATCTGATACCGTCACTGAAAAGAAAGGATGTATTTGTAATAAACAAATATTTACATCACCGCAACGTCCGCAAAATGCTCGCCAAGCATGTGATAATCACATGGACTTAGGTTAATTTTCTCTCACTACTCACGTATTTAATTTGCTGTATGTGGCCTAGTACTGCCCTGGAGCAAAATCATGTTCTGATCAATTGACCTAGTCTCTTAATTCGGTAAACAATCCTTTCTTGGTCGAGAAGTTGGTACTACTTCATCGCATTAACTATTTTGTCACCATTACATAATTGCTCAAGTTCTATCACAAGGGAATGTGCGGTCCAAACTGCTCTGTGGGAAGGCCCGTGGCCTACAGAGCTAACATTTTACTACACCTAGGACTGCACCAGAGATAATTTTAGGGCAGATCTATAACTGACTGATGTCTTGCATCAGACTATTATACTTCAGAGAAAGTTTAGAGCGCGTAAAATACACCCTGTGGGAGCATCAATTTTCCGAATTCTGAGCATAATTTTGGGAATTTCGGTTTGGCGTATGCGTTTCTTCATCAGAAATTTGTAATTGTGATTTTCTGCACAACGGGACCTCCTTCTGTTGACCTTATTGTACCTAATTCACATGAATTTGATGGTGCTGTCGGCACCTTGCCTGTAACAACCTTCTTCTAATATCCCTGCCAACGCATATTCAATGTCATATTGAAGTAGACATATATGCAGTTTGCCATTTCAAGCGTAGTTTTCCTCCCATTAAAAGTAAATTAAACGTGGTAGCCAACAGTTGATATAAGTTTTGAGGAACATACCTATGTATGTATATAAGTAATTCAATAGCTCTTTCCTGTCTTTTCCCTTTTCCATTCCATTTACATGTCCGTTTACATCTATAGCTGTTCATTTTCTTCTCAAAGCGCACAGTGTCAATCCCTTCGTCGTTGATGCTACAAAGTCTATTGTCTATCTTATGCTTTATGTTTCTGAAACTTACCTTATCTCTTACGGTGCCCAAGAATGCTTCTAGGTTTTCACAGACTTTTATTCCACATTTCATTCTTAAGCTTTATTTGCTGCACTTTTATCTTCGTTCTTTAGACTATCACACTATCACGTGGCCACTACACGTGCCAATCCGAAACCCGGATAAAGGAGGCGGATGAATGGGTTGTAATTGAGTTTTGGTGGCAGTACTCGTGCTGAGTATATCGACAGACACCAAGAAATAACTTTTATGGGAATCTAACAAATCCTACCTGTAGTGAAATGGATTAGAGCGTATTTATAATAATGATGAAAAAACGGCGTGAATATCGAGATTTCGATTGAAATATACGAGAGTTGCATCAGGGAAATACTAAAGCAAAGTAAAACCAAAATCTAATATTATGGAATTACAATCCATAAACGTAGTTAAATGTCGAAAGTTAAACTTTAAGTACCTACACGTGTCCACAAAATAAAAGTTAAATTAAGTACGGAAAATCCCATACAAGCCATAGCATGTAATTCAATTACTGCAAATCCGGCAAGTAGAAGCATTAAGTAGAGGATACTCCTTGAATTCAATTACGCTTAACAAACTACGCAGACTTCTGGAGATAATTCGATCTTGTAAAAACATTAACGACATCAGCTCGGTTCAAATCCGTAAGCAATAATCACGTCGAGCGAAAAACTCTACGGTAACGTAACATGAATGGAAAAAGTTACATTGAAAGGCGGCAACGAAGAAAGGAGGAACATGTGCGTGATGGTAGTCGCGATATGTTTTTCAAGAGTTTAACGCCAACTTTGGATAATAGAGGCGTTACTGAAGCATGGTAAGAATACGCTAAATAGTTCTGGAGAGCACTCGGTGAACTTTTATCCACTTTCGCGACACATAAATGCGCACTCAGTACAGTCTCTGCACTACCGCAGCTGGCTTTTGCCTGACAGTTCGCACGCGCAGCGCATTTATGACTGTTAGCCAACATTTCACTTTGATTTTAACCTTCCTATACTCACGCATACGGTTTGTGAGACCGACTTATATAGTATAATATACGTCTTTCATTTTGACGTGAGTATAGGAAGGTTAAAAACATTTCCCTGACATTTTCGTATAGGCGGTAGGTACCGAGCGCAGGAAAAATACTGCTGAAACACTATGCGTTCGTGTTGTTAACGACGTGAATAATATATTTCCATCGTGCCTATTGTATTCAATGGTTCGACACTTTCATAGTTCAAAAATCGTAAAAGCGTTCGAGTGAAAAAGGGATTTAGTCGAACATTACCGATTCTTGTTTGCGGCGTAGTCCTTAATACCCAGCATTTCCGTTTTTGCCGTTGCCTACAAAATGGAATTAATTATCGAAATGATTTGAGTCCTTGGTTCGAAATACTCGAATTTCCTGAAATTAAGAAGATTTCTTTCTATACGTATAATAGATTTTATATAACCGTTTTGGAAATCCGCTACGTGTGTTATTTATAGTATTTTTTTATTTTAAGGCTAAACTTTGAGGGAAGTTGTTTTTATTAATAATATCGACATGTTTACCAAGTTTCAATGTAATCCACTTAACAATCTACAATATTTCTTTACTGAATCAAGCGCAAAGCCGTCTAGTTGCTATATGTGATTTGTTGTAGGTTGCGGAATGACAGCAACGATACGCTGCTTTTTTATGCAATTGTCTTTAATTAGTTCCTACCAATAAAAAAGTAATTTTCAGATCACAAGGCCACAAAACCATGATTCTATGCTTTTGCCTATTAAGTAATCCAGGAAATTGCATATTATGGTTTATTACAAAATTCCTCCATTGATAACAAAGAAAGGGTTCCTAATTTTCCAACAGGTTTGTATACCGTAAATGCCTTCCTTTTTAAAAACGAATTAATGGCTTGGCCATAATATCCAGTTAATAATATACAGGTTTATACAATATTCGTATGCATGAGATCACAAATACAACCAACAATTCCGATGTATATATTACGTGTATTAGGAAGATAAAAACCAATTTATTTACAGAAAACGGACTAATATCGGCAAGTAGAGTGCCGGAAATGACTATTCCATCACAGTAATGTTGTTAAGTAGTAAGAGTACGACTGCAGATAACCAAGAGCCCACTAAGCGGTAGAAAGCAATAAGTTATTTACTTAAAGCAGTAGTTTTCAAGCCGCATCCGTTAACTGTGAACTTGTTGATTCAATATTTACAAGAACGAATGCCCATTTACCATCCAACGGTAATCCTCTTACCTCGGGGGAATATAAAATCCCTTTTATGACGGATGCCCGCAACTCTTTCTTCCGACTCCTTCGGCACTTTAACTGGAACCATTGAAGTCATTATTAAGACACATAATTATATTTTACGATGTTTTTTGTAAACAGTACATTTAATGCGCCGCATTTTCCTAAGCTAGATTGTGTTTGCATTATGAGGTTTGAAGGGTTAAAATTTCTCTAAGCTAAATAGTTTAAAATAACCCGTCATATATAACAGACGTTACAATCTGCATAGTGGCAAGCCAAGTCTTTAAATACGACAATGATGTAGTACACTAGTATGCGATAACATAGTAGTATACTTTCAAATTTAGCTTACTAAACTTGTAAGGTACTTTCTTTCAAGATCCGTTAAACTTAATTTTTTTATTGGTTCCAAAACTATTTTGAAAATTGTATATCTTTAGAAGTAGTGTGTGTATCGATAAAATACTAGTTTTTTACAATGTTAAGAAGTGAGGAACCACTAAGTTTACGGGCTCGAAATTTTGGATACCGTGTATTCATTACGATAGTTACGACGTATCGACGAGATTTTTCTAAATTTCTTGCTTATCGTCATTTTTTGGGCTTCAAAAAGCAACGATAACAAAGGAATTTACAAAAATGCTCTTTGACAAGTCGTAAGTCGTATAGAAATACGTGGTATTCAAAATTTCAAGCCTACAAACCTGCTGGTTTTTCACTTATTATCGACAAAAGAATAAACCTGCCTGAGCTCCTAAAATTGTAAAAAATTAGTATTACATCGTTATGCCTACATATTCTAGAGCTAAAATATACAGCTTTCGAAATAGTTTTCGAACCAAAAAAAAAAAAAATTAACTGTAAGTACCTTACAGCCGTAACGTATGTTTACAACTACAACGTATGTTTACAACTACAGTAGTTCCGATAATATGGTCACAGAAAGCAGAGCCGTTCAAATTATCCCATATGTCCATATTAATGAAGTCAACTTTGATATTTTAAGAGGAATAATATGTATAAAACGAACATTGATTATTAGTTTACATGTTCGAAACAGATGTCAAATAAAATATAAGTGAGTAAACATTTATTTACTAGAAGTATATAAATATTTAATAGATTGTTCACATTACTGTACTACCCGCTAGAGATCAGAAACAAGGCTTGACACGTTTAGGCACCCATCCCGTACAATACTGTTCAGTATACTTTAGCTCCTTGATTGATGCAGACGAATTTTCGTATCAATGATTCTCATGAAAGACGTGACTAACTCAAAGTTTACAAGGTGTATTTGAAGAATTTTTCGAATCTGAAAGTACAATCTATCAATGGATCAATCGGTTTAAAACTGGTAGATTGTCATTAGAAAACGATTCGCTTAGTGGACGCCCTACCACCTCTGTAAATGAGAGAAACGTTCCTGAGGTGCAGAACCTATAGAAAGACGGTAGACCAGACAGGTTTATGAAATTCTACACCAACGATTCAGTCCACTGGGTAGCAAGTCTGTTAGGACAGGAACAGAAACTCAACAGGACCGAGTCATGCCGTCAAATTTAAGCTCTGTAGTACGTTACAGCGATCAATTTTAGCAACGGATAATAACTACTGAAGAAATATAATTACCTTGCTTACAATCGTCAGATCTAAAATTAGGTAACAATTTGGCGCAAACCAGAAGACGGGCTTCCACCTAAACCATGTTCAGTTTCACCAGTTGGAAAAGTAATGCTTAGTATATTATGGGATTGCAAGCGAATTATTGTTGCCGGTTATCTACCGAAAGGTACTCCTCAGTCAATCTGTTATCTGGCCCATTATAGCAGCCGATTTGTAAGAAACGACCTAGGATGTTGCAAGACCTCATGCCCCACGAAGAGCAACAAATGTTATAAACGAATTGCGCTAGAAATCGCTTCCACATCGACCTTATTCCCCTGATCTAGCTCCTAGTAATTTTCAGCTCTTCCCAAAGTTGGAGCCACTAATAGTTTTAATTTGGGATAAGTATGTTCAATTACATGGGCATTATATTGAAAAACTACGATTCAGTTTTGATGAAAATTCACGAAATAGCGAAACTATGGCCAAATTTTTGGAACTTTGGACACATTTCTCCTACACATTACATTAGCGCATTCTTTACGTTAACATCTATTTACACTATCGCGACTGTACTGTATTTATTATTTTCGTCGTTACTCTCGTTTAAGTATGCTCCTAACTATAGTCCAATTAGGGTTCCATCTGAATACACTACAGTTTCTGAAATCTTTTTATATCAAAATTCTTCCATCTGAATGAAACTTCACCTTTTTATTTATTAGTGCGACTTTGCCATTGGCAGATTATTCATCACCAATTTGGTTAAAATTTCTTATCTTATTAACTTTTCTGTAATATCGGTCCTAATACCCGGATATATGAACATTAATCTTCATGTATCGACGGTTGCTAACAGAGGTTCACCTATCTAGCGTTAAATTAAATGCTTTAACACTCATTAAACATTCTTTTTGTGAATGTTGTTCTATTTCGTTCACTAGTGATATCTTAATTTCAATTTCAATCTAGGTATTCAAAGGCAATTCTTCTAAATTGCATTGCAAGATGTTAGAATGTTTTTATACCAATTTCTGATTAATAACAGTTGCAAACATTGTGTTACAGAAAATTTTGTGAATAGAATTCCATCTTGTACCGCCATTCGAGCTAATAAAGCAGGAAAGGATTTGTCTATAGTTTTAAAATATGATATAACTTTTTATCGGGAAGCCTCCTCAACTGTTTTCAGTAAATGGTTATTGTGTTTAGTTTTGAGATGGTTGGGTAAGCCAGTGGTAGTTCCATTAGATGCTTTAACTTTCTTTAAGCCCTGTATATTACAGCCATATCTTTTACTTCTGTATGGTTAAAATACTACTATGGTGAACTTTCACCCACATCTAACCTGGGTAAATATGCGGTATGATGAGTCATTTGTCCGTTTCGTGTGATATTATAATACGAGGACAAAGGGCAGATAACTGTAATCATACCGTATATTCACTATATTTCTTAAATTCACATGTTTGAATTAAAAGTCCGTACATCATCAGTAATAATAATAATAATAATATTCTTTATTGTCCAACAGCATCAGCCAACACAGGACAATATCAACTAGTTAACAGTAAGGTACAGTGCAAACCATACTAAGTAGAGAAAAGAAAAAGAACATGTATTTAAGTTAATGATAGAGAAATGTACATGTGTATAAGAAAAAGGAAGTACAGTCTTAAAGAATAAAATAATAATCAACTCTAAAAAAACGAAGAAAAAGTAAAGAAAAAGGTAACAAGTCTCTCCATCAATGCACTATCATATATACATCAATATAAGTATAAGCCTAATTCATTAATAATAATAATAACACAGCATAATCGCAGGTTTAAATATAACATCACATTCTAAGACAGTTAAACAGACGCAAAAATTCAAATACATTAAACATATGTGTGTGTATGGGAATGAAAATGAAATAAATAAAATAAAACTAGGTTATTTGAATATATCATCCACTTGACGATTTGCAAGTCGGCACATCAATGACACCAGTGTACGTTGAAGGATATTGGTCCTTGCAGTTGGTAGATGAAACACTGCCGCATGTCTAGTTGTTAATCTGGGGACATGGAACGAGACTTTCCCCAATAGGGATGGACAGTAGATTCTATTATGAATTATCTTAGTCAATAGTTTGATGCAGAGTAAATCTCGTTTCGTGGAGAGAGAAGAAACGTTGTGGCGTGACAATAATCCATCCTGACTTGTGCCAACCTCAGGGTGGACTCCATCAATTTTAAGAGACAAATACTTCAAAAACCTTCTGTATATCCTGCCCAGAGATATGCTGTGCCTAGCATATAACGGATACCAAACTACCCAGGCATACTCCAACTTGCTGACCACGTAAACGAAGTATAGCGTCTTTATAAGTTGTATGTCCCTAAAGTATCTGGAGATACGCATAATGAATCCCAACGATTTACACGCGGATGAGCATAATGTTTCCATTTGGTTGATAAACGTAAATCCAGTGTCAAATACCACTCCCAAACTCTTGACAATGGTAGTCCTCTCCAACACATTATCACCTATGACATATGATGTTATAAAGGGTGAGTTCCCACGACAATAGGATATAATGAAGCACTTTGAGACGTTGAGCTTTAGTTCGTTCTTTTGACACCATTCTGCAATAATATCTAGGTTAAGTTGAAGTTGTTTAGCATCATGCAAGGACCTGATTTCAGAGAATATCTTGATGTCGTCTGCATACCCGAGGACAGCGCAGTTAATACTAAGGAATAAGTCATTTATGTACAACAAAAATAGTAATGGACCCAAGTTTGATCCTTGGGGTACACCTGATAAGGCAGTGTAATCATAAGAACAGTATCCATTGTAGTGGACGTAGCACATTCTGTTCACAGTATAATATTCAACTAAGCGCAGTGCCGATGGGGAGAACCCAAAGGACGAAAGTGTGTGTAGGAGAATTTTACTGTTTACTGTGTCAAATGCACGAGAAAAATCCATATGAATAACATCGATCTGGCTACGCTTATCTAGTTTCTCACAAATATATTGGGAAAAAGTACATAGATTTGTGACAATAGAACGACCTGCAACAAATCCGTATCAATATTTGCATGATGTAACCAATTATTCAAATAAATGTATTATTACAGTTAAACTTTAGTAAACAATGATATTCTTACCTTTAGCTTTTATAACCGCTATTCGCTGCGTCCAGTTGAATAAAGAATAAAAAATTCAAAAGTTAAGACCGCCAAAAATGATGAAGAAAAACATATTCACATTTTTTTCCCACTAAACATCCGTAATCTATTAAATTACAAAATAAGGTAAGCGTTTGGAGTGTTTTTGTTTAAGTAACACACGTCTTTTACGAAACGTGTTGAAAAATTTGATGATCTTCTTCATAAAATTTACTAGGAGTTTTGACAATTGTGTCGATGCTCTAGCTGAGGGATTTGATACAATTTCCTTTTGGGGAAACAAATGATCTCTCCTCATTAGTGAATAACATTTTACAACGCCATATACATACATATTCCCATTTTCCAAAGAAGTCTTCCCCAGTTCGCCTTCTGCTAGCATAAACGCAAGTGTGGTTGGTGAAGCTGATTGCCCAGGAACAAGCTTTTTGTAAAGCCGATAGTAAAATATTTTCCGAACTTCACTCCTACAGTTTTATGTTGTTTTGCCCCAGCCTAGGTTTTCGTTTTCCATGAAATTAAGTCAATTATATACATCATTAATCCTTTATAATAAGCTTACAAAATGGATTCTTAAACACGGTAAATAATATTAAAGGTTAAGTCGTGATTTAGTAACTGATACCTGTAATTTGTTATAATTGTACATTGCAAGGTTTAACGTAATTAAGTCAGTTTATTTATTATATCTTGAAATGCTACGCAAATAAACTAATAGCTTCTTGCAACATGTCCTAGTTTATTAATAAAAAGCAAGTGCACACCGCACGCAATAGATTTAACAATATATGTGGTTTCATGGTTTCATGATCTGGTATCATTCTGCGGTTAACATTATAATTTACTAGAAACCCTAACAATTTTCAATAAACTTACTTATTTATTGGTGCGTAACGAATGGATTAAATTGAATTGAAGTTTAGATTACTTCAAGCCGTTTTCTAATTCGTTTACGTATAAATGATAAAAGCATAGATAGATATACTCATTTGTTCGATACTAATATTGCAGAACATATTTATTTTACATGACACATTTGTTTAGACAATCGCAATGTCTGAAGGGGGCCATATTAACAGTTTAAGAAATAACCACTAGACATTAGTTATTTTAAGCACTACTCCATTGTTTGGTAAAAAGAAATGCCTAGAAACAAACAACAAAATAATTAGGGATTATCATATATTTCTTCTTTCTGCAAACCCCTTCACTGAAAGAAAAACAGCAGAACTACCCTTTTGTTCACTGGTTTCAACGATGTAATTAATAATTCACGTAATTGCGTAACTTCGATCTTGGATTTAAAATTGAGACCTTCATTGATATTAAACGAACATCAATAAGAATGTAGAATTTCCTGTATATATGTACAACATGTGTAGGTATATACGACGCGACGTATAGCATGTATTACTATATACTCCGCATACGTCCTTCATTTTTCGTGAGATATTTGATTGCATGGTTGAATTTGAAGCCCCAAGAATCGTACCAAGAGCACAATTGAAGCTATACTTTCTGTTTCCAAAGGATACTTCTGAAGAGCCCATATTAACCTGTTGATCATGAGCGTAAGTAATTGTTATCGATGTATAGTCTGAGCAAACAGCGGTAATTACTGAATAAGTAACTACTCACATACAGCGTGGGGAGTCGGCGATGGTTTCGTAACTTATTTCGTAATTGTACGCTGTTACCGTTGTTTGCCGAGACTATAGATTTGTTTTCTTCCTTCTTTCTTTTCTATCTTCCTCGAATACTTCTTAGCAATCTTACTACTTTTCTTTCGTCCAATGTTCTTCTAATGCTGTACCACGCTTGTAATTGCATCTCAATGTTGAATTTACTAATTTCAATTTCAACCAAAATTAAATATACAGCGTGTCCCAAAATTGCTGGGACATAGAGCTACCACGTATTGTAGAGGTCAAAATAAGTCGAGTGGACGCAATTTATATATATACCAAAATGTATCGTTTGTCCGTGAGAAGAGCTCAAAGTTTACTTAAGAAATCACGTTTTTGTACGCTGTTCAGAAATGCGCGAAACAAATTTAATTAAATTTGGGAAAAGTATATTCTAGAGGATTACCCTACGTTCAGTAATCAAAGAAACCGAAAGGAAATTGTAGAACGGCTAAAACCACCCTCACACCCTGATAATTTTTTTAAATTCTTTCTTATGGGTGGTAATACGGTTCTACGCCTTCTTCTAGCGGGAAGGCTTATTCATCATCTTCATTTTTTGACTCTTATATATACTCTTTCGGATAGTTTCGAAGGAAAAAATGTTTTCTCAAATACTGATCACCTACATTCTTAGTACAAGTTTAATAAAATTATAATACAAAATTTATTTGGCGGTGGACACAAAGACATAAGTTATGATTTTGAGAGGAAACAAATTCATAATCGTCCCAGTTTATTGTTGACAGTAAATGATTCCAATAATCTGCTCACTTTTAGTTGCTTTTGTATTGTCTTTTATCGCGATCACCGTCATTGGTATTTCTGTTGTAGTTGCAGTTACTTTGACAGCTGTCAAATATGGATTTCCCTTTTAATGAGCAGACAGACATGCTATTAGTTGTTGGATACTGTCAAGGTAACTGCCGCGAAAGTGTCCGCGTGTATCAAGAGAGGTATCCAAACCAGAGAATTCCAAATTACAAAACTTTTACCCGAATCGAAAGACGTCTTCGAGAAACAGGAATGTTGAAGCCAGTAAGAAGTAACGCTGGAAGACCTTAACAAGCCCGAACACCCATTGCGGAAGAAACTGTTCTTCAAATGATTGATAACAATCCTGAGACCGGTACCAGAACATTGCAACGAGAGAGTGGAGTTTCAAAAAGCACTGTAAGACCGATCCTTAGCGATCAATTAATTCGTCCATTCTACATCCAACTAGTGCAAGAATTATTACCTCTTGATCAGGATTCACGTTTAAATTTTTCACAAATTGTTCGGGAGCGCAGAGTAGTCGACAACGGATTCCACACTGATATCTTGTTTACTGATGTTGTTGTTTTACACGTCGTGGCATGACGAACCTATACAATGAGCATATTTATGCAGATGAAAATCCACATGCTATTAAAGGTAGACATTATCAACGAGAATTTAAAATTAATGTCTGGGTAGGAATTATTGGCAATTTTTTGGTTGGGCCGTTCCGATTGCCTGATCGATGAAATGGTGCTAATTACCTTCGTTTCCTTCAAGAAATTTTGCCAGAATTAGTGTAACACTTGCCCCTTAATTTTCGTCTAAACATGTTCTTCATGCACGAAGGTGCATCACCTCGTTCTGCACGTGCCGTAAGAGAATATCTTAATGAACAATCTGCTGGTAGATAGTTTGGTAGGGGACAAGAAGCACCCATTCAATGGTATCCGCGGTCTCCAGATTTAAATCCTTGCGACTTCTTCATCTGGGGAGCGTTAAAAACACAAGTGTACCAGGTTCAAATTAATAATTCCGAACCACTGTGGGACAGAATTCAGAATGCTGTAAACGCACTACGAGATAACAACGATGTTTTAAGAAGGGTGCATTTCAATCTTTTACGCCGAATTGACCTCTGCATTAATGAAGATGGAGGTTACATTGAACACTTGTTCTAACAAAAGTTTTGTCTTTGTATCCACCGCCAAGTAAATTTTGTATTATAATTTTATTAACCTTCCTATACTCACGCATACGGTCTGTGAGACCGATTTATATAGTATAGTATACGTCTTTCACTTTGACGTGAGTATAGGAAGGTTAAACTTATACTAAGAATGTAAGTGATCAGTATTTGAGAAAACATTTTTTCCTTCGAAACTATGCGAAATACGGAGTTTTCATAAGAGTCAAAAAATGAAGATGATGAATAAGCCTTCTCGCTAAAAGAAGGCCTAGAACCGTATTACCACCCCTAAGAAAGAATTTTAAAAAATTATCAGGGTGTGAGGGTGGTTTTAACCCTCCTACAATCTCCTTTCGTTTTTTTGATTACTGAAAGTAAGGTAATCCTCTAAAATGTACTTTTCCCAAATTTCATTAAATTTGTTTCGCGCATTGCTGAACAGCGTACAAAAACGTGATTTTTTAAGTAAACTTTGAACTCTTCTCACGGACAAACGACACATTTTCGTATATATATAAATTGAGTCCATTTGACTTATTTTGACCTCTACAATACGTGGTAGCTCTATGTCCCAGCAATTTCGGGACAGCTGTATAATAGGTTCTGGTTTCAATAAGTTTATTCTGTAATTTTACGAAAATTACTTGGCGAATTTGTCGTGTACAACAGCTATACTCCAATCATACATGAAAATGCTCGTTTGCATTTGAGACTTTGTGATAGTAATATTAAAGAGTATTATAATTCTTTGGGACGGATGAGAAAACGATAGTACTTGATCGTTACATGTTGTAATAAAAGAGTCATGGAAATGGATTAGAAAGAGCAAAGGAACCTCAAGGAAACAAAAATGTCACTATCTGAAAATAAGATTATGACTCCATTTTTTTGTGACTGTGATGGCATGTTCATGGTGGATTTTAAATAACGTAATGTACAAAACCTTGCCTGCTTACACATTACATACCTATACTACGGAAACACAGTTCGTGTTAAAACGTCCTAGGGTGTTCACTCAAGGTGTTCAATGTCTCACAATAGCGCACTAGTCCACACACTTGAACTTGTGCAGGATACATTTAGAAACGTTCTTTCAACTTTAGTATTCCACTCATAATACAGATATTGCTCCCTGTGAATATTATCTCTTGTCTAATGTAAAAAATTGCTTTCTCATACTCTCTTTTTCACCGATGATGATCTGAAGACGGCTGAAATGAAGTTCTGTAATTCCTATCACAAAGGCGGAAGGTTACTTATTAAACATTATAAGAATTGTATAGGAATTGAAGAAGGTTATTTATAACAATAGAATTTCTTTCTTGCTAATCTAGATAGAGCGTGAGTAATTAGGGCTACCATCGCATTATAGACAAATAAATACTACTATGGTTACAGTATCAAATATTAGAACATATGTATAAGCCGACATATACATCAAATTTCTTATATTATTGCTACACGTTTTCCAGTTTTTATATCTGGTTTATACGTATTTCTTATGTACATTCATTGTAATTTATATATTTTTAAGTGAATACTTTTTAGGGCACACCGGACCAGCTCAAGTGTGAGCGTAACCGTAAGCGTAAGCGTAAGAGCGTTATATTTGGGCGGAGGTTCGCTTCGTGTGAAAGACAAGGAAAACAATAAGTATGATGTGCGAGCAAGAGGCGATGAGCGAGGGAAAGGATACATGCGCGCTTGCTTCGTCTGCAACAGAAGAAGAGACAGAGAGAGTATAATGTGTGAGCGGAAATATTTATTTTAGACGTGCGTAAACCATACACACGAATTTCTTTTTCGTCTACCTTTTTAGTTGTTATTGTTATATATGTACTCTCCATGAGAACCCCAACAACACATACAGCAGCGTCGTTGTCATTATCATATATTTCAGTCTGTTCTAATATATTAATAAATCAGTTATACAGTTCAAGTGTATAAAAACACATAAAAGTTATAGCTAGTTCTTTCCGTGCATATATACCCAACGGAACATAAGTAAGACCAGGAAGGTTTTCTATTTAATAAAGAAATACTCTTGGGAATGTTTAACTTTACAATCAATGCCCAGAGTAAAAGTTTGGGATCAGGAGAACAATTTTGGTCAGTTTATTATCCAAAGAACAGGTCAACCATGTCGACCTCTTACCAATTCTGTTACGGATCCAAGTATCTATAAGGAATTTTTGATTGCCCATACGAACTCTGCTACAATTTAGTAGGAACTTAAGACAATATCACTAGAAGCATTAAATTCAGTTCTCCTAATTCCTCGAATAGCCCACAATGCAGAAAAATCATCTATAGATACTGCTCAGAGGACCGAGAAATTTGTCTTAAAATGCCTGAACGTGAAAGGAAACTTTGGGAAACGGTAATTGAAACTTATTTACTATACCCAAAAGATATAACTAGTGGAATGGATCACGAACGTTGTCGTAATAGCATACAACCCGTAGCAGAAGAAATAATGACTTTGTTTCGAAAGAATTAACTAAAACTCAAATGAGGGAGGATTACCGTAAGTTTTTATAACTGCAGATAGAGAAAAAACTGTAACAATTCGACCACCTGGAGCAATGCATCAAGCGAGATGGATGTCTCGAGCAATATATTGCTTAAAAATATTTTTGTTACAAAAACAATATTCCATTCCACCAGAAGAGGATGCACTAGCAGATGTTTGCATTTTTATGATAAAGTTTTATGTTAAAACATGGTTCAATTGCCCCAATGCCTCCGAAGTTTGCATCAATGATCTAAATTTTTTACGAATTCTTACATTGTACGAAGACAACAATCCAGTTACGTCAGAGGCAGCTATTAAAAAATTTTGTAACCACTTATGCTATCTTGTGGAAGAAACTTCGACTTTAGCCTTTTTTGATGTGAGATTGACACTACAAGAGCAAATATGGTGAAGGCGTTAACAGAGGCAAAACTTAGCGCGAAGAAAAAGCTTATAATCGATCGGAAAGATATAAAAGCATTACCAGGTTAAATGTTAAATGATATTCCATAAATACTTTTGCAAAGACTGACATTACTACTATGTTTTTTTGTTTTCAGGAAAATCAATCGATTTATTTATTACAAATAGTAGCCTGAATTTTTTCACGGTTCGATATAGATTATTTTCTTTTAGGAGAAGACCCTGAGAAATGGGAAAATGAGGAATCTTATATCAATAGAAGGAATTCACTTAAGAATTTGAAGGTTGTGAATGATACTGCGGAAAGAGCGGTGAAGTTAGTGGAAGACTATCACGGCCTGATAACTAAGGATGAAAGTCAGATGGCATACATAATGAAATGTGTTCTTGAGTATCGAAAACTTTACTCTAATTGTACAAAAATTACGTTAAATAAATATTATGAAAATTATACACTTCTAAAATTGTACTTTTGGGTATGAGTATAATTGAATTAAATTTATAAATTTCACGGCACGGGATGGTGTGATCCCAGGGGCGTGAAATTTTTGAAGAGTCATTTTTGCATCAAGCCTCAACTTTTTGAGGGGTGAGACTTGAACATTTTCATAAGAAAAAATTGCCCATACAAATAATGGACACCCTAATCTATATATGCTATAATTCTATCGATTGACCGATAATACTACGTTGCAATCTGAGGGTTTTGTCCACGAGCTTCAGTAGTTTATTTCAGAAACTTAATCATCCAGCTTTCCTGAATTATAATTCATAGAAATGCGGGAACATAGAAATGCATCTACCTTCTTTCTGGTCTCATTACCACTATCAATTTATACTAAAATTTAAAGCATAAGAATTCTATTACCATTCTATATTGTAGTCATTACTAATACAGTAGCGCTACTGTAATATATTATAAGTATATACATAAGTCAAATCCTGCGATATCTGACAGATCTAAATTGCGTTTGCATTTAAAAACAACACCTTTGCGCGAAAATTGACAACGCAAGTGCGGACACGCAATCACCACCTGTTTCATTACCACGCTCGTACCTCTAATTTCACAACGGATGTTTCGCTGGCCACAGGCCGGTTATTTGCAATTTTTAAGAACAGATTACGGGTTTTACTTCTTAGAAAATCCGTTTCTGCATTCAAAATCGCGCCCAAACGGCTAACTACGAATCGGTTCGGGTATGTGGAACGGAGCGCTCTTTCACAGGAAGATCTCAAGATCTCATTGGTGACCATCGACAGCATTCCAGCGGCACTGCAAGTTGCTGCCTCTTCGTAAAGTGAAGAGAAGTAGAAGGAGAAACCTGACCCAGAGTACGGTAGTCATACCGCGATCAGAACAGTTGGCGCAACAATCGCTTTAGTGTAGCCACGAAGGAATGGTTTCATGTTATACATATGTGTACATGATTTAATCTCGCAGTAGTGCCCTTTTTATCGCTATTAGACATAATTCTTTTTAATTCAGGAAACGACATTTTGGTGAAAATTGAATGTAGTGATGTTTACTAAGATGTGGTTCTCAGTGTGAAATATGTGAAGTGTTGGTTCTGACAGAATGGGACGCCTCACCAAGACATCCACCACTTCTGGAAGGCCTACTATGAAAGTACATTATAGAAAACTTGTAGACGAGTACAGTTCGCAGTGTGACGCTTTGAAATTCGTGCCAACCTTACCAGAGTATCTATCCTATTGCTGTCATCAGTGCGGGCATACGCAAAAACTGCAGGTAATTTCAATATCATTTTAAAAAGAAGCCCATTTCCGTCACGTAAGCGATACGAAAATGGCTGTATAATAATATAGGCGCGATCGATTCTGATCGTAGATGTCGCTGCATTGAAATCCGTTCGCATATTGCTTAGAAAAAAATAAAGAAAATGTTAAAGTCGTGGTGCGCTGAGTACGTTGTTTTTGCTCGAGTATCTATAGGAATGTGGCGAAGTGGTCCTCACGATAGGCACGGATACCATGTGGCCCGATGTCAACGACCCCAAATAGTCTCTTTCACAAGCCTGAAGCGCATTGAATGAGCGCCCAGTGCGACGGCTGAATACCTTCCTCTCTTCGTGTGACTCATACTTTCCTATTCACCATATTGTGCGTACCTCCTCCATTGCACTAATCTCGATGACCGTGTGTTAATTGAACCAGGACGATGTATTTGTCCGTCATTAAAATGTTCCCACACTTATTTTCTAGACTGGGTGTAAGCAAACTGGTATGAGAAGCATCGAGAAATACCGTTTTAGATACGGGAAGCCTAACCGATTTCAATCCAAAGATAAAACAATGGTTGAGGAAGAACATTATCGTACAATCTGTTAAGCGGTAATTGTTCGAACAATGCACAACAACAACTTGCAATAAACTTTGGCGTGAGAAATTTGTAAATAAAAGTGTTGTGTTTTACGTCTTGAACGTTGCAAGCATCAGAATAGGTTTCACGATAAGTTCTTGCTTGATAATTGAGATAGATCCATGGGAAAACTGCACATGAGAGAAGTGATTATTTTAACATCTAAAACCATTTAACCTGTAATACTGGCCGCAATTTTTACTAATGGTCCGAATGGTTGATCTAATGTATTGAGTAATACAGCATCTAATCAAGTGCAGTAGAAGACTATGAAGCTTAAACGTTCAAGTCACTTACCAGTAACACGCTTGATATACTTCAAGAAACGAGATTAACATAAACTTCATCATTAGATGTATGTATGTATAAAATTTTTAGTACGAATTGTGCAAACATTCTTCAACTCTAGTTTTGTTTCTAGGATCTTGTTTAATTTAATTAGAAATAGAAAGTGGTTTTGAATACAGTTAAGCTTCCCAGTAATTAGCACTTAAGCTTATTCAACCGAAACCATAACACTATCTCACAAATGAGGTGTATTTAATATCATTAAGTTCATACTTCTAGGCATCTAAGTATTTAGTATTTTATTAACATGTTTTAAAATATTTGAGGCGCACTTAGATATGAAAATAATTTCCATGTTGTTCAAAGTACATAGTTATGAAATATATTTCCGCAATGTATCGTTTATTATAGCGAATAATTGCGCCAGATGGATAAAACCTTTTTCTTAGTTGTAAGCTTTCGACTGGTATTGTGTAAATCTCACTTCAGAAAAGCACCTGCTAATAATATATGCGGATTGTTGCTTTCCATCCAAGCTACAGCATTTCTTGCAACAATGTATATTCTATCAAACCTTGAAATGAGGAACCATTATATATGCAAGTTATCCAATGGAACTTTTGTAGTGCGTTTTAAAATTTTTAATTATGTGTATGTCCAAAGATTGTAAAGGTTATGACTAAGTAGTGGAAAATTAATTTGATTTTCTCGAATGCGATCTCGCATTGTCTAAAACCAACAACGCTTCATTTTGCTGTTAATATTAAATTTAATATGCGTAGTTTAACAATAAGAGCATCCTTCGAACTTCGGAGGCTTTTGGTATTGCCAGTGGTCAGTAGATATTCTTTTCAACTTTCCCTATTTAGATAAAGAGGCATCATGAATCGTTTTGCAAATTTTGAATGCGAAATTTTTGTTGACACCATCTGTTTCGGCCCTAATGAAAAATGTGTTTCCGGGAATAATCTAAAGTTGGCGTTTCTTTTGAATTATTTACATACAGTGCTGATGTTAGACGAGTTACAAATTATTTTAAAAATGATAAATGGCTATTTAAATTTTCTTGCCACCCATTTAAAGCGTAAAATGTATATGCTTCCACTCCTATTACTCTTCCAATGATTTCCTCTTTTATTGAGGATCCAGATATACAAAGGTATATCCACAAAATCGCTTAAGTACGATTTGGTCCACACAAGGTTTCTCTATTTTTTTGATTTTTGTTTTTTACCGTGTTTTACCATTTTCTTCATATACAACTTTCAAATCATTTATTTGTGTTATTCCAATAACAGAATTATGAGTGTTTTTCTTCGACTACTTTCCTAATATATAGCAAGATAAGCTGAGCACCAAGAAGGAGTTTTCGTTCAAATTACGATTCCAGATATGTGTATCAAGGATGTTCGTGTTTTGGGTGTTTAGATATTAAGATATGTAAAATGTTCCGGATTTTTATGTACAAAATTGGTGGAATTTAAAGCTATTACACCAAATCAAAAAGAAATTGCAAAGTTGCATACTCTTAGAGATAGTGTACTAGGCTATCGACACGCCTCAATTATTTTGATCTGATGATGAGTTCTTGCAAAAGCTTCACTCTGGAAAACTTCTGCTTTAGCAGAGGAGTGAATTTTTTCCAATTACATACAACTTTCATGAAAGCTACACAGCAAACAGAAATGATCGAAGGTTGATTCCATCAACTAAATTATATAGAAAATAAGCAATGAACAGCCTCACAATAAAATGTACTTAAAACTCTAATACGATTAAATGCAGACGTTTTCTTCTGCGTTTCCCCGTAATCGTAATAAACTCTAGATATACACTAAAAGCTTAGAGAGTTCGTGATCATAATAATATAATAGAACTTTTCACATGTCAATAAAATAAAATTAACACAGTAGAAAAGCTTGCAATTCAATTTAGTGACATATGTACATATCTTAAGGTACCGTGTCCTAGCTCACCAGATCTGCGTAGAGTTAGTATATGAACATTGCACTAATGTTTATATCAGAAATGACAAGAATATAACAAATGTGCATATATATTCGGGAATATTATTAGTAGAAACTGCGCCCCTATCATTGACGCAGTAGGAACTAATGGGAAGTGAGAACCTAAATCTGCCCGTCCTTAATTATATACGAAATTCCATTACAAACAGGTTGATTATAGATGGGGTAAAATGTGCTCACAAAAACTATGTCAATTTACCTCATATACTGCATTAAAGAGGAAGTACACTGTGTGTCCAGATATTTTACCAAGGAAACTTACTTATATGTACTGTCCCCGGATTGACTTCACTATAGGTATAATTGATAAAAAAAAATTGGAATCTCGTTTTAATGTTATAGGATGCCTTGCTTGGTCTAAAAGAAATTTCAAGCATAGTTTTACTTTTTAAAAATCAAGGCAGCCATGAAAATTGAGAAAGAAAACGTTCTCTGTTCAAGTAACATACCATTTCGGTCAATAGTACAGCAATATATTATTAAGAAAAGTTGTTCAAAATTTGAAATTATGTTACTATGCAAATCCCATTGGAGCTGCAGAAAAACAAGTATTCTATATAAGTTGTCACAAAAAGAAACTAATGTGAGTTACATTTACTCAATTTAAATTTCTCTACGATCGGCACAAGCGAACAATTTTTTTAGGATTTGATTTTAATCTTAGATAGTATCATGTTTCTTTTTTAATTAATTTTTCTATTTTGGTTAATTAAAGTAAAAAATTAAAAATGAACCGATCGTGGAAGGATTCAAATTGAGAAATTGTTATGTATTTTCTCCTTTTTTTCTTTTTGAATAAAATATTTTGTTAGAAACTTACATATTTTTTTACAGCTTATACAGAATACTTGTTTTTCTGTGTTTTTAACGCAAGAAAACAAAACAAATACTGATTTTGTTCAAGTGATCCTATATTTGTGAAATTTTGCAAAAGGTCGTAACTTCATATTCTGAACAACTTTTTCAATAAGATTTTGCGGTATAATTGACCGAAATGCTATTTTGCTTCAACAGAGAATGTTTTTCTTCTCAACTGTCATGACGATCTTGATTTTTAGAAAGTAAAAATGTGCTTCAAATTATTTTCAGCTTTAGCAGAGCGGCAACCCAAAACATTAAAACCAGGTTCCAAAATTTTTGATAAATTATACCTATAGTGAAGTTAATTAGGACACTATGTATATATATATATATATATATATATATATATATGTTAGATTTGATATCATTTTCCTGAAAATCTAATGACGCTTCATAACTACGTAGCATAATTATTATAATAACAAATTCGGAAGGAAAAATATTTTTCTAATAGGAAGCGCAACTACCAGAGCTAGCTCCTAGTTACCTATTTGTAAATTGGATTTATTCTTTTATTCCAAATTAAATGATTCTCATTTATTAATGCTAGTGACTATTGGAGAATACTGAAATACTCCTTTTAATAGTAAACATGTCATCTTAAGTGGAAAAACTATACCTTTGGTATTATAACACGGTTTTGAAAATACCTCAGTGAAATTGCGAAGAGAAATTCTTCCTATCTTACCCTTAACACACGTTTTCTTACTTCTCTTAACAAGAATGGTATCATTCCTTGATAAAGACTTTTTTATTTCCCGTTTGACGTCAAATAGCTGTATATTGCTTTAATTCCTCGCCCACTCACGCTCAATCTTGTTTTCTAAAACATTATATCTATTATAATAATAGGTCCAATTACAGTCCATAAAGGATCATTGGGATTGGTTTAGCATGGATTACTGATTTCTAGGTCATGGCTAGTAAATTGAGGGTAATATAGCCAACTATTACACTTCAGCTGTCCGTTATTACCCATAGGAAATGAATCCCAAGTACTCAATTTCACATAACGACTGCATCTGCAATCTGAGGAAATCGTCTCGATATTGGGGCAGGTGTGGAGATTGAACCCGTCACTCCGAGCTTGTAAGCCAGTACCACACCAACAATCCCCTCAAAACTATTGCTGTTATGTTTCCCATTCTGTACGTAATTTTATATTTCCGCTGTATATTCGCATTATTTTTTGTTTCTTCTGATCACGTTGGAGATTTTCTGTTATTGATTATTCGATTAGTTCAAACCTTAATTGTATTGTTGGCAGCTTGTTATAGATAAATTAAAACCTCTTACATAGGACAATGTATTACAAAAATAATAAGTTGTAACTCCAACGGTATTGATCTGGCATCGATCACGTAAATGCGATGTCAGTTCTTAAAATATCCGAATCGATTATTCTTTTACTCTGGAACACCGTGAAGAAAACGCAAGAGACAACCGCAAAACCAGTCGAAATACGTTTATGCTAATAACAAATTCCGCCATTAACAAAGTTCCAAGGTCGTCCTGTTATAAAAAGTATAGTACAATTGCCGACGACGGACGAGGGACAACATGCTTGATTAGAATTCATCTACTTCACGGGTTCCTCTCCTCTATCTCTGTATGTACTACGTATACATATACGTATGTATGTATGTATGTGTTCGGCGATGCATTGCACCGGGTAGACGCCATTTGCCGGTCATCCACTCGACCTAGGAATGCACTCCGAAGAATATTTTTCTCTCCTCTTGTTATCGGCGAATACCTTTAGAGTTTAATGGCGGAGCTATTCCGTTTATTCCAAATATCCGTTCGTATTCAAACTGACGTTTATTTTGTATAGGAAACGGAAAACAAACCCAGACGGAGCAATGGGTAATCTAGGTTGTCTAGGTAATTAATTATGACTGTCTTCGTTTCTTCGATGGTAAATGTGTACCTACATAAGATTGTTATTAGATTCCAAAACCGCTGGAAATTCGTCACCTACTAATAACGATGTATTTATTTCGAATACTAATGAACTTAACTTTTACGCAGATACCTACCGATATAAAAAATATCAAAAATTATAATTATTTTAAGGAAGAACTAAGACAGTCTTACTTAATACATATTATAATATTTGCGTTTTGTTGTTCTATAGACTTATTTCCAGCATATAATTTAGTTTCCATTTTCTTGTATATTGCGTTTTGAAGTAAATAATTGTACCGCTATTATTATTATTAACTAAGGAAGATTAACCAAATTATCAAGTATTTCACATATATATATACAGTGGTTAAAACACCCCATCGGAACTTCACCGCTTTAAAAGCTTTCTAAATCCATAATTTCCGGGGTGGATCGGTCCCCATCCTATGCTTTCATATCTTCTGGCTTATTTCTTTCCAGATTCTTCTATCCGTTTTTTTTTCTGCCAGTTGTTAACGCCTGCTCCCCTTAGATCCTCTAACACCTCTTCCTGCCATCTGGACCTCGGTCTTCCTCTTCTCATCTTGCCCCTTGGCTTCCATTCCAGCAACATCCTGATTATGGATTTCTCCCCTGCCCTCCATACATGCCCCAACCATTTTATTCTTTGCTGCTTTATTTTTTTTACCACATCTTCTCCCCCAATTTCTTCTTGTAGTTCTTCATTCGTTCTTATTCTGAATTCATTGTCCGTTAGTTTAATTGGTCCCATTATGGTTCTTAATATTTTCCACTCTAGTATTCTTAGATTTTCTTCATCTCTCTTAGTCATTGTCATCGTTTCCGCCGAATACATAAGCACCGGCCTTATTATTATTGTGTTGTATATTTTTATTTTATTTTTTTAGAGAGATTTACGTTTTTTAACAATTTCCTGTTGGCATAAAAGGCTCTGTTTGTTGCCATAATTTTTTCTTTTATTTCGGCTTCTCTACTTCCATCATTTGATACCATAATACCCAGGTATTTGAATTTATCAACCTCTTCAAATGTAAGGTTTTCTACTTTAAATTTTTTGTTTTCTTTGTCCTTTTTTCCAACTCTCATCAATTTCGTTTTTGTTTCATTGATTTTCAGACTCAGTTTCTCCCCTTCTTTAATTATTTCTTGCAGTATTTTAACCATTATCTTTCTTCTTTTCGTTATGACCACTACGTCATCCGCATATGCTACTATTTGGCTTCCTCTTGTTCTGAATGTGCCTTTGTTTATATTTCTTGTCACATGTTCCAATACTAAATTGAATAACGTCGCAGATAGTGAGTCACCCTGCCTAACACCCTTATTTGTTTCGAATTCGTTCGTTTCTCCTTTCGATGTTTTCACACTAACCTTTGTTGTTTTTAATGTCATTACTATAAGTCTTCTTAGTTTCGCTGGCACATTGAGTTCTCTCATTGCCGAGATAAGCTCTCTCCTTCTAATACTGTCAAATGCTTGCTGAAAGTATATAAACAAGAATTCCAATTCCATATTGTATTGGTATGCCTTTTCTAGTATTTGTTTTATGTTATGCACCGCATCCGTAGTGGACTTTCCGCTTCTGAAACCATATTGATATTGCCCCGTAAAGTTTTCCATTGTACTTGCTAATCTTCTCTGTATTATTGATGATAGGATTTTATATGTTGTGCTTAAAAGCGTGATTCCTCTATAGTTTTTGCAACTTCGTTGGTCTCCTTTCTTGTGTAATGTCACTATTTGCCCCAATTCCCATACTTTTGGCATCGTTTCTTCATTCCATACTTTCCGTATCAATTCGTATATGTATTCTTGCAGACCCCCTCCCCGCATTTGAATAATTCGTTATTTATACCATCTTTTCCTGGTGCTTTTCCATTTCTACTAGCTTTTATAATTTCTTTCACTTCTTTTAGTGTTGGCTCTTGCACTACAATTTCATCATCCTCCTCCTCAAATGGTTCTTCATTATATTGGCTATCTGTAAGCATGCCTTTGAAATGCTCTACCCATACTTCTTTATATTGCTCCTCATTTCACATATACTACCTTAATTAAATGTGGCAGAAGTCTGTAACCATTAGAAAGTGACAAATGGCTAAAATTTGAAAGAGAAATATGAACTTGTTTTTTAATTTTCACTATTCATTCATTTTCATGTATTGAACCACATCGGTTATTTAAATATTCAGTCGCCATCGCATCGAATTTAAAAGTTTATTCCTGACAGTTTGGTATGTTGCATTCCGTGCAATCTACATATATTTGATATCGAAGATCTTCCAAAATCAACAGTGACTTAGGTAAATTCCCTAGCCTCCAATCCATAATATCCCAACCTGTGTTCTATCGAGGAAAGATCCGCAGATCTCAATGGCCAAGGCGAAAGGGTGACTTGGTTCTTTTCAAAACTGTTTAACGTAGGCTTTGCAATGTGAGGACAAGTATTGTCTTATTGAAATCGAGCGTTTGCAGAAATGGGAGAACATTGGATTACACAAGATAGATACTGAAGATATCAGGGGGCACTCATACTGACTCGAATAAGAGCCGAAGAAAATCTACTACCATAAGCATTAGAGCCCCAATCCATTGATTGAATTCGACGATAAAGGTTTGCACTTTTAAGCCATTCATCAGCCACAGACATGTTTGTCGAAGTATTATCTCTAACAGCCAGCAGCCTTAAGCGGCGATCTATTGTTCTTCTTGGTGCTTCAGTGCCTATTCGGCGACCTCCTTCTCATTCTTCCAGCCACCTTCGACAAATGATTCCTGTTTTAGCGGTTTGCAATTTCTCTGAATAAAATAGTCTAGGCATTGTAACGAAGCAAGAATGTTAAATGAAGCTACGACACAAAAATTGAATCGAAAACGGATTCACGACAAGGATGCAGTGTTGCTTAAAAATTACCAGGTCAAACATCACTTAGACTAGAAGTATTTGATCCAGCGTCTTTAAATTTTAATCATGTACTATCTTCCAATGGTTAAATGTTTCTACCAAATTCAATCAAAAAGTATCAACGTCTTCCAGGTGGTACAATGTGTCAAACAGAAATACTTTCTTGACATATGCCTTCTGAATTTAGAAATTTTCGGTTTCAGTTTCATTTCTTTTGTTACCAACTTCCACATTAAATAAGATTACATATTAAATTTTAAATTATAAGAACTAAAATCATTAATTTTACCCGAAATGTTTGAAACAATGGTATAACTATCCAACCTTTTCTTTTCCTGTCGGTGCTTCCATCAAATTCAAAATTCCATTTGCTTTATCAAATTAAAGCGTAAACCATCCGCCTGCATTTTGCAACTTTTGGCATATGCCAGAACGAAATCAAACAACAACGTTAAAATTAATTAATTAATACTAGCCAACGGTATCCATCTGCGGTCAAATAACAGATAATTGAAATATTGGAAGAGAGAGCCGTGCCTATCGACGTGTTTTCGGTTTATAGATTTTGCGCTGTCATGGTACTAAATTTAACTAATTTTAAGCGAATAGGAGGTCGTATTTCGTAAAATTGCTCCCTTTAATAAAGCCTATTGTACGCCACAAAAGTGTAGTCAACGCTACTTTCCATTGTCCATACCGTTGTAAGGATAATGATTTACGGTTCTACCTCAATATTTATTTTAGACGAAATTTGCCCACATTTCAAGACAAAGATTGAACTTTTCCAAACTTTTGAAGAATGTGAAAAGTTACCATTGGTTGTTAGACATATTACATACATACATCCTCTGTCCCAAAAGTAACCGCAATGCGTCTATAAATCAGAAACCAGTGGCGTCATCTCTTGATAGTTGATTGATTATTGTAGTGGGACTCTTCCTTACCAACCTGACAAATTTTTATGACATTTGGTGCATAGTCAGCTGATACATCACGCATCCTGTGAGAGTGTTTTTCGTAAACGGTCAGAAAATGAGTCACGAACAACGAGTCAATATTAAGGTTTGTTTTAAACTTGGAAAAACTGCAACCGAGACGTATGAAATGCTGCAAATTGTTTATGGCGACGATTGTTTGTCGAAGAGGCAAGTGTTCGAGTGGCATCGACGATTTCGTAAAGGCAGAGAAGATGTTAACGATGACGAAAGAGCCGGTCGTCCTTCGACAATTTTGGCCGAGGCAAATGTGGAAAAAGTGCGCGAATTTGTGAAAATTTCGAAGAAATCGTCAGTGAGATTTATGGAAATGAAGCTTGGCATCCCTAAAACAACTATTCAGCGCATTTTGACTGAAACCCTTGGTTTGAAGAAAGTCAATTCGAAGTTTGTTCCGCACAAATTGACCGACGACCAAAAACGCTTCGAATCGAACACTCCAAAGACATTATTGCACGAGCCCGTGCAGATGAAAACTTCTTGAAAACGATTGACTGGTGACGAGACGTGGTGCTTTCAATACGAACCAGAAAGCAAACGTCAAAGCGCAGAGTGGAGGTCACCAGAAGAAGGAAATCCGAAAAATCACGAATGGAGAAGTCGAAAATCAAGTCAATGCTGATTTCATTCTACGATTCGAAGGGAATTATCCATAAGGAGTTCGTTCCATACGGCTCAACGGTTAATGGTGCATATTACCTCGATGTTATGAGGCGTTTGCTGGGTCGCATTCGTCGTGTTTGGCCCGAATATCGCGAGCCAGGCAGCTGGAGATTACTGCACGATAACGCACCGTGTCATCGAGCAATGATTGTCACCGATTTTTTGGCGAAAAATGAAATATATTCGATATAGCACCCACCGTATTCGCCTGATCTGTCCCCATGCGATTATTTCCTGTTCCCTCGTCTTCATTTGAAGCAGAAAGGAGTTCGTTATGCATCCGTAGACGCCATTCAAAGATCGACGACCGGCATCCTAAAGGCCATCCCAGAGATCGACATGAAAAAGTCGTTTGAAGCACTCGTTGACCGTGCAAATCGATGTATTGTAGCACATGGAGAATATTTCGAATAAATACAATGATTTTTGTGGACATAACATACATAACGTGCTTTATTTCGAACTATTGCGGTTACTTTTGGGACAGAGGGTGTACATCTCTTAAAGTTAAAATATACGGGTTTGGAGATAATGAAGAAGTGCTTTCAGGTATGCGTTGTTTACCTAAAAACACTTTTTAAATGAGTTATTTTATGGGCTAGAATATATTTCGATCGTTAGGAACAGAAAAAATGTTTATGATGTCGAACCTTGCCTTCCTATATGCTTGAAATATTTATCCTACCTCAACAGAATTTTCCTAAGATTTTCGAGATAGCATTTTAAGTATCAATCACCAGTAATTAGACCTGTCAGTAGTTCTTCTTCTTCCATTATTATTTTTATTTGGTGTTTGAGCTATCCGTAGCTCATTGCCGACACCATATACCATTATAAATTGTAGCATATACCCTATGGTGGGAAATTTAAGGGAATTATGTAGGAGAGACTTTTATCCAAACAGAGTTTTTTACTAATAATGCTTCAAACTTATTTATAAGATTGTATGAGATAAAAGTAAGTTAATAAGTGTAAAAAATTGAAGCGAAACACAATGGGCAATTAAGTTTAATTTTGACATCGCTGAGGTATTTATCGCAAGAGATATCCAAATACGCACTGGACGTTAGATGCGTTGTCCGTAGAAGTAAATAAACACGTCACATCCAAACATCTGCTTATCCTCTCTTAACATATTGACCTAATTTTACTAGCGTTTACATTTCTTTGTCTGAACAGTAAACATTACTAGTTATTTAACGTAACATATGACTTGATAATGACTTAAAATATTAAAATAATAAGTTAAATGAACTCTATGTTCGATGGCTGTTACCGTAATATCCCACTTGAGATTGCTAATAGTCCTGAGCAACTGCAAGTGTTTATATTTCTATTTAGGTACGTCTAAAGAACATAACTCTTATTTGAAGGTATAGGAGTTCAGGGATACTTAAAATCCTCCATAGAAAACGTTGATGTTGAAAAAATTAATTACGGCTTTCCTATGATAGGAAAATATTCAAATATTAAATTCACTCTTACAATTTTCGTTTAATTTTGTTTCAAGTTTCTTCTGTTTTAATTTGATGCACAAGCTGTGAAAATGGCTGTATAAAAGACACCCTACTATTACTCGTCAGCTGGTTGAGGATTTGCTTACAGATTTCGAGGCATGCATAACAAGATATGTAACAAAAATTAATAGATGTATCTCCGTGCATCCATAGATATTCTTCTCGACAGCATTTGCAAAACTTGCAAGAAAGAGGTTTCTACGTCGGTGGGCGATGCAAATTGTATACTGTTCTCTAATCCTAAATAAACCAAAACAAAATCACACCATAAGTTTAATTAAGGTGCAGTTGTATGTATGTATGCGTTTCGTAATAGATCCCTCGAAGAAATTACATATGTATGTATATACGTATAATACGTCCTGTTACATTATTCTATAACTTATATGATAGAGATCTACCACTAATAGGTCAATAAAACAAGGCTGGTTTGAACGATAGTTATATTTTCAAATAAGATAAGTATAAAAGGTCACGAAATATATATATATATATACATTTAATTATTCTATAACACGAGTGTTTACATAACTAGATACCTAATTGTAGACATGTCCGCTTATTAATAGAAGCATGCTTCATTATTCACCGCCTTAATTGATAAAATTGTTTGGTCCAAGCCTCATTAGATGCTTGATTGGTTTGTTTATATCCGATGTGACTGCAAACGTGACGAGCAAACCGCAGCAACTATTTGCATACATAGGTAACTGAACCAAGCAGTTTGTATATCTTACAATCTTACTACTGTGAAAACTACAATTAGAACTAAGATAAATAAACCTTATATCACAAAAACATGTAAGGTTCAAACTAACGCTGTTATTTAATTTTGTTGGCTAAACTAAGATTATAAACAGACATGCTTTTAATGTTCAATAGGACAATACAGTGTTGGTTCAAAACGTTTAAAAACCATCTAAAAGTGAAAAATAATTACTTATTGAACAAATCACTTTTTTATGGTATCAAATAATTGGAAATAAATCAATAAATTCAACTAAAATTGTCAAGTTACTTATGAATCTATCGTAAAAACACGGTTCCCCACACGATTGCTGAAAGAACTGGAGGAGCAGGATTCAAAATATTGAACACCCGAAAAATAATAGTCAGTCGTTCAGAGAGAGTACTTTTATGCAGTCTCTAAGTCCTGCATGAGTGATTTCAGACCCAGAAATGCATGTTATAACAAACATTATCTATACTTCAGAAATCGATAAAAAGTTGCCAAATGCCCATTACCAACTTCTTGTTTAATTTCGAATATCCCCAAATCTTAAATTGTAGTAAGAAAACTTACTATTCACGATTCGCTACGGCGACGGTTCCCATATATCCAGAAACAGAAGAAACAGTCGATTATTTGCCTTGGAACACTGCATAAACGAATGATTTTTATCAGTTTCGACTCACCTTCAAAGATTCAAATAGTGGCTTCTTGTTTGGTTTTGACTCGTATGAGTAGAGCCAAGTTTCATTACGACTAACAATATCATATACTAAGTTTTTATGGCCGTGGTTGAATTTCTCCAATCCACACAATCCCAGGACTTCGAAGGTCCGGATCGCTTACATACGCCCTAACCATTTGAGGAAATAGGGAATAACACATAAATCGTTTGCAATCAACATAATTTATATTTTATTTCAAATGGTGCCAATTTGTAAGTGCAACTAATTTAGAATATCTAAGCAAAAATTATTTTGATGTGTTTCAAACGTACATAAGCCTAAATTGGTTGACTATTTCTAACCCTAATATAAATTATTTAAATGCAAAATCCTTTCTGAAAATGTGCTATATGGAAAATGACATTAATTTCGGTCTATTCTTTTTCTTAATTTCGGTGACAGTATCTGATGTATTAGCGAATCATCTACAATAATTTTGAAATATACAGTTATGAATAATGTATGTATTAAAGGATAACAACCAATCCTGTTACCGTTAAAAATACCAATTCTTAGCAACTAATCCATGATAAATTCCACAATCGTATAGCAAATATCACCAGGTATGTACGTAGCTATGTAACATACATACCAGGTAATTGCGATGCATTCTAATGCTTGTATATTGAATTTATTGGGAAAAGGGCTCCGTGCTCCGCATCAGGTCCCGAAGATTTATTGCATTGCAATCTCGACATTCTGTTCAAATTTCCGAATGATTTGGTAATTTTATTGACGTTATCTGTAAAGGCTAAAAACACTAAACCGCCTACATACATACAAACCGTACATCGACATACTAGAATTGGATATTATTTCAAAATTGATTTAGCGCGCATCAACAGGCAAATTTGCATCGAATTCTCTGATAAATCAACAAAAAATAAATTTAAGCATTTTTGACTGGTATGAAAAATTAACTACAAATACGATTCAAATGAAACGCACGCAAGCGAATTTCTTAGTGGCGTCGGACTGGGTGAATAATGAGCCGCGCTCACTGAATCTCCGAGCTAAAAGTTCAAACTGCCCGTTTGTAATTCATCAACAAAGAGTTCAAAAAAGCGTTAAAAACGGTCCGCACATAAATTTATACATATAGTTGCGCTTATATTCTGCGTGAACGTTAGGGGAAGGTATGTAAATGAGGAAGTTTCATTCTAAATTTTAAGCTCGGATTCGCTTTGTTTCGTCTACGGTCACATCTCGTTCTCGTTTTCCTTTACACTAACACCCCGCAGCGCCTCCCGCATCATTTCTTCGTCGTTCCTTGTTGCGCCATAACTTGAAAAAAACACAAGACTTTAGTAGCCTAGAGGCTCCACTTCAATAACGATCGGACAGAAATTGCCACAGAAATTCAAAATAAAAAAGCAGACGTCATGAAGATCCAGTAAAATGTCCTGAAACTTCACAGCATCCATCTCTAATGTTACAAAATTCAGTTAATTGTACATTTAAAGTAAACGATGTAAATAGAAAAGATAGTAGGTATATATATATGTCTGTGTGAAATTTGAAATGTTCATCTCATGTTTCGATGCATTTTATGCAGAGATGCTGTAAACTGTCCATTGCAGTTATGCATTTGCATACATGTATGTATCTAAATTTTATAAAAACGCATAAAATTTCACTAAACGAGTTCTTTTGCAAAGAAATTGAATTGAACGAAATATAAATTAGTACGTTTCCAATATACGAGTGCAAATAGTTTAAACCACGATATAAATCATTTATGTATATACGTTTCAGTTACGAATGCACATTTTGCAGATACAACAGCTTCTATATCCACCTATTATCAAATTCAAAATACCTAGAGAGGTCTTAAACCATTATAACTTACTCCTATGTCTCTTCACATAATAGATGTAGAACATTTACCTTTCATTTTTATCCATAGAGAACTTAAGTCTATAGTTAAAAGTTCCTTACACCACTTAACTTGAGTTTCTTCAAGGGTAACTGTAAACATATTCAAGTGTCCTTAATTACTTCAAATGAAATTATAATTATTATAACAATTGAGTAAAAGTTCCTTGAAATACGAAGAGGAGAATAATACTCTGAAGTCATGTTTGTTTGGTAACTTAACTTATATTTCTAAAGACCTCAAGACTATTATTCTTCGTTTTCCAGATGGTTCTATTGTTTTCTAAGAACTACGTTTCATGAAAGAAATGCTTACAATTCAAGAGCACACTTCACTGATCGCAAAAAATGGTTTTGTATGCAACCAAAGCACTATTGTTGCCTCAAAATAAACTATTATGATTTCTTTTCACTTCGTCGACCGCTATCCTAACATTTCCACGTGCAGATCTGCAAGTCCTTTCTACCTGAAAATGCGATTACGAACACTCGCCAGTTTATTTCATATCCCAGTCCATTCGATTCGCATAAGAGAGCAATTTCTATATTGTCCGATTTGACAAGGATGCTTGAGAAGCTAGCCCGCCGGTTCATTATACTATTGTCGTCGATATACTTCTTTAGGAAGTAAAAGAAATTCAGATCAGAGAAGCGTCGCAGATTTTAACATAGTCGACAAGTATCCTCCCAGCTGTCCTACGGCTTTTCCCACTTAAAAATTACCTAATTCCTTCTACAAACCAGGTTTTCGGTATCGGATAGCAGCTGATACAAAAAGATAAATTTAAAATGCTATACCCTAGAATCAACATAACTGCCTTTAAATTTCAATAGAATTTAACGATGTACTGTGAGCGATAGTATCAAGGTGGGGTTTTATATCTGTATGAGAAACCATTGTGGAAGACGACTTTCATTTACAGAATATATATATAATAGTAAACGTTTTCGTTTGGCGAAACATGTGGTAATAAGAATTGGATATTAAATTAAATAAGGTGTTGCCAGAGAAACGATCATAGCCATACAATAAATTCTTGTATAATATGCAATACACCGGTGAAGGAGTTAATTAACTTTATCCAAAGTGCTTACGCAATAACGTTTTATTAGAAATAACTAATTTATGTAACGAGTTTAAGTGTTCTTATTTTAAAAATATAAGAGATAAATTCCATTAACATACAGGGTGAGACCAACTTAATTATTAATGGTATCTTAGAAAACAGAAAGATTTTAATTTTGTGTGTAGAACAGCCATCCACAAAATACGACCCATTTGAATATTGAAAGTTATCTGTCCAAACGAGATACCAATGGTTGACCTTGAAAATTTCATCAAAATATGCTGGTAGCCATTCCCTATCCGTAATTTGTTTCCAATAAAAAGTAAACTTTGAAGTCGAGTAAGAGAAAACAATTTTTACTTCGAAATATTTCGACTCTTTTTTATATTTTGTAAACTTTAGATTTTGCTATAATTTCTAAAATAGATAGATTCCTCGAAACCCAAATTAAAATTTAAATAATTTACGAAGGCAGGGGCAAACAATAACAGATCCGGCGCCAAAGCAACGAAGAAAGCTTAGTTGTCGCCCTTTGGACCTTTTGCAAATTCCTCATTGCTGCGATAAAGCTGATACAGCAGTATAATTGTATTCACCTTAACCACACGTATCACATGTTGTACACACTGAAGTCTTAAGATACTCAGCTTAACCGAAACAGTCGAGCGGCGAACGACTCATCGGCAAACAAACCAAACACTATCAACCGCCAGAACGCAAGTCAGCTATATTATCAAAGATATTTGACAAATTCAATCTTGACAGGGTGAGTAAAATTGTGGCGGTGTCGGGGAGAAAGAGCCATATATAAATTATCAAGAGACGGCAAAAGAACTACACACTAGAATTGAATCTTTAAAGACGAAAATTTCCAATGCTGACCCCGACACTTCCTTGATGTTAATTCGTAATGCAGTATATCACTGCAGTGAAGGAGTCTTGTAGCTTGATAATAAAAAAGGCACAAAGACTGATATAATGAAAAAGAGGGTCGAAATACATCACGCACTTGAACGGCAACTTGATAGGTAACCCTAAGAACTCAATTTTGTAAGAGAATTTTACATCCGAAAAGACGAGAGCACAGAAATAATTAAGAACATTAAAATACAAATTGCAGAGCAACAAACCACAGGAAACTCAGACTCATGTACTGTTTCTTTTTGTACGAGCCTCTTTGTACATTTACAAAGATGGGAAAAATCTTTGTACGAGAGATTTCTAGTTTGTACAACATAATAATGGTAACTGAACTACCAACAAAAAGTCTTTGTACTTAACCAAATATCTTTGTCTTGTACAAAAGAAGACAGTGGACTCATGGGATTTCAAACTCAGCGACCCCAAAAATACTATCACACAACAAAATCCACTATGTATCGCCTTCGTTAAGATTCCCAAGTCATTTGACTCAGTAGACCGAAACCTTATCAGCATCATGTCCTAGTTTAGCATTTCTCTTCGGTTCATTACTCGCTGTGAGAGGTTTCACGAAAGCATTTTGAACCCGAACTGGTGCACGTCCTCGCCCTTATTTAATATAAATACATTCTTGGCTACTCTTTCAATCGTTGTTGATCGAAATCTAACGGGGAACGAGGTGGGTGCTACGTAGAAAACGTTGGGACGGTGGACTTTTTGATTTCAACCAGTTCCGTGTGGCATTGAAGACCAGATTGCAGTATGTAGCCAAACTTGCGTATGTTAATACTTGCTGAATACTTATATATAGACTTATGCACTTGGTCTTCAAATAGATAAACACGAAGATGCTATTCACTCCAAGGCTACCGATGTTTTACTAACTATAGGCCTGTTAGAGCAAAATTTGAAGCAGGTTGAGTACTTCAACTACTTAGGAAGCATACTCTACACCAATGTTAATATTAATACAGAAGTTTTGGGAACTTCTGGATATAATGCTTTGCAACCGTGACTTCTCTACCAAAACAATGATTGCTGTCTACCGACCCGTAGTTATACTGACTCTTTATATGGTTGTGAAACGTTGGCCCCTTATACCAGAAACATAAAATATTATATACAGGAAACTAACGGTCTTCTATAAATAAATATTTGCAATGTTAGTGTTTTACCCAAAGTAATCCGCACCATACCTTACGTCTTGTTGCGGTTTATAAACCATGAAGAGTGTTCATATCTGTCAATTATGGGTGAAAATGCTGACAGGTGAGGGAATTTTTTTTTATTCAGTTACAACTGTCGGCGAATAATCAGAAGTCATGCTCCCGCTCCAGATAATTCTGTCGTCAGCATGTCAACCAATAATCACATCCGGGTTAGGACAATAAGAAGAAAATTATCATCTTTCATGTATGGTTTAATGGTCGTATCCAAAGATATCCTATTTTGCCTTTCTATCCTTGAATGAAAGTTCATGAAACGAAGCAAAAATTGTTTTCGATTATTTTTAATTATTGAATTGAATACCGCTGATGTTTGCAATGAGAAAAAGATTGAAGTCAATAAGAATCAAAATCAGAACCTTCACCGTCTCCGTTGGACCATAGCGGTCTGTGCAACTCTTTTCACATGATTCGGTACTTATTCGTGTGGTCTGCGCACTTCATTTTTCGAAATTTAATATCTTAAGAACGAAGCCCCAATCGGATGAACGCTCAGAGGGTTTTCTTCGTGAGGTCGCAAAGAATACACACGTAATAAAATCGAAATCCGTGATGGACATTACGCGATGTCCCCTTGTTAGACCCATTGTAATTACATGGCCACAAGTTAATAGCAATAATAATAATAACTGTAATAAATATCTTTAAAAAAACACTAACACCCACAGTCTCTGTGAAATACGTCCTGCATGCCACAGTAAGCTCATATGTACCAAGATACATGCATACACCTGACATCTGAAATTGAAAACGGTTTACGTACCAGTAACTTTTCTGGTAACACTGTATTAAACGCCTAAAAGTCTTTCCATTTTGTTGCTACAGTCACTATTTGATTGCTTTTTATCAATATATCAAATTATTTCTATTGCACTTATGTATTTGTGATATTCGTTATCTTGGTGAAGTTTGTATTAATAAAATATTCGTGCTATTTCTAATACATTGTATATACATACCTCCAGCCAGTCTTTATCAAGGTAAACAGTTTCAAATCAAACTTACCTACATAGTGTATCTACATACATTATATGTGGTTTTGCTTCTTTCATATTTATAATTAATACCATTGTGCACTACAAATTGTCATATACGTTTATGCGAATAAATTATTCATTTCCTGTGACCTAGAAACTATATCGATAGTTATAATTAACGTTTATGTAGTTATGCGATTAGCCTCTACCCCGCTAGTTATTTGCGACACCGTATCTAAGGATGAAGGAATGATGTCAAGCAATAAATGATATCTGTTCATTATCTGAATTCATATCCCGGTCTTGCAGTATCTCGACATAAATTCCAACGATAAACTTTTAACTAGAACTGGTTCCTCTTATATAATGTACTTTTTAGTTGGTAAATTGAAAAAGAGATCATAACACTAAATCGCTTAAAACAATTGTAATCTATTTCGAAGGTAGATACTGCATTCGAGCTAAGGCCTTTAGTGACATTGATCATAATAGAAGGAGCTGGTTTCGACGACAGCCATAACAATTCAAACCAAAAACAAGAAGAAGAATCTTAAACGACACTCTGCAGAACGACCTACTATTTAAGGTACGTTTGTTTAGTAACTCTTTGAGAAGGCTGTGCAGTTGGCATGTAAACCAAGCAAAAATTATAAATACAAATGTATTCACGGAGGAAATTTATCTTATCGACGGCAGACTACAATCATATACTAGTTTCTCTCTTTATAGAACTTATCAGAACGTTATGGCTAGTTCGCGATTAACAAACTGGCACTAGTTTCCGCCAATTTCTCGGAGAGCTGCAAACAAACGTACCTGAATTAGTAAGTCATTTTGGAGAGGGTTAGTTGACATCATTGTTCTTCTTTTTTTCACTGAATCATAATGCCAAACTGTGTAGAATATGAAGGATCTTCCAATGAGATTCTTTATTTCAAATTTCATCCTCCTGGCAAGTAATGTTACAAAAATGTCAAAAAATAGATAATAGACACATAGAAACTTCACTAAAAGTCCATTACAAAAATGACAACAATTATTTCGTTCTTATTTGTCAAATACTTTCGGCCACTTTAGACCTCTTCTTAGTTGATTTGATCATCATTGTTCACCCAGCATAATAAACCGACTGAAAATATCAGGAGAAACTGATGCTCTTCTATAGGTTAATGCAAAAGCGATCCAAACTACGTCTTACATCCTTTTGAGGCTGGTGAACCATGAAAGGTTTGTATATCTATCAATTACGATTGGAAATTGTAACAAGGGATTGAATTTTTTTATTCAAAACAGTTAAAAGAGATCACCTTCGTGTCTATATCTGGATCAACAGATGAAACTACCGCATTTGGAGCTTGCCAAACTCAAGAATGGTTGTCGAGCAACTTTTCAATTAATACCAAGTAAATGCTTGGTGAAGTCGTGGTAGAGATGCCTGTTGTACTGTATGAGTAACTAACATGCCTGTTTTTATGTGAAACATGAAAATTTTTGGTAGTAAGAAATATTTAATACAAATAGGACGACACCTGGAAGGGGTACAAGCAATAGTATGATAATACAAAAATGCAGACCGTACTACTTTTTCGGTTAGAACTGCATATGTTAATATTGTATCAATAATTCAAGCGACCAATAAGAATATTACAACCATTCTTCGGAAATCCAGCAGAAAATATACAAAAACCATCAATTTTCATGAAGCGAGTATCCACACCGGCTCTATGGCGCGTAGATTACCAGGTGAAATTTAGCTAACGTTTGTGCACCACACATCTCTTGTTCTTACTTGAGTGACAAGCTTTCTAAAATCATATAAACTTACTTTATATCTCCGTATATCAGAGATTCATAACCTGGCGCATTGTGGGCCATAATTTATTAAATTTGCAATTAGAAATAGTTATGCAATTATTTCCAAACATACAAATGTATTCAACATAGCATATGGTATTAGGTATAGATGGTATATTGCACAATAGTCAGAAGTAAGACCTGTATAGATCGTATACATTACGACCTATAATTGGTAGAAGTTTGAATACATACCAGTGATTGAGTTCAAAATAAATTTGTCGAGATCGATCGTGTTTATATAACTATTCGTCCTTGCTTATTTATTCAAGTCACAAAGAATTTAAATTTGTTTGCCACATAAAACCTTAGAAGCATAGATCTTATCTGCAATTGCTCAATGACAAGAGAAATGATTCCAGTTGCAATTAAATAAATTATTCATAAAACTAATTGCTATGGAAATAAAACGTAACTCCTTATGGTAGGATACTGTAGGCACATTTATTGAACAGTTCGTTCATTAGTAAGATGTTGAGGTTGCAGGTTATATTAACGTGGTAAAAGCATGAATAAGTACTATAAAAACGCTCTCGTATTGCTTTAGTGTCCACATTTTTTCGTAAAAAATTGCTTTAAACCCGGGCAATCTTCCACATTCGGCGAACAGTCGTATGTCACTGAGGTGTCTGCTTTGATGTTTATTAAATGACAAGCACAGAAAGCCACATGTGCAAGTTTTTCCGAACATCGAATGATTATGGGAAATAACCAATGTTCGCTAAAGTCGGATGATTTTTTCCTTGTACTAACCATACTGTTTTTGTGTTCAATTTCATTTAAACCAATTGTTGTATTAAATGTCTATACACAACGTTTGTCATTTATCAAGATCGTGTGTGGTAAAAGTAAATCGATGAGTGTAAGAAACAGATTAGGCAAATAAAATCTAGTTTTAAAACAACTGCCACTGTAATAAATAGATGTATTGTCGAATGGTATTTAAAAAATGGGCGAATCGTCGAACTCTCTGCATACGTTTCCACCATGAAAGTAAACAAAGCACGTCCTATCAAAAGAAACACTTCACCTTACTACAGATATGACCTAACTTTTACTAGCCTTTACGTTTCTACATTCAAAAAATAAACATCCTACTTCATCGCATACTGTCAGTGACTCTCCAAATGTTTCTTATAAAACTTGTAAAACTTTGAATCAATTGCGACTTTGATACTTGGAAAATATTTCCTCTCACAAATTTTGTTTTATTTTGTTTGAATTTAATGCATACGTTGCGAAAAGCGATGTATATTATAATATTATGCTTATTGCCACATTTGTACAAATATCAAGTACATCAATATACACAAATAAATAAATAAAATATTACACAAGGCCCAGAACAGGAGCTACGTGTCTAAAATTTTGTACGCCTACTCTCTACAGAATACCAAATGTAAATCAAAAATATTCGGAATGAAACGCGGCATAGTTGCACAGTAACAAATAGAGAGAGATTAAAGACTATTCCCATAAAATTTTCGACATTCAGCTAGCGTCCTGCGCCTTGTGCAGTATTAACATTAGAAATAACTTATTATTTATTTAAACATCTGTAATTTGAACTACCGTGTGGTTCACTCCAAATCTTTTCAGTTGGATTTAGTAAAACATTATTTTGCAACTACAGCGCGTTTCATTTCAAATTTTTTCAGTTATATTGGCGTACAAAATTTTAAATATCAAACTCATGTTCTAGTTCTTGAGGAATATTCTATCCATTCATTTGTTTATATTGAAATATTTACTATTTGTACAAGTGTAGTTTTATTGTTTATTGCGTCTCAGCTACTCGACATTCGGCGAATTGTAAGCATCTTCCACCGAACGTCGAATGTGTAGATTCAGCTTTAGATAAAGAAGAGGCTAATAGTATTTTAACAAAATTATTGAAATTTCACTATCCCAGCTCAGCAATCTTCCAAATGAAGATTCTAAAGATGTAGTAGGTATTATGCAGTTCTTGCTCTCGAATTTCTCAGTTACATATGTAAGTAATTAGAAAGTGGATTGGCAATTCTTTAATAGCGGAGAAGCAGTCGAGGTTAATACACATGAATAGTCTGAGCAAACAGCGGTAATTACGAAATAAGTTACGACAGGCTACAAATACACAGGACTATTCGCATACAGCATCGATACTTGAGTGTGGAGTAGGCGATGCTGTCGTAACTTATTTCGTAATTGTACGCTGTTATCGCTGTTTGTCCAGGCTATCAATGTGTTTTGTTCCTTTTGTTTCTCTTCTAGCTTTCTCGAATACTAATTAAATTAATTCTATAGCATGCGATAGGTTCCAATATGATATCATTCGTCGTACTTTGAGAATAAATTCCAATTTGTATAGATATACATATACAAAATATTGTCACGTTCTCATACTGAATGAACTCTGTACATCAATATTTCATACTTCGAATGCATAGCGGATTGCTTTCTCAATAATTGAAAAATTCCCTTAGTCGACGAACTTATTTTTAGATATACCATATTAGAAGATATCCGGCCACGTTGAGCTTTTCATACAAGATGCGCAGCGCCAGATCGAGAATCTGGAAAGCTGACGTGAACGTTTTAAAAAATAGCGGCTGGCATAACCGGTATCCGATAAATCTAGTATGCGGAGGACGTGAAACAAGTGATGACGCAACCTGTGCATGCGGATTTTTTATCACATCTTGGAGAGCGATATAAAACTTGAATGGGATTTGCAGGATACGCCCAGGAATGATACGAATTGATCTTACGAAAATGTATCTTTGACACAGATACGTAGACAAATAGATGTTCCATTGTTTATAATAATGTGTTTTGTCTCGTCTGTGAACATAAGCTTTCCATTATTGAAACTGGTACTTAGGCCGAGATTTCAATTTAAGATTTATGAAATATCCATCTAGTCATCAAAAATTATCTTGTGGATATAATTGGTCAAAATAACCCTCTCGATAACCGCCAAAATCATTCATTATCATTTTTATCTTCATCATGAACGGTAGATGGTTTCAAATATGTTTCTTTCAGCAGAAATATGTATTTGACACTATGCAAATTGTTCACAGTTCATTATAAATTATATGTTTCTAACTTTTTTCGTGCAACCAACAACGTTGTGAACGTGGGGCAGGAATAAAAGAAGAAAAACCTGCTTAGGGAGGTGCAGGCCACAGCATTCTTAATATTTTCATTCACCAGTTAAGTTATTATTTTGAATTGAAGATTCATAAAAGAATTCAATTTCCATTCCATAGTTAGCCCTTACAATAATCCAAAGATTTTGAGTACGTAGTTAATAAATAAATGCTTTTTATTCCTAATCCGTGATTTAATTTGCTTGAAGGTTTTTAAATAATCACACGCTCCTTTAAAATTTATACGTTCACTCAAGCACGTTAAATTAAATATGTCCCATTGCTCGTCTGTTTTATTTTATTTATGTAATTTACTAAAGCGGGAAATGACAAAAGCTTCGCGTGGACCTTCCACCAAACAGCAGCCATGGAATAATTAAATTTAATTAATCTGCGTAATGAGCTCTCAAACAGGCATATCGACAATGAACGGCTTCAAACTGGACAACGAAATTAAAATTGGGAACACCTAGTTAATCCTATAGCTACTAGCCTCTCTAATGCATTATTACATATTCATACATACTACTACATACATATTACAATACGCTAAGAATTCTGTAATTTCAACGACTAGAATCAAAATAACCTTCTTTTTATGCTACTCGCTACTATTGATTATCATTGGAATTCGCGAGAAGTGTAATCACAGTGTCAAAGCGAATATCCTTGATAATAATATGTATGTAGATAGAATAAAAGAATAGAAAGGTGAAAACATAGCTGTTAAGAAATATTTGGTTGTAAGATTCCCACCATATCAGGGTGGAAAGAGTTCGGCTCGAACCCCGAAAAACGTAAAAGAAGCGGGTAGTAGGAATAGTTCTGTTGCCCAGAGATGTATTATAGCAGTAAAATAAAATGGCATTGCAAGCAATAGGGGTTCTTACTCGAGAAGTACAAAAATATGCGATACAATACCCAACAATAGCTTTAAAAATATACATTTCCGAAAATTTGTGTGATGATCCAGCATCCACTTCTTCCGAGAATATTTGGAAACAAACCAATCCCCTTTGAAAATGGTCGATGTTCTTCTGCTCTTGTATAGGTAGGCTAAAAACTACTTCAATCTAATTAAATTTTCTCCAATATACACTTACACTCCAATGCAATCTTATTTATAATATTTCTATGGGCTGTTTTCTACTGGTCCCTCAATTGGGGTTTATTTTGTCGATGAATAGTCGTTCATTTTATTCACCTGGTTCACCTACTACATTTCTAATTCCTCATTACTTACCCCTATCTCTTAATTGGTTGAGATGCCTACTGTTTGCTCCATATTTTCATGTTTCAAAGTAGACTTTGGTGAATTCTTCTTCTTCATTAAATTAACTTCGCAACTTAAGTATCAACTCACAATTTCGTGCGATGATCATTACCTATCAATTCATTTGTAGTCTGCCATGGACCCACCGTCTTGTTTGTAAGAAATTTATTTATTTCGAGTATATCTTTCAGGGAGGACGCTATTGTTATTATAGAAGTTGGATATTGAATCAATGACAATTTAGCAAAATATTGTACTTGAACTGTTAACACGAATCTTGCACTGCTTAAAATTTTCCATTGTGGTCACCTTTTTCATAATTATTAGCCAATTGTAAGTGCTTAAACCAATAATGTACACCACTTAAATCAACGTATTTTATATGACCTTAAAGAAGTCTTCCTTCCAATAAGTTAAAATATATCAAATCCAAGAATAGCGTACGGTGAAATAATTTTGTACGATAATAATAATACAGAACGAAGTCGACCTTCAAGCTGTTTAACATTCCCCGTCTGTACCGGTTAGATATTTCCTTAGAAGGTAGTCTGTTTCATTTTCCCTCGCGCCACACGCAAACACAAACAAAATAAATAGAAAAATCTCAATCCCACGAGATCAGTCGGAATGAGGCTTAAATACCGGTACCGCCATTCAACCTAGGGCTTAATGAGGGATTAAAATGCAAAAGAAAGATTGCTTAAATGAATATCTCCTGGTGGAACTGTGACGAGGCGAGACGCCGATGATTTCAAAAGTAATAACTTTGCATGCAAATCTCGTTTCTGGCTGTTGTAACTTGAACGCACAAATTACACCCTACGCGGGTCTACCAAGTTGAAGGGCAAATAGGGCAAACACGATAAATACTAGGCACATTCACAACCATTCTGCGTTGAGTTTTAGTTCGGAAAAATTCGAGCGTGGTTAAAACCAATTGGTTTGGATATAAAAGGATATACTTTTGTTTTTATGCTTACCTCGGATTTAATTTGAGAAACACATTGTATTAAAATTCACGTGACCTTACCCAAACACAAACAGCTGAATAAACGAAGCCAATTTTGTATGCTAGGTATCATAATTAATTTTAATATTACATACTTAATCTTTTTTGTTTTGTGATTGAGAACTCCCGTGTTCCACGTATAACAGTTCTTAATTTAATGTGAATTCTGAAACATTAGTGAAACGCTACAATTTATTTGAACGTAACTGTAAAAACCATTACTATTCGATATGTAGGATTAAGAATAATGTTTATTGCCCAGCAATAAACCCCAATTACAGGACAAAATTACAATTGCATACAAAGTATATATATACATATATATATATGTGTATATATATTTTTTAAGAAAAAGGTTCCAACAAATTTGAATTAAGATTATTAGAAAGCAAATAAAACAAAGCGATTGACATTTCAGGAATATAAAATAAAATGATAAGAGAATTGAACATTAGATCGAAACAATGAAGATGCCATCATATAGTTCATCAGCATTATGGAGCATTAATGGAGCTCTCCACATACTGTTAATTTTCGGTGAACTAATTTGAATACGGGACATTGAGTTGCTGTCTTCAGGACATAAAAACTAACGTGTGAAAACAGCTCCCGACAATTATTCGGCCAACAGCTAACTTATGTAGAAAACAGGCACCATGGAAAGGGCTTCGTCTTGGAAACGAATGCACATAATGTTCTTCCAATAAAACTACAGAATCAGTCCCTCGTTACGGTAATGTTCGGATAATCTTAAAAGTAAGAAATTTGAAAGGACGACAACCCCACGACAGATATCTGAATGTTATAATATGGACATTTTCTGAGGACTAATGCAAAATACAGTGATTCAATAAATGAATGCTGGTTCATGGACATGATTGAAATTGAGAACTGGAGCAAATATTACACTAAGACTCTTTATCATAATAGCCTTAACAAGAGAATCTCCACTTACAAGATATGAACTTGGAATAGGCGTTAGTTTACAGGTGAATCGCATGGCAAAAATTTGGCAATAGCGATTTATTACAGACCAACCCACTGCAGTACGAATACACTCTTGCAGCAAGTTGACACTATAGTCATCAGATATGTCTGAGTATATTTTAATGTCATCAGCGTAACCCAATTCAGAACAAGGTAAAGACGACAATAACAGCGGATGTGGAGGAAAATCTGTTGACTTACAAGACACGGTGCAAACCCATATGAAGGTAGTTTCTCTAACAAAATAGCATGATAGATTGTGTCAAATGCACCGGAAGAGTCAGTGTATATACAGTCCATTTGACCTCGATTATCAATGATTTCAATAACAAACTGTGTAACGCTTGCAACTTTGGTAATAGTAGATTTACCTACCAAGAAAACATGTATGTATTGTTCAAAAATACGAAACTTGATAGAATTTCAATAGATAGATAATTACCATACATATGTTAACTGTATGGTCTCTCTTATAGATAGGGACAATTGTAGCATGCTTCCATAGTCTAGAAACGACTGACGATGGATACGGACATTTTTTCAATGGCACATCAAGAGTTTTACGGGCATTAATTACAAAGCTGAGTATTAAGTCATCACTAGCAGTATATTTGTCTGAAAAGCAAAACATGATTTCCTTTAGTACAGTACAAGTTGCGACTGGCTGAATTCAAGAAAAGAGGAAAATTAACAAAAGCATACGATTCAGATAAGATCCAGATGGTGTAATATACATATCGGAGAGATATTCAGCACATGAGTTAAGAATATCTTAAGGACCAATAATTTGTGTTAAATTACGATATATATTCCCAGATATACGTGTATAACTTTGTTTAATGCGGATAAATGATCAATAATTACGAGGATTAGACTGAATTGACTGCTCAAGACTGTCCAAGTATAATCTACATGAATTGGGTATCAAGTGTTTTATAAGAGAACAATCTGCTTAAAATTGATCATGATAATCGGTACTAAGGGTAGATTTCCATTTGCTATGGTAATATTGTTAGAGTTTAAAGTTGGTTATTATTTCCTGACTGAACCAGTGTGAATAGAAATCATTAGAAGAGTTAAATATGGGAACACATTTATCGCACAAGTCAAAAAGTTTTGTAAAACTTTTGTAATATAAGGTTAACACCAATAAAGTTATCCAGGAAGGTTTAGTTGATTCGAGAAATATCATCATAACACTTAGCTAAATCGGCATGTAGAAATTTATAGTGAGCTTTGTTACTGGTAGAAAACGGAAGAATAAAAAATACATTACAATCAAGATCGAAGCATAGTGTCTGACTGCTGCGGTCCTCCCAAATAAGTGGCTGAACTTCATGGCCAACAAACAAAGAGGTGTTAAAGTTAGAAGAAACCGAATCTAATGGGCGCCTATCAATATTCAAAATATTATTCAATTGAATAAATTGAAACATATTACAAGAACCTTTCAACTATGTTATTTTGGATGAAAAGGGATCATGTTCGGTACTAAAAGAAGCAACATTAAAATCTCCAGTCAATAAAATAGGTTTATTATCTACATAAATTTCCAAAACTTCAAAAGGAGATGCGAAGATATCACTGCACGTATCAAAAACAATGTAATTAAATTCTTGTTCCAAAATCACGTATACATAAAGAAGTCTAACAAAGTATTAAATTAAGCCATAGCAAAAATATTAGATCTCCACAGCATTTTTTATTTCCTTTCTTCTTTATCTTTTGTATACATTACCAAATGTGTTATTATGCCTGTTCGTTACGGTAATTTAATACGTCTTTTACATAAATGCTTTCTTTATTATACCACTAAAGCCAACCGGAAGCACTGCGTGCGTATACATGTACTAATTAAGAACTAGACTCAACCTCTTTTTCTAATTCAGTTAATTCAAGTTAATTATACACAGAAGCTTCCAATGTATATCCGCATAATGCCTCCCAGGTTTATAAAGCCTTTAATGTTTTCGCAGCAGGGTTAAATGAACTGTATTAGTTATATTCTTTGTGAGAACTTGATATAATTTTTATGTGTTCATTGAGTTAGTATAATGGATACTTCTTAAAACGCCTCACAAATTTTCTTACTTAAACTTACTTAAACTAAATAGTATAATTGTGGAAACCCAAATCTGCTAGAATCTTACAATTCGAAATCTACTAAAATTTAATAAATCCAAGGAACTCGGAAACCTCAATATAACATTCTCGAAATATATTTAGTTTTCACAGCAATCTTAAAAGTTAATGGCTCCATCTGCATTCTGTTACTACTTGTATCTTTCTTATCTGATGAATCAATCAATATTAGCAATTAGGTTATTATTCTGGATATACGTATATACGAGGTACGTCCAGAAAGTAAGCTCCGTTTGGTAATAAAATTAAATTGTGTACAGATACAGAAAAATTATTTATTGCACAAAATTCTACAACTCTTAAACTACTTTTCCACATAACCGCCGAAATTTTGCAGGCATTTGTCATAGCGTGGCACAAGTTTTTGTATACCTTCTTCATAGAAGTTTGCGTATATACGTATATACGAGGTACGTCCAGAAAGTAAGTTCCGTTTGGTAATAAAATTAAATTGTGTACAGATACAGAAAAATTATTTATTGCACAAAATTCTACAACTCTTAAACTACTTTTCCACATAACCGCCGAAATTTTGCAGGCATTTGTCATAGCGTGGCACAAGTTTTTGTATACCTTCTTCATACAAGTTTGCCGCCTGTGTCTTCAACCAGTTGGAAACATTTTCTTTCAGCTCTTCGTGATTGTTGAAGTGTTGACAGCCAAGGAAAGACTTGAGATGTAAGAACAGATGAAAGCCGCTAGGAGCGAGGTCAGGGCTGTACGGAGGATGGTCAAACACATCCCAGCCAAATCCCTGTAGGAGGTATTTCGTCACATTTGCATTCGTGTGGTCGTGCGTTGTCGTGAAGAAAAACAACACCTTTTGACAGCAATCCTCGGCGCTTATTTCAATTGGTTTCACTTTCCTAGCATTCAGAAAACGAATTACAGATCTGATTTCACAAGCGGCGGGATTTTCAATCAACACCGACATTGTAAACAAGCACAACAAAGCGTACGTGGCTGACAGCGATCTCAAAATGGCGCACGTTTCTACTCCATGATACAGAGCGTCTACCGCGCAAGTACGGAACTGCGATCGCAGCGCTGCAGCGGAGTTAAATTGAAACGGAACTTACTTTTCGGACGTACCTCGTATATCTGGCACCGCTTTCATATATTTTTATTAAATATATATCTATATATATATATATTTCGTGACCTTTTTTATACTTATTTTATATGATAGTTCTCTACCACAATTAGATCAATTAAACAAGACTGGTTTGAATGATAGTTATATTTCCAGAACGTTTACAAACGTTTTCGGAACAGCTTCTTCAGTGAAAATATAACTAGATAAATATATAAACAAACATTTATTTTTCATTTGGGAACTATCAACAAAATTACTAATGACTAGGGTTTCTTGATGTAGAGGATATGTAAACAACTTTTTAAATATATAAATTATAAATAACTAAATTAATGTGTAAACACACATGCAAACTATGAAAATACCTAAAAAAACCTTATATCAAAAAATCTTTGTCGAAACAACTCTGTTCAAGGACTAGCGAAAATCTAAATTAAAAACCTAGCCAAAGGTTTCCTTCTTAAGAAATGCAAATGTCATTTGAACACATTGCTGTATACGTTACTTAAATTTTGAACATCGGTTCTGAAGTTAATAGTTTTAGTGTCTTTCTGTATATTTATCATTTCGTATATTAGTCGTTTTTATAATTATTCCCTGTTTTTAATATAACTGCGTTTTCAAAATCAAAGCAATGCCCAAGATCTTTGTAATGTTTTGTTACAACGGTCATGCACCAAAATTATTATTTAAAAAATACTTACGGTTATACAACCTTTTCTTTAAATATTGTTTCGTTTGACCGATGTAACAACCATCACAGTCTTTACAGTTTATTTTATAAACTATATTACTTTGATTTTGTTTAATTATTTTAGATTTAGTGTTAGTAAAAGAGATCTGTTACAAGAATTTGGAATGATAGTAATGTTTATATTGTTTTTATTAAATTCTTTTTATTTGTTCGCTTAAACCTTTGTTATAAGGAATAGCGTTATAACATTTATTGTCCTTTTTTAATGCATCCATTACATAATTTGTTAATTCTATTTTTTATTTTTCGTAAAAGCTATTTGGATAATTATTTTTATCTAAGATTTCTTTAACTTTGTTTAAATTCTTTTCCCTAAATTCGGGCTTAGCTAATCTTATGGCTTGATCAGCTAATCCGGTAACTACATCTAAATTATTTTTCAGAAACATCAAAATTATTTTTCAGAAACATCAAAATTACATAAAATTAATGTATTTTTGATATAACTATTTCATTGACTGTAATAATCTATCTACCTCGACAATTATTCTTACAAAGATCATAATTCACAGTTGAAACGAATTCCTCATACTAGTCTCTACTTCCTGTAATTTCCTATATTGCTTGCCAAATATCCATACTAATTGTTATTTCACTTGCAAAATCTATTTCTAGACGCAGGCTTAACAACTTTCAAAGTGGTCGTATTCAAATGAAACAGTTCTAAGCAAAGTGACCTCCACCGTCAATATATTATAGAACGTACGATCAACCTAACTGTTATGGTTGTTATCCTAGATATTTCTGTGTGTGTAAATTCCATCTCGGTAATTTTCGCATCCTATATATATATATATATATATGAGATATATATACAGTATATATATAATATAAAGCTCCAACTAAAAAATAATTCATATTTAAGTAGTATACCGTACATTTCACATCTTATACATCAAATTCAAACGAAAGAAAGCTAAAATAATATAAAATAAAATTTGTAAGAGCAAATATTTTCCTACTATTACAGGATAGCCCAAATGAATATCTAAAGCGTTGCAAGGAACACGGAGAACTTCTGATGTATACAGTCAACTAGAATGTTTATTATTTAAATGTTAAAATTCGGTCCATATCGGACGCAAGATCAAGTGGATCGTGTTGGTTTTATCATGCGGGCGATAAGTCATATATGTGCACGTTGCCGTGAAGAATTTCAAAGATGTGATTGAAAAATAAAGGCAAATGTTTACAATTTAGAAAGAAATATAAACGCTAGATAAATTCGGGCCACATGTTAAACAAGGTGAACTGTATGTTTGGATAGGACGTGCTTGTTTACTGCTATAATGAGCTCGTAGGTCGACAAATGTATTACCATACGTAATTCAGTGCTTCCAGAACAATATTATTATTTGTCTAATTTTCTTAATCAATTTAATTGATATAATCATATAAATAAATTTGACGCATAAGATATGACATGTATATATTTCGTTTGTAAAAGTTCCACATAGTCTATACATATCTGAACCAAGATCAACATAATTCAAGGGAAACTGACGTCCACCTTTCCTGACCCGAACGCCGAGAATATCAGTGGAATTAAGTCCAACTCATTGAATTGACCGTGATATTGATATGGTTTCCCTAGCTTAACTCTTGTAAAATATAATACAATACAATATAATATAATATAATACATTAAATGTAGAAGACTCTCTATAAACATTCTACATTTAATGTATTATATTATATTATATTGTATTGTATTATATTTTATTAAATTTTGGCTCTCGAAAACACGATCGCTATTAACTCTTGTGGCAATCTGTTTAGTGTCGTTATCTCATCGCTCTATCATAGAGATTTCATCAGTATATAGTAACATTTAATTGTATTATATTTCATTTAAATAGATCTCTTTGTCATTATACGATCAATATTAAAAAATAGACCTACTTATCCCAAAGAAAAAGCAACTACAAGCCACTATCCTCAACAGATGCTCATATTTTACAGCCTCCTTTGAGTATTTTGGTAGGTACGCTATATTTTGTGGGTATTGAAGAAGCTATCGCAAGAATTATAATGTACATCAACGTTCACTTTGTCACTTCTCAAGACGACCCCTTCATATCAACAGCCAATCCAGCTGTTCTTTGGCAAAACCTAGTCGATCTTCGTTTGTAATAATGCAGGTTTTAATATACGAATGCGTTCAGGTACTATCTACCTTCCTATCGTAAAAGGATTTATTTTAACACCTCTGTAATTCATCGATCTATTTTTTTGTGTTTTCTAACGATATGTTTTTCATCTGTTTTACTTTTCAGGTGCATTACAAATCACTTTTGTAGAACAGTCAAAAATGCTTTGCATGTAAATTTCGTTTTATTTTCGTAATCATTGGCACAGACTTCTGAATTAGTGATAAGCAGCTTTTTGAAATACATACTCTCTTTACCTCTTTCAAGACTTACAATTAGTTTCCTTGCTATTATCTTAGCTAATGCTGGGTTAAGGTGATTTCATTCTTTTGCTTTACTACGTGGTAATTGTATTATTTGTATAGTTTCTGCTAATCTATTTAAGCATACCTTAGTGGTATATTTTTCTGCGCTTTAGTCTTTTGGTTCCTTTTGTTTAGTTATTACATTATCTTTCGAATTACCTCGTCTTACTCGTTAGCATCTTGAGTCTTAGTTGCCTCTTTTATCCAGTATATTATTGGCCCGTTTCATTTTTTCTTTCTTTATTTCTTTGTTATTAGATTTTGTGCTGCTTTTTCATAATGTCCTTCCAAGTCCATTTAATTATTTTAAAAAGGAAGGTTTATAGTATGACGCAAACATGTATGCTCGCCCAGACAAAATATCTGATCCTTTCTAATCAATTGTTATACTATCGGTGATATGCCAAGTTACTAATTTGTATTAAATTGTTAATATTGTTGATTAGGACGTATTTTAACCTACGTTTAAACCTTTATTCCAAGCTATATATTAGGGGTGGCTTTTAAGTTGTTACAGAAACTAGGAAGGAAACATTTCTTTTGGAAGAAACTGTTTTATTACTTTTCAAATTATTCGCCTATAAGATTTATATACATTTGCAAGCATTCAAACCAATCTCGAAACATTTCTTCCATTCTGTAGTTGCAATCTCAGAAGCATGGTTGTTGAAGGCTTCAACAGCTTCTTGAGTAGCTGAAAATCTCTGTCCACGCAATTTTGTTTGATATTCGGTAACAGAGGAAATCGTGAGGCGTTATATCAGGTGGACACGGGCATTGAAATATTAATTCGAGATTTTTCTCCTCCTAATAATCAATTAACGTACTCTGTGAGAGTTGGCATTGTCATAATATAGAATGATGCGACTTTTTCGGCGGTTTGCCTGATTGCGCCCATGACTTCTAGCAAAGAAATTATGGTATAAGATTCGATCCTCTAAAGCAGGTATGGGCAACCTCCGGCCCGCGGGCCACATACGGCCCTCGAGTAAGGTTTGTCCGGCCCGCTACTGAATTCTTTCGTTGCATATTAGCACGGCCCGTCTAAACTTAATTCATAATGAATCATAAGGATACTACAAAAATGTATATTTTTCAAGATTACTCACAGCATAAAACTTCTACAAAAAAGGGTTGCTCGTGCCTGCTCTAAAGGAATTATTGCGATATGTTCAGAACAAGAGAAGAAAAAAGCAATAATGTTCTTGGAAGCTTCGTCACCAGTTACGGCGGTGTACACTTAGTCTTTGTACAAAGCAGCCAAAACTATTTTTCTTAAATTAATTTCTTCCCAACTAACTGTATCTGTTCTCTATTCGAGGCAGAACAATTTCATTAATTTTATTAGACAGTTGCACCTAGTACCCGTTATAGGTCACATACAATATGCGACAAAATTAAATATAAGCTATAAAACCATCTACAAAAGCAATAACGCTTAACCATTCCGGATCAAATACTGCAATTCATGCCTTCCATTAGGATTTCTCTAGAGACGCATTGCGACATACAAACGTAAGCACCTATTTCTATAAACTCGGATATACTATCCCAAAATATCCTTAGCTTATATCATATATGTTCTTACTAGAGTCTACAGACGCATCACGCAATCGATTTGATTTATCGGATGACTCGATACTTGATAAATAAGGCGCCACTTCAGCCACTTACAGTGAATGGTCTGCTCGTAAGCGTTTCGAATCCCCTTTTGTAAATCCGGTACGAATCGAGAGCATAAAAACATTAATAGCAGCTGCTTGCGTTAATTAAACGAATTTTTCTTCTTGTCTGAAGAATTTATTTGAAGTTGCGTTCCGCATGTGTATGTTTAAAAGAACTAATTAGCCGATTAGTAAGCAGAAGACATTTATCACAAGCTCGTATTAACGAAAGCAAGAACATGCTGCTTATTTTATCTTTGTGTTTATCAAATGTACGTACATCAGTACGCCTCCCCAATGATTAAAGTAGAACCGAGCACACATAAACGAATCAAATATATGATTTCTTTGATTTAGAGTTTACTTCATTATAGTTAGGAGCTTTAAACGATTTTAATAGAACTACATATACGTATGTATGTTATAATGGAAAGATGAAGTATACGTATAAAATTTTATTACGTTTATGATTTCCATTAAAACTATTTCTCTTTAAAACTTCTTCTTTTAAAACTGCAGTGAAAGTTTTAGCGATTGGAGATTTTCTTTTGGTAGTGTTATAAGAAAAGTCATGACGTTCTTGGCCTAAAGTAATACCAAACTAATTAAGTTTAAAGCAAAATTTACTACATATATTACCACTACATATTCAGGTATAACGATATTCAATGATAACTTTGAAGATTTTTAGTTTTTAGACTAAAGATTTCATCCACAGGCCAATGCTGACTGCAATCGTTATACGTGAATAAAATAGTGAAATTTAAGAAATACGTGGATGCTTCTTACATGTATGGAGCAGCGTCTTTCTCCAATTCTCTTCTATTTCTGTGTCTACACTTCTGCTGGCATCTAATATTCATGTTGTATCTCCATTTAATAATGCATTTTTAAATAAGAATAAGGATACTGTGGCCAAATAATATTAGTTCCGAAAGGTGTGGTAAATATCATTTTATTTCTTTTATATAATATATATTTACAGACAATAATTTCAATTTTTAATCCATTTCCTTCTGTACAACTTTCGAAGACGGTGAGGTATATTGACCTATGATCAGTAACTTATGATAAGTTGTCTAAATATGTACCTCTATAAACCTTTTTCTTCTAACTAAATCAAACCATCTTTTAACATGTAAGGCAAATTATCGATCGCGCACATTCATAAGATTCTGAAACTTAAGCTAAACGTACACACTTATAACAATAATAATAATAGTAATAATAATAATAATAATAATAATAATAATAATAATAATAATAGTGCTTAGTGTCCAACGGTTAAACCAATAACAGGACAAATTAACAAGAGATACACACAGATACATAAACATATACTATACAATAAACAAGTTAAACCGACTAAATTACAAGATTCCAAAAAGAAGAGAAGAAAACAATTAAGTAAATTCGTTAATTCTATTTAAAAAATGTCACCGTGCAGCGCATCAGTATCGTGGTACATAAATGCGAACGGAGAGCCATGCAGCAGCAAGTTGGTCCTGGAAAAAGGTAAAGTAAAAGAAGAATAGGAACGAGCGGACAAGCGAGGAACAAGGAAATGAAAAGGAATCAATGAGGCCATGCACGATTTTCAATAAAAATCGAGCTTCCTGGGCTTCACGATGACTTGGCGAGGGCTTCCTTCTTAGGAAAACTCCATAGTCAATGCCGCATTCAGGATATATGCCATCCATTTTGAAAGATAAATATTTTAAAAAGCGTCGTTGCACCATTTCAATAGATAGTTGGAGATAAGGAAAGTAGGGAGGCCAAACTGTTGAAGCGTATTCTAATTTGCTGACAACAAAGCTAAAGAGCAGTCTTGGGCAACGAGGTACTATTGAAAATTTTACAAGTTCGTAACCCAAAACTCAATGCCCTAGATGCAGAAACACAAATATGGTTATTGTGAAGTGCAAAACTGAGGCGGGAATCAAATAAAACGTCTAGGTCCATTACACTATCAATTGGATGGAAACAGCATTTCTTTATATTTAATTTCAGTTTATTTACTGAACACCAACTTGCAATAATATTTTTATTTTGCTGTAAAAGAAACACATCATACCATGTCTTAACAGAATAACAGATTTTGATGTCATTCGCATAGGCAAAAACGGGAACAGATAAAGGCATTAACAAGTTATTAATGAAAAGAACAAATAATAGAGGCCCCAAATAAGACCCCTGAGGAACACCAGAAGGGGGATGAAAATCGAAAGACTTGTAGCCATTGCAAAAGGCATAGTGGCACCTGTTCTTTAAATAGGATTTCAGAAGACACCGTAAGGAAAGACTCATTCAAAAGCTGATAAGTTGTTAAGTAAAATTCGATGGTCTATAATATCAAAGGCACTTCTGAAATCCGTGCATATAGTATCCACCTGTCCACGAGTAGCAAGCTGTTCACTAAGAAACTGACAAATTGTTACGAGGTTAGCAGCAGTGGATCTCCCACGAACAAAACCATTTTGGTAAGGTGAGATGTAGGATTTTGTATTGGTATTTAAACAAGTATAAATAATACTTTCAAAAACTTCAGCAAAAAAACTTCAGCAAAATTTGATAAGATTGCTCGAATAGTCATATTGATAATCAAGGAAAGAGGTTTTCACAAAGCCAATCTCGCATTGTGCAACAAAAAGCTGGGAATAGAATCATCACCTAACACTATTTGCACACGTATTAGTTCTTCCTCTAGAACAGGCAATAACATCGCTAATGTGCACTTACGCCAATAGTAGAAAACTATCTTATTTTGGTGCTGCATTTCGCTTTCAGGAGGAGAAGCACATATTCAAAGTTATACACGATGCTCCATTTCGAAAGTTTGCCCAGGAATATTTCAGTAATCAAGTCGTTGACGGAAATCTGATCTGATGAGCTGGCCCAAGGTTGGTTTTGGGTCATACATAAAGCATCGTTTCAAATTGCCTTTCAGTTTACAATACGAGGTATGCTCAAAATATATCCGGAATGGTGGCGTAAGTCTGTAATCGAGGGACACAGTTGGTAGTAGAGTGAGCTTCGGACATATCGCGCATGTGCTGCGAATCACAGTCGTCTTGTTCGTTCACGTGCGAAAAAAACTGATCAACGAATTTGTATCAGATTTTGTAAAAAGCTTGGTGAAACATGGAAAGACACATATACTTACACTTACAGACCGTATGAAATGAGGAATAGCCATGAAGATCATCAGAAGATACAACAGAATGTAACGAGGCAGCTGTTCGCTATTTCCGAAGATGACTTTAAAAATTGCTTCGTGCAATGGACACAGTGATGGTCTAAATGTGTGGCTTCGAAAGAGAACTATTTCTAAGCGGACTAAATAACATACCTGTAAGCGTTGAATTTTTTTAATAAACCCAATGCGCATAAATTTTTATCATACCTGGTATACAAAATCCACTATCTCACCAAATTTACCATCTAAGCCTGGTTTACCCTAATTATATTATCGCATTGCAAACTTGTCTGCAAATACACGTTTTAGATTTTAAAGAAGCATAATAGATGCGTGGATAGAGTAAATATAGAACAGAAACTAGTGCTTTCAGTATCAACACTTTATGGTACCGAATTATTTATTTATGCAACCTTAGACCCATAATAGACTCATTTAGCAATTTAACTGCAAGGTAGAATACAGGCCGCAAATGCTCTGCTTTACAAAAGAAATTTCGACTACCTGCAATCAGATTTGGTCCAAACATTTATTTAGCACTTAATTACAGCAATGATCTACCGACATAATAGCGAATAGATATAGACAGCTTTCGGCTACCTGCCGGAAGTTCAGCTTAGAATTTTTACGGAACGTGAGGCGGCTCGACATTGCACCTACGGCACCGCAATCTAACCTGTGCCCACACACACTTGAATAGAAATTTCCCATTATCCTTACGGTTTCGATGTTATTACAAGCGTGAAAGAGAGATGGAATGAAGGGAAGGAGGTAAAGAGGTTCGACGTTGAATAGAATGGAATCTTTCGCGATGACCGGTGGTGGGTGTGTGTATTGGTATGAGCGCCTTTTTAGTGTGCGTGTGTATATGAGGTTTGTCTGCGGCTTGAAAGTGATTCGTAGGAGATCTTGCCTGTTTCAGTCGGAATGCAAAGAATGTGGTCTGCCGACGAACAGGCGTAAGGTAAAAACCCACCTGGACGGTGTTGACGACCCAAGGAATATAGAGGTTGGCTAGGTAATAAGTCAACAATTGAATTTTAACGCCGCGAGAGATAAAATCTTGTATTGCAAAGTAGCTCTATACATATTTTATGACAACCTCGGCTACTCTTTGAGAGGTTTATATCTACCACCATTAGCAATTTAATTTCGAACGCGATTAGAAGCAAGATAAGATTTATAGTAGCGTATCAGTGATAAAACATGTTTTATAGACACGACGTATAAACAAGCGTGAAAAACAAAAAAATACGTATGTAGCTCCTGTAGGCAATAGAACGCGTCTAAGAAGATCTCGCGTTCACTCAACTCATACAATAAATAAAATTCCTTAATAGGCAGCCATATAGATGTAATGAGACCTTAGCCAATAACAGAATATGGATTAACGCCATATAGAAATTTTCAAAGGCACGTAAAATCTAACTTTCTTCTAATAACAATATCAAATTAAGCTACCGGAAGAATTATGTTTTAATTAAGGTGTCAATTAAATAGGAATACACTCAACCTAAACATATTAGAAGCGTCTGTGCAACCATCCAATGTGGAACGCCTATGCTGGTTCTTACCTACAATTTAATGATTGGGTACTTGGACAAGAATAAAACAAATAAAACCATACCACTAATCGGGCCATTTGAACCAGCAATTCAATTGAGAATGAAATGATTTCCTTTTTACTGAAGCAATCTACAATAAGGACAAATATTCGATGTTTTGGACTGTTATTACCTCCCCTCTATTAATAGGGCCGGCTATGGGCAGTGAGGAGAGTATTTTTCCTGCAACTATCCCCACTACTGACGCGCACTCACGCCGTCGAAATTCACTTCGCTCTACATTGAATTTGAAACAATAAAATTATACGCTATTTCATTGCGCTAGCGTGCGGCCCTATTGCCAGAGACGGATATAAAACCCTCCAGTAGTGGGGCTAGCGCTCAAGCGAGAATGAGGGAAAGCCGACCTATTGATCGAGGCCCTAGTGCTAATGCATATCCACTTCCCAAGTAGAACAGCGCCGGGTTAACTTTATTTTACTTTTGAATAAAATAGAACAAAAGGAAAAATAGGTTCAGTTATGTAATTGATGTTGCTTTTACTGATTTCAACAATACACTACTTTCTTATAGGTACATGTCAAGTTACAGCTCAAAAACAAGTCATTTTTCACTGCTATATATTTCACTCAAAATTAGAAAAAGACAACTGATGACTTATCGTCTCTTGAATCAATAACAACGTAGATTGCAGCTTTCGTGTTTGTAATTACGAAGGTTCGATGAACACTTATTATGAAATTTGTCCTATCTTGTAGTTTCCAAAGCTGTAGATGCTTATTCTTTCAAAGCACTTTCAATCTTGTTTGAGCAGTATATGTTAGTTGTCCTTAGGACAACCTGTCCCAGTTCAAGCATGCACCCCTACCTTTTCCAGTTCTTCCAAGAGTTAGTTCACCAGCGGAGACCACAGCAGTGGTAAAGAAACCGCACCTTGAGGGCATCCTCCAGCAACGATGGTATAAACCACCTTTGCAGACTTAAGATTATTTTGATTTATCACATTATTCACAAACTACCATTACACTCGTCCAGCCTGTTTGCACTGTCAGAGCAGTATTTCTACAGCATAACGTCCAAATCTCCTCCACATTGGCAGCAAAGTCTCTTTCTGATACATCCTAAGTTTTTCATGGTAATCCCTTTTCGGAACTTTCTTCTGATATACTTTCTGTGACGAAACAGAACTTCCTCCAATAAGCAGTGTTGACACTCATTGCGCCCAGATACTTTCTAAAAGTAAAAGTAAGACTTCTGACCACTTTAAACTTTTGGCAACTAAATGCACCTCCAGATATCTAAGAGCTATTGAAATAGGTAAGTCTAATTTCGGGACGCTTTTTCATTTCTCTAGCCACAAAAGAGATACATCTGTTCTATAGAGTAATACCTAATTAGCGTATGCCCAATAATGGATAAAATAATTTGTCAGTTGCCTTTCTCCGTATCGCCAAATTTACTTCTTTTTTTTTTTTTTATCTGAGAGTCTTCGGAATGCTTTTGAGACTTGTATCTAATCAATATTTTAAGTTTACTAGAAACTATTCAGTACAGCATTAAAATAACTATTTCCTTGACGAGAATATAAGGTGAGATCAAAAAGGATCCAAGATCCAACTATACACTTTATAAAATTCCAATTCGATGAAGTGCTTCTTTTTTCAAGTCGGTACTAACGTCAAGCAAATATGCACCAAGTTTCAAGTACCGCCACCATTAGGTTGCTTTTGGTAAGCCGATGAGACACTTCTGCGTGCGTTCTACTAACTTTATATGCAACGATATGACAGAACAAAGAATTTGTTTGAACGATTGTGTTAAAAAAGAATCAAGCGCAGGGAACGATTTAAAATACTACACACTATCTTTGACAACGATACTATCACACGCATGGTACCTACTTACGAAAAGAAGATTACGAAAGCGTTAGTGATGACACTGGATCTGAACATATTTGCTCTTCACGTAGCAATCAAAATATTACGAAAGCCAAAGACACCGTATGTGCTAATCGGAAAGTCATTATCAGAGAGATTGCCGAAAAGATGGAACAAATTCATTCCGGAAAATGCTTGATATTCAACAATAAATACATGAAGGTATATACATATACGAGGGCGCCATAAGTTAAGTTGTTACAAAAACTCGAAAAGAACACACTATTTTATTGCTATTCAAAATATTTACCTTTAAGGCGTATATACTTTTGCATTCTTTTAAACCAGTTTTCGAAAATACTTTTGACTGTGTGGTTGGTATCTCAAAAACCTGGTTTTCGGGGCTTAGATAACCTCTTAAAGTGCTGAAAATCGCTGTCCACACATTTTCCGTTTGACATTCAGGAAAAGAAGGAAATCAGGAAAATACGGGCAAGGAGGCATTAATTCGATGTTTTTGCTCCTCCTCATAGTCAATTGCAGGACGTGCTGTATAGGAGCATTTTCATGATCCAGAATGATGCAACGTCCACGGTTATTTTACCTGATTTTGTCGATGATTTCTGGCATACAAATTGTTGTATACCATTCAGCATTAGCTGTTATTCGACCTCCTAAAGGGATGGTTGAAGCATATCCAGTGCGACCGAAGAAACAAGCGATCATTTTCTTAGAATGGCTTCGTGAACGAACAACTTTCAGTTCACGCTGGAATACCCAAACTAGTGCTTGGTGCTTAGTTTCCGATCCTGCGAAGTTTCGTCACCTGTTACTATGTTGTATACGGATTTTGCAGTCACTCGGTCTAATTTATTGAGCATTTCCTTAAACCGATTAAAACGAGACTTCGATCAAATTATGTGGAATCTATGGGGAACACTTCTTTTTCACAGTTGAATGCAGATGCAAAATCGAATGTATTGCAGTTTTGGATATGCCTAAGAGTGCCTCTATCTCACTGTAAGTCACTTGCCAATCTTCTTCGATCGTGTTGCTCACAGCAACGATGTTTTCTTTAATATCAACCAATTTTGATCGACCTTCGCTCAAATCATCACTGGTGGACGTACGACAGCGATAAAATTCTGCAAGCCAATTGCGAACAGCCTTTTCTGATGGTGATTCCTTACCAAAAGTTAAATGGACTGATTCCATGCATTTTTGTTGAGTTGGGCCATTAAAATCGTAAAACATTATCCAATAAAATCCTGCACCGTTAAATTACCATTCTTTCACAAAATTGTTTTCTTATGAACGTTTACCGTAAACAAACTACTCGGCCAAATTCTAAGCTGCCACTGTTTTCACAACAACAAATGCCAAGTTTTGCGAAAGTAGTAATGACGCATCTTATTAGTGCCAGTGAGTGGTCGTATGTAAAAACATAAAAAGCACCCGTCCTAGATCGAAGGAAAACAAATAAAAGGAAGAAAAGCATGCAAAAACTGCTGACATAATGCTGACTTACTTCCTCAATGCTTAACCTCTTTTACCGGGGCTGCCAATGTCACGGTATAATGCTAACTTTACATTTGAGAACGGCAGTAAATATTCAGCAAACTTCCCAAGAAAAACAGTGCATATTTTTCAAATAATTATTGAATCGGACTATAATATATACATATATGTATATACATGCACGTTAATAGTAGCAACAAGTTTAAATTCAAAATGTTTTCTAATCCAAAGGTAATTGTTCCGTTATTGCGATGTTCCAAATTTTATTTATATGAATGAAGGTAAATCATTGCTCCTGCAAAAAGTATCACGATTACCAGTAACTCACCTACATATGTATATCTTTTCATAAAATGTTAAGAAAAAGAACTATCTTTAGTATAGTAGGGAATTCACTAGTTAATGTATACGAAACCACATCTTTCTCTTGCGCTGCAAACGCACGTTATAAGGTTCGTTTTTTCCTCCACCAGAAGCACTAAATGACGTGATCTTATACATTCCCACATCCACATTAAACAGTAGCGCAGTAAACGTGGCGCCTGAGTTAGCGCCGGCTTTCGAAAACGCGATAAGATGACTTCCCTTGAGGCTGTATAATCCGATGACAAACACAAATCATGTAAAAATCTCATTCTCATTCCGTTCACATACATAGGTAATCTTCTACATACGCACCCATACAAAGACGGTACAACGTGACGCCTTAACTATAAGTTCCGGTGAAGATTTCAACGCAAAGAATATGCATATTGACACGGTCAGACGTTGAAGCGTGTGCGAGCAGTATAGAAAACTAGATTTCGATTTGAAAGAACGTAAACGACTCCTGGCGTTTCAGAATCTACATATAAATTTACAAGAACACGTACATATTTTCTATTTTGTTATGCATAACATCAATATCGCCATGGGATAAAAATGTATAATGCAAGCAATATTTGTGATTCCAATGACGATGAAAACGATTTAAAAAAGATTTGATGGGAAAATGAGACAATTATAAATTTCTATGTGTATCTATGTATATCCATTGATTCGGCAATCAACTACCTAAGGGAATAAAATAACACAATGTTCTGATGATCTTTTATCACTTTTCAGGCAGCACCATAATTCCATTTCCGTAAAATATATGGTTTATAATGATTGTAAGGGCAGAAATATAGTATAACTGACAATACCGTATTTTTATAACTTATGCATCAAATTAACGCAGCAAAAAAACAAACAAAATAAAGCAAGCTTTGGAAGAGAAAAAATTACAGAAAAGCCGAAATGAACTTTTGAAATTTCGGAAAGAAATCGCAAGAAAAAGTTTGAATACCGCTGCCATTACCTATGTTTATATAATCAATAGTAACATTCGGGCACGTCTTCACTACGGTGAAGTGGATGTTGTACTCTTAACAGCGAGTTCACTATAAATCGTTCGCAATTGTTTCGACAGAGGAATCTAAGCACTCGTGAAATGCAGTGAATATGTACAGCAAGGTCAAGTAGATTTTAAATGTTTAATGAAGTTATGTCACAACTTTTTCCATTGAATACATTCATTTGTCAATACACATTTTCTTCGAAGTAGCTGGACACTTTAATTTTCTGTTTTATACGAACCCTGTAGTACATATAGGCCCATTGCATAGCCTCCGCGTTCGTCTGACTGTCGATTTTTACTTATACGGACATGTAAATTCATTAGTTTATGAGATGAAAATAAACACAATCGAAAAATTACAAGTTCGTTTAAACAATGCGTGCATGCACTTATTAATTATTACTTCAAGCGACACAGACGGTAATCACTTCTTACATTTATTATGCTTAATTAGTCACTGCACCGCAAACAATTTTCATTTGGCGATGTTTCTTCAATCACGTTTTATTTCTTTTATACTCGTTAACTTACTTTGATCGTACACAATCTTCTACATTAATTTGACGCATAAGTTGCAAAAAATCGTTCAATTTTTTCGCTTTTTGAGGACTCTTTAACAATCTATACAGTGCCTCTGACCCTCACGTTTACGTGATTTAAATTCGATCGATTTTTACTTAGTTTACGAGATGAAAACATAAACACCGTCGATGAGTTACAAGGTCGTTTAAAAATGCATTGGCAACTGTAAAACAAGAACAAGTGTCCTTATTGCGTGCGGTTATTGCTTATTACGTCGAGTGATAAGTGCAATAATTACTAGGGTTCGACAAAGAATATTCTATATACAGCGAACAAGACACGCATTTGTCGAAAGAAGGCGATAGACCTCGTAGGATTCGTATATGTAGGTCTATCGCCTTCTTTTGACGAACCCGTGTCTTGTTCACTGTATATAGACTGTTTGTTTAGCGAACAAGACGTGCATTTGTCGAACCTTAATAATCACTTCGAATACTTGTTGTGATTAGTAACTCGTTGCACCGCAAACAGAACTTTCGTTTGCCGATAATTCCTTAATCACGTTCTATATCCTTTATCCTCTTTGACTTACTATTACCACGTACAACGTTCTGCATTAATTAGGCGCATAAGTTGTGAAATTTTTTTATAACTTACACATTGAATTACGAGAAAAAAGTTAATAACAAATTCAACAAAATTTATAAGGAAAAAATTCATACTATCACAGGAAAGCTGAAAAATATTATAAAGTTGCAGACGGAAATTATTTTGTCATGCACACCAAGTTAAATAAAGAGGCGTATGTTTATTGTTTAGGCAAAGAAATGTAAACGATATTAAGATGAAGTCGATATGTTGACTAATGTCAATGCATGTTTACTTAGAACATATATTATTAAGACGATGATACTGTGTCGAATGTTGAGTCAAATAAAATTTCTTTTGTTTTTTCTTTTACACTCATTGACCTGCTTTACCTCTTATGATCTTGTAAATAAGTTTGACGTATTACTTATCACTTATGACAAACCCAGTATATTACGTCTGTGAAAGCTTCTCACGAAACAATGAACTTGTTGAACACGTGTTCCACTGGTAACAACTGGTAAACTGAATTCGTAAGGTACGGTTTCTCAGTTATTTAGACACAGATATTGCCTCTCACCGATATTTTATGAAATTCATTGAGAAAAAGCTCTAAAAGTGTTGAAGAGCGGATCATACAAAATGGGAATTCCTCTGAACAATGATAACATTTGACGCCTTTGTTGGTGATCTTCAGATCGCATTAACCTAAAATAGCGATAACCTGGAATAGATGGCATGCAAATTAATAGATAGACCGGAAAGTGCAAATTGATAACAGAATCTAATCCTAGAGAACGGACGAGCAATTTATAAACGGTAATATTGGGAAATTACCAGAAATAAATACATGGGAAGATCTACGAGAAGGATAGAATAAGAAATATATACAAAAATTATGGGAGTAATGGACGTGACGTATATCATAATGAATCTCATTAAAAGTAAGCAGTTGAGGTGGTATGATCATGCATAGATTAATGCAACGACTCTAAAGTTGGTCGTCACGTAGAATACGGAGACGAAATCCCAAAGAAGTTGGAGAAGACTGCTGATAGAAAGCTAACACTGGATACTTAAGATACTTCAAGTAACGTCTGTGAACATGATTTCCCATTCTGTATCTTGCAAACACAACACTGACTTGTTCAAACGATGCATCTTAAATGTATGATGCCGAGTTCATCACTTCTATGCACTCGTGGTAAAAAATAGACAATTAAGTACACGATATTTTTCCTAGGATTTCAAAGTTACCGATATAAAATCAAAAAGACTACTTCTAGAAAAAGAATGTATTATTTTAGATTAAATTGTCAAACCTCATACCTCTTGAGCAACACACAATTTGCACAGATTTGCATAAAACAAAACACATTAAATAAAGCGTTTACTATAATTTTTATAGATAGGCTCAATTCTAAGTACTTTTCTTTTAAACTTTCTTTTAAAATTATTTTCGGTTCTTCTTCTACTGGGTATCCACCACATGTTTGCGATCACACTTTATTTTCGGTTCATCATACACAAATTACTGTTATCTCTCAAATTCATATTTCATTAAATTTTAAATACTTTATCCCTCCATTAACCTTCCTATACTCACGCATACGATCTGTGGGACCGACTTATATAGTATAGTATACGTCTTTCATTTTGACGTGAGTATAGGAAGGTTAAATGGAAAACGTCAGGTTCGTACCGAATAAAAACGGTAAGCCCAATCAATTTACCTTCCTGTTAATGTCGACATACATATGTAGCTCGTTACAAACGAGAGATCTCTACATTCTGAACAAGCTGGACCTATATTTCGTTCAAAGAAAAAAATTGTGACACACTAGTCTTACTGGGATTTCATCCGCCCCTGTCTGCAACGAGAGAGACACTTTTGTTTAGTAAATAAATGGTTTGGGAGGTACATCTGGAACAAGTTTTTCAATGGGAAAACGAGTCAGGTGGAACTACGCGAACAAGAGATTTAGCCGAGTGTAAAGTATTTGATTGCTGAAATTGATGAAATCGATCCGTTCCCATTCAGTAACGGGAGACAGCGACGGAAGAAGCACTGAAACGAGGAAGAGAAAAAGAAATGCAGCTGGTGATTTTCGCGTTAAATATGCATCGAGTTAGAACGCTTCTTCAAACTGATAAAACATTGAGACGTCGTCGGTCGCACAGCGGCAGGCGCTCCGGAAAAATACTTACCGTACCTTTTGCATTCGATTTAGATGAAGTAAGTAAAGTAATAGAGTTTCCTCGACTATATAGGTTTACTTATCTCGAATAGATAGAGAGAGACGATAACTTTATGTCTAAGACCAGAAAATATTAACTCTAGTTCAGGAAAGTTCAACGTACTACTTCGGTACCATTTATGTTATTATTACTGTAATTTCTCGTTTTAAAAACATTCAATTTAGCAAATCATCAAATTACTGGTTAGATGTCGTTTTTCTTTCCTAAGAGTTGAAGTGTTTTAGTGACACGCAATGTTGAGAATACGAATCAATTCAGTGACTTATACCACTTGATAAATACCTCATCTACAAGAAGAAATATTTTGTTCGACAGTAAGAACTTTTTTATATCATGGACATAGATATTTAAAAGGTTCGGCTAAAAATGATTACGGTTAAGAAAAGAGAAAGGAAAGTCTGATTAAAAGGAATCTCCAAATTAAGATACCAACTTATTTCTAGATTCATCTTATTATTATGACTTTATTCATCATAAACAGATAGAAACTGTCTAATAAAATATGTATATCATATATATCCATTGTTACTTAATTAACAGATTAGATGGTAGAGCTAATCCAAAGACCAAATTAAAACAACAGAAAGCTCAAATAAAATAGCGCAAAATTTATGAGAAAAGCAAATTTCTATATATGCCGTAACTAATTTTTCAAATATTGAAGCTTCGTCCGGAGAGTTTTGGATATTCCTACTTATACCTTTTAGTAAGATATCGTTTACACGTAGAAAAATAAAAAATCGGGCGCTAATCTAACGATAACCGCATCGACGGCAGAAAGTTTATTCAACTTCGAGCCTCTCCACGGTAAATAACTTCCAATGTTTACTGTTTAGCCTAACAATATAAACACAAAAATCGAGTCATATGTGTAGCAGGCTCAAGGATATTTTAGGGCTAGAGTCGAACGATGGCGACGATCTTAAACATGTGATTCCATCACACGTCAATTCACGCACACAGAGGTCATTGAAGCTTTAAGTTTAAGTAAAATCGGATATGTGTTTTTATGATTTTACAGTAATTGACTTACTTTTGCCACATATTATCTTATAAATGAATTTTACGCATTTCTTGTGTAAAATTTTGGTCGTTTTCATAACTTTTGAATATAATTATAACATAGAATAAGTCAAACAAAATTTGTAAGAAAAATATTTTTCTACTTTCACTGAAAAGCCGAAAAGGATTTGTAAAGTTGCGGGATGGAAATTGTTTTTCCATGTACACAGAGTAAAATATGTTTATCGGCATTCGGTGATTTAGCTTTTATATTCACTATTCGACTTTCGTTCTTGTGACTCGTTCAGTCGACCCTTTTCGATTATTCGCATGTTGGCTGTTTAGACAGACAAATATGGACACATAAAATTAGGTTAATATGTTAAGGAAAGTCAAGTAGATATTTAAGTACGACGTGTTTGAATGCAAAATTTATTTACTTCTAAGAAAAGTGAGTCTACCGTCGAGTGTATATAAGCATATAATACAAAAGCGGTCTCAATACAACGTTTATTTGCCCTTTTTGTTTAATTTTTTTATTTTTATTTTACGATCACTAGCTTGCTTTTACCTCATACGATCTTGTAAATAAATTTGATACATTACTGACAAACTTTGTATAAAAAGTATCCCATAAACAATGGTTATCATATTTTAGTTTAGATATCGCCTTTTTTCATAAGCTAATCTCCATGAACTTCTTCCTATGTCGAAGGCTGGTCAAAAGTACGAATCTCTTTCCCTTAGACAACCGCCAAAACATTGTTTGTTTCATTTTGTTTGGATAATAATATCCAGCAAAATAGCCCTGTCTTTGTACATTTTTTGCTTCGATCTTGAGACAAAATGGGGGTAATGAACATATTTGTTCCACACAAAACTCGATTCTATTGTGATAATTCGTTAACAATCACATACAAAATTCATCATTTACTACACTTCCTATTGAATCCAGTAGAATTTGTTGGCATCTTCACGTCTTCAGCTGCAATTTCAATACTGACTCGAGTTTCTGTTATGTTTGTAATCTGGTTTTAATGTTGCCGATGTCACCAATAATGATAATTCAAGTCAAGAATGTTTCCGTGTCGATCATTTTTTTCGTAATGACTTTATTGCTAAAGTATCTGTGCTATAATTTTGTGGTTCAAAAATTAGTCAGGCAAGAATTTGTCATTTTATCCATTCACTTGACAAAATGGGGAAACTTGATGTGACCGAAATCATTTGAACAGCTTTAATATCTCACATCAAGAAAATGTTTAGCGGGTGTAATATTCCATTCATTGATTCATGTCTTTGATCATTTCTCGTGATAATAAGTACTTCACAAATTCGGGTAGTATAAACCGAAACTGGCTTGGGGCCTCTTATATGCTTACTACTAACTTCTCTCAAAGGTTGCAAATTTCTGTCACGAAAGAAATTAAATCATAGTGTGCAATTTCTAACGCTCACAGAAAGGATGATTTGTATCACTATTTCTAATTAATGATGTTCCAAACCTAAGGAACGATTACATATTGTTAACATATTCCAACAATTACCTAATTTTGTAATTGGGCAAAGAACAATTCTCGTCTACATAATAACTACTACCCGTACAAACGCATCGCCGCTCACTAACTCCGGTACAGATCAAGAATTGCCCCCAATTAATTAGAAAATGCGGCAGTACTTGGGAAAATTTGATCTTCTTGATTAAAATTGATTAATTTCATTTTGGCCGCAACGAATATTTATCAAAACCAATTTGATGCAAAGAATTTGCCCAAATTCGCTCACATATGTTAATTATTTCCTCAATAAAAAGAGTGCTGAAAATTTTGCTACAATACTAATACAAGAAGTTTATGCAACAAGCATTCGCATATATCCGCAGTGCCGAAACAATGGCTTTGTTTGAACTACACTCGATACATGGAGAAATGTCTCTCCCACTTTTTACGCGTTTGAAGTTGTCTGTCATGATACATTTGCCCTTTATATGAAATATATACATACACAATTCGAGCGCATCAGTTTTGGGGAATACAATAGCACCTGACAAACAAAAACGCTTTCCCTTGCACATATTGTTAACGAAATAGAATGCACAGGAATTGTATGGTGCCCTCATTATTTATACCAAACTCTGCTGGGGAACCACAAAAGATACATGGAAGTTACTGTTGTAAATATTCGACAAAAGAAGCATTGAATATGACTGATTATTGCAAGTACGTCGCGTCGCACCCTTTTAGAAACATAAATCGATGCATTGTGCCGGTTTCTTATCCATACTTATAGACAATACAATCACCTGCCGTGTAGTTTTATGTCGAGCGGGCTTCCATGTTTCCTCCCATGCTAGTTCGTGTGTTGCAAATTCATTTCGCAATTCTTAGAAAGCAAAATTGTTATAGCCTCTCACGAAACACTTAGAAAGGCAAACGTTTATTGCATAAGCAGATGCATTTGTATATATATTATTCTTGGTAGCAATAAATAAGATAAGTAAAGACTTGTTCTAATTGATGAATAACGCCCATACTTCCTCCTAAGCTAATTTTGATATCTTGTTAATCAGCTTTAATGAAATGATCTAGATTAGTTTATAGCATATCTTTTTTATCTGTTACAGAACATCCAATGAGTTTTTCAAATATCTTCCATTGTTTCTGAAAGCATACTAACTCATTTGATAGTATGTATGTATATTGTATTGCTATTTACATTTAACCTTCTATAATAGTAGAATTAATAGACTTCAATTATAACGGCCTCTTTCTTTTGAGTCATTCCGTATCAAGTGAACCAAAATCCTGCGCTAGACCCCTTCAAATCTAAATCAAATTTGACACAAGTGTTCCATAGGGTTTTAAACGAAAGTTCATAACATTTGTTAACTGTATCTCTATTCACTCAGAAGTCAGAAGAGCCTAAGTAAAGGTCACTTGTGCGCTGACCACAGCCGTGAGAAAAAGCACAGCAACAGAACTACAGCTTAAGGAAGCTTCGAAGAAAATTAAAATATTGTACGCAAATAACGAATAATCCCTTGTGCCGAGATTCAGAGATTATTGGAAATCGCTTCTTTATTCGTCGATTAGCAAAATATACTGAAAATTTTTGCGTGTGATATTTTTATCGAAGTTTGGCTTATGTGTTCTCTTGGCCTTTGATATTAATCAGACCATAACTTTATTAGCAATCGTTACCTACAGTGTACATTTGAAGTTTACGAACGTTGCAATTTACTGATAGTCAAGATGTGGTTTTACAACTATTCGAATTTCCATTTGTATGCCATCGGAGAAAATATCTTTCTTCAGCATAAATCATTTTGGACACGGCCTTACTGTGATACAGGGATAAGCTTCAAATCAACGAATGCCTTAATCTTCCGGATGCAATATATAACGCTGTTAAATTAACCATGTTAATCTGCAATATGCATATCACTCGGATAAAATATTGAGTTTGATGTGCTCTTATTAACTCGTCTGTCAAGTTTTGTGTAATGTATGTCTTTCATAGGTCTGTTATATGACTTCCACGTAAGCAAACAGCAAGAGAAGTTCGTATAGTATTTTAACATATATTGTCTCTGATTGTAAATACGCCATTTTTCGTTTCAAAGTCATTTCTACCGAAAATGGAGAACCAATATATAGGCGCTCGTGAGCTAGTACCTTGTCTAAGGAAACTAGTATCTGCTCCTATCACGAAGCCTTGATTATCAGAAAATGTCTTTATATATATTGTTGCAATCCTTTAAAGAAGGAGAATAACATCATTATCAAAGTCCTTGTGCCTGTATGTACAATTGATACTATGGATCAATTTAAAACAGATCTCAAATTAGATCAAAAGCTTTGTTGTCAATGCAAGCAAACTCCACATATATGTAAGTACATATGAAGTTACAGAAATAGGAACTTAATCGGTTTGTTTCTGCTACTAACACTAACGATTTGGTTGATATTTGGCACCGAGTTAGGAAGGGGAATTATATTAATTATACAAAGCTCAAACTCGTTGAAACTCAAAGAGTCATTGTAAATTAGATTACTGCTACTGGTCGTATAGTTTCTATAAGTTTGGCACAGAAATCCAACTTTTCCCTTTTCTCGAACTATCCAACCTTGAACCTAGCCAACAGCCAAAGCCTGTATCTGCGACAACTTGCAATGGATTGGTCACGTACGTAAAATCTTAATTGAAGAGCATGATATTCTGATCAACTTCTTGCACCTCCAAAAATCCAATAGATTATTTCACTAATCGGCTCACTGGAACACTTGGTGTATTTCAGAGGAACTTCCCTTTGATGTTCTTGATTTTCCCATTTTTCTATATTTTTATGTTTAGAGATGATTGTGTCAAGCGTTGATGAGATGTTCAAAAACAAACGCAGTTGTGGAAAAGCTATCAGTGAATTATGTGACTATTTATTATATATCTGTGCTTCGCGTGTCTTCCTCGGTAGTTAAATAAATTTTGAACTAATTTTCTAACCTTATGGGAGATATATATGACTGCTTTATCAGTAGGTGTACTTGTGCTAACATTGTATGTACACATTTGCTGCCGCTTCCTAAGCTTAGGTGCTTTATTAAAAATGTATGCTTTTGCCTCCTCTAGTATGTATTTATATGTATGCTGGAATTACGTTTTTAACAGCATTAAATAGCCTGTTTACTGCTTCAACTCTCCATTATAGCTCTCCTCATCTTGCGTTACCATGTATGTTATTATTTAGATATACATGTACAGCCATTACTTCCTATTTTTGTTTGGTGTTTTGATTTAACATTACTGATTATCAGTGGTTTCCTTTCTGTTTATTTTCTTTGCTTTTTTTTTCCAAATTGTGTTTAAAATTTTTACAACCTCTTGTCTTTACTTACCATTAAAAGAAAAGTACTACCGAAAAGTGTTCTGTCTCTCCCCGAAAAAGTTCTGTAGCAAACAAACGATCACAAAGGAATTCTTTAGTACTCTATTGAAGCTTTCAGAACCTTAACTAGACTTCATACTTTCATAGATGTTCGCACCCAATCTGAATTATTCGCCCCTACCGTAAAATCCTGTAGTGTACTGTCAGTTTATGCATCGGTACCATTTTCTATCCCATGAGTTTAGTGAATTATGCACATATTTATTGTACATATATTAAAATACTAATGTTGAAACAATAATATTTTTATCGGGCGTGTATTATTGGCGGTAATAAGGAAATGTACTGTGGATGGTACCTAACTAAAGGAATAAATTCAGTACTTCCAAAACTATGAACAAGTTATAAAAACACTGTAAATGATAAACTAGCAATTTTAATGGTGGCTAATTTGACTGAAGTTGCCTGTGTGTGACATAAACTTATGACATAATGCAATTGCTTTTGGATGAGATGGTAAATTTTCCATTTCATTTTTGATGGCATTTCTAAAAGCATTATCGAGAAACCTTAAACCAACCTTATTTCTAACATCTGTTGACATAGTAACATTTTTTGAGAAAGCAAGAACGTGCTTAGCAGCAAAATGATACTATTGTCGTAACAAATATTAAAGCTGTTGTCGATAATCTGGCTGAGGCGCTCTGAAATGTCATAAAAACAATTTCTAGAACTGTTAGTATTACTAGTTATCTTCGTTATTACTAGTAATGTCTTCTTTCCAGTTATTGAGCTTCGTTTCCTAAGTTCTCAAATCGAAAAAAAAATCGATCTAAAGGATCATTTTTAAAAGAACCTGGTTTTGTAATTCATCGGTGAGAGAAAATTTTGTGTGGTGTTGTTCGATGGGAAAAGTTTCGGGTTCGATCCTCTATCGAAACGATTTCTGTAGGTGCGATTTATTTCAGGGACTAGCGGGAATATCATCCGAGATCGAGCCTATGGTCTCGTAAGTGCTTAACAGGTTAATCCAAAATCCCAAGGCGATTGAAAGAAAATAAAAAGAGCTACACAATCATTAGTGATGCCTGCGTTGAATCTTTTGTGGACTTTTAGTGTGATTGTTGTGCATCCAGTGGGGACTGCTACCATCCCAATATTTACAGTTACAGTAAACGTAGGCTAATCAATAAAGTTATTATTTCTCAGAAATACAAAATATCTATGAAGTAAGCCCATTATTACAACTAAATTGCTTTGAACATCCTAATTAGTTCACGATTAACTCTTGAAAGTATTCAAGTCTCTGTGAATGGATTTCTTCTTTCTCGAACAATTTTAACACATATAGAAAAACAAATATCACATCGGTAAACTCCTCACCACACAATTGCTTATTATGAAATCGGTGACACGTGTTTCGCTAACTCGAGTCAAGCATCTTCAACAACCATATAAACCGAAGTGACAAATTTCTAACATTAAAAATTCTACAACATGCATTTTTACCCCAATTTTTACTATGACCATGTGCATGCACAAATATTTTCCCTCTCGGTGATGACTCGGACGCCTTTTCACCCCCGCAAATTCCCATATTAAGTCAAGTGGACGGCCAAGGGAAAAAGTACCTGCTACCCGAAGTTTGAACGTTAAAGATTTACAAGTATATTGTGTGAATTGGTTAATGCCCGAAGAAATTAAATTATAGTTAAAATTCTTTAATTTGATCATAATAATCGGAATAAACTAGATTGAATCGGTCCCGCGTCCCGATTTAGAAGATTTATATTTTTGTGTATGTGTATGGCTTCAAATGCATCGAGTTCTCGCGGTGAATCGACCTGTCTTATCAATTTTAAATTTCACCGCGAGAACTCGATGCATTTGAAGCCATACACATACACAAAAATATAAATCTTCTAATTCGGGACGCGGGACCGATTCTATCTAGTTTATTCCGATTATTATGATCAAATAAAAGAATTTTAACTATAATTTAATTTCTTCGGGCATTAACCAATTCACACAATGTACTTATAAATCTTTAACATTCAAACTTCGGGTAGCAGGTACTTTTCCCCTTGGCCGTCCACTTGACTTAATATGGGAATTTGCGGGGGTGAAAAGTTGTCCGAGTCGTCACCGAGAGGGAAAATATTTGTGCATGCACATGGTCACAGTAAAAGGTGGGGTAAAAATGCATGTTGTGGAATTTTTAATGTTAGAAATTTGTCACTTCGGTTTATACGGTTGTTGAAGATGCTTGCCTCGAGCTGGCGAAACACGTGTCACCGATTTTATTATAAATAATTGTGTGGCGAGGAGTTTACCGATGTGATATTTCTGTCAGTAAATTACACCACAGTCCTTGCAATCACCCTTATACATATACAAAGTTGGAGAATTTTCTTTAGTACTGAAAAGAGGTTTGATTTTGACATGACAACAAAATTCAGATGCTTTCACAATATTAGATGTCAAACCATTATATTCTCGAAACTATGTCTGGATTTTGAAAACAATTCATGTGTTCTTTGGGTGTTTTTTCATAGAAACAGAGCCCTGCATCCCTCTGTATACGACATATACCTTTTCACCGAACTATCATTAAAATTTTAATTGCGCACGTTCGCGTCAAATACTGCATTTCAAATCCAAAATAGATCAATAATTGTCGTTAACAAAACACTAAAGTGCTATTGCTAACAGTATCATGAAGAAATTACCAAAGCAATTTAGAAACAAATGTCCTAACTTTACTCTTCCCACAAGTATTGAAACATTAAATACTTTATGCCGATATGGTTTAACATTAGCATCAAAATTTCAGTACCAATTGTACCTATCCGAAACTTTAAAGTATTATGCATGTAGGTGAAATATTTTAATAATCATTACTGTTTTATCAACACTTTGGGTTAATTTTTAACAATTTGACACCATTCTAAACTTTTTGTCCACATTTGAGGTTCTCAAAATCTCAAGAAGTATTGAAAATTGTCATATCTTGAATGATGTTAATAATGTGTTCCGTAACTCTATACGTAATCCATATTCGTAAATTACTTAAGCATAACTTTAATATGTATTTATATCTATTATATCTATGTATATATACTCATACACATAATATTTACACAGCATTATGTTATTAATGAAACATCATGCAACCGTCGATATTTACTGGGTATGTCGATATTTACTGGGTATATCGATATTTACTATAGGTATGTGGCAGGTAGAAAAATTATGTGAAAAGACTGGGCATAATATGCAGTATGATGAGTCATCTGTCCTTTGCCCTCTGTAATATAATATTTCATGATGAAAAGGACAGACGATTCATCATACCGCATATTTCTTCAGTTTATTTATTACGAAGCGGCAAATATACATAAGTCGAGTGTTACGTACCTCGAAAGATGATTTGATTAAGTTTATGTTTGTTGAGCATGCCTTTAAAAATACAATCCGAAAACAAAATAAGAAATATATGCCATTAAAAGACAAATTGATGATGACAAAACACATGGCTGTAGAATTCCGACAAGTATTTCTGCTCTCTTTTGGGCGATTACGGTTTACGTACACCACGCTGCCTTTTAGAGCATATAGCGTACCTTTTCCGACTGGATTCACATAAATACACACATCTTACAACATCCTGCATATGTTGTGTTTGTCTATTGCATTAACTGCATAAGTGAAGAAGTCACGTTGGTATATGTAAACCTACAATTTTTAGCGTATTTCACTAGCTGTGCGTTAGATTCATACAACTGGAACGTGAGAAGTATCCTTCAGTGTTACCTACGATTTACTGAAAACTGCTATTGTACTTTTTTCTAGATTAGCTGCTTTCGTTTTTTATTGAAATCGAAAGAAGTTGAATAGATACAATTTAACATTCACTTTGCATCGATCTGTAACGAACTTATTTCTTAAGGGGTTAGGTCACAGTAACGGGTATAAAATCATGTGCGAATTTAACAATTTCTTTCCTATGAAAAAGAGATTCACGCATAAAACTAATTATACATCTATTTAGTACGAATATCAAGCTATTAGAAAAAATATTTTTTGTGTTTTTTCGATGTACAAAATGGCTGACTACTAATACTTTCTTTTGTTATCTTTTTTAAGGCGTTCTGCGGCGTGACATTTAGCGTCCACAATTTTTGACTTAGAGCAAAAAAACAAAAATTCTCGTCAATCTACGTTAGAATACCTAGAGAAGTACGCACGGAATTTAAAAATATGGTTTTATTCAAAAGTTGTTGGTATTTGAACTTAAGAAATGAATTTTCAGTGAAAAATTTCGCATAAAATTGCTCATAAAATGAAAAGTTTTCGATTAATCAGAAATTCCGTACGTACTTCTCTGCGAAATGCAATTGGGAATATAACTTTTAAATTTGAAATAAATCGAATGAAAATTGTTGTAGCTATTTGTCACCCCAATTGGAAAAAAGCTGTTTCGAGAAAAACGCGTTTCAAATTTTACATATAACTTTCTTGTTGTTCAACTTAGAAGATGCAACTGAATTTTTTTACTGTTATTCTGCGATGCCAGCTCCTTAAAGTTGCTCCTCCAAGGCAAGATTTCCTCCCCTTCTGCTGTTCTCGATTAATTTTACACTCATTTTTCTCAGAAGGGCAATTAAGTATTTCAGTTTTTTCACAGTTCTTGCAAGAAATCACGATTTTAAAGCCCAAACCACATGGGGCCGATTCGGTGATGTTTACTTCTCCTCCGCACTTTTTGCAAACAAGCACTTGAGCAATTGCGTTCATAACAGATACGAAATTTATGAATCTGTAGCCAAGTTCGGCGTTAGTATCAATATCACACGAACTAGTTGACATTCGCAGTTTTTTTTTTGTATATTTGTACAAGGAGCCTCCATATAATCTATTAAATTTACCGACGGATGGTTGGTCATACCTAACGGTATAGCTCCGAAAATCCAGGGCCGTGGAACAGCGTAACCAGAGGTGGGCTTACGTCATATGCTCAAAGCCGATGAAAAAAAATTTTTTTCCTATAAATCGAATAGTAACTTATTATTATGATGGTAAAGCACCGTCTTAGCAAAAGAAAAAAATCGATTTTTTGAAAATTCTATTGTGGCCTTATCCCTTAACCTACAAAATATACTACAAAACTCACAGCCGTGCGGATAGAGAAACAAGAACAATAGATTTAAACAGGATAACAATGGCAGCTGTTTCAGCAATACTCACCGGTATCACAGGACAGGTGCACGAATATACCTGCGAATATCCTCGGATATTTCACATGACTTGTATTAAGTCTCGATGAACATAAAACTACAGTATAGTGTATCCGAACTTTAAAGCAAAGCGAAAAGTAGTTTTACATCAGGTAATATCTCTTTGAAACGATGTAATAATGTATACAAAACTTTGCACTAAGTAATTTCTTCCTAAATGCATGCCCAAATGAAAGCTATTTTCCTAGAATTCACTTGAGAACCTGTGGATCGTGTTTCATGCATGTTCGCCAAATCACGATGCAATTATTCCGGGATACATTATAAATCATACGCTCCAACTTGTTATAACTACGACATCGGATATTTATCATACGCCTAATGAATAAACAATTACCAAAGCACAGTGTATTAATCGCAATTTACGGTGGATACAATATTAGATGGGTGATTTCATTACTTGCAAAATTGTGATTGCAGTAGTGAATTAAACACAATCGGGTATTAAATACCGGAGAACCAGGTTATATCAAATGAGTGACTTCATAATCCAGTCGAAAAAATTCCGAAATCGAAATGGGAATTAAAATTATGCTTGTTTCCCATGTACATATATACATAAGTCCATCCGCCAAAAAGTATGTAAATGATTTTTATCGTTCTATCGTTAAGCCACAAACTAATTTCGTGATTGGTTGTAGAAGCTAATTATCGTGATGGGTGGAATCTACCAGCTTTAGTGAGTTCGATAATACTGGGCAAAGATATGAAAAAGTTCTCGCGCCCGAGATGAAAATGGTCATTCCTTAATGAATTCAGTATATTGAACACCAATATGACAGAAAAGGCTGAATGGGTTACGGTATTTTTGTGATGTGTACCCATTTTTGAGAATAAATGTGTATTTGTACATAAATATGTATTACAATACATGTTAGGAATACCTTTTAATTGGTCTGTCGTCTGTAATCGACGAAGGGAGCATCTCTGATGAGCGTCCAATAATAGTCAGCCAGCGCTAATCAATCACCTACCTGCAATTATCAGGGATCAAATTCAAGCGGGAATCAAGAAAATGTATCTTTAAGGATATCCTGCAGCTGAATTCATGAAACAATGTCGACATATCCTCGACTAGTTTACGCCCTTGTCATTCCATAGGAAGTTTGCCACCACTCGATAGAACGCATACCAAATCTATTTCTCTCTACTTTGAAGAACTTTCTCAAATTGGTGGTCTCTGAAGAGGTGTTTAATATGAGACTCCACAAAAACGCCTTCTTTAATTGTGGCTTCACAAAAACGATAGAATTCTCCAAACCAAGACTTGAGTACTGGTCCGTGCTTATCAGTGACTTTTATCAAGTGTTTGATAAGGCCGTGTTTGATGTCTGAAATGGGCATGAAAAATGCCCTCGAAGGCCAATGTTTCTTGATGTAGTACAAATTGATTGTTATGCTACCCATGAGCAAAGGAAACAGTCTTACTTTGTACATCCCTTTTGCAAATCCATCAACAGAGGCTACCTTCAGGTCAGGACAGATCTGCCAGCCCCATTTACTGTAGCTAACTATTGTTATACATGTATATATCCATGTTCAGCACATTAAATTCACTCAGCACTTGGTACTTTTACTTACGCAACAAGTTCATTGTTGCCCATTATAAGACACGAGTGAAGAAGTATTTGTCGGGGAAGTCTTATTTGTGGTTAGTATCTATAGTAACATTCTATCATTTCCAAATGAAGGAGAGGATGCCAAAAATCAAATTGGATCATTTAGTGATTAGCGGTCTTCCTAAGACCGATAGGAATCATTTCTTGAGAGTTAAATTGGTAATCGAATTTTAATCCGAAGCTTTATCTATGTATTTTTCTAGTAGCTCTATGAATATATCCTATTTCTCACTAGGCGTTGGATTATTGATGAGTATGCTTAGAGCTATATGCGAAATAATAGCAGTGCATATAAAAATACCGAACCCAGCTATGTCAATGCATCCGAGATGAAAGTCATCTATATAACACAGGACGAATTGACGTAAAGTTCTTCAGCAAGTTTACTCCAATATCCGGGAAAGTATATTTTTTCTTCGCGCGGTAGATTTTTGCTACTGTGCCAAATAATAGCAGTGTTATGTGGAAAATCGGATATATCGGATATACAGTTAAGTTTTATTGATAGTATTAAATTAGTGGTGTATTTTATTTAGTTTTCTGCGATAACATGGATCGAATGAAGCATTACTCACCTGAAAAGCGTGAATTAATTAAAAAATTAATAAAATCAGGGAAAATCTACAAATTCATCCAAGAAACGCTAAAATACTCAGCGAAAATGATTTCTAATGCAATAAAATATCGATCAAAACCTAAACGAAGAGGAAGAAAGAGAAAGGCGTCTAACAGAGATGATCGGCGTATTAAGAGATTTGTTAAATCACACCCTTTTACAACTTCTACGCAAATAAAGCAAACTTTAAATCTTCCAATTCACACTGCCACTATTCGAAAACGTTTGATAAACAATAACTTGATTGCTAGAAGTCCAAGGAAAGTCCCTTTGCTGATGAAGCGACATGTTCAACAGAGATTGCACTTTGCTAGGGAACATTTAAATTAGCCAGCTACTAGATGGCGAAATATCATGTGATTTGGCTCGAAAGGATTAAGGCGGTATGTAAGAAGACCTCTAGGAAGGGAATACAATCTAAATTACACAATAAAGACTGTCAGGCATGGAAAATCTTCTATTAGGGTATGGGCATGTTTTTCATACTATAGTGTAGATCGAATCTACTGGATACAGGAGATAATGGACCAATTTGTCTATCTAAATATTCTTCAAACAGTCATGCTGCCCTATTCTGAGGAAGAGATGCCCCCTGGGTGTACATGCATGACAATGACCCGAAACATACAAGTCGTAGGGTTAAGGACTGGTTACGGGAGGCTTCTGTTGAGGTTCTGGTGTGGCCTGGTCAATCACCAGACCTTAACCCTATAGAAAATCTGTGGATAGACGTAAAACAGGCCGTCTTTGCAGGAGCGTCCACATCGAGGCAAGAATTATGGAGCGTACTTGGAAGAACATGGCGCTCCATTCCAGATGTGCGATGTCAAGCATTGGTTGATTCTATGCTACGAAGATGCGAAGCAGTCATCGCAAATAAAGGTTATACGACAAAATATTAAAAATTCTATAACGTTATTACATATTTCTTTACATTTTATATTTTCTTTATAATACTGCTATTTTTTCGCACACTTGCAATAAATGTTTTGTATAATAATTTCTTATTATTAATATTTAATTAATTAATATTAAGTTATTATTATTTTGCTTTGAAACGAAGATGCAGATTATATTTTACATTATAAATTAAGTATAACTACATATATAGAGTTTATAAGGTGTTGTAGTTTCCCTTTGGACTTTGTTCAACGCGCTGCTATTTTTTTCGCACAAAGCTGTATATCTTACAGATAGAAGTCTGCGTTCTGTTCCTTTATGAGAATACTTTTAATCTGAATATTTTTGAGGCACAGTGTGTGTGTGACACCATACAATCATAGTTGAAGAAATTGAGACATTTGAATGTACGACAGCAAGAAAATTTTGAAATTTAGCGGGTAGGGTTTTTAGTTTCTAGCGTTGTCATACAGCATATTAAAATAGAACAGTAACATCATATCACCATTATAACACTTGAATGCTCGTAGTACAGAGTTCTTGGGCAACGTTTCATACCTTTGTGATTTGTTATAACTGCTATAAGCATGCGTCTTACAGGCCGTTAAATTTCATGTTACATACAACCTGTATGATAAGACTTTCGACTACGTGACATATGTTCCTCACTGAAAGTTTTTGGATAAGTTTCCAGTTCTCTCATATTTAGTCCGCTTGAAAACACAACAAACCATCTTTACGGTTTGCTACATAAAATTTATTCCTAGGTGTTCTGCCGTTGCTGTACCCTTGCAATTTCCTCAGTTCTAGATCTCAATCTTAATTTTCAGGAATTTACATAACTCAAGCAAAACATACTTCTAATGGTTTTTCTACAATAAACCGAATAGAGGATGTTTACCCATTCCCTATAAATACACTATTCTCTTAAAATTGCAGTACTAAACCTATAAACAGTAGACGCCAGTAGCATTTCCAACTTCCCGAAATAGTAAATTAAGAACGTCGTATAGATGTAGCGGCCATTTGCAGTACGCGTAGATAGTTCATTTAATCAAGAAAATCGATCACTTTCCCGTTTATGCGTTACTCGGACTCTAACGACATTGACGTGTTTATTTTAGAACTGAAATGATGCTTGCTCGAGTGCTACTACAGCTTCTTATACGGCATCCAAGCATTTTATCTCCACCGCTTTCCGTCGGGCACTCGAAAAGTACTGGCGGCAACGTCTGGAACGTTTTATTGACATTTAAATCTTATACTGGTTCCCCTTGACAGAAAAATCGACTTATGTCTGCGGTTAATTAGGTAGAAAGGAATTCAACTCGAATCGAACGCATATTACCGACGTACTATCACTTACGTATGTATGTCTACAATAGTTCCTTTCTCTTATTCAACAGTATCTATAAATAAAGATCAGGTTCATGCACGTATGTACAGTTGCTCGCAGGAAGTTTCAACTACGTATTCAACAAGGAAGTTTTAGTGTTACATAATATTTTCAAATACATTCTAAAAAGATATATAAACTAACCCTGTTATATATAATATACTAGTGACCTAAAAATAAATTGAGATATTTTGCAAATACCCCACAAAGATTTCATAGAAAAATTGGAGACGATAGAATTGGAAAGCTTTTTGCACTGTAGAGCTCCTTTTAAGTCAATACCGGCAAACTTCCTTAAACAACAAACCAAAAGCAACCACTTGCCAAAGTATACTGACTATTTCTGCTTCTTCTTTAATATCTCATGCCAACTAAGGCGTCGGAGACTTATTATTTAATACAATAATATAATTTTGATTCTACTGCTACGAAGTTATCTAGAATAATTCATAATGCTAAACGAAGCTTTATTTTGTTTCTCTTCTGAATTTTTTGACTTGCGATAATGACAATTCGTCTGCAAAGTATATATTTTTTAAACAATTCGTTATAAAATTGGTTTTACACGTAAATCATTGATCCGGAAATCAATTATTACACACTCGCACTGTCGCTGGGAAACGGGTCTCTTCAGGAAATCATTACTAAGAGTAAATGACCATGTTGATATAGTCAATGTTTTTTCTTTATTTTCAAATTCTAATTATTATGACATCAGTTAAACTGGCATTTCGTTAAATAGAGCATTAGGTCGTTTTTCAACAAATGTTTGACGTAATTTGCATTACTGTCCGGCTTTGTTTATGTTTTTGCAAATTGTTGTTCAGTACGCCTACCATCTCAAAAATCTTCAAACATGGTGATGGTGATAGAGATCACAATCGGAGCGTATTCATATTTCCGTTTTGTCGTTTTATGTTTATGTTCCATATTAAAGCGCAAAACGTCTTAATTTTTTAGTTCTGTGCCCACCAAATGTCTCAACAATTTATCTTATCGAGATTGTCATATACTTTTTTCTCCCAGTATCTGCTGCTACTCTGGTAGATCATCAAAATTGAGTTGTTTAACGTTCTTTGTTTCATTTCCTCCATAGTCTCCGATCCTGTACGAGCTCCTTCATTTCCCTGATCCTTCTTTCTGTCTTTTCTCCTATTCCCTGTATTTGTTGGGTCCATGTTTTCCTGGGTCTCCCCTTTTTTTCTTCTTAGATCTTTTTACCCCAAATACGGTGTTAACTATTTTAACTGTTTTAACTCATTCTACATCATGTCCAAACCATCCCATTTGTTTCCTCTCGATAATTTCTATTTTACGTCACTTCTTATTTCATCATTACGAATTTTATCAAATTTCATGCTTCCTGTTATTTTCCCAATGTATTTCATTTCTGCAGCATTTATTATACCTACTATCATGTCTTTTTTGTCTTGTCGACGTTTTGCTTGTGTATGTTACTATAGGTACTGAGACTGCTTTGTATACATGTTACTTTGTCTTTTTATATATTTCTTTCTTCTGTCTGTTTTTCCTGCTCTATTGGCTACTTCTGCATCAATCTTTCCGTCATTTGATAATATAGATCCTAGGTATTCTTTCTTCTATATTATTGTTCTATACTTATTTTTAATTCTATTAATATTTGTTCACATTTCTCGCGAGTACAAAACAAGAAGCAGTAAATTTGCATAAAATTTCTGGTTGAGGTAATGTTATCAAATATCCAAAATATTTCATAACCATCTATCTACTGTAATATCTAAGAGAATGACTTAAATCGAGTCCAGTCGTATGGCCACATGAATTTACTGCTAGACAAAGCATTACCTACACTGACTTTCAACAATTTGACTAGAAACTATTTCTTCAGGCATATTAGCATTAACAGTAATCTGGTTTAGTGATTATGATCGTGTCCGAAGCTATTACTCTCGTTTTCTCTTTTTCAGCTTTGGTTTATGAGACTATCTGTGAAATCTTTCATCATTCACCTGACTTTACAACTAAGTCAGCATAGCAATTTTTATAAATGCTTCTCTAATCGTAAATATAAAGCATCTTAAGTGTTTTATAGGCACTTTACTGACACTAACCTTGTTATCTTGCCAATTCTGCAAATTGAAAACGGATAACTGGAAGAACTCCAGATAAGTGAAGAGGGCTTTATGGTCTATAACTATTATCAATTCTTAAAAAGAATTAAAGAAATGCTCTTCGTTTGTCAGTCAGCATAGTGAGGCAAGGATTTATAAGCAATTAACGAGCAGGGAATATTGGACTGAAACGATGCCATTGTACGAATGACACGCTATTAGCAATTTTAGTCTACAAATTCTTCTTCGCTTGTTCCGAATGTTCTTAACAGTCAGTTTGGTCTTGAGATTACTGATCAAGTAGGTCAGAAAAGATGATGTTAGTTTAGAACTCAGCGCTCTTATAGTCCTTGGTGGCAGTTTCTATTTACACACCTTCAACTTATTTCCTTTGATTTTTCTCCCTCTTAAGGTTGCTACCATTTTATATAAGCCAATAGCCTTCAATAGCTCCGAGATATTTTTATCAAAATTAATGTTTAATAGTTGGTGGTCTGCAAAGCTCTGTATCAAGAATTTGATAGATTTAATACGAAACAGTTTCAACTTAATATAACTTAATATAATATGAAAATCTTATATTGAATCTGATCCAACTTCAGTTTAAATTAGGGATTGCTCAGAACGTAGAAGGAAATTCAACACTTGACCTGAAACCGTCACCTTTTGGTACAAGAGAGCAGGTTAAACCGAAAGAATTTCATTCAGATTCAGGCCTTCGTACAATAAATTTGCCTAAGTAATGAATGAATGTCTACGTCCATTTATCAAGTAATCTAGTACGGCCACATGTTGAAAATGCAGAATGATAGATTGACAAGAACGATGTACATTAAATACCATGCGCAAGAGCGAAAAGATGCCAATGGAAACCATGAAAGGATGAAATTAAAATTATAACCAGTCAAAAGTTGAGAACGAAAGGATTGGCAGGATAGAAGGTAATATTCACAACCACTCCACAAATTGTAAGTAGGATTGTGATCAAATCGCTCTATTTCTCAGCTTTGTTTTTTGGGGTCTGTAAATTTACAGGAAATAACGTCTTTGTTACCACATTATTTAATATTTTGGTCAGATCATCTCTGAAATATAGTACCAATCAACTGCTGAGTACAATATCAAATAATCACGGTACAAAGTAAATACATATATATACAAAGAGTTGAACAAACACCAAGGGCAATGATAAGCTTAATTTTACCATAGGTATGTTATCCGCAACTTTTATCTCAGAATAGTTTTGTTATGCTGAAAAAATTTGTAATTCAAACCCGCTAGGAATACTCATTTTTAATTAATTAATACAAAGGAAACCTGTATCTTGTCTCATTTCCAGCATATTTTTTGCTGTTATTCAAGTTGGTCACTTAACCCGATTTGTGGCTGAGTGTTCTAGCACGCGTCCCACAATAAGGGGAGTTGCGGTTTTAGCCCCGATCTCAGCGGCGCGTAACAGTTTGAAATCCTAGAATGGATCTCTTATTTCCAATATGTTGCGAAAGTAAGGAAATGCCATTAAGAAGACCAAGGTCGGTGCGATGGCTCCGAAGTTTACACTGAAAGGTAGAAAGGGTAAGGGATTAGAAGTTATCAATACTTAAGGACCATTGGAAAGAATGATTGTCATGTCACGCCGTGTGGTCAAAAAATTGACGCTTCTCAGGTTCCAAATCTGGAGCTGTGAAGAAAGTATTCATAGCTCCATGACTGACAGTTACCATAAAAACCTAGATCACTATAGAAAATAGGCACGATGAAGAGAACTATCAGACCTTGTACATAAAAGTGCATGGTTATACTCGGTCCTATAAAGCTAATAATTTGTTAAAACAGAGATATCGGTTATTAATACAACTGTGATTTCTGGAATTTATTTGAAAGGCCAGGACTATTCATCAAGCAGAAACGTCGAAAAGTTTATTTTTCCGGTTTCTCTGAAAAACGGAATCAATCGACAAGTGAAGTAGCTGTCAGTGTGAGTACGCAGAAACATCAGCAATATCTAGATGAACAACATGTCAATTGTAGGTATAAAAGTAAAAGCGCAACCAGTCAACATACAAAAAGAAATATAAGATCAAGTTGTAAACACTTTCTACAGAAAATTAGATATAATAATAAAAATTCCAAGTTGAGAAGTCACATTTATGGATAATTGTAATGTTAAAATGGGAGAGACGATTGAGAATACAGAATTCCTCAGAACTATGGGACGATTACATTTGGACATTTAAATCAAGAGCTGTGAACACCTAATCCACTTATATGTTCAGAACAAAGTTTCTATCTATAATTCAGAATTCTGTGATCGTCCTCAAAGACAGATATTACTGTTATACGTACTACATACAAACTCAGCAGACAATTCGTTAGCATTTTTCAGCATTTGAATGAATGTGGAATGTCGCTTCCTGCCTAAAACAATTGGAAATGGAATAACCCCAGTCAACAAATTTCTCCTGAATCAGGTATAATTAGTGTGTGATGTTGATTAAGTTATAACGGCGCGGTTGTTATTTTGAGCAAATAGGAAGCTTAGGTTTTAATTTTCAAGATTAAATATATCAGTTCACTTAGTTAATCGTAAGATGCTTATCGCAGAACTAGAAATACGTACTTAAACTGCCATTAAAATCATACAAAACAAAGAACTAAAAGGAAACAAGTAAAGAACATCGCAATCATGGTACCTATCAATTATTCTAATCTCCAGCTGAATATTTTACTTATGTACATACGTCTAATTAAAATAAATGGCCGGATATACTCACAACTAACGGTACACTTTCCTCATACATGAATACGTACATAGATATGTATATACATACATACGTACATATATCACTGCTCAGCATCCACGCATACGTTTTATAAGTGGCACTGATTGTCGTTCTAATCTAGAAGGGGAAACGTTCCTGCTTTTGACATCTCGAAACATTCTGATGTGGAACAACTGGTTTCGATGCATGTGTGCGGCTTTGTGTTTACTTTCGCCATAATACGAATCAAAGACGTTCTCTGGTTATGGAGAAATAATTGAATACGAGAGGCTTATTTACGTACAAGAAGCCAGACTTCTTAGTGGTATTGAATCGCTTTAACTGTCAGTAATTTGATAGAACACAATGTCACATACAGCCTGACAGCAGCTGCTCTAAGTCAATTTAATACGAAAACTGCATAAATTTATGAAAGGAGGAAACGCTTATAACAATGAGCGTTCCTCTTGTCTTGGAATATAAAGGGAAAACCGGTTAGCTAACACAGCGAACTTCTAATTAAATAGAAGTCGAAATTAAGAAAAGAAAGAAAGTAATAAACCGAAATTGTTTGGACAGAACTGTATGTATGTAAATGCTGCCATATTAATCTTATACAAACGAAATGCTGGTTAAGTACATAAAAACTCTTGACATTTACACTTGAAGACTGCTAAGCATTTTAGTTTTTGCAAAGTTTGTTGCGAGTGCTGAGCTAATACCAAACTTTAAGAAAAATAAAAGTGCCTTGAAATACTAATATGCATCTTGCAGCCTTCTACGGATACGAATGATACATCCACAAAGTGGTGTACAGGTTCGTTAAATCTGACTTTTGTTATTGTGAAAAAAGTAGCAGCTTATTGCTAGTCATTGACCGAGTAGTTTGTTTACAATGAACGTTCAAAAAAGCAATTTTGTTGGATGATTTTTTACGATTGTGGGCTGAAGCATTGTTGTGGAGTGAACTCCACAACAATGCACAAAATCGCTTCGTTCAACTTTTGGTAATAAAGCACCATCAGAAAAGACTGTTTACAATTGGTTTTGAGAATTTCGTCGTCGTCGTGTGATCCCAATTGATGAATTGCGTGAAGGTCGACCAAAATCGGTTGTTATTCCAAAAAGCACCGATGCTGTGTGCTACATGATTGAAGAAGAAGGACATAGAGGCATTGTTGGGCATATGTTGTATTACATCAGCATTCATCCGTCCATCGTTACCTATGGATTCCGCATAATTTGACCGAAACTCAAAAATATGAACAGGAACTGCTAAAGGCTTCAAAAACTATATTTTGGAGTTACCAAACACCGGAATGGTAAAAATGTTTCGAGAATTGATTTAAACGCATGCAAAAATCTATAAACCGTAAAGGCGAATATTTTGAAACACAATCAAACAGTTTGTTTCAAAAAATTTTCCTTTCCTCGTTTTTGTAACATGATAACTAACCTTACCTGTTCTGCTCTCCCAGGACCTAATGATATTAAGCAGAAAAATGTATTTGGACAGCCATAGATTTAGAAGAAAAGATTAAAAGCACTACTGAAAAAGTGAACATATATTTATTACTTACATATACATAGCCTATTACATATCTGGCAGTTGAATTACACATTATATCTAAACTTGTGATTCGTCTGTGCGAGCTCCCTCCTTTTTGATAACGGCACCACAATCGCGGCATTCTTGCAATTAGTTTCGTCCACGTATCTGGTGTTATCCGGATCCATACTTCTTGCAGCTTCTTCCACAAATCAGCCTCCGATGTTGATACTGCTTTCCGGATCTCCTCCTCCTCCCACAATAACTCTATGGTGTTTAGATCGGGGCTTTGGGGAGGCCACTCCATAAGTTGGATGGATGGATCGGTCTACTTCCAAGTGTTGCAAATAGTCTTTACACAATTTAGATGTATGCTTCGAGTCATTATCTTGTTGGAATACAAAATTCGGACCCAAAAGTCTTAATCATAAAGGAATAGCGTGGTTCTCTAAAACGTTTCGATACTATTATAGTATTCCCTCTATCTTTACAATACCAATTACGACCGTACCACTAAAACAAGCCCCGATCATCAGAAAACCATCGCCATGTTTAACCGTAGGAACAATACATTGTTCTGTCGCACGTTCACCTGCAGATCTCCGAACGAAAGAACGTCTGCTTGAACCGAAAATCACGAAGTTTAACTCATCGGTCCACAAGACTACGGTTCAATTGTCCAATGCCGGTGTTCACGAACCCAGTTTAAGCGTTTCCGTTTATCCTGTATGCGCAATAACGGTTTTCTCATTGCAATTCGTCCGTACAAACTTGCTTGGTGCAAGCGACGTTTGACTATAGTTACACTTATTGACTTTCGACGGCCTGCATTGATTTCAGGAGCAATTTCTGGGGCTGTTTTCCATCGATTTCTTTTGCTAGTTACCACTATTGCACGATCCTCGGCAAAAGTTGTCGCATTGGGTTTCCCACTTTGTGATTTATTCAGAAAACTGTCACTTTCTTGGTACTTCTTGACAGTATAGTCTACGGTGAGATTATTTAACTTTAATTGCTTCGCAATTTGCCGGTTACTTGTGCCAGCTTGGTGGTGCGCAAATATAAGAGCACGCGTTTCTATGTTTAACTCTTTTCGTTTCGACACATTTCACAGTCTTAGCAACAGTAGTTGTACAGGAATATCTTACAACGAATGCAGAAACGTAACTGAGGACAATTTCGATAATCTGCCCCGAAACTTGTCCGGGGTCATGAAATCATCATTTCTAAAACTATCCTTCACAGAAAGACATTTACGAGAACTTTGAGAAACCTTTATTGCACTAATCCCCATGTTGTCGCAATAACCAATTTTGGCTTATTGCAGAAAATAACGTAATTTACATAGTGTTACTTATGCAGCATTTCTATAAATTTAATGCTTTCCCTATAATTATTCGATTTTGCAAGAATGAATTTCCTAGAAGCTATGTAGTACAAATAGTTATAATATATGGGTGCCCAAGTGCTTATGAACGATAAGGTATGTCTTTCGTGACGTGTGCTAATTAAATGAAAATAAACCGTATCCCTACTTGCCATCTGTAGCTTCCATTCAGCAGTTTAACATTCTCATAATAGATAAAAATTATATGTGCATCGAAATACAATATTTCATGACGATGCGATAGGAAGACTGACTAAATAAAAAATTGTTTCTCGGGGCCAAATCCAATACAACTTGTACACGACAATCCTGTAATAAGAAGCAGAGGCGAAGTAGAATACGTTATTCGTATGTGTCATCAAAGAGATTTCTATTACAGTTTCTCGAATACGAAAATCCGCTAGTTTAAGATTACTTATTCTCTCGGATATCAAGAAAACCAAGTGAATGTAAACATATTTACGTAATCCCGTTGCATAGAGCTTCGTATGTAGCATATGAATTTTAACAAAAGCCGTAACAAACTTGCATCCGACATTCTTCGGAATATTATTCGTCTATGGGAGATTTACGATTCCGGTGCCAGACATGTCTCGACATTATGTAAACCTAGAAATAGTTACGCATATCATATTTTTCTGGGGCAACGACATCCACTTTTCACAGCTCTCTTCGTCTTCACAGCGGCAACTCTTCGTTTCCATATTCTTCAGTTCGTCGCTTTTATTCTTTTTCCGTCTTTGTGTTACGGAAAACTAAAACTTATATTTATGCGGGCCGGATCGGGATCCAATTTTCTCGATTATAAATCTTTTTTAGTTCTTATTTATTTGTCGACGAATTGACTGGAAAAATATTGACTTGATTTATATTCACTCTGCATAGAAAAGTGGCTATAAAGTTCAAGAAAATAAGCTTGCATATTCTGTGATGGTACACTTCTGTTCCCTAAGTTTTCGAGAGATATATGAAATGGATGTGATTCGCGAAAACACACAATGCCAATCTGGAAAATTTATATGCCGTTAGAGATCTACAATTTCCTCCCAACGGTTTCACTGATTCATCTATTCCAACTATATTTCTACCGTTACTTATATAAAAATAAGGAAGGTACGGAAATACTGGTATACTTCATTGTAGAATTAATTATTGTTTCGGTGCACGTGGTTCATTAATCGCTTAAGTGTTTCCACTTCTTTTAATCCTGCGATATGCAGTTTAGTGGCAACATACAAAGAGGAAATTGAAATGTATTACATTAGACTCCTTTACAAAGTAAGACCCAGTATTTAGATAATACGTACGCCTAAACCAATATTTGGGCGACGAAAATCACATTTACATGGAGTAGTGGTCCACAAATTTATATTCTTTTAATATCCAAGTAAAGCCAAACATCTTTAGTAAGAGAAATCAGGAATCACTTGACTTATTTAGAGAATAATACATAGAAAAGTACAAATATTTCCTAGCAAGTAAATATCTAGGAGGGTATTGCACATTTCGTCAACTAAATACTAAAGGAAAACGCATCCTATGTACATGTATATGTACCATAAAATTAACGTCAACCAGCCGTCGCACATCCGTCGGCTCCCATATCTCAACTATAATACATATTTACTTGACGTCTGGAACTGATTACATCGAGGCTCATAAGCTTCTGTCTCTGAAATGACTTTATAAGCTTCTTTTAGTTTTCCACTCATCAGCTTAATTCAGGATATTAAACCTTATCATTTAATGAGCAATTTGATTGGTCCCTTTCTCTCTCCGACTGGAAGAGAGGAAGTAATTCCGAACTTAAGAACTGGTATTATTAAAGAGAAAAATCAGGATATTATCCGGTAGTACCCTCTTCCTCCCTTTTCTCCGTCGGTTCGTCGCATCGACTCTTCATCTCCCATTCACGATCCTACTTTTATTTTTAGCTATCGTTCGTGTTTTAAATTCTAATCGAAAAAGAAGTGTGCCGGTTTTCATTCGAGACCAATTTTCATCCGGCAAAGATGACTTTGCATTAACGATATTGCCGCGATTAAAACCGCCGTTAGGACATTCGCTTTCTCAGTGAAGATAGTGCGGTATTAGTCTGTACCGCTTCTATTCGGTACTTTTTGTTGGAACAACTTCATTGGAAACGAAAAAAATACTTAGAAACTACGAGATGTTAGTATTTCGATAATGAAAGCTTGCGTTGCAGATATATTGACGGTAAAACCACATCCTATATTTGAAATTACTACAGAAAATGCTCTACCTTGATAGTGGAATATACTAAACGAATCAGTATATATTAATAACTTCAATCTGCAATACTAAAAAGTGCGAACAACAAGTAATCTCCGAAGAAAAATGATGTCCGTACACAATTAATATTAATTAGTAGTGGTTATCCCGTAGTTTGTTGAAAAGTAGGTGCATTTTTTAAAACAAATGTTAGACAGAAATCATCGACAGTGGTTTGTTTTCTGTGCTGCTCTTTGCTGAGGATAACAATTTGGTTGCTAAATTACACATTTAGAAGTTCTCAACTCGATGTCGTAACGGTAAGAATCGTTGTGTTACAGCTTAGTCGTACCCACAGATTTTCCCATTGTTACGGCCAATTGTTACAGCGTTCTGTATTGTTGTACTTTTGGCCTCTCGCTCCAAGTATGGCTCCTTGATACAATTCGCCTTTTCAGACATGCGCGTTATTCATTCGGCTTCGGACGTTCAGTTGAACACGTCGTTTTCCATTAATAAGTTATTCGGTTTTCGCTTTAAAGTATCGTTTGTCAAGGATATACACGGGAATTCGATTCTAGGAAGTTAATATTATCGTTGTGTCAAATTGGGGTTACGCTTCCCCAATTTTGCTGTTCGAACTAATCGTCCACAATTGTGCAATTGCTTTTCCCTCTATTGGAGGGTAATAGTATAGAGCTAGTAGAGGGCGAGTTAAGTTAAGATTATTTAAGAACATCTAAGAATTAACGTAGAAATTAGAAGGACTTCAGTTCGCTGGGTTCGGCTGATTATCCGACATTTTTAGATCGAGTGCGAGAAAACCCGCCATCTTTGACAGCTTCTGTCCCGATACCGATTACCACGCCGCGCCGGCCGAAAATTAACAACCGAATATACATCACGCAAAGTCCCACCTTTTGTTTTATTTTATTTTTGACTCGCTTACTTTTGGAAAAAAATCCTAAAATCTTTTAGTTAATTTAGAGTTAGTAAATCGGGGCTTGTGTTCGAATAAAAGAGGTTTTCTTACTTTTGAAACATTCAATTCTTTTAGTATTTTAAGGGGAGACAGATTGGTTTTTGGGTACTTTTGCTAATTTCAATCAATTCTTTTAGTAGTTTAAAGAGGGATTACAGTTACTTGTCACTTGCATATATTCTTGTTTTAATTACGTTCTGTTAAAGCTGTAATGTGGCTGTAAGGCTGCTGGAATTTCAACGGTTACCGAGAGTGTTGTAAGCATTAGGTAAAAAGCTAGCTTAATTGAATTTAACTTAATTGATACACCTCAAGTGACAAACAAAGTGCCCGCCTACAATTATTTGTTATTTCCTTTATGTTATTTGTAAATAGAGTTTTCAAGTCATTTTGCTGGTCGCTTCACGACTGACTAAAGGATCCAGAACGTAGACGGTGCGAATAACCTCGTTTCACTTACTAAAGAAGCTGCAGGGTCTCTCTGACTCCAGACACTAAGATGGGATCCAGTTTTATAATTGGTGAGTGACGCCTTGTTATTAAATTCTCAAACTAGAACCTACGCCGTTTCCATTGGACTAGTACGACCTAGATCTGCATCTTTATCTCTAACTCAGTGGATAATTCCAACTACAATGTTGAACTTACGTATCGGTCACGTTTCCGACTTTTCCTCGTAATCATTTTCACCAAACGTTTTAGAAGCCACTAACACCATCTTTCCTAATAGTCGAATCTACGTATATGAATCATAATTAATAACTTCAATAGATTCAATGGATTAAAAGGAATCGACTTTTTCTAACTATTACACTACTTTTGCGCTGACAAACTGCAAGCCATATTGTTCTAGATACCTCTGTATAAATTATTTACGTATGTACCTTATAGCACGAAATATTATCATTATCATAGCTTACTTTCACCTGAAACAAATCAGCTACAGGCTAACTAAAATTATGGTAAACCTGCTTCAGTTCTGATAGGAATTTATTACATAAAAATATGTCGTATGAATAATTTTACGAAACCTCACTTCAAAATTGAAATAATTTAACTTGGAAATGATAAACTTAATTGAGCATAATGATCACATGCTATTAGATACATCAAGGTCGTGACGTGATAATCTGTGTTGTAAATCATCTTCCCATTTTCGTGAGAAATTAGCATTTCTTTGTAAATTAGAAACCAGACCTAGCAGAACTAATTATGGCAGCAAAAGACGTGCTTTGTGCGAAGATACACATTGTATAAAAGAATTTGTTCCAATGGGGTATTTCATTATGCCTGATCTATCCAATTATACTTCCATATAATTATTCTTTTGCTTACCACCAAATAGAACAATGTAGATATGTATTACGTGTATATGTCTATTTTCTGAAGACAAATATTTCTAATGCGTGTTTACGCGACAAACCTTGCAAGCAATTTTTGCAACACAATGGCCTAGATATTAGAAGGTTTGGAATTTCAAACAATCGGTAGAATACACACTCCTTAGGCATGGGTAAATGTTATCCCATTCAACGATAATTAATTTCTCGCAATAACAGTTGCCCCAGATAACTATCTGACGTATAGGAGAATTATTTGAACCATTTAAAGTACGGTTCAGATTACTCTGTACATCAATTTGCACCTGTCCTTATTACGCTTTACAGGTTTACGGTATCTATTAAATCTTTATTGCAAGACCTAAAGAAATAAATGTCGAAGACTGAATTGTATATGTATGTATGTTGAATAGGTGGGAATGTTTGTATAAAAGTTCATACTTAGAATTATTGAACGGAACGTTAAGGTTTAGGTCAATATTTTAAAGTGATTGTCCTCGACAATTGATATTTTGGAATCTCAGTTTCAAAAATTGCATTTTTTTTTAATATGACAGTAGTTTAGGAAATGCCCAGATTAGATTACTTTTTGAAAAATATATAAATAGAACATACACATATACCAAGAAACTATGCAGCCTTGTATAAGATACTTTTACCCACTAATTATGAAATGTACATTGAAAGCGCTTAAAAAATTTGTCAAAAGCTTTCAAAATACTACTTGATTTAATTCCGGATTCATTGAATTTATTTAATTTCGCAAATGCTCAGTCTTTTAAACGCTGTAAATGTTTTCATCACAGTATGAAATAATTACTGCCCTAAAATTTTCATTTCAGGTCTGAAATTTTAGAAGGGAAAAATAAATAGGAGGCGATTAAATTTATATATATGTATATATGTTTCATAACTTACATACGTAGGTATGTACTTATCTTTTAAATATCCTCTCTACTACTTTCAGGTCAATCAAACAATAAATTGGGAATTAATAACTGTACTTTCACTGACGAAGGTTATCCGAAAACGTTATTTTAACGTTCTGAAAGTATGAACTCTTGATTTTTCTTTGATTGACCTGAAAGTAGTATAGAAGATATTTAAAAGTTTAGGTTCAATAATAATAATGTTTGCAAATTAAAAAATAGTTCGTTATAGAATGCATTCTTCATCAAGAATCCCTTAATTGAACGTTAAAAGAATAAACATTGTCTACGTTTATTAAAAAAGTTTAAAAGTGTGCGTTGACAGTATGCATACCGCAGACTCTTTAGTAGGAACTTCAACTTGAGATCCAAAATGGTGACCTGCTTTATTTGACGATGATGATACCGATTACACTGAGTAACAATAAAATTTCTGCTTAGATGAAAGAACCTAGTCCTAAATGAGTCTAATATACTGAGCACGAATATCACCTTAAAAAATTGGATTGGCTGCCGTTGCAGAGATATTGACGTTTTGTATAGGCGTTATCGTGTAATATAACAACTAACTACAGAAAGTGGCAGGATCAGTGCTGATCTGAAGGTGCTGTCTCTGTTATTTTCTTTGTCTATGGGACAGCAGAGTGATCGATTTAAATTACATCACGAAAGACTGGCCTCCAACCACCATTAGCAGAACCGCACAAAATCGTGATTCCTCTTTTACATATAAAGCTCGGATTTGTCAAAAACGTGGAAGAAGCCACGGATAAGAATCGACCAGTATTCAAGTATCTACATGAAAATTTCATGAAACCTCTTCAGAGATCCCAAGTTTGAGAAAATACTTTAAAGTAAAGAAAAACATATTTGGGATGCGTTATGTGAAGTGGTAGCAAACTTCCTGGGGAATTACAAGGATGAAAACTACAAGGAACTGGTCCAGGATATGTTAGCTTTGTTTCATGAATTTGGTTGTAATATGTCCTTAAAGAAACACTTTCTTGGTTCCCACCTGACTTTATTCCCTGATAGCTGCGAGAAGGTCAATGAAGAACGGTAAACGTTTTCATCGCGAGATTTCCTAGGATAAAGCAATGGTATCCATCGCGAGATTTCCAAGATGGAGTAAAAATGTCCGACAATAGTGGTGGTTGACTATCTATTGTTGAACGCTCATCAGAGATACTCGCGTCGTGGTTTACAAACGACAGGCCAAGAGCAAGCAGATTAAGATGTGCTTAACATGTATTATAATATTCACATATATACAGTTTTTTCAAAAATGCGCACAATAACGGAGAAACCGTGACCAGTTCAGCTTTTGCTTAGTATTGGGTATATTGAATTCAATACGAAATGACTATTCCCATCTTGGAAGCATGAATTAAAATTTTATTGCCTAGTGTTATCTCTTATGAATCACTGGTGTAATGGCCCAAGACTACAGAAATGACAAACCAGGCAATACTGCAAAACTAAAGAGACAGGTTTGTCTGGGGATCAAGGAGGCAATGAACAGTTTCCCCACTGCCGCTATGGAGGGATGCTTAATATTATTTCTCTACAACTATTTGTGAAGATAGGGGGGACATACAACTTAGGAGCAACAATCAATAGTGATGTATTACTGATATGCTGTAAGATAAACCATAGGATTTATTGACCGCTCGAAATCAAAACATGGGGTTTTAAGTGGAATATTTGAACCCGAACTTCATTTTTACAATCCATAAGCACCTTTCCTACCATCTTCCAGGCAGGAATCCACGCAATAAATTTTTGTGCCTAGGAACGCATCCAACAGGGACTTCAAAAAGCAAGCTTTGCATAGATAGTCAGGCAGCGCTAAAGGTTCTTAAATCAGTTACACTTGAATGAAAAGTTGCCTGGAACTGTAAACAAACCCTCACGCAATTAACTAACAGCAACAAAATATCGTTGTTGTGGATGTCAAGACATGATGGGATGCGTGCAGTCCTTGACAATAAAAGATATGGTGAAAATATTAAATTTATAATTCAAGTTAATTTTAAATATTCGAGAATTCCATATTCTTTTTAGGCACTGCCATTTTGTTGCACAGCTGTAATTAGCCAGCATGTCACACTTATGATGTAGTTGTCTTCAAATTTTTCCATTTTTATTTATTTTTGGGTTAAATCTAACTTGAGCATTGTAATACATGTTATACAAACGATTGTGTATTTGTTTTTAACTAATGTTTTGCTATTATTTTGTACAAGATTGTATATCAGATACCACATTCATTCATTCCGTTCACTGGCTTTTTTCAAACTGATTTTCTTTTAGTTACGACCGAATTTTCCGTATCTAATCCTGGAAAACAATTTCCATGGTATTCCACTATGATTTTAATATCGACATTCCACCGTATGTCCTAGGTAGTAGCAATCGCTTGGTTTAGTGCAGCCCTCTCACGGAATTCCATCCTCGTTCCAATATAGTTTTACGACTGAATCCGGTTATATATTGTGACAGTCACCTCAAGTGTTTGACTTTCAACCCTTTCCGACTACGAATTCTCCCTTCGTTTCTCGGTCGCTAGGCAGGTATAGGTATATATTCGTATATGGACCTGATAGATCTCCGTGTCTCTGTTATTTCTTTTTATCCATCAGTCTACTGGTTACATTACTATATTGGACAGGTCGCGCACTTTCAAGGACTCTCCACAATATGACTCGTGAACTCTGAACGAACGAACTTGCGGTGACGTTTGGTAAATTGGCATCTTCAGTGACGATGCGACTGTGAACGGATTGTCAATCTTCAGTTACAAAAAAGTCGCCGTCGTCTACCGATGAGGAGACGAAGCGTCGTAATTCAGGAAATGTAGTTAAAAACTGTGATGAATCCACGACGACTCTTCAATTTTCTTTGGTCAAAAATAACAGAAGGGCTTTGTAAGGGAATAAAGCTATGCTAATTGAATAAAAAATTTGAATTTTTGATAAATTTATAGATTCAGCTGTTGCTAGAAAAATCACACTTTTTATTGTTTGTATTGTTTGATTCTTCAAACTTACGTTTTACTCTAGAAATGCTGAAATAATTTCATAGGTGTATCTTATGTTATGCATTATCGTCCAAATAAAAAATTAGAACACATTGGTTATATTAAAGATAACTCCTCAACTTTACTAGGGTGATTTAAAAGTGAAAAACCTATTTTCTTTCTAGAATGAACTTGGAAATTGACATTTGTACATATACAGCCTCTTGTAGGTTTTTGACTTACCTTTTAACTTACCATTTTTAATACGTATTGTTCTATTTAGTTTGTATCCGATTAATCTTTTGACCACTCAGCAATCCATTGACATACACATTAATGTAATCAGTGCGTTCATTACATCATAACTAAATATTATGTTCAATATCCAAGTCAATTTCTATAAAGCCAAGAAGTAACCAATAAAAGCAGTCAAACACGTAAGATTGCTATCATACTTCTGTCAATCTCAAAAGCTATCTAATCCAAATGTATTGCTTGGTATTAAATCAATTGCATTAAACACGTCACCTGAATCGTTTCCCTTCCTCCGTGAGAACATTATATTCTACTGATCGAAACTGTGCTAGTAGCTATTAGTTTGAGGATATAAATCACTATCTGTAATCAGTATTTTCCTTTGAATTTACTGCAGTGGATTACAAACACGATCGCCATAAGCGGGCGGTTGCGCAAATTTAGTTTTGTAGTTTAGAATTATTAGTTTCGAAAAAACAAGTGATCTAACTATAAATCCCGGAATGACGGATGTTCATTACAGTAGGAGGCCCGGACAGAACTTGTTTTGTTGCCATAAAGCAGACAATGAAATTTATGCGTTTGATCGGATTAATCTTCTTTGGACTTATTGTTAGTTACTTTCAGTTTGCACTGCCAAGATTTGAATGGAAATGAACCATATAATATGGTTCAAATAGTAATGTTTTGGATTAAGGAGTTGTATATTTAATATTAGAAACTCTTACGTGACAGAAATCGACGATTGTGTTTGATTTTATTTGCAGTTGATAATTCGGGACTTTTCTTTTTATATCGTCTGAAAGCTAAGTATGATTTATAACTATAAAATTAAAATATGTTATCCAAGCGGCATAAGGTAGAACTAACTTACTTTATCAACAATCAATCAATCTAATAATTGAGAAAGGTGAATTTAAAGATGACTTGAAGTATGTTCGTATTGTTTTTACCTCTAAATTTGGCTGCGTTAGGATTGAAGAACATTAACAGACGCAGTTCAAAGTTCATACCTTTTTTAATGACTACCAATCAACAGTGCTTCACGGAAACAACAACCTTCCATTTCATACAATTGATTCATAATAAATTCAACTCGTGAAAACAGACTCGTTAATCTCTCTTTAATGAAAGAGAAATCTTTATATCAGATTGAGTGGAAATTGCTCTAACAAAAATTCTTTAAAACCTAGAATGGTTCAACATTAGTTTCTTGATATTTTTACTATAATATATGTATATTAATAGTCTGAGAATAACGAAACAAGGAACGTTCCACTTCAAGATTCAATATTCTATTCAAATTGTTCTGTTTCGATAATCTATGACTAAATCTTTCCTAGTATGGATAGAATCTGGTTTTGCGTAAGATGCATATTGTACTGAGAATTTAGTTAAATTTCTTAAACAAAATTGCACCGGCCTAGCTCCTAATGAATGATATCAAAAGCATAAATTATAACAAACTATATTCATAAATTTTGAGAAATATTTAACATAAAATCAAGACAATTACCTAGTGTTGTGTGTGTGTATGTGAGTGTAATTTCTTTTTCGATAATGGTTCTTCCTATATCTCCTCTCTTAACTTCTATTCTCGGTGCACCTTTAATTTCTGCGGATTCTTCCACTTCTTAGATTCTATCTTCTCCGGTATGGTGAGGTTTCTTTATTCACTGGTACTTCTTCTTAAACCCCCTTTTATTCCAAATATATTTATTGACTTAATTGTTGACTTATCTATCTTGTCAATTTTCTTCGTCGTTAACCAAACAAACTTTTTATTTCTTTTGGAAACCAGGACTACACTGCTTTATTTCTAAGTTCTCCACGAAACGAAAACTTTAATTCACCTTGAATCCAGTTCATCCAGGTATATCGCTGTATGTATAGAAACCTGTATTGAATGTCGATGTATGCTTGGTTATTTCCAGTAATTTTTATGAATTCTTGTAACGTAAAAGTGTTACATGTATGTGTCTGAATGATGACAATGCTTTTCTGTCTATTAACCGATGCTTTTTATAATAATTAATAATTTTACTTCTAGTGACATTTGTTTCTCCCATTAAACGTCTCTGGCTGGAGCATAAGAAGCTAACACCCGTAGGGTAATAAAATGCTCAAAAAGTGGTGGGCGTGGTGTAGAAGCCCAAAATAAACCGAATGACAATTGAAAACCATAACCCCAACATTAACTGCGAATTTTGATATATTGAATTGTAATAAATGATTAATTTTCTAATGGTAATTAACCATTCGAGTATTACTACACTACAATATACAACCTAACTAAAGAACTTGAAGTCTGAAAATTTAGAAATATACTACGCACTCGCCGATACATATCTCGGGTATAATGCAATATTGGACTCGCATCAGTATTAATACAACATTGGTGGGTCAAAAGGTTGGTATAATTAAACTTTGGGTTAAAATGTGGTGAAACTGGGTAAAATTCTGCTATAACAAGAAACCTAAACTGATCTTCATTCTTCTTCAGAAACCCTTAGGTCGTCGAACTTGACGTGATGTTGCCTGATTCTCATATCTGTGCCAATTTTCTTATGCCATACTTCTTGGTTGTTTTAATTTTCCTATCCTAATCCCATTAACAAGTGCGCCGATTTATTCTCTGTATGCCCCCTGCTTCTAGTTCAAAAATATATTGTTTACAGAAATATTAACAAAAATTATGGAAAGCTATGAAAGTGCGCTCTACGATTTTTACATATTAAATAAGTTCCACATTGTTTTGTCTATAAAGTTGAATATTCCTAGTTGACGACTATGGTGACCAGTCAAATATTTTAAAATTGATTGTCTCAATCACACATTCTTTGAGTTAACTGTACTACCATAAGTCAATTAGAAAACAACAGGTTCTTTAATATAATGACTAAGTAATAATCCAATAGCAACAAAGTTCAGTATATATTGCTTAGCCCACGAAATATATACATATATACACCCTCTGTCCCAAAAGTAACCGCAATAGTTCGAAATAAAGCACGCTATGTATGTTATGTCCACAAAAATCATTGTATTTATTCGAAATATTCTCCATGTGCTACAATACATCGATTTGCACGGTCAACGAGTGCTTCAAACGACTTTTTCATGTCGATCTCTGGGATGGCCTTTAGGATGCCGGTCGTCGATCTTTGAATGGCGTCTACGGATGCATAACGAACTCCTTTCTGCTTCAAATGAAGACGAGGGAACAGGAAATAATCGCATGGGGACAGATCAGGCGAATACGGTGGGTGCTGTATCGAATATATTTCATTTTTCGCCAAAAATCGGTGACAATCGTTGCTCGATGACACGGTGCGTTATCGTGCAGTAATCTCCAGCTGCCTGGCTCGCGATATTCGGGCCGAACACGACGAATGCGACCCAGCAAACGCCTCATAACATCGAGGTAATATGCACCATTAACCGTTGAGCCGTATGGAACGAACTCCTTATGGATAATTCCCTTCGAATCGTAGAATGAAATCAGCATTGACTTGATTTTCGACTTCTCCATTCGTGATTTTTTCGGATTTCCTTCTTCTGGTGACCTCCACTCTGGGCTTTGACGTTTGCTTTCTGGTTCGTATTGAAAGCACCACGTCTCGTCACCAGTCACAATCGTTTTCAAGAAGTTTTCATCTGCACGGGCTCGTGCAATAATGTCTTTGGAGTGTTCGATTCGAAGCGTTTTTGGTCGTCGGTCAATTTGTGCGGAACAAACTTCGAATTGACTTTCTTCAAACCAAGGGTTTCAGTCAAAATGCGCTGAATAGTTGTTTTAGGGATGCCAAGCTCCATTTCCATAAATCTCACTGACGATTTCTTCGAAATTTTTACAAATTCGCGCACTTTTTCCACATTTGCCTCGGCCAAAGTTGTCGAAGGACGACCGGCTCTTTCGTCATCGTTAACATCTTCTCTGCCTTTACGAAATCGTCGATGCCACTCGAACACTTGCCTCTTCGACAAACAATCGTCGCCATAAACAATTTGCAGCATTTCATACGTCTCGGTTGCAGTTTTTCCAAGTTTAAAACAAAACTTAATATTGACTCGTTGTTCGTGACTCATTTTCTGACCGTTTACGAAAAACACTCTCACAGGATGCGTGATGTATCAGCTGACTATGCACCAAATGTCATGAAAATTTGTCAGGTTGGTAAGGAAGAGTCCCACTACAATAATCAATCAACTATCAAGAGATGACGCCACTGGTTTCTGATTTATAGACGCATTGCGGTTACTTTTGGGACAGAGGGTGTATATATGGGGGGCATATAGGGTGAACAGGGCGAACACTACCGAAGATTTGGGGGCCAGAAGAAACACCAAATAAAAAATCAGTAGGCATTATGTAAATATGGAATTTTGGTATGTCTCCAGTAACGAGATAGTTAGTAATTATATAGTGGAAAAATCTCGCCCATAGAACAACTACTACCCGGACAGAACCTCCGGCGGTCATTTCATTTTATTTAGATCAAGAATTGTACACGCAGTTGTGAATGTAGCAAGTACAGACGCATATGCTAATCATAAATTAATTAGGGACGGAATTTGCATTAATATTATTATTATTATTATTATTATTATTATTATTGTTTTTGTTATTCCATGGGCCTCATCCCTAGTGCTAAATTATAGGCATCTGGACACGAGGAAATTAATCTGGCGCCGTCTAACGTCGTAAAGCACATCCGTTATACATGTATATTTAGTTTAATCATTAGCATAATTAGCATGACATTTTCGTGATACATTAGTGTGACATATGAAGTTGCTTTTCCTGATTTAACACTGTATTAAATTATTCATCTATTACTTCAGTTTGCTACTAAATATCGTTACAAGTTCACGACTAAATTATTTTAACTGCAGATATTTGTTATTCGTCTAATATTTGTAAAATTTCATAAAATCCATGTCTTTCCTGTAGTATTTTTTCATTTTTAAGCATCGTGTTAAATGGCAAATTAATATTCCTCAACTATAGGTTCATCAAAACTGCTTTCAACTCACACTTAAACTGATTTTTCTACACTTGTATTTGCATAAATGAGTATAGATTCAAATATCTTAATTGTTGATAGAAATTAATGAGGATTACAGCCAAAGGAAGAGAAACAAATAAAAGATTCTCTGTTGATAACTCTAAGCTTTCGAATTGTTTTTAATTCTACATCGGAGAGTTCTCCCTAAGAAGGACAGTAATAATCATCAGTACCAGCTGACCAATCACAAAAGATAATTTACATGATATCTGAGAAAACAGCTTGTCAGCAAACAGACGGAAAGTTGTCAGGAATAACCTACATAGCAATATGTATATTACACAGATTATTTGGAGGAATTTTATATTTGCGCTGTATCTATATATGCATCTTTTTTGATTTATAAGGAAACGAAGTGACGAAAGTTATAAGAATATAACCCGAAATAGATGTAAGGACAATCATCTCGGCAGACTAAAAATTTAGGAAATCACAGCTACATTCTGTTTAATTCTCCTCTAATAAAAAGGATATTAAAGCAAAAAATTACCTCTTCAGCAATAACAGTACCAGAACTTCTGAAATATCTACAAATGTATCCCAATTTTTTCCAACCTAAACAGTCAAATTGTAAATATGACATACAACATTACGGTTAAATTTAAATCGATGCCCTAAATCTTTGATACCGAAATATAATATGAGTTACGATAACAATTCAACAGATGCACAACATTATTTTACACTTATTGTTAGAAACGTTGGGACTATTACGAAAACAGCACACAGCCTGCTGCAGATCTCGACAATCAAATGACGAGAACAAACTGTTGTATATCTTTAGATAGTCAACAAACAAGAATTTAGGCGAAAAAATTATAAACGATTCGGTTTCTGTATGTCAAACCACTATAATAAACATAGTAACTGTGATTTAGCAAATATGATTGAAGAAAGAGTATTGACCCTATATAAAAATCAAAAGCTTCCCGTTTCTTGCACTATACAACTTACCCAAACTAGTCAAAAATCTTTGCATTTTGAATCGGCCTCTCAAATTCAGATAAATTATTGGAAGTACCATAAAACTTATGAGATAAAAGATTCTGGAGTACTGTTCGTTACTGCAATGTTGATAAGATGATATGAGACCAACAGAAAGTTTGGATAAACTCCATCAAAGAGCATGCGTATGTAGGTTGGAATAGTTATTAGTACTATTAGCTATAGGTCCAAGTACTGAATATGTATTTAAGATGACAGTAGGCTGTATAAAAGGCAATTAAATACGTATCGACATGATCCTGTTGAGAACTACATTTTTGTTCTAAAACATTTGAGTGCCAGTCATCAAATAAAAATAGCATATGCATACCTATAACTACATTCTGTTACCTAGAAAATGCGCAATGGTTGTATTGAAATGTGACACACTACTACTACATGACATACTAAATTATCAATGAATCAAATTAAAAATAATTTCAAATTTCAGTAAAGAAAACATTTGATTGCAAGTTATTCATAAGGTTTATTAATTACATTATATATTCTCAATTAATTCCACGTATTCCTACATATTTCAACTGTAGCAAACCAACAACAAGGAGAAGAATTTTCGGTATCTGTATTTTAAACTGAAGACAGCTAATCCATCTGAATGCTCAATGATGAATTTCGCTCAATTTTCCTTTCTATTAAGGTCCACTCACGCATGAGGAGAAACTCCAAAGGGAGTAAGATCAGCGTCGATGCTCTTACGAAGAAAAATTATGAAGCTTTGGGAAAACAGACCTCATAAATAACGACCGGAGATTGTTCCGGCCTTGTTTTCGCAACGTACTTGACCGCTTGGGTTTATACGGTACCCTTAACAACGAACGACTTCTGTATCCGACAATATCTGGAAGCAGTTTAGAAGTTTTATGAAGCTAATGATTGGTTGTTGCCTCCGGCATCATAAAATGCACACGCCGCCATCTGAGGAGATCGGCATTCATAAAAACCTGTTTATACGGAGAGCAATGCGCCTTCGAGAATTTCTTCGGCCGTGTAGAAAAATGGCATTGCAATTCAAACACCTTTGTTGGAGCAATCGTAACATACTTCTAAAAATATATTTCTGTAATTTTTATGTGTTAACAATTTTTCTATAATATAAGGAATGACCTTGTATCTAAAATACACGATGATTAATTTTAACCAAATGAAATTAAAGTAATGGAACAGTTAACTTAAAGTTAAAGTTTTATTAATAAATACTTGGTGTTAATTCTGTCAGTACTCATATGCTGGTTTCCAATATTTATGTATGCACGAGCCGTATTAAAATGAAATCACAATAGGGCCATTAAATCAGTCAATGCTCCTTTGTAACTTGACATGCTTAAACGCAACAGAATAAATTTCAGTTCTTTACCTCTGAAACGTAGTTAAGTTTACCCCGATAAGGTGGTAACAAATCTCATACTTGAGAATTCCAAGAGTGTTAGAAAGCAGGCTGGTTACAATTTCTGAGAGCTTTTGTCAATACATCTGTTAAAGGACGTTGCCTTCAAATAATTTTGAACGCATACTTTAAACTGGGAAATACGCTTGCATCTTGAGTGGCCATAAAGAGTGAAACTTCGATTGATTGCAACAGTTCTAAAAACTGTATCAGTATTCGTTGGTTTTGAAAAGTGGTAAGCACATGATATTGAATTTGGCTTATGGTGCTCCTTCATATATTCAAAAATTAATTCTGGATATGGTGCTGTAAATGCAGACATTCGTTCTTCTCCTCCAGAAACTCAAATGGTGTAGGTGATAAACTTGAAGGACACAGAAATAATTCACCTTTAATATTTTCTGAATATTACAGCACCAAATTTTCTCTTTTTATCTCTAGTACAAAATGATCATACCATAATCACACTATAATTTGCTTATTCATACGAATTTCAAAATCTTTCTCATCCTCTAGAAATATCATAACGTTTCATTCTAAATTGTATATTTTTCGATTAATATTCCTCTTAATTATACCTCTGCAACTGTATCGTGTTCAGATTATTTCCCTTTCTCTTTTTCTATGTTTATCATCGCAATAAAATGCGAAATGGTCAAAGGCCAAAGCACCGATAATTAACTAGATCAGTTTTGGGGAAAACCGTTGATGGAGTTTACGTGTAAAGTAGATTTCGTCGAATGACGATTTTAATTAAAAGTGTGTGAGAATTTACGTAAATTAAAGCAGCTCGGAGCCGAGTGTGCTGTCGATCACCATAAAGTCTGTGTACAACGTCAAATTCTGAGTATACCTCGGAGATTCGTTTTATTGAGGTAATAATATTGATTAAATTAAGTGACTAAGTATCTTTCGACCAGGCGCGTATAACCATCTAATATGTTAATGTAAATATTTCATCACCAGAATATTTTCAGTTAATTAAACATATTATTCCCAAATACGGTAAAAAGTTTTGGTAAAAGGATATATAAGAATTGAGGAATGATCTAAGAAGATGTGTACTAAAGTTATACTTTGGAGTTTCGAATGAAGAAATAAGAAACCTACTAAATTATGTACAACCTACCTTGAAAGAAATTGAGTACAATCAAAATCTCTCAAAGCATTACATACTTTTTTGTAATTTAAACAGAATAACTGTGCGAATTATCAAAGCACTACCAAAATGGACTTTGAGGAGCTATAATAATAGTAATAATTTAATTTGCCTGACAGATTTAAACATCCATTTGCAGGACAATTCACAAACTCATTACAAAAAACATATAGGTATTGCATGTTACAACTAATTGAATTGAATTTTTAAAAAAATATAAAATTAACATAAATACAACAAATGGGTAATTGTGTAAACCACCACAAAAATGTGTTGCAGGGAGAAAAAGAAAGGAAAATACAACTCAACTACTTGGTTCTCTTCTGTTACAGATCATCAATCAATAGTATTCGTTGTAGAAAACTCTGATTGCAATATATCAAGATTTTTTGTGGAATCATGCATTCATGCATATCTTGACAACCACTTTCTCCTTCCTTCTGTTTGGAAAAAGATCTTTCTTTTCCCAATCAGATCTTCTATCCTCTCGCAAACTTCTTAATGTCATATCAGATACCGAAAAAGGGATCACTTACGGGAAAACGATATGGTTGACGTAACTACACATCTGGCAAGAATCGCACGACAACTCCAACGGACGTATCAGTTCGTACGTCGTAGACGCATCAAGTCTACTTACTCGGTTAATAAAGGGAGTGATTGACACGTGATTACGTCAAGCCAGGTAGAGGGTAAACCTGGGTAGCGAGATAATGGATCCATCGTGTGGGCATCAGTCAGAATCGGGCGAAAACACGAAATTGCATTCAATCTATTTGTTTCCCGGAGATCCCCGTCGGTCTGATCCCACCGGAATACACACCGACTCCGGATGTACCAATTTATATTAGAAAGTATAAAAGGAAAATCTATTTTCCTCGAGTTGATGTCGGCGCAGGTAAAAGTTCGCTGAACGAAAAACAATTCGACTTTGTTCTATCGATGTTTTTCTGATCGTAATTATCTTAATACAATTTTACCTTCCAAGCCCCATAGATTGGTTTTTAATCGATGATATCCATTTCTAAAATTTCTTTGCATTTCCACCTCCCACTTGTTTGATTTGGGTTACAATTATAATTAATTTAAAATAGTTGTATGAAGCGACTAGTACGTAGCTTATGTTGATGACATAGCCCTTATAACACGACCAAAACAAGAGATAAAAGACGTATTCCCGAGATTTGAGAGCACGGAAAGGGAATATGAATTACGAACTAATGGAAAGAAAACTAACTACTTAGAAATGAGAACAACTGGTGATTCTAATAAGCCCGAAATCAATATTCAGAATAACACTGGTCAAAATTGCATTTTCGAAAAGGTAAAAGAATTCACCTATTTGGGAGTGGTGGTTTCAAATAGCACGATCCAAACAAGAAATGAAAGGCGTATTCGGAAGATTTGAGGGCACAGCAAGAGACTATGGATCAACAATTGATGAAAATAAAACTAAATACTTAGAAATGCGAGTGGCTGTGTTTCTAATGAGGCCGAAATCAATATTCAGAATAACTCGCTTTGGGGGTAGTGGTTTCAAATAATGTAAGTGAACAATAAGATATACAACAAAAACTTATGAAAGCAAGTAAGGAAACAGGATCGTTGAATAGAATACTAGGAGTAAAATCTACATTACAAGAAGAACAACAGCAAAGCTATACCAGACTATTATTCAACCAACAGTGAAATTTTAGATATGAAAATGAAAAATGTTAAGGAAAATACATGGAAGCATTAAAGAAAATGATATATGGGGAAGACGAACTAATGAGAAATCAATGCGATTATACGCGGAACTGAAAATCAGTGCAATAGCTAAAATTCAGAGATTAGAAAGGTTGGGACATTTACCTAGAATGCACTATAGACGAGTAGCAAAGTTGATGATGGAAGGTGGTTGCATGCAGTGGAGAGTACCTACAAAGTATGGAAGTAAGAAAATGGAGAATCATATCAACCAATAGAAAAAGTGGAAAAGATTACCCAAGCCATGGGCTGACAGAACCTGCAGAGCTAATTGATTTATTTAGTATTTATATATTGTAATAAGCGATTATTTTATATTAAATCTGTGAAACAGCTTAAACCTAGTAAAGATAAGAACACCTATAGTTTAGAAATAAATTAGTTTTTACTCATACCACACCAATTTTCGAGAATGCTGAATACATACATATTTCGACAATTAACAAGTAATTTGAAAAATAGTTTACAAGAGGTTGGAGAGAGTTTTAGATACTACCAAAAAAGTGAAATAAAATTTCACATACTCTCACATAAATTATCTCACTGAGATGTATTTATTTGGCAACTTTTACAAAGCGGTCCTTGCACAACTTTTTGTAAAGTTGCCAAATAAATACATCTCAGTGAGATAATTTATGTGAGAGTATGCGAAATTTTATTTCACTTTTTTGGTAGTATTTACAAGTAAATTGTCATCCTCAGTGGAGGAAAACGCAAAGGAGAGGATGAAAACTTGTCGCAATATGTAAGCAAGCTTTTAAAACCGGCGGGGTAAAGGTAAGAACTAGTTCATTTGAAACAGCTTAGTTTTAGAGATAATCTGAAAATTATCGATTTTTACATGGAAGGCACGCATGTTCTATGTATAGTTATTAAGCTCATCTTCATTAAGTATATTCCAGTCTAGTATATTTGAGGACATGGACTTTTTGTAGAAATTAGAATTTTAAAATTTGATAATGATCGTAAAGTCGTTTTCAATGTCATATATTCTAGGGTGAACTGCTCGGCGACGTGTCTCTCAAATTCCCAGGTTTTATCAAATTTATATGGAGAAATATTCATCCCGTATAGAAAACCCTAATATACTAAACGCTCTATACCTAGCGGACTGCAAATATTAACCCTTTGGATCCTAACCCTATCATTTTACGACGACCAAGAACGTGAGCTCCTTTAACACTTCCAAATAATTTAGTTCATTTATTGATTGCATAAAATTATCATTCATTGTTTTTTATACATAATTAGACCACCGCATAACTCGAACAGCGAGACGTTGACAACAGTTCGTGGCAATAGATTTTACCAAACACAGTTTTCTTTGAATTTGCCTAACACAGGTACCCCAACTAGTAGATCGTTTTACAGTGAGTAATTGAATATTATCCTTCTTTTAGTTTGAATTATATGATCGTCATATATCATCGTCATTCGTCGCAGATTGCGTTTAGTAAAATCTATTGCCATAAACTGGTGTTAACATCTATTTACTGTTGGACACTAATAAAATTTTATATTATTACTATTATTATTACAATCCCGTCCATAATAATATTGACATATGCAGTTTCTGTTTGCTTTGCAAACTAATTGCCCAGGTTTTTCGGAAGCTGCCTAACAAACGTACCTCAATCAATAGATTAGATTAGATTAGATTATTTGAGGTGGCACTGATGCCTGTTCCACTGCGACCTTTCCAGGTCTATTGTGGTTCTCATGCCTACTTAGAGTACGATCTCTAGCTTTATTCCTTTAATTAGATTTGACAGCTTTGAGAGCGGTTCTGCCGCATATACATATATTTTTAAAAGCGGACTTGAAGCCCTTGCTCCGTAATGCTGTTATATGCCTCCATAATAGTCCTGGTCTGCCTTAAGCTTTGCCGGCTCCATCTGCGTGGCTGGATAGTCGTTGCATACTACAACGATCCTCTCCAAAGCAGCCTCCTTGAAGGTTAAACCTTGTGGCCCCTTGCTTTTCAGAAGACCTGCGGGAGTACTGCCCTCCAACCTCGTTTTTGGACTTCCGTCCTTTCTTTACGTTTAGTAGCCTCCGCCGCCTGTTGAGGCTTAACTTCCTTATCTGGACTAACCTGGCTCTTTGTGCATGCCTAGTGAACTTGGGCTTGATTATGGCTTTTTAGCCTGTATGAAATCTTGGCCCTGTTTCACGAGCTTCTGCACTTTAGCCTTGAAAATTGTAGATAGCGTAGCTATACGAAGAATAACTAGGGATTTTTATGCCTCCTTAGAGTACGTTCTCCAGCTTTATTCCTTTAATTAGACTTAACACCTTTGAGAACGGTACTTCCGCATATACGTGTATTTTTAAAGCGGACTTGAAGCTCTTGCTCCGTAATGCTGTTATATGCCTCCATAATAGATTCCTGGCCTGCCCTAAGCTTTGCCGGCTCCATCTGAGTGGCTGGATAGTCGTTGCAAACTACCGCGATCCTCTCCAAAGCAGCCTCTTTGAAGGTAAAACCTTCTGGCCCCTTGCTTTTCGGAAGACCTGCGGGAGTACTGCCCTCCGACCTCGCCTTTTTGGCCTTCCGTCCTTTCTTTACGTTTAGTAGCCTCGTTGAGGCCTAACTTCCTTATCTAGACTACCCTGGCCCTTTGTGCATGCCTAGTGAAGTTGGCCTTGATTATGGCCCTTTTAGCCTGTATGAAATCTTGGCTCTGTTTCACAAGCTTTTGCACTTTAGCCTTGGAAATTCTAGATAGCGTAGCTATACAAGGAGTAGCTAGGGAACAATCTGTCCGCCCGATCAGAGCCCCGCTTGATCTAGTAAGGCTAATTACAAGGAGGTTTCGCCTGGTGCCCCCAGGGGAACGTTAAATACCGCACACCTCTGCGGCCACGCAACTCTCGGCACGTTACCTTACACCTTAGTTTGGGTTTTAGCTCGGGTACCTCGCGAGCGCTAAATTCCCGAACTCACTTGTTAAACTTGTTAACAGTGAGCCCCTGAGGCAATCTCAATCAATAAGTCGTCTTGCAGTTATTCATTGGGATTCTTGTCCTTCTTTTTATAAGAATTCTTATGTTTTCTAATCTAATGAAATAAATCAATCGTGGGTTTATGCTGATGAAATTTTCGAACAAATCGACCAAATGCTAACCAAGAAAAGACGGAGAATTATATAAGGATGATGGTGTTTACAACAGTTTGTACGAGCTATTTTACACGCCGTCATTCCTTATCGAATTCTCGGAGTATGTGTGCATGGGAGAGCCATGTAAACTGGGCGAAAGAAACTTTAGAGGCGGGCTTAAAAATGCGCTAATGATCCCCAAGCAAGAACGCTACTGCGACCAGCAATAATGGAATACGTCAATTCACATGGACACACGATGAATTTTGTGAATAGAGAATACTAATGACGATAAATAATTATCACTGGAGATTAATCAGAGACGCTGCAGATTTTCAAAAGGTCAAGAAACGTTAACCATGAAAATGTATATTTTCTTAGCAGAATCCGGGAGAATTTTCTACTGTAGCAATGTAAAACTATGTGAAAACTTCAAGACATATATAGAAGAAATCAAATTACCCTTACCACACCATTCGGATATAATTCCAGACGTATTTCGGCAGCCAAGTTTCCATCTTTGGTGCAAAACTGGGAGAATTAAGCACCAACGATATCCGGCCATATCCAAGACGAACACCATGCAACGAGCACCGTGCAACTCTGAAGTACTGCACAATGAACCACACACATTGAACGCCCGCTCCAAGCACTGTGTAGTGTTAATTGTGCAGTGCTTCAGAGTTATACAGTGCTCCTTGCGTGGTGTTTGTCTTAGGCGTTGGCCGGATATCGCTAGTGGTATTTAGTTGCCCCAGTTTTCCACTGTGGATAAGAAGTTAGTTGCCGAAATACGTATCTAGAATTATTCCCGAAAGATGTGGTAAGGGTAATTTTATTTATTTTATATATTATTTTAACCACAGTCTCCTTATTCTTATTTGACATTTATAGATAGATGATTTGACTGCCAAGAATCAGTTTCAATATTTTTTAAACTGTTGGCAGTATAGACAGCAAAACGCCGATATGAAACCGAAAGGAAATCTTATACCGCTGAGCAATCTACTGATGCATTCATTGGAAGGATTGGTAATAACTACTTGCAATGTAATGAATCATTCAGGAAATTCACAAATCCGGGGAATGAAAAGGAAATGAAGTATTTGAAAGGTAGAACAAAAATCTGAAGAAGATAGAGGAGATCAATTTGTTGGAGCTAATGAAGAGGAAACAATATTTGTGCTTATAGTTCGTTTCAAGTACTGCCATTTTCTTGTCTATTTAATTTATTGTTCATGGTTTCAATAAGTCTAAAAGCATGATGGAAGCGCAAGTGATGCCTGTGTTCTTTTATAAAGCCTCCAAGGATAGGACATAATACTCAAACGCCAAAAGGTTTACTATCTAGACGTTTAGCAATGCAAATTATACAATCAGTCAAGAAACTATCCCATCCTATCCTATTCTATCATTTATAAAATTTACGTACATTTTATTTAAAGTGTGTTGTTAGTATAATTTCCAGTGTTTTGAATACATAATCTCAGTGTTCCGCATCTCGCATGCAAAAGGATGACGCCATCTTATTAAAATGGATAACTGAGTCAATATAAGAGAGCCTAAAGCCGCAAAGTCATAAATCAAACCGTATTTAATTACATAACCCCACAGACATCGACGAACTCATCTACAAGTAGTAACACGGAGGCGGGCGAATTTAAAAATTGAAATTCTTGACGTAGGCGCCGTCGGTACGCCATGTACATGCAATTTTTCATTAATTCCTTCCGCGAGTTAAATGGTCCGTACTTTAATTCGCGAACATCGCTCGTCGCTCTTTGTGAGAAATTTATGCGTCGCGATTTTTTCACCATCCGGATTGTCGAAGCAATAGAAGGACGCAAAGACGAAGAAGAAAAATCGGGGAGGAATAGGAGAAGAGAAAATCGACGGTTGGGGATCCGAGCCGTTTGGAAAGCGCGGATGAGGATAAGGAAATTCCTCAGCGTCAGTTATGAATTATGATGGCCCTCCGTGCTGCCAGTATGTTCTTGCGTGGCAACCATTTCGCTAAAGAAGAAGATCCAGCGTGAATGCGGTTTTGACATCCTTCGTCGATGTTCCATTGTTATCGTTTTAGGTACATATATGTATGTTTGTACATATATGAATCTTGCTATATACATACATCTGTAAGCACAAACATTCGCATGTATGTATGTATATGTACCCATGTAGTACATACGTACCTATATATAGGATAAATTTGGAAGCTCCGTCGGCATTATTGTGATATATTATTGTCCGTATGGAATCATTGTTGTGCTTGGTGCTGACAGCAGCACAATGAAGATATATATTTCTTATACCTGCCTCACTTACCTCGGCAAGAGAGTAGTAATGTACAAGTAATAAATACTGTGTTGAGTGTCCCAAGTTCGAATATAAGATACATGTTTCTCCGGTGCAAATGGAAATTCTAGGGGAAACCAAATGGTATCTACTATTACGATACCGTTCGTATAATCTGATGCAAACGTTTTAAATGTAAAGAACATGTACGTACAACTAGCATATATCATAGTACACTCCCAGAATAGTGTATGTATACCTGCAACAGGCTTGCATAAAATCATACTTTTTTTTTCAATTTAAGTCACATTAACCCAAAAAAAGAACAGTTTATGTCAAAAACTTAAATATGTTAGCAATAATCGTTAAGGATTTCTCACAAGAAACCACAATATGTTGTCAGAATGATCACTTACGGATATGACAATATGAAGAGGAAAATTTTTAAGCGATGGTCATATGTACTTCCCTTTACGCAAATCTCGGCTATTTTCTACCGTACCCCGTCCTACACTGTCTTTCTAACTGCTCATTCGCGAGATATATCAGCAATATTTGCTAAATAATTATGGAAACGCAAATTATCCCAATATTTATTGATTTATGATGTATTTCTGTATAAAACATTTCGAAGAATTTAATTAGTAAGAGCTATTTTTGACAAGGAATTTAACCACAATAAAGGTACCGACTTCCGAATGAATTAAGGAAGAGTCACTAAATAGAACAACGTAATACAAAAAGATTAGAATATACCACAGCTTAATTAGTAGAGAGAATTATCGTATATAACTCCGAAATGTGGGAAATGGAGAATAGGTAAAATGGAAGACTCTACGCTTTATAAATAGATGCAATAAGATGATGAACTAGAATAGAAAAAGTACAGAACATTCCCAAGCATGTGATGAAAAAGGGAATGAAGGTATATAAAGATAGAATATACCGGATAGAGCAAGAAAAGACTGATGTGATATAGACCTATTCGGGGATAAACAATATGGACTTAGAAGGTATTAAAATATACCACAGGAAAGCGGAAATAGAATAAGCCAGAAAAATATGGTGGCATATTTTGGAAAAGACCATAAATCACAGGCAACTCACGGACTCAGGTATTCCCGACAGAAAAGATGGTGTACTAGATGTGAGAAACGGCGATTATTGGAAAACACCATTGAGTATGTCCCCGAATTGACTTCACTATAGATATAATTGATAAAAAAATTTTGAGATTTCGTTTTAGCGTTTTGACATACCTCCCCGCTTGGTATGAAAAGAATTTCAAGCGCATTTTTATTTTTTAAAAATCAAGATCGTCATGACAATTGAAAAGAAAACGTTTTTTGTTAAAAAAAGGGCCATTCCAGTCAATATTCCAGTCACAAAATGATATTGAGGAAAGTTCAGAATGTGAAATTATGACTGTACAAAATTTTGCAAAATTCGGATCACTTTGACTAAATCAATATTTCTTTTGTATTCTTGCATTGTAACTAAAGATATACAAGTGTTCTGTGTAAGTTCTCAAAGAAAAAATTAATGTTGTTTTCTTTTTTCTTTTCAATAAAATATATTATTAGAAACAAGCTTTATTTTTATTATTTTGTTTTTTTTTTTTTTTTTGGAAAACAAGCATCCCATGTAAGTAGAAAAATTAAGATAAGTTTCTAAAAAATATTTTATTCAAAAAAAAGAAAAAGAAAATAACATACAGAATACTTGCTTTTCTGTAGTTACAACACAAGAATGCGAAAGAAATACCAATTTAGTCAAAGTGATCCAATACTTATGAAATTTTGCATAAAGTGACAATTTCATATTTTGATCAACTTTTTCAATAACATTTTTCCGTATTATTGACCCAAATGGCACTTTACTTCAATAGGAAATATTTTTTTTCTCAATTTTTGTGATGGCTTTAATTTTAAAAGATACGAATGTAGTGCAAATTCTTTTCAGACCAAGCAATGCGGCATCACAAAACATTACAACGAGATTCTGAAATTTTTTATCAATTATACCTATAGTGAAGTCAATCTGGAGACACACTGTATATATTTATTTAAAATATGTATTTAGTCATTTCCAAACCAAGTATAAAGCTTTACAGGAAAGCTGGAACTACGTAATTTTTATGCGGTTTCAAAGTTAATAATTCAATACAATAGTGAAGGTCTAATACAACATCAAACGGTGCTGTTGAAAAGTGAAAAGCATTTATGTATAATAGCGGTAATGTTCTCTGATGGCATTAATACAGAGGGTGTATGTTGTGGTTTTGCTCCGTTGCAGATCTCTTCTATCTGCTCTTGGCTTTTGCCAGCTTGCTAACCTCCTTCCAGCAATTTTACAGTTTTTAGACTTTCTCCTCCAGTAATGTGAATCTCGTTTTGTAATATCGTCTTCTGCCTTCCACAGAGTGTACTCCATCTAGGTACATTTCCATCTTGTGACTTCTTTTTTAATAAATTCCTGCTTAGTTCTAATCCAGACCTGCTCATTTCATATAAAAATTTCCAGGAATCCTTTGTTTGTTTTGAAAGACGTTTATTTATAAAACTTTAATGTTTTTCGTTTCTTTTTTATTTGATCACGATACCTATTTATAAAAAGTACAAATTTTAGATTCATATTATTTAATTTTGGTTTGTTGGCATATTTGAAATGAAATCCAGATTTTATATTTGACATTTGTATTATTTGTTTGTTGTTTTATATATATTTTTCAGTTATCGCGTGCCTATTTTCATTTCCTCTCCTTTTTTGTATGTATTTCTAGTCTCGTCTTTGTTGGTTCCTTTTCTATGCTTTTGATCATAATTTTCATATCTTTTATTGTATGTGCGACCAAGCTTACTGCTTACATAAAATACCATTTCTTTTTTCTACAACATTTTACGAAATATAGTCTACATATATATTTAAAAGTCATGGGGACAATATGCAACCTTGTTTAACTCATTTTAGCATTTTCACCCCATTCGTTGGATTCCCTTTGTATAATATTTGGCAGATTGTTATTGTATATGATCATTGATCTTGATCAGTTGCTTTAACTTTAGGGGAATTTCCTTTTCTATCAGTGCCTATTTTCCATAATATTTAGTGTTTTGTGTCAACAGAAACTGCGGTTAGTGTTGTTTTCTTCTTTATCATAATTCTTATTGCTGTTTGATTAATCTAAAACTAGTTTCCTCTTGTCTTCATTTTATATCCATTTCTCTATGAATTCGTTGATGCAGTATATACACGAAAATAATATTTAAGCTGAATAATAATATTACGTCTTCCCAGTTTTCGCTAGCATATCCCTCCGGCGGCAATTTTATTAGTTTACCACTCCCCCATTCTTTTGAGGTATGTTCCTTTTCCAAATTTCTTTCAGATTAGTTATCATCTGAGTTGGATCTCTGTTATTTTCCCGTATATCATATATCTGCACTGCCTTATATTATTATATTATTGTGTTTTATTGTATTCATGTATTTCTTCTTTCATCAGTGTGCTTGATTTCATATTAAATATTTCTATACTCTTTTCCACAGTTTCCTCTCCTTTTCTCTCACTTGTTCAGAAAATGGTTTATTTCGGTATTGCACTTGCTCTATTATAGTTATTTAGTATATTAGTTAGTTAGTGTACAACGTAGTACCTCTAATCAGCCGATTTCTTCCGTCAGAGATCATTTCTTCGTTTTTTTCTGAGGGGCTGGTGGTTCGGATTTGTATCGGTTATTCGATATTATTTATGTTGTTTTATGTAACTCCACCTTTAGTAAATTTTGACTTACATTTGTATTCTCTTTTTCATGTAATTCATTTCTTAACTTCTTTCTTCCTGCAATTGTTTATTCCCACTGGGCTATACTAAAACTATTTCTGCGCTTTCAGAAACCGTTTGGTTTTCAGTGTTTCCCTCATGTCATCCGTACTTGCCCCTTGTCGGTAATTAATTAATATATGTTTCATTTATTATTTTCTCTATTCCTTAAGTACAATTACCAAATAAAAGGAAGAAATAACGCTAGTGTTAGTTAAATATATAATAGAGGAATTATAATGTAAATAAAATGAATTTGCCAATAAAATTTTTTTAAGATTACTAATGCATTTATGTCATTTTCTTATAATGTGATTTCATAGAAATTTCTTCAATTCTATATCAAATTTCTTCTTTTAATTTGGGAATTTTCTAAGACTTATCGCATTACCACAGGATAACACGGCCACGATATTCTGTTTGATTTCTTTTGCAATATTCTACACCGTGTCTTCTTGTTGGGACTACATGTCTTCAGTAGCCGTTTCATTTAACTCATGCTTGCTTACTTTACGTCCGCTCATTATTTTGCACTAACAAACAAAATTAATCCTTACAAAATTTATATTATCGTTTTCGGAAAGATACGTTCCAATCAAATCCTCGGTATAAAATTTACGTTAAACAATCGCCCGTTGACAATGCATCGGAAGTTCCTTGAACATTTGCAAATTTTCGAATGAGTAAAAACGGCTAATGTTATAATTAGTATGAAAAAATTCTGCATCGCTGAAGGTTACCATCTACTTTCTTGTTGATTCCCCAAAAATCAATTCCTCGGTCAGATGCAGCTTGTAACTCGCAATCGCAAATCGTTCTTCAAAATTCATTTGGAAGCCTTGTTGACATACAGAATTGTTGACTTCGATGACAAGATGGTATATATGCTCTAGGCTCTTGGCTATATTTTCCCTTAGGCTAGCAATACGTAAACAGCTATTGCCTTATTCGCTTTGAATTGAAACGATAATCCCAAAATTTTCACCGTTGATTGTTAAGAATTTTATCAGTTTATATACATTGTGCATTTGTGTATCTTTTTCATGATTAAACATTAATGCAAGTCAATCAATAAATCTCCAAATAATAATTAGAGTTAAAGTTCCATAATCAATTCATTATATTTCTTCCAATACCCATCCCCTACCAAACAATAAGTAAATACCTGCTTACATTACAATGGTAGGTTCAAATACCTTTTAGCAAGTTTAAGGTGTACATACTTTTTATCTCAATCAACAAGAATTTACCCAAACATTTAATAACATTCAGCTGGAAGTAAAAATTCTCTGCTTATAACATTGCCGCAATTAAATGTTGAATTAAAATGAATTCGTGAAACCTAAACGATCGCCAAAAAAGAACGTCGATTCTCCTTCGATAAATTGCGAGCGATGACAAAGATAAACCGTGAAGTGTAGCCGGGAAAAGTTTGTATAACCACTTCATTAGCTAAATAAATCTCCAGTTCCATTTCTACGCAGTCGACTAAGTATCAAACCAAAATAAAAGTTATCATTTCATTTGGATATTTCGAAGTTTAAACGTTGAAGTGCTTCTCTTTTGTGTTGTTGTTTTTCTTTAGTTTTCAACCCTGTATTTTCCGTACTTAGACGATTTCTAAAAAATCTAGCATTTTGATTAAAATAAACTTTGGTTACGATGAAAACGTTTGATATTGAATCATGAACTTAGGACACAAAGTGGTTGACACAAAGTAACCGAATGAGCACCAAATGATTCCTTTAATGGAAAATCGAACAAAACGTCGTTCGCGTTAACGCATTGTTTATATTTACACATCCTGAGAGATTTCAGTCTCCTTAATGCAACAATCTTTTGTATTATATATATATGTATATACTTACTACGTATTGAAAAATGTCAACAAAAATGTAGAATAAAATTCTATTTAATTCTATCACTTTTATGTTCTTCCTGCTGCTAAGAACAGAAGGAAAACTATTACTCATTGGCAGTCGTGTAGGCACTTACACTTACATTCTCTACAACAATGTAGTAGATAAGTTTCAGTTGTTCTAAGCACTCACCGTATACTAATTTGATTGATCATAAATGTTGAGCGTGTCTAGTCGCTGAGTGAAATAGCATTCTTTTTGGTTGTAGTTTCCGTCGGGGAAATTTCTGTGTGTGACATATAATTAATTCACTTTAATGTAAATTTATGCACTTGTAATATGTCACGCTAAAGGCATACGAGGAAGGATGTGAGATGTAAATCACCGACAGCGGGCGTGATTAATTTCGTCTCCGTTCGTGTATAAGAGTTGTTTCCTTCTTCTTATTCTCAGCGAAAGGAAAAGAAAATAGCGTATCCGAAGTTTTTATGTGGTCGCTGAATAATTTCTCTGCAATCGTTTTGATAATATTTGCTATCTTACCTGATCGGATCATTTCTTTATGCAATATGGAAGGTTTTATTAAAGCGACGCAAAAGGTTTTCTGATTCCTCCGGTAATAATCTTTCATACCGATAGACTAGTAAATAACTACAGTCGACGCCGGCTAAGATGGACTTGCGGGGACCATGATTTTTAGTCCATTTTAAAAGAAGTCCATTACACAAGAAGGCCATAACATTTGCACAAAAGAAAGTTTAAAATGAAATAACATATAAGGTTTAGATTAAGAAGTATTATTTATTAATAAAAAAAAACTGTTATTTTACACTGCTTGTTTCTATTTTTAAGAAAGTTAGTTCCAAGGTTTTGTTCTAGTTTTTCAGCAAGGATCAATGATGCGTTATCACCAATGTTTTCCAAGTAGAACGCAATTTCTTTAATGTGTTGTAACACATCAGCAGCTGATGGAACAGATCTTGGCTCTTCGTCATCTGAGGCTTCTCCTTCGTCTTCTACACCACTGTTTGTTGCTTGTTCCCTTCTAAAGTGCTCTACGAGACCGACCTCGTCTGGTACTTCGTAGGTGATAAGATCGCGGTCAATTTGAATAAAGTCCTCCACATTTTCTAGACCTTTAACATACTCCGTTATATTATTGTTTTTTAGCCAAGTAGCGATAGGTACATTATCCTGAAACAACAAAATTTTTATTTTAGATTGCATATGCATACATATGTAAAAATAAAATTCAACTCACCTCTTCCTCAAAATTATGACAATCCGAGATATTAGCATGGCGATAACAATTTCTAATACAGGCAGCTGATACTCGCTTCCATGCCTTTGATGCAAGCTGAATTCCATCAAGAAGTGTCGTAGATGGTTCTTTCTCATTGTCCAGGGCCTGGACTATGTCTAGTAATAAAAGTTTTCGGTAGAGTGCCTTAAATGTTCTGATAACACCCTGGTCCATGGGCTGGAGGATGGCTGTAACGTTTGGTGGTAAAAACACAAGTCTAATGTTTTTAAATTTTCTAATTTTGGATGGGCAGGACAATTATCAACCAGCAGTAAAATTTTGCGGTTAGATCTCTGTAGCTCTCGATCCCAATCTGTCATCTCTTCCTCAAATATGATGGATGTCATCCAAGATTTCCTGTTGCTTTTATATTTCACAGGTAGTCTCGATACATTTTTAAAACATCTGGGTTTCATAGCTTTTCCTATGACCAACAACTTTCTTTTTCAGAGCCGTTCTGTTTGCACACAGAAGTATGGTAATGCGTTTTTTCGATTGTTTTCCCCCAATACATTTTTCACCCTTAAATTTATACGTCTGCGACCGCAAAAGTTCATAAAAAAGGCCCGTTTCATCGGCATTAAAAATGTCTTCCTGTTTGTATCCGTCACACAATTTAGGCCACTCTTGCGTTAGCCACGATTCGGTTACGTTTTCAGAAACAGCGCCAGCTTCTCCACTGATCTTGCCAATGGTTATGTTATGTCGCTGTTTGAATCGATGAATCCAACCATCGCTGCATTCAAAGTTTGAATTAGGCTCTAACATCTTTGCAAGCTGATTTGCCTTTTCTTTTAAAATGTGACCGTTGATCGGAAAGCCCATTCCATGCTTCGCAGTAAACCAATTCAATAGTACAGTATCGACATCTTGCCTTTCAATTTTTTTTACCTTCTTTGTCTCTGGTCTACACTTTTTAAAATCATCCAAAATTTTGTCTTTTGTTTTTATTATTGCACTAACTGTCTGTTTATTTATCTCAAAACGCTTACCTACTTCACTTTGTTTAATACCGCTTTCAACTGCCCGTATAATTTTCACTTTTGTTTCTAATGATAACATTTTTCGCTTAACCATTTTAAAACCGAACTCTAACACCACCGAACACCGATGAGAACAATTTTAAACTGAAGGAACAAGTTACAGAATAATATACAAATCCGTATGTATTTTACTTGGAAATTTATAATTATAGCATTACTTGGAATAATTCGAATTGAATTTTATGCTTCTATTAAATATTTTCTTGGAAATTTTTAATTATATCTTTACTTGGAAATAAATCGAATTGGATTTTATGTTTTTTTCTTGGAAATTTCTAATTATAGACTTCTCAAAAGTCCATATTAAAAGAAGTTCAAGTCCATATTAACCGATATATTATTAATGTTAAATAGACATTTTTGTTGGGACCACGCAAGAAAGTCCATTATAGCCGAAAGTCCACTTTAACCGAGTCCATTTTAGCCGGCGTCGACTGTATTAAGTTTTTAACATTTTATAGTTATCTTCAAGGATCCACGAATCATTCATCCACAACTTCGGCATCTTGCTTCGCACTTCTTCATAAAGGCTTTCAGAATCTCTAAGAGGTGCATTTGACTAGTTGCTCACTTGAAGTTATTTGATTATCGGTAATGTGGATCGTTTCCAATCGAAGGATTATATCGTCGCATGTTATTCTGTTAGATAAATAGTTGGAATCATTTTCAATGCTCTGGAGAATGTCGGCACAAATGTTCACTCTCAATTATCACTAGAGCTTGGCCTGTCACTGTAGACAATACGTTGTCATCTTAACAAGGACAATAAGGAGCGGTGGAAATAATCCGAAAGAAAATAAAACATGCAATATAGAGTAGTTCACCACGATTTGCATAAGAGATAGCCAATAGTATATCCGTATTTGCGATGAACTGCTTATTGACTTCTAAGACCCACCACTTCTTCAGAAAGATTGTAACTTATATTGTAACTATATATACTATACTACTACTATACTATACTATACTACTACTATACTAATACTATACTAATATTGTAACTTATATAGTTCTCTACACAATTAGGTCAATTAAACAAGAATGATTGATATAATACTTATATGTATTCTCCGAACGTTCACAAGCGTTTTTGGAACATTTTCATTAGTGAAAATATAACTAGATAAATATATAAACAAACATTTGTTTTTGTTCCGGAACTATCAACAAAATAACTAAGAATTTCTTGATATATAGGATCTGCAAAAATATTTATATTTTAAATAACTAATTTAACGTGAAAACAACCCAAAAAACCTTGTATCAAAAATCTTTGTCGAAACCTTAACAATTCTGTTCAAGAACTAGGAAAACCCGGAATCAAAAACCTAGCCATAGGTTTCCTTCTTAAGAAATGTAAATGTCATTTTAACAATATACATTATCTCAAATTAATAGTTTTAGTATCGTTCTGTATATTTATTATTTCGTATATTAGTCTTTTTTATAATTATTTTCAGTTTTTAATGTAATTGTATTTTCAAAATCAATGTAATGCCCTATTTCTAATCTTTCCAAATTGTTATTTAAAATTTTAGGCAATACAGCAGGTAACACTACATAGAATGTGAAAAATTCATGACAATTTGTACATTCAGTTAAAAATCAAATAATTCCTAACAATGTCAAATTAATCAGTTTAGATATTGTTGCCTTATTTACTAATATTCCTGTGGATTTAGCACTAAAAATTTTAGATAAAAAATGGAATTCCATAAAAGATTTTACAACTGTGCGTAATTAGAAAACTACTTTCACTATTCGTAGACGCGCGTTTCGCGGTCATACCGCTCATCAGTGCGACTTTGTGAAGTAGTTTTAAACTGTAAAGACTGTGATGATTGTTACGTCGATAAGACAAAACAATATTTAAAGAAAAGGTTGTATAACCATAAGTATTATTTAAATAATGATTTTGGTGCAATGACCGCTGTAGCAAAACATTACCAAGATCTGGGACATTACTTTGATTTAGAAAACACGATTATATTAAAAACAGAAAATAATTAGAAAGAAAGACTAATATACGAAATAATAAATGTACAGAAGATAAGAGAGTTAAGATAAGATTACTTGAGGTGCAAAGATGCCTGTTCCACTGCGACCTTTACAGATCTATTGTGGTCCTCATGCCTGCTTAGAGTACGTTCTCCAGCTTTATTCCTTTAATTAGACTTACCAGCTTTGAGAGTGATTCTTCCGCATATACGTGTATTTTTGAATCCCTTGCTCCGTAATGCTGTTATATGCCTCCATAATAGGAGGGGGAGTCCTGGACTGCCTTAAGCTTTGCTGGCTCCATCTGGGTGGCTGGATAGTCGTTGCATACTACCGCGATCCTCTCCAAAGCAGCCTCCTTGAAGGTTAAACCTTCTGGCCTCTTGCCTTTCGGTAGACCTGCGGGAGTACTGCCCTCCGACCTCGCCTTTTTTGGACTTCCGCCCTTTCTTTACGTTTAGTAACCTCCGCCGTCTGTTTGGGTCTAACTTCCGTATCTAGACTAAACCTGGCCCCTTTGTGCATGACTAGTGAAGTTGGCCTTGATTATGGCTCTTTTAGCCTGTATGTAATCTCGGCCCTGTTTCACAAGCTTTTGCATTTTAGCATTGAAAATTCCAGATAGCGAAGCTGTACGAAGAGTAGCTAGTGAAGCATCTGTCCGCCCGATCAGAGCCCCGATTGATCGGGTAAGGCTAAATACAAGGGGTTTCGCCTGGTGCCCCCATGGGAACGTTAAGTACCGCACACCCCTGCGGCCACGCAACTTTCGGCGCGTTACCTTACACCTTAGTTTGTGTTTCAGCCTAGGTACCTCGGGAGCGCTAAATTCCCGAACTCACTTGTTAAACTTGTTAACAGTGAGCCCCTGGGTGGAAATATACAGAAACATACTAAAACTATTAGTTTCAGAACCGATGTTCAGAATTTAAGTAATGTATATAGTAATTTGACCTATACATTTCATTACAAATTCTTAGTTATTTTGTTGATAATTCCCGAATAAAAAAACAAACGTTTGTTTATACATTTATCTAGTTATACGTTCACTGATGAAGGTGTTCCGAAAACGTTTGTAAACGTTCTGAGAATATAACTATTATTTCAATCACTCTTGCTTAATTGACCAAATTTTGGTAGAGAACTCATATAAAATAACAATAATAAATAGAAGTCGTCTGCCATTTTAGCAAGACAAAGCTGCTCAACGAGCTCTCTGTGAATTAGAAAAACTCCATGAACTTACTAGCGCAGGCGCTCCTGCTGTAGGCCGGGTTCTCTACAACTGGAAGCTGTTGCCATCAAACTACTATTTGTTTAGGTCAACGGCGCACCAATGCTGCGAAGGTAGAAACAGAATAAATGGTTTCAATGAGATATAGAAAATCAAGCAAGACGATAACAGTAGACCATCCAGTATAATTAACTCTTCCATTTTAATTGTTCTTGGATATCTTGTTTTCTTTTTAATTTCGCACTTCAATGCAAAACGAATGATACTACCATGATATTGACTTTTTGTTTGTATAAACACCAGAAGGTATCAACTAACTATCAACACAAAAAATAAATTTGATGCTTAGCATTGATTCCCGAAGTTTTTGAGAAATTCGAACGTTATCTTATTTTAGTTTGAATTTCATATACTAGTATCAATTTAACTTTAAAAAGCATCGCTGTCGCCCGCTTACAAACCAATTAACTGTCGTTCCAATTACTCTTGATTAATAATGAAGAAGGCCTTAAATTGTTGCACACACTATGACGTGGTCTAAATCGGAAAGCCAATTCGATCCTCGAAAACATCTCAATTAACGTATTCTTTTCTTTACCATTTCCCGGAAACTTTCTTCCTGAAATATTAATTTTCATCAGAGAGCTTTCTTATAAATAAATTATTCCCCTAAGGGTAGTTTTTGCCGACTTTAATAAAAGTAGTTGGATGTCATTGATTTTTCATTTCCATGAGATTAGTTTTACTTAAAGGAGCACTATGCCAACTTACAAATAGTACAAATATCATCATAATGGAACTAAATGAGCTACATTCTCGGTTTTTATTTGAATTGGCGGAATTTGGTGGGCCCATTATCCCGGTGACTGTAGAAATAGTAAATCAACGGCGATTTAACTAACAACATCACTTACACCCGTAAATATCTTATCATTTAACACTTATCCGACATTCATATATTTTCTACTTCAGAAAATCTGTAGTACAAAACTTCGTTCACCTCTTAACGTTGACATCGCAGAAAAGTTGTCGACATTTAGCGCCGCTCAAAATCTGAAACAATTTGTCATTCGAACGGTTCCAATCTCGACTTTCGCAACTGACTTCTTCCTTTGACCGCTTGATTAATGGAAGACGCACGAAAAGGGAAACTTAAGAAGCGTCCGTGAAAAATAACGTCAGGATGACGCTCACACGTGATGAGAAAAGTACGGCTAAACATACATATAATCCGGAGACCGAGAGAAATATATTCGCAAAGTTTTCCCCGTTGATTATTCACGTCGTACTTTGCACGAACTCTAACAGACCTTTTTCTTTTCTAGGCGGAGGAATTAAATTCGATCGTGGGGAATGCGTTTCGTATGGCCTACGCTGCGCAACTTCAGAAACAACCGACTTTCCAGGATGTGATTGCCTCGCAACTGGATCAGTCACAAACCGATAAAGTATTGTGGGTAAGTATCTTTAATCTATTTATGACGAATCGAATATGTTAGTCTGAGCATTCACACTAGTTGAGACAGTTTCATAAAATTTTAAATATCGTTGAAAAGTAATTGGATCTAGTCGACATTCTAGACCAAAGTAATATGTACGCAAAAGAAAATTGCATCTCCTACACTCCTTCTGAAACTTATAACTACGGCTTACCTAAAAGTTTGAATAGAATAAGTTGCTCCAATATGGAATACGTATGTATTAAGAGGGATGTTTTCAAACTTCTAGGAATTTGACTGTAATTTTGTTATTTCGTTTCTATCAAAATTGCGATGTAGCTTTTCAACATAATCCACATTTAATTGAATACACTTAGCTCAGCATGAAACAATTTTCCTTTAATCGTCTTTAAATAACTTTTTCGGAGTCTTTGTAGTTCACATATTCATAACAGGTTTTACCTCATTTAAGGTCTCAAATGGGACACCCCATAGTAGTTCTTTCAAATTTGGGAATAAATGAAAATCATTAGGTGTTAGATCTCGCGAACAGTGTAGATGCAGAAGCAAATCCAGGAGCAATTCCTTTAGGACATTCTGAGTCCTTCACGCGGTGTGGAGTCTTGCATTGTTCTATTGCAAAGCGCCCGTCGCAATGGGCTACATGAGAGATAATCCATAGAACAATAATTCCCTCGCAATCCCAAAATAGGGTAGGCATTATTTTTCCAACTAGCGGAGCTGCACGTGCTTTAAGCGGAGGCCCATCTTCTGATTTTGCGCCATTCTTTTCAGGATTGAAGTACAGTAATCCATGTTTTATCAGTAATTATTGTTAATTGCCAAAACTGGTCGCCGAAACGTGTGGTAAAAGCTTTTGAACTATCTGATCTATTAAGCTACTGTTCCGGTCTGATCAGTCTTGGCACCCAACAGGTTGGAACATCGTTCACGCCCAAACGTTCGTGTAAAATCTCAGGAACATATCGTGTACCTATTCCTACACTAACACTAATTTCACGCGTAGTTATTCACCTAACATTTTTCAGTAGTTTCTCCAGAGCAGCAACGTTTCTTTCATTTACAGAGGTGCTCGGTCGTCCACTGCGCGAATCGCCTTCTAGTAATATTCTACCAGCTTTCGAACGGCCGACTCATCGATAAACTGTAGTTTGAGATTTCAAATACACTTTGTAGATATTCAGCGATTTTTAAAGGATCATTTTTAGGTCAAAATTCTTTGTGATTTAGTCTCGTCTTCCATGATTGCAAAATCAGCGATACGGAAATAAATCTGTATTGGTCAAGTAGCTGAAGTATACTAAACCATATTGCACGGAATGGCTGCACAAACGTGTGAAGTCTTATGTCTGACCAACATTAATTGATAAAAAAGAATTACAAATGGAACATTAAGCAGTGCTGCTTTTTCAATTGTCACACTATGTATCTAAAATGGAATTGACAGAGTTCAAAATACGCATCATCATAATTGTATCATCAATTGTAACTATAAGTCATTTTCATCAGCATCATCATCTCTTTGTCTATCAGGGTTAAAAGTATTTGTTTCATTTGTTCACTTCTACATACATACGTTAATGAAACTACAACTTGCTTCACTGTTTTGTTCAAGCAAAATCTTAGGGAGTTATGTATGCTTATTAGATCCTCAAGCTTTTTACCATATGGAACAAAGCCGCTAGCGGGTTGAACATTGTGGGCCTTTTTCGTATTTTCATCAATGTTTTGTGTCTGGACATATAAGAATTGATTTTATTACCTTTTGATGATTTCTGCTTTAACTTTTTATGGCATCTCTTTTATTTAAGAAAGTTATTTATTTTGAAATCTGAAGCCCTTCCATTGCTAACAATCTTTCATTGATTTCATAACCTTACAACTTGAAATTCCTCCCCGGTATTTAAAATTGAGTTCTCAATTTCTTTGGCTGGGATCATTATTTCTTTGAATTCATTGTCATTGTACTTGCTCTTTTATTTTTATTGGCTCCCATATTCATGATCGATGTATTTCCAAATACTATTGTAATAAAATATCGCTTCCATAAAATTGCTCCGTTACCCAAATAGCCCCCATTCTCCAAATACCTGTTGTATAGCATTCCATTTCCCTTTTGTTTATTTTTACTGCTTCATCAAACGTAGTATTAAACAATAATAAATTAAATGCACATCCCACTATGAGACAACTTTTACAGCGAAATACACCCAATCGCTCACAGCTGATTCTCACATCATTTTCCATTTGTTAATATAAATTGTTTATACATTGTACAAAAGTCCTATCAAATGCTTTCACGAAATGAATGAAACCTAAACATATCGTCTAAATAGAATGGAAAATGAAAGGATTTCAAAACCTGCCCATGAATATAAGCAGAAAGACAAACAAGATGTGGGATAACTTAGAGAATAATGAAAACAAATAAGTCGGAAAAAGTCCCATTAGTGAAATAATATAAGTTTCTCTATTTCTTTCCCGCTGTGGTGATTATAATGGGAAGACATTCACCTTAAGCAAAGACTGCACGTCGATGCGGTTTCACAAGGTGCTTCCACAGCATTATTTGATCTCTTTGCAAGACAAAAGAAGACATACATTAAACTGTGGCGTATCCAATTTGCAAATCTTGAGAGGAAAGTTATGAATTACCATATGAAGCTGTTCGAGTATCAGGGCGAAAGAGAACAACTAACGACGAGGAAAATGTTGCAATAAACACCAGAGAAATAGTAGTTGCAATGATTGGGAAACAGAGGTAGAAACAGTTCTTCCATCTCATGAGAATACCTGATGAGATATGAGAGATTATGCCCGGAAATCTGCAAGAACAAAAAGAATGGTAAACCCATTCGCTCCTAAAGCGAGGGTATACGACTTGCTTTTAACGACATAAATCTGATCGTGAACACCTAAACCATCAAAAGACGTTAATCTAAAGCTGGACATCTATTTACAGTATCCACATTGTCGGTTCGAAACCGAGAGGGAAAATACTTGCTTGGGAACATTTGGGCTGGATTTAAAAAATTATAGACTGCGTTTCTTAACGATGAATTTAAATTAAGTCTTCATTCGGATATTCAGGATGAGGTTGGTTTGCACACTTCGCTGCTGAAGACATAAAAATTAAACCAGTTAACCTCAAATGAAGAAGCTGAACATATTTCATTTTGAAAAGCAACCCTACATTGATTATCGCGAATTGTCAGTCTCCTTTCTATGGATAGGTGTTCATCAACTTAAAACCATCCCAAGTAAATACATATTTACCTCATGTGAAACGTTCATCAAAATTTACAAAATAAAATGCAAGATTAATTAACAGATAATGAGATTATCTCAATGTACATAGATATGTCATTATAGAGAATTTTACATTACAAACTGCATGCCCGGATTTCGTAGGGACAACATGGGCAATTTCTGCACTTGAAGGTCGAAGGTTACAGGTTCTGAAAGCTCATTAAGAATCTATCTCCAAATCTCCCTGTTTATGGCCCGTTTGTTCAAAATTTAAAAGAGAAACGAAATTCCCAATTTTTTTCATTTGTCGCAATTTTCCTGCTACCCAAGATATTAAGATGCGGCTTCAACCAATTTGCATGGCAATTTGAACACTTTCATTGCCACTTAATGAAACCAATTTCGTTTGTGCAAATTTTTAGTAATCCAACCTAACCTCAAAGTTTTAAATGGATACTGGGCAATTTTTTTGGCCCATTTAAGAGGGGATGTTTTTCTGAATGGCATGATGTATCACACGATATGGAAACTTCTTCAAAATTTTGAAAAACTGAGCTTCATCTTTTTACGGGCAGAAATCACTAGTGCCATTATCACAATAACTTTGGTTTTTGTTTATCACGTTATTAATGAAAATATGTTTCAAAGCAAATATCACGCTTATCCATTGTTATCGTACGTGTCTGTCAGTAGTGTCGGTGTTATTACTTCAACTTATAATGGAAAATTTTGAAAAATATGATCTGTTTTGTACATACGTATATCAAGTGCTACAAGAACGTAGAACTTACACGTCAAAGATACAGAGCTCAATATCGTGAAAGGCGATTATCTCATCATAAAACGATATTGTGATTAGACAGGAATCTAAAGAATTCAGGTTCGTTTGCAGCAGCAAGCCAAAGATGTACAACAAGAATAATGCAGAAAAGGAAGAATTAGTTTTAGCTTGTTTTAATGTGGATAAGTGTGTTTCTCCTAGAGAAATTTCGCAGAGTATAGATGTTCCAAAGACTGGAGACTGGAGAAATTTTTAAAGAACACCAGTACAAATGTTATAAATTTAAACCATCTCAAAGATTAAGACCTGGAGATGCAGAAACAAGACTGCATTTTTGCAACTGGCATCTGGGCCAAGTGAACGCAAATCCCAATTTCAAGAAAATCATTTTTTGTACAGATGAAAATTTCCTTAACAATTGTTGAATGTTTAATAGACGTAATAAGTATTACTACTTCCAAACGAACTTACAGCTGACTCTTCCAGTTCGAAACCAAGTTAGATTTAATTTCAATGTTTCGTGTGGCATAATAAATAATAGATTACTAGGCCTCATGATGTTTAATGGTATCTCTCTTTTACAAGAGGAGATCGAAGATCTAATAGAGGAGTCGCCACTAAAAATTACTTGGCAGATGTGGAGGAGGATGGGTGTCCTTGGCATAATACTCGTGCCCTTATGAACTATTCCAATGAGCGATTTAATGAGAGTGTAATTGTAACTTATGGAAGGGTCTGCAAGATCTCCTGATTTGGTTGCTTGTACTTTTTATGGGGTACTCTTAAAAATAAAGTCTATGGTCCTACATACAACAGCGTTGAAGAATTGCAGGAAGCAGTATTTGAGGCATTTCACAGTATTAATGGCAATACTATTCGTAAAGTAATTAATAATGTTCAGAAACGGTGCCAACTTTGCATTGCAAACAGTGGTGGATTGTTTGAGTAATGTAATTATTGTTGATTATTGTTTTTGTAGTTGAGTTTGTATGACAGTCGGCTATTATAAATAAATTTTAATTTTAAGTTTTTTTAATAATTTCTGTTCGGAATATAACTCTTTGCTCAATGGAATTTCAACCAGCATTCAAACCTGCACAACATTGTCTATTTAACCAAATCTATATCTTTAATAGTAAGGAACATACCCGTGTGGTCCCTACGAAATCCGGCCACTCTGTATACGTTTCGTGACATTTTTTAATACTTATCTTTTTATATATTTGCACTGACGAAGATCCTCCGAAAACGTTATTTTAACTGTCTGAAAATATAACTCTCACCTCCAGTGTTGCTGTTTGTTTGACCGATTTGTGGTCGAGAGACAATCTAAAAGATAATTACAAACTGCATGAGGTGTGCATATATAGATGTATGCTGATCTTCGAATGAAAATTGTGCCTCTACAGTGATAAATATTTAATAATTAAGAATGATTGCTCAGCATCTAAGTTTTTCATAAATGATTCAGACAATTGTATTAAAATATTGATTTTCGACTGAAATCCTTTGCTCTAACTACTTAATTATATTATGTTCGCAGACAAAAGAATTAACAGCTGCTTTAAAGAAAGACAAACCGGCACAAATACTGAACAATCAAACCGTCGAAATGGATGTTCAGTTGAACAGCAACGATGGCACTCTCAGATTACCACCACCAAGTTCCATTCCGGGTCTTAAGCCTAACCACAAATACAACGTGATGTGCCCAAACGAGAAAAATCAATCCCAACAAAGTACTCCTAGCAGCGACGAAAGCAATTCGCCCACGGAAATGAACTCCTACAAGAGGATGACTGAAAAACCGCCGCTTATAAAAAGATTAGCCATGGGTTTAACCGGCAACCACCACAGCCAGGATGATGATAGTTGTCCATTAGTTAATGATGGTTCGATGAGCAGTACGCCAGGTAGCCCGACGAACAGACCGCTGTCAGGTGGGTATGTTAACGAATCAACCAATGACGACTCTAGAAAAACGAACAATGTAGACACTTTAAGGAACGAAACGGTAGAAAATCTAACTCCGAAACACATAGAAGTGGAATCGAATAAATTACTTCAAAGCTCGCCAGCATCCACGGACCACGAATTCAAAACTAAGAGGATATCTCAAATAAGTTCAAGCAGTTCGAGTTCCTGTCCGCAAACGGGAACAGAAGGCACGCTCTTAGGTTTTACTCCGACGCCCCCGCCTTTACCCGAACGCACCGATTCTTTAAATAATAAGGAAGAAGGTGAATTAAGATTAGCGCCTTGGTTTCAAGCGGGTATCCCTAGGGAAATCGCGCTAGAAATACTCGCCCAAGAACCGGTAGGAGCTTTTATGGTTAGGGAAAGTACCAGTAAGCCTGGATGTTTCGCTCTTTCGCTAAGGGTGCCCAGAAGTTTCCAACCAACCGGCATCGCACATTATCTGATCGTTAGAACAAACAAAGGCTACAAAATTAAGGTATGTGTGTTTGTTGGAAGTTGACATTAATTTAAACGCTCGTTAACAAAACTGATTAAGTTGCGAACTTTGCGAGTAGGTCAACTTCTCTAGCCGCAAGTTCAACTTGAATAAAGAGAGTTCACCCTACTAATTTTCTATTGTACGCTTTAGGTATTATTGAATGCCCGCTGAGAATCAAATTACACTTTCAATTAGTATTTACTTTTATCTATAGCTAGGTTGAAACGATTGAAATTATACGTACATAATTTGTTATTATGTAAAATTGTGTCAAATAACGTTTTCTTCACACGAGCATATTAGGAAGGTAGATTGACAAGTTTTCGGAACCGCTGTTAGAGGCTTGCTATTTTTCCAAATACTTTATGTAGTTATTTTGACAAGTCTTTCATATCAATTGACTGCAAATGTTAAACCGATGTGTCAAATAGTCTGGTTTGCACAACCATTTAAGTCAACAGCCTTTTTGTGTCTTTGACTATGGATAAAAACGAGCGGCCGTCAAAATTTTTCTGTTTGGAAGGGAAAACCGCAACGGAAATCAAATCAAGGTTACATCCTATTCTTGAGGTTCATCGCCTTCATTTTCCACCGTGAGTTTTTGGGTTTCGAAATTCAAGCGTAACCGCAGGCATACAAGTGATGAACCACGTTCAGAATATCCGAAAACGGCTACCACGCTAGAAATTGTGGAAAAAATCCATGACTTTGGCAGATCGCCGAATATAGGTGTGTGAAATTGAAGAAACCGTGGGCATCCCTTACGAACGAGTAGCTCGTATTTTACATAATGAATTACGTTTAAAAAAGCTTTCTGCAAGATGGGTGTCACATTTGCGCAATTCGGAGCAAAAACGCATTTGATCTCGAGCCTCAGCCGATTGTTTGGAAGTATTTACAAGAATGCCGGCTGGAAAGGATATATTGAAAAAGAAACCTAACCTCAGCCGATTGTTGGGAAGTGTTTATGAGGAAAGCGACGGTTTTCAAGAGACGATCCGTTACCATGGATAAGCCCCGGATTCATTACTACACAGCAGAAACCAAACTGCAATCAAAACAGTGGATTGCATGTGGTGAATTGGATCCGAAGAAGGCAAAAATCATTCACTCCGCTGGAAAGGTGATGGCATCGGTTTTTTGGGACGCAAAATGGAATTTTGTTAATTGGTTACCTTGCAAAAGGCAAAACTGTTACTGGCCAATATTACACAACACTTTTAGACAAATTGAAAGCAGCAATTCAGGGAAAACGCCCGGGCATGGTTAAGAAAAAGGTTTATTTCACCACAACAATGCATCCGCTCATGCAAGTGTAATCGTCCAGGAAAATATTGACAGAATTACCAAAACTGAGTACATTTCAGAGTGGAAAAAATGTTGGTCAAATGAAGAACTGATAGAGGCTGCAAACGATTATTTGGGGAACCTCGAAGAAACTCACTTCCGGGAGGGAATCGAGAAGCTAGAGAAACGTTGGACCAAGTGTGTTGAGCTTCGATGGGAATATATTTAAAAATAAAATATAAATTGAATCCCTATTATTTTGTTTCCATTGTCATTCCGGAAACTTTTCAATCTACGCTCGTATGTTAACTCATTAACGCCGAAACTCGTTGATTTTTTAAATTGTTGTCGAACTTCATTCCATGTTTGTAATAAATAAATAAATGAATATAAGTAATCAAGAACAATTTCATGCTATACTTCAACAATTTTGTGCATCAATGGTCGAGCGGATTTCCCGCTTTTGCACAATTTCAATGTGAAAAAATCGCGGTGAAAATGTACAATTTTTTCCATTTAAAATAGAAGCTGGAAAACAAGTGAAATCATCAACGAACATCGACGTTGATGGGGTAATTGAATATACATAAATCAAATGCGATACCTCTTACTCGTCAATAATTATGAAAGATAATATTCAATTTTAAACTAAGTAATATAACTATTATTTAAAATACCAAATACCAGAATTAATCTGCAAAACACTAATTATTATTTATGTTGGCAGGGCTTTACTAAAGAATTTACAACTTTAACGTCGTTAATAACACACCATTCTGTGATGCCTGAACTTCTGCCATGTCCACTATCATTAAGTCGTTACAACCCCAGCTTCGTCAAGTCGGATTCTAAACGGGACTTTGCAGACATCGACTTGGATCCAGATTACAACACGCTAGCCGACTTCCGAAAAATGATGGCCGATCTTAACGTGTAACAGCATACAACCAACAATAATAAACACCGAATTGTGTACGACATCCATACCTAACTATGAACAACTAGTCTAAATAAACAATTTTGTGCGCGATTATAATTGCGTACGTTTATACAAAGCCAGTTCGTGCGAAAAATCGAAAAATTTACATTGAATCGGAAAATGTGAAAGTTGTGCATCTGTTGTACATTACGAAAGACACATATTTTGTGTACCTTGTGATACCTTGCGATCGAATATTTCTGCTTTAAGATACACACATACATACTACTTAGTTTTTAGCTCATTTTCTTTCTCGCCGATCGTTATTCATTTAATGATTTACCATTAAAAAGAAATTAGGCTTTTTATAATGCTATATGCTTTATCTGTTTTCCCAGCTCCTAATCCACCACCACCTATACGATGTTCATTAAGATACATGTTATGAATGTTGATGTTTCTCGAACGTTTTTGAATAGAATTATGATGATGTGTTAAGCAACTAATTGGGCCAATGAGAAAACACGATAAACATTTTATACCATTTGCTTTCCCAACTCCAAGTGATATATTGACACCCAGCCTTTTAAAGTAAAAAATTTCAATTGGATATTTTGGACAAAGTCCTAACAAGTTAATATAATTGGAATTACTAGATAAATGCCCTTTTACTTTCTAAGGGAAATTTTTTTGGATGACATGAGTGCCTCCTCAACTATTTCTGACTTTCTCACAATATCTTTGAATTCGATATTCTACCACTATAACAGGAAACATTAAGCAATGAGTACACGAGACATTTTAATTTCCAGTTACATCACTTTATCTGTACAAGAAATTCTGTATCTAAAAATTGTTTGGGACATTTAGCCCTTTCGTAGGAAGCAAAAATTGACATTTTAATTCCTACCTGAATTGCGGTCACACTATTTGAATCTTATCCTCTTCATTATTTCAAAAACTAAAGGTATGCAAAATTGAAGACGAGGGTATTCTTTTATTTGGTGGAATTGAAGAAATGATGTGGAATTCGTGGGAATTCACTTCGATAGAACCATTTTCTTTTGCAGTCGGATTGGATGAGGTTCGCTAGGTTTTCCCTGATTTGTTGGAGTGGCAAGGATGGATGGAGTGGAATTTGCAGTCCCGCATAGCTGGGCAACATTTTGCTTCTTACGAGGAGATTAAATATCACCAACAATTTTTAAATATGGACTTGAATTTCTTGTGCTGACACTAAGTGCACCTGGGAATCTGGTGTCTTGAGTACTAACCGAGCCATTCCCTTCACTTGCAATCCACTCAAATGATCGCAGTGTAATTTATATATTACATAATTCGATTTAATTTATAGTAGGTACACATAAAGAAAGCTATAGTAGCAAAATGACCTCCTTAATAGTAGACACTTCTTTCCTTCTTTTCCTTGTATTATTATTTAATATCGGTGTTCATCTGCCCACTTCTCCACTTTAAGTTTCAGTTTTCCTGAAAAACCTGGTACCGGCCGCAACAGCCTGCGAGAATCTAATACCCTCTTTTGAGAATTTTTATTGACAATAAATTCTAAATTGAGTAGGTAGGTATCTGTGAACAAGGAAAAGCGATACAGTCTGACCTTCTTCATCCTTGCCTTGCCCTCTCAATAAACGTCTCCAAGCGATTGGATCATCAGCCCCTCTCTTCTAAAAGCAGATTTTTTGGACAATTTTCTTTTGCATTCCGACGGGGTATACCGTACATATCCATCTTCTTCTTAGCCTTTCTCATAACGTTCTATATTCTACTCTTAGGAAGTATTATTGCAATTCTACTTTCCTTCCTTTTAGTTGCAGGTCTCGCCCTTACTGTTACTCGAAGTATTTTTTTATATTTCTGGTGACGATAGTTTCTTATATGTATACTTAACTGATATGTTTCCCGGTAAGTAACTATAGTCCACAATTTATCGCAATTTCTTTCGTGTTTACAGCATTGACTTGGTTCTGATTTATGACTAAAGTAAGATGGTCGTGTCGTCCCAGCATCCATCACAGATAGAGCAGCCAACGGAACTCGGCACGCGCCTGTCTGGTGCGATGCGTAAACATCTGCCGCTTGACAAAATTCAAATTCGTACACATTCATCAATGATTGGCTGTTCCAGCTGTTGGGGCTATGCTGCGACGGCACGATTATCTTACCCTATTTGTGACCTACAACTCGTAAGCAGTGTAGTCGGACCCTCTGGGCCCGAGTCTAGAAGCCCAACTAACACGACGATAGATTAGTATAAAACTAAAAAATTTATCAATACTTTGGAAAGGAGATCCCCGCGGCTCAAAATTGCCAGGAGCCACCACAATATTCACTCAAGCTTCAATCCCTCCCCGATTTGGGCTGCACGTAAAAATGCCTACATCTTAAAGGGGTGCTACGACGATATTTCCATCCATCCTCGACCTGGTGGTATCCCAGATATAAGATCATCTGGTCCAAATTATTAGAATCCTTGATTAGATAGTATGGAGTGTCATCTGCATTCTTGCAAAAACCGACAGATGTTACTGCTGGTTGTTCCCTGTTTGTATAGAAAGGGTATCCACCAAGATTTAAAATCTGTCAGGGAAACATTTGGCTGCCTCAGGCCAGGAAGATTTGGCCAGTGGGTTCGTCTGTTCTCTTCCTCCCACCTTCTCAGGACGGCCTGAATGAAGTGGTCCCCTATTCCGTCAAACGGTAACGGTAATCCCTGCTCCGATAGCCTATCTGTTATTTCATTTCTATCTACCTTGGTGTGACACGTTACCTATATGATATATTACCTGTTACTCCTGTCTAGAGTATTCAACTCCTTTGGAACTTCCCACACCATAATCGAAGTAAGAGCCCTAGTGGCTGCTTAACTGTCGGCTAAAGTAGCAATGTCCTGATTTATATAGTTTCGTCCGAAGTTGCTGTTGGTACATATTCCGATTGGGTGAATTTCCGCCTAAAATATGTTGAGATATATTCCCATTGTCCTTGACTCATCTGTATACCATTTGCTAAGATGTGGGTGGAGGCTATATCTGGTAGATTCATCGCTCCAATCGCTCTTCTCACCCAGCTGTATCTAGGAATGATTTGATTTCTGGGCGGCGTCAGGGGGCTGAACTACCAGGGTGGGATGTTACTACTACTACATGTAGTAGTGTGAGGTCCAGTATCACCTCCATAGCCTCAGTTGGTCATTGGCTCCGTCACGCAGATACAAACCAGCCTTTGTAACTTGGTGAGGTTGTTGCTCACTGTGAGTTGCTTGGTCCTACTCGCCCAAACGAAGGCTCCGTACGTAATGATTGGTCTCATTATTATGGTATGGTATGTCTGTTCTCTCGAAGCTTCTAATTCACCATAGATCTGGCCGCTCTGTACGCAAATTAGCAATGGTGCAGAGCCATCCGTTCCCGCACCTCGATTCTTATATAATTGTTAATCAACTTCTTCATCGTTTGCAAAATAAATGACGTGAGGATGATTGGTATATAGGTCTTATCCTTTTTGCTACCTCCACGGTTTTGGTATGCACCCAGAAGGAGGCAACCACTCATTCACCACAATGTATCTGCTTTCCTTTTGTTCGTTTCTGACGACTGGTGGATTGTCCTCGTCATTGTCCGATATACTACCCGGTGAGTGAATTCCTAGTATCAACTGAGTTCACAAGATTTAAGACAGCACCTGGTGATAGGTCTCGATTCCTTGTTGGGTGTATTTGGTTTGATTTGTAAATCGTACCCGTTGCAAAATGCAAATACCAATTTGCTAAGATTAACTAAGTATGAATTTATAGATTTTCTGTGTTCCCCCAGTTCACCCTTATACCGGATTTTTCACAACAAATGTGTCAAATTTATTTATAAGGTTATATGAGGTAAAACTAAGTCAATGGCTGTAAAAGAAAAGGAACTATCAAAAGAAATTTTGAAGAAGAAGAAAAATTGGACAAATAAAAGTATTGTTTTCGAAGCACCGAATTGTATCATATATCGTAACAGATTTCTTGATACGTAAGTGAAAAACATGCCATATCCAAACATCCACTTGACCTTGTTTAACATATGGCCTGATTTCTACTAACGTTTCTTTGTCTCAATTGTAAACACTCACTTTTATTTTTCAATCGCATGTTCGAAATCCTTCCCGGCAGTACACATACAATGATTTACAGTCCGCAAGGTAAAACCAGCACAATTTACTTGACCTTGCCAAAGATGTAGCCCGAATTTGACTACCGTTTATATTTTTAAATATAAATAATAAACATCCTAGTAGAGTATATACTGCCAGAGGTTCTCCAAATGCTCCTTCCAAAATTTACGAAACTAATTTCGACTTTCGTATGATAGTGAGAAATACTTTGCTCTTTTTGTTTTATTTTTATTGAACTTTCTTGTTTTAATTTGGTGCATAAGTTGTGAAAAGTACTCTGTATGTAAAACACTACAGTTCTTCTTGATATTTTGAAGTCAGTTTCGCTGTATGATCATCCCCAAAGAACTATGATAGTGAGTGCTTGTTTGCACTTCCCTTAACTTAAAATTAGCAATATTTCTACTTGGAGAAATCAATGGTCGTGTCAATATTACACTCAATTATTATTATGATTTACAATAAGAACTACAGCTATGAGTCAATTAATTGCTTTCAGCTTCAATCTTCATTTCCAAAGCAATCAGAAAAAAATCTTATATTATCTTAATAATTTATTATGCAAGAACATAATTGTGGAAGTTGATATTTAATATCTGCACTCTACAAAGAGAACACCAAGATCATCCTATTAGCTCATTTAGATTAACTAATTAAATTAATTAATTGCTTGTCCACGGAATACGACAAGTTATGAAATAAACACACCCCTCATTAACATCTACTACTCTATTCAAAATCGTCTAATACAATAAGGAATCAATACTAACTTTTATGCGAAAATAATGAAGACTAAATATAGAAAAAATCGATGTTTATATACAAAATGCGTTTGTAAACACGTTGTTGTTGCAATTGTTTCTTATGAATTGTTAACGTTTATATATGAAAAAGAATGAAGTAACGTTGAAGTTTTCATTTGAAAGCATTTACACGTGTAAATTTTCTATTTTATACTAGTCACTGTATTTTTTATATGCGTATTTATGTACATATGTACTACATACATGCAAGATTATGAAATTACGCACTTACATGATACATAAATCTATATGGTTTCCTTTCGGTGTTTTATCACATTGTATAACGATTAATGTACTTAACTCCAGAATCATGAGAACTCAAAGAAGCGCCCATCATATATATTGCATATTATTTTTCGTTTGCTTTATTATACATACAATATTTGTACAAACAATAATTTGTAAAACAACAATTATTTATTTGTCATAATAAATTTAAGTTTTCAAACTATTCCTTGTTTAATTGTGTTAGCCTGTACATTTTTGACACTTTTGTGTCCCTTTTAAGTTTTCTCCATCACAAACATCAATAGTACCCAGCCAGTAGGCAGTACCATACCTATTTATTTGTTTCCAAAGTTCATGACCAATTGATTATTGCGAAGACTGGAAGCCCAACACAGCCTCCCTCTGAATCCTGATCAATGCCCCTTGGTTCGCAAGGAATGCTCAGATTCATGGCCGTCTGGGCATTCCGACTCTCCAGGAACATTTAGAGAAAATCTTGACTACAGCGTGGGAAAGAACCCATGTCAACAAAAATTCCTGCGTTCAGATAGTCGTCGGTCCTCGAGACCGATTCTCTTAAAAATACATCGCCCAGTAGATTTTGTTCAGCAACAGATGAGGTAAAGCCCGGATTCTCAGACGATCTTTAATTTGCTCAACAGATATATTTATTGTTCAAATAACGATTTCAAAAGATGACTTACTTTCTCTCTAATTAGTTTAACTCGTTAAACTAAAGTTTTATCATCCATTCTCCAAACTGGGCGATTCCAGCAGTTTTTCCAATGATATTAAAGGGTTCAAAGTCCTTCAATTCAACTCTAGCGTAGATTGAAGTTCCACGACCATCAATTGGTTATACGGGAAGCAGTTGGTTAAGGATTGGTGATAGATGTGATACTAGGATAATTTCTATAAAGGACTATCCCAGGAAACTTCATAGGTTCATTTGAAAATCGGAAGAAGTGCTTCCAGAACTATCTCCAACTCATGCTAAAGTGTATTTATTGCAAGACAAAATACTTTGAAGTAATAAGTGTGGTAATAAATCTTGACTATATTCTAATTTATTTTTAATGTGAGGATACCAAACGAGGTTTCGAAGTAACAGATCAGTAACAGAACACCTTTTTTCACCAAAAGAGATTCAAACCACGTGCTATGAATTCAAAGCACCATTCTATGCCTGCTTTATAGACTTCAAAGAAGCCTACGAAATTTTCGGGAAGGGGTATAAGTCGGAAGAGTTTAAAATAAATAGAGGATTTAGGCAGGGTGACTATTTATCCAGGGTGCTGTTCAACCTTATATTAGAAGTTGTTGTGAGAAACAGCAATATAAAAACAGAAGGTTCTATCTTGAGAAATGAACACCAGATTCAGTGCATTTGCTGACGACCTAGCAGTAATAGCTACATCATAGAAGAGCTCCAAAAATCATACGAAAATAGAAACAAGCTAAAAAAATACGGTTTAGAAATAAACCAGCAGAAGACGAAGTATATAATAATGGGAGAAACTAAGGAAAAAAATGAAAACCAGCTGCAGGTTATATCACAAGCAGGGAAAAATATAATTGCGAAACAGTCAAAACCTTCATGTATTTGGGAATAATACTGGAAGAAAGAGAAAAGGATGTAAAAATAAAAATACAAGTATGGAAGCCTAATCAGACTGTTTAAATCAAAGTATCTACCGAGAAAAAAATTTTTCGAATATACAAAACAATTGTAAAGCCAACAGTGACGTACGCATGCGAAACCTGGCTATTAAAAAAAAACAAAAACAGATGCTAGATAGGTGGGAGAAAAAATATTAAGAGCTATCTTTGGAGGAAGAAATTCAGAAGAGAGTTGTATGAGAAGAACAACTGGAGAATTGAAAGCTCTATACAAGGTACCAACCAGAACCAGCATAAGTTCGTTTATCACGCTTCAAAGGATACTGTGGTTGGGTCATATGAAGAGGGTGGGAACAGAGAGAGAAAGCCATAGATAGCACTACATATAACACCAATTAGTAAGAGAAAGAACGGTGGATCACGAAAAAGATGGTACAGTGTAAATGTAGTGGATTGGAGAACAAAAGCGCTAGACAGACAGGTTTGGAGGATGACAATTCGAAGCTGCCAAGAGAAGCAAAAAATAGCTTAGTCATGTTATGCTTTAATTAAGAATCATATATTAAGTCATGGAGAAAAAAAAATTAATATTGTATTACAGAGTAAATATTATTGTTATAGCCCTAAGTCCCGTAGAGCTCTATAATATATAACTTATTTTTAATATGCGTAATAACTTTATTAAATTGCAATAAGTAAATATCTATGTATATTTGGAGTTACTCGAACAATTTTACTTACAACTGCATCCTACCTCAAATGCATAAAAATTAATAAATATGGATAGAATTCAAAAACAGTACCATCTACAAACTAGAGACGAAATTCACACACACTGCGTATATATCATATCGACGAAATCTAAAAACTGTGTTCGGCAACTTCCGTTTTACTTACGTTAGTCCCAGTAGGTCTCATTTCAGGCTTTCCGGGATTTGTCGATAGACAACAGGGTTCGCACTCTCCTGCTTCTGTTATAAGATACCTTATTTATTACCGATATTTTAGTCTAGAGGACTATAGAGGCCTTTTAATAGCTTAGGAGCAAAATGTTTTGGTCTATGGTATTTTAAATGACTATTCTTACTGTCAATTGTGGCAGGTACTATAATTTATCAGGGTAACTGATTTCTCAATAAAAAGAACTAAAACTAAAAACTCTAAATATACCTATATCAAACTGTCACTATTCCATTTCACATGAATTATATGCAAATGTTAAATTCATGAAATCTGTATTATTTACTTCCAAACAAATTTAAAGTTAAAAAAAAAAAAACAAATGACAAAATTAAGATTTATTGTACAAATATCAGAAAAACATTAGGACTCTATTCCATTTCAGAGAGAACGTGCTTCTTTCTCTCAGGTACATATGGTACTGTACCCTTCTTAGAATGTGCTCTACGATTGCTTTCTTTCCTTTTAACTTTGTCCTTAATAGTTCTAAGTTCCTTTTGAGCATTGTAAACATGCTTCGGTATATGTCTATGTCTCTTAATCCTCCTAATTTTGGGATGATTGGCGTACTTCTCCTTCAATGCTTCACTATAATTTAGAGCTGTTCTTTCCCTAGGCTTAAGCTACAAATAATACAATAAAATTTGTATAAATACAATAAATATAATGTGGAACGTCACACTAAAACATTCAAAGCAGAATACTTACTGGCCCCAATTTTTCTGACGCCCTAGCTTTCCAGACCCTTATATTCATTTCGTCAGAACCACTTAAAATATATTTATTATCTAACGTCCACCTAACAGATGTCAATCGCTGCATTCGTTTCGTGTGATAAACATCGCGGGAATGTCCTTTATCACATTCGAATATCCTGATCGTTCTGTCGTAACTTCCACTAACAAATTCCTTTCCAGTTGGAGAATAATCAATGTCTGTTACTGCAGACACATGATCCATATGTATGTTGGTTGGATATTTAAGATTTCTTGTATCAAATGTGTACAGACTAAAAAAAAGGTTGAACTGTTACTTAAATCTCATTTCGATATTAACAATGAGATGGTTGTATTTTATTTAATAGAAAAATGAGGTTGTACACGAGATTCATTTGTTAAGAAACCTTCACAGAAAATTGTATAACGGCTGCATTGCAATAAATATCACGGAAGGAATTGTGCTTTGTTAATCGCAGACGCAAGATAAATATGTTCAGAGATAAGACCAGACTAAAAACGTTCAGCGATAGAATCCACGTAGACAATGAGTTAACGAAAAAAAACAACAGAAATATAGCGAAAAATACCACAATTGAATAAAAAGTTGTAATTTTTGCGACATTTGTTTTAATTATTTTTTTTCATCATCTTTCCATTTGTTTTTTTTGCAAATAAACTATTTGTCCTTAATCTAAAATGTTTATACTATGTTCCAGACTATGACCATCTAGAGTCTATATTGAAGTGTGACAACGGAGGGTTAAAAGAAGAGAAATACATCAAAAGAAATATAAACGACAAAAACAGCATAGGGGAAAATACGAATGCAGAATAAGAAGCGAAAAACGAATTTTTACGAATACTAAAAAAACAAATAGAGGAAAGAGGAGAGAATATATTGGTTACGGGGAATTTAAATTTAAATGGCAGTAGGAAACCAAAATGAAAGTATAGATGAATACTTACGAAATAAAAGGGAACAAACTAGAAATAACAATGGAGAAGGAATAATAGAATTAGGCATAGTAAATAACTTAGTAATAGCAAATACGACATTTAAACATAAGGACCTATGCAAACATACGAGAGTTGAAGAAAATAAGAATGAGAAATCAATCATTGATGATCTTTTGATAAGTAAAAACAAAAATAGCAAGGCGCACCAAACTTAGAAGTAACACAGCAAGCAGTAATAGGAAGTAACCACTACCTAGTAAGAAGATGAATTAGCAGAAAAAAGCGAACAAATAAATAAAAGAAGTAAAAGTAGTACAAGCAAATATAAAGAGCAATAAATTAAAGTAGCAGTAGAAGAGCAGAAGTACGTGGAAAAAATACTTCTATACAGAAAAGCCAGAAGGTTCTGAAAAATAAAAAAATAAATGAAAGGAAAAGTGACAATAAAGAAAGCCAAACAGTAATCTTGGTTTTCGGAACAAAATATAACAGAAAACTATAGAAACAACCAAATATTAATAAAACCCTCAAATAACTTGCTAATTGTTAGACAAAAGAAAAAGTATAGTATAATGAAATTAAAACTTTTTATCATAAGAAATAAATATAGTGCAGGACCAGAAGAAAATAGATAATTTGCAAGAATTATTGATGTGATAAAAAAGTTCAAATTAGGGATAGTATCTGGAATCAAGAATATGTGTCTTACATCTAATTGCAAAAATGCATCAGAATTACGTATATATTCAAAGGCTTGATCTGACTAATAAGCCATAACAAGTTTATCCTCAAAAGAAAAATGTGATTATAGCTGCCAAATTCTACCATTTGATTATCAGAACATATATACGTTCCATTTTATAAGAGAAGTAGTAAGAAGTTTTTACAATTTATAACTTACTTATAATCTTCATTAGCACAAGTAAAAATGTAAGCTTCCATTGGATTCCAACATAAACGATTTGTCCTCATCTTCATTACCACTTTCCGAATTGGACCTGAATCTCTTGTATCATACAATATAACACTTCTGTCGCTAGCACACGTTGACAACATATTATGTTCAACAGGATTAAAAGCCACATCATGCAAACTATCAACTCCCCATTGATATGTACGAATAGGTTCATTCCTCGTTTCCTCCCATAACTGACATATTTCTCCACATGTGGCAAAGACAGATCTTTTACGATTGTAACTTATTCCTCCCAAAACCGTTTTGTTTATGATTGTATTTACAGGTTCTTCATCCTCACCAAATTGTGGCGTTTGTGTTTTCCACATCTTTATAGTTTTATCATCACCTAATGTAATAAAACGATTTCCATCAGAGGTGTAGGCAAGACCTCGAATTACACCTTCATGACCAATAAAATCTCTTAAACAATTTCTTTGGGCTAAATCCCATACTCTTATTTCGCCATCATACGATGCACTGATTAACACTGACAAATGTTTTGGATGTTTGGCAATGCAACAAACAGCGTCTCGATGACCATCGAGGCTGGCCACAAATGGCTTTGCAAATACTCGTTCTAATTTAACGGCGTTTAGGGCTCTTACATATTCTCTCGCAGCCTCAAACGGGTGTAAGTCGGGGTCATAGTTTCTAGGAACTGTAAAATGAGAGATATATGTATGTATATTAGGCGATATGTTGCTATAAATTTTACTAACCTTTGTGAATATCCTTTTGGTTTCTCTCAAATATTCGTCAGGATTCCTACTAATTACTTTAACTTTCATGTTTAAATGCACAATATATATTGAACTTTACATTAAACATAAGAATTATATCTATTATTATAGGTTAACTTAACCTATTTCGCTCCACCATCTATCTTACTGTCAGTGGCTGTCAGTCAGTGCAATTAAAGTGAAAAGAGCGACACATTGTAGTTTGAATGGAATATCACCAACCGTTGAAATTCATTTTCCACTAGACAGCTTCATCTTACAACAGTGTTTCTCAAACCCCCACCAATTTGCTTTGGCTTCCATCACTTCGAAAAAAAAAAAATTGTTACGTTTATTAGTTTATTAAATATAAATTTATAAATTGTTCCTAATCGCCCCCAAACATGGAAAAATGTCCACATGGGGGCGAAATCATCCCGTTGGGAAACACTGATATACAGAGTCACACGTAAGAGCTGACAATTTGTAGTAGACACCACCCTGCAGCGGCTGTAAGAAAACTGGTCGTTTTGTTGTCCTATCAGTTCTTATCTTAGGCGATCAAGTATGATGAACTATGATATCTTTGATAGTGCTGATAGTGAACTGATGGGCCGATAATTCTGTGGCAAGTTTGTTCTTTCCCCGCTTGGGGATCATCCTGGTTCGAGATTATGACGTTCCTGATCCCCAAGATATTTGCCAAAATGAATCGTTGCAATCTGTCTAAGGCGGAGTTAGTGATCCCATTTAAATCTGCGGCCTTATTACTCTTGGGGGAGGTATGGGTTGACAAATTTCCCTTTTGGTCGCAAACGGTCGTAAATCACCTAGGGGTGGCTGTTTCCGACAATTCTTGATTCGGCTTCAAATTTAGATTCTTCATAAACTGTTTGAAGGTAGTTTATCAACGCCTCCTTTTTGGCATCGTCGGAGATATTGTCGTTTGCCAATCCAGTTTGTTGTGATGACAAAACATTTTTTGTAATATTACCTCATTTTGTTCTGTACATTTGATAATTCCTCAGCTGCATCATATTCTGCACATAAATCAGTAAGCTGATCAACAATATTAATTTATATATGTTGAGCAACCAGAGGACCTTACTCCTCTGAATTTATTTAAAATTGTCTCCTTGCCAACAGAATCTTTTATTGTTTCTTCATCTAGAAGTCTAAACAATAATTTTATCTTTCTTTTACTGGCCGATCTCCTCATGACTTCTTAAATCGGCATATAGCGGTTGGTGATGCTTTCCTTCAAAACCATAAAACATCGAAAAGGCAACGAAGATTATCCAAATTATTTAAATTTTGTAGGAGCTCCCTTACAATGTGGATGGAGCTTTTTCTGTCCTCAGAAATAAAAGAGAAACACAAAGGAGGCATCAACAAATCATTTGAATTTAAAGACGCTATCTTAGAATACCGAAGGAGGTTTCCTTATGTTCAAAACCGAAGGAAGATTACCAAGAAACCAAAAGGGAAGAACCACGCGAAAAAGGTATGAACACTGATACAAATTGCTCAAATAGGGCGTCGAACAAATTAATTAATTATTAATTTTGTCTACATTTCAAGACTGTTGGCGAAACTTTTCTGAACTTCAAGAATAAGAAAGCATTACCGAGAAACCGTTGACAATCATTCAGATCGTCGAAATTTGGAGGAATTTGCCTTAGTGTATCGAAGGAACTTTCTGTATCTACAAAAATAAGAGAAAATTACCCAACGAATGCAAGTGATAACACTCCTAACAATGTTAATGTACCTTTATGCTCTCTTCACGGATGAAGGACGATTGCTGAGAAAGTAAATTCAAATTGAGAGGACCTTAGAATGCAAATGTGGTACTTTCAATGGTTAAAACGAAATGACTGATGTTCAATAGGCATTGGACGCAAATGACATTGAGGAATCAAGTCTTAAGTAATACTAAAATCAACCCCAATGATAATAGCAGGAATTGCTAGCTACAATAATAATAATAATAATAATAATAATAATGTCATCTATAGAATAGAGTTAATCTCAATTTTTCCTTGGGTTGATAGTGTTGCTATTTCAGAGAGATGTACGAGAGAGACGTATGGGTGGTAAGTGATGGCGACGTATATGTTTGAATTCAATACATTTTTAGAATATTACTATTATTAGACGATCGTGGGAACCTTAATTACTCAACAATAATAATAATTTATTTCCCTCATCAAGAAAGCACCCAATTATAGGAAGTACCATACAATCATGCATACACAATTGTGCACGTAAGTACAGTTACGACCAAATTAAAAAAAAAAGAAAAGATTGCATAAACAGGTGTCTTATATCTAAGAAAAGAAACAAGAGTTTTTTTGGCGAAAGACATTGTTAGCGACAGACACAATGTGAGCTAGATTGTCAGCATTAATGTCACAAAAACTATCCAGTTTATTAAAATTATTGCACACACTTGCGCAACAGTACTCCGTATAAAAAGTGGAATTTGATCGAGATTTAATACTGATGTACAATTAAGTACAGAAATTTGACTACGCAAATTAATCTAGAGGTATGTAAAGAGTCAAAAAAGAATTCATCTAGAAGCAGTAAATAACACGTGATTCCTATAATTTTGAGACAACATACAATAAATTCCTCAATGCCTAGCGATTTGCTAGCAATAAACTTGGTACAAGCTTTTTCGTGATGTTATTGTCCTAATTGGAAGAGAACAGTAAAGAATTTCTTTAGTTGTTTTACAACTGAAGGGAGTTCTAAACACATTTTAGGGGATTCACCGATATCTAATTTATTTCTTCATTTTGTCACTAGCTATGAGATGGATCAATATTATTCATATGGAAAATAAATAACAAGCAATGACACCAATTGAAATATCTAAGCAAACATTTATTGACAATTATTTAAAAATTACCACGTTTAAGAGAGCAGCCGGAAGTACTCACGACTTGTTAGTTGGCAAGCCTGGGATGTTGGTAGTATTAGAATTTGATAACGAAAGTTAAAAACATACACATCCAATATAATCAAGAAAATTCAGGTTGAAACATTTAGAAAACATGAATGTTCGTGAACACTTTTAGTGAACACTTTCGGTTGCTTATTGTGTATAAAAGTGGATTAAATTGATCGAAAATTTAATAAGTTGGCGACGCTGAGACAGGATAATCGCTATAGCAGAGAACTGTAATTAGGGAAATTCCCCAAATAAATTAATTTATCATCCATATTGTATAAAAAGAGAATAAAGAACCGAAAATACCTTCCCAAAGAAATTACTTTCTCACCCATTTTGAAAAAGTTTGTATTGGATTTTCATAAAAAATTACAATAAAAAATGTTTCGGTAAACTTTGTGTAAGTTATTTGCATATAGCGATAATGTTCCTATCAACAAATTTATTTTTACGATGAATAACTAAAAATAACGCAATCAATAAGTTGAATACATACGCGTAAGAATACAAAAATAAAAGAAATTTGGAAGCTAAACAGATACATTATCGGATTATAATTATCGCCCAGCTATTTTCATTATGCAAATATTCAGTGGGAATACAAGGCATTTAAACCATTTTTGCTATTTATGCAATTGTAAACACAACTATGACACAACTGAACATAACCTAATAAAGCAAAGATATGTCTTGTAAGTAAAATGCTTGTAAATAAAGTAATGCGTTACAAAATTTTATTTAATATAAGAAATTATTGTGTTAATGCATCTAAATGTAGGTTATTATAGTAATTCAAGGATTCCTAATGATTTTTGGAATTTTAGCTGTTATTGTTAAGAAAGATGGTTATGTTACCACAATAGGGATAAATCGACCAGATAAACGAAATTGTGTGGACGGTAGTACTGCAAGGTTACTAACGGAAGCTGTAGAATACTTTGAAAATGATAATAATTCATATGTAGCCGTCCTACATGGGATTGGAGGAAATTTTTGTGCTGGATATGATCTAAATGAACTGTCAAAAGTAGACGAAAATGTTGATTACACTCCTAAAGAAGATGGCACAATGGTAATCATTTAGGAAACAAAATTGACGATTTCACTAGTTTCAAAATGTATATTCAATTTCAAAATTGCTTAGAATCACTGTTCTAATTCATTGCAAAATATGTACCAGAAAATTAAGATTTTCTTGATATTGCTTATATTAATGGTATGCAGTAGTATGTTACATGCTTGCAACTCGCAACTATAAAGCACCATTCAATGATCGCACACTGAAAGCTTGCATGCACTTCACCAACACCACTATTGATTTCACTATAGTTCACCACACTGAGTATCAGTCTTCAATTTAAATGAAATTTTGTACACAAACTCCCCATAGAATGAAACTAAGCTGTTGAAAATTTGAGCTTAAGATACAGGGAGCTTTCAATGAGGAATGACAAAATATTGTGCATGTTGTATAACAATTTTGGCCTTATTATATAAGGGGCTATTAGGAACAGCAGCATGACTTTTTGTGCTAAATACACTGTTACACTTCCAAGTGAATTTAAAAATTATCAACGATGTCCTTCATTAACTTCTTTGCTTCTTGCCATAAAATCCCTACTTTACTATTCATTTAAGGGTCCTACTTTAAGGTTTATTAAGAAACCGATGATTGCAGCAGTAAGTGGTTATGCAGTTGCTGGTGGTTTAGAGTTAGCTTTATTATGTGATATGAGGGTTGTTGAAGAAACTGCAGTCATGGGAGTATACTGTAGGAGATTTGGTAGGTAAAAATTAATAAGTTTACTAAAAATGCTGTTTTACTTTATGATGTAGGTGTTCCTTTAATTGATGGTGGAACTGTCAGATTACAAGCACTAATTGGGTTATCAAGAGCCCTCGATATGATTTTAACAGGGAGAGGCGTCACTGCTAAGGAGGCCTTAGAGTGGGGGTTAGCTAATAGAATAGTGGCTTGTGGTACAGGTAAATTGTTATAGACAAATCTGTAAATTATTCAATTAGGTTTATCTTGCAGATGAAATTTTTTTATGATTTGTATCCAGATTATAGCAATTTTTATTAAAATCTTTCTTTGTCAAAATTATGAGGGATGTTTCCAATTTTTCAGGATTTTAGCTATAATTTTTTTATTTCATCAATTTTTATCAAAATTACAATGTGTCGTTTTAATATAGTCTCCTTTTACTTGAATATATTTATCCCAACATGACATTAATTTTTTTAAGCCATCCTCAAGGAACTATTTCAGGCTTATTTATAGTAAGTTTTACCTCATTAAAGGCCTCAAGTCGAACACCACGAAATTGGTTCTTTCAAATTTGGGAACAAATGAAATTCTGCAGAAGCTAGATCTGGGGAATGGGGTAGATGTATAAGCTATTTCCAGCGTAATTCGTTTAAAACAACCGACATCCTTCCTGTTATTCCTGCTATTAATTAGAATAATATTTTGCGTTAACTGTATTTACCTCCAAATACACTTTGCAGACGGTTAACGATTTCTGACGGTCTCACATTCCCTTTAAATTACAAAATTTTGATCCTCTCTTGCCATCCGTAGACGTACGTTTCGCGGTTATACCGCTCGTCAGTACGGCTTTGCAAGAGCTGTAATTTCGTATACAAATTTTATGTATATATGGTCTGAACATCAATGTTCAGACCATATATACATAAAATTTGTATACGAAATTACAGCTCTCATCAATATTCCCTTTAAATAAAGAGAAAATGATTGCTCTTTGTTATTTAGTTGCGTCTTCTATGCAAAATCAGCGGTACGGAAATACGTCTGTATCAATCACGTAGCTGAAGTATACTAAGCAGTATTGCACGGGATGGCTGCGTAAACGTGTCAAGACTAGTTTCTAGCCAATAGCGATTTACGCCAAATTCCTAGAACATTCGAAACAATCCTCGTATTTCATCAATGATTTTAAATCCGCACTAATTACGGAATAGCAAAATATCACGCCCACAATGACTTCCGCGAAAATGTTGATAACGCTCAAGTCGACTTTGTCGGGACTTTGACGTTCCGGAATTATAAAGATTGGAAATTAAATTTATAATTTATGTATGTTATAGCCTTTGGACAAGCGATACAATTAGCAAATTCTCTTGTGAAATTTCCTCAGGAATGTCTAAACGCTGATAGAAGATCTGTATACAATGCAGCATATGCGACAAAATACTTGGAATTATTGCAATATGAACAAGATAATGGCATACCCGTTGTGGTGAAAGAATCAATCACGGGTGCTAAGCGATTCATGTCCGGAGTTGGAAGACATGGTACGACATATAACTTGACTGAAAAAGAAGTTCCAGAATGGGAGAAGGAAGAAGACAGAATAGCTAATACGAAACATAAGTTATAAATCCAAAACAGAAATTTTATAATAAAGTTATTTCTATCTTATTTGTTTGATGTTATATATATTTCGCAACGTATTTTTCAAAATTATTGTGTTTATGAAATTGATTAATCCAAGTTTGTAAAAAATAAACATCTGATGACTGGTGAGTATAAACTAATTTTTTTCTTTTTTATTCAATATAAGTAGCGGTTAAGATATATTTGATATTGTGTTAGCGCATGCTCATAGTGCATTGAACCTACAGGGTAAATATGATTTTTTACTTGAATAAAAACTAGTCTATAAGCGCTTTATATTTTAAACTACTCTCTTTTTATTGTGAATATAGACTGTATATTGAGTGGCACTATCTTGAAGCAAAATCTTATCCAACCGGATTCAAAAACTTTTAACTCTTTGTTTCATGGGTGGACTAGAAGGTACATCTTGACTTGAGTCTAACAGGCCACATGCGTAGTTGTTTTATTGTATTGATGAAGCTAATGAATTGTCCATATGATTATTTTTTATTTTTAGAAACAATAACTACGTCCCAAGGTATGTATAAAACAACAAAATTGATGATAACGCGGATACCAGATATGTTGAAGATGTTTTAACGGTTAGATGTATGTCTTGTGTTCTTTTTTAAATAATACAAAAACCAAATCAAACATGTATTTGGAAACAGAAAAAACTAAATAAACAATTACCGATGCACGTTATTTACATTTTTTCAGTGCCGCCATGGCAGCACGATTGCACATTTGCAAACAAATACAAGTAATGCAGGATTTGCACTAATGACGGGGCATTCTATTTTTGCAATATTTATAACGTCATATAATTGATTGATTGTGCGGGAATCACTTGTTGAAACTCCATAATTTATAAATTGGTGAAGTATTCATTCACCTGATGAAGCCACAGTGTAGTAAAACAATATTGTAGTGGTACTATTATTAAATATTTTTGAAACCTTCAAAGTTTTTTGACTTAACTTATTCATTTGTAACGTCCTTGTTTCATACTTGACGGATAGGATTGTTCATTGGTGCCAGACAGCTTAGCAACTAGTTGACATATTTTTCTCGACAGGCACCTATTCTTGTTATCTTGAATTATCACCTAAATTTGTGAGAAATAAACGTGTACTTTTAGTAAACCGATCCTCAGAACTATTAGCTTTGTTTGAAATGTTGATGTTTAATAATACGTATAAGCATCGGTCACTGATATGTATTTAATCGAATTATTGAAAGGCATATAACAGCTGAAATATCTTTTTGTTGTTTCAAGTTATCGCGTGGCGTCGTAGGCCCAACCCGTGCAACAGGGTTTAAGATAATTAATTGATTTCTTCCTTTGTATCTGACAAATTCAACCGGGATCAGGGATCCATCCTAGCACTGCTTTTATTTATAATTTTTATTAATGACCTTGAAATCAGACTGTAGACGGGTTGTGCCTATATGCAGACGATACGTCATTTATACAAAATCCTAAAGAAACCATATCAGCAAAGACTAAAGTCGCGATGCAAGAAGCGGAAAGCTGTTTCAAGTCGAATAAACTGAGCCTAAACCACGATAAAATAGAGCAGCACAGGTTGGATATGAAGAAGAGAGATGGTATTAGAGTTGATCTGGTTGAAACATATAGAAAAATAAGAATAAGGAGACTGTGACTAAAATAAGATATAAAATAAATAAAATGAACCTTACCACACCTTTCCAATTTCGGCAACTAAATTCCCATCCTCATTAGAAAACTGAAGAAATTCAGCATCACCAGCGATATCCAGCTAATGACCCAGACCAGCACTGTAGAGCTGTGAAACACTTCACAATGAGCATCTCTAGTTTGGGCAAACAGCGGTAACAGCGTACAATTGGGAAATAAGTTCACTCTACTCAGTACTAAATCGGCGAGTAGTTCTGTGTGTATGTAGGCTGTCGTAACATTTTCGTAATTACCGCTGTTTGCCCAGACTGAACATTACACATTGAACGCCAGCGCGAAACACCAAAACACTGGACATTGAATTCCCATTATAAAGAGCGTGTATTTATACTAATTCTAAACGTAAAATTCATGCTCTGTGGAACGTGTCGTAACGGTTAAATGATACTGAAATAAACCTGAATTTAATTCAATAGCTCGCACAATTTGGAATTTGAAATAGGTCCTCCATCTGCATTCATAATTCTCTTTCTATTTCTATAAATACGTACACTTTCGTAGCTATCTATACACGTTATTTTCTATCGCCTTAATACATGTCAAACTTTCTATTGGCATAGCGTACCCTTTGTCCAAAATATATCGGAACTTTTTCAGGGCTGTTGAACCGAAAATCAACAATGTGTTCCTTGTATCGTGTTAGAATTGATCGCTTAGTTTGCCCAATGTATTTTATGCCACATTCCTGACAACCGATTTCGTAGATACCTAATTTTTCATTTATTTCACCCTTATCCTTGGCATTTCCTGAAAGATTACGTAATGGCTGAACTGATTTATTTGCGACCTGCAAATTAAATTGTTTGAAAGCTTTGGGAAGAGCCTTTGTGCAATGATGGAATGGTAATTCAACGAATTTCTTGGCTTGTTTATTCAAAGTTAGGCTCCCTTATCAAGGTTTTGAATTTTTATTTCCTTATTAAATTATCAATCAATTTTATTTCGAAACCATTGTATTCGGCTATGTTTCTAATGTATTTACGTTCTCTTTGATATTTTTCTGTTGTGAGGGAAAGACTTAATAGCCGATGTACAAGAAAATGAAAAGACGCAAGTTTTTACTGAAAACAGTGGTTAGCATCTTCAGTTATAAATCTGTTGACATTGGTTTCTTTATGATGTATGTCTGTCTCGAAGTTGATGTTATTCCTGATTAGTATGGTACAACGTGGGTATAATTCTCTTTCCGTAACAATATATTTGGCATATCTTTATCTTTCAAAAATCCTGGCAAGAGAAAAATTAAAAAGATTAAATTATTATTTACATCATCCTGGTTCTTAGAGCTGGCACTAAGCGATGGTTATCATTAGAGGAAGGATAAGTTAGAGAGGTGATGAGAAAACCGTCCGTATCACTAAATAGTGGTCAGTCACCGAACATACACGAGAAGAAGCAAGGCATTTATCTAAGCGCGTTGATACGCCCGTCTAACTTAAATAAATTGAATTATTTGGATAAACAAGGACTTATCGATATTGTTCGTAGTGTATTTGAATTTAAAAAATATCTGAGCTCTTATCCCCATTTCCTTTTGGAATTAATGTCAATCTTACTGGGAATGTTTTGTAAACTTTTAAAGTACGTTCGTAATTTCCACACTCGCTTTTTAGGAGTAATTCTAGGCGTTGAGTGACAAAATATATTTTGTCACTCAATGTTTTAGGCTAACATAAAAAATTGGTGGGAGGCAATCTTCCTAAACTTTCCGAGATCTGGTTATCATCTCATCTCATAAGCTGCGGACTGCTCGTTTCTTTGGGGCAAGTGTCAGGGATGCAGGAACCCTTTCCAGCTATATGTACACCTGACTACAATTTTGTTGAACCTGGAGGAATTTCACCTGGTGGCGATTTTTAACGCAGCAAACATCGTATTGAAATGGGGCCTGTAGTTTTACTTCCTATCCAAGAAAAAAATGTCTGAGATTGACTGACCATCTCCGTCCTTTCGCACTTAATGCTTTTCTGCCTGGAGCTTCCCAAAGCATAGTTCAATTTTCGTTATCTTTCTCATCTTTTGTATTTTCTTCAATTTGGTTTTTCTTTTTAACCGCTTCCTAAGTTTTCTGTTCACTACAATATTATTTTGCTTTCAATATTGCATCGTTTATTTGATTCACGGTTCATTTACTAATTTAATCATGTTTGTCTTGAGTTGATGCTGGTTCAAAATCTGTTATTAATCTTTTTGTTATTATTCATTGTCTTGACTAGCACCTTTTACGACGTATTCAATGAAGTATTATACCTCATAATTTTCTTCCAGTTTTTATCTCCTTGCCACGTGGCATATAATCTATTGCGAATCCCCAGTTCCGATTTTTCACTTCCCTTAGGTGTGGAATGGGTATTTATTTGTGTTTAAAGTGGGTGATCCATCTATCACCTCGACACAAGATAATATTCCAAAAATATGGAGCGCACAAAAACCTAATTTGTGGATCACATTTTCTTCCTAAATAAACCCCTTTAGAGTTAATGAGAGAAAATGTAATAAATTAAAAAATATCACATTTGATGGCACGTTTTCTTTTCGAGCACGGTGTATAGTGTAAGTTCTTCATTCAATATTTCGTTGCTTAGCAACCGCCCCACAACAAATACTATATTGTCACTTTTGAAAGCTGCAAGGCTGCAAGCTCTCTTTTATTTCAAGAGACGAACTAAAATGGATTGGAAATACGTATTAAGTATAAAGCCAGAGAATCTAACCAAAGAGAATAAGGAAGAGCTGCTAAATACAATAGCATGGTTCGATTTGGATACTGAAGATTTAAACATCCAGAAAAGCTTGGTTTTATTGGGGATCAGCCAACAAATTATGAGATATAAATCTGAACAGGTCATAGCGAAGATATATCTCTATAGAGATACGTTAATAATACGACGAAATTGTAGGTGGAAGCTTTAATTGCTGAACTTGATGCTATTCGAGAAGGTGAAGATTTGAAAGAGGAGTCTGAATCTGATACTAAAAGTGCTAAATCAGGAAACTATACTCTACATGGTAAACTAGAAATTTTGTTAATTTGATTAAAATGTAATCATTCACATTTTAGAATTAGAGGGGAAATACAGGAAAGTTAAAGCCAAACTTAAGTTACAACTAAGAAATAACAATAAACAAAAAGAGGAATTAGATAAGGTATTGCATTATTATCACTTTGAAAATTTACTGATTAACTTTTACTTTAAATAACTACATATATTAAGTTGTTGGACAATAGGTTTATTTGCAATCATCACAAAGCAATTTAAATTCTGATTTACCTGAAGCTCACATGGCATATAAAGTACTTGATTTAGTTTGTTCATCCAAGTTTCTGGGTGAAATTGGGGTACACATAAATATTATTTAATAATGCAATGGAAGATATAATTGATTCTTTCTAATGACGTAATTATTAGAAATACGCCCTCAGATTGACAAATACCTTTGAGTAAGTGGCCAGTTTATTTCAGCAAAGCAAAGAAGGGAAAAGAATTAAATTATTTACGAAGGATGTTTCCAAAGTTGAAGTAATTTGGTTATAATTTCATAAACTTTCATAAAAATGACAATGCAGCTTTTCAATATAATTTCCATTTAACCTTCCTATACTCACGTCAAAATGAAAGACGTATACTATACTATATAAATCGGTCTCACAGACCGTATGCGTGAGTATAGGAAGGTTAATTAAATAGACTTATCCCAACGTAAAACTAATTTTAAACCATCCACACAAGAGCTTATAGCAAGTTCTTCCTCATTTAAGGTCTTAAATAGAATACCCGATAGGTTCTTTTAAATTTGGGAACAGATAATGATGACTAGAAGTCAGATCTAGCGAATAAGGTGGATGTCGAAGCAAGTTCCAGTGTAATTCGTTTAAGACATATTTCGTTCTTCGTGCCTTATGGGGTGTTGCAGTGTTCCGTTGCAATAACGGACGCTTATGCAACTTCCCAAGCAGTATTCTGCGCCAACGTGGTACCTATCGGTAGATAATGCGGACAAATAATCCCCTCGCAATGCCAAAATGCAGTTAGCATTACTTTTCCAACCGACGAATCTGCACGTGCTTTAAGCGATGGTCTTTTATCAAGTTTGCGCCATGTTTTCGACTGATTTTTGATGTCAGGTTTGAAGTAAGGTATGTATGTTTCATCAGTAGTCAGCGTTCATTGCCAAAATTGATCGCCGTAACGTGCTAAAAGGTTTTGAATTTGGCGGCACGTGTCGAATCTGTTAAGTTTCTGTTCCTTGTTCACGCCCAAACGTTCATATCAAATCTCATGAACATGTCGTTTACCTATTCCTACACGAACACTTATTTCACGCATTCACCTATCATATTTCAGTAGGTTCTCCAGGGCAGCAACGTTTGCTTTATTTACAGCGGTGCTCGGCAGTCCACTGCGCGGATAGTCTTCTGGCGATGTTCTGTCAGCTTCAAAACGATTGATCTATTGGTATATTGTTGCAAACGTTGAACAATTTCTAAAGGTTTCACGTCTTCTTTAAATAAAAAGAAAATGATTTAGTCATGTCTTCCATAATTGTAAAATCAATGGCACGAAAGTGCATCTGCATTAGTGAAGTAGCTGAAGTATAGTAAACAACATTGCGTGGAATGGCTACGTAAACGTGTATATTATATTTCTGACCAATAGCATGATTTATACAGCTCAACTAGAGCCAAATTTCTAGAACATTTGAAAAATCCCTCGTAGTTACTTTCTAATTTAAAGATTTGAATGCAATTTCAGTTTAAAGAAACAGGAAAATTATCGAACACCAAAGATAAATTAGCAGAAGCACTCAATCAAATTGATGAGCTTTCGGAAGAATTAATAGCAAATCGTGCCAAACTAAATGAATACACTGGTAAGTACCAAGCTTTGTATGAAAATAGATTACATCATATCTTCGTTCTTTAGAGACTGTTAATATAGTTGAACGTGAAAAAGATTCGTTAAGATCCGATCTGATAAAATTAGACGAGGAGAAGAAAAGCTACAAAAAGCAATTAAGAGACTTTGCTTTAGAAATCGACAGTAGAGTGGATGAGTGGAAAGTATGTTTTGATTGCATGATTATTTAGAGATATATGTTGCTTTATTTCAGAGAGTATTGGATGAGAAGAACGAAGAAATAGAAAAATTAAAAGCGCTTGCCGAAGGGAAAGCGCAGTCCAAATCATCAATTACTGGTGATGATTTTACTTCTAAGCGCCGAAACTCAAATTTGAATAAAGTACTGTCAGAAAGAGAAAATAAAATTCAGGAACTAGAAAAGCAGTTACAAGTTGCTACAGAAGAGATTCAGAATTTCAAAATAACACTAATTAAATTGTCTAGTGAAAGAGATTCCAATCTAGCGCATATTTCTAAACTGCAGCAATCTCTTAAGGAATTGAAAAGTCAAATGAAACACGATAATATGCGCTGTGAAGAACAACAAGATCAAATCATTTTCTTAGAAAACCTGTCTGCTAAGAAGGATAAAGACGTAAGTTGAAATCCAGTTAAGTATGATTTCCACAATTCATATTATGACACTGATTGTAAGTTGCATGAATGACCGCGTTTCTTTTTTGGAATTAAGCAATAATTATATATAATAATTAATAATAATATTCCGCATAACGATAAACACTATTGATGCAGTCCAGTTGAAACTGATAGCAGGAAAAGAAATAAAATGAACTGACAAATGTGCTAATCGAAAAGAATCGGGGAGCAAGCAAAGCCAAATTGCAAAGCTGATATTCATACGAAGAAAGTTATGTTTGCGTGGGCGTGTCAATTACGAAGGAATTATCATCTTTACAACATTGCCATCGAATCAAAAGATTAATTCAAACGACTATATTCAATTGACCAAACTAAACAATGCAATTCGAATTAGGCACCGGAATTTTCAAATACTAAAAGTATTATGTTCCATCTCAACAAAGTAAGGTCACACAAATTTTTGATCACTTGAGATTGAAGACATATCGGGACCTGTTGCTACAGCCATCAACATAGTCCTCACGACGCGACGTACCATCAGATTATCATTTATTTAGTTCTTAGCAAAACTCCTTGAGTTGTAAAGATTTTAATAGCAATTATAATATTAAGTTGTACTAGGCTCGTTCTGTTGTTAATAGAGACCAAAGGTTTTATGAACGTGGTTTTATTATGCTACATGAAAGAAATAGAACGTAATTGATGAAAATGGACAGTTCGTTACCGAATAAAGATATTTTGTTCCGTGCTAAAATTGTCTTTTATTTTCTTAAAAAGATTAAAGTTAGTAGGTTGTCAAATCAATACATTACAAACATATTTCTTCACGTACATTACCAAAAAAATTAAAATTAATCGAGTGGCAACAACACACAACAAAACACTTTCTCGGAATTTAACATATAATGTACGGCGTAAAATATTTGCAATTTAAGCTAATTTGCTAACATATTTTAGCTGAAGGAATTTCTAGACAAATTGAAACTCGATGGTGAAATTGAACTAGCAGACGTAATATATAAGTTGCAGACGATTAGATTGAAAAGAAGGTACAAAGATAAACAAATAAAAGATTTAATTAAAACACATAATAAGCTCGAGGAGGCTATGCTGGAAACAGAAAAAGAAAATACGGAAATGAGGTGAGCTTGTATGAAATGACTTGTAATTATAAATGGCGTGTTATTTATTTTTGTTCATTGCGATAAATGATAATCAATTTCGTATTAAATTAGAACCAAACTTGGATTAACCGAAGACGATATAGTGTATACATCGGATGCTGCAGTGAACAATAAGAAATACAAAAGACTTGTAGGAGAATTGCACAAGACAATTGAAAAGTTAGAGGAAGAAAACTTATCATTACGTGTTGAAAATCAGACTTTTAGCAAGGGTATTAAAGAACAATCAGATACTTTACACCTGAGTAAGGTTGCGAAGGATAAGGACCAATCAAAATTAAGTAAAAAGAAGTTTGTAAGTGAAGAGAACCACAAAGCGGTTGTAGAAGAAAATGAAGCATTACGAAAAGGATTACATGAAGTATTAAGTAGTCTGCAAGCGAGACCAGGTACACAAATTTAAGTTGATTGTTATTATATTTCTAACTTTACATATCCAGATAAAGGCTTGCGTGAAATGAAATCTGAGACATTGGAAAAATTGCTGTGGGCACTAGACGCGAAGCATATCTCAGGTTGGTATCATCCAGCAATGAGATTGCAGGCGGAATTGCACGCTCTACAAGGAAGTAATGTGGAATTGAGGGAACAATTACAAAGTGCCAGGTATGCAAACAGGATTTGATGGTTATTTACACATTTCAATTTGCTTCATTCAGGATATAATTTTATATATATATATATATATATTTTTAATTTTCATTTATCAAACATTTGCACCTTTATGTAATAGGTCAAGACTTGCATTGAGTGATGAGGATATAATACGTTTAGCGGGTTTATTAGTAAAAGGAAAGAAATATAAGAACATGTTACAAGAACTACAAACAAAAGTAGAAAAATTAGAAGAAGAAAAACTGTCGTTGAGTGTAGAGAATCAAGTTTTAAATAAAGACACAAAAGAAGAATGTACTTCAGATGCATCTAAATCCTTAGATAGTATGCAAAAAACGTCAGATCAAGAACAACCTCGACCAACACAAAATGTAATAAATGAGGAAAATTATAAAGGTCTAGTAGAAGAAAATGAAGCATTACGGAAAGGATTACACGAAATATTGGATAGTTTGAAGGCACGTGCAGGTAATGATAGGTACACCATACTGATAAAATACGTAGTAGTCTTAATATTTATCATTTATTTAATATAGATAAGGGTCTGCGTGAAATCAAGTCCGAAACATTGGAGCAACTTTTAAGGGCGCTAGATGTTAAGCATATTTCAGGTTGGTACCATCCAGCAATGAGATTGCAGGCGGAATTACATGTATTGCAGGGAAGTAATGCCGAATTGAGAGAAGAGCTAAAATGTGCAAGGTATGTATTTATAAATCTCTTTCTTCTTTATCCTTCATCATCCTGTAACTTAAAATGCCGTAATTAATAATAATAAGATAATAATTAATAGGTACCCGTTTCTAGTGATCCCACAATTTTTATGCTGCATAGCATGTCCACCGAGATGAAAGCTTAGTTTTCAATAACCTATGTAATCACTTAACATTAGAGTCCGAAAATGTTCTGGTATATCGAATTTTAGCAACTTATGCGTAAATGTAAAAGCAACAAGAATTGGGGTAATACAATTCCCGTTTTAGAAGCACTGAATTCGCAACAGATGGTCGAAGTTTCCTCGCCAGCGTCGATAAATACTTAACATTACAATAACAATGATTCACTGCTCGCCGTTTGGTCGGATTTAAAGCAGGCGGGCGCAGTGGCCATGAAATTGAACAAACACGACCTATCGAAATATCCACTTGACCTAGCTGAAAATATGGATCGAATTTTACCAGCGTTTACATATCTCTGTCTAAATAATACACTACTTGCAGTTCTCAATAATTTCCGTCCGAAACATAAAAACTCATTTAGGCTTTCCTGCGGTGGTAGGAAATTTTTTTCTCTTACAAATATTTGATTTTGTATGAATTTTCTATTCCTTTAATTCGATGCATAAGTTGTGAAAAGGGTTGCATATTGTTTGTTGATTTTAATTTTCTTTTCTGTGCATTTACCTTCTTCAATGCAATGGTGAGCGAAATTGATACGCCCTCGTTATACGTCATTGTTTTCTATTAGAGTAAAATCTTTCTCTTGCATAAAGCAATAGTACATCTGAAATAGCCAGTCGCATTTCTATCAGGAGCAAATCTTCTTGTATAGCTTTCGGTGGAAATAACGCATCCCATGTTATACAAAGATCTATCTTCCCCTTTGACAAACGTGTTGTGTTCGGACTTAGGACGGTACATCCTTCCTGACAATTTATTATTTACTTCAAGATGGAAGTGGCCACTATTGAAGTACCAAGCGTATCAAAAGCAACAGAATACCAATCCCAAATTTTTTGACCATCTACATCATGATCTTTTCATAATTTAGCTCCCATAGTAACTAAATCTTGGTGGTAGAAACAAATTCTATCAAATTCCAGCTCTCGATTTGAGGATAGGAGAAAAATATTTTACTGCTATTACGGTCTACAAGCTAATTGGATGTTTTATTTTCTGACACCCTCATCATCAATGCAAATATCTCCCTTCGTGATAACCCCATTGCATTTGCGAAAATTAAAGTGGCACGGAATTATTCATATGATGAATAGTTTGTTCGAATATTTCAAATGCTTTATGTAATAATAATAAAAGGAAAAAGTTGGAGATGACCCAAGTTTTTAAGTTTTTGTCAGAATTTTTATATGAATTTTTCAATGCGCTTTTTACATCCGACTATTTTATAATTTTAGAAATGAGTTGCGAATATTAAAAGAGTGCAACAATAAGGAACATTCAGTGCACTTTGACTCCACAGGCGATTTAGTAAAACCATCAGTTACCACAGTATCCAATTTTGACGTGATCAGTAATCTCAACAAGCATTTGATGCACGTCATCACGGTGAGTATACACATAACATACATATTATCTCTTGAAACACTTAGATAGTAATGCTTCTTTTTCTAGGAAAATGAGAACATAACTGGACGCAATACCACTTTATTGAATGATTTGGAAAAATCCAAATCTAGTTTAAAAACTGTAGAACAACAAATAGCTCTGCTATACAAACAGTACTCAAATGAAAAAGTTGAATGGACTAAAGACCAGGAAATGTTTTCCAAAACAACCAACGAAGTTACGGAAAAAGTAGAAATTTTAGAAAATAAATTGAAAGATATTTCAAAATATGTAAATGCATCCACGGAGGAACAGGCAAAGTTAAAACAAATATCAGAAATGTCTGGAACAATTGTATTACTTAATCGAAAGTTGTTACATTTGGAGAACGAAAATAATAAATTGACATGTGATTTAAAAGCCACGAAGCAAGACCTTTTAGATGCGGAAATTGCGGTGAAAACTAAGATAAATACGCTTAATCTTGAAAAGAATTCCTTGGTACAGAAACTAGATATTATGAAAAATGAACTATTTCATGTAGTAGATCTAAGAAGTCATCAAAAACTATTAAATGATTTTGACAATTTAACTATTAAACATAGAAATTTATTGAGTAATGTAACTGAAATGACTACACGAAATAACAATGAGGCAATCCTTATGAAAGCTTCTATTGACTTATTAAAAAATGAGAAAAATGAATTGTGCATTAAATTAAAGGATGTTATTTTAAAATTGAATACGTTTGAAGTTGCCGCATTTGAGGTTGATAAAGCTGTTGAAAGCTTAAGCAAGAAACTTGCGCAAATAGAAATAAATGAAATAACCGAAAGGCAAAGAGCGAATCATATGACTAATTTATACGAATTAGTTAAAGAACAGTTGAAAAAGTCAGAGGAGCGATACAAGGAACTGGAAAAATATAGCAAAGATTTAATGTATCGCAACTTATCATTACAGGAATGTTTAAAAGAGTGCCAAGATAACATAGTTAGCACAATCGAATTAGATGACTATTTTCTACTGAAAGATAAATGCGGGACATTACTTGAGGAGAATGAGAAACTTAAAGAGGTAACTGGAACTTTACGGGGAAAATTGGAACTAATTGAAAAATCAGTTAGTACTCAAGCGCTTTGGTCGTCCGCACAGGAATATGAATTTTTGAGCTTGAAACATCAAATACTGGATCTTCAAGCTTCAACAGATGACAAAGCAGTAATTTCTAGATTATCTTCCGACGTTATCCATGCGCGCCTGAAGGAAGCTGAAGCACAAAAGAAAGTAGAAGATATTTCCAATGAATACAAAAAGTTAGAGGAGGAGTATGACGAGTTTAAAATCTCAGTGGACGAAGAGTATGTTAGATTAAATGGTCAAGTAAAAGCTTTTATGGAGAAAAATGAGTAAGTACAAATATAATTAGGTCTAGAAACTATTAAAGCGTTCGAAACAATATTAAAAGTACAAAAGCAAAAACCACAACACTGAGCTATGCATGAATACATCAATTTTTGAAAAAGATTTAATAAATCAGAATACAGTTGAAAATGCGTTTATTGTTTTTCAGAAAATTCTTTCATATAACACACTCTAGCATGCGCTGGGCCCAGTTTTCACAAAGAAAAAAGAAATTCCAATCAGAAATTTAACTTTCAAATATTTCTATAGTATTTACATGTATTGAAAAATTGGTCGAAAGAATTGTATTTTTGACAAACGGGAACAAAAACAAAACGGCTTTTGAACTTGAATCAGGATTATATAGATATTAGGTTGGCATGAATCTTCTGAGCGTTTTGGATGTTGAACTTTAAACTTGAATAACTCTTCAAGTATTTACTCAATTTAACTGACATAAGCACTACCAACGCGATACAAGTCGATTAATTTCATCAGCGGAAAAAATGGTTGGTCGGGATTCAAGGAATACCGTTTTTACCTGGTCCTAATTGGTGAAAAGTTCTACCTTCGAGAAAGTTATCGAGATGCTTGAAAATGGCGCCCCTCGCCATTTTCAAGCATCTTCTGACCCCTTCTGGGGAGCATGTTGGGTGAGACAGAACCTCAACCAGCGATTAGTTGTCGTGTAACAGGAACACTTCATCAATTTCCTATTTAAATTGTTTGGCTTATTTCCATAAAATAATGGATAATACCGGCCGCCAATAACCATACTGTAACCATGGTTTCTTAAAAATAAAGAGAAAACATAGAGTTCAGTAAAAATTAATATCATTTTGTAGAGCAGAAAGTTTCCTAAAAGACAGTCCATAACAACAGAATATTTATCGGAGATTATATGCAATAAAACGCTCAGAAAATTACATGTAACAAAATCCTCAACACTTTCATGCCTATCTAATATACAGATAGTGACTCATAGATTCGACGTTCTGTCGACCTATCAATTAATCGATGATTATCGAGATGCTTTGTGAGTTGATGGCCAAGGGTGATCCAACGTTTTCTATCTAAATAAACTGTTGTGTATCAATCAGCATTGCCCTTTCTACGACAACAACATAATTAGTGACGCGGGAATGGACGGCGATGACCTCGCGATGGCTTGCTTCAAGAGACTTCGTCAATGGACGAGTTTCGTCGGATTCGCTTCAGCTTCATAGAAATAAGTCAAAGTGTCGTTATCTGTAACAATATTATAAACCAAATTGAAGCACTATGCTTGAATTTTTGCTTGCTCTGTTTAATTCGAGCCACTGTTTGAGTTTCAGTCAAATTGTCTGGAATCCATCAAATACATAACCTTTTAATACAAAATTATTTATATTCGCTTCATGTTAATGCCTAGGGTTGATTCTTACGTTAGTTTCTTGTGTGGCCAGTTTGAGTATAAAAACAAATGCTGCGGGCTTTATGTATACATATATACATAGATATGTAATAATACCGTACCCACATTGAGAGTTGTTGACGTTTTTGAAATCTCACATTATTAAATTGGCTGACATTGGGCCTGCTCCAATTCTTACACGGTTACTGTGCCAATAGGTACTAATACGCGGTGGTTCGTCTAGGATAGATTTTCAGAACCCATTTCAAAATAATCTAATTGGTACTATTAAAAACAGAGGGAAAAATGAGTTTCAAGAACTTGGAGAGAGTTACAATTAAAATGAACAAGTAGAAAAACCCAGACTTGCATGCGGAAAGCTAACAACTTGTGGTTTTGGATCGAACTTCATCATCAAAAGCCGAGGAGACGATCTGCAAATTTTTGTCGTGTTAAACAATTTTGGGAGTCGTCAAAATATTGTCTTATATTACATCTGAGATTGTGGTTCTTAGCTTGGTCTTCGTGTGAATCTGGTATCAATTAGTTTTTCCAGGTGTCGGCGTACTCTAGGAATTCCGTTTCGTGATTTTTTTCTATTCTTGTTTCCATGTCTATCATCGTTTAACATATTGTAACCGCTCAAACGTATGTCTATGATTAGATTGATAAGCGTTGCGTAGTGCATAATTTTTTAAAGTATTAGTTTTATTAAATATTAAGTGAAGGCTCATTCATTGATTGTATCGGACGTTAGTCTCGTACCTGCCATATTAGAGCGAACGTAGCATTGAGTAAGAGGGGGAGAATTTGTGAGGGGGTCAAATGGCGACCGGTTATTTATCGCGTACCCAGTAATGTGAATAAATTAGCGTAGGTATAAAATATGTCTTATGATAATCCGAAGTAATGGCAATTGGTTCGGGTGTTCTTGGTTGGATGTCTCCACCACTACGAGAAGAAAAGTGAAAACATCAAAAATCTAGAAAATTCTACATTTTCTCCGTTTTACGGGACACTTTTCTTCTCCTAAAATAAAATCAGGTGAGTCTCATTCTATGTTAAAAAGGGTGCCCAAAACGGTAATAGTGTTGGATTGGTGTTCTTCCTGGAGAAATTGTGTTTACTTGAAAAAGTGCGCTGGGGGAGAAATGGCGCTACGTTGGCCGGATGAAATGGCGACTTTTCTCTCGGGTCGTTCAGCGCGATGCCGCAAACATACAAACGGTAAACTCCTAAGACAATTGAATCAGCTGTATAAGCTGGTCAAAGTAAAAAAGTGTCGCCCAATCCTACGGCGTTCCACAAACTAACTGCGTCGACCTATCGACCAAGGAGTGATGGAGTCAGAAAACACTGAAGTTGAAGGGAATATTGCAAGTGACGTCTCAAGTTTGTATGGTATACCTGAAAATCTCCGACCATTCCCAAAGGCAGCATTGCGCAAGGAAAGTAATCGTGTTCGTAAACGTTGCAAACTGGATATTTTGACTGATCTAGAAGTGATGGAGATCCTCCGAATGGAAGAGCAGGCGGCGTCTAATAAAAAATCGGCTCAAATCGCCCGGCAAAAGGCAACAACAAAGAAAAAGATCGAAAAAGGAATGGCAAGAGATGTGAGAGGCAAATCCAACGGCACAACACGACCCCGCGGTCGTCCAAAATAAAAAATTTAATTTTTGTTTTTCTCCGGTTAATTTTTTGTATAATAATCATTCCCTACATTATGTTATGTTAAATTATAACATTTGGATAACATACATGGATTTTTATTATCAGATCTCCATGATTTCAAAATCGCAAAGAAAGTGACGTTACTTTTACTGTTATAACTCGGTACACATTTGAGTTATGGTAATGAAAATTGTAGCCCGATAAATTCCGTTTCAAACGATAGCTCGATGGTCAAAAGCCGTTCATAATTATGACCACGACAGCGCTAGAAAAGCGCCATTTCTCCCCCTCTTACTCTATGAATGTGTTCGAGCGAGAAGGGTTCGTTGAGGTTTTCTTGAGCATAATGTATTTATTAATTTTAGTGTTATATTTTATGAAATAATGAAAACTAGAAAATCATAAAATGGCGCTATTTCGGTTACCGGGTACTATGTTTGCTTGGTCATCTTTCATCTGGATCGTGGCTTGTTCGGATGCTTAAAACTTGAAAACGACTGGACCAAATTGAACACTTCGTTCTGCGGGTTTGTTCGTAATTGCTACGTGAAGGTTTGGGAAAAACAAAAGTCGAAAAAATTTTGGGAAAACGAAGTTTGCCGAGTCACCTAGTTACGAATAAAGTTATCATTGTTGTTCAGCTCACACAAAAAATTTATTCTAATTTATATTTTAGACTAGAGGTGGCTTTTATGTATTTGAAACTATTTTTCAAATTTTATTTATTTATTATTTTGAGGTACAAATTTAGAATAAATGCTTTATTTATGATAAATTATTATTTTAATGCACAATTCACATGCAAATATGTAAATGAGAAAGTGACCCGTATAGCGCGTAATGTTTGCACGGATTGATTAATTAAATGGGGATATTAATGTTATTATCAAAAGTGAAAATTTATTGGCCCCCTATAAAGTAAGGGAGGCATTCCAAAAATTGCACTCAAGTTGAGAACTGGGTGCGGGTTAAAACTAGGGTGTCAGCAAGTATGGTCTCACTAAACGATCATTGACACATAACGCTCTCCTAGACAAAGAAGATCACATTTACTATAACCATAGTTTATATTGAAATAGAAGGTACAAATTTTCAATGAGAGAATTACTTGCGCCATCTATTGACGTGTAGCGTCGCGACCTGGTTCAATAGTGAATCATATCGAAATTGTTTAATATACTCCCCAAATAAATAATATTTAAATTAAAAATAAATAAAAAATATTTAAAAAATTTAACAAAGTTAGAGTTTTCACTGTGTGACTGGATGTGTATAAATCATTGATTTTTTAAGCTTGGCTTCCACTTGACGATACGCACAAGTCGCGCGCACCGATAACATTAAATTGTCTACTTTTTATTATTTTATTAATGGAGTACGCATATAATACATGTATTTCGCACTTCGATTGAGATTCGAGTAAAAGTTACAAGAATATAATAAACGGTTCCTACGTGAGTTAGTTGCTGAACCTATGACATATATATTTCTAATTCCTTCCTTTTAGTTTAGTACAAGTATTCTAACATGCGGCACTTAAAACGAATCTCTGAAAATTATTTTCTTAGCATTTCAAACATACATTTTTATTCCAGGATAGTTCACTTTGAAGTGGAATTCTGGAAATCTTTTCTAATTGCTCTTAAACCTTCGGCGTTTCTTCTTCCTATTCAAGTGTTATTAATTTCGTATGATGGCTTTTTCAAATAATTTAAAGGTTGGTGTGTCCGAAGATATCTTTAGCCATTGCAAATAACATAACCCGACTTAGTAAATTTAGGGCAGACACCTGGTGCTTGACATTCTTGGTTTAGGAACCTGCTCGAATGTTTCTTAGAAAATCGTAGTTCTTTTGCAATGGACATGTTATTTCCTAAATCTGTTTTGTGATTTCATAATTTAATTTCTTTAAATGTAATAACTTAATGGGTTTCGATGACGTCAAATATTATATAGGTTGCGATTACAGATCCAAATAATGCCAATTTAAATTTATTCGGGCGTTTAGCGAAGATCAGCTGATATAAGGGAAGATTTGTGTTCTAATAAAATTTTATAAAAATATTTCTCTTGATTTAATTTATGCATTAAATAAAATTGTATTCACATCTTCCCTAAACTACGCGATTGCAGCAGACTTTTCTTAGAAATAAAAGGGCTCAGGTCCTTCCTAGAGTAAGGCCGGAGCCTCACGAAATATGGATTAAATTCAATATGGCGTTGTTTGGATCTGGGAACGCAATCCATTTAAGGTTTATTATCCCACCTTTTGATTTCCATTATCTATTTCTACACTTTCAATTCAATACATACTTAAATTATATGTATCTAATCGATAAAACATATTGGTTCATTTCAATACATTTGCAATCGCGTGTAATTGGCTCTTTTTCTTAAATCATATAGTATTCCTTTCATATTGAAGTTTTATTTCCGTGCACTTTTCTATCTGAAGTTAGTCTTTTAGTAAGTGAAATTCCCCTATATCCACCGCCATGGTTGGCACTTGCTCTTCAGTGACGCACTATGCGTTCCTTTTTGAGTTTAATATTAATGTTTTTTTATCATTAGCTAGTTTCTCAAGGTCTTTTTTGAAAGCTAGACGTATTAGCCGGCATTCGTTCCGTTAAAGATACGTAAAAATGCCGTTCTCGCTAAAACTATTCTACAATAGTTATACGAGGGCTATCCAGAAACTAACTTACGTTTTGGAATTAAAGTGACATAACATATTTTTTATTATAATCACATGATAGCCTAACTTTTTAAGCTACGTTTCAATGCAATCCCCGGTCAAATTGAGGCACTTATCGTAGCGATGCACCAGTTTGTTCATACTACTATCACGGCTTTCTGCCATCTGAGATTTCACCCTCTTGTTCACGACTTCCTACAGTTCCACATCGTCGTGTCGCGAGCCAGGTCTTCATGTGCGGAAACAAGGTAGTCGCTTGGTGCCAGATCTGGATTATACGTAACTGTTAAATTAGAAAGGACGATGTATGTATGTACTTTAACTAGTGGTCGAAATCTACCGCGGCTAACCCTAGTGAAGACGGGTGTGGTTGGAGATGATAAAAAGTGCACCGCTCCGTTCTAATAAGAATCTCTACAAAGTTTAACGGAGAAGACGGTGATTTAAATAAGGAGGAACGACTAACACAATGGCTAGTAAGAGAACTGGGTCATTTTACAATTTGTGTCCAGGAATTCTGATACCACCACAACCTATTTGATGAGATGGCGAACGTGGCCTGGTATAGCGTATATTATATCGTGCAGTTCATCAAAGTGGAAAACGTAGTTTTAACTTTAAACCAGCAGAATGTGAACGCGATTAAAAAGTTAAGAACAGTTTAAGAATTCCCAAGTTGCAGCATATGTACAACTTATTGCGCAATATTACGTAGCTATCTCCGATTGCGTCAAGAGTTTTCAGAGCACCTTCTTGTCAATGGAACATTCAATAAGATTTACATGAACGCTCGAAGTCACCTTAAATCAACCAATTGATTCTGTAGGCTAAAAAGTTGTTGAAAAATTACGATCGGTTCTGCGGAAAAGTTCTGATTACGTGCGGTTCCGAGTGACATTAATTCATATTTCAAATTTTCAAATCGTACCTTGACTGATGCCGAGCAGTCTTTTCCTACATATAGAAAGATTTTTAACGATAAACCTCGAAATTTAGCAGAATCGACCATAGAAAGCTATCTGATAACTTGATTTTACAACAGGTTTAGAGTTTGTATGTGTGCAAACTACTTCCAAAAAAGTAACGACTTCACAATTGTTACTATTAGGTAATAGTTATCGCTCTTCGTAACGCCATTAAATTCCTGGTAAAAGTAATTAATCGACATCTTTATGCCAATAAAAGTTATAATTTAATATTAGTAACACCAACCCACCTGCTTCCTTTTGTAACGCCCATGTATGCGTCGCATGTTAACCAACTTTAGTAATAATTTAGCTTCTTGTAAAAGTCTCGCCACACTCTTCCAAAATTCTAAACGCCTAAAGTGTTCGCCTTTGTGTGTGGATGGGCGTAAACCCACATTACCGAAGCGCAGATTATTTCAGTTTTTTCCTTGCTATGGATTTTGACGATTTTGCGCTAGTTTATTATCTCTTGTATCTGTTACTTATATGACGCGGCTCGATTTTCTTCTTTCAAACTCTTTAAATGGACTTTTATTGCTTCTTTCTTATTATCTACTTTTAAATTTCAACCAGATGTTACAATGTGAAATTTTCAAAAGCTTTTCTTTATTACTTTTACTTCATAATTTCTTGAATAGAACCTGTCATTGGCGAAATTTCTTATACACCCTCTGTCCCAAAAGTAACCGCAATAGTTCGAAATAAAGCACGCTATGTATGTTATGTCCACAAAAATCATTGTATTTATTCGAAATATTCTCCATGTGCTACAATACATCGATTTGCACGGTCAACGAGTGCTTCAAACGACTTTTTCATGTCGATCTCTGGGATGGCCTTTAGGATGCCGGTCGTCGATCTTTGAATGGCGTCTACGGATGCATAACGAACTCCTTTCTGCTTCAAATGAAGACGAGGGAACAGGAAATAATCGCATGGGGACAGATCAGGCGAATACGGTAGGTGCTGTATCGAATATATTTCATTTTTCGCCAAAAATCGGTGATAATCGTTGCTCGATGACACGGTGCGTTATCGTGCAGTAATCTCCAGCTGCCTGGCTCGCGATATTCGGGCCGAACACGACGAATGCGACCCAGCAAACGCCTCATAACATCGAGGTAATATGCACCATTAACCGTTGAGCCGTATGGAACGAACTCCTTATGGATAATTCCCTTCGAATCGTAGAATGAAATCAGCATTGACTTGATTTTCGACTTCTCCATTCGTGATTTTTTCGGATTTCCTTCTTCTGGTGACCTCCACTCTGCGCTTTGACGTTTGCTTTCTGGTTCGTATTGAAAGCACCACGTCTCGTCACCAGTCACAATCGTTTTCAAGAAGTTTTCATCTGCACGGGCTCGTGCAATAATGTCTTTGGAGTGTTCGATTCGAAGCGTTTTTTGGTCGTCGGTCAATTTGTGCGGAACAAACTTCGAATTGACTTTCTTCAAACCAAGAGTTTCAGTCAAAATGCGCTGAATAGTTGTTTTAGGGATGCCAAGCTCCATTTCCATAAATCTCACTGACGATTTCTTCGAAATTTTCACAAATTCGCGCACTTTTTCCACATTTGCCTCGGCCAAAGTTGTCGAAGGACGACCGGCTCTTTCGTCATCGTTAACATCTTCTCTGCCTTTACGAAATCGTCGATGCCACTCGAACACTTGCCTCTTCGACAAACAATCGTTGCCATAAACAATTTGCAGCATTTCATACGTCTCGGTTGCAGTTTTTCCAAGTTTAAAACAAAACTTAATATTGACTCGTTGTTCGTGACTCATTTTCTGACCGTTTACGAAAAACACTCTCACAGGATGCGTGATGTATCAGCTGACTATGCACCAAATGTCATGAAAATTTGTCAGGTTGGTAAGGAAGAGTTCCACTACAATAATCAATCAACTATCAAGAGATGACGCCACTGGTTTCTGATTTATAGACGCATTGCGGTTACTTTTGGGACAGAGGGTGTATTCACACGCACTTTCAAACGCTTCGACGAGTTTGAGTTACATACTTTCAAAAATCACGGGTGTACTTAAAAATAAAAAAACTACTTCATTTCAGGTTTTAATGAAACTAACGTATTTTATTACAACAGCAACATTTTTTGCAGTGCCCTACAGAATATTATAAGACAGCAACGTGAACAGTACTTCGGTTTTCTACCTCTCACTAGCGAGGGAAAATTTGTCGACAATCTAATCAAAATCTACAAAGATAAGCATGAAGCATTCTTATCGTTACAAAAAGCCGATGAACATAAACAAGAAAATGAAGTGATTAAAGAACAATTACGAGAACAGTTAAAACTCGCCAAAGAATTGAAAAATATCGACAAAGACAACGAGACCATCACCAAATGGTATAACGAAAAATGTCTATTGCAATTGCAAGAGTTGAAGCATCGTCGCCATGCGGAATTTCTCGAAACTCAACTTCAACAGGCTCTTTGTAGGATTGATGAGCAAGATCAACTAATGTCTAGACTTGAAGAAGAATTATTGCAAGTTTATCAAAGATCTGATCCTTGTGTTTCATCTGATGTGCGATCTGTTAAGCTTCATGAAAAGGATGAAAACATCCACAATACAAACATCCAAAAACGAAAGAGGTTGAATGTAAAGCTAAAATATGTAAATCCGAAGAAACCCAAACCATTTTCGATGCGTCCTCCAATGCTAACCAAAAGGGTGACGGTGATGCGTTGAAGATAATGAATTTGGAACTTGTAAACGCCCAGAAACAAATAAGTACAAAGGATGATATAATTGAACAGTTCAAGTCGAGACAAACTGAATTAGAAATGAATATTAGCATGTTTAAGAAGCAGTTAGGGGACAAGCAGAGCCAAATTATGTTTTACGAGAAGCACATAATCGAATTGCAAAATAAGAAAGATTTTACGTTACAAGAAGAACAAATTACTCATGATGTGGATGTTACTTGTAATGAAGAATACAGGGCGCTTAAGGTATGTTAATTAAGATGGTTTTGTCAGAGAACTGTGTGTACGGTTGTACGCAATAATAAAAATATGTGTCTTTGGTAGTAAATATCTGTTCACACAAAAATTATCAGTAATTTACTGGTAGAATTAAGAAGGAAGTCATTATAGATGCAGCTAAATATCTCTAATATTTTTAGAATGGGTACTCATTTTCCTTTCGTTTGATGTAGGCTCTTATTACACAGACTGTATCAAGGTACTTGTATTTATTTTGATATTTTACTGGCAGAAATTTTGAACAAAATTTGTTCAAAATTTCTGAATATGTACCTATTGAATATTTAATATTGCAAGTTGCTTTAATGTCAGTAATCTATACTTCCTTCACAGGCTGCAAAACTTTAAACGTTTTAGTACTCAATTTGATGGAATCGCTTGAATAATCCAAACTTTATTCTTCATGCAAAATGTTGTAGATTCGTTTGATCCCTAAATGCTAAGTATTCTTAGCATCCCAATTTCCTTGTAACGTAGCATGTCTGACCGAGTGGTTAAAATTATGTTTGTCAAACATCCTCCGTGAATTCTAAATGGATGTCTTGTACACCCTTGGAAAACTATACGTAAAAGATTTTTGTCTGAATCTAACATTTAGGAAATTTCATCTAAAATAATTTTCTAAGATTGATTGACAATCTTATATCACTTTATTTGATTTCATATAAGGCGACAATTGCAACACTCCAGTCAACTTTAGCCGAAAAAGAAGCTTCTGTACTTAGATTTCAATCGCTCCTCAAGCAGGATCGTGATGAGCACAGTTTAGCAGCGGCTAGAATGCAAGAGGAACTGAAAAGGCTGCAGAACATACTAGTGTCTCACCAACAGGCTTATAAGGAGTTCGTTGTCAGTTTAAATGTCTTATTTTCTTTAATGCGATACTCTTTTAGGCTGAAAGAAAATCAGACCGAAGTCGGTCCACATAAAGCCGCAATCGAACAATATATAAAACAGGTTCACGCTTTGGAAAGTCATGCAGAAGAATTACACACGAGAATTGCCACGTTGGAATCTCAGTTACAAACATGCCGAGAAGAGTGCGTCCGATGGAGGGGGTTGTGTAATGATCGACTTCAAAGTATGGAAAAGCTGCGAGAAGAGTAAGTTACTTTTGCGTTGGTTATTGAAATAAATCAGTGATTTTTTCATTTATCTTAACACACTTTAATAACATTGTATAAATCTGTAGTGTCCTATACTTAAGTTAGTTATAAAATATAAATAATGTCATTTTTCAATCTGCGTATAGACTAGAAACAGCGCACAGAAATGAGGTAAGCGTGTATAAAGAAGAGTGTGAGAAATGGCGACAAGAAGTTCTCAGTTTAAAAACTCTGTTAGTCAAGCATACCGATAATACCAACGACAAAGTGAACAACGTACAAAAAATACTTAAGGAAAGGGACGACAGAATTCACGAATTAATGGTTCAGTTGAGGCAAACACGAGTAGGTCTTTGGAAAACCTTGCCGTTTACTAGTTAATCACTAAGTCCAAACATTTCATTTCCCTATTAGATTGAAGCTAGAAAGAAGCCAGAATCCGTTGAGTCGCCCAAGCTGAAGGAACTTGAAACTGAAATTGAGCAAGTCACTAAAGAACTAGAAACGTTACGGAAGCGCCATGAGCAGTTATTAAACAGGGAAAAAAATGCCAGAGACGAAATACGTACTCTTAAGAGTCAATTAATAAAAAGGTTAGTTTGAATATTTTGTGACCATTAATACCATAATTATTATCGTTATTTAGACCAACTTCATCGACTAAAAGTGATAAAAGTGACAATGTGAAAGATCACCTCCATAAAAAGATCTCCACGCTCGAAAAAGAGGTTGAAGAATTAAAAGAAAGCTTAAAAGAGCAATTAATTATTAACGAACAACACCGGATTAAAGTGAATGAAGATTTTGAAAAATGGAACAAACAAAAATATTGGCAGCAAACTGCTGAGAAACTTAAAGCTAAATTAAAAGAGAAAACCGAAGAATTAGAAAAAGTTCAACAAACATGCTCGGGATATCGCATTTTGATAGAACGGTTAGAAAAAGAAAAGCACATTTTAGAAAGTAAGAATAAGGCTTTGAAGAGTAGTAGCGCCAACATTAATTTTATGAAGTTAGAAATACTTGAAATAGAAAACTCGAAGTTGCAAGCTGAACTCGAAGCTATGAACGCGAAGTTAGAAATGCAACAACACCATTCGGGAGGACTTGGAGCCGCAATGTTGCAAGAGAAATTGGAAGGACAGGAGCGAAAGATCGCGGTTTTGGAATTAGCTGCTAAGGTGAGTTTGAAAACATTTAGGTCCTTTTGATGTTAATCCAAATTCCACTCTTTGGTGCCAAAACGATTCCGCTAGACTCCATTTCCAGTGGTAGTGGGGTTCTAGAGCTTAGAGTAAATGAAAAATTCTTCAAGATTAGCGAGAGTGCTAATTTTGTTTGGATCATCGCAAAACGCATTCCTATAAAAATTAAAGGAAATACTTTAATGCAAATTATTTTTTTATAAAAACATTCATACCTATACATTTCCTGGGTCCATCACCAAACGGTAGGTAAGCGTTTTCTTTAGACGCTGCTTTGTTTTCTTCACTGAATCGTTCAGGGTCGAAAACTTCTGGATCGGGGTAATGCTCCGGATCTCTCTGGACAGCCATTGTCGGTATCAAAACGGTCATACCCTTTGGAATAACCACATTAGTTCCGGATATTTTGTAATCTTTAGTGCACTTTCTTAAATACGCAGGTGCTGGTGGGTACTTCCGTAATGATTCTGAAAAGATTGATTATAATGGTGAAAGGTTTCAAAAAAAAAAAAAAAAAAAAATTGGTCACAATCGCACTTAATTCATTATTTCCACCAGAGAATTGTCCGGCATTATTTAGGCGATGAATACGTAAAGGAATGCGGAACTAGTCTTACCAAACTTCGCGCAAATTAGTCTTTTTACTGTTTGAATGCAAGAGAGTATTGATCAAATGTTAATCTTACATTCACTTATTATATAATAAAATGATTGGAGTTGTTGCAAATATTAAATCAAAAGTAGGTTGAACGCTAGTACAATCTTCCTAAATTTGTAATTAATTAAATCGTATTGCGCATTTTTTAGAGTTAATTAAATCGAAAGTGATGAGTATATATGAAAAGTGTATGCAACGATTCAATTGCTAATATATGGAACCCCTTTGCTACACTCCAGTTTTTGCTGAAGATTCTTATACCGCTGGGTTAATTCGCTAATTGACAGCCTAGCAAGAAAATCTTAAAAATGCAATTAATTAGATAATTAGATAATCTCGTTTTAACGCTTTTGTTTGTCAGTGATCAAATACTCGGAATATGTAACATAACTGACATTATGGTATGCAATATACAAGTCCGAAAATCATTTTACCTATAGATATGATGAAATTAAATTAAAGAAAGCATTTTCTTGTTTGGAGAATTTCCAAGGCGTTGCGGAATAACGGATACTTCTTATTTTTATTGTATGTCTGTAGAGATGTTGAAATACGTGGTATTTGAAGATTAAGAACACCCAAATAACTTTCCTGTAGTACCTAATGTAAATTTATTTAAATTTAAACTCGCTAATTTAAGAAATTACGATGCTATACATTCTACGATACCAGTAATAAAGTGTGGAAATTTGAAATGTTGTGCTCAGAATTACGAGGTACGACAATTAAATAATAGGACTTTTTGATTTACAAATGTATATTAAGAACCCGTAAGGAGGAGGGAGAGGGTGGGCGTGATAACACTAAATGGACGGCACAAGCATATCGGAAAAAAGATTAGGAAAAAATAATATTACAAAAATTACTTAATTTACTGAAAGAAAAGCAATAGAATACATTTTGTCATAATAAGAAAATAAACTACACGTTTATACTGATAATGTATTTAATGTAATTAAATACTAAATCAAAAATACTCAATATTAAATTAAAAACAAGTTTAATAATTATTAGTGCCTTGGGCCTGTCTTGCAGAGCAAATTTTTCGAAAGAAGGTTTAATATTAGAAATTGACACTCTGACTTCTTTTTCTATATTTAGCTGAGATCTATATTTTGTCTTCAAAGCAGCCACCGCAGAAAATCCGGTTTAGCAAAGGTAGAGTGTTGAAGATGGTAATAGTATACGTAATGCTCCTATTGTCAATGCAGAAAACTCATCATGCACCCCTGTCCAAAGTTGAAATAATGATTTATTACTAAATAGTCTTTTTATTTTACCACTTGCTTTGAAGTCTATGAAGATTTTTTCTTCGGCAGTTGAGAGACGGGAGTATTTTTGAATGGTTCCCTAATCCATTCGTAACGAATATACGAAAATACATTTTAAAATTCTTTCCTAGCATGGCTAAATGGCCTTCAATGGTTACCAAAACATCTTTAACATGTTGTTCTTCAGCCTTGTAAGTTTTAACACATTCATTCACATTTTCAAACATTTCTAGATATTTTTCCTTTAAATTTCTGCTTCTCAATTCCATTTTTTTTACAAAAGCATTAAACTTTATCACTCATACCCAGCATACACATGTTTGCTTCTTGGCATTGATGATTTAAGGTATTTAATTTCTCGAATACGTCGACCAAGCTGTTACATTGCATCACAAATAAGTCATCTCGAAACTTCTCGGCTTCTGGTCGGTTTTCCTTTAGAGTTGTACAATGGTCCTTGCGTGGTGTTCGTTTTAGGCGTCAGCCGAATATCGCTGGTAGCACTTAATTTTCCACTGAGGATGGCAACTTACCGAAATGCGTATGTGGAATTATTTCCGAAAAATGTGATAATGGTAATTTTATTTATTTTATATTAGTTTTGTGTTATTAGGTTTGTTTTTACTATTTCTTTCATCGCTCTATGGTCACTACCCGGTCCAAATTTATCTAGTACTTGTAACATCCGTTACATTTCGCTTACGTCCAGCAGTCGGTAGTTTCTCTTCACTTCTCCGCATTTCAAAGAGTCCAATAATATGCCAGTTAATATTTTCCAGTTTTTCTAATTCTATTAGTCATTTGAAGATAATAATCTTGCATTATATGTCATAATTTGGAATATCTTGGTGTGACGATTGTTTCTGCAGGAGTCTCTATATGTCAATCTTTTATCACCCCTAGAACACACGGGACTGACTGATTTAAATTTAGTGCTAGATTTTGTACAATATATCCTACTTGCCTGTGGTAATACATTTTCAGGGTTTACCACTACATTAGAGGGAATTTTAACAAAATAAAACGCCGTGTTTGTCATACAGCCTTGGTCAGATGTTATGGACAGAGAGGGAGTTGATAACACATGCGGTTTTCACGAAAAAGGAAACCGTTGTCATATCATAATTTTCTCAATTTATTGTTATCTATACCTTCTTCGAAATTATCTGCATTTTGTGTAAGCACCATTCTATGTGGTTGCTTATAACGTATGGTCAAGGCTGTAGGTATTGGCGAAAAAAGAATAACGAGTGTTTGATCTGAAGTTTGGGTTGGCATATCGACTTCTCCTGGAGATGAATTGGAAGGAAGCCATGACTTACGTGGGCAGGGTCGTATCACTGAAGTAGATCTGTCCTCTAACGAAAAGTTTAAAATAAATAATGGTAATAAAGAATAACTAAATAAAGAATTGAATAAGAATCATACTTGAGTTATTAACTTTTCAATAACTTTGGCTGACAAGGAGAAGGTAAGGTAATCGGATTTTTGTAAATTTTGATATTTATGGTACGTGTAGTTTGGACCTTAAATAAGAATATTTTGGAGTAGTTCGACGCAACGTTCATAAATTATCGAGATAATCGATGTTGAAGTTTCACCCACCATTTAAATCCACTAGATATAATACGATTGTCAACTGAACTCGTGGCCTAGTCGATAGCGTTTTGGTGCGGTACTCACGAGATCGCTGGTTCGGGTCTCGTCACGGGACATTTCTTTTTCTTCCATTCAAAACGCACCATATGTTTTTTTCATTCTTCTTCTCATATCAAAAATTATGAACAAACGAAATATATGAACTATATGCAGGAACATTCCTCAAATACATCATTAAAATGCACAATCGGTTGATAAACAATATTCATTTTGAATTAACTTAATAATAAGGTAATAATAAAGAAATGTTGCTTCCCATGTTTCTATGATAACTACCATTCTGGCTCGTGCCACGCTGTGCAAAATGTCGCATACTAAATATAAAATAATAGAAATTTTCATTTCCTACCTGACTCCGTTGGTTTTTTTTTTTTTTTTGAAGAAACCTCGACACCTCAACCATCGATTATCTTGGTAATTTACGAACCTTGCGTCGAACTACTCCAAAATATTCTTATTTAAGGTCGAAACTACACGTACCATAAATATAAAAATTACAAAAATCCGGTTACCTTGCCTTCTTCTTGTGAGATGTGATACGGTCATTGTCGACGACCCGACCCTTCGAATAATCATCTAGATGTCACTCATTTAGTTCATTTGTTTGTTCATTTCTTTTTCGTTTATTGTTCACGAGTACAGCGTGCTTATAAATGATTGAAGCTGACAACTTATCATTTTAGGAATTTAATTTGGTTCATATTTGCATCAGTGAAAATTATCTGTTAGAATAATGGGTTCTCCTTACTTTTGTCGTTTCAGAGTTACCTTTTGTTTTTATTGCCCATTTTTTATTCACCATTTATTTATTTTTCGTTCGATACTAATGTAATTGATATGATTGGACTCAAGCGATGTAGTACCAACTTAAACAAAAAGTGACAACGTCAGCTATTTATAAACATCTATTATGTACACATCATAAAAAATTATAATCAATTTGATAGATATTAATATTTGCATCAATACGTTTTGTAAGCTTGAATTGCACTAAGAGCTTTTTTAAGGTTATTTAATTTTTACTTCAGGAATAGTGCTTCCTTATGATTCTTGAGTAACAATTCAGAAATTCCTGCTTTGAACTGAATACTTTCGTAGATTATTATCACTGGAAATACATTATTATGAACTATTATAACAGTGAAAATGTGATTTTCGACTTACCATTTTTCATAGGTGCAGACATGTATACAGTATGTCCCCGGATCGACTTCACTATAGGTATAATTGATTCAAAATTTTAGAATCTCGTTTCAATGTTTCTGAGGGGCGCCCTGCTGGGTCTAAAAAGAATTTGAAGCACATTCTTACTTTTTTAAAATTAAGGCCGTCACGAGAATTGAGAAAAAGACATTTCCTGTTGAGGTAAAGTGCTATTTAGGTTAATGATACGGCAAAATGTTGGCTCTGTGGGCAATTTCACAAATATTGGATCACTTTGACTAAACCAGCATTTCTTTTGTATCCTAGCATTGTAACTACAGAAAAGCAAGTATTCTGTAAGTTGCTTGTGAATAAAATACTATTTGTTTTGCCAACTATACAGAATGCTTGTTTTCAAAAAAAAAAAAAAAAAGAAAGAAAAGTAATGTGTAAGTTTCTAATAAAATATTTTATTCAGAAAGAAAGAAACTATCTCACATTTTTTGACAGCTTATACAGAATACTTGTTTTTCTGTAGTTACAATGCAAGAATACAACGTATAGTCAAAGTGACCCGATATTTGTGTAATTTTACAGTCAAATCGAATTATTCTGAACAACTTTTTTCAATAACATTTTGCTGGATTATTAGCCGAAATGGCACTTTCCTTTAACAGAAAATGTTTTGGATGTAAATGTATCCCAAAACGTTGAACCAAATACAAAATTCCTTTATCAATTATACCTATAGTGAAGTTAATCCGGGGACCACTATATATAAAAATTTTTATTAATAAATTGAAACTTGAATACTTGATATTCTTTTGCGTTACTTCAGTCAAGGATGTTTCATAAACTGAAAGAAAAAAGTAAACACCTATATAAATCTTTTTGATATGAAGTAGCATTAATTTGTGCTAACAATCAGTTACAAAAAATCGGTTGTTTTATGATATTTCAGATTAGTGTAGAAAATCATGCCTTGTTCGTAATGGAAAAGATGTCCTTTCTGACAGCCTTTGCTTCTCGATACTATTGTAATAACACAGCTGAGACGGTTTTTGTATGTCTTTTGACAGAGTTACATTGCCTTTTCTTGAAAAATCTGCTTAAGCAAATCCACAAATCATTTGCAAGTTAAAATATAGGAAATATGCATTCAAGGTAATTACATAAAACAGGGTTCCTTCAGAAAAAATTCTTCCTGTCAGAAAGAGATAATAGCAAATCTTGTTTCAATTAGACTCACTAGTTCAAAATAAATATTGCAGCATCTTTTTATCAAACAAAGCTTTGGCACTATTTAAAAGAATTACTTATGAACTAGCTGTTAAGCCTGTCCCTGCCAGGCAGGAAGAAAAAGAAAATATAAGCTAATATGTTAAAAATTGAATTTTGCTAGCCTCTTTTTCGTCTTAATTCTCCGCCCACCGGCCAAAAATCAAAAATCCGGCTACGTTAGAATTTGGCCTAGGCGTTTTACTATATGCATGCCAATTTTCAGCTTTCTAGCCCATCAGTGGGCTTCAAAAAGCTCTGGATAGACAAAAAAAGAGGAGCACAAAAATAAGGAAATTATATATATATAGATTATGAATTCTTTCTCGGTATAATAACTGGAAGGATTATTGGAATATAATCTAGATCTATTTAGATTTAAAATTAAAATGTGTAGTTTTAATAGAAAGCATCATCGTTGAAAGTATTTCTTTGAATGTTAATCGTTTTCAGTATTGCATTTGTTGCTGCCTGCACTGATACCAATATTATTTGCGATGATTGTGCGAACTAAGTATGCATAATATAAAATTGCAACATATTCACGCTTGGGCTTATGCAATATACGTAGTTGTCTATTAGAGAACATTGACCTCTCGGTTTACTAATGGGAATAATCTGTTAAATCTGCTGCCTGATTTTCATACGCAATTTCTTGCAATTTTAGGTATTCCTTAAATTGTTAGTTTAAATTACAATTTTAAGGTATTGTGTCTGCGAACTTAGGAAATATACACAATGCGGACGTAGTACATAATAGCGAATAAATACAAACATGGGTTTGACAATTAAGTAATTTCAGAATAATTGTGAGAAATTTTGTCAGTAACTCCGCACCACATATTTATTAACTTATTAGTTTAATTGCGATACGTTTTTCGCCAACAAGAAAGTTGACATCTTCAACCAGATCTCATAAAGAAAAACGCTATTTGAGTTCCTAATTGCGGATTTCATTCATAGACAGAAGTTTGATTTGAATTCTTAAGCATGTTTTTGGGTACGCTTATCCGATATTACTCCGTAATAGTTTGTATTTCGTCGAGAAAGACAAATTGTATCAGTCAATTTTGTAACTTTTCTTTGGCGGTAGTTGAACAATGAAAAATTAAAACGAGCCTTTCACACATTTCACTTTATTACTGCCGTAAAGAAAAGCACTATAATGCTAGCTTACGGAAAGTTCCTATGGTGGTTTACAACAGAGGGTGTTGTATAATAAGTATTCGTTAAATAATGATTTAAAACATTATAACGATTTAGGGCATTGCTATGATTTTGAAAACACAAGTATTTAAAACAGAAAAAATGTAAAAGACCAATATATAAATTATAACAGTTAATATATGAACCGATACTCAAGAGTTGCGTATTGTTTATAGCAATTTGTTGAAATGATGTTTACATTGCATAACACGGAAATTTTTGGACACGGGTCTTTTCGATAGTTTTTTCCATTCTTGATCAGAATTTTTAAGGTTAAGAAAACACTTTGTTTATTGGGATAAATTATTACGGTTTTATATTATTTATATGGGTGTATGTATACATAAAAATATTGGATGTATAAATTTACTACAGATCCTGTATATCAAGTAATCTTGGTTGTTACCGTTATGAGATATAAGCTGTAGATTTGAAATTTGTCTTTTATGACCTAGAAAAGTGATAGACGTAATTTGAAATATAGAATTATGTAAAATAATGACTTAAACATAAATTTAATAAAAGTACATATACTTCCACTTTGTTAGTAACAATATTTACTATCGTTATCACCTAATGCTCCAACGCAGACAAGTGACTGGAAAATAATATTTTTCACTTTTTTCTTACATATATATATAATATTAATCCTAACTTACCCAGCAAAATCTTTTCAATATACGGCAAATCAGCTATAGCATCATGTGTTACTTTTCCATCAAACTTTTCCAAAGCTTCTTCAACTTCTTTCCGTGCTTTACTTTGCATTTCTTGATTTATGGCTAGTTCGAGTATCGTAAATCCCATAGATGTGGATGTCGTTTCAAATCCTGCTAGAAAGAAGATGAAAGCTTGTGCTGCTGCCTCGTTCAGTGTCAGCACCGAAGGGTTGGTTTCTTCGCAGTTTTCTTTGATGTTTTCTTCCAATGTCTCACCTTTGAGCATTTTGATCAATAATTGAAGAAAATCATTTCTTGAAATGTTATTTTTTTCTCGGAACATTATGGTATCTTCGACAGCATTTTTGAAAAATATTGAAACTTCGCTTGGAAAAACGCTAAGTTTCAGCATCCTCGCCAAAGAAGGAGATACGCATATTACAGCATTACGTATAAAATCGGCTCGGGTGTGGATAAAAGCTCTATTTCCCATTACCCTAAATTCAGCTTGGGAATTTTTAAGGCTGTTGCATTCTATACCGAAAGCGCAGGATCCAATAACGTCTGTTGTAAATCGTGCCAATATATCTTTAATTTCGATCGCGTTGTTCATTTGAATCATTTCCTCTAACACTTCAACCATCACATTTCCACATTTGTGTATCGTATCAAACATATATTTTACCTTTCCTGCAGTAAAAGCGGGGCTAAGTTTGGTTCGGAGTCTTTTCCATTTTTCACCGTACAACGAAAATAAATGCGCACTAACCGGATCATTATCTTCGTCAAAATGTATTCCACGGTCATCGAAATGATGAAAATCCTTCACGAGGATATTTCGTATTAATTCAACACTTATCGGAAGAAATACCGGAACTGTGAAGAAATATATACCGCCGAACGGATATCCTGTAGGTTTAAGGGCATTATAAATATCAACTATTTTAGCGTTTATGCTTTGTGTGCGTAAAATAATGCTCGCTACGTTTCCGAATGGAAACGTAGGTGGTACTGTTGGAACGCCGCGGTTTTTAAAGTAACAGTGTGCGTATCGATAATACAATAGTACTACAAAAACTAGAGCCACTAGAGCCGGGAAGAACGCGTGATATAAACCCATTGTCGACAGCGGTACTGAAAGCAAAATGATATCTTGAAATACGCAGAAAATTTCTAGTTCTCTTGTGGTAACGTTTTATAATATCGGTGTACCCTTACGCCTGTGGAAATCACGGAATATGGGTGAGAGTCGATCATATTGATATTGTCCCACCCCAACAATTTCACCTAATTTACCACGTGCACGTTTTCACTAAAAAGTTTCCGGTTGTCACAACAATTCTGGCGGTTGTTAAACATTAAATTTAAATTTTATAGGTATTGATTATAGCAATAGAATAATTTAAAAGCATAACTTTAATTAATTAACTAATTAATTAAACGATTTGAATGTATAACAAATTGCATATCATGAGCAATCTCGAGTAAATACGCGTTTAATTAAAGTTATTAGATGAAACAAATAGTTATCTCTCATTTTTAAGAAAAAGATCGTGAAAATTGGCAGAAGAAAAAGGATTTCTGATTTACCTGTTTTAACCATACAAAATCTTTAAAACTTTTACAATAATTTTTTTAATTGTTAGTGTCACCATTGATTATACAAATTTTTGCATTTTTTAGTGTGCCGTTCTTATATCGCTTACAATGTGTAATAATTAAATATTTTATCAATGCTTTTAGAAATCGAAATAAATGAATAGAAATAAATACATAAACACGACTTCTAATGCAATTTGCGAACAGAGGTGAAAAGTGCGAAATAGATATAGTAAAATCGATATCTAATAAATGTGCTTAGCAAATTTCGCATCATTGTTTTCCTAATTTTATTGCTATATTTATGAGCTTTCTAGTGAAGCAAGGGGTATAAAATTAAATGTATAGGTTCAACTTGTCAATGCTTAAGGACGCAATATTAAGAGAAACGTCACTTGTGATATTTAGCGCAAAGTCGTAAAGAAATTTAGAAGCGGGTAAAGAAAGTGTTTAGTTAAAACAATATTAAATGGATACATCTATCGCCTAAATTGAAACTAATTTTTGGAGATAAAGTAGAGAATGAACATCCACAATAAATTCGCTTTCATGAGAATTTGACCACGGATGGATTGTGGGACAATAAAAGAGAAACAACATGGTTGCTTTTAAAACAAGTTTAAAAGACGTACCCAAAACAATGATTTAAGTATGATGACATATTGCAAGCGCACTGTTCCTCTTCTATAGCTTCACTTATTTTTCGTATATTTAAAACCCTATCACCCGTAAGATGTTTTCACTTTTTAATTCGTTTATGTTAGTGAAAATTATACGAGGGATGTTTCGAATGTTCTAGGAATTTGGTTCTGAATGAATTGCGTAAATCTTATAGATCACACTAGTAGTAGCGTTCACGCAGTCATCCCTTGCGTCCTGTATTTCAGCTACTTGCCGCTGATTTTGTGATCACAAAAACCGCGACTAAATCACAAAAACCTCATTTCATTTTCATTTAAGGAGGGAGCGAAATTTTCAAAAATCGTTCAACGTCTGCAAGGTGTATTTGAATCATCTGCAGATCTTAAATGTATAGTCTATCAAAGGGTTGATTATTTTAAAACTGGCAGAATGTCACTCGAAGACGATCCGAGCAGTGTATGGCCGAAAGTAAATGATAGAAACATTACTGCGGTTGGAAACCTACTGAAAGGTGATAGACTATTCGTGAAATTACTCTAGTATAGGAATAAAATATACGACATGAATCGTGAAACTTTACACGAACGTTTGGACTCGAACAAGGTTTCAGCCAGCTGAGTACCAAAGCTGTTGGGACTTGAACACATCGCCAACTTCAAAAGCTTTGATGACGTTATGGCAAACAATTTGGGTAACGGATAATAACTACTGATGCAACATGGATACCTTCAATTCTGAGACCAAAACTAAGTCAAAAGACAAGAACATGAGCCTTCGCTGAAAGCACGTGCAGTTTCATCGGTTGGAAAAGTAATGTTTAATGTATTCTGGGGTGTGAGACAGTTACTTTGATTTATTATCTACCGAAAGGCTCTACAATTAAGGCAAAATATTAATCTAATATTTTATCTATCCTATTGCGACAAAAATATTGCAATTGTTTGCATTTTATAGATTTGTATATATTTTGGTTTTGCTGAAATCAGATTGATCTTTAAATTAGGGACGATAAGTGAAAATTAATTTCTTATTTTGGTCAGATTTAGGGAGAATATAAAAGAGAATCGTATTCAGTTTTAGTGAGAAGTGGGATTTCGATATGTGCAACCAAATTATTTTCATGTGGATTTGCTTTACTTGAGGCAATTCTTAACAAAATTATTTTATCGACTAGAAATTGAAAATATTCACAAAGTTTGGAATAAACCAACACTGTTACGTTAGTTTAAACTTCAAAGCTTAAGAATGTTTCTAAGCAAAGTTTTGGTAAAATATTGAAATTTTGCTGATGATATTCTTAGCTTTTAAAAAATGTCGAGATGCTTTATAAATGGATTTAAAATAACATTAAATCGAAGCTCTGGAGCTGTGTGAACAGGTACTTCAAAGGCAAAACTATCGTTTTCTTCCAGAAGATACTTCAGCATTTTATGATTAATATTTTGTAATAGGACTGTAATGCAATTGAAGGTCGTTTGCCACAATAAAATATTTACTGAATCTAAATTTTCCATTCTATCAGTATTTTATTTGTAGAACATATATCCAAAGAATATAGTTTATCTTCCAGGTAATCAATTTACATGTATGTGTATGGTTTTAAGTGCAGGTATTCGGTATTAATCAATTCTTCGGCGTCTTCATATTGAATAGGGTAGATTTTGATTGCAGGTGTGACCCCACTTCAAAGAAAGGGTGTCCTTTTAATTTGGTCACTTTTGAAAGTTGAAGAAGTAATTTCTTCTTCTTTTTCTTAATCTTTCACCCTTCCTACCTTTCGGTGTAAGGTTCGGAGCCATCGAGCCGTATACATACATACATGCTCTAAGGAAACATACACTTGAACTTACTCAACATATTGACCTAATTTTACTATCGTTTACATTTGCTTGTATACACAGTAAACATTGGTAGATCACTTTACTTTACTCGATGTGCATGACAAAATAATTTCTCTCCAAAGATTTTTAATTTTTTCTACCTTTCCTGTGATAGAAAAATTTTCTTTGTTACAATTTTTTTGTATTTGCTATTAACTTTCTTCGGTTTTAATTCGATGTACAATAAGTTGTAAGCAACGTTTCACGACTTATGCGTCGAATTACTGTAGAAGATTCTATGTGGTAGATATAAGTAAATAAGTGTAAAAGAAATAAAGAGTGATTAAAGAAACCTCGGCAAATGGCAGTTCTGTTTGTGGTGTAATGAATTACTAATCATAACAAATGTTTGAAGTGAATCCCGTCTGTGCCGTTCGATATAATAATTAATAACTGCAATGTGTTTGCTTACCTTACAGCTATCGTATTGTTTAGACGACTTTCTAATTCGTCGATGCTGTTTACGTCCGCCTCATGAACTATGATTTTAGACGTCCCCATAAGTAAAAATCGATCGTATTTGCGGAGAGCATACAATCAGCTTGTACGGACTGTTGAAGGATCCACAGAAAACAGAAAATTATGTCAAATGTCTAGCTACTACGAAGAAAATAATAATTGATAAATAAAGGTATTTACTAAAAAAAATACTTTGTACCTTGTGGTACATATTCATCGCATTTTACATCTAGACATTTGAAACGGATTTATGGTTGGTGGTTTATGAACATCTAGGAACAATCATGAATCAAGTGGGAGAAATGGCGTGACAATTCAAGCAAAGGACATGCCACCAAACAATACCACGCTGTGGCTAGTGTCTTGTTTGAGTAAAAAGAAGCATTTTGGAAAACTTCAACGTACTCTGCCGCTGTACTAGTGTTAGTGGCGGCGAATCGTAAATTGTAACAGTGAAATTGACATCAAGTATTGGAATTGAAAGTCTTAAAAAGAACGGAAGTGAGTACACGGAAGGACAATGTATAAAACGAAGTGATAAAACACAGATGTTCCAGTTAATTAAAAGTAATGCTTAATAGAAAGCCTTCTAGGTTATGACCGCGTCGTACGGAGATAGCCAAACATAACTCGACGTTTTGCTTGCTATTGTAAGAGTCTTCCTCAGGGTTGTGAATGAAAGGGGTGCCCAAATGTAATGGTAATCTTACGTGTCAATTACGCTAGGAGCTGCTAAAGAATCGAAGATAACAGAGTAACTCGACGTATTAACCACGTTAAGAACGAAAAAGCCAACCAACAAACCGTTAATGGAACTTAATATGAGACATGTACTCGTGGTAGAAGGATGAGGAAATGAGGAATGGAAATCTGATAGAAGCAGCAAGGGAATAATGGGCTTGATGAAACACTGTCTCCTAGAAGACTTGCCCGAAAATCTGTAAACCCTATCCTGACAAACCAACGGGAAGAAATTTAGCTGGTTTTTGATGCTGTTTATTTTGCTGAAATTTCTTGGGGCACAGATTTTGATTTGAATATCATGGATCTCTTATTTAATTGCTATGTGATGACACAGGTTTATTTCAATATCAAATTTAGATTTGATATCAAATTAATGTTCTAGTAAGTTTCTGAGAATAAACGAATTCAAAATGTATAAAATTGGTTTAAAATCACGAAGTAAAAGCTACCGTATTAATACTACCTGGCAATTTATAAGGCGGTACAGTATTTATCGTTAATATACATATAACGGCAAAAGTTGTTCAATAGAATTTGTATTTATAAGAGAAATTTAGGACCTGCTTCCTAGAACTGAAATTTACACACAAAGGGAATTGAAGTTCTCTTGTGAAACTGGTTAAAACGAATCATGTTTTTTTCTTTCTTGTGTCAAGATGTTTTAAAAAATTTCTAGTCGCATAACTTCCGTTGTAATATTTTCGATTTTTGTTTGAAGAAAATCCGTCTCAATCCTGTTTTCTATTTGTTGAAAAATAAGCATTGGGTAATACTCAGTGTAACTGCGTTTTACACAATAGTCTGCCAAATTTTACTCTATACATTTAATAAACGAATAGTAAAAAATTTGGTACAATCTATGACAAATATATTTAGCAATGTTGACTCGTTTACTGAACGTTAACTAAATGTGTCGCAGATATTAACGTGAAATTTATTGGACAAACAGTTTAACGATGTATATTTATTTTAGTAATATGCAGGACTAGAAGAGTCTTCAATGTCATACGTAGTTTTATATTAACAGTGCAAAATCAATATGTATTAGGACAAAACTGAAAAAGTGGTCACACTTCTGGGGATTGCAGCCAAAGGTGAGTTCAAATAAAACGCTCTCTTTTTAAACTCCAAGCTTTCAAATTATATTAAATTCATCTTCAGAGACTCACCTAAAGGCAATGAACAAATACGCTACAATAGCAAAGCGACTTGCATAAGAGCCGAGAAAAAGCAAACAGCATCAAACAGAATAGAAGAAAACCATTTTCTTCTATTCTGTCGTTTTATATAGCCTTGCTATTGTAGCTTATTTGTTTATTGTCTTTAGGTGATTCTCTGAAGATGAATTTAATATAATTCGAAAGCCTAGACTTTAAAAAGAGAGCGTTTTATTTGAACTCACCCTTGGCTGCGATCCCCAAAAGTTTGCCCACCTTATCATTTTTGTCCTAACGTCGTACAGCCAGTACGTCCTTAAAGTCCAACATGTATTGTTTGTCAGTCAGATGTTTTATAGAGATGTGTATCGCATCAGCAAAATTATTTATATCTACATTTTCATGTTGTAACTACATACGTTGAATCGTAAATTCACATCGCGACTTTTTCTGTTGTGTTAATAATCCTTGCCTGCAATAATTGCAATTATCTACTCACGCTAACACTTTCAATGTGTGTTGCAAGCGCTGACAACTATAGTGGATGAGCAAGAGATTATATCAACGTTATGCAACTGTTAATTTCATTTTACACGTTTTACAGATAGATTATAGGTACTTTTTGTCTAGTGCGAAAGTTACGTAAGTCGAATACTGAATCTTGTATGTCTAAAAAGTAGTCACGCGGATAATAAAGAGATAATCTCGCGTATCTTCCTTAGGGGACGAACTTGGATGAACATCTGCACGACAATTATTCATAGGATTTTCTTTATTTAATTTATGAGTTGCCTGAACTCATCATTCGAAACTAAAGTCTCGCAGGTTAATTTCCCTTTAGTACAAAAATTTCTTTTGTATTAGTGTCTACACGTCAAATATTGGCTTGAAGTGGTTGTATCTCTTTAGAATTTTATTATTATTATTTATGAATGCCGTTACCTAGCGTTGTGTATAATCATAAAAATAATTTTGCATATATTGTATATGTACCCGTTCTTCTCTTTTTTGCTTCTTCATAATTAATTTGCGCGGTTAAAATGTCACAAAACTGTAAGAAAATCCAAACAAGCCCCAATGTTTGAAAAATTATTAAATATAAAAATTATAAAATCACTTATTAGTATTTATAAGGTACTTCAATTGACACAATAGTAATTTCCATCTTTTGAAATAAGTTTACTTGTACATGAAAAAGAAGCGCGCTGCATTTGTAAGGCATCAAGTATTACTAGGATTTGATAAGTTGTAATTTATCAACGATCGAGTTAAGGTCATTTTGTATCGTAAAAAATGCATCGCGAAAAATACTTAATGCAAGAAAATATAGACGGAATTAAAGCTGTGTATAAATGAATCTATTTCTCTACGACTATTGCTTTTAGTAGTGAGAAGAGTCCAATCTTGATGGCTACTAACATTATTAGTATTTGTGAAAGTAATATATACTTGTGCCCTGTGGGTTGAGAGGAGAGGAAAATTGAGGAAAGAATGGAAATTGACGGAATAAAGAATGGCGTGATAAAAGAGTATATGGAACAAAAGCGGAACGCAGAACTAGAAAAAGCTGGACAAGAAAAAGGGGCAGGATCTAAAAACAGCAACGAAGGAAACAGAAATCCTATGGTGTGGTATATAAAGATTGTCTCAAAATGTTGGTCAGTTAGTCTTCTCTTTATCGAATTATGTAATGATCTGAATATAATAGAAAATATTTGGGAACTGTTAACTTGTAAGATTTATGTAAATACTAGAGATGGGACATTCGAATCCGCGAATCCTCGAATCCATCGAATCCTGAAAAAGATTCGAGATTCGAAAACTCGAATCTTCGCACGATTTTCGTAATTCGAATCTTTCGAATCCAAAAAAAAAATAATAATAATGATGACTCATGTAATCACGACACATATGAATCACTGACTAGAAAGATCTCGACGATTCTCTTCGGTTCTCGTTCTTTCAGCCACAAAGTATTTATAAGCTGGCATGCTTTCCTAATGTTTGTGGTATTTTAATAAATAAATATCAAATGGTGATCTGCAGTCATCAGAGAAAACTCAAGCAAATGCCACAGATATATCTTTAACTGAACAAGGTCATAGTATGTGGAGTTACTATTCTCAGTTGATGACCCCAGCTACCTGCAGTGATGTGGATTACAGTTCATCTCCTGAAGAAGAAATAAATGCCTATTTAGCAGAACCACTGCTCCCACCAACTGCAGACATCTTTAAATACTGGAAGGGCAACACAAAATACCAAAATTTGATGAAACTAGCAAAAAATTCTTAATTACACCACCATCAACAGTGATTTCAGAAAGACTACTCAGCACATCAGGCATCATAGTGGATAAAAAACGTAGTCGGTTGGATCCAGAGCGAGTTCGAAAGCTGGTTTTCTTAAATAAAAATCTGAATTAAAATTCTCACTTATTTCTTTTAGGTTGAGTGCTTTCTTTTATATACTAAAATATGTGTTTAGATTTTCATGTGCAATATTTGCTGTTTATCTATGTTAGCTCTCCCTTATTCTCATTCACAAAAGTTTCTGAAAAGATATCGGTACTGTTATTGATATATTAATTTCCATATGCTAAGGAAATTAAATATAAATAAAAACTTGTTGCATAATCATCAAGATTTTAACATAATTTATCTTTTAATATTGTGTAATTTGTTTTTTTTTAATTTCATTTGTAATATAAATATGTTCAAAAAAAAATCTTTTTAATAAATATTTTTAAAAACTGTATCGTTTTTAATTAAAGTAGCTTTAAAATTTTCCTGTAAAATTGTTTTTCCTCTCTGTCCTTTCTTATTATTGTAATTATATGATGGATTCGAGAGATTCGAGATTCGAAGGATTCGAGAGATTCGAGAATCCTTTAGGATTCGGATTCGGATTCGGATTCGAGAAAATTTGGATTCGTCCCACCTCTAGTAAATACCAAAGAATAAATCGCAAAGACTATAGTAAGGACCAACACGTAATAATATAATAACTGTATAATTGCATATCATCTCGTGTTTATGAATTGACAAGGAACAGTGGAAAAGGTAGCCCCTGTTGGTTATAAAAAGTTTACTCAAGTTCAGAAACTTTGTATTTTATAGCGTAGTCGCATTAGGGAGGCATTTTACTCTATAGCGTTTGTCCCGGGATAAAATTGTTATTCGCAAATAACTGTTTTTTTTTTTTTGTAGTAAGTCTAGGACCGGTACTGCTTATTTTAAAATAAATACCCCAAAATACAGTTTGTTATATTCATACTGTACGGTGTGTGTGTACCTTAAGGCAATTTCCTTTTTCATTAAATTTACAACCGGTGTGAAAACTAAACATGGAAGACAGTTTAAGTGCAAGATCCTGTAGGAAGTATTCTAAGTTACATAAAATAGAAATTCTTTATGGCAGAACTTCTTTGTGCGTCGCAGTCCTAAGAAGAACACACACAAATTCATTAGCGATAGAAAGTGAACAATAATTAACGTTGCTATCACAACTGCTAATAGCATTCGGAATACCTTTTCATTACCGAAGCATCATAGTAAAATATTTAAAGGTTACTAAGACATAAACTAGAAATGAATATAAGGAAAGTCTTTGTTGGTTATATGATATTGCTGATCTTTACTGCCAATGTGACTACGGCTGTGTATGTATACGTAGTACTAATTCTTAATTACTTACAAATTGCTGTGACTAAGCTGCACCTGCATACTGTAACTGCAAATTAAGGTTTATTTAATTATTTTGAAAAACAATAAATGTATTTTTACCGTATTGAATTCCCTTTATCTCTTTTTGCGAAATGGTATGCAGTCGGTCCCTGTACTACACAAACAAAGTTATTCATTTCATATTTTTTTACTAATGCATTGTCATGTTAATTTTTTGTTCCTATATTCAAATGTTTGAAAATTAAAAATGTCTTTCACTTACACATACATTTGCGGCACGGCACCTTTGTTGGTTTGTACTCGCTTTCGTCCATTCTTTAGCTTCTTCGCGAAATTTCCGGTGTTGCTTTAGGCTGAAAAAGTGCCTCTTTAAATTGAATAAAATAACGAAAGTGTGCCACGCAGTTAAGGTGCGCTTTCGCTTAAACGTGATCAATAGCAACACAAATTCGTTTTTCTAGTGCTACATTTCACCAACGAAACATGTTATAGCATTTATTATGCAAGTAGCTCATTTGCTAGATACACTCATACATGTTAGAGGGTTTTAATAGCTTTTACGTTTTACAATGGTCGGAACACGGTACGTGTGGGTGGTCTGAAATCGATGTCTGTAAAGTTATATATGTAAATACCAAATATACACATACGAGGGCTACTCGTAAAGTTAGTTCTATTTGGTTATTAAAAAAGATACCAGTTATTATATACAACTGAATAGCGACGAATCAGTATTCTAATGCCCTCAGGCACTCAGTTACTTTACGTATTGTTCTCGTACATGTATGTACATGTGTATTTATAATGAGTTGTAATGAAACGTTGTTGTAACTACCTTGCATTCTAAACTATGTACTATTGCGGCAACAAAAAATGGGACACTTAAAATAATGTAGTTTAAATCTGGCTTTTGCCTTCTCAAAAGTTATGTCATTTTGAAATCATTATTGACATATGTCATTATGCCGCATTTAAGTGCTACTGGAAAAATGGAAATAATTACATTACTTGGGGAAGGATGGTCCATAAGAAGACTAGGTAATAAATTTGGAGTGCCCAAAAGCACACACAACATTAAAAAATAAATGACTACAACAGAGAACTATAGAAAGGCAAAGTGGTTCTGGTCGTAAATTAGTAGGGAATTTCATGGAAGAAGAAAATCTTATTCAGTTTTTAAAGAATAATCCATTTGATACCGTGGTAAAAAATAACTAAAAATACTAGATTAATTTATTGTTTCCATTAAAAGAAGATTTGTTTCCAAGATTTTTATTTCAAATAAATGCATTTAACAGAATTTTCTTGCGTTCGTGGGTAAACTATTTTTGACATTAGACAAGATGATTGACGTGAACATGACAAATGACTGGTTTACATAGCTAAAAAACAGTCAAAATAGCCTATAAGACTTGTCCCGATTTTTGTTGCCGCAATAGTACATACTACATACATCTTATCGAAAGTTTCCACCACTTGTCTTCCCTTGATAAAAGAAATCTTCACACAAATGCTAGCCATATATTTTCAGAATTAAGAATTGCATTAGTCTGAACTATCAATTATAAATTTTTCTGTCTGTCCTGTCTATAAGGACTACTTTGAAGACGCTGCGTCCTTACCTTTGATTCTTTGTATTTTGTGTCAACCTTCGACACGTACATCAGATACTGACGAATCTTTAGCATTGATACACATTTCTGTCTTAGGGTACTGGAGAATTACGTGCTGAATTTGAGCGTCTCCAAACACTAAATGCCAGTCTTCAAAAATCCAATTTACGCCTGGAAGCCGAAAATCTCGACTTCAAATTAGATCTAGAAAAGTCATCAAAGGATATACCGCATTTACGTGAACAAATTCAACATTTGGAAAAGTAAATTTCACTTTTCTACCTAATAAGCTTCACTTCGCATATCGTTATCATTACAGTTACATCCAAGTCTTGAAAAACGAATCATTAACCAAACACGAAGTTACAAGTTCCGGTGATCACGCGGGTACCGATTCGAAGAAAGCTGTAGAATTAGAAAGAACCGTCTTCGTTTTGAAGCGTATTGTCGAAAAGCTCCAAGCTGAGAATAAAAGATTACAGCATGGAAGTAAGACTCTTGGTGAAAAGGTAAGAAGTACTAAATGAATCCTTTAGAGATGTTTTGTTTTAAATTCTTTTAGGTGCCAGACGAAACGTTACGCAGAGATTTTTACCAACTTAAGGAACAATACGGTGATTGTGTCCAGAAAGTTGCACGACTGGAAGAAGAACTTAGTACAGCTAATAACAAATTTAAGCATCTACAAGCGAAGCAAATCGATCCATCAGAATTAGATGAAGTAAAAAGTGAATTGCTGCATAAAACCGAATTGCTGGATAAGGTGAAAGTTCTTTTACATCGCGCCGCTGTTAAGGAAAAATTTTTAACGGACGAAGTGAGCTCTTGGTTTCCTCACAAGTTTTATTATAATCGAAATATACTGTTTTTCAGATCGCAAAGTTGAAAGCGGCGGTTCCGTCTAACACTACTACTGTGTCTACTGCAAGCAATTAGTGTAAGAATAATAATTACTATATTTCTATTTATTGATTTTACGTCTAATTATAAGCAAAAAACAATAATAAAACGCATAATTTTTTTGGATTTTGTTTTTGTAACTTTCATAAAATTCTGTCTATAATCTTTATATTACCATATTTAAACAGTTATGTGATGAAGAGTGATATAGTGTCAATTCCGTGTTTGCAATGATGATTTCTAAACATTTCTTTAATTAGGTTTATGTCATATCTTCTAAAAATTGCATTCCTGCAATAAACCCACCATTCACTTTTTTATATCGTTTATATCCTGATGGCACTAGAAGGGCAAGTAATCGAATGCTAATTATACACATGAAGGGAAACTTTTTCAGATACGCGTTTATATATAGATTTCAATGACTCCAAATATAGTTGCGCAGTTGCATACGGGGCTGATGATTAACTCATGATTTGTTGCCTTGTTACTTCTACCATCGAACATCTGAACCTACTACTACTACTATTACTTGATATGGTCTTTAATTATACTCTTTCGTTTTCTAGCGTGCTTTATTGATTGTCCACCCATTTCTGAACTGTAACTAACACGCCCAATTAGATCTTTTTCCCCGTTTGTATTATATTTTTAAAGATGTTTCAGTGAACACTAGTTCACTGAAAGTTGTAAAACAGCTTGGGAATAGCAGTAATTTACCTAAATATAGTTTTGATAAAAAAATAGAAAGCAAAACTTGCGGCTGCTTTTATTAAGTGTCGTTTCTTGAATGCCGTCCAAAGTCTCGTCTCCAAATTTGATAAGTTAAAAAGGAAAAAATATATCATTACGAAATATATATCCTATGTAAAAATATAAATTGCACAAAGGTGTACTCTCAAATTGGAAGTACATAATTGATATTACCGAGTTAAACGATTCGTAACGAACAATGATGTCGCATCACCATTGTTCTGATGTGTAATCTCTGCGAGATTATTATAGTTTACGTAACCTGCAATAGAATACCAGAAAATGGAACGAATATTCGCGTTAAGCAATTTATTATGAAAACATCATTACCGACATAGTAATCGCAGTAAAACTGGTGGTACATATACATATATATATATATATATATATATATATAAGTTTGTAACGCTCTCGAAATCATTAAATATCTGCATCGCGAAATGAGGAATAATTAAGTCTTCTGATTGCTAATTATTGCTAATTAGAAGGAACAGTATAAAAGGACGAAACATGGTTAGTTGGCATAAGTACAGCTATGTCAAAAGAATTGTAGTGACATGAGCAGGTGGAGGTCAGTAATGTCTAGTAAGTATGATTGAATTTTATAGTTCATAGTAGATAGGCTTCATTAAAAAGAAGGAGAAAAAATATGGTGGGTGCGTTCAAACTTTGCATGTCTTTTCTGTTTGCAAACTTTAATGCAGCCGTGTATGATCGTGTTGAATACTAGTGTTTCTGTAATGGTAGCTTTAGACATTGAAGCTGATTAGGTCTTACTATTTGTGAAGAAAGCTCATAACACTGCTAAACAATGTTTCTGTTTTTGGACGCCGAGCACTGTTTCTCTATGTCTGTGTATTTTATGTATCCGTTGTCAGAAGTCATATATCAAGCATCAGTTTTCCGCAATTGCATTTTCAATTGTTGCCAGTTATTACGGATTATTACAGCTGGTTCAGTATATAGTACATGCTTGGCATCTTTGCTGAGATTTGAAAGTCATTGCGCTTGCACTCTGTCTTCAATTAAGATATACCAAATTTTGGTGTTTCTTGTGCGAGTTGAATAGCAGAGATACTGGAAGATAATGGCCATCAAGAAGACTGCTCGTTCCGGGAACAACAAATGTCGTCTTTTACCCCTGGTGGATTCCCAGAATGTCTCCCTATCATCTCTATACATTAAACTCGTATTGATAACCTTTTTAAAGTAATGGATAGAAACGGCGACGGTTTTAGCGTTCTAAAAAACAAATTTCCACAGGTGGGTGACGCAAGAATCAAGAAAGACGTATTTGTTGGCCCTCAATTTCGAGAATTAATGAACGATCATGACCTCGATCCCACCCTAAATAAGCAAGAAGCGTCAGCATTGGAGTCATTCAAAGTAGTCCAGCACTTCCCTGGAAATAACAAGGCAGACAACTACAAGGGCCTTGTGGAGAAGTTACTTTAGAACTTCTTCATTCATGTTTAGATTTTTTCCCGGACGTGACGTCAGCGATGAACTTGTAGAGCGATTCCATCAGGACATATCCATGATGAAATCACGTTATCAAGGTAAGTTTGGCCCAAACATGATGGTTGTTTACTGCTGGACATTGGACATGTTTATCTATATCTTGCGAAATTAAATACAGTTTTGTAATGAGCTAACAATTTGTAAGCGAATAAGAATACAAAAGTTGGCATGAAATGAGTTATTTGTAAATATAAGTATAATAAAATACAGGTTCAACATGCACAATAAGAATAAAAAATCACTGATATTACAGTAACATTAAGGATTTGTGATCTGCAAAGCGCAGTTCATTGTTCAACGAGAAACACTGTATATCATCACTCTCTCTTTTATATATCAACTGTAAGTTTGGCTGCCATGCAAACATTCCTAAATAAAGAGCATAACAGTTTCAGACATAGTAGCTGATATACGTGTCGATGTAATGTTTGGAAGGTATGTATTCGCGTATTGCGTGTTGGTATTTGTCTTCTGGACTTTCAGAAGATGTAAGGGTATTTCATGAAGTATTTGAGGACTTTCAGCAGAGCCAACGGGATAATTCTGGGAGTTAATGAAACCTGTTAAATGCGCCCAAACTTCGTCTGAGAAGAAATTCTTGTCCAATATCTTATTATATCTTAGGTTATCATTAATCCAATGATAGAATTTTATTCTTTCATCAAAATCTAGAAGCAACCATTCTTGCACAACAAAAATTTAATAGGCATACTGATGGAACTTCCTCTTCACAGCTCTTTGACAAGGCCCATAGCTTAATACTGTGAAAAGATCCAATATTAATAAAAGGAATGTCTTTGGATTGTAAAAATGTATTTGGCTGTCGCAATGGTTTGGTAGGACTCAGCACAAAGTACGTTCGCAAATTTTCAACATTATCTTCAGTAAAAGCTGATGGTCGTCCAAGCACTTTCCGTATTGTAACACTTCCCATCTCTCGAAAGCGAGTCACTACTCTGCTAATGTGGTGTTTTAAATTTTCATAATCATATCCTTGATTTGGAAATTGTTCCAAAAACTCATCGATACTACGCCAATATCAAAAAATTTGGTGATATTACTAAAAATATAATTAGTAGCTATATTCACTCAGAAACTTGGAAATAAATATTGATATTGCTCTCTGCGGAAACCAGTATTTTACAAACAATCGATAATTTTCGTATTTTCCAACCATAATTATGACGGTTGTTATTTATGTAGCCGGAATAACGAACAAACACAAATATGTATTATTCAAAATAGTTTTATTGTTTTCAAAAATATTTTCTTTGTTGCTTGATACACTTTTGTACACGTTTGAACCAATTTTCATAGCAGTTTCTGCCTTCGGAGTGAGATATCTCGAAAATATGCATTTTGAACGCACCTTCTGGGGTCGAAAATCGTTGATCAGGTTGTTTATCCTTCAGGTACTGAGAACCCATGAATTCGATGTTGTAGTTGATCAAATATTGAAGTGTTCCGGATGATGCATGAAATTTCACATTGTAATGGCGAAGCATGATCCTTCGTGGCTGGTTGTTTTATTTTATATCTCCAAAGATGTCTGGCAAAGAAAGGGTTGTGTACCATGCAGAATTGACCGTTCTACAATTCCCTAGCGACACTTTAGTTACATGCCCATTTTTCCCCAAAAATAGCAGGCAACCATTTGCTTCGAAGTGCTCCTTGCACGAACAACTTTTCTTGGGTTTGGCACATCTTGGAACACGTACACTATTGACTGCTGTTATCTTTCGGGCTCATACGCATAGATCTAACATTTGTCACCTATGTAGATGGCTTTTGATGCACCACGATTGTATTGGTTGGGCTATTATTTGCACCAATCGACACGAAACTATTATTAGTGCGATTGGCAAATTATGCGAGGTCCAACGCAAACAAATCCTTTTACGACTAATTGTTCATGCAATATCTCATGTATACTTGTCGTACTAATCCCCAGAGATGCCTCAATCACACGATCTTGCATTATCAGTTAGCGCACAGCAACAACGTTTTCTGGCACAACACCCGTTTCTAGATGACCTTCTTTAAATTCGTCTATGATGCGAACCATTGATTTCGCTAAACTAGTGATATACAGTGGTTTTAGATGGTGCCTTATCGTTGGGTTGACAGTTGATTGGTGCACTATTGTTCAGATAATCCACGTCGAATTTTCACGAGTTAATTTCAGTTGAAGTCAGCGTAACAAACAAAAATAGCGCCTGTATGACAAAACTTTCTCAGTACGTATTCTGTCTAAGATGTCAAACTTTACAAAGGATATGTCATTTGCACCCAGAAACACTAGTGTTGTCAGTTCCAGATACACAAATAGCACCCCTCGTATGACGGTCTCCTGTTGTGTTATTGAAACTTGTGTGCGATTTATTTGCAACCACTGAAGTACTTGCAGTGTTTAACTTATTCTAAATGTGTGTCAACGAACCAGATTTTTTAAAAATTGTAGTCTTAGTGCGATTTGATTGAAAAGCGGTAATAGCCATTCTATATTCATAATTCACTCACTTATTGATACACCCAAATAATAGCCTTCGAATTACTGCTACTTCAATTTTATCTTCCAGCACATTTTTGCATTTTATCGCCGATTATTTCAAACTATTTACTATCTTTTCTTACTATCTCCTCGTTCCTTTGCTTCTAATAGGTATCACAGCAGTTTTCGAACAGAGAAACTGGTACAATGCAATTCCTTAGTTTGAAAGTAGTTTAAACTTAACCCGGCGTAAATGAGGTCGAGTATATCATACCCAAGAAGATTTTATACGCAGATTATTTAATGATATTATTGCCATGCGGGGGTGAGATGTAGTGTTAAGTTTAGTGTTTCGATAGTGTCCGTGGTTGATACACCTACGCAAACGTGGTTGGGGTACGTCACACGCGACCTCATAGCCGGTGTTACATTTTTTGTTGACAGTAAGTTTATTATTTATACTTATTTATTCACCTTGCTGATTTATTTATAGATTTTTCAAGATGTTTTATGAAGGAATAGAACGTCGACCACAGGAATTATTACAAAACTGCTCAAGTGTTAGTGACTGTGACTCCAAGAGCGAAAAAGAGATTGACAACGTTTCTCAGAGAAGTGAAGAAAGTGATTCGAAACAAGAGGGCCTTTTGGATGATTTGAAAGAACCGGAATCAGTGCCAGCGGCTACTAGTCAATCAGCTGAGATACCATCACGGACTTTTGGTTATGTCCGGTCTTTTGAGGTACAGCCTGTGCTCCTGTTATTGTAGCAAGCAAATTTCGCACATACAAGGCCGGCTGTATGTGCGAAATTTGCACGACTCGTCTGCAAATTAGCCGTTTAATTCGAGTAGTTTGTCTAAATTACTGTAATAACAAAAGGTACTTCAGGTACAACGCAGAAAATTTGTAGGCAAGATGAAATAAGAAAAGAGGTCGGTCAAAGAAGACAAAGAGGAACCCTCAAATTACATAAAAGGGTATGTCGACAATGTGTAAAGGTGCCATTACGGTAGAGCTGCTTCTTCCTTTCGTGGCCGAAAAAATCTCTTTTGAAAGCCATGGTAATGCCTCACAGCATCAAAGAAAAACCATAAAAATCAACACCATCAAAATCGTGTCACCAAAATCGTTGCTTCACTAAAATCCGACTAAACCAATTAAATTTCCATTGCCGCAGGCTAGCCTGGTCTAGAAAAAAGCATGTCTAACCGTGATTAGGTCTCGACACGAAGTGACGGAAGTGACCTACCGATGTAGACGGGAAATGAGAGAGGTCGCCTAGCAAATAAAGCAAGATACAATAATGTTAAAAACAACGTAACTAAAACAGTACTGTAAATTAATAAGATTAAATTCGGTGTTAAATTATAAACAAGTGAATGCGTTACGAAAGATCAACTTATGGAAATTATTAGGTGATTCATTAACTCACGAGTGGGAATATAAAGGAAACGCTGCTCACGCGTAACAAATTTCAGAAAAGTGCAAAAAATATGGTTTGTGTAATTAGATAATAAACAAAACAGTAATTCCAAATATGTATATGTACACACACTAACAGGTAAGGTAACTATAAACAACACAACTTCTTCCTAAGACACTACGTTCTCCTGTCCAGGGTTATCCAGACACCATTCTTGGGTGCTAATACTATACCTTTGGCTTCCATTTCCAACGGTAGTGGAGTTCTAATGTCTAAACTAAAGGTAAAATTCTTCAGGAGTAATGCTAAGGCAAGTTTGGATTGAACCATGGCGAAGCGCATTCCTGTGAAAATATATATAGAATTAGGATTTAATTATGATTTGCTTCATGTTACAACAAAACCTCGTCAAAATTAGATGATTATTGTAAATAAGGAGCATATTACTGAAGGTGCTAAATGGGAGGTGCAAATTAAATGCCGTAACCGTACCGTTTCATTAGCATCAATTTGACTTCCTTTGAGTGTCGACAATGACCTATGTAAAGCAACAAAGAAAAACACATTCAATCAACTTAGAAATCAACATTATAATTTTGACAGTCACTACCCCACTTTGTACAGCAATTAACTCAATACATAACATTAAGGTCACATTTATTTGCGCTTTTCTGCTGATTTGAAATACTTTCATTTAAGGTCTCATTTTGTATCGGTATATACTAATACTGCAGATTTATTTGGCCAACACTATTTTTTATAATTTGACTTTTTCTAAAAATGAAACCATATGTATAATGTTTTGCAAACTAGAATTGAAGGTTATTCAATGTTCTGGCGCAAATTGTTAGTGAATTTTCGACTTTGTAATTTTATACACTCAAAGATTGAATTATTCTATACGTAGAGAGTGTTTGTACCACATACAAATATAAAAGTTTTTCTTAAATTTATTCTTTCTATTAAGAAACAGAATTTTGAATCATATTGATATAACCAGCTATAAGATAGATGGAATAGGGACAAGGTATAGGAGTAGAGCAGTGAAACATATACTGCAATTAATAGTAGCATGTAAGTATGTGAGTTGAACCCCTAGTAGGCTCTGGTAATAGGAATGATGAGGATACTTTCTTTGGTTTTTCGTGTTTAATCTATTTCGAGACTTGCAGACAAACAAACTTTGTTATGCATTCTTCTTCGAATTTGTAGTATCCTGGCACTTCCTTAATTTCATATCAAGTTGTTGATTTCTGTGACTTATATTTGACGGTAAGTAAGAATGAACTGATTAGTTCAGACTAGGAAACATTTTACCTGTTCTATGTTCTAATATGCCTTTACTAATCTGATTGTCTATAAATTAAACAACATAAATAAATAATTATGTTTAAATAAACAGGAACCACATTCCTATAACCTAGCGATAAATTCAAGCGAAATATGTAGTTGTACTCAACACATCAGTTTGGATACCTCCAAATGTATACTTCGACAACTATCAGCCAGATTGGGCAATGAAAAATACCATTAGTGAGGTAAGTCAGCAGTCATTTTATTTAAATTCACCCCAAGAAGCAAATAATTACCAATGCACTTTCTCGGACCGGCGCCGAAAGGCAAGTAGGTATCCTTCAAGAACGTTTTGTTATCTTCATTGAATCTTTCCGGATCGAATATTTCTGGATTCACGTAGAACTCGGGATCTCTTTGTACGGCCATCGTAGGGATAAGTACTGTTAATCCTTCTGGAATAACAACATCTGTATTTGGTATTTTATACTCTTTGGTACATCGTCTTAAATACGCAGGTGCCGGCGGGTATTTTCTCAAGGATTCTAAAACAAAAGTGAAAGTTGCATAAAAACAACGTTGTCCGACTGTCTCCGTAATAGTTGACATAGTTATGTTAATTACATTTACACGAATATTAGGAAAATTGCTTTGTTGTCGGTGAAAGAGATGTATATTTTATTTCTTAAGATCAACCTAATGACACCGATTTGGAATAAATAAGATTTTGCTAATTGCTAAAAAAGCATTCAGTACTTCAATTCTTATACATAGACGCAAAGACAAGGACGAGGCGTGTAATAATTATTTATCTACTTACCTAATAAGACCATGTCTACGTATGGCAGATCAACGATAGCATCATGTGTTAGTTTCCCATCAAAGTTATCTAACGCCTTCAATACTTCGCGTCTTGCCTTATCCTGCATTTCCTGGTTAATAGCAAACTCTAACATGGTGAATCCCAAAGAAGTTGATGTCGTTTCAAACCCTGCTAAAAAGAAGATAAAGGCTTGCGCTGCGACTTCGTTCATGGTTAAGCGAGATTCTTCAATGTCCATCTTTTCATGCTCATCAAAAGCTTCTCCCTTCATCATCTTAATAAGCACTTGTAAAAAATCATTCCTAGTTACATTATTGCGTTCTCTAAATATAATAGTGTCCTCAACCACGGATTTAAAGAATTTCGCAACTACAGGTGGGAAGACACTAAGTCTAAGAATTTTGGCTAATTTTGTCGAAGTTCTTATAACGGAATTTCTAAAAAATCTGCGAAAGTGTGTGTGAAAGCTCGATTACCCATCAACCTAAATTCAGCGTTTGAATTTCTAAGACTATTACACTCTATGCCAAAAGCACATGATCCGATTACATCCGTTGTAAATCTAGCCAGTATGTCTCTGATTTCAACTACATTGTCTGTCTGTACCATTTCTTCTAAAACATCAACCATCGTATTTCCGCATTCCTCAATCGCCTCGAACATATATTTAATCTTTCCCGTTGTAAATGCGGGGCTAAGTTTAGTCCGCAATTTCCTCCACTTTTCTCCATATAAGGAAAATAGATGAGCACTAATCGGATCATTTTCTTCATCGTAATGAATGCCGCGGTCTTCAAAATAATTAAAATCTCTGACGAGAATATTTCTTATTAATTCGATGTCTACAGGTATAAAAACTGGATGCGTAAAGAAATATATTCCACCGAAACGGTGTCCTTTCGATTTGAGGACGTTATACACCTCCACTGCTTTATCATTTATACTCTGCTTGCGGAAAACGACAGACGATATATTACCGAAGGGAAAACTTGCCGGAAGCGAGGGAATTCTCAGACGTTTAAAATAGGAATGCGCGTTCTGAAAATATAATAAAACTGCGAAAAAGAACGGCACCAAAGCAGGAAAAAGCGCGTCGTAAGAAGTCATCGTTTAGGCAGATACTAAATGCAATGCGTTACCTCAGGTTTCATCTGCAGATTTCACCAGAACCCAAACATGGTGTAATATTAACATTCCGAGATACATCCTTTCTCTTGTCGTATAGCATTGTTTTTACTTTTCTGTTAATATTTGTTAGTTACGTAGATTATGTAATACTTTTCTATTAATCATAAAGTTGAAATGAATAACAGTTACGTAACAAATTCGTTATGATTTGTAATCAATAGCAAAAGAACCATATTTGGATTTTGTGTTACAGCAAAAAATTAGATTATGTGTGCAATACTCTCATGTTACTAATTCTATTACAGCATTGAAATAGATTAGCGCATATACTAATAAATACCTGTATGTTTAAAAGAAAATTGGAACAACCATTACAACTAGAGCGAAAATAATAAAAAAAATGACTCTTTCTAAAATGACCTACTAAATAAGCTTTATTAGGCAGCTCTCCAGGAAAGCCGTGCAGTAGCCTGCAAAGCAACCAGGGAAATTGCTTTATTAATTGCGGACTGACTATACTGTACTGATTAATAATTATGCACTGACATGAATCCACTAGGACAAAATTTATTGTTTTGCTACATAGTATGTTATTATTACCGACCTGTCGCTATTCTTTCTAATTTCGCTAAGTTGTTGGAATTAATTATGTATTCACATATTTTTCCTGTAATGATTCATCATATTTCTCCTCATCAACATGGTTTTATGGCGAAACGATCGACCGTGTCAAACTTGGCTTGTTTTAAACAATTTGTGGCAAGCTCACTTGACGCTGGTGGCCAAGTAGATACCATTTATACTGACTTTTCTAAAGCATTCGACCGTATTAGTCATGCAGCATTGCTTAGAAAACTGATGGCTTTTGGATTTAGTGAAGATTTGGTTCATTTTTTTAAGTCATACTTAACGAGTAGACCACAATATGTATTCTACAATGGCTACTCGTCGGGATCATTTCAAGCACTGTCAGGAGTACCTCAGGGCTCAAATTTGGGTCCTTTGCTGTTCAATATTTTTATTAATGACATTACAACTGTAATTAACTCAAATAAGTTGTTGTTTGCTGACGATCTTAAAGTGTTTCGAGAAATCTCATCAGTATCGGACTGCCTTGGCCTCCAGGCTGCCTTGGATAATATTGCTTTGTGGTGTGAATCTAATAATCTACCCCTAAATATATCTAAATGTAAGACAATATCATTTACACGCAGGACCGTTCCGGTTTCTTTCCCTTATTGTAGTGGTGAGAATCAGGTGGAAAGGTGTGCGTTTGTCAAGGACTTGGGTGTTTGGTTTGATCCTACACTTAATTTTAATCATCACATGGATGTAATTACTGCATTGGCTAGAAGAATGTTGGGTTTCATTATTAGGAATTGCAGATGTCTTAAAAATATTCAGGCTTTACAAGCTTTGTACTTTGCTCTGGTCAGATCTCGTCTAGAGTATGCGTCAGTAGTATGGTATCCTTTTTATTTAACACACAGACGAGATCTTGAATTAATTCAAAGAAGATTTTTAAAATTCCTAAGTTTTCAAATTGATAATGTTTATCCAGCTAGAAATATAGATCAGGCAATTTTGTTGAATCGCTTTGAGATACAGTCACTTCAATTTCGAAGAATTACTTCTAGCGTTAAATATGTATATAATTTAATTCATGGTAACATTGACTGTCCTAATCTTTTGCAATTACTAAACTTTTATGTGCCACAATTTTTATCTCGTAATCCACCAACATTTTATTTACCACGATGTAGAACAAATATTGGATCTTCCACCCCTATATACTTGATGTGCTACAATTATAATATAATTTCGACTGTGTGTGATATCAACCATGACTCATTGCGGAATATTGTCAGCTGTTGTGAGCGTCATTTCAATACATTTGTATAGGTTCTTCTGGAATTATTGTATTGTTGTAGGGTTATACCGGTTTGCTTATTGTATTTTCATTAATTGTCCTGTAATTGAATTGTAATTTGTTGGACAATAAAGATTATTATTATTATTATTATTATTATAGAAACGGATGAATTACTATGCTTACAGAGCTAGTATGTGAGATTAGTCAGAGACAAAATTCAGAGGAGGAAATAAAAAGGTAAAAAAGTGGGTTGACAGTTAGCAGGCACTATTCACCGAAATGTCAAAGCGAGCATGAGATGAAAAACAGACGAATATCAACTTTGTTTGACCTAGCTTCAAGTCTTTTGGTATTAGAGAAGAAAATTTCAGATCAACATGATTGTAACTAAATTATTATTGTGTTACTGGCCACAAACATTTTTGGTACAATGATAATAATAAAAGGGAAAGTAATTAGAAAAGTATGTGCAAGTGACAAGTAAACGCCCTCCCCCCCTCCCCCGTTAAAATACTAAACAGAATTGAATGTTTCGTTCAACAAATGTCTAAATAAATCGTTAACTATAGTATACCAAAAGTAAGAAAACCCCTTTTTACTCGAACACAAGTACCCAACTTACTAAAGCTAAATTAATTAAATAATTCTAGGGATTTTTCCCAAAACTCAACGAGACAGAAATAAACTAAAGGAGGGACTTAGCGTGACGTGTTTCTGGTTGTCAACTCTCGTACAGCGTTGTAGTCGCCGTCGAGACGGAGGCTGTCAAAGATGGCGTTGTTTCCTCGCACTTCGTGTTAAAATGTCTGGAATCCAGCCGGACACAGCATACTGAAGACTAAGTCGGCTTCTAGCTTCTACGATAACTTTTAGATGTTCGGAAAATTCTCAGATGTTCTCAGAAATAAATCTTAGCACTCTACTAGTCCTATACTAGTCCTGTACTATTGCGGCAACAAAAAATGGGACACTTAAAGTAATGTAGTTTAAATCTAGCTTTTGCCTTGTCAAATGTTATGTCATTTTTAAATCATTATTGACATATGCCATTATACCGCATTTAAATGCTACCGAAAAAATGCAAATAATTACACTATTTGGGGAAGGGTGGTCGGTAAGAAGACTAGCTAATAGACTTGGAGTACCCAAAAGCACTACTCACAACATCCGGGAACTGTAGAAAGGCAAAGTAGTTCTGGTCATAAATTGGTATCGAATTCTATGGAAGACGAAGATGTTATTCAGTTTTTAAGAAATAATCAGCGGTAAACGCTCGAAACATAACTAAAAAAACTAGATTAATTTATTGTTTACAAGATTTTTATTTCAAATAAATGCATTTAACAGAATTTTCTTACGTTCGTGGGTAAATTATTTTTGACATTAGATAAGATATGATTGACGTGACATTGACAAACGACTGGTTTATACAGCTAAAAACAGTCAAAATAGTCTATAAGATTTGTCCCGATTTTTATTGCCGCAGTAGTACAACAATGTGAAAGAGAAAATAATGCCATCGTAATTAAGACACAGGGCAACTCACCTCCAATAGAGGTGGCCGATAGTTCGAACACTAAAATTGGGGAAGCGTAACTCCCAAATGCACACAACGATAATATTAAACTTCCCAGAGTCGAATTCGCGTGCATATCCTCGACAAACGAGACTTTAAAGCGAAAACGGAATAACCTATTCGCGGAAAACGACCTGTTCAATCGAAACAAGCGGGAATTTCATCAAAAACTTACGAAAGCGGGGCGCCATCTACACGTCGGAAGTGGAGCGAGAGGCTAAAAGTAACAATACCGGAACGCTGTGACAAACTGGCCGCAATAGTTGGTGTATTCACTGTTGTCCAGGAGATTCATCCTACAACAAACTTAATGGTCTGTGAGAGTAAGAATAGATTTAGAATTATAGAGCACGACTTGAAAAGTGGAAAATGAATTTTATCTTATCTACGTAAGTAAATTTTGACAGTTGAAGTTGAACAAAAATACATACTAACTCTAATTTGTAGTAATTTACTTATTACGGGGCAGTCCAGCTGCTCAAACCTATTGTGTCTTTCCTAAAATTTTAACATTAATTCCCTGGTATTGGCACGAATAATTGCATTCATGTAAGTGATTGCATCTAAATAAGTTGACATCTTTTTGATTTTGCAGGATAAAATGCATTACTCCGTAGGAGATTTTCTTCCAGTATTTTTTATTAGAAGAAATTCCCGGGGTGTTAGACAGATTTAGATTTTATAAATTATATATTTCTTTTTTCACTTGTTATACGTTTTGCCCGTTTATATGAACTTTACTAATTGTAAATTGTAATCAACTGAACGGAAATGTTCTTGATGATGAGAATCAGCACAAGTCAAAGAAGTTGCAGCAAATATCATTTGGTTTACCGCATCATCAAGGTTCCTGTTTGCTCTGGTTCTAACACAGTTTCAGTGGAGCCTCAGGTAGTAGTAATATTGTGGTATTGCTTTCACTCTGTCCCTGCTTGGAATATGTATTATGTACCTTTACTGTTATTGTGTTAATGATGGCTCATATTTTGGAATCTGGTACCTCTTTAAGCTACACACAAAATCGTAATTTCTTAATATTAATCGTTTTTAGTCTATTTTGGCAGCTGTTCAGTCAGCAATATCTTAGAATACGAGAGATGTTTCGAATGTTCTAGGAATTTGGCTTTAGTTCAATTACTACATAAATCTTATAGGACAGAAACAAGTCTTGACACGCTTACACGTTTACGGCCCATCAGTAGCTGAATACTTGACAGACGTATTTTCTTACCGCTGAGTTTATGATTATGGAAGACGCGACAAATTGTAGAAGGAGCTGTCATTTTCTTTATAGTTAAAGAGAAATTTAGAAATTGTTCAACGCCTGCAAGATGTATTTGGAGAGCCTGCAGAATCTAAAAATATAGTCAATCGTTTCAAAGCTGGCAGAACGTCACGAGAAGACTATCCTCGCAGTGGACGGAAGAAGGTTGCAGGCGGTTGGGTACGAAGGCTGTTGAGATCAGAACAAAAATTCAACAGGTCCAACACATACTTAAAATCCTTTAAGTACGTCACGGAGACCAATTTTGGCAACGAATAATAACTACTGATGAAACATACTTAAGATACAGTTATATACGATGTTGCTATTTTTTGAAGCATTGCTGCTGATCACTTCTGGTAAAACTGTACAGAAGTTTGGTGATTTTTATCTTACCTCTTCTACTGACAGAAAATTTGACCTTTTCAGCATGGCTCTTTTTGAAAAAAAAAGAAATCGCAAGACGCAAGGTCTAATGAATAAGGATGGTGAAGAAGAACAGGGATATCTTTGTTCGTTAGCAACTGCTTCGCAGATAAATGTGTATGCCCCGAAACGTTGGCACTGTTTCCGTTCTTGTTCACAGAGTTTAGTCAAAGCTTCAGTAAAACATTTTTAATTGAATACTTTATAAATTACACAATTTAAGCGAACGCAAAAATACGACTGTATTCGAGCATTCGCGCACTGCCACTGCCACTGCGTAAATCAAATATGTTGAAGATTGTTGTTGTTTTAGTTGACAACTCTTACAGGTTCTCCCGACATACTAATTATGAAGTGAAGGTGATTGCATTGGAAGAAAGGTTAATCAGAAAAGTTTACGAAGCAAACCTCTAAAACAAAAACAGTAGTGCTGGACTACGGAAAATTTGGACAAAATGACTTAACAAAGCGTCATCAGAGTGAAGGGTAGGCAAACTTAAAAGGAAGCAAGGAAATCTGAACATTTTGTTCAGCAAAATAAGGAACAGAATTTGTTAAGCTAAGGAGAGTGCAGTTCAATAAATGTTGTTCTTCGACTTATAGATGAAAATGTTCAAATACCAATTTTTGAACCAATTAATTTTTCTTTCTGATGATATTTCATAGTTTCCAGTATATTTGATCTTCAACTTTCCGTTTTTGGGTGGAGACAGTACGCTGCTTAAACGCAGCTTTATTAAGTCAGGTTCAAACTATACATTTTGTTTTCTATTTCAACTCAAGGAAAAATTCAGCAGTATTCAAACAGCAATGGATAGGATAGAGATAGGACTTTCCTTTTTAGAATTACATAGTGTTACTTTGTACAATGATAAACGTACAACACAACTGAAATTTGTATGTATTTGAATGTATTCTTTACCTGCTATTATGGAAGGTTACAATATTTAGACAAACACAAATTGTCAAAATAGTATGGATAGCGGGTAGCTGTCATGTTTTCTTAGACTTATTAAACGAACGAAGTTAAAGGTCCTCAAATACCGAAAGTGAACTGAGTACGTCCCTGCTATGTCTCGATATTGTAGGTAAAAGCGCCGATTGTAATTTACAATAATACGGTTTTAATTTGCAGGCAATATAATTAAGGCACTTCTATTGCGAGTGTAAATAGTAAAATTGGGTTCGTGCGTATATGTTCGTTGATGTAGCAAAGGTCGACGCTCGTCCAAATACACAAATTCATTTAGATCACTTATGAAACTTTTACTATCGTCGGTTCGTTAACAGTCGTGTTGTGTGTAACGGTGACCATGGCTTTGAATAAAGTATATGTACGATGTGTAAAAGAAATCTTCAGCCGTCCCAGTCAAAATATAGTAGTTTTGTACACCGCAGTTACGAAGAGAGGAGCACATTTTACTTACTTTCCAGAGACCCAAAAGCCAGCTGTTCCAGGTAAAAGAGATTCTATGCTTTGTGTACTGTCAAGATGATAATCTAATCTACACGTGCGTCAGTGTAGACCAACTTTGTTGACTTACCAACATTTAAAATTATAAAGCACTGTCACGATCGCACTGGAAGTATATTTTCTGTCGGTTTACTGCTATAAACCCGTGCTGTCATATTATCTATGAAAATAGCACATTAAAAATAGAAAGCACAGTAATATACACGCAGATGAATTCAAGGACTTTAGCGATACAGGGACGTATTAGCCCAAAATACATCACTGACGAAAATGATAAAAATTAACGTGCGTGTAAACACTTAAATTTCTCATCTGTGTTGGACCACATTAGCTAATTAACTAATCTAATTTATTCGAAAAGATTAAATTTTTTAAGTTAATAAAAAGTTGGTTCCATGTCTGCAAGATACGCAGCACTTTTACTAGATTGCGGTGATCATATTATTTCTTCGTTTTCTCTTTCTTGATAATTCTAAAACGGGAATAAATCCTAAAAATGTTTGTTCGTTGTTTATACAAAAATGTGCATCTTCTTATAGAGAGACTTCAACATTTCTTATGATTTGCAATTCTCCAAGACAGTTGCTTAAATGTTGTGGAGCTTGAAATGGTTATATATGTGGGCCTGCTAGAAGATTATTAAGAAAAATATACAATTCATTAATTCTTTCCTTTTAAGGTGGGTTACCGGTAGACCAGATACTCTAGCATTATGCTCTTTGTACTGATCTTCAATAACACTCTCACTTACGTCCCAGCAACTTCGCGTCCCTCGCAAAGACTACTATCTTGGTCAAGAGTCCAGCTTAAGCCCTTTCAGTTTCTCACAGGCACAGATAGTATACATACTGGTTCTCTTTTGAATTCAAACTTGCTACACCGCAATTCGCTTACCATTTCCATGTTACATGGATGCCTATTTGGCTATTCACGGCTACTAGACCAATAATGATGTTAATGCCGTTTTTGCTTCTTCAAATTATGTTATCCAATAAATAAGCATCTGGCCTACCTAACAGTGTAACTTCTTTCAATATTTTATTTCCAGTTATAGCCAAATCCTCCGTTTGGCGGAATTCCTTGTGATCCTACATACAGGTTCTAGGAAGTTTCCTTTTAAACTTTCTGTGGCTAATTCACCGGCAATATGTTGTTTTAAATGTCCGTATGTGCTGGCACTCAGATCAAGGGCACAATGTTGTCCCGTGCCAATTCATTGACGATTTGCTTAGAGTGTTTTCCCAGTTTCGACCTGGCAATAGACTTTGTAACAGTTTTAACAGTCGCCTGACTATCAGTCATTTTGTTTATTCTTCTATTTGTGCTGCCCTCCTTTGATTTCTTTAGCACAAACTGCTACTGCAAATCGACAGCGACAGCGACAGATCGACCTGGAAAACCGTCGCATATTTTCTCAACCGTAGTGATATCCTCTTTTAGGGCACAGTCCACAAATACAGGCCCCTGTGCCTTTGTTGGGTTGTGATCAGTGCGCAAACCAGACATTGGCACTAAAATTTCTCAATTCCCTGTTCAGTCCCTGGTCGATTAATAAAATATTCAGCTTTTTTGTGAAAATAGTTTCTGACATCAAACTGTGCGCAGGTATTTTAAGTAACGGCTCGTCCAGTACGGTTCCAGTTATATCTGTGTGTTTGTCAATTGCATTGTTGGGATATCAAACCGTTAGGTCTCAGTCTTAGGATTGCTATCATAGTTCCCGCTTTCACTGTGGTCTCTATGGTGGCGGTTCCCGTGCTATTCATGGGTCCAGTGATTTCCAACGGAGCCTGCCTTTGAAAAGTAGTAAGCAGCTTTGCTGTCGAGGTCACTTCTAAGCTATGGCAAGAATTCTTCTGCACCGTTAGAACAGTTGTGCAACCACTTTGACAAAGTGTTTGCTTCATTTCAGTTTTGCATCAAGGATTATGCCCAAATACTTTACTTCATTGGTTAATTGTCACTTCTGGCCCAACAGGATGCTGCCCAAGCTTGTAGTTTCATCCTGCTTGGTAAAAGCTACCATTTTTGCTTTTGTGAATTAATAGACAGACCTTCGTTTAGGCTTCATATTAACTGTCTATTCTAACTCTGGAAGCCCGATACCAGCTTTGGAGTACCTAGTATAAATATATGCATCGCTACACCGGAAGGTAGAACAGATAGCATTGATAACGTACATACAATATTACACTGTATATGCGGGGATATCCAACGCTTACATAGCCCCATCGGAAGCATTCGTGAGAGACGCGAGATTTCGCACAAAGGTCGAACGTGTCCCATGCTTACTTCGCTTTGATTTGGGTAGGAAACTTATCTGCAATGACTAAACAAAAACTGGCAATCGCTGTATACGCTCAGTTTTAATAAGACGCCATTTATATCCAATCAGCATACCTACAACACTGCTATGTCGACTGAAACGGCGCTCGACAGCCAGACTGTTAAAGGAAGGTGGATGTACTCTGGAGAATAATAATGATAATACTACTTTCAAGTTTAGTAGTGGTGCTGCTAGGAGATGTGGGTTGAAATATATCATTGTTAGATGGATTCCGGTCATGCGTGAAAGCGGAATCATATCATCTTCAATTCGCAGTACAATAGTATGTCGGTTCTCTGCTGTTACAGGATATCCTAATACTGGATGGGCAGCTTTGCATCCAAACGAGCAAGGAATGTACGTACAGGAATATGTAGTTGATTTTACCATTATTACTGGCAAATGTTCATGCACCATTCGGGAAATCCTAGATTCACAGGTACTTATTAGTTTGGTGGAGTGATGATGACACAGTGTCGATTTCTCCATTCTATTCGTTGAGCAAGAAAAGACCGTCGTAGAACCGTAGACAAACAGAAGAAGGATACGCTTGGGAAGGCTGACTCTATTCGGTTCTGTATTAAGGTTCTTCAATTTAGTGAAACAATTGAGTGTGGTTATTGATTCCTTGCTGACCTGGATATATCGAAAGGCCCGTGAGGAGGACCACAGCCTTGAGTTTGGAGTTCCTTTGAAGTTTACTGAAGACTAAAATCCCGAATTGCACATTGGTTTTACATGGCCATGATAAGGCCAGGAAACTACAAACTGACCTCTCAGAGCTGTCAGACAACAACAACGCTAGCACTGGAGCACCTTTTGGGAATTGAACTTCCTTTTGGTGCGGAAGCTGGAAAGACGTCCAGTTATCCAAATCACCGAGACAGGTAGAAACTGGGCTCGTGGACACACTTGGGTCGTCTTCTGTTGAAAGGAGATGCGATCTCTGCTGGTTTTATTCTTCAAGGCACAAGGGGAGCAACGATTTGCTCCTAACCCAACCCTTCTGAACACTTACCTGGTTTACTGGTAGCTCTCCAACGGGAGATGGAATGGGAGCAGAAATCTATGGGAATCGGCGGAGGACAAGAAACGGAATACCTCAGTTTTTACATTACATTACATTTACTATCAGTTAAGCAACTGTACTGGCACTGGAACCACCCAGAACATTTGTGCTTTGCCTAGTCAATGCGTTTGCCCTTTGGTTGCTCTCATTGTCTCGATGAGGAGGTACGCAAATTAGGTAACCCCTACTAGAGTCACAAATCCTTCCTGAGACTTTGTTAAACGAAGTAAGTCTAATGAAGGTACCTAACTTGGATACCAGCTCATCGCCACATTGAAACTAACGAGAGAATAGATGGGTTGCCTTGGGTGGATAGGGGCACTGTCCTCACGGGTCACCTGAATCTGCTCTCAAAGTTACCAAGTCAATTCTAAAGTTGGAGATACGGAGTTCGTTTGACGACAAATTTCGGCCCGAATGGCTTCAAGAGTGAATCTATTCAGTGTCTTTCTACAAGTATCCTTGAGTTGCAGCGAAAATATTAACTTTCTAAAACTAACGAAGTCAACTCAAGATCATAACAGGTGTTCTTATTGGACATTGGATGGCCAACCTCCTTCTACATAAAATCGGCAAAGAACGTGAGTGCAGATGAATCTACTAACCATCTAGTATATCGCTACGATGCTTTGGTTAACACCAAGTGGCTACACAGGTATCTGGAATCTATGGATGTAAGACGTGTTCGGGTCCACTCTTTCTTAAGGCAGATAGGCTCCCCCTTCATAGTAAATTATTTTGAGAGGCGAAATCTGAATAAACTATCTATATGAATTAATTAAGGACATAGATGCGTTGAATTCTGGCTGCGAATATTCCAAAATTGGTAATATGCGTCCTTAAATCGAGGATTTGTCTTAAAGTTATTGAAAGTTTAAGAAATGCAGGAACAAAATATACATGAAGGTATGAATTAAATTACCTTATTACCTTATATTAAGAGAACATCCCCCGTGTAACAGACAAAAAGAAGTGAATAGCAATTAACCGACCATGTTATACGATAGGTTTTAGAGAATCGACGAAGATGTTAAAAATCTTTTTCACAGTAGTCGGACTACTGATGTGAGCTATAAGTAACATCAGTGAAAATAGCATTTGTGATTCATATTAATTCGATTAATAAGCGATTGGTAACCGAAATTTTTTAATTACCTGCTTCATCTGTGAGGGTGAAATTGTGGCCTTTGCTATTGAAAAGGGGGTGTAAGGAATGTTCACCCATGTTTTTGTGTGAATTTAAGTCTGTCCACGTTTTCTTTATTTAAATGTTCGTACGAAATGCGTTTATTGGAAATTGCACCATTGTCACGAAGTATGTTGAAAATGTGAGTGCAGAATCTCGAGTTCGATATTCTATCCTTAACAAACTATATACGATATTCTTGTTACGTGGCAAGAGTTTTCCCATCATAAGAATTGTATAGAAGTGCCACTCGGATATATTCACTATACGCAAAAATACCACCAAGAAGGATCTGGACGAAACTGTAATCAAATTTTATCCAAATATCAGGCGTATGTAAATTCCTAAACGGGAATAGTAAGATAACAGGGATATCATCAAGAGATACTTAAATTCCTATAACGAAATGTGTGAATGCCTACACAGGGTTAAAGCAAGCTCTTCGTGTTTACAGTCCCACTAAGCATCTCCACAGAATTAATAATTAACAGACCGCAACCCAAATCGCAGATTGTCAGCCGACTGTGCGCCTCGAGAAATCAAGTTAGGGTGTCCTTGAGGTTTACATTTCCATTGTCTGTGTACACCACTGGTGATAGACCAGCTAGGCCAAATCGCATTCCAAATATCCATGCCCATACAATTAATAATTCTGCCAGAATTTCCGTATCTTCGTGCGGGAAGTCACCTGTCATCTATGTATTTGCTTTGTGTAGGAACCTACATACTGGAATCAGAACCGCCGATGTTAGCCATTTGTATCACGTTTGCTCTAAGGTCGTAACTAATAAAAGCTGGATATTTGTCTATGTAATTCATTGACTCGAAGTTGTCTATACTTCGCTTTTTGAAACACTTATTTCTTTTCCTTATTATGATATGCTTGTGCGTCCAGTTTAGAGCGGAAGTTAAAGGTCTGCATTTTTATGTAAAGCAGTTTTCTTCGTCGAAAATAAGAATCCTGCCACTCTATTATACTTTCACCATAATATATTTGATAGGCTCTAAGTTCATAAAAGTAAAGAATTCCATTTCATCTTACTAATTTATCCAATTTCTACTTTTCCGACGTAACAACCAAGAAAATTTTATGGCTGCCAGATTTTTATGTAAAGACTAATATATTGCCTAATAACACTTTTCTAATAGCAAGTTTCCCAATTCAATTCATAATTTATGTCGCCATAAAATACAACAGATCCTCATTAAAATGTGTAGGACGTTTACGGGGAACAAATGTGTTTAGGCGAAAGGCCATGAAGTACCACTGCCATACCACATATAATTCTTGTTCATCTGAACTGTTACCTACCTACCTACCTAAATAAGAAGATATCACTGATGGGCATTGATTTCTTTTTAATTCGTTTCTGTCATTGGTGAAAGTTTGTAAGACGGAAATTAAAAATAAACATTGTCTTGATATAACAAGTATTTAGTCGTGTATGAAACGTATCGAAAAGTTGATTTGAAAAATATTAATACAAAACATTCTCAATTGGCAATAGACATTCATTAACCTTCTTCAATTCTTATGAAACCATCTATACAGTCAATTTCTGGTAATAGTGGCACCTACATATTCTAACTGAAGCATGCTGAAATTAGTTGCGATGTTTTAGTTGATTATACAGGGGAAAAAGAAAGATCACAAAGGTCACTTTCCAATTTTAGATCAAATATGTAGTTTCATCAGAAGATTGAATATGACTTTACATATTGAGAGTTTATCATTTTTTTCTTATCTATTCTATTTATTACAAAATCGCGTTAATTTATAACGAGTGTTCAAATAGCGCGCAACTGAAGGAATGAGAAGGTATAACGAACGTATGTATTTATAAAGAAATGTATTGACAATATTGTACTCAAGGTTAGTGGTTACAATCCAGTAACTAAGTTAGAATGAGTTAGTATGCATATGTCAGTTAAGTATGGATTTGTTTTATTGTGCCAGTTACGCCTTTTTCCAAAGGCAAACCTCACCTTATTGTTGAAACTAATATCCAGTGCAAGTCTTACCAAGGAATGCAGGACGAATGTCGGTTACAGTTTCCTCAACAGTTCCTAATAAATCAACAATGTCTAGTGTGATTGATAAATTTTGCGGATATGCGGCATGAGCGATCCCCAGATTTGGTACTAGCAGACATTTTTCTTTTTTTTTTAACTTTTATTGTGAAGTTATTATTATATTATAATCTAAGTTTCATTGTAATTTGCCTGGTTTTGTAATAAATGTAAACATAGTGTAAATGAATTACGTCCTTTTGAAATATCCGTTACATATCAATTTTTCGTGCACTTATCTTAAGTTCTTACAGGCACATGAGCGATAGAATTTAAATTTAAATTGATCTAAATATCCTACCCGATATACGAGGATATCGCACCGCCTAGAAAGCGTTGAAATTCGTTGATTAAATTAGGCAGAAACCTTTAACTATTAAGGGTGTTCGGTACTTTTTCAAGATCGGTTATACTTAAACTTTTTTATTGGTTCTAAAACTATTTTGAAAATTGTGTATCTGATCTTTAAAAGTAGCGTGTGTAACGATAACATACTAGTTTTTACAATGCTAAGAGCTTCTACAGATTTAATTTTTTTCAATCATAAGTGACGAACCAGTAAGTTTACGGGATCGAAATTTGGCATATCGTGTATACATTACGATAGCTACGTCTTATCGGCGATCCTTTTGTAAATTCTTTTGTTATCGTTGCTTTCTTGAAATTTCCAAAAATGACTGTAAGCCCATAGTCATTTTGCTATTCCCTAATTAAGGTTAAATTCAAAAACAAACAAGGAATTTACAAAAAGCTCGCCGATAAGACGTAGCTGTCGTAACGAGTACACAGTATGCAAAATTTCGAGCCCGTAAACTTACTGGTTCTTTACTTATCATTGCAAAAAGCTAGTATTTTATCGTTACACACACTACTTTTAGAGGTCAGATATACAATTTTCAAAATAGTTTTGGGGCCAATAACGAAAATTTAAGTTTAACCGATCTTGAAAAAGGTACGGAATACCCTTAAAGAGTAGTCATTGAAAGAATAGAATAGAGTGACCTCTTTTCTCTAATGATGTTTTGAGTCACCCGGTTATTTATGCATTCAGTAAAGCATCGTGGTATCGAATCCAAAGGTTTATCAATATTAGCTTCGTGTACTCTATCCCAACAATCTGTATTTCATTTCGCAGAGCCTCTAAAGTCATTGATGGGTTAGGTAAACTCCTTGACCTGCTATCCATGATGTGCCACACGCATACTATGCGGGAAAGATTTGGCGATGTCGGTGGTCAAGGCAAACTGTTAACGTGGTTCTCAAAACAGTTCAACGTAGTCCTTGCAATGTGAAGACGAGTTTATCAGTATTTGAAAAGATGGTGCTGCACTACCTCGTCAATGTAAAAATAGTTGGGCGGTCACGTTGGGTCGAATGAACACCAAAGCAGACCTATGCAATCAGTAAGAGAGTTGCTACAACACACACTGCAGTGGACATATTTTTCAACTGAAAATTGAATGTTGTTCCTTTTGCCACGTCTTCATATATCCTCCATGGCTGTCGTGCGTTCCCAAACAAAATCTTGATTCGTCACTAAAGACAACACCATGTCACTTCATATTCCGCTCAAGTTCCTTTCTGCACCCGACTGAACGTTGTTGGCTTTCTAAAGTCATATGAGGAAGCACTGAATGTGGTTCGTAGTAGCGGAAACCAAAGATCGAAGTCGACGATGAAGGGTACGAAAACATATCAAACGGCTTGTTTCCTTACATCATTGTCGAGAAACGGTATCTAACAGTCAGCGGTCTTGAGCGGTGAACCTAGTAAAGAACACGTTAAATTAAACTTACACAAAGACGTCGAAGAACAATTTACGACGAATCCGGCAATGTCACCTAAAAATTACTAGGTATAACGTCACTTAAACTTCGATTACTTACTGTTCAATGGTTAAAGATTTCAATTTGTAATGATTTTAATCAAAAGATTGCAACGCCTTCTAGCTGGTATAATATATATTCGGTAATACATATGTATATATTATGTATGCACCAAGTGGTTGGAACAATTAAAAAAATGTGTTGTGCTGTTTTGTTATTGATAATTTTAGTGATACAACATGTTTGAACTTATACATTCTGGATGTAGAGATCTTAGTCCAGGATTTCTAGACATTCGCTCCGCAAAAATCCTGATAATTGATTTTTCGATTGGATTATGTCAGAGAGTGTCCCCTCAGTATAAAACCAAGTTTGTGTCGTCTGAAATCGCGAGCGTTAGCTGCCATCTTGAGAAACGCATTTTTGCAAGTATGTCGGAAAACGGTGAGTTTTACGTTAAAAATTGTAAAGACCCTTTTTGTAGAAGATAAAGTTTCCCATCTTTTTATTTGAAACTTTTTTCTCTATTGTTAATATTTCCCGAGATATAGTCGATTAAAATAACCAAATCTTTGTTTTTGCAAAATATCTCCATAATAATCTCCAGATATTTTCCAAGAACAAAATTTGGTTTCTTTAATCGACTATATCTCGGCAAATATTAACAACAGAGAAAAAGTTTCAAATAAAAAAGGAAATCTTATCTTCTACAAAAAAGGTTCTTACAATTTTTAACGTAAAACTCACCGTTTCCGGGATATTTGCAAAAAGGCGTCTTTCAAGATGGCGGCTATCGCTCGCGGTTTCGGACGACACAAACTTGGTTTTATACTTAGGGGACAGCCTCTGGCATAATCCAATTGAAAAATGAATTATCAAGATTTTTTGCGGTGCGAATCCGTTTTTGGTGCTAAAATTCCTGGACTATCTAGTCAATGTACATATATGTTACATAATTTTCAGCGAATTTAGTTTGGGTAAATGTCAAATATAATTTTCCTTCTTCTTTTTTAATTTTAATTTGTGGTTCCATTCTGTTCTAGGAGAAACAACTAAAATGAATATGTTTCAAGCAATTAATAATGCAATGGATATAGCGTTAAAAACCGATCCAACAGCAATACTTTTTGGGGAAGACGTCGGCTTCGGGGGTGTGTTTAGATGTTCCATGGGTTTACGTGACAAATACGGGAAAGAAAGAGTTTTCAATTCTCCTCTCACAGAACAAGGAATCATTGGATTTGGAATAGGTGCAGCCGTAGCCGGATCGACTGCTATCGCAGAAATCCAATTTGCTGATTATATCTTTCCTGCATTTGATCAGGTTGGAGATAGATTGCTTAATGGATAAGGTTTTAGTAACTAATATCCTGCTTTTAGATCATCAATGAAGCAGCCAAATTTAGATATCGCAGTGGTAGTCAGTTTGATTGCGGTAAATTAACTATTAGAACACCGTGCGGTGCTGTTGGTCACGGAGGATTGTATCATTCCCAAAGTCCAGAAGCATATTTTGCTCATACTCCTGGTTTGAGGGTAAGATATTTGTATGTGCCTCCTTTTCGTTAGAAATTTATTGCACATTAAATTTACACTTCTCTTTTTCTGGTTCTATTGATTTTAAATACGGAATTCACCGGATGAAATTATTGTTGAGTCTTTTACTTTTTGGCAGCTAATATTTCCTCGTGGTCCCATAAAAGCGAAAGGTCTACTGTTGGCCTGTATTAGGGATCCAGATCCGTGCCTCTTCTTCGAGCCAAAGGTCATGTACAGAGCAGCAGTGGAACAAGTTCCTGTCAACGATTATACCTTATCACTTACTAAGGCAGATGTTGTTAAAACAGGTAAGAAATATTAGAGAATATACCGATATCAACAAATCAGAAATGAAAAATTCATGTAGTTGTGGCAAAATATTGCATTTAGAAGAAAATCCATATTAACAAAAATTTCATCGCAGTCACCAAGAGCAGCTCCCTCGTGAGTGGCATTCAATATTCTTGCCTAATTAACTACTTTTAAGTATGCGTAATTATAATTCTGGTAGAACCGTCTGTGAAATCATATTTGGGATTTTCACATTTATGCTCCCAAGATTTATGTCTTAACGCTATCTGCAGATTGGCGTTAAAAGGGAACACTAAACTTTGGCAAACTTGAAATATTTATTTACATTCTTAACTATAGTTTAAGCCCCTGCCTCATAAACTAGCACTTGCTTTAGTCTCTCAAATATTAAGAGAAGAAGATATCACAAACAATGTGTAGACTTGTGGGTAGGGTCCCCGCTAATGAATGGTTTTGGACGTTAACCATTTCGTGTTAATGTATTAAGTTAGATAATCGCCATTTTCTGCGTCCTACTACAAAAGTACGCATACTGACAGTGGCGTTTCTGCCTATTAATGCTGTAAACTACCCTATTTGAATCAACCCCGCGACATTAAGATATATTCGCCAACAATAGTGGGGCCAAATTCGGAGGATTTTAACTAACTTCAATTAGCAACAAATGCGTGATCTAATGTTGATTTAATTATGATTGACTAGTATTCGAACGGATTCTCCCTTGAAATTGAAGCTACCATTTGTCAGAAGATTGTAATAAACTATATCCAAAGTTAATGCTACATTCTGTTCGTATCGCATATCCTTGTTAAGCACTTATGGTTTAAACCAAATAAGCGATATATGATTGGATGGCTTTAAATTGTTTGATCAAAACTTAGATCTGAATATAATACTAATAAAAAAACTATGCCGCAACGACTACAGTTGGAAAAGTGTTCGCAGGTAAAGTTTATAAATCCACGAATGGTATCAGATTGTGGACAGGCTTTATATTGAAACAGCAAACTTACGTTAATAGTCGTAAATCAGCAAAGATCTTGGAATTTATTAAAAAAATCATAAAATAATTTCTTTGTCAGTCTGGTTTCTGCAGTAAGTATCGAACTAATTCGTATGAATTAATGGAGAGAGTCGAGGAAAGATATGTAACGAGTTGCTTGACAGTTCAACTAATAAATGACTTCAGATGGTAACCAAATCTTTTCTGTTAGTCGTGATAAGGCAAAACAGTGAATTCCTTCTTGACAATTCCTTACAGTGATTCTGAACAATATCTTTCCGGTGGAGAATAAAATCACGCAAAGTAAAGACCTTCTTGTGGATAATCAAGTTTAAGGAAGTTGTAACGGTGAAGATGATCGTGGGTAACACCAGGCAAGATCAAATTGAGTCCAATTTTGTGATATTCGATGATGGCCAAAGGTTTTGTTTATCTTAATAGTTATGTCTTGCGGAAACTACTCAAAGTCTTGTGTTGTATCGAGTCCCTAGGAAATCCTAGTTGATGATGTGTCACGGCCAATGTGTCACAGCGTTCCGGTATTGTTACTTTTGACCTCTCGCTCCACTTCTGACGTGTAGATGGCGCCCCGCTTTCGTAGGTTTTTGATACAATTCGCGCTTGTGGGTGCACGTGTAAGCATTCAGCTTGTGGCGTTCGGTTGAACAGGTCGTTTTCCGTGAATAGGTTATTCCGTTTTCGCTTTAAAGTCTGGTTTGTCGAGGATATGCACGCGAATTCGACTCTGAGAAGTATAATATTATCGTTGTGTGTATCTGGGAGTTACGCTTCCCCAATTTTACTGTTCGAACTATCGTCCACGTTGTGCGTTTGCTTTTCTCTCTTGTGGAGGTGAGTTTTCTATTTTCTTAATTACGATGCTTCTCTTTCACGTTGTTGGAAAGTTATAGTATAGGACTAGTAGAGCGCTAAGATTTATTTTTGAGAACATCTGAGAATGTTGCGAACACCTAAAAATTATCGTACAAGCTAGAAACCGACTTAGGCTACGGTTACTATGGACGCGAATTCTGACGAAAATGTGTTTTCTGATATTCTGATAGTTTGTACGATTCTTCCGCCCAGGAAAGATGAACGAACTTGATGAATTTTATTTTCTTAAAAGTCCGTTAATGAAGGCATTTTTGTTAAATGGTGGAAAAAAGAGCATGTCAACTAATTATTTTCTAGAAGAGGTTTCTCATATCCCAAAAGCACCTGTTGTCATAAACAAGACTTATCAATTTATCGTAATCTATGGTGAAATAACCAAAGCCCTCGAAATTCGTCCCCAAAAGTACCCAGAATAGACGCAGTCGCACGAAAAAATCAAACATGTTTGAACGCTGAACTAGTTCTGACGACGTCGTGCATGTTCTGACGTGTTCGTCGCCACTAGTGTAAACACTCTCATTGGAAAGCAGGCGTTGGATTACTCGGACGAATTCGTCAGAACACATTTTCGGCAGAACTCGCATCCATAGTAACCGTAGCCTTAGTCTTCAGTTTACTGTGTCCGGTTGGATTTCCGCCATCCCGCCATCTTTGACAGCCTCCGTCTCGACAGCGACTACAATGCCGTATGAGAGTTGACAACCGGAAACCTTTATTTTGTTTTTGCCTCGTTGAGTTTTGGGAAAAATTCCCTAGAATTATTTAATTAATTTAGCTTTAGTAAGTCGGGGATTTGTGTCCGATTAAAAAGGGGGTTTCTTGTGCTCAAAGAATTAGTGACATAAACGATTCGGATAACTTCGTCTCACTTACCGACGAAGCAGGGGAGTCTCTCTCTGACTCCAGAAACTTAGATGCGATCCAGTGTTATAATAGAAAAGTGACGCCTTATTTCTAATAAATTCTAGAACTTGAACCTACGCTGTTTTCATTGAGCTAGTACGACCTGGATCTCCATCTTTATAATCAACTAATAGGATTACTTAACTAACGTCCGTATCGGTCAGGTTTCCGACTTCCCCTTCTATTATTATCATTTTCTCAAAAGACTTTGAAGCCGAAAACTCTGCTCGAGTGAGTAGATAGCTCTGCACGATTATATCATAGACAGTAGGGATTTGTTAGACAACATATCAACAGCTGAGCGTTTGCTTTTGCTACCTTCCGTGTACAAATTTCCACATGTATCGGCAACTCGTTAATTTATTACCCAATTTGTACCGAAACATCTTTCTTTACATATGCCTGAAACCAATACCAACATGACAATGTATGCAATCTTCGGGAGCGTCATCCTTCTTATAATTTTTGTACATTTCTTTTACAATTTTTCCTACGAAATCATATTAACATACATATGTCTAAATAATATTTATGCATACATATTTCAATTAAGGTAAAGGTGCAGTATGCCTACTAACTTCAACGAAGCGAATAAGAAAAAATGCTTTTTCTCAACGGAGTTCTTCCACTGTGATACGGCTCGATCGGGGTCGTTTTTTCTTTGGTAGTTGAAAAATTGATTTCCCGAGGCACAAAGGGTCGAGCATAGTCATCTGGTAATCTATGATTTGTCAATAAATTCGACATTCTTGTATACATCACCGCTGTATTTTCACTTGTTACGTCTTTACAAAAGGTTGTTTTCTATTACACCCAGTGATTTTCCAATTGCTTTTTTCTTATTTTACTTATCCTTATTGACAATGAAAAGGTTGAAATCGAAAAATTTTTAAAAATCGGTATTACCGTATACAACACCATTTCTTTATATTTAGTCGAAACATACGGATCTTATTTTAAGTAATTTGTTTATTTAACATGAAAGAAAATAGAATGATATATGTATTGTGTTGGCATTATGTTCCTAATTTTTTTGTTTTTGTATACTGTGGCAGATAATTGATAAAGCTAATTGAAGTACAGTTGCCTGACCAAGTTACTTGAAACACCTCACTAATCACTAGAATCTGTTAAAAGGTGGATGACGTGTTATCATTAAGTAGTGTAAATCGGACTGACGCTGTCATTCCTCCGAATTTTATTACTGATAATTATCAATGACAACTTATCATTAAATAATAAAATTCAGAGGAGTGACAGCGTCAGTCAGATTTACACTACTTAATGATAACACGTCATCCACCTTTTTAACAAACTCTAGTAATCACTCTCTTACATGGAAGTCCCCGCCGATTGTACAGGTATTTAAAGTTTTGAGTTCACAGATTACATTATTATACTAAGAAAATGTATTACACCGAAAATAGTATTTAATATTAATTTAAGTACAAAAAGCTGCTGTACAAGAAAATGTGGTCGTAAGAGAAGAACCACACAAAAGTCTAATCGCAAAATTGTTTGACAGACTGTAAGTAATAGATTAGTTACAGTAAAAGCAATTAAAACTACTTTAAAGAAAAAAGCATGTAAGTTTTGACTAGAACTCTTAGACGCCGACGGCACGAAATCGCCTAATGGGCCGGAAACCTGTTAAAAGTCGTGTTTAACGCCTGGTATTCTTACTTTTGTAGGAGAATATCATTTATCATATTTCACAGGGATTGGAAAAAGAACAAATCAATAGAACGATTTCTTATTAAAATAATGTTTCCATCATTTAATGGTATTTCTTTAGTAACAAGAATTCGCTCTGTGTGCTAGTGGAACAATCGTAATTTTTTTGCGGACGACTTGGCGAACGTCTCACAGAATCCACGCAGATAATAGTTTAGGGTATAATTAGCAGAGACGGACATGGATCCCTATATTTTGTAAATGTTCTAAGAAACATGTTATTATCACTCATTAAGTCAGGATCTCGCATATCAGCAGAACGCATATTTATGCAGGATGATGTATCATACCATGTGGCAATAAAAGTCAAGATATTTTAAGAAGAGAACTGTATACTTATTTAAATTGGGCCGGAAATTCACTGAACCTCAGCCTCATTGGAAACCTGTGAAATCTGCTTAACGGCAAGGTATACATTATAAAAAAACGTGGGTTATGCTCCAGATGTTAATCATTTATTTAATGTTGATGTAAGTATAATATTATATTACAATATTTTTGATAAATAAAAAATAAACCTAGGGTATGTGTACTTTCTATCTGATCATAAGAAAACTGTCCAATATTGTGTGTTGCAAGTAATTCGCCAGGCATTGTACTTTATGGATAAACTTTTTAGATATTCTCTCCATCACTAACAGGTCAATCAAACAACAACACTGGTTCCAGATGGCAGAATATTAGTATCGAGCTCTACAGCCGAGGTCAGGGCTAAAGCTTACGCCATTTTAACATCAAAAATAGTCATCACTACTGAACGGATAGCTATTAGTTCAAGACGACAATGCGCCAATACAGAAATGATATCCGACCCGTAAAAAAATATAATTTTTGGGAGAAGTGGATGACCAAATCATATCATTGAAAGGCCGACAAACGAGAACTTTCGTTTCAGATGTTTATTGTACAGTGATTTACGGTCATTGTACGATACTTACAATAGCGTTTGGTCAAAGTTGATGTACAACGTTAACCTGTGTATACTCCCGTTGCCAGCGACAACTTAGTTGTCGAAATACGTATTTTTCTAAACAAGATGTGGGATTATTGCTGTTTTAATTTATTTTGCTTGGAAATGTCATTGAAATGAAGAGGTCAACGTTATAAGTCGACAGTTCTTTGGATATAAACTGGTTAAACGACGATATTCCAATTAAACCTGAACATGTATAGCGATAGTGTATGGTAATTATCGCATAAGGCTTTTTATTTTTCTGTATAGTATTGTAGTCAATGGTACATCTTGAAGATGTGGGTTTTTTTCAGCTGTAATCTTGAGTTTGATAAGATATTAACTACTGGAATATTAATACGAGGGTGGTTCGTAAAGTCTACTTTTCATGTTAACTTTAATTTACTGGGCGTCACCAAAGCTTAAGCTTATGAGACAATTATCTAATATATCGATGGTATACACTTACGGCGAAAGTTACTACGAGGGTGATTTGGAAAGTAAGTCTGTTTCCGCCTAGTGAGCAAAGGACTGGGGCTATCGGCGCGATGGCACCGTTACGGTGTAGTTTGGTTCAATGTGAGTCTGGAAGTGCTAGTGGGAGAATCATTTGGACATTCCTTCATGCTATCTTTGTCGTCTATAGTGACTGCTATAATCGAAAATCCCCCGACTGTGAACTACATATGTGCTGTTATCCGGTTACTGTGTTCAAAAAATATGACGGCTGCTGAGATTCATTGTGGACTTTGTTCTGTTTATGGTGAAAATATCATGAGTCACAGTGTGGTTAGAATGTGGTGCCGTATGTTTCAAGAAGGACGAACTAATGTCCATGATTAAGAACGGAGTGAAAGATCAACTGTTGTTGTTGTTGTGACGGACGGACGGACGGACGGACTTTTCAATAATGTCGAAGGGAAAATTCGTGAAAATCGGCGATTTACAATTACAGAACTGAGTGCCTTCTTCTCCCACATATAACGGTTTGTGGGCGATCAAAAACTCCAGGACAGTGCTACAGTATGGCTCAATTAACAGGCGGCAGGCTTCCATAAAGAAGGCATTGAAAACTTGTTCATCGCTATGACAAATGTCTCCATCTTAATGGTAAGTATGTAGAAACATAGCTGAAAGTAGTAACTTTAAGTTGTATATAATAAAAACCTCTTCATGTATTAGTGTTTGTTTTAAAACCAAACGAAGCATTCTTTATGAATCGCCCTCGTATGTATGTATACAGAGAGATTTTTAATGATTGAGTTAGGTTGAATTCTCCGCCTCACAACCACTAAACATTTTTTATCTTGGCCAGAATACAGTTGAACAGCATATACTTTTCAGTAGCGTGCGCCACCTAGTTTTAAGGGGTATGGGGCATATTGATAACTGAAAAAAGAAAATCCCTATATAGCCATGTTTTATTGCAAAAGTAAATCATATTGTTGTAATACTGTATACTAATTGTAAGTGTTTAAAATGTATAAAGGCATCTAATATTGGACGCTGATAACATTCTCCAGATTGTTCCTTGGAAAAATAGATAAGCGGTCGCTTGTCCGGTGTAGCCACGTATAAATTATGAAACTGGTTAAACTCAATCATTAAAAACCAACTATAGTTACTGTTATTTACAAATATAAGCATTCATTCGCCATCTATGTATGGATACTGAAATCGCACTGTAACAACTTCTGAAAGGCAGAGTTAAGTTACTACTCTTTCGTTGGACTTTGAATATTTTTGCCGCAATAACGCGTCTATCCCAATGGTGGTATATAGCAGTTGATATAGAGATGGCGTTAGAAGGAAAGCATTGGTATTTAATTTTTGATTTTAGTTACATTAATGTTAAACTTAACCCAAAACAGGTATTTTTTGCAAAATAAATTCAAAATAATTACTAAATTCTTGTCTTTTTGTGTATTTTGTTAAAATGCATACAAACTATAAAGTATGCACATTTTCGGATTATATATCTTTTTACGGTACAACAAAATTAATTTACATAGAAATAATTAGACAACCTTTGACTACTACTAACATTAATTCCACGTGCACTATATTTAATTCGTAGCATATATTCGCGCTTTAAAATTACGAAATTATGCAGCAGCAGTAATATCAAAGTTCCCCGCTGTTGCTTTAATTGATTTATCAGTCAACAAGTTCAACTAGTTGGACAAAAACGATTTTACTTCCTGTTTTCGCATGTACTAACATTTAACAGTAAAAGTTTCTTGCGGTTTCCCTACGTCAGCTAATCACTTTTCGTGAAGTTAGAAATTGTGTTAGCGCTTTCCTTGGTATTCCTTAAATATATACTGTAATGGGTAAACGCTGCTGTAAGGGCGTAACAGAGCTGACCGCGTTGAAAGTTTTCAAGAATGACCCAAATCTCGGAAAAGTGAACATTATTACGATCGATGCGAATACTTTTAACTCATAGAATCTGAATGACTTCGCACAAACCGACCTAATTAATTAGGTGCGTTAATAGGGCAGATACAAGATAGCTGTGTAATAGCTTAACTAACTAACTTCCCGGAAGTTTCAAGATCTTTGTGCTCGTTGGGTCCCAAAGATGTTGAATGAAAGATGTTGAAATCCCTGTATACCCGCCTACAAATCTGAGGAAAGGATGTCGGAAAAACTAGCTTCTAGCTCCTACGATAGCTCTGTACTCGTATATACTAATTAATACTAGTTCACCGTAGTTCCCTTCAATCGAGGGAAAAGTAACGTGAACGATTAGTTTGAACAGCAAAACTTCGGGAAAAGAAAATTAACGATACTATTCACTTTCTAGCGTCAAATTTCTTTATATATCCTCGATAACGAGATTTAAAAGCGAAACGGAATAAACTTAGGTACGGAAACCAATCTGTGTAATAGCAATATTATAGGCGGAATTGATACCACGTGCGTATCAAATCGGCGCAATCCGTATTATTGAATCAAAAATTACAAACGCGTCAAACGTTGAAGCGAGAAATTACAGATAAATTAGAACTGTGACAAATGGCCGTAACATAATAAGTGAACTGGTAACAAGAAAATCTAAACATAGAATATATTCGGTTTGAAATAACCTAATACTAATAATGAAAGTTAGAAGTTTATAAATATCATCATCTTGATCATTATTTTTTAGGTTTTCTTCCTTTCGGAATTTATAAACATAAGAAACGAAAATAACGTTTACACATAACACACACGTAAATATTAAAAGTTCTTAGTATTTGTATTATATCAAACGAAGTCAGGGGAAACATTGTTCGTATCATTAATTTCCTGAATAGAAACTACTTCATAATGTTCATTGCCCCAGTCATTTATTCTTTCTTCGGATACATTTTGAATCACTGAAGAAAATGGTAGAAATAAAACAACTGCTAACGAAAAAGGAATTTTGAAACCAAATAATGCCTTGCTATTCCAAAAATAGCTCAAGAATACGATATTATTTCTCTAGAGTTTCCAGGAGAATTTTGTAAACCTTGATAATTTAATTTCAATTAGATATTTGGTTTTAAATGGGTTAAGTGCCTACAATACAAACTCTCAAATGCGTCTATGTGGACAGAAGGTTAGTACCGATTTTTTTAACCAAACTCTGGCATATGCTGATGTTTCTTACAACAGCAGAATACCATAGCATCCACCAATACATATTGTCCGGGAATTTTATGATGACCGTGCACAAATAAAACAGTAGATAAACAATATATCTCCTTTAAGTGCATCAACTGAAATGGGAAACGAAAGAAAGAATCCAGGTAATACATCCTTTAAAGCGAATATAAACCCTCAATTGGGACAATTCCCTACATTTTGTTACAAGATTACGAATACATTTGATAGGATTTTATCTCCTACGTTTATTGAGGAGTCTATTAAAAATTCCAAAAATACTTTTCTATGTATAAAATATGTACTTACCGGACCTTCTTCAGAAATGCAACCTACGTGGTATATTATGGGTATGGTATAAATTGGTAATGTTAAGCATTAAAATCATTATTATTTATTAGAAAAGTTTTACCTTCTATGCCCACACAAAATATTTTCAGTTTGTCATAATAAATTTAGCATATTTTATTTTCATAACTTTATTAATTCAAATTTACAGAAAGTGCTGGAAGTGGTCTCCATTATTTTGTAAACAAACATTTATTCGTCGCTTCAAATTTTCTCATGTTGCTCTCCTTTTACATTATTGTTATTAGTTTCATCCTGAACCTCTACTTGCAGTGCTTTTAGGTCATAGAGTGTATTTTTGTGTATTTAGTTTTTTAATTTCCGAACTAATAAGAAACGAGACAACTAAAATCTGGAGAACGTGGAGGTCATAAATGTGTGGTACTTTGTTAATTTGTTGAAGCAAACCGTCTCACAATTCACTATCACCTGGTTGTCTTATCAACACATCCAAAATTTGACGATATCGCTCAGCAGTTATAGTGTCACGACAAAAGACTGATCCCACCATTCTTTGTCTCGACATAGTTCCTACAAGCACTGAAATGCCATGAATACGAAAACTATGAAAATAGAAATAACAAGAACTAATCTGTTAATTTCTCTCAACCTATTACCATAAAACTGATGACTTAGCCTACTATAAGTTTTTACGGAAAATTTCAAAATACATACAAAATATTCATCCCTAGAACCGCCATCTTATGGTTTTAGGGTTTTTGATCTATACGTTATTGTCTTGAGTGGAAGAAGATCTAGTGGTGTCTGCTTACCGCTAACAATTATTCAAATAAAGTACCTAGTTCACTGAACTTTTACTAAAGAAAGAAAATATGAAATACTAGTTTCGAAGTTCTCTTACCAGTTTTGCCAAAATTGACTCAGGACCTGTAAAATAGAGAGTTACATAATTATAATTGCGTGCACAAATTCTAGTATAGAATTTATTTAGTATAAAACTGTTGGGACAGGGCTGTAAATAAAGATCAATAATTACTATAAACGAGAGTTCTATTATTTTGAATCAACTTTGCACAAGAAAGAACACGACCATTTTCTAGAGCAGACATACGCACACTTACTAAACGCATTGACACATCCATCGCCCCTTATGTGCAGATCAGCTTGTTTTCATTTTAAGTACATAATTTACGATGGGCCTATGTGTTTAGGTATCAATTCATTTTTGACGTGTGTTATTGGTATGCGACCTTGCGCATTCTTTCCAAAATCATGGGAATCTAACTATTTTATTTGAGTTTTCTAACAAAGACAATTGGAAATAATATATAGATGTATACATAAAGGAATTAGATAAATTAAATGATGAGGTAAGGACTTTGAAGTTCTATTAAACATCTCCGCAAACTGCGGATGATCATTAAAGAAAAAGTGCACTTTATCAGAATTAAAATAGAAAGTATTTCTGCCGAAATGCGATAAAAGAGATTGACTTAACATTTAGCATTGATCTTCAAAATTAAAAGTATGCCTATTCATAAGTTGATTGCTTTGCACATACGTATACTAATAATATAGAGACGTTTAATATCTGATGATGATTATTAACTTTCCTTGACGTAATGCTATTATCACAAAATTTAGCTGACTTAAACAATGAATGGAAAACGGAAAGATCTCTCTAATCATATAACTCAGAGCACAGCCAGCAAATATGAAACTTGTTCAGTGGCTACCAAATAATTATATGTAAAGAAGTTACAATGAAAGCGCAAAATTTGAATTTTAAATAAAACCTGGTTTATATTTATTGATTTATGATGTAGACATTTGGGAGTTAAGTATTGTCACGCGTACTCGTCGAGCGAAATTTTCTGGAGGTTCTGCATAAATTTTGCGGTATTTCGTTGATACAGCGTTAAATTTAGGCTTCCAATGCTTGGGTGGTTGTCGGCTTGTTGGCATAAACCTGAGACTTTAGAAAACTCCACCGAAGAAAGTCCAAAGGTGTTAGATCACACGATCTAGACGGCCAATTCTGGTCACCAAAACGGGAAATGTTATTTAATGATCCAATCGGTGAACTCTCTTCGCTGTGAATGATCTGTTGGCAGAAGCTGTTGGGCCAGCTGGAATTTGTACGCATGGAGATGCAAAGAAGAAATACGGTGAAGAGTGACCGTTAAAATGACCAATTCTTGTGCACGATAACGCACCGAGGTTCCTGGTCTCTTTGCCACACTCTCGCGAACTGACGCTATGTTTTGTTCTGAACGAAAACTACGAGATCCGATCGTGCGTGTCACATCACCAACTGAATGAGAAGTTTAGAATTTTGCGGTTAATTTATCCACAGAGGATAAATTTGAAACATCATTTCTAAGGAGAATTCTACACATTTCACGAATCGTAGCAACCAAACTTACACCATTCTGATAGTAATGTTTCACAATAAGGGCGCGTTGCTGTATCGTGTAGCGTTCCGTGGTCTACTAACTCCTACATATCTCCTATGGACCTTTTGCAATTATCGACCTGTTAAAGCACGTCTACTAAAACCAACAACCATGTTTTTGTACATTGACGTTACTCATTATGCACACGAAAATATTAATAAATTTAGTTTGTTGTAAATTGGATGATTTACTTTGTTTTTGCAATTTTGGTAGACGTCCTGAATGAGAGGTATTTTATAAATTCAATTTGTCAATTCCTTCACAAGGTACTCTTACTGTAGCCTTTACTGAAAAATAGAAATATTTGTTGCCACTATTTTACTGTACAATACTTCCTTATAGCATTGCCGTTTCCTCGACTGTCTCTCAATAGCTTCTGGAAATGTAATATGTAATGTACGTACCAAGAAAGATCAATCAAATAATTCGATATCTTCGAGACAAACTGGTACTTAATACATATATATATAGGGTTCATCGAAATTCCTCTGAAATGGAAATAATCGACCCTAGTACTAGTTAATTGCAGCAGTAGGGCGAGCGAACAAATCTCGCTAACCCTGCAATTTCCTATTCGATTAATTAAACGCCTTTGATTAGGAAATTCGTGGGCCTCGACTGAATGCAGGTCGGGTTACGAGCGTGATGTCGGAACACCTGTTGCTTTATTATAAATGCACACCAGATAGAGAAAAATTGACCACTAATCCAGCCAACTTCTGTTTTCAGGGGACGCGGTCACGTTAATTGGATGGGGGACTCAAGTACACGTTCTACTCGAAGTGGCACAGATGGCCAAAGAAAAATTTAACGTATCATGTGAAGTAATTGACCTCGTTTCGATCCTGCCATGGGATAGGGACACCGTATGCGAGGTAAATGGACACCACAAAAATATTTCTTTTCTAGCGCCGCGTTACAATCCTGCCAACGTGAAAGAACGATATGCATATTCATATAAGCACATTACACAATTATGCATAGGTGTGTATGTATATGGTCAGTGGTTAAAAAAGGTAAATCCACTATATAATTTGCAAACTCTAGAAACTTCATATGCACACATTCAGAAGACTACTATTTGTAGTCAATTTATTAGCGTCTGCCTAATTTTTCCTTAATTAGCTTAACGATATATTATCCCAAACGTTCTAATTGCTTCTACGTTTTACAAGAAACATAGGATAATAAGAGCTGTCAATGTTGCATTTCGTCGGGATACGTAAGAAGCTTTTTCAAACAATTTTGTTTTAGAAACTTCTTTGGTGATAGAGCTAAATAAATGCAAATCGTTATTATTATATTTATACGAGGGATACGAGGGATAACCTGAATTTATTCATAATAAAAAAGTCTAGTAGACTGTGAAAAATAATCACCCATCACACAGTGTGTTTCATGTGATTTAACGTTTAGTTGTTCAAGATACGTTCGATATAACTCAGCTACATATCTCTTAAAAGTAAAATAAAATGGAATTAACCAGAGGGCACTTTCGAAATATTTTACTATGATTTTAAAAGAGGTTTAAGCAGCTGCTAAAAAAATCATACACAATCACCTCCATTTAAAAAAGTGTAAGTCCATTTGTACTGCATCACCTTTCTGACTTCCAAAAATCAGAGCGTGTGAGAATGAGCCATGAAACTTTAAATTTATTAAATAATGGCGGGCACCAATTTTTTCCAAAACAGTGACAGGTGACAAAACTTATATTCCCTATTTCGACCTTCCTACCCGCTAAGGGAGTCTTGTATGGATTCACAAAGATGGGGAAACTCCTACAACGACTAACAACGACTGTAAAAAGCAGCGAGCTATGAAAAAGGTTATGTACGCGATGTTCTTTAGAAGTATGGGATTAGTAAACGCAATTAAGATAGATGGACGAAAGATAATTACAGCTAAGTGATACACTGAAAAATGTTTGCCTGAAGTGTTCAATGGAATTCCAGACATGGGAATTATGCTCCACCATGACTATGCATCGTCCCATACGGCAGTTTCAACTCTCCAGTGTTTGGCTGAAAAAATATAAAAGTAATAGAACATCCGCCGTACTCACCTGTTTTAGTAATGTACGACTTTTGTCTATCTTTTGAGCTTAAACGAAATTTACGAGGTAGAAGATTTTTGTCTGAAGAAGAGATTGATACCGCAGTTCACGCTTATTTTGAAGGTATTAAGGAAGGGGATTAGTTGGGAGCTTTTATACAGTGGAAAGAAGAATGGTCAAATGCATCATTGCTGAAGGGGCTTTTAGCATATTTAAAATAAAATCCCAGAAAATATTAACCGTGTTGTTCATTCTCAATAATTTCAGCTTATCCCCCTGAGTACATAATAGTTGCATATATCAATTTCTGAAGAATAATAGATTTTAGAATGATATTTCTCAGTGACCGAAGTAGATTAAAACTTTGCAAGTAAATCGCGACTAATATATATATAAAATTTTGTACAAATGCATCTCAAAATTATATCAATCAGAATATAAGTGTGTAAATTAGCAAATAAAGCGATAAAAAAATGTATAAATAAACAGGCGAATAATCAAAGTTGTTATTCTCTTAAGATAAAAAGTCATAAACACAGTGTTTACGATTTCCTAAGTATGTATTTATTATTTAATATTTTTAAACATCTCAATGATCGATAAATTACGACGACAAATGATAGCGAATTGCTTGTATCTGCTATCCTAATGTTATTTGTTATTTTTGGACACTGGTTATTATTTATGATAATGTATATACAGAGTTGGCCAAATATTATTCACACCTTCAATACATTTTTGTTTAAATAAAACGCTGGCGAGCGAAGTAGATATTGGTTGCAGCTGTTACAGGATATTTAAAATTTTCCACCAGTTTAACGCAAGGACGCTTTTATGTTTCTAAAGATACTTTAAGAAAACTGAAGTCAAGAACAATCCAATATCAGATTTTCTAAGCTGGGTATTTGAAAAGTTTAATGCACTATCTTTAATACTATCTTTAAAATTGTAAATTTGTGGCTAATCTGGTTAATGGGTTGTTCGATTTAGGATAAACAAATAAAAGTCTATCTAGGCGTAGTTTAGGACTGTACAAAGAGCATAATACTCAATTGACTGGTTTATTTGTGACAAATTCTAAAGGAGACGTAGGGCGCTGGAAAGCTCGAAACACGTCAGTGTCCAATACGATATAAATGTCGAAATATAGGAGTCACCCAAAAGTTAAATGCGACAGAACGGAACGTTTCAAACATACCGTAATAATCTGTCGATAATTAGCGGAGTTGGGAGCGTTTGCTGGAGTTGGAAAGGTTTGGTGTAATTCTTGGGCGCATGGACGCCCCGCACGGACAGAAGGAAATTTCCTCCTGGTACTGGGTATTGATGACGATGTGTTAGTTGGGTTTGATTTACATCCACTTCATTGAATTTTTGTAAAGACGTGCTGTTTGTAAATGCGCCGCAGTTTATTGCCACTGGGTTATTGCTAGAAATAAACCATTCCCAGAAAAAAATTTGAAATTCTTTGTATGTTAGGAGATGGAAGTTATATGCTACACCTTAAGCTTTGTTTGCCGAAGAGCACGACTAAAATTAGTACCTTCCAATGGATCTTCTAACATTTCAGACTGTAGCTCAATTAGTTCAGCTTCGATATTCGTAAAAACTAGAGTCTTAATCACAGCTCAATCTATTTCTCCTTTTTTACCAAAATGGATGGGGAACGTCGCTCTTCCCTGGAGCCCTAACGTAAAGTACCTTGGAGTTCAGTTTGACCAGAAATTGATCTGGAAGAAGTAGGTTGATGAGGTCCGTACCCGATTTATCATTGCGCGCAACATGCTACTACTAGGAAGCAGGATGCTTCTCTACAAGACGACGCTTCGGCCACTGTTAACCTACGGCACTATGGCCTGGTCTTCAGTCACGCCGATGCATGTGAGAAAACTGATGGTCCTTCAGAACCAGATTCTCCAAATCCTAGGCGACGCTCTCTATTACGTAAGCAATGCACCGATTCATGGAGATCTAAACATTCCAAATCTGAGAGAACATTTAGAGAAGCTTCTGAAGTAAAGTATGAGGTAGAGCCCACGCCAACGACAAATCTTGTGTTCAGATGGTCCTCGATCCCCAAGATCGGCCCCTTCCTAGAATGAGATTCATTGCTATTGGATAGGGTAATAAATAAAGATCAATGATTATTATAAATGAAAGTTTCTTTAAATCAACTCTGCACAAGGATGCACGACCGTTTGCTAGAGTTGACGCTCGTAGACTTCACCCTTCGACACATGAAAATAAGGGATTTCTTTGCAAAAATAAGAAAGAATCAAGCCAATGTTTGATACCTTTACTTGAAGTAAACCCTATTCCTGAAGGGCATTCTATATTGACCGAAAGAAGTGAAAATTAGAAGGGGCCAGGTCTGGTAAATAGGGCGCGTGCGATGATACTTCTTATCCACAGTTTTGTAAATACTCTTTTTCGAATTAAAGAAGAAAGGCAAGACTTCCCGCAAATTCTGTATACTATTGCTGTGCTTATAGATTATCTATTGATGGATTAAAAAATGAAAAGAAGAATTTGCTACTACTTATCGATAAATCCAGACCGCAGTGCTTCTATAATTACTAAATCGGTTTAAATATGGAACAATTCACTTTCTTTAGATCTCGAATGTCTTTTACATAAGTAAGAAGTTTTATTAGCCTTTTGTTTTGCAATGGCTTCATTACTTTCAAAAATACGAATTAAAAATACCGTTTAATGGTACAATGGAGATATTTAATTAAGACAGAAACAAATGTCATTCATGGGTTACTTTGAAGGTAAGCTACTGAAAAACGACGCCAAGTATGTACTGTTCAATCGCACCATTATTCTCAACGTTTTTCCAACTTTTAAATTGGAAACGCTTGATTGGCTAATTGAATATTTACAGACTTTGTCTTTCGCAATTATCGAAAAAGGTCAAATAACGTACAGTGGTTTTTGATCTGTCATAATTCATTAAGGAGAAAATAACAGCATTGCTAACTAATTGTTGTTGACTTGTGAGTGTATCGTAAAGAATTCAATTGTGTAACGCGTTCCCAATGAAATTATCTCTCGAATGTGTTTAATATTCCAATTTTATTTTGTGAAACTGCTGTGATAAATGTGTGTTAGACATAATTGCATACGCACTGTTCATGCATATTGAAAGTTGTTTTCTTGAGCGATTTTTTCCATTGCACCTTTATTGTAATGCAGTGGGAAAGAATTACATACATATCTTGAAATAGTTCTCTCCCGCATATATGTAATACGTATCAGTGATCGGCAGTGCATCGCTTTTTCGCTATTCATACTAACTCATGAAATTTTAAATATAAGTGAGTAGGCATCATTTAAACTCAACTACTCTGATTTACTCATACTCCCGATAACGTTGATTCGTAAGTACAGGTTGCAATAAATATGAATGCGACGGCGACATCATACCCATACTATACTCACACTCATAAATCACCTCAGTTTGATTTCTAGTCAGGAAAATACTTACACTACTTACATTGATTCAGCTCACTCGACTCATCCATGTATATTTAAAAGTTTAGTCATTAAACAGTTTGCAACTAGTATAAAGTGTATAAAAATATACAAAAGCATAAAATTGTAAGTTTATATAAAAACATTTCGGGAAAATTGATTTTTTTATTATTTATCATTTTTATGAGCAGGTAGTGAAAAATGGATGGCAATAGTGAGATTGAGGAAAAATAAATAGCGGAATGTTTCAATTAGTGCAAAAACGTAAGGGTACAAGCGCAATATAATACGAAATAAGCAACACAAATCTACACATATTTCTTTGTTTAACTTTAGTAAAAAAACAACAGTAAAAAAACGCAACAGAGCAAACACACAACCTTATAATGAGTATATTAATGTTCGTATGCGAACCATACTTATTTTGCATCGTCTATATACTTTGAGTTAAGGAGAGTCGAAATCAACGTCATAGATGTTGTTAAGTATGAATTCGATGAGTACTTCAAACTTTCGAGTGGATATGAAGTTGGACAACATTGCAATAAGTATGAGTGCGTATAAGTACAAGAAATTATAAGTCATGATTCAACTCTAATCACTTTTTCACTACTCATTGCTGATCACTGATACGTATACACATACGTATGTTAAATGCTTTGACGTGTACTTCGAAACAAATAGGAATGTCACGGCTTGATGAACGCTCGTCGTCCCGGAAACTTAGCTATCAGGTGTGTTAACAAGAAAGTTCATAAAGTTGTGTTTACATGAAGACATCAAAACTTCTAACTGCAATACATAATTATATACAATTTGCACTTCAAACCTTCTCAAAATTTGTAAAAAACTACTAAAGTGATCATTTGTACTTATTAAGAATGTGGTGGCATTAATGAGATTTTAGTGCTCAGAGATGCAGCTCGAAGTAATTTGCTACAGGCTTCTTCACGATGTCCCATAATAGCGTCTCAATGTTATCTACCAGGCCAATCGTTTCTTCTTAAAATTTCATCGTACATTTGAAGTTTCCTTTATCTTTTTTTTTTGTAGATAAATGCTGCGTGAACAAATTTAGGCAATTTAAAGAACTTGAACGCTGGTTTTTGGTTTTAATTGTCTGAGCTGAAAGCAAAGCTTTATAATGAATACCATTATGCTAGGCTATTTAACATTAGAGTTCTTCAACCTGAACAACCTGGAAGGAGGTAACTCTAATATCTCGAAATATGCCTAAAGACAGTGCGAATGAGATTCTCGCTCTTTATCGATTCCCTTATTTTTACAAGTCAGCCTTTTTAGAAGGTACGGCAAGCTGCGTACTAATATAAGGGCAAAATTTGAATTATATTGGAAAAAGACGAGGTCAGTGTAAGAGATTTTTTAAAAAGACTTTAAAAAGGAAACGAATACATAGCAAATAAAAATGAAAACCAGAAAATGTAATTTTAGAACATACGATGCCCACCACGTCACACAATAAAATATGAAGATTGAAAATGGAAGATTAGATGATGAGATGACATAACGAGTTACTAAGGAAGGAAAATCTATCACTTGCTTTGAAACATCATTCCTAGGAAAGATGGTGATTCTCAAAAACGTAAGAGTACAATTTTCAACCAAATAATTACGCCCATACATACTGTAAAGTTTCAACTCTGACCGAAAGGCAAAAATGCAAGTTGGCAATCATAAAGATGGGATTTCTAAGAAGAATACTAAATTGACTTAAGGAAGTAAAAAACGCGGGAATAGAGACAGGAGTGACATGTAAGGATAGAAGCATCAAGTAGTTCTGATTCAAGTCCGTTCACCAATTGTCGTAAATCTCCACCGCGGTTCATTAGGTGAAGGATTTGACGAGTAAGTAAGCACTCTAGTAGTGTTTGGATCACTAACATGTCCTTCATGAGAAATAATAGTAATAAATTATTGCTAAGGAAAGAAGAAAATATGATTTGCGGTTGGTTAGTAATGGACTTCTTTCGGAGCAAATTGTTTTTCTTTCTCCATCTCTGTCTGCAGGTCACAGCCGTTGATGTTGAAGTTGACTACTTTTCTTTTTCAAATTTTGGGTTAGATTGTTGATACTGTAGATGTAGCTTATAGTACTACATCAGTCGGAATTTATTTTGCTTGTTTTTGGTTTTAATCTTTTGAGCTGAAAGCTTTATAAGGAATACCATTATACTAGGCCATTTAACATTAGAGTTCTTCAACATGCGCATTCACTTGAACGTCAATGTGCCTAAGTCTTTGTGTTGATTTATTGTACCATCGTGTAACGAAATCCGAAATCCGAAGAACCAACATTTCAGTCTCCCATTCTCACTAAAGACCTCGCCTTTGCTAAAGTATTAGTTTTACTCTGGCTGTGATACACACACATACACCACTGTCACGGCACCGTATAATAATAACAAATATTTATTGCCCAACAGCCCAAGAACCATTAACAGAGCAAGAACAACAAAAAAGCAGTCTACACTATAAAGTTTGCGATATGAATTTGCACACCATACACTAAATGGTACAAGAGATTAAGTATAGTACAAAGAGACACAAAGTGCAAACTTAAACATTATTCGGTAGTGGAATTGTTTATGAGGAGAACAGATTAATTTCAAGCCTAAGTTATTGGCGCCTTTAGTAGTGTCTTTGTTTTAGCTCTGGGAAGATGAAAAGTGTTAAGGTGTCTATCATTACGATCAGGTGCAATAAAATTAATGACTGGTAGAAGAGCGGAAGAATCAATTCTATTGGTAACGAGTTTAAGAAGAAAATTTGCGCTGGTGTTGTCTCTTCTATTAGAGGGAGAAATGAAGTTGTGTCTAAGAAGTAAACTCTGGTATTCAGTACCTCTGTCGGGATAGACTCCATCCATTTTAAAAGACAAGCACTTAAGGAACGTCTTCTGAATTCGTTAAGCTACTAAATTTTATAAAGGTAACATGGAAATCACATACTAGAAGAGTACCTACTCAAGTTTAGATCGGACAACACACAAAGTACAAAGATTTTATTGCGTTGATGTTTGTAAATTGCTTGCAAGAACGAATGACAAAGCCTAACGCTTTGGAGGCCGATGAGGAGATGAAGTCAATATGTTGCGTAAATTGCAATCAGAAACAACAAGTTTTCCTAGTACTAGGTTTGTTTCCTACGTTGTAGCTATATTGAACAGAAATGTTCGGGTTTGTGTAGGACACCGCCGCGCATTTAGAGATATTCAGACATATATTATTTGCAGTAGCCCATGCGTCGATAGCCGTGAGATTTATTTGCAATCTAGGGCAGTCTGCAAAAGTCCTTACTTTTGTTACCAGCTAATTGTAAGCAGATGTGCGAAGTACGCGCTACACACTGGTGGCCGATGGTAAGGACGGTATTAGCAAGTAGTAGTCTTGGCAAAAATAATCATTGCGCGCTTACATATTAAGCCTTAAGTTGGATAACTTTATTTAATGGGTTTTATAATACAATCCCTATAACTTTCTATCTTCTTCTTTTGCCTTCCCTTCTTCCTGTTCTTCTTCTCTTGTCCTTATACCATTTCGGTGTGTCGAGTGTTAACTTTTTCTCGAGTATAAAAATTGAGCAGGGAAAGTGACGGCAAAATACTTTCGCACAAAGGCGGCCAAATTGGTTGGAACCGCACGGGGTTGAATATTCAAAAATTTGTAATGAAATATTTCAAAATAGATTGCAATTATATATATATATAATTTTATAGTGCAACAGGCTACGCTCCTGTTATATAGAATGAAAACAATAAACGTGAGAAATTTTCTTTCCTATTTCTCCATTGGAAATGATAGCCTATGGTTAGCAATGTGTATTCTTTGGATCTTCTTCTGGATACCTGCAATACATTCGTTTTCCTTTGCACGGGTTATCAGTGGCGTACTACCATGATTCATTTGAAATAACGATCGAAACTAAGTTCTGGTGAATTGAAAATTGAATATCATATACTTAATGCATAATTTACAGGAGTGCATTTCTCTCATATACTTCTGTATTGATCAGCATAGATCTTTTTAACGCAGAGATAAGTTTTTAGTTGTTCTTCTTACATTTAACTTCCAATAAGTAAGTTCCCGCTACTTTAAAGGAAATATTTATTGTTTTGGCTGTTTGGCTGAGAGAAAATTTAGAAAGCTACCACTGGATAGCAGTGATTTTATAACTGTGTAGTATGTGGTGGAGATCTTGGTGCATCAAATTTGGTTAATACGGCAGAACGAAATTTAGTAGTTTCTTTGGGACGATGTGAGCAGCATAAATGGAAAGATAATGCAGTCCACGCGATGCTAAAGTTACTCCTTTAGCTCCATGTAACTGCGCAGCATACGTATTTACCAACAAATTAAACACTACTGATGAATAACTTATGAATCTGTTCCATTGTCACTATGAAACTATTCGACTGAAATAAGCGGATTGCAGGCAAGAATAACTTTAGTTTTGTGACTAACAGGTAGCGCCTATTTCTTGCATTTAATTCAGATTTTCTCTATCCAATATAATATTTTTTGGGTAAATAGCGAATAAGTAACCCATACAATTCTTCTATCTTTCTCAACTGTATATAGACTTGGAAGTACCTTCAAAGTAAAACGAAGAGCGATTGTGGATTTATACCGAGTTGTAAGCAAGTGGACATATTACATATTACTTATAAAAAGTGCACTGTAGAATTCTGTAAGGTAGTAGTAATGCAGTATAAGTTTTGATGAACAAGGTTAAAAAAATGAGAAAAAGGAAGTAATATAATCAGATGAATTAGTATATAAGAAAAAGAAACATACTTTGTGGAACATGCGCAGCGTATGTAGATTAATTATAACCCTAAAGTAAATTTGAAAATATTAAATACTATAAATAGTTACTAAATCCAGTTCTACTGAAGATACACATTGTAGGGGTGGCCTCTACTGTTAGTTTAACATTATATCATCACAAACAGGGCCGGCTCTACCCACTATGCAACCTAATATTTGCGCGAGACGGCGAATGGTGGGGGCTACAAAAGTGTCGTTGATTTCAAGATATTGAAATAGATGCTTTCCTTGAACTGAAATGTTTACCGGTCAGCGCAGCAGGCTTCCAGCGCCAAGGAAATGGCCGAACAGAAATTCAACAAAGGATGAAAGAAAGAGCAAATATTAGCTAGTGTACGAGGCCTACAGCCCTTCCTGATCATATATGCGGTTAGGTTTTAATTCCATTAAAAAATGTAATGAGATTGAATATTTTGTTAAATAATATGTATTTGTTTCAGTCAGTGAAGAAAACTAAGCGTGCCCTTGTAGCCCACGAAGCACCTTTGACCTGTGGATTTGGCGCTGAATTGGCAGCTAGTATTCAGGTAGGAATTATTTCTAAGCTTTCAGCTACTATTTTATATTAGTATCCATTACATGTGTGATTAGTACAACCAAGCATTTAGGTCCTTTATGTGTTAATAATACATTCCCCTATAACATTTGACGAAATACGTTTTAAATTTAAAACCCCTTATGAATAATCATTTCGATGTAGCGTCATTACAAAACTGAGTAACTTAGATTGATATGTTTTGTTGCTTTAATTTATATGCAATGAAGAAATGTTTAAATAACTATTTTGTCAACTGATTACGGTTTTATAGCTAGATAATCGTTATTATTGAATTTATTGTTAGATTACTGAAATATATGTAACTGAAAAAAGGATTTCCCTCACACAGGCTGTGTTTAAGAGGTAAAAGCGTATATTTATACTTGTATGTTTTTCTGTAAAATGTCAGGAGGAAAAGTCGAGTGTGAAAGTGAAATTAAACCTCATTACAGGAAAAAGTTCCCTGGCGTAAATGAGCCAACACATCAAACGATCTAGAAGTTTTCTTTATTATATCGTAGGTAATTTATAAAATGCCAATAAATGGAATCAGCGCAGAAAGTCGATAATTCCTCTCTAGACTCGCAATGCTTCCGGAAGATAATTTGCTCTACTAATTTTCTACGCTCCCTTTTTCCCAATCCTCTTACTCCGGCGGCATTCCAATCTTTCATGCGCCATTAGTTTTTACCAATTGTTCGAGATTATCTTTCTCGTCTCTTCGTCTGTTAATATCTACGTTTCTTGGTCAATCGCGGATAAATTTTATTGCTTTTTATTATTTTGAAATAATTGCTTATTATTTCATTCACTTACAGAATATACGTGCATTTTAAGTAAAACGCTGTTTCAGTTTTATTTTAATATTATTATGTTTACATACCAAAATGATGGGGATCAAACATAAATGCACAACATTTGTAAAAGTATGGAGGAACTTCTTTTTAGTTTTAGTAATCCTGAAGCGAAATGTTGATATCCACTAGTGATATACGATAGAAACCAAAATATGTTTTACCATTGATACATTGCTGGATGAGATCGGTTTGTTTTCATAAGCTCACAAGTAAACCATTTGAGAGTCGTCAGTGGTAGCTTACTGCAAATGCAACACTTTTAGACGTCTTTTTAGACAATAGTTAGGATAAACTGGGGTTTGAGAAAAGCTGGAGTACTGTTCTTGGGGTGTAATAGTGAACTGTGGACGTGTACGTCATCTGTCTTGGTTTCTGGGTTAAAATATTGCCGGAGTTGTATCTCCATTTCAAGAAATATATCGAAAAAGTTTAAGCATGTCTATTGTAGTATGGTAATACTCCATTAGTAAAATTATCAATAAAAAGATGTAAATTTTATAGAAAGCATTCTTTAAGAAATAGAAAAGCGTTGTAAATATATACCACACACATACACTTAAAACATTTCAAAATCTAGAATTCCAAATTGCTATAACGACGTGCCAGAAAAAAAAAACAAATTAAGTTTGTTTATAAGGACGGAATGGGATGGTCGACGAAAAAGTCAGATAGAAAATTATATAAAATACCAGGGTTGAAAAGAAGCAAACCACATCGAAAAAGAAGTTGTTGTTTACAAACGACGAACAGACCAAAGGAAAAAGAAGTACAATAAAAGGAAAAGGCCAAAGAAAAGAAGTGAAGAAAGAATTCAAGAGGGAGGGAGAAGTTAAGGATTAGAAAACAAATTACACTTATACACACTAGGTAATATATTTTGATTGTATTGTTCATTATTTTGTTAATATAATACTAAAATTTTATAAATATTATTTGTAATAATTTTTGCTTTCTATACAATTTACTAAAATTCATACCACACTATCTTAGCACAGTGATGGAATTGCGATGCATGGAAAAAATAGTTTTCTACGATCGGCCAATGTAAATACATATACGATTTTCGTTATGCCTCAATTTAACTTCAAACTGTGTAACGTGGTTAACACAGCAGTACTACTAATGCTATTTGGAAGTACCACAGCGTCGATATAACTTATTTGACTAAATATGTAATTGGGGATTTTCAGTTCAGTGTGATACGGGTAAAGTTATTTGAGCTTATTCCAAACACAAACTTTCCACAGCCGAGCGATCAAATCTCTCTGTCTCCCTCACTCCCCCCCTCTCTATATATATATATGTATATATATAAATATAACACAAAAATTGTTTCTATCTATGTCCGTTATAGACTTTGACACCATCCAACGGATGTGTTCCAAACCGGTTTCATTAAAAGGCAATAATGCGAAGATGGCTTTAAACCACTAAAACAATGCATTAGGCACATTCGGTCCATTCATGAAGTCGATTTTCGACTTTTCCCATATAAATTTTCACGGGTATCCGCTAGTTCAATATACGAGAGATGGTTCTATTCTAGTTTTTTATGAGATAGTTATTTCATTAATTATTTATTAAATTTTAACACATGTTGTGAATGTGGTTTAGTTTTGGAAGACAACTGAATTTTGTGGCTGTGGAGAATTAAAGTGGTCCGGTTCTAAAGCTTTTTAAACCAAAAGATGGATCAATTTTGTCATATTCATGGAACACTTACTAATTAAAATTTCTTGTTTTAAACCACCACACATTACGGTTTCAAACTATTCTGAGACCTCAAGTAACCGGTTGGATCAGTAGATTCTTAGATGACCATAGCTAAAACCATGTGGGTACGTCCTATGATAATTTCATTTCTTAAAACCTGTTCCTCATTCATTATCTTAAATTCTATGGATTAAGTAAATATCAATTCGATAGAATTTCGTTCCAAAGTAGTATTTTTAAATATTATCATTGATGCAAGTCAGTGTAGTCACACATGTTTAAAAAAACTTGATAATAAAATTTCTTGATCTAGTACCACTTGATAGTCTTAGATTATATCTTTTAGTCTCCGGAATATAAATCCAGAATCTTGAAAGTTAGTGAATCGTTCCTCCCAATAACTTTCTTAGCAGTCTTTCCTATATTAATTAGTACTTTGATGAAATCTCTTTTTGCAATCATTTTTACTTTAGATACCTCATTGACAGTTGACAGGGTTGCTTGTTGTGTCGACTCTAAATTGTGCTGCTAACTTCGTATCACATAACCGGAAAGCCTCACCTAAAGCAATATTCATGTTAGTATGGAATGTAGACGTATCTCCAGCAAATTGCGTAATACTGTAAATTCGTGGGCTTTAGCCGAGAAATCAGCTACTATTCTGACAGATATTGTATTAGATTTAGGTCGAGAGAGTCGAGAGTTACATTACGAAGTTATGAATTTATATCCAGGAGACTATATTGTTCATATAGTTTGCATTTGATTGGATACGAACGCAGATTACCCGCAATCGCGGGATCCGTGGCGTTTGGTCCTGCTTAATTTCAGGCAATTTTCGTCCGTAATTAATTACCCTAAGCGTCTTTACTTGCTACATTGCAAGTTGTTGCAAAATTCTCGACCTAAATATAGCGCAATGAACATCAAAACTCCAGTCCGAACAGCAGTTTTTCTTTAGGCGGGAACTGCCCACCACCTAATACTAGGTAATTTACTGGAGACACGCCGAAATGCCAAGTTTACATTTATTATCACACAATTGCTAATTCGCGGTATATATTTCGTTGGCAACCGTATCTCAGGATATATGATATATGAATGGTTTTTCTCAACATAGAACTCTGGAAAGGTCTAAAGTTCTTAGAAAGGTCACGCTGTCCAAGTCGTTTTAATTGGACATACTTGAGTATTGCTATTAGTGTAGCGCTTTTCTTTCAAGAATATGTAAAACTATGAGGTTAAGCATTACCTGCACCGCTGAAATTCAATGTTTATACCGATAGTGAAGCATATTAATCCTTGTACTACTAACTAGTCAAGGTAGGCTCTAAAGGGAACTTCCTAGAACCAGAATTTGTATGTTGGATCTCAAAGAATTCCGCCAGATCTGAAATCTGATTATTGCTAGAAAGAGAACATTTAAAGAAATGGTAATTGATTGGTCAATTCCGTACTAAGAAACTGTTACGTAGGCCTGATATAAAATTATCAGCTAATCTAATCAGAAGAAGTAAAGAAGACTGAGGCATTTTTGCCGGTCTAGTAATCTGACACTTCCCGTTAAGAAAGCATCTGTACAACATGGGAATAGTGAGCGAACAATGGTTTAGGAAACTTCCAGCACAAGAGGAAACTAAAATGTATATTATCTTCGTCTGTAAGGAACGGAACAAACCCAGGCGGAAGCATTTCGATAACCATCTACTCGAGCTCAGGATAATACTCAGATCCCTCTGGAGCAAAATAGTGGCCTTTGTGGAAGACATGAGGTTGCTTGAACGGAGGTGAGAGTGTTATTGAGATAGCGTACAAGGAGCATAATGCTCAAGTGTCTGGTCGGTTGGCGACCAACCCTAGGAAGAGTAAATGAATGAACGATGAGTCCTTGTAATTTTTATATGAAACAATATCTGATCGATTGCATCTGACGAGGTAAAATCTATTTCATCTGAGTGTGTTATAAATCACTTTACTGCATCCTTTTCAATATATATATACCTATATATATATATATATATATATATATATATATATATATATATATATTAATGACAACTATCGTTTCTCAAGTATTTTGGGGACATTCTGATCAGAAGGTTATGACCATCCCTCTATATTTAAATGTTAGGAACATTGAATGATTGCCGATCTAAATCATTTTAATAAATTCCAGACTGTTATGATCTGACGGTTAGGAAACAATATCTTTGAAACGACACTGCGCCAGGGGTGTACAGAAGCTGAAACCGAGCAATTAAACGAGTGGTAGATGTGAAATCGTGGAATGTGCACGCCTTATTATACACTGGAGACTATCCCGCCTGGTGAAGGCAAATGCTGAGTCAACTGAGAGCTGAATACAATGTAGCCCCAAATAAAAGTGTTTCTGGGTACACACTTCATCAAAATGAAAAGAAATAGAGAGAATAGAGAACTGTTGCCTGGTCAAATCATTCATATCACATTGATAGCCGTGTCACTGTACGCCGCTGTATGATCTACTGATGTACGGACGGTGAACGTATTATGTTTTCGAAGACATTCTCATGGTTGTATCAAGCATCATTTTAGCAGTAAGGCAGCGCTTCTGGTTATAAAATCTGAATTGTCCTATAGCAACTTAACCATGTTGTTAGATTGAAAAAAATATGCGAATCCTAGATTAAGAGACCATTTGGTTCATACTACATGTTTTATTAAAAATGAAAATTTAATCCAATATTTGGTATCTAATTTGATTGAGTACCTCGTTAATACAATTAATAAATATTATTATGAATCGTGCCATATGGAATTTCTCATCCTCTATTCGTGAACTGTGGGAGCGCTGGCAACTCCTTCTTCCAAAGTTTTCCAACTCCCACGTAATTATCACCATTGACGAATAACTTGTTGGATTCAAGGGGCGATGTTCCTTTCGACAGTTTATGCCATCAAAACCTGCCAAATATGGTTTGAAATGTTGATTATCGGTGAATTCAAAGTTGGGCTACGTTTGGAAGATACAGCCATATCTAAAGCTAAAAACGCAAAGCCTGAAGAAAACCATGGACAACGCATTGTATTGGAGTTGATGGCAGGCCGGAAACAACTTCTTTGCCACTTTTGGTTTGGTAAAAAATTACTTGAAAGAAAACTTACATATGTAGGAACAGTATGTAAAAAACCTTCATTTCTCCGAAGTTGTGGAATGTAAAAAGCTCCCACTGTATAAGTCTACATTTGCTTTCTATGACATTGCGACATTAGTATCATACATCACCCACAAAAACGAAGCAACGATATTGATTAGTACAATGCACAGAACAGCTGAAGTTGATGAGAGTGGATCGAAGAAAAACCGGAGATTGCTTTTTATTACAATTCGACAAAAGGTATACTACTTCCTTGTTCGTCTATAGTTTCTTATGTTTCGTTTCTCATAGGAGGCGTAGATATTGCTGATCAAATGATTGGCTCCTACACCACAAAACCTAGAACGAACCGATGGCCAAACTGTGTATTTGCTAATGTGCTAGATATATCCGGTTTGAATGCATATATAGTTCTTTCTGAGATCGATGTTTCATGGGTACCAGCTGATCGAAATCGCAGCAGACCAGAGTTTTTGCGGAAGCTAGCACTTTCTTTGGTTAAGGCGTATATGATGGAACGGAGTAGATTACCTGAACAACAGTTCTCAGTACAGCTGTTGGATGAAATACAAACATCATCTTCAATTTCAACGAGTTCTTCAAGTAATGCTACTTCTAAATCGGCGGCTAGAATGCGCGGAATTTGTAGTTGTTGGAAGTCTAAATCTGACATCAAATGCTCCGTTTGAGGCAAGTTTATTTGCAAAACTAACCAAAAATATTTTGTTCAACACGTAATGAAAAAACCATCAATAAAATCACATTTTTGGTAAATAAGCGTAAAAAAGCGTAGTATTTTGATTTCAATCAAATAAAAATATACACTGGATCAAATGGACCTTAATCCACGATAAGTAAGTTTCTATTTTCTTTCAGTCCGGCTTTATGTCAGACACTTGAAATTATGGATATAACGTTGTTAGAGAAAGAAAAACCATGTGAACTAAAATCTCAAAGCAATATATAATACTTTTTAAAAGTTATGAAGATAATAAGTAAAATATTGTACCAAATGGGCTTAATCTAACAGCAGGGTTAAAAAGCAAGCTAACGAATTCAAGCTGATGTCCCGGTCTCTTGGTAATTGGATCCCATTAAAAATGGACGTCACGGAGCATAAATTTAAGCCTCATAGACCACATGCACGTAATCTAAGAGATTGTGTGATCTTCGCTTAAAAATCTGAGACAGTCTTCCTCGGGACACTTAGTAACGCCACCTTCACTTTGGGAAAATGGTGATAATATCTTGACAGATGTTTTGATTTAATTGAATTTGAACTTATTGTATATATCTTATATACCTATTATCTATGGATGTGTTCACATACACATAATATGTATTCTTGTTAGCTTCAAACAAGTTTATCATTGCCAAGTGTAGTATGTATTTTTATTTCTCCCTTCAGAACCGTTATTTGCTCAATAAGTCTCCTTGGTCTTTGTTCAGTTCCATCGTCTGGAAAATGTAATCTACTAAATGTGTCGTTATTTTATAGTGCAATATGTACGTGTAGATGAAATAAAATTCATGACACAATCACCTAATACATTTTCTAAATATGTTTCTCAGGTGTTGCTTACTGAGTTTAACCGCGCTCGTTCAATGTTTATCTAACTAGAATTCTTTTCTGTTTTACAGGAAGAGTGCTTTTTATACCTAGAAGCTCCGGTCGCCAGAGTCACCGGATATGACACTCCGTTCCCGTATGTTTACGAGCCGTTTTATTTACCGGATAAATGGCGTTGTATCCAAGCCGTGCAGAATCTTCTACAATATTAAAAGCTCGAAATTAGAAACTATTCCAGAGGCGCTGGCATCTTTTCGCATTATCGCATTACATGTGCAGTCTATAAACATCGTACGTACATTCACAAATAAATCTGTTGTCTCAAGTTTGAGTTTTATTTGGTAATCGATGTCCGAGTAGAAATTGCGTCGACCTTGAAGCAGTGACGTCACAATCGAGAGATAAGACAGGTAGGGACGCATGTTTCTTCACGAAAAATAAATATGTATATTATGCGTTCGATATATGTCACATGTGCGTGTTCTCATTTTGAAATCTGTGCGGATAATATTCTGGGCAAGTAAAACGGTATTTATCAGATTAGGGACACCGATTTCCAAATTACGAAGATGTATTGCAATAAGCGAAGGTTTTAGAATACGCGTATGTATAGTATTTCGAAAGAATTTGACACGCTAAGAGAAACAGAAATTAATCAAGTTAAGGATCTACGTCTAATGGCTGAGAAATCAATTTATTAAGATCAACAAGAACAGATGCTATATGATATAAAAATACTTTGCTTGTGTAACTTGCATATTTTGGTAGGCATGTAAGTAGAATTGGCAAGAAACAAAGAGATCTTAAGATTAGACAATTGGTTGCGTTTTGGAATACGCTGACGCTACTATACATTTTGCAAATTAGTAATTCTGGTATGATTTATTTAAGAGGAAAAAGGGAAAAGGTGTTGCTTCAATTTCCGCAAATATGGCACTGCAATAAACTGCAGTACACTAGGATCGCAGTAAACAAGACAGGTATGAAATTCAAGAAAAAAATTTAATGCTTTTATGATTATATACACTATGAAATGATATATATGTATTCAATACTAGGTCGAAACATCTTTATTTGTCAGCAATGCCTACACTCGTCGAGGTATGGTATTAATTAAATTATTAACGGTTTCTTTCGGTACATAATTCTACTCTTGTGTAACAGCCGCCATTAGCTCTATTTTATTGTTAAGTTTTAGGGCTCTTTTTGCCATGTCTTGCCATGTCTTGAATTATGTGCCACATGCTTTTAATAGGATTCATATTAGGCGATTGTCCTGACCACGGCAAAATTTGAAATCCTCTGAACTTTTTCCTCGTGGTTGTGGTTTCATAAAAGTAAAAAATATCAATGCATTTTATCGTATTAATGTCTCCTTGGCACATGAGCAGTTGCAATCTTCCTCCATGCCTTATTACACCCCATAGAAGAACTGAAGATATTTATTGTCCAGTTCTTGTGACAACGTCTCCATACCCATGTGTGACCACTGTCACTAAATTGATAATATCGATGATGACTGATCGCCAAAAGTTGTCTAGTTTTGGTTGCATGTCTGCTGCCCAAGCCATTCGTCGTCTTTTTTTAAACGGTGTAAGAGACTTCTTTTTCGCCACTCTTTTATAAATACCCATGCCGTGTGAATATCGCCTGATAGTGCACTTACTTCTTTGGGATGTTTCTGCTAACTTGACTATACTTCTTCGCGGATCCTTTAGCACTTCATGGGCAACTGCTGTTTTAGTTCTCTTAGATGGATCAGGAAGTTTCACTGTATATTCATTTTCCGTTACCTTGTTACTGGTACTTTGGTATTATTAAATAAACTCTATATTTATTGGTGATTGTACGTATACTTTTATTTTTAAATATTTTCTATAAACATTCCCTCGCGCATTTCCCTCCATGTGTATAAAATAGAAATGAACGTTGCCTGTTCTTATTACCATTTCATTTAGTTATCCACGGAAATTTAGTCCCGCGGTTATGCTGTCTTAAGGAAGTACTCTCGGTAAACCAATTAACAAACAGAAAATTACGAAAATTTGCAGGCATGTCAAAACCTTTCCAAGGATGATTCAGTTAAATTTTTGTAATCTTTGGTTGACCTTGAAAGAAGATATTAATCATTTCATTTCGAAGCACTTAACATGGGATCTTGTGGGAATTTGTGATTTTGACGCACTTTATTGTTTATCACGTTGGAATATCCCATGAATCTTCTTGCTTTTTCCTAAACATATAAAACTTGCTTGTGTTAGGAGAAATAACGAAAAAAAAAAGAGAAGATTCCTCAATCTTTATAAGCTTCTAATATCATATATGTAATATCTGAAATACTCTTTTTTTTTTGGTGCCAACAGAAGGACAATTTTTTAATATATCCAATGATTTGATCTTTGCACACAACTTTCTTTTTATATCTTCGCTCCAAGTTCAAGTTGATTCAAAAATATTGTTATCAACAATATTGAGTTTCTCTAAAATTCTCTCCAAGATACGTACATCGTCTATAGCATCGTGTACTTGGGAAGCTTCAATGCTAAAGTTATTTGCCAAAGATTCCAATTTATTGTTCCCTTTCCCACTCAATTTTGTGCATTTCTTTAACAATGGTATTGAGTTTGCGAAACCAAGAACAACAGATTGAAAGGGATTTTCCATATATACTTTCTTTGCAGCAGCCATAATTCTAGGGTAATGAAAGTTGCAGTTATGCGCTATTAGAATGAATTTACGACTGAAACGGTACAAAAACTGATAAAAAGATATCATTGCATTTAACAGAGAGAATGTGACAAGTATCTATCCGTGGAACAGTAAATTTTCATCGATATAACGTAAACCATTAACCATACTTGCATCTTCCTAGATTTTCGTCGTAGGTTTTATAAATATAGTCTTTATATTTGGTATTTTTAATATATATCAGCTCTTGCAGTGGAGCCAAATCGAAAAAAACAATAATCAATGGTAATTCGGTGATTCACTTCACTTTGTCGCACTCGATTATCGTACACTTTTTGGAAACTTTTTCCTTTCCAATAATATCTGCTTTCACCCATTTTTTTAAATTAATAATAGATAATATAATTTTAAACTTTTTCAGTTTGCTTTTAATTGTGTCATACCCGAGGAATAACCTAATAGTTTTAAATACTACACTTTTCATTTTATCAACTTTTTTGTCACATTGTTCTTAGTATCTAGCTGTTTTGCTACCTTTCTATCTTCCTCTTTTTTTCGACAGCAATTGCCCAGGGTACTACCTATACAGTATGTTGCCATTATTTTGTCTTCTGCAATTAGTACAACTCCGCTTACCTATTGTATTTGTGTAACTTTTTATTTCTATGGGTAACTATGTTAATTTTGGCTATGTGCATATGTCTATTAATTAGTTTTTTTTCTCCCTAATAATCATTAAAGTTAGCTATATGAATATTTCTTTATCGAAATGCAAGTGATTATATTACATGGAAACAAACACAATTCTGTAAGGATGTTAAAACTAAAATTATGTGATTTGAAAATTCAAAATACGCTTATCTAATCAATTACCGAAAGGTAAAAGGACTCAGGACTAAGTAAATAATCATAGTGTACTATTGCACTAATTGATAACATTTGAGAATGAGAAAAACCACTGATTTTTATGCCCTACCGATTAGAGTTAGTATTTCAAAGCATTTATGTATACTTGCATAAACATGAGTATAAACGTAAGGTATGAATATTTATTTATACATACATACATACTAAACACGAACATTCGCATGCTATTTTTATAGCTATTTGACGGCGACGTATCTTGTTTATTTCACTTTGTGTTGAAATAATCAACTTTTCTGTCCTGAAGCGTTGTTTGTTGTTTAGCATGCAATTACTTTAAAACCATAATTAATTCTTCATGTACGAGGGATATCCTGAATGTTCTAGGAATTTCACTCCACTTCAATTGCGTAAATTTCATAGGTGTTTGTATTGGCCAGAGATCAGGCTTGACTCGTTTACGAAGCAAGCCCGTGCAATATTGTTCAGAAAACTTTAACTACTTCACTGATACAGACGTGTTCTCGCGCAACTGATTGAAATCGTCGCGGCTAAATCACAAGGACCTGCCACTTTCTTTTTACTTAGGAGTCTTCGTCTTCGAGGTATATTTGGAAAGACTGAAGAATCTCAAAGTACAGCCTATAGATGGGGTCGATCGTGTTACTGTTGAAACAGGTAGATGATAGATTCACGAGATTTTACACGAACATTTGGGTAACGTGAACAAAGCCTGGGAAGCGTCCTATATTGCAACAGGACAGTACACAACCTCCACACCGCAGGAAGAACTAAGGACGTTTTAAACAAATTCCGTTGGGAATTGCTTTCACATCTACCTCATTCGCGAGACATCGCTCCTAATGATTTTCATTTGTTCCCAAATTTGAAAGAACCACTGTGGAATGTTTGATGTCAGACCTTAAATGAGGTACAATTTGCTATAAGTAGGTGGATTCCAAAGGCTCAGAAGAAGTGGATTAATTAAGTGGAGATTATACTGAAGAACTACAATGTAATTGTGATGAAAATCGAAGAAATTTATAACAATTTTTCAGAACTTTGGAAACATCCCTCGTATTTACATATATGTATACATGCATAGTGATATGTACGGTTAAAGTAAATCATGCGATAGCCAACCATGCTTTCTCGTTTGTTGACCTTTGGTCGATTTAAATTTATATGAACCTTATTTGCATTTTTTGTATTTATTTGCTTATGTTAAAAATATTTTTGCCATGCCAACACATAACTAAGTATGTATGTGTTATCGATATGTCGTAAAATTTTCCTTTCAAATTTCAATATATTATTAACACAACAGTATCTTGTAAATTATACATAGGCTTGAAGTTCCTAAAATATATTAAATTATGAACCGCAAGGGGATAACCATGGAAATAAGATGTATTCTTAGTTTCACCTGCAAAAATATTCCAGTTTTCTCTTTAAATGCGTATAAAAACATGCGTCTTATAAAACGAAAATGGTTACTATTATTTTATTAGATATGTCCGTCTGTTGGGATTAACAAAATACCAAAGAAATAGTGAACGTTTTTGGATTAACAAACTTGTTAGTCAAATAGGTTCCGTCGTATGCATTCACATACTGTACAATATGGTTTCTCCTTTTGATATGATTCCTTTTTTGGAACGGGACATCTAGTTGGAGTTAAAGCAATTATAAATAAACAAAATTAGCAAATACTTAAGTTTTCTATTGTCCAAATACTTCGAATGATGATTTTGTAATTCTGCATCTTATATTCTTCTGTATAGTCATTAGTCATCAACAAATTTTGTAACAAGCTTTATTAATAACCAATGTTCAAATCCGTATAACACTCCATGTTACAAATATATTTATTACAAATTAAATACAACCTTTATTAACATGTTTAATTAATGTTTACGCTTTTCCTGAGTATCTTTTGCTTATTCATAAGTTCATATTTTTTAATTTGATAAAGTTTCTGTACCCAGTTTCTACATATCTCCATTTGTATATCTATGATTTCATACAGAGTTAACTTACATTCTCGTTTATCTAACTTGACAAATTTACACTTTGGTGAATGTTTCTTGTGTTCAATCCAAGGATCATCGTCTTCTTCCCAACCATCTAACGGCTTACTGCATAAGAAGCACTGAACAGCGTCTGGTTCATTTTTAGAACCAATATAGTAGAAGCCGGCTTCTGATAGTTTGGAAGCGCTGCAGCCTTTGTTTTCTGGGAACACCCACCGTTTAAAAGAATCTTTCCTGTTAGATTCCGAAGCAAACCTTAACTGTGTTTCTAATTCTAGTGGATCACCGTTATACACACTGGACAACGATTTTATTGTTATCTCTTCTGTCATCGCTTTATTTCTTCTGGGGGTCAGTGAAGAAGAAAATGTTTATCTATCTCTAAATCAATCTTAACCTTTTCTTGTAGAGGATTTCTGACAGTAGATGCATATGTATGTACAGCTGTCAATGATTGAAGGATGATGATAGTTGTCATTATTAACGGATTTAGTTTCTTACTCATGTTATTTGTTAACAAAGCGAGTATTATATGGACTGCATATCAGTAGTGATATCATATTTACTAAACTAGGTAAAGATGTAGAATCCGGTAATAATTATTCTAAAATTGACTTCTACCAGCACTATCCCTTTCTTTGACAATAGGAGCACCTAAGACAAGGAAAAAGAAGGAAACCATTGGGTGCAAGAAAAGAAAACTTTTAATACAAATGTAAATAACAGTTGTAGACAGAGCTGTGATGTATACAATACCGTCAAATTCGTTAATTATAAATCGAAAATCTGGTTTTTGTGTAGTATTGTCAATACAAAAGCCTCAGTGCCCAAGTTTACAGAACGAAATGTTTTTGGGAAAAGAACCGTACATTGATTTCTCGAGGCGATCTACGGCCTAGTCGATCTATAATCTTTGGTGTACACCGACAACAGTGGTGTACACAGACAACTTCTACGATTCTCTAAATTCATTCCAGAGCGTAATCAGTTGGCGATCTGCGATTTGTGTTATGATCTCTGAAATCTGCGATTTTATTTGCGATCTGTTTATTTTAATTAATTAATCAAGCATAATACTCCCAGTCGTACTTTCGTTTCCAATTATAGGAAGTGAGTAACCGCGATACGTAATTAAGTTGTTCAACTCATAGTATTTCCTATGAATCATGGCTTGAGATAGGACTAGCGCACCTTACATTAGAAGAACTTTATAAGTTGATTTCTCTAGAATCCTATGATGCCAACATTAGAATATGATTGTGTATGTATGATAATGAACTGTATTGAGAATGGCGAAGGCGATTTTGTAAATTCAAACACACACGCGTTCTTTGATCGCTTAAATTTTCAAAGATTTTTTCAAGTCGATCAATCTAATTGGATTGAAGGATTTGACTATATTCAAGGTTCTGAAATTTGTCAAAACTTATCTGTAGTGAACGATGCTGCTGAAAGAGGTGCCAAATTCATGACAGATTATAATAATAAATTAACACACAATGCCGAAGAGAAACAATTCCTTTTTCAAGTGATCAAAGAATATACTATGAATTATCCCATTTTTCAGACTTCAATATTAAATTAAATTAATATGAATATATAATTCATTAAAATATTTTAGTTTAAGGTTCAGTTTTCAAATGATTTTGAATAAAAATAAAAAACGATTCTTATTTTTATTTTTAATAATAAAAACAAAGAGTGGCTTGATGCACGGCTAAAAATTATCCAATCGTGCTTAATTCTTCATAAAATTCTTCATATATACATATACATATAAGGACCGGTCTAATATGTATGCAGCAAAGCCAAAGTTCTAGGGTCGTTGGTAGCGTATAAAATAGTCGAGCCTAAACAGTGAAAAAGAAAACTGGGCTTCGTGTATTTTACACTACCCTACCCTTGCGTATACGCCCTTGAAACATAAACTTTGGGTTGTCAAGTTGTACATATTATATTCCAGCTTTGAAATTAAATGTAGCTTGAAGGATTAATAGAAAATCCGGATTTCTTAAGCTACACCAATGACGTTCATTTTATTTAACATACTAACAGCAGACAAATATTTTTTAACGGTTGATTGGTTTATATCGAATTTCGTTAGAATGTTCTAAAATTTGAAAGAAGTATTATAATATATCCTAAGTATATTTTTACACGTAGTTGTAAATTTATAATTTACATTCACTTGCATCACAAAATTATAAAATCCTATATAAAATAACCAGTATTTGGGAAAAGAAGAACAAACAAAAAACCGTTTCAAACCAAAGTACGCAAAAAACAAACACAGGTTGGCGTCGTTCCGGCATATCACCTACATCAGAAGTCGGCGATGCTCGGATGTAGTAAACGCGTGTCGGTACTCAATTAAATATTGCGCAATTTGACTTATTATTAAACCCATTACAATGAAAATTAGTGAAATTGTGTAAAAAGTGTAGTGTACGTGTGTAGGACCACGTCCGTTATAAATTGTTGCCAGTGGAGTATAGATAGATCCGAATCATCATAGTTAAGGTAAGATTATTTCTAACTCATAAGGAACAAACTAATAAAAAATGGAGAAAGGATTTCATTTCCTCCTTTGAGCAAAGTAAAATTAAGAAATAACCACTGATTTTGCTCAATATCAGAATTTATTGTCAAGATACAGTAGGAAAGATTTGATGTATACACTGACCCAAACAAAGAGGTCCTGATATAGTTCAAACAAATGAACACTTATGGTTCTATAGTTATTTAATATCCGCTTCAGAGATTTTCTTTTAAATGACACAATAAAATCTTATTCTTATTTTTAATAATAAAAACAAAGAGTGGCTTGAGGCACGGCTAACAATTGTCCAATCGTGCTCAATTTTGTTTCGTGTTTTTTCTTTTAAAATAAACGAAATGTTTTTAGCGCTTGCTCTGATATAAATTCGAAAAAAATATTTTCTTCATATACATATATACATATAAGGACCGGTGTAATATGCATGCTGGAAAGCCAAAGTTCTAGGGTTGTTGGCGGCGTATAAAATAGTCGAGCCTGAACAGTGAAAAAGAAAATTGGGCTTCGTGTATTTTACACTACCCTACCGCTGTGTATACGCCCTTGAAACATAAACTTTGGATTGTCAAGTTGTACATATTGTATTCCAGCTTTGAAATTAAATGTAGCTTGAACGATTAATAGAAAATCAGCATTTTTTAAGCTACACCAATAACGTTCATATTATTTAATATACTAACTATGGAAAAATATTTCTAACGATTGATTGGTTTACATCGAATTTCCTTAGAATGTTCTAAAATTTGAAAGAAATATTATGATATATCCTAAGTATATTTTTACACGTAGTTGTAAATTTATAATTTACATTCACTTGCATCACCAAATTATAAAATCCTATATAAAATAACCAGTATTTGGGAAAAGAAGAACAAACAAAAAGCCGTTTCAAACCAAAGTACGCAAAAAATAAACACAGGTTGGCGTCGTTCCGGCATATCACCTACATCAGAAGTCGGCGATGCTCGGATGTAGTACACGCGTGTCGGTACTCAATTAAATATTGCGCAGTTTGTCTTATTATTAAACCCATCACAATGAAAATTAGTGAAATTGTGTAAAAAGTGTAGTATACGTGTCTAGGACCAAGTCCGTTCTAAATTGTTGCCAGTGGAGTATAGATAGATCCGAATCATCATAGTTAAGGTAAGATCATTTCTAACTCATAAGGAACAAACTAATAAAAAATGGAGAAAGGATTTCATGTCCTCCTTTGAGCAAAGTAAAATTAAGAAATAACCACTGATTTTGCTCAATATCAGAATTTATTGTTAAGATACAGTAGGAAAGATTTGATGTATACACTGACCCAAACAAAGAGGTCCTGATATAGTTCAAACAAATGAACACTTATGGTTCTATAGTTATTTAATATCCGCTTCAGAGATTTTCTTTTAAATGACACAATAAAATCTTATTCTTATTTTTAATAATAAATACAAAGAGTGGCTTGAGGCACGGCTAACAATTGTCCAATCGTGCTCAATTTTGTTTCGTGTTTTTTCTTTTAAAATAAACGAAATGCTTTTAGCGCTTGCTCTGATATAAATTCGAAAAAATATTTTCTTCATATACATATGTATATACATATAAGGACCGGTGTAATATGCATGCTGGAAAGCCAAAGTTCTAGGGTTGTTGGAGGCATATAAAATAGTCGAGCATGAACAGTGAAAAAGAAAATTGGGCTTCGTGTATTTTACACTACCCTACCGCTGTGTATACGCCCTTGAAACATAAACTTTGGATTGTCGAGTTGTACATATTGTATTCCAGCTTTGAAATTAAATGTAGCTTGAACGATTAATAGAAAATCAGCATTTTTTAAGCTACACCAATAACGTTCATATTATTTAATATACTAACTATGGAAAAATATTTCTAACGATTGATTGGTTTACATCGAATTTCCTTAGAATGTTCTAAAATTTGAAAGAAATATTATGATATATCCTAAGTATATTTTTACACGTAGTTGTAAATTTATAATTTACATTCACTTGCATCACCAAATTATAAAATCCTATATAAAATAACCAGTATTTGGGAAAAGAAGAACATACGAAAAGCCGTTTCAAACCAAAGTACGCAAAAAATAAACACAGGTTGGCGTCGTTCCGGCATATCACCTACATCAGAAGTCGGCGATGCTCGGATGTAGTAAACGCGTGTCGGTACTCAATTAAATATTGCGCAGTTTGTCTTATTATTAAACCCATTACAATGAAAATTAGTGAAATTGTGTAAAAAAGTGTAGTATACGTGTCTAGGACCACATCCGTTATAAATTGTTGCCAGTGGAGTATAGATAGATCCGAATCATCATAGTTAAGGTAAGATTATTTCTAACTCATAAGGAACAAACTAATAATAAAAAAGGATTTCATGTCCTCCTTTGAGCAAAGTAAAATTAAGAAATAACCACTGATTTTGCTCAATATCAGAATTTATTGTTAAGATACAGTAGGAAAGATTTGATGTACACAGTGAACCAAACAAAGAGGTCCTGATATAGTACAAACAAATAAACACTTATAGTTCTATAGTTATTTAATATCCCCTTCAAAGATTTTCTTTTAAATGGGACAATAAAATCTTATTCTTATTTTTAATAAAAAAACAAAGAGTGGCTTGAGGCACGGCTAAAAATTGTCCAGCCGGGCTCAATTTTGTTTCGTGTTTTTTCTTTTAAAACAAACGAAATGTTTTTAGCGCTTGCTGTGATATAAATTCGAAAAAATTATTTTCTTCATATACAAATATACATATAAGGACCGGTCAAAGATGTATGCAGGAAAGCCAAAGTTCTAGGGTAATTGGCAGCGTATAAAATAGTCGAGCCTGAACAGTGGAAAAGAAAACTGGGCTTCGTGTATTTTACATCACCCTACCGTTGCGTATACGCCCTTGAAGCATAAACTTTGGGTTGTCAAGTTGTACATATTATATTCTTGCTTCTTTGAAATTAAATGTAGCTTCAGAGGTTAATAGAAAATCAGGATCTTTTAAGCTACACCAATGACGTTCATTTTATTTAACATACTAACAGCAGACAAATATTTTTTAACGATTGATTGGTTTATATCGAATTTCGTTAGAATGTTCTCAAATTTGAAAGAAGTATTATAATATATCCTAGGTATATTTTTATACCTAGTTGTAAATTTATAATTTACATTCACTTGCATCACGAAATTATAAAATTCTATCTAAAAATAACCAGTATTTGGAAAAAGAAGAACAAACAAAAAACCGTTTCAAACCAAAGTACGCAAAAAACGAACACAGGTTGGCGTCGTTCCGGCATATCACCTACACCAGAAGTCGGCGATGCTCGGATGTAGTAAACGCGTGTCGGTATTCAATTAAATATTGCGCAATGTTTGTTTAATGACTAAACCCATTCCAATGAAAATTAGTGAAACTGTAAAAAAGTGTAGTGTGTGTGTGTAGGATCACAGTCGTTATAAATTGTTGCCAGTGGAATGTGGATAGTTCCGAAATGTTATATTTAAGGTAAGATTATTTCTAACTCATAAGGAACAAACTAATAGAAAATGGAGAAAGAATTTCATTTTCTCCTTTGAGGCTAAGCAAAATTAAGAAATAACCACTGATTTTGCTCAATATCAGAATTTATTGTTAAGATACTGTAGGAAAGACTTGATATATACAGTGACTCAAACAAAGTGGTCCTGATATAGTTCAAACAAATAAACAGAGGTTTTCTTTTAAATAGAACAATAAAATCGTTTACATGTAACATACAAACAGTAAGCTATTTACGAGAGCTAAAATATTAATTCATAGAATATTTATGAATGATTCTGTATAGAACGATCTAATTGATTAGGTGCGTTAATTGGGGAACGACAAGGTAGCTAGAAATTATGACAATGGCATAGTAATGTAAATGTGCGGCAGAAACGAAGTTTCTTTAATGCACAGGGTTACAATATAAACAAAATGACATATGAGTGGTATCTGAAAGCAAGAACTAGAAGTATTCCACTTTTTGGGACTTTAACTCGATTGAAGGCAAAAGGAATCGCGGAATAAATTAAAAAAGTAAATTTTAGTCCTTTATCCGGTTGGTTGTTGTAAAAGTGCTAATGCGAATCCTGTTGATATCTCAAATTTTAAACCAAAAATTAACAAAAATGGTGGTAAGATATTTACAAGGCACAAGAAAAACCGTTTTACCGTGCATTATCCGATAAAACTTTCATATTAAAGGGAAAGAAGTGTTCTGGTAAGAAAACGGCTGAAGAAAGACTTACAATTGTGAATTATGGAAACATTGCAGGAGATTCAGAAAAATGTCTTGTTATTTGTAACGCTACTAGGCCTCGTGCATTTCGTAAACTTAATCTGAACACTTCGCCAGTGAAGTGGCCATCCAATAGAAAATCATGGATCATGGTCGAAGTTTTGCAGGAATTTGATAAAAATGTGTTCAAAACGAAAGATATTGGTACTTTTAGACAGTGCAATGTCACATTCGTATGATTTAAAACTAACAAACGTTGAGGTAATACTTCTCCCTCCGAATATAACTGCATTTCGTCAACCGCTTGATCAGGGAATTATCAAAAACTACTTGGTACCGATCCATTATTTTAAAGCGTATCTTGACCCAGATATATACATGCGCTTCTTCTGAAGAATTTATCAAATCAATTAACTTGTTCATTGTTGTTTATTTTATTCAAAAGGCATGGCGTCAAGTAACATCTACAACTATTCAAAATTGTTTTCGCAAAACAGGATTCACGTGCTCAAATATTCTCGGAGACCATAGCCTTGATTCAGAGGATAAACTACCACTATCAGTTATTGTTGAAATATGTAAAACAATAAACCAAAGTGGAATAAATAACATTGATTTTAAGCAATATGTAATAATTGATAATTATTTAGCTCAAGATATTTAAATTTTCAAAATTCTGTAAATTTAGTACCAAATGGTTCTGATACTGATGACTAAGATGTGGAGGACCAAAATAGAGAAAATCCCATCAAAATCTATAAGGGGGTTTTCACAAATTTAACTTATATCCAGTTGTTTGCAGCGGAAAATTAAGATTGAAAAGTATTTGAATTGCTTATAGACTTAGAGCATCACTTCGAGAGTATACTAATTAATAGAAGAAACCTGTGTCAAACGGCAATGTTAGATTTTTTACAATATAATTTCAAAAGTTAGAAGTTTTTATTTTGTCTCAATTACAATGTAATAAATATGACAACATATAAAATATATACTTCAACTTCAACTTTTCGTGCTTACTTACAGTTAGTCTGGCACTTAGTAAAGATTTTTTTTTACATATAGCACTAACCTATGAATTTCATACCCATCCATATTCCACAGGCTTCAAACTATTTTTTAAAACAATCTTTTGTTTCGATTTTTTTAAATTTTACACCAGTCTAACCCCTTAAGCACATGTTAAACTATTTCAAATCACTAGTTATCTACAAAAACTTGTGTCTCTAATACAACTAAATACAACTGACAACGAACTAATGTTTGTAAATAGTGATGTCATTGGACTTAGCGGACACACTCGTAGTGTGTTGGGTATTAGTCGGAGATATTTGATTAATTTGAATTTTAATTAAGATTTTTAGAATATTGCTTGTGTAAATGAATGTTATTATATAACAAGTAGACACCGAATTATATAATTGTTTCAGTAATTATGTCGGTAAAAGCTCAAACAACAATCGAAGATCGAAAACTTTTTGCTTGACCAACTAAATTGCATTATGCATTGGAGTCACATGCGTTTTCATAACAATCTGAAATTAATTATTAAAAATTTTATCAAAAGAGTGAGGATGTACCAGAAAACTCTCGGGGGATATTTCTTGACCATTTGTTTCATATTTATTCGCAAAACTCGTATGTTACACTAAATTGAAAATGATAGGTTTTATTAAAAAATATATATCTCATACTGATTTGAACGTACAAAGAATCGAACACGAACGAAGAGAAAGGTAGCTTTCAACATTCATGAACTTTGGGTTACGTGTTCTGAGGAAACAATTTCCTAGAAATAAGTTTTTATTAGGTGATGTTACAAATTACGTGATAGGTGATGTTCTAAATAACCACGATCGATTAATATTGCAAATTTTAGTACATCTATAAACTATTGTGCGTGTAATGTAACTTAGACATTAATATACGAGGAATGTTTAGCTCTAGTTCAATTCTGTAAATCTGATAAGTAAGGTTCGACAAACGAGTGCATGAGAAGTTGTGTAAACCGAACTGACGCTGTCACTTATCCGAATTTTAATCTCGCGCCTTGCACGTAAGTGGGGACAAGCGAAGGAGGGACTTCGTCAGTCCGGTTTACACTGCTTAATGATTATTTATCACGCATTTGTTTGACGAACCTTACACAAAGTCACGTTAGTGGTCAGACCCAAGCCCTAATAAGTTTATACAGCGATCCCGTGTAATATTTTTTAGTATACTTCTTATACGTGACTGATAACACGTATTTTCGAACCGTTGATTTTGCAATCATGGAAGACGCGACTAAATTACAATGCGCTGTCATCTTCTTTTTATTTAAAGAGCATGTGAAACGTTTAGAAATCTTTCAACGTCTGCAAGGTGCATTTGTAGAGTCTGCGAAATCTAAAAATATCTATCGATTGGTCGTTCGTTTTAAAGCTAGTAGAATATCATTACAAGACGATCCGCGTAGTGTGTGGATATCTATATGTATATCACATTTAGCAAGTTTAAGATCACAAAAAGAAACAGTAAGCGACGACTATTTATACGTACGAAACTTTTGAAAAAAGAACGAAGAAGAGAAAAGGAAAGATGAGGGAGAAAAATACTTCGAACAATATATGGAAGAGTAAATACGGAAGAGGCCTAGAGACGAAGAACAAATAACGAAATAGAGAATCTTTGCAAGGAACCGAAGATAATATCAGTCATTAGAGCCCAACGAATTAGATGGCTAGGTCATGTGCAGAGATTAGATACTTATAAGACAAATAAAATGGTTTTAAGTAGAAAGCCGATTGAGAAAACGAAGAGGGGCAGACTTCAGAATAGGTGGTTTAACAACGTACAGGAGGATGTACAAAAGATTAGGCTACCGGCAGAAAAGTCCGGAGAAGAAGCACTGGAGAAAACTATAAAAACTAAAAGAGTATATTGCGGGTGGATTGGCATTGTGTAGTAGATGGATTGTGTATAATATATAGATTATATTAAATAGAATAAAAAGTTTATCATGAATAATATGTATGTATATGTGTATATGCCCAAGGCCTGCAAGGCCTGTCGAGCAATTAAATATAGAAGTACCAAACAGTCTCGAGTTCAACAATATACGGGTTTTATGAATTTACCATATACTCGTAATTTTGTCATAATATAAAATCGAATTTACATATGTATTTATGGAATCAACTACAGATGGGTCACTGAAAAACGAATGAGATGAACTTGTGTGAATTGATATTTGCGGACGAAGTGGAAATTCTAGCCGAGTCAGAAGAAGCACTTCAAAGGAACCTCAAAATCCTAAAGGAAGACCAAATCAATGATAATTGCAGGAGAACAAGAATGGCATAACATCAAAATCGCATGAAGGACAATAGAACAGGTTAATAATTTTAAATATTTAGGAACAATAATAGAATGGGACGGAAAAATGGAGCAAAAAACTAATGAAGGAATGAAAAAGACTGCAAGAATCTTTTATACGATGATGACTATGTTTCTAGAAGAAAAAAAGGAAATATCAAAACATACCAAAACAGAAATAGTGAAAAAGGTGATAAGAGCAACAATAACGTATAGCAGTGAGACTTGGATAAAGTCAGAAAAGGTCAAATAACGAGTAAACGTCATCAATATGAGATTCCTAAGACGAGTAGAAAACAGGACCAAGAAAGACAAGATAAGAAGCGAGAGATATTGGCAAAACCTATGAATTAAACATATATGGAAATTAATAGAGGAGGGTCAGCTGAGATGGTTCGGCCATGTATGTTTTATGAGTGATGATAGACTGACAAAGAAAGTGTATGAGACAAGAGTGGGAGGAAAAACCAAAATGGAAGGTCAACCAAAAAATGGTATGGTGACATCAGGGAAGCAGCACCAGAGACAAAAAACTGGAGAGAATTATACAAAAATAGGAAACTTGACTCCACCCAAGCATTTCACCGAAAGGTACATACATAGACACAGGACTAACAATAAGTAAGTAATTCATAAAATTTATTTATTTATTTTGGATTGGAATAGTATATCATGCTTTGCATGACTTTAAACGACCCCAGAAATATAACTCAAATGGTGCCAGATCTAATGAAATAGTTGACCTTCATAAAGAAAAAGATTTTTGAAAAACTTCAAACACTGCTGGTATTTAAAGAGATAAAATTATGTATTGTGTATTTGAAGTATTAATAAACACTTTTAACTGTTTGAAGTTTTTATTTAACAATTATCCGATTTGATTGGAACTGGTAAACTCTTAAAGAAAATCTTGCGAATATAACTCTAACTGTTACAAGATATGTTGGGAATGTTGGGATGAGTGTTATCATTTATGATGAATAAAACTCGTAAATTAAGCGCTTCGCTATATTTAACAAACAAATGTAACGTTTGTTTCGCCGACTCTGTGGTTTTGTAAGACTATATCATCAAACTAACTCTATTACACAGATAACAACTGAATATATCATTTATACTTTATACGATATCGTTGTTATTAGTTGCGGAACATGTATCATTGCTTTCGCACCCGGTTGTCGAGTACCAATCCATTCTGGAATGGTACGTGATGATGTGGTAGACATCATGCATGAACCAAACAATAATCCACTATTTGGATATTTGAAGGCAACTAGGAAACTATCCATGGTGCTAGAAAATAAATGATCGCTAGCTGTATGTTTGTATGTTAATAATTGTATGTATATATATAATCTTAACAATAGGATTACAGACTACGTCAATACAATTAACTAGAAAATAGTTCAAGTGATTTTGGCAAACATTACAGTAGAAAGCAAACTACACATAAAATATGTATAAAATGTATATATATATATATATATATTTCGTGACCTTTTATACTTATCTTATATGATAGATCTCTACCACTAATAGGTCAATAAAACAAGGCTGGTTTGAACGATAGTTATATTTTCAGAACGTTTACAAACGTTTTCGGAACACCTTCGTCAGTGAAAATATAACTAGATAAATATATAAACAAACTTTTGTTTTTTATTTGGGACTATCAACAAAATAACTAATGACTAGGATTTCTTGATATAGAGGATGTGTAATCAACTTTTATAAATATATAAATTATATTAAAAACAGAGAATAATTATAAAAAGACTAATATATGAAATGATAAAATATACAGAAAGACACTAAAACTATTAATTTCAGGACCGATATTCAAAATTTAAGTAATGTATATAGCAATCTGTTAAAATGACATTTGCATTTCTTAAGAAGGAAACCTTTGGCTGGGTTTTTAAATTTGGTTTTCCCTAGTCTTTGAACAGAATTGTTAAGGTTTCGACAAAGATTTTTTGATATAAGGTTTTACTTAATTTGCATGTATGTTTACACATTAATTTAGTTTTTATAATTTATATATTTATAAAAGTTGATTACACATCCTCTATATCAAGAAATCCTAGTCATTAGTTATTTTGTTGATAGTCCCAAATAAAAAACAAAAGTTTGTTTATATATTTATCTAGTTATATTTTCACTGACGAAGGTGTTCCGAAAACGTTTGTAAACGTTCTGAAAATATAACTATCGTTCAAACCAGCCTTGTTTTATTGACCTATTAGTGATAGAGATCTATCATATAAGATATAATATAAAATATGTATGACATACCAATCTTACGTATTCCAAGAACGTACACATGAGTATAAGGAAATATCTGTATTGCTTAATATCAGTTAATATCAGTCGCTAGATATTCGTCTGTTACGTAAAAAGTATTCTATAAGAATACTTTGTCTTCGACCTGGAACTGCCTGTTTGGTTTTGTTCTGATGCTTGACGGCAAGTGGTTGCATAGGTTAAACGCCATATAGTACGTAGATGTTCCTGTTTCGTTTCTCCTGGTTTCAGGAAGGACTAGGCCATTTCTTGGGTGCGTGGAGCGCGTTGGGTAATTGTGGATTTGTCAGTGTAGAGTAGATGAGTTTATGCTTTATAAATGTACTGCAGAGAAGTAGACATGTCTATAGATGGTAGAGTAAGTAATTTACATCTTTGGAACAATTCCTTACAACTTGCCTTATATCTGAACTTAGTTATAATTCGCAGTGCGCCTTTTTTGTTTCAGGAATGCTCGCAAAGCATGTGCGATATGTGGAAATCGTAGCTTTAGAGGATCAAAGAGCAGTAAATATGGAGTAGTGGAAGTGGAGGAAGTTATGAATGAAATTGGAGGAAAAGAGAAACAATCGAAATTATCGGATTCTCTTTCTTTCTTTCTTCATCCCCCTGGGAGTATTTTGCTTAAGCTTTGGGCTTATCAAGCACATACAAACCGTAGACTTTTTAGTCAGCAGAACTATGAAATTGATGTCGCATTCTCCAGATACGTACTTCCGATTAGTACCGAGTGATTTATTTTTGTTCACCTGTCGATAGACCATACGTTAAACAAATATTATACAAGAGTTGTAAATAATTACGGAATTAAATTATTGGATAATCATATTATACCATACTTAACTGGTATTTATAATAATAACTTATATCATATGGGTATATATAATGCATTATAGCATTATAAAATTGCATACATCTATATCATTCAAATACGAAGGCATAACTAATACTTCCCGAGTATCACTTTTACCGATTTTCCTCGGGCGTTTAGTAAATTCGTAATGCACATGTCGATCGAATATCAAATTAGAAAAAGGTAATTGGAAACCAATCTGTTGTAATTTCTCCTTTGTAAACAAAAAATATGTTTACGTTCTCCTGTCTATCACTGACAATCTACTCTTTTCCTGCTTTTTGCGTTCGTCCGTGTTTTTCCGGTGGAAAGTAAATATAAAAGTAATATTTTTTTAATTCCGCATTCAATTCTCTCTGTCAAATCATAACAGTCAATCTATTTGGGCTTGTCATATTTGTGGGTATTTAATTTTGCTTCCTCCTTGCTTCGAAATCTTTCTTATAATAAAATATATTCTATTGACAGAGCGCATTGGCTTCCTCAAGGATGATGTGTTAGCATTCTTGGTATTGAAATATTTTCTAATTTGGGAAACTAACAATCGAGATTATTTTCAAAATGAATTATTTTATATTTCTTTATGTTAATGTAATACTTATCAGCGTGATATCAATTCCATTGGGCTTGCGTCAAAAAGCTTTTGTAGTTAGTTCCATACTCCAAATTAAGATTTGAGCAAAATTGCCTGTGTCTTTGGCTTTTCCTTTTTTAAATGTTAATGACACCATCGTATCTGAAGCCTTAAATGCTAGCACTGTACAACGTAAAGAGTGCTATTTTAATTATTCTCCTGTTATCTATTCTGCTGATGTGCCCGTTTTATTCCGTTCTATTCTTATTTCTTATCCGAAGTTCATTGGTATTCTCTATTCCATGTGCCTCTCTGTTAATTTCACTTTACCTTATATTCATCAGGATATCTTCATTAGTTTCAAGCAGTATTACCGTTTGCTTGTTTCTAGTAACTGTCTTCTCATCGATGTATTGGAGTAGGTTTCAGCTGTATATTATTATGGACCAGATTGCTGTGTTATATTATATGTATGTAATATTCAATGAGTATAAAGTTGTTGATTTGTTTTCTTGCAGAAATTATCTATTTGATTTTTAGAGTCAAGATATACATTGATAAGAATTTTTATATTTTGAATATGAAACTTTGAGCTAACCTCAACGAATTAACTGATAAATGTAATTAAATTAAAAGGTACCATCTAGTTTTGTTTAGAATTGAGATCTAGAACTAATTTATTGTATGTACAGGCTCGTGCAAACTCATTGCACTCATTGCCATTGCCATGGAATTAAAAAAGTCCCAGGAAAATTTGAACTCATTGCTTATATACATGTACATCACGCACATCACAACACATGATAATGAAATATGTACATATTTTAAGAGATACAGTGCAAAAAGTATAGAGGAATTTTGTGTAGTTATAAGATGAATCAGTTCCTATGATCTATAGATTAAATGGTTAGTTTCGAGGGGAATTGTTCCTCAGCATGCGGTCTTTATCACTTCGACCTCTGATAAATCTTTTGCAATACATATAATCCTCATCAAAAAACTCTCAAAACAGTCAGTCTCGAATTTCTAGACCTCTAGCAAAAACTTTCGAGGAGGACAATACCCATATTTCTTCAGTTTTCATGCTTAACACTGCCAGGGCACATCATCCCTTAAAAGTGCTTCACGAGTATATAAGGAAACTTAAGTTATCCACAGAACTAAATAAAAGTTCAAAGTTGGTGCTCATTCTTTTACGTTTCTGTATTGAGGACTCTAACGTAGTTATCACAATACATACATAATTGGAAATTACCCTAATAAATGTGGTAGGGTTGAGATGCATTTCGCTTGAGTTTGCTCTTTTTCTTCAAATACTTCCAATTTTTTAATGAACGTGTCAGTAAATTTATGTAAAAATGTAATACTGTATCTGCTATATTATAAACCTAAAATTAGATATATACTGATATATATATATAGTAACAATGTATATCGACCGTACTGTTTAGAGTAGAATATAAAAACGAGCGAAAAACTCTATTCGGGTGGTCGGTCCGTGAAATAAACAGTCTCATTTGTTCAACCTCTATATTTCGTCACCGTTTGGTAACTTCATCAGGAGTATGAACTAGAGTAGATCACTAGCCCTCAGATACATATTAACGTGGTATTAAACCATCAGATTTTGTACGTGTAATCACATGAACGCGTGCATACATGCATACATATTCCACGCGTTCATGTGATTACACGTACAAAATCTGATGGTTTAATACCACGTTAATATGTATCTGAGGGCTAGTGATCTACTCTAGTTCATACTCCTGATGAAGTTACCAAACGGTGACGAAATATAGAGGTTGAACAAATGATACTTTTTATTTCACGGACCGACCACCCCAATAGAGTTTTTCGCTCGTTTTTATATTCTACTCTATATATATAAGTATATGGTAGTAAAACTGTAAACCGTTTTATTTGCTATCATCCTCAATATCCAATTCGCTTAGAGAGACATAACTAGACAAAGTTCCGTTTCGCAAATGCTTGTAGCTTGTTAGACTGAAAAGGATAAATCCAAATCCGTTACATATTAACACTTTGTCGTCAAACTGAAATAAACCCGTACAAGTAAGGAGAATTCTGTAGAATTCCAGAGCCTTAAGCTTACATATACTTTTACAATAAAATATTCCTCTAAAAACTAGACTTTTCTCGATCCTGTTCTATAAATGTTGACAATCAATAGATATATGGATACCCATTCTTTTGCAATATTCAGTTGGACCATGTTTTTAAAGATTGGGGTAAGTACAGTAGTAGTTAGCAAACACGAAATTATAGTATATAGATCCGACAGATTTCTTTTGCTGGATGTTACACCTCCTTGCTTTTTCATATCCAACGAAGTTACACATCGTTAGATTTCCGAGCTGATAAAATGCACTTACGTAAAATCATGAGAGTTGGCTAGATTATAGGTACAAGGACGATTCAAATATAAACGGTATTTATTGATCAATAATATACACAAGTGAAGCTATCAGTTTATTTTTTACATAGCCTTCTTCACGCTCTACACATTTTTTCCAAGGATTGGGAAGCTTGAATATTCCTCATTCAAAAGATTGAAAGTGCGTCGCCCACCAATTGCGCACACGCTCCTCCACGCGATTTTTTCATGGGCACAAACAAAAAGTTGTCACAAAGGGACAAATCTGTGCAGTAGGGAGGGTGATCGATGGTTTCCCAGTGCATTTCCTCTAATTTGTCCCTTGTAAAAATCGCGGTGTGAGGGCTAGCTTTGTCATGGAGAAGGATGACTTCTGTGATGGACATTCTTCGTCTGTTCGGTAGGCGGCTGTTAGGCAACAGTAAGTGGCATTCACCATACGTCGATCGTGGAGGTAATCAATAAGAAAAACTCCGCTGTAGTCAAAAATACTGCCGCAATAACTTTTTCGGACGAAAAACGGCGTTTGACCTTCACTGGGCAGGCTTCATCCTTCCTTCGTCAATCCTTACTCGCCATTTATGATTCCGGAGTGTACTAATGGACCCATGTCTCATCACGTGTCACGATGCGCGTTAAAAATTCCTCCTCTTTTTGTCGGAATCGACTCAGAAATCACACATTTCCAAATTGAACTGTCCTTCATTCTCGGTTAACAGCCTCGGAACCTATCGAGTACTAATTTTTCTAAAGCTAAGGTGTTTACCGATAATGAGATGAGCACTTCTAATGCTAAAACCAAATTCTGGCGCGATTTTTGCAAACATTGACCCGGCGATCACCTTCGATATGCTCTCGAACGGCACGGATCTATGCGATTTGATTTAGGACGTGGATCATGACTTTCGTTTTCTATCTTTTCTTGGCCGCCCTTAAATTGTGTAGACCTACTAGATACTCGGTTGTGAGGCAATGTAGCGGCTCCAAACTATACCTTCAAACAAGTTAAAATCTGCGAGGGTTTAACCGCTTCATTGGTTAAAAACTTTATATAATAATACGTTGTGTAACAAACAAAGAACTCTTTTGTTTGCTCATGCCTGTATTAAGGATAGAACAGGAGAGAACAACTCACTAACCTGGTTACCTCTTTCTAACACACCTACTATCAACCACCAACTCTACCACTAGGAAAATTACCTCATATTCCACGCCTTCTGACACATGGCCTAACATAGGAATTGTTTCCAAATCGTTACCATTTGACCGCGATTACAATTGTAAATTCTCTCATAAAGATGATTTATCTATTTCACTTATCCGTGACAACGCTATCCAAACTTATGAATTTTTCAATTCGTATTATAATATTTGTGGTTTTAGGACGTAATTGATGCACGTCGTTGGACTTTATATTGTGGTCTCCTACTACTACTGTGATAAGAGGTGCTCATCTAACAGCAACTTCTCAAACTCGGAAGCTCTTAAAAATTTCGAAATGTTGAGGGTTGTCCAAATTTTATATACTCTTACCCGGAATTTAGTGGTCAACCAGGGCTCGAACTCTTGCATGATACATATGTTCATACTATTTCAGTAGATGTTACGGAGCCTCTAACTCTGCCATACAAAATCTACATCTGCTGCTAATATTTAATTATCCCTAATTTATTTAGGTTACCATTAAATTTGCTAAACACAGCTCTAAATGATCCTAACCACACTAGGACTATTGGTATTAAGGCTCACACAGGCCCTCGATATCTTCCGGCTTTACTTCCCCAGGATACATGCCTATCTTACAATTAGTCGCGAGAATTTTATACAGTTTTTTACCCGCCTTCTCCTTTTTCTCTCCCAAGCGCCTCCCGAAGGATGAGTTGGCCTTTTAAGCTATCGAAGGTTCGTTACTAGTAGTGTTGGTAAACCCTGTTTTGCTAGCTTGTCAGCTATTTTATTGCTTTTGACTCCATCAGTATACACTTGTACCTAACAAGGAAATGCTTTGTTGTTCTTGCCCAGATCATTACTTTTCTTGCGATCTTCGCAAACCATCTTCGAGTTAATACTGTGAGAATTTAACACCTATATGGATGCCTATCTGGCAATCGGGACGTCAAACCCCTGATTCCTGTAATTCTATCCGAGGCTTAGTCGGCGCATATTTTAATAGCGTCTATTTCCACCTGGGATACTTTACATCACTTTCCTATTGATAGGGAGTGCTTGGCCAGAGATCTATAGATTTCTGCCAATCTCTCCTCAGTGGTCTTAACACCCATCTAATGACTTGTGGTTTGAAAGTATTTATGGTGTGTTCGTCACTCCTTTCTGACTGGAGCCTCAAAGTAGTTCGATTTCTATGTGATATTAGGAGAGTACAACCACCAGAAAGAGACGTCACCTCTAGTCATTCTAGTGAGGGCAGTATTTGGGCCTCTGTTCACTGTCGAATGTAGTGCCAAGAGCTCCGATGTGATCTCAACAGCCGAAGTTGGCCAACCTCTCATTGCCCTAGTCATATCATAGATACAAGCTGGACTTCGTAACCGGGTGCGATTGTTTCTTACTATACTATACCTGTTACTATAGTATATAGTAACGTATAACGTATGTAATTGGTTTCAGCATGCATCGTGCTGTATATCCAGCGAAGGATGGCTAAAAGAACATGTAAAAACATTGGTTTAGAAACCGATTCTTATGATATATAATATTTAAATTTCTGAAAATACTAATGTTTATATGCGTTTGTTTATATTATACATTACCTTTTGTGTGGAGTATTCGCATGTAGTCTCCGTTTTTCATATTTTACATATAGTACTCTGAACATTCGCCAGGATGACTTAATTATCGGCAAAAACCCAAAGTGAACAGTCTATCCTCATTTATGGGAACGTCCGTCCCACTACATCTCCTTTTCCAGTTCTTCAAGACAACCTCCACCAACATATCGAGCAATTAGTCTCAGTTAGGCTCTTAGTCTCTTTGAAATGTATATTGGATAATTGTTGTCTGATCCACGTATAGTACATTTCTCCTATAGAGTTCTTGCATCATTGTCAACATGGATAGATTTATGTTCAATATTCGTAAGGCGTCCCACAATTTTGTAGAGGTATTGTGTAATAGGCGTTTCCTAAATAAATTAAGACCATGAAAGGTCTTCAGCTGCTGTTCTCTTTTTACTTTCACATGAAATTTGTGTAAATTAGCTTAGAGTAAAGTTGTTATTAGGAAATGACTTTTTCGTTATTATATACCATGAGTTTGCTCTTGTACAAATTTGGGTATTCTTATGTATTCAGGTAATTACATGTTGTATGCATTTTAAAAATTAGACCACCAAAGGAATTCATTACATAACATCAAACGCGATCAGTGGATTCTAGTAACCGCCAGCTTAGATAATTCCTTTGTTAGAAATAGTATAATATGAAAGTCGCAATTAGAAATCAGAGTCAGCTACATAAAAACCCAGTCGGTGTGCACGAACGCCCTCACTAACGTCCTTGTCAAGGCTATCAACTGTTCGTTTACACTCACCTATCGAAAACGCTACGACCAATATAAGAAAAAGGTACGCTTACATGTACATATAGTCGACCAAAAAGACATGTAACCGTACTCGCTTAGTAACACATACAGATATAAATTACAGTTATTACACTTTGTGATTTATGTTACATCATGGTTACGGTAGAGAATGCAACGTAACTGGAACGAATACGTTTAGACGAACCGTGATATTATTGTTGGCGTAAAATTTCTCGATATAAATGTCAAAGGAAAATAATATTTCCGCAAAGAGATATATTCGCGAATATTAACGTCGACACCTCGTCGAAATCTGTGTAAGCAATACATCATCTTTGGCGTCGCATTGCCGCAAGAAACGTAGTCTTCCGTAAAGAGAGTTTTATTGATGTTTCGAAAAATCTGCTTTTAATCTTGAACAAACGCTCAGATCGACACGTTATCTCATATATGTCACGTATCTGTAGGGTAGATATAAGACCAAAAATATTGATTTCGCAGTAAGGTCAGTAAACTTCTACTGTAAACCACGCAAAATTGAATTTTCGTAGTTTCACATCCCGATATATCAAACCATCCAGAAGAAATTGAAGCAATTGGGCCTATATTCAATCAGATTGTGTGTATAAATAAGTTATTGTAGGGTGCACTGCCCAATAAAAGAACAGCTAAGGAAATGTCTATATATTATAGTCGCTTATTTTAAGCCTAATTATCATTTCATTTTGAAACTTTTTTGTTGTATTCGGAAACAACTGAGGAATCAAGTGAAAAAGAATTATGGTTTAAAAATCAGTTGAAAATTAGTAATTTAGTAAAGTGTGAAGAAAGCGAGAAGATACCATTAAAAGAACACCTTGTCCAGTAGAAGGACATCAGACGCCCAGTAAAAGAACAGGGCTATAAAATATTATTATGGCCACTGAATAAAGGGTTAAATAACGAGGAAACATTGTTTTAATAAAGAAGTAATAAGTATTTCAAATAAAATTCATTTATTTATATTTTAAAAGTCAAATCCATGGGCTGATAAATTAATGGAGTAAGAGGAGTTCTGTTTCTAATTAAATTCAATGTTTTTTGACTATTTTTCTGTTTAGCCTTGATTTTTCTTCTTTAATCTTCTTTAATTAATGAGTTTCAATTCTCATTTGAATCACAGTACTTTAGAAAACAATTAATAATCAATTTCAAAATCAATTTGATTCACATGGATAAATGCCTGTTTTTCTACTGGGTTAGGTTAGAAAACCATACCAATAAGCGAACATCATGATTATGTGAATTGTACATGTTTTCACATCATGATTCTTATACCAAACTAATCGTACTTTTATATAGAATCTAAATATATATTACTTACCAACTCAATTTTTCGTTAAATTGCTGTTTTTGTGTAAAACTCACTGTCTCTGTTGCACGTGTCTCTTACTAGCGGCCACGAAATGAGCGAGGCGCTCCAAAATGTTGATCTTCAATATTTTTTTACCGCAAAATTTAAACTTTTATAAACAAAAATTATGTGAAAAATAAAGCTGAAATATTATTGCTTCTTTTCAAACAAAAGAAAAAGAATATTTCTGCAGCGTTTGTAAATTGTTATAATAATTTTATTAGTAAACTGTTCTTTTTATTGGCCATGTTCCTTTATTGGGCAGTTCACCCTATTTATCAAGGAATACTACGAAAGAACTTTAACACAACTGCTGCGTCAGCCTTTTGATATAAATACGTATTTTTACTGTATTGGTGTTGCAGTCGCGATTGTGATTTTTCTGTAATGGGTGATGAAATATCGGGATTATCTACGTCTAAAAAAGGTGTACGTACTAATGAAAAAAGACACCCTTAACGTTGGCTGCACTAGAAACATTACTTTATTGGTCTGAAAGTGATGCAGAACCATTTGTAGGGAGTGAAAATGATTTCGAGCCGGATGATACTAGTTCAGGCGAAAAAGAGGAATATGATGATGACGTTCCTGTTGTAGATACTAGAGAAACAAACACCGACGAAGAGAATCAGGTTGAGATACCGTCTTGGGATGATGATCCTAGTTTCAAAGATTTTTCGTTTTTGTGCAATCCTGGCCTCAAAATAGACTTAAAATCCGATATGTAGCTTCATATGCGCAACATACAATTAAACCGCTTAGAGGATTACTGGAAAACCGATGAATTATATAATCTTCTTTATTTCAGAAATTATATGAGTAGAAATCGTTTCTTATCGATTTTAAGGTACCTCAATTTTTCAAAGACTCCGGAAAGATGCGATTTAAGATATGGTGACCGTTTGTTGAAAATAAGATGACTTACAGATTATTTTCAACTAAAGCATAGATGAAATTTACAATTCCAATAAAGACATTTTATTAGATGGTATTTTGGCGAGGCAGACTGGTTTTCCGGCAATATATAAAAAATAAACCACATAAATTTGGTTGCCCCGACCAACCAGGACTTTACATCGGAAATTGTTATATGATAATGATCTTTCGGTTTCTTTTTCGCATTTATTATTATATATTTTATTTTGAATTTTATGTTTAGTTTTCATTGCAAATATTATTTCGGGGTCTGACTCAAGCGTTGAATCATCGGTCTCTAATTGAGAAACACACTTCATAGCCAGTCATAGTAATTTCACTGAAAAAATATTAATAATCAACACAACACTAGGAAGTACCTGTTTTACAAGTTTAATCATAGAAAAATACCGTCCTTTGGGCAAGACCCTAAATCTGATATAGGCAGTCAACGTGTTAAGTCACCAGCAAAGTTTAATTCTTCAGCGGTTACGGTTGAGGAGGTTAACAGTTAATAAAAATTGAGAAAAATGCAGATCTTTGAATGAGAACCATTGTATGAAACAGTGTAAGTTGTTGAAGATATACTGAGGTAAAGACTGTATTATTGCACTACTTAAACCAAAGACTATTAATTTGATTGTTAACAGTGGACTGGAAACAGTTGATAGTTTCGTAATTTATAGTTTGTAACTTGATGTGGGTCATCACGTTTTATGGCTGGAGGATATACTCGACTTCCATGCTGCAGGGAAAGTAGATTTTTGCTGCGAAAGATTGAGCAGGAACTACAAGTATAGTGGAAACATCACTACAATTCTTTAACAATAAACTAGGTAACTAGTGATAGATAGTCATTTTATTAGAAAACCTGAACGGAGCATTGATTTCAGAAAAAAGAATCAACGCAAAGCTACGGTATATAATTGAATCTTGCTAGCGATATCGCTAGATAGCAAACAGTTGGAGATAAAACGTTTGCAAAGACACGTACAATCAGTTGTTGGTTACGAGTAAAAGTATTTTTGCTCTAGATTTTTCCAAGTGTACGTGGAATATATAAACCAATTATCGAGATATATATATATATATATATATAATCTTTTACTTTTTCTACCATTCGGTGTAAGAGTTCGGAGCCACCGAGCCGTATACGCACGAATACCGTACCGCTCCTGGCCCGCCTAGTGGCATTTCCTTCCTGCAGCGTGTTGAGGGTTGCAGATCCTTTTAGGATTTTAAACTACTACGCTTCCGCCGCGGTCGAGTTTAGAACCCAGACCTACTCATTGTGAGACGTGATTTTTACCACTGAGCCACTAGGGGTTTAATTATGGAGATTCAAAATGTTATTCTCAAAGTTATGAAGATAATTTGCGTAAATCCTTTGGAACCGTTATGATTTTCATCTATTCTTTTGCTTGATGTATTTTGGCGAAGGATGTCAGGTTACTCCATGTTTCCAGAAGTGCAGTGCATACACTTAAAACTACAGCAAAACCACCAGGTTGATTGCTGCTGCTCGTAGAATCCAGACGTGCTAGCCACGATGTTGGAAGATATCAACACACAGGATATTCATAACGGTAGGGATGTTTATCCCCTTTTGAAGATGATCCACTACGTCGCTGGACAGAAGATATTAACGATTATACCGGGACCGACACTGTTCACCAGCTCCGGCAGCGTGCTGGTAAGCAAATTGCTTGAAAGGCCCTAGCGGCGATTTCCAAAAAGAGAATCAATCAACTGAACGAAAAACAAAAGAAGAAACGCCCGGCGAAGACCACGGCAACAGGGGAACGTGTGGCTACTTCGCCCACGCAGCACCCCCAAGAAAAGGAGAAACAAAAATGGACGAAGAGCAAAAACGTCGATACCATGATTGTCAACGCTGGATGCAACCGATGCAACCACCATCATCACGCCAGAAACGACTGAAACCAATGCGCTGGACAAGAAGATTCCGCCGATCATGGTAAGAGAGGCGAAAGCTGGGTCTGTACGGCACGGCGCGGCAGAAATTAAAGCAAAAGGCTTTGCATTCAACAAGGCAAGAAACACATTGGACTGAATTAGGACCAATCCCAACACAAATCGCCTACCACACGTACCAACTTTCTTTGGAGAAGTTCAATGTGGTTATCAAAGGCGTCGCAGTTGGTAGCTCTGAAGATGACGTCTCCAAGAACCTTTTGGCAAAAGATTCCGAATTGTAGCGCGTTATTCAAATGGTGAAAACGAGGAAGAGGACTCTATTGCACCATTCACGCGGTCATAGATATCTTCAGATCGACGTGACGGTAGAGTCCCTTCGTACAAAGGCAGGATTAGGACAGTATTCTCGTTGCCAACGTTTCGGTCACGCCCAATCCAGATGCACCGCCCCAAGGAAGTGCATCGCATGTGAGGGATCATACAGGAGGGACGACTCCAACCTACCGCGCAGCTATTTTGCGACCTGCGGCAACTGCGCACGTGTCCCAGGTGCCCGTAATAAAGGACAAAAGGATCTGTTCGAAAGGACTCTTGGCCAAAAACAACGGCGCAGAAGTCTACTCAGGTTGTCCGAACACTGTCCGTGAGAATATATTCTTCGCTCAAGCACTGAAAGGAAAAAACTCAAACAACGAGGATAAGACAACAGAAGCTCACCGAGATCTTAATGGAACTCGTTGCCCAGCTTACAAAGGCGATCAGCGAGATGAGCTCTCTCAAAGGCGACAAATGGAAATTGTCTGCTTGCACAACAAATAAGGGCGCAAGGACAAAGGGCTATAAGGTTACTAGAAGGTCCAACCCCAGCTCGCGAAAGAAGTTGAATGAAGGGTGCATATACTTGGATGGGCCCAAATTATTTTATTACATTCAGAGGTGTACTTGTTTAATATGCATACTTCACATGTGCAAAATCCCTAAAATTTAAACAACATTAAAGAAATTTCGGCGTTAAAACAAATAATTGTGTCAATTCGAATAAGTTGCCATTTGTAGACATGCTATGAATATGATAATGAGTGAAGTATACTTACTATGGACAACTCGGATTTTAATTATTTACCGAAATTTTATAGAATAAATTATACCTAAGAGTGGGAAATGAATCGACCTATTGTGACATAAGAGGCATATGTATAGATACATACATAGATACGAATTATCGTTTGAGGATGTTTAGATTGACTAAAATTCTTCATTTAAAAACTAAAAATTGAATTAAATTTTCAGGAAATTCACTTGCATTCAATAAACTGAAATTGAAAGCGGGTCACACGAATACAGCATACATAATATTTAATACACTTACTAGCATTATAACCATCTTGATACCTTTTATCTGAATTTGGGTTAGATAAATGTCAAGTGAACAAGAAAGATGTAGTAAAACTTTTTATCCGTTCGTTGATGTACTTATAGATGTATTATTAGGCATTATTACATATTAAGATACGAAACGTTATTTCCAATCAAGGAGAAAGTTTTATAATTGTTTCAGCGCGATATTGTATTAAAATATTTTAATGTAATGGACATTGAAGAAAATTACGGGTTTAGATGGAATAACTTTGTGCGTTAGACACGACATCCTAATAGCTAAAAAATGTTCGTGTCTGGTTTTATACGATGCCTTACAAATCAATTAAGGTTTTATACTTATCATTTAAAAGGCACCATGAATAGGTCCATTATGGACATAATATTTTCTAATGTACTTACCTGTTTCTGGGATAATCTTACTGTAATATAGGTGAGCACTAACTATAATATGTTATGCAAGATTTAGTTTACTTACCGAGGTTCTAATGAAAGCTTTTTGAATTAGAAACATTCAAATTGATATGACAAGTAATTTAGCTTTGTAGGTCTCTTTCATGAAACCTTTTCAATTTTCTTAAGGACAATAGCCGTTGAATATAAAATTTACTTCTTGCCCTTATACAAAGGATACTAGGAAAGCTTTCCAATACAGCTTTATTTCTTTAATTTTTTCGAAATAATTTCTACCACATTCAATACACCTCCCCATCCTCCGAAACCAATCATTAAACCAGGTCTGTAAAGTGTCACTAGGGAGTAAAGCACACTCGTTGTTCCAAGGCCTCAGACGGTCCTGGTCACTGGAAAACCGCATCTCTTTCGGCTTCATTTTCACATGCGGGAACAGTGCAAAGTGGCAGAGAGCAAGGTCTGGATTGTAAGGATGATCCTCAAGAAGTTTTAGCCCCGTAGTTGTTAAATATTCGGTGCAGGTATTCATGCGGTGAGCTGGAGCGTTGTCATAATGAAGGTACCAGGTGTTTATTTTTGAATTGGTCGTAGGTTCTTGATAGACTCGATGACTTTGGACAAACACTGTTCACTGTACCACTTGGTTGTGACTGCCTCCTGTGTATACAAAATGACACGCTCCACAATTCCACACGATTTGAGAAATACAGCTATCATTTCCTTCTTTACTGACTAGGATTTTCTGACAGCTATTGGTGTATCCTCCTCGTCAAAGACCCAAACTTTGTTTTGAGTCTTGGTCGGCACATCATAATAGTACAGTCAAGTTTCGTCACCTGTCAGGATGTTGTTCACATACCGAGATTGTCCGTTATCAAATATTTTCAGCGTATCCCGGCACCATTTCATACCTTGTGTCATCTGTTCTTCAGTCAGACCAAGCGACATCCAGAGAGAACAAAGTTTCTTTACGTGCAAATGATCGTAGAGGATAAGGATAGGTGTATGAAGTTCTTTACACGAACGCTTGGGTTTGAACTACGCTTCGGTCCACTGGGTACCAAAGCTGTTGAGATCGAAACAGAAACTCAACAGTTGCGATACCCGCTGCCAACACTTCAAGAGGTTTTAGCACGTTACTGTGACCAATTTTGGCAAAGGGATAATAATTACTGATGAAACATGGATAACTTACTTCAATCCTAAGACTAAAAATCATGCGGTTTCGTCGGTTGACAAAGTAATGCTCCCTGTGTTCTGCAATGGCAAGGGCTTTATTATCTACTGAAAAGTACTATAACTAACGAAGAATACTGTTCTGACCGTTTATCTAGACCAGACGTGGACAATCTTTTTGTAAGGGGACAACTAAAAGAAGCTAGAAGTTTATTCGTGGAAAATATACATTTTTGTAGTATCGTTATGAAGCAAGTTTGACGGGCTGTGCTAATATGCAACGAAAAATTCAATTACGGGATGGATAAATCTTACTTGAGGGCCGCATGTGATCCGCGGGCTGGCCATTGCACATGTCTGATCTAGACCATTGCGTTATTGCAAGAAAATGGAAGAGTCAATATCCTACAAAGAAGGAAGGATGTTTTAAATGAGTGCGCTTTGAACTGCTTCCACATACACCCTATTCACCTAGTGACTTTTATCTGCTCTCCAATTTTGAAAGAACCACTACGGAGTGTTTGATCAGAAACCTTATATGAGGTAAAACCTGCTATAGATATGTGCATTGCAAAGACTGAAAGAGTTCATTGAAACCGCTCTAGAGACGTTTGTTTCACATTGGAATAAATGTATTCAATTGAATGGAAATTATAGTGAAAAACTATATTATAATTTTGATGAAAATTGACGAAATAGCCAAATTCTTAGAACTTTGGAAACATTCCTCGAATATTGACGAATTTTGATAAACGTGTATAAAACATGTCTGAGAAACTTTATTAAAATACACCAGAATGTTGCTCTTTTGTATTTTTTGGAATGAGGATAACAACTTAATTGTCGAAATACGTATTTGGTAGTACTCACATTGATGTAGCAGGATTAAGAACTGTTATGTATAGGATAAGTAGAAATTCAACGTATTTGGATCGATTGGAGGGAAAATGGTATGGCAGCAGCATGGCAGAGAGCTGAATTAGAAGCTTATCAAGAAAAGTGAAGGTGACTCTACCCTATTTCAGAAATATATGGCAAATAGTGACGTACACATTTTTGTGTTTATTGGGGATATTAGTAACAAAATGCGTTATGGTTAAACAAAAAATGAAGCTAGTCTATAGCCTAACAAAAAAGTGATACCCAAGCATTCAAAATCAATGCTACAATCAGTATAAGCCCTTTATAGATGTAGAAAATTATAACACCACCTCTTAAAAATAACCGACGTACATTCAATTTTGTAAGCAACTAGTGGGAAAATATTGGTTCTCGAAGTAGTGAGGAACGAGTTTTATGACAAACCAATTGCTTCCTATTCTTCACATATAAAGATACCGATTTTACACCTAATATATTCCCTATCAGTCTGTTTTCTCACTAGGTATATATCTTACTGTCTACATGTTTAATATTCCCCATCCTTCGTTTGGTGCCGGTTTCAAATTTATATATGCTGTGAGAATGTTATAAAATCAGGCACCTCGTATATTGCATAGTGGACATTATTGAATATGTGTTCTCCTCGAGGACTTAATTTATTCGATTTCTTGTAATAATCAAATAATTTCATGCTTTGAATGTTATTGCAACTACAAATAAAATTTGATTCAAATAAATTAGAAGTGTCTACCTACGTATAACCATTATCCATATTAGTGCTGTATACATTTTTTCAAGATTACAAGTGTAAATGCTACACTAAAAAGCTTGATAAAGTGGTAATTAAACTATCTGAAAAGCAAATCAAAAAATTCATTTTATTAAGTAAATACATAACACTAGCAAAGCACACAGTGTAGCATACACATACAGCTTGTGTATAAAATTCTATAGCATCGTTATCTATATAGAATACAGATTTTTAATATTTATATGTATTACTGGGACTGAAGCGGTCTTCGATATAACCTAAAAAAGTTAAATTTAGATTTATATATAAAAAAATTAATTGGGAAATCAACCATTAATGCAATAAAAGTTACTTATGTTATGTACATTCTATTAGAAGTAGGAAGATCTGTAGTTTATCCTCCTACTTTTCCTAGCAGTGTATGCATCCATATACATTTTGTTGGATACGCATCTGATATAATTATTAAAGGATTGGGTGATTTCAAGCAAGGAGTCAAATAATTGCAGAATAAATAGGCATGCACAGCATACATACATACATACGTACAACCTTTTGACGGGAAGTTTGTACAAATTTTAGTCTGAATTATAAAGTATTTTGTACTATATAGTATTTTTATAAACCCGCCCTTTATGGTCATACTTTAACCCTCCGTCCGACAGATATTCTAATACCTTCGGTCCGACGGATGGTGTCTGGCCAGATCCCTATACATTAACACGCATTTCTTTGAATTTTGGTGCGAATTAGTGGTGCAAAATTCATTTTAATACAAACCAGGTATATATTTTTTATTTCGTACTTTTCTCAGAGTTAAAATCAATGTTGTTTGATGTTTACATGAAGGGATTACAACGTTTTTCTTTATTAATTATGATTCGAACTCTCTCATGGGTTCCCAGAAGTACAAACAATGCATGAAAAACATGAATATCGAACTTTAGAATGTTGTTGACATACGGGCACTGAACACATTGAATAGAAAGAACGACTTTTTCGGCGAACTTTTTCCTGTCAGTGTGAAGAAATTTTGCAGTCTCTCTTGGCTGTGAGTGTATCGGCGCCGTTGGCGGGAGTAGCCACAATACTTCTTGGAATGTTTATTGATCTAGCGAAGAACGATTCAATAGCCGAACGAACAGTAAAATGCGTCATTACGTGAATATTCTTCATGAGATTTTCAACATTTGGAAGAACCAATGTTCTGGATAAAGTATACAGAAAAGTGCGTCTAGTGTCATTTTTATCGGTCCCATCGACTTCTTTGCAAATGCAATAGGCAGCCAATACGACAACATACAACATGTTCAAGAAAAATGCCAAAGTCCAACGTCTGATTGGCCGTTTTATTGTAAAATGAGTAGCCATTTGGTCCATACAATCGGCGCTGGCTTTATTCGCATTGTAAAACAAAATTGCCTCTGGTTTCATTGCCTGGCCTTCACAACATTTCGTATAATGCACAGTGGAGAGCAAATTCACAGCCCTGTTCCTTTTCGGCACGTAGCTACAAAGCGAAACCAACTTTTCATGAAAACCAAACACAGATGACAGCATAGGATGAGAAGCATTCTTCTTGACTTCTTCAGGGAGGAATTTTTTATTGGACCGAACAGTGCCGACGAAAGCTAGTCCAAGCACGTCTCCGCAAATGCATCGATGCAGGAGGGGACTATTTCGAAGAATTTTAAACATTTATACCGGTAAGATTGATGAATCTATTTTTCCCAAGAGATGCGCATTGCTTTCATAACGGACCATGTATATATATACGTGGCCCATATGCGTGAACTTAAAAGGAAGTTAGAGTGGATAATTACAACATAAAAGTGCAAAGAAAAAACAAGTAGAATCATCAAAATGTATCATATTCCATGCATGTTTATACAAAATGTATGGGATCCAGCCAGATATCATCTGTCGGACCGAAGATGAAAACGTCCTTTTTTCGTCCTTTGCGAAGACTAAATCCTTATCGCTATGTGTCTAGATCGATAGCCAATAAAATTCCAGGAAGGTACCTGGAAAGCCCAGGTCGATAGATCAACAAGAAATAAAATAAATAAAATAAAAATAAATTTTGGGAATTGAGATAAGGAATTGAAGTTGTTGATATCCGCACTTTTGTCCATTTTCTTTCTTTTGACAGGTGTTGACCAAGTTTAATACACTATTCAATACAATTAACGGATGTTTAAAAAACCATTGGTAAAAGACATTTGAATTGATTTCATGCCTGTAAGATGCGTAGTCTTTTTTGCGGCTTGTGGTGATCACTAAGGTTTGACAAACGAGTGCATGGCAAGTTGTGTAAACCAGACTGACGCTGTTACTCCTCCGAATTTTAATGTTGCGTCTTGCATGTAAGTGGGAACATCAGGTGGATAGACAACGTCAGTCCGGTGTACACTACTTATTGATAGCTTAAAATGAGCTCGTTTGTCGAACCTTAGTGATCGCATATACTATTAAGTTCTTTGTTTTTCACAGTTTCGTAATTATTGTTTCTCAGATTGATATAAATCCTTAATGCTTGGTTGCAGTTTATACACTAAATTGTGTACCTTTCCGAGTTTGATGTAAATATATGTACGTAATGAAACTTATTGTTAGACATATCCTATGATTCGCAATACAATAAGTATTCAAACCGCCGCACTTTTACTTCTTAGCAATTTTATTGTCCAACTGTTGTTTCTTTTCACTACACATATCTGGCGATATTATACGGATGCCCCGGCGTATTTTGTCTTCTCTAGGTTATAAGGTTTAGTTAAGTAGGCACACTTTACACATGATCTAGGTGGCCACTCACAAAAATCCGTCGTCTCGATCCATCTGGTGGGGAAAGTTACATGTATCAACTATCGAACGATTACTTTACAATGCGGAGGTGCACCATCTTCAAATAAAACTGGATCATTCCGTAGATTGGAAAGTTCTGAATTGGGTGTTATAACTTACAATTGTCGTTTCGCAAATTGTAGATATTGTGTAGGAGATTTCTCAATTCAAGTGTAGTAAAAATAACAATATTGTTGTCTTATGTAAAATGATTGATCATGTTCATTAAAAACGTTTTGAAGTTAATTAAACACTGGTGTAAGAAGTTTTCAGATTTGTATCCTTGAAAATCTTCAGCCCTGTTATTTTGGAAATTTGGTTCAATTGTAGCTGCCGAATGTTTAAGTTTTTGGAAAAGACGTCAGATAATTGTATTATATTTATATGCACGTGGATATGTATGCAAAGTATGTGCTGGAGAGAGCTCTACAATTTTTGCCATTTCCATTATACCGCAGCTCTAGTTATTATTTCGCATATTGATTTGTATGGGGGCGGCAATGACTATGTATTTATGTGTAATTCTATGAAGCATACAATGCGCGTCTCAAGTGAATAAATAATTCAGTAAAAGCGAAATAAAATTTGGTCGAAAGAAATCCTTGAACAGGTCAATAGTATTTGCTAAAATAGATATTTATGGATGACAGTCAATTTTCGACCCTTAATTATTTTTGAGTAATGGCGTCATAATTTATTTTATATAATTTATTTGCAATCTCCAATTTTTTTCTTGATTTTGAGAGATTTTTTTATTGCCCAACTGAGGGTATAAAAATGTTGCCATCTTACATAAGAAGTTTTTCGAGCAAATGACAATTGATTGTTAGACCACGTAAATTTTATTGTTAACACAAATTATTAAAAAATTCTTTACTAAGCAAATACAATTTTAAAGGAAGTGTTTGAACTGTCATCCACCGACTTCCCGACAATACGCAAGCCTATATAGACGCTCTTTTTGTAGATTTTGAATCGTTTCCGGGCTAATTCTAATGCGATGTTCTACTTTTGCCAAATTTTGTGGTCTGATGCCGTAGACCGTGAAGTTTAAATAATCATCCATCATGCAAACATGTGCATTTTTATCAAATAAAATCGACTTGTTCAAAGATTTCTTTCTACAAAATTTTATTTTGCTTTTACTGAAATTATTCCATACCTTAGGTACGCACTGGATTTATTGTCAATGTCTGTCAGGCACTAATAACGTCATCGAAATTTGTAGAGCAACTATCTTGAGAAACAATTTTATCGCTACCTTAAAATTTTAAAACAACACTATCGTTTTTCTGGGATATTTGATATATACAATATCTAACCATATAATTTTACTTTAAGACGTCATATAGCTCTGAAATGGCAAATATTTTAGAAATTCCGTTTACGTTCGCACAATATTTATTTACGTATGTCGTGCGTGTAAACATGAATACCTGTAAACAAGAATTCGTATCTCTAATATGTAAAATTACGTGCACATACTACGCCGATAACCTTGCATTCGATGTTCACGTGTCGGAGATTCAAACTTCACGAGATTGATTCCTATATTAGAATGCCAGGTGTTATACATATTACGATCCAGACGTGTAATCACTGGGAATTTTGATAATTTTGACTAGACAGCGATTATGTTTGATACGAATCAATATTATATGTGGTACAATTACTTTCTTTATAGCGCAAACTTAGTATTGATGTTTATGATTGAGTGTATATATTTCATAAATTATTATTACAGTCTAGTTAGCTAAATACATGTAAGAATTGCAGTCATAAAAGTTATTCACTGAAGTAGTTGCAGGAGAAAAGCAGTTTCTGTGTCTATAACATTTGTGTCAATTTACATGTGATTTCATTTGGAGTATTGTTCATTTACATTTCTAAGCTAGTAATTTCCTGATTAATTCCTAACGTTTTTTCAGGTTGTTCAAAACTGTAAACAGGTATTTACAGCTCAACTCTGATATTCAGCTATCACTACCTGTCCCATCATTTTCGTTTATAAAGCATTCGTAAGAAATTTTGAAATAAATGCTGTCTACTAATTCAATCACAAATCTTTTTTGGTTATAGCAATTTTTATCATAGATAAAAATTAATAGTATTAGAAGTTACTTTAATTAATAAAACAGAAAGTTACGTACTTAATTGTATCCGTTAACGCTATATTTAAATACAAAGATATATATTTGCGCGCTTGTTATTCATATCATTCTTATAAGAAAGATGTGAAAGTAATCAATCACTGGCGTGGTATTTCTAATAGTCATAATCGCCTTACTCGCCTTCTCTAAGTAAATTTCACGCGCTTTAAAACGGCACTGATCTGCGTGGAAAACCTACCTGAAACGGTGCCATCCGAAAACGCGCGAGTTTTATTAATTTTCCTGCGTTTCCTTCATAACTAGGCGCATTATAAGCAAACAAATGTATAATTGCACCTGCTTCGCAAATGTTTTTTTACATCACAAATTAAGAATGAATTTGTATGTTTACTGATGGCCAGTGGATTGTATATGTATACATTAGCACCTAATTTGCTAGTAATTGCAGCGATAAAGAGAAAGGCATAGTACGCATGTCATTATACGTAGACGCACGCGAGTAAAGGATAGAGCATGAATGATGCATATTTTTGCATTTTTGCATACTCAAACAATTTTAATCATTTCTTATATGTTTTTTCAGATATTTGTAATACCTTACTCGTTATTTGAAGTCTTTAGTTGTTTTTATTTTATAGTTTGCCCTGCGCTTGGAGAATTTTTCTTGTCTCGTTAAAATTCGTTTAGTTGATATTTTGGTATTTCTATTTCACTATGCTCATTCTTCCCAAATAAATTGATATGAAATACTGTACTTCAACGCAAGCTTTATATTTCTCGATTTTCTACTTACTATTTTCAGTAGATGTATTTGCCTTTTCTAGAAACCATCGTTTACGAAATTGTTATATAATGACGGATTTACATTTTTCGTTCTATTTTTAGCAATTTACTTATTAAATCTAACAGCCTTATCTACATTTTAAGTTTGAATGTAACTTCGGGTGTAAATTCAATAAAAACCCTTATATTTACTTATGAGATGTGCTACTTAATCATTGAACCTTGAAACCTCTCCATAGATAGTTAGCTCTATGTTGTAAATTTATTTAATAAGATGGAAGCTTGTTCAAGTTCTAGTCGATGCTGCCGTTATAATTGTTTTGTCAACTGTTATTTTTATAGGGCTGTATCTTTCGGAAAGACCAGGACGAGATATGCAATACTATCTCTTTTTTGGTCTATATTTGAAAATAGCTTCCATGAAGTATAAACTGCCAGCGTTTTGCCTGTTTTAGGGAGGGTTTGGGTTTGGTATCCTGTTGTTGAGATGGTAATTTTTTTCGTGATAATCGCTAAGTTCTACGAGAGCAGCTCAACATGAGACAGCTTCTTTCTAGTCTCTGTATAAGACAAATTTCTATCAAACAACAAATAAGTGTGACTATCTCTCGCCAATACTAATTATCTTTATTTAATCAGAAATTTACTATTAAGAAAGTAAATCCTTTAATGTGCTAAGCAAACCAAGGATTTTATTAATCAAATACTAATATTGTTATAAAGTTCTAATTACATTTCTGGTCTACGGTTCATTGAAATATTTAATGCAACTGAATAAACATTTTATCCATGAATGAACCATGGGTAATACCAGACGAATGTGATGCAAGTAAAAGCAATGGTAATGTAGTTTTAAGATTCGATACACTATAAAATTGGACTTGTAGAGATAATTTATTTAAGTTGGAAAAACAGCTGAGACTGAGTACTAGGAGAGGAAGACCAACAAGGAAATGGTGAGAGGGACTAAGAAAGGATATAGAGATAATAAGGATACCTCGGGAGGCATCGAACTAATGGCACCGATAGAGAAAAATGCAGGGAAAAGTTAAAAATGAAATAAACCTAATTTCCTCCAGAGCTTCACGTTTTATAATATATTGGCTTGAAACTAAACGTAAAAATTTCCTTAGGGTAGATGAATAATTTATATAAAAGTTCAATAGTCTTGTAATTATCTTGAAATTTTACGAATATAGACCGAAGTGCAAGTTTTTGATGTCGCTATAGTTATTTCCTATTTTATAGACTGCGATTATTGTGAAATTAAGGAAAGAGGAAAAGAGTTCACACAAAATTATTTCGATATACTAGGACAAAGGAAGTATTAGTTCTAGGTCTAAAAGTAGGCATAAATCCAAAATAGACATACCCAAAAGAATAAAATGAGCTTTGGATCTAATTCAGTGATAAGCAATTTCTGCGGGTAATTCAAAGATGCCTAATTTCCTTGGAAAGTTACATAGAAGTTTTATTTATTACAAATTTTTCGTTTACTTTTCCATTGTAAACTACTAAGATTGGATCGGATTAGTATTCATTGTTATTAAGACGGGAGTTGTTAAATTCTGTTTGATGGTGTGTTAGCTTGCTTGTCCCCTTATATTTAAAATTATGCTATCTACGTAATTTGGAATGTTGAAATCTTTCTGTTCGAGTAAATCATCAGCGCACAATTTTTGAGATATTATCTGTGACATTTGGATATTAGAATTTGAGCAATTAATTAAACATGAGAGATCATTTGAAAGTCCTTTGCTATATTACCTTTTCTTCAATAAATATTTTTTATCTAGTTCACTGTAGAAATTTTCTTTTACATCAATATCGTTTTCCGCGTTGGACGCCTGGATGTTAACAAATGAGTTTTTGGTTGTTCTCTTTTAATCTTATATGCATGGTCTATCTGATATTGCTTTAAAATTGACAATTGAAGACCTTAGCTTCGTGTGTATTCTAAGTCCAGTGCCCAACTTCCTATTATTTCCTCCACTATTAAAGAATATATATTCTTCCATTTTCTGACTTGCTTGCTCCAACTGCCTTGTTTCCTGTAGCACCACCAGTTCAAATTTATTCTTTCTGGCTTGGCTTATCAAATGCTTTAATTTTTATTCGTGGTATAATCTTCTAGTGTTCTGTGTTCTTTTACTATTTTGTTAGTTTTTGGACTGTTGCCTTTTGCTTTTTCCAACTGTCCTTTCTCATTATTCCATTTCCATACTTCGCCTTCTAAGATCAACTTTTGATGCCCGATTTTAGCGCTTTTTCCCATAAGTCTTTCTTCCCTAGGTATGGTTCTAATTCTTGCCTGTATTTCTCTTTTATCCTTACTTAAATCATCTTTTTTTCTTGTAACTGAGTTAGCTATTTTTGTTTAGCATGACTTTGATTTTTCGTGCTTGCTATCTAGCTATACTAAACAAACTTTCTCTCCCAATATTCTTGCTTCATTGATTTTAACCGCTAGTCCCATCCCTTTCTCGATAAAATTTCCCATTGTCTCTCTCAATTCACCTGGATTACTTATGTCTATCGGTAAGCCCTGAATAACAATGTTCTTCCTTCGTTTATCGTTTTCTAGTTTTTCTATTTCCTCATTAGCTTCTTTTAATTCCTTTCGTGCCTGGTCCATCTCCTGTCTGGTTTCTTTGTTACTTTCCCTCAGTGCCTTCATTTCATTCCTATATTTCCTTTACTCCTTCTTGTGTTCCTTTAATTCTTCAGTTATTAATCCCATGCTCTCAGTATGTCTTCGTTGCTGTTCTTTTATTTCTTTTGTGTCATGGGTGAGTCCCTTGAGTAATTCCATCACTTGTGTTAACATGTCTTGGTTACCTGATTCGCCTTTTTTGGCGATCTGTATGTCTTTTTAGGCTTTTTGAATATAACGTCCCAATCTACGGCTTGTGTTTTTCCTTCATCTGTTGTTCTGTCATCATCGCTGTCCTTCATTTCACTCAAGTCCTAGTAAATATCAACTCCTCTCTCCTCAACTCGGTAATAACGCTTTTTATTTCTGCGGAGCTCGGTGACTTATTCGCTTGTTGTCGTTACCTTTATAGCTTATTCTTTTTCAATCTTTACTGTTACCGTTCAATCGCGCTCCCTTGGTTTTCGTCGGGAATTTTTCGTTCACTCACTGTTTCTCAACTTGCACACAGTCCTCAAGGTAATCCGTGTTTTGACTCTCACAATAGCCCTCAAATTCTCAGGTTAAATGCTGGTGAAAAGGCAAACTCCCTCTATCACGCTCCGCACACCGTTACCATTCCAGTGTTATTACTCATAAAAATAATAGCCAACTTTATTTTAGTATAATATGTTTAATAATCTTTGAATTTCAGTGCAGGTATATCGCCATATTACTTTACACCATCTGCTTCTATATATTTTTGTACTACCAACCTAGATATTATAAAAGTATAACAGTCTGGTTGCAGCCAACTTAACACTTACACTAAACATTTTTGCATTAAATTCTACCATTTCATAATTTCTATTTTTAATGAGAACTATAACTTTGATTTTAAACAATAAAGTATTTCAGCATTGGAGTTACACTGTATATGTACAAATATACAATTCGATTTACGAAGATATTAGATGTTAAGGCCTGCTTTATAGGAATTAGTGTCAATGTCAATTCAATTCAATAAGTAGAAAGAATTACCTGGCAATTACCTAATAATCTAGAAAATGTATGGAAATGGATCACATTACACGTCGTTAATATTTGGTAACGGTCGTAATGAAATATTAATATGATTTTATTATGCTATAAAGTTTTAGGTAATTAAAATAATAAATATCGACTGCAGTCTGTTTATGACTTTGATTAGAAGTGTTAAATATTCGCAGTCGCGATATTGACGCGATTAGACTTTGTATCGTGTAATTGAGATATATCGAAAATTGAAGCGCTATGTTATAGCTTAATGTGGAGTAAATAAATTGCTTTCTCGACCTATTTATTAAACGCCGTCATTACCGCATTAAATATTCACGTCACAAACGGCATCTTGTTGATGAATAAAGTAACAGATTGTGATTTATTTACAAATGTTTAGGATCGTTGTCATTTTCATAATTATGTAAAAGCAATCGATAAATCATTGAAGCTACCGTGACATGTTTTCAATCTGTATACTCTGATAAAACTCAATGTTCTATGATTGCATAATTCATATGTTCCTTGCAGGTATATTCATTCAAATTCAGATTAAAGTGCCACACTCTATGTTTTCATTCCCTCTGAACGCTACTTAACATAACAACTTAATTACATGCAAAATTATACTACTTCGTGTCAGTTTTAGCTCGGCTCGCTTGTGTAATGTATTCTGGACGATTTGAGCATAGCTTATACTCTGCAGCCTTGGCCACACCTTTCCCAATTTTTCTAGCGAGGTATTATTTCTTCATTTTTATGTAATTAAATGTAATACCGTTACTAAATCACAATAAAATTTACAGTATTTTCAGTAGAATTAAAATCTACTTTTGAATAATTTCGATGGAAAGTTTTAAACGAACGGCGCGGATTGCAATGAAGTGTATTTCAATTGCCTCTCGCAAATCCTTCGCTAGTGCCGTTGAACGATTTCATTCGAAATGTTGGAGTGGTTTATAATCTGAGGAAAAGATAATTTTAGGTACCAATCTAGTAATTCGTTAACAGGAAGATGTATTTTTTTTTAAATTTTAAACTAATAATTATTTTACAAATGATGTCATCCAATACTGCCAATAGCAACATAACAGGATGAGAATGGCAATTTTTCAATTTGGGGATGACGTATGTATATGTTTCTAAAGTAATTGAAGGAAATACATATTTCGACACTCAGATATTCCGTTAACAGGAAATTGATATAACGTTGTAACACTGTAAATTGTTCCACTTGATTATTTACTTTAATCGATACATAATTATTGCGTTTAAGATCTCATTACACTGAAGGTCTATTGTGCCTTCTAGATAATTTACTCCATCAAGTTGGTGTCCTCAATGAAACCTACCACAATGCTAATAGAAACAGTTCGTACCTTTTCTGGCTGGTAGGAATCAAAATTCAAAGTATCTAAGTTTTTACCTGCTCAGGCCCCGGTATTTATTATTAAACAGAAAGTGTCCTGTTAGCAGGGCCACTGCTTTGTGATTTGATTTCTGTTCATTCACAGCAGTTGCCGTATTTTTCCTCTGAAATTACAGCAATGGAAAGATTGTCTTACTGTTAATCGCAGTCGCAGTTTTGTGTTTGCTCATGCTGCTCTGATTTCAGTCCTTACAGTTTGGTAAAGAAGTCCACATGTAGGTTCAGGTCCAACAGGCTTTCCTTTCCCTTTCTCCGGCCAGCAGGTTTGCGTCTTCGTTTTCTTGTATGCCTAGATGTTCTCACACCAATGGAAGATGCACTTTAGTGCGTTGTTCCATAAATATCTGAGCACTCCTGCTTTTGGACAGTCTTCGATTATATGAGCACGTCCTGAATTACTTTAAGAGCTGCTTGACTCCACGTCATGATATAAACCTTTCTGTTCTGGTCGCATTTCTGTATTACGATTTGCGTACATGTAGTTATGGCGCTGGTCTGCATCACAGTCGTACATCGAAGTATTGGGTGCGATGGTATGACGACCCGCGTAATTACCCCGAAAATGTTTCGAATAAAGGTCGTTAATCCTGAAATATTATCACTCATAATGTGATTATTAGGTGCTGGTTCCAATTTCTAAATAAAATAAGTCAAATTAGTCTAAAATGCGAAACCACAATAAAATAATTGCGGTATGACCTTATTATCTGCAAGTTCATCAGTAGTCTTATGAATAAGGGTGATTGCAAGGACTGTGGTGTAACCAATATCACATCGGTAAACTCCACACCACACAATTGTTTATAATAAAATCGGTGACACGTGTTTCGCTAGCTCGAGGCAAGCATCTTCAACAACCGTATAAACCGAAGTGACAAATTTCTAGCATTAAAAGTTCTACAACATGCATTTTTACCCCACTTTTACTGCGACCATATGCACGCATAAATTCCCTCTCGGTGACGGCTCGAACGCCTTTTCACCCCCGCAAATTCCCATATTAAGTCAAGTGGACGGCCAACGGAAAAGTATCTGCTACCCGAAGTTTGAACGTTAAAGATTTACAAGTACATTGTGTGAATTGGTTAATGTTCGAAGAAATTAAATTATAGTTAAAATTTTAACTTTGTATGGTGAAACAAAACATTGAAATTATTCTGAAGGTGAAAGTTGAATAGATTTACAATTCACTTTCCTGCTTTTTCTTCCACAAAGAGTAAATCCAGTAAATAACATTTTAAATTACGTAATCTTACTGCCCGGTTCAACTACTTTCAGGATCTATCGACTCCAATCGCATAAATATACGCTTTATAGCTACAGAGGTCGTGTTATTTATAAGTGTGTGTATCTAATACGAACAGTAGAATTAATATCTATGATTAATTCGAAATCAATAGACAAAACGCTTTATGTTTTCAATTAAACCAGTTTTTCTGCATCCTATCCGGTATAAATTATAGTGGCGGATTATATCCCAGCAAACTAATTATGCACATATCGAATCGATTCGTTTTCAATTTTTCATTGGCGTGGGTTCAAATCGATTTAATATCGGACAGTTTTTCTATGTATGCATAAAGCATGCGATACAAACATTTGGTCAAAGTCGTGGGTGTGATAGGTCCGTCATGAGTAAATAAATGGGAGAGCTCTAACGTTTCTAATTTTTTTTAAAGAACAGTTGTTATGTAGCAGAGAACGGAATCCGAATTCCTTTAATGTAAAATATTTCACGGAAAAAACGTCAAATTATATAAGATCGCAATAAAGATTGCCTATTCCGCGAGTCGAACATGTAACTTCCGTCAACAAAAAAGAAAACAACAATCACGTCTTTCAATTCCATACACACACCTAGATGTTACGTTCTTACAAATCTATTTTTGTGGGAATCAGCTTTTGACCCCAATGATTTTTAAATTCAGGAATAAGAAGATGGTTTAAAAAATACCGGCGAGGTAACACTTTTACATTATTATTTTTACCGATGTCTTCAATTCTACCTTTCCTTGTAACTCTATCAAACTGACATGACATAATATTTTTTACATAACATCAGTTTGGGATGCTCTTTTAACTAGTTTGCTTTATCCTTTCCATGTTATTTTTTATATACATTGCTGAAAGTAAACTTAAATCGTTTTCCTTGTAATTCATAAGCAAATCGTAAATGTTAATGTGTTATCTCAGTGAAATCTAAGTCAATTTAAGCCGACAAGGACCCCATAAATAGAAATTCTTTGCACAGATAACTTATTTTAAAACTTACTAAATGCATGTATTCAATGTATCGAGCTTCTCTAGGCTTTAAGGCGCTGTGCTGTGACAATCGGAATTACTATTGTTTTAATTTTATCGTTATCAGAAACAACTAAATACCCTGAACGTTATTCATGGTTGTGCAAAAAATCAGCACAACGAAGGTTAGGGAACAGATTTTGATATAACGCATCTTTCAAAATTTCGTATATATAGTTAGCGGATTATAATATTACGTCAACGATGAAAACAGCGTAACGCTACAAAAGAGATAAAAACAACTGTGATAGAATATTCAGGAAAGATTAAGGGGGCGACTTCAGAGCTCATAGTCTATAGATGGCACCACTATCGAAAAACGGCACTAATTTTTAGGATACAAAACTAGAAAATTAAGTATTCGTTTTAATACAATCATTAACAAACCAAAACTAAGAGGAATGAACTACTGTATAGTTATATTATCAATCTGAAATATGTCGTATACTCTGAAAAGAATATGTTCCAAATATTGCAAATTAAAAAGAATTTGGTAAAATCAAACAAAATATATTACAAAACCTTGCCGCGATATTCTACATGTGAAATTTGTAAGAATATGAACAATTCGCTGTGTATAGAGGATAATTTGTATAAGCAAAGTGAACGTATGTGTTACGGTCTCCTGGTTTGGAGAGAGCACCATACAGTTACCCGTTTGCGTGGGGATATAAAATAAGAAAACAGGCTTTTCTGTTTTCATGCCGGTTTATTTGAACAGATAGATTGACATATATTCTTACAATAAAAGACATTTAGATAGACATATAACATATAACACATTTAGACAGACATTTAGACAGATCATATTGATATTTACTAGGAAATAAAATAATTATAAAAATACGTATTCATATATATATATATTGTTTCAAGGTCAAATTTTCTTCTTACACAATGTTCGCAACTCACTTATATTATATTCAATATCACGCACTTGGCGTGTATTCTATTTGTGTCTTTATTTTCTGATATAATGACATAGAATTGTACTTGTGTTTCCCACTTAACACACGTTTGTAACTAAACGTTTCAAAATACGTTTTGTTCAAATTAGTTCAAATATATATCTTTGCCTTGTTCTTAACGTTTTACAATACGTTTGTCTTAAACGTTTCATATTCTATGCATCTATGTATTCAAAGATCGAATGATCTGTTTGCTTTTAAACCTAGGGACGGCCGGCCCTAATATTTTGTACATCTCGTATATAGCAGCGGTTTACGAAGAAAGCTACGAACGTCGTCGGTGAGGCGGGTCAGTTCTAGACGACATTCGGGTGATATGGTTTCATGCTAAATTTCTGATATTGCTTTCTTCTAACGCGCTGGCCTCACCTAAGTAAGCGACAATTCCAGGGAACGTTACTCAAGTAGCCGGTCGGTCTTTTTCGACTCGTAGCCTACGTAATGGGCCACATGTATGTAGTCGACGCTTGATGAATAACTCTTTGTACGTTCGTACTGGAGCCGATCGACGAAGTTTCTTTTATCTGTATGTTAAGGATTTTCGGTGCGCATTATCGAAAGCGTTCATTGTTTGTCGGCGATGAATTTAGATAATGCTTGATACATAATACAAACACTTACAAGAAGTTACACATAAAAACTATTCTAAATTTAGTACATACATAAACAGAAATGAATATTAATTTTAACACATTGATAAAAAATAAAGAGAATGATTGAAGTTGAGAGAAGTGCAAAATATTACTATACAGAAAAACTATTAATATGATAGTCTATTGAAAATGTCTTTAAATCCTTAACAGTATGAGAGAGTCCTCAAAATCCTGGTAAAAGTGTAGCACTGTCCGATAGATAGATCTATTATTCTAAAAATGAATGTCAACGAAAGAACCTTAACTTTTGATGCAGGAGCATTCTCCTTATATAAATATTAAGAGATATAATGCGCCTTATGACAGATGATTCTTTCCAGCATTGTGAAACAGAAAACATCTCTGTTTCGCTTGTTGAGAGTACACAGAAGTGCGCTTGCATTATAACAGCCAAAAGTCCGGAACTTAGCGCTTTAGCGATCAGAGGTTACTTAGCGGCTGTTATTGTGTGAATATATTCTAGGCAATTATAGGTTAGGGTTTCGTGTTTATCAAAGCATGTGTTCGTAACTTTGTTTTATATGTAGCAACAAGCAAACATGTGGTGGAAAAGCACACTGACATTTTCCCAAGTGAGTTTTTGTGTTTGTTGTAAAGAAAGGATCACTTCTAGCATAGTAAACGTCTTAAATAAATATAAAATTATTAAAAGACTGGCCCCCACGTTTAACACAGAAAGTATGCAAAAGCGTTTTCTATTGTAGAATGTGTTGGATAATCACAATGTGCCACTGGTTACATTAATATTAAAGCATTATTTAATTGTGCGACTGCATCATGAGGGTCGATTAAGATCACAAACAAAAATACAAACATTTGGCATGAATAAAATTAAATTGATTTTATTTAATAATCAAGAAATGCATATGTAGTAGTTTATGTTAAATATTATTTTGTCTGGTAACTCTTGCTTCACCAGATCACTAGTCTAAGTTTTAATTTAATTTTTAGTTTGGTCTAATAGTGTTGTCAAACATTTTGAAACTAAGTTTACCTATACATTTAATATATTATTTCTAGAATTAGACTTTACATTTTTATTTTCTTGTTATAAATCCTATTCCGCTTAGAGCTAAAATAGTTCCCTCATTGTTAAAAATTTTTACATAACTTTATTTCATGTAGAAAGCAACTTATCTACGTTTTTCTGTCCATATTTATAACACCTAGAAACAATTTTAAGTAGTCAATCTAAAAAATGGAAATAAATATAAAACAAATTTAACGTTACATATTCACCGTTAACATTTCGATCCAAGATTGGCCAATTGATAGAAAAGACCGATGTAAAATGTCATCAAAATGTTTTAAATCGAGGTTATGTTATTCTAGTTATAGGAAAATATAATTCCCGAATGGCGCTAAAATTTGAATGTATTTTTACTCATGCGCATTTTTGAGCGGTCTCGAGGAGTTAGATGATGCATGTATTTTGTTTCACTTAGATTGCAAGACTTTGTACGTATTGTAAAGATAGTTACGGCGCGTTATATCCCCTTCTGTAAGGACCGGGAATCATATCTCGTCGGCGAAGTCCATGGTGACGGGCGTTCCCCAGGGATCTCTTCTTGGCCCAGAGCTATTCAACATATATATGTCGGATCTCCCGCGCCAGCCAGCGGTCGGTCTAGCGATGTATGCCGACGACACTGCGGTCTTCACTACTTGTAAGGACGACAGGATCCTTTGTCGACGTCTTGAGGCCGCGGTGGATGACATCATGGAATGGACGGAGAGGTGGCGTTTGCGCATAAATCCCACTAAGTGCGTAGCCGTCCGCTTCTCTCGACGACATACTCCCCCGGCTAATTCCATCTACGTCGGGGAGTCTCGCCTTCCAGGGAGTCCCACGGTGAAGTATTTGGGGGTGATCCTGGATCAGCGGATGACCTTTGGTGCCCACATCGAAGCCGTCATCGATAAGTTTTATGGTGCTAGGAGGGTCCTACTGCCGCTCCTGTGCGGGAGGTTAGCTCTTGATTTAAGAATCTGGACAATCCGGTGGTCTTATACACCTCTGCGCTTGACCCAGACAGACCCCCGCCTAAAACAATCGTTAGGCGGGTTCAGGACCTGTTCTAGCCCAGAGATGTCAACAACTCATCCAGTGTCGATCCGTGGAATTCTCACCTGGATCTCGATGATGGCCCATGTTATGCCATAATGGGGACAGATCTGCGATGGATTCATATGGATCGCCCTTATAACCAACCGCGGCTTGAGCGGAGGCCGCATCATTGAGGACGAGAAGGCTTTTGGAGCACATCAGCCTTGGAGAAGAGCGAGTTATATCCCTCACATTTATGGGTAGATCACGCACCAGGTGAGACATCCAATCCCCACCACAAAAGTCGTCCCCTTTAAAGTGAATTACTGACAAATAGACAATTTCCTAATTGTAGAAGACAGCAAAAAAATTTGCACAATAGACAACGAAATATTCAGAACTACTTAACCACTGGTACAAAAGACGAACTGTCATTACTATAAGCTTCTATAGTTACCTCCTTAAAAAATTAAAGAAAGAATAGAAGTCTAGGTTAAAAGCAATAGAACAACTGATACAGAATACACAACGAAATGTCAGTTTACATCAAGACTAAATTAAATTTATATATATATATTCCGTAACCTTTTTTATACTTATCTTATATGATAGTTTTCTACCACTGATTAGGTCAATGAAACAAGACTGGTTTGAAGGATAGTTATATTTCCATATAGATAAATCAAGACTAAATGAAAGGCTACCGATTAGAGTAAATAGAGTATCTCCAAATCTCAGTTATTATTCTGGACAAAGGGGCTACCACTCCAAGAACTTTGTGAAGGAAGTGAAGAAATGAAACTTTTTCACACTAATTTCGACTTTTGCAAGCCGAAATAATAAAACAAGATAAAACTGAGGAACGAGAAGATAGGTAGAAATCATAAGCTGAACATATTTGGCACCAATTGATACAGGGAGCGATTTAATTAATAAGTTGTCAATAGAGAGTTTTCAACGAAATGGATATATGGTACCTCAGCAAGGCAAGCGTTATTGCGGTCAACTAAATCAGATGACAAAATGCAGCACTGACAAATGCGATGGAGAAAACTGCTGAAATGTTTGGCTACTAGAAGAAACTACTGCTCACTCAGAGGAACTGAAGATCAAGCTTATATCAAGAAAGTTATCTCTTCCAAAGAAAATGGTCATCGAACTAAAGCTTCTAAGGAGTAAGCAGAAACAGCACATTGACAACGGGTATAAGGGAAAGGTTGACAATGGATTATATTATATCGAAGGAGTATAGAAAAGGGGAGGGAAGATTCTGACCAAAGTAAATCATAAATCAAGTGGATAAGGTAAAACTTAAGGTTATGGTTAAGGAACATAATAAACCGCATAGGACTAGCTATACCAAATATTCTTTCTCTAATCTTAACTGAAGATAAACTTGTCTTAAAATAACGGGACTAAAAAGGGTCTTCTTAAAGAATGTGTATGATTGCTATGTAAATTTTGATGCAATGATTTTTGTATGCAAATTAACAAAAATTATAACTTTTAGCAATTTTTCTGGTACGATTATTGTGATATTGATGATTGATATCTTTCCTATTCTCCAAGACAAACAATTCATCTGCTTGCGGTGATGATTTCTTCAGCACTAAATATTTTTCTCAATAAATAATTTTTCCAGTGGCTGACAAAGCAGACAAGTGGTTTAGTGGTGACGACACTCACAGACAGACACTCGTCAAATCTCAATATACCGTTTTTTTACAAATCATGGTCTTCTTTAAGATTATTCAATTTAAATTAGGGATAAGCGAAGAGCTCAATTCGGTTAGGATGAATCTTTCTATCATCACTAATAAATTACAAGTTTATGAAATATCTGTAGTGGATTCTCTATTTGTTACCTTTGGATTGTTGTTATAGAAAATTAGCGTTTTAAGGAGATGTGCGTCCTTCAGAATTCACTTTGTTTAATCTAAATTTCTTTGGCGCATATCGCCCGAATCTTTCAGTTACTTGTTAACACGTTGACTGCTCAACCAATTTTGCTAATGGTCACGGGAGGGGGAAGGGGTACCGTTTTCGTAATACGTAGTATCCAACATTAAATTGAAGTAAAACAGTTTTTTAATCTGGCTAAATTTTTGAATTATAATGATGAATTTTTGCGAGCTATAAAAAGGAGTAGTTGCGGCTCCCCGTGAAACTTAAACACAAGTTTTTCAACACAAATCATAGCTATCATATTTGAGCACATCGCAGGGGGGCCAGCAGATTTGCGTCTAAGTGATAAATTTTTGATAGCTATGGCCTGATATGTGAATATATTGTGGCTATCATATTTGATAGCCAAAGCCGCAACCAAAACACCACTGGCTGTAATAATATGATAGCCATGGCAGTCAATGTGCTAAGGGCACCATCTAGTGTTTTGTCGTCAACCACAATCAGAAAACAGCATAAATTTGTAAGATGTTGCAAGAAATAAATATTTTTTCAATAAAACTAATAACATTCGGGAAGTTTTAGGAATAAGATGGGAGTTCTCAAGTCGTATATTTCGAGAAAAATGTTACAAACATTTTAAGTTTCAAGAAAAGTGGTTGTCAATGTCAAACAAAGTATATAGCTATACTTTCAAAATCTTCAATATTTCGAATATGTTTGGTCAGAATATATGACTTATTACAGATTGAAGATATAGCAAACGCTTAGCTTGTTCCTACGACTTTCGGTATGGGACTTCTTTTAGATTATGAAGCCATCTATTGGCTACATAATCTCCGGTCCGCTCCCTTAAATATTAAACAAAGTTTTCGACAAATTACATTAGATCTCAATTTAAAGTCGTACAACATCCGTGCACTAGTTAACACCTATTAGAAATTATTAAATCCAATTGCGTCGGTCAAAATGTAATTATATGTAGAATGAATCACAATATTGTTTGTATTGAGTAAATGACTCGGCACTAAAATAAAGAAGTAATACCATGAATTATGAATGGAAAAGAACATATTTGGAAGAATGACGTGATAACGTTTAATTTAAGGTAAGCGTCATAACTCATAATAGTCAGTTTTCTTCCGAAACATCTATGTACATGTAGCAGCGAGATTGTGGGTGATATTTTTGCTTCTGTTATTAGTAACACACTTTAAATGCACACCTGAAAGTATAAATGTGCCATACATTCTCATATTACATTTTACACGATATGAAACTATTAATAGGCTTTCCTTAATTTACTGTGGGTATACTTTATTATTTATAATTTATTTTTCATTGCAGTTTATACATTATTACATACATTGGTCAGATGTTCGATAAGCACACTAGGAGCTTACTGACACTAATCAAAAGAAACGTGGTACCTACATCGGTTGAACCCACAGTTTTACGATAATTGTAGCTTTAACCATAAGAAACAAACGGTAGGTCAATTGACAGTGCTTTATTGTTTTTCAATGTATTCTCCATAAAAATTGATGCACCTTTGTATTTGCTCAAAGCAAATTCATTTATGCGAATCTTCAAAGATTTCGAACAACGTCTTTAGAGAGACACTTTACAACTGCATAAAACCTTCCCTACCCATTTAGAAACATGGATGTATCAGTGGGCGAGCAACTACCACCAATTTAGCTGAGCTTACTGAGTACATTAGCGAAAACTTTGACAAACGAATTGAAGCAGGCGGTATTTATACAGATTTCAGCAAAGCATTTGACACTATCGATCATGAGGTATTAGTATCAAAACTAGTACGCCTCTATTGTATAGTATCCTCATTACCATCATCACCAACTGCAGCTTGAAGGAGTTCAAAATAGATTTCTAAAGTACCTCTCACATAAATTTGATGGTGTGTGTCCTGCTCGTGGTATTGATTACGGCAGCTTACTTCAGAAGACACAATCTTGAATCGTTTTATCGCCATGTGTATGTAGCCAAGTAGTAAGTTTCTTTATAAGTTGATCAAGCGTGATATCAATTTACCGTCTTTGTTTTCCCAAGTACATTTGTTGTTGTTTGTTGTTCCTCAATATAATTGCAGATCTGTTGATACATTTTATACTTCACGAGCACATACTAATGTTGCATTAGTATATTGATTCGTAAACTCCAAGCTTGTTTTATGTAAACATATTGTAGCGATCAGATTTTCACCCAATTTCTCTATTGTTTGTGACGTTAAAGTTTTGATTTGTGACACTACATTTTGTTTTCTCTTATGTGCATATTGTTCTTTATTGTTTTCTTTTTTTGTTGTAATCTGTTTGGTAATTGAGTAATTATTATTAAAGTAATTATTAAATTGAGACAGTCAAAATTGCCATTTTAATGGCATCGGCAGCCTCTGTCAGGGATCTGAACCGCTTACAACCATTTTCGATTTGGGACAAACCAAACAATTTGCGCCACTCAGTAGAAGGACCTTCAGGTCTGAGAATAACAACCGGCACAAGTGGGTTTGGTCAGTCTCTGAATGGACTCCACTTGATGTATTACCTCTTCGTGGTTCTTTACCCAAGCTAGGAACGTAGAAAAGTCGTTGGGCTTATGTCGGAACTGAATGAAGGATAATCTAATAATTTAATGGTTTGCTCAGCAAAAATTCAGTTGTTTTCTTAACTGGCATCGTTTTCGTCGATAATGATTCGTTATTCTCTGGAACTACTTCTAGTAAACAAACTATGAGATACCACTAGATATTGACCGCTTCTCGAGCTTGTAAAGAAATTCTAGCTGCATGATTTACATTTAGGAAAAGTCGTGAGTATCTTCTTTGATACACTACGGAACGTATAACTTTTGTTCGAATCTACTTATATCAATACCTAAATACCTAAACAGCAGATCGATGTTTATTTTTAGATTCATAGGAACAAATCAATGATTCGTCGTCATTATCGATGCTGCAAATGTTTTCCTGAATCGATTCCAAGTTTTTCGGCCGTATATAATACTAAAGAGGTATTTCTCGTATAGACGTTTTGGTAAGTCATAACTTTTTCTTAATCTAAATATAGTCGAAAATAAACTAAAGTAGGCAACTGTTGTATAATACTCTTTTTCTTAATTTTCACAACATTTTTATTTTATGACAAACATTTCACAAACACTGGCTTCTTTAGATCCTTAACTCAGCACAGCCTTAACAGAAGCACTATTAGTAGAAGCAGTATTAGTTACCAGAAACATGTACATGCTTACAGAAAGTTAGCGTTTGTGTCTTTGCATGCGGGTATACTGTAATTATTATATTAAAATCTTTATTCAAAATCCTATTGTTTTCTATAAATATCTTTCAGGTTACCTTCATCACTATGAAGTCATTTGGAAGATAAAACTTAACAGATTGTATTTTATAATTTATATATTTTGTTAAACAGTGTTTTTGTAAAGCAGTGGTAGAGGCAACTCGATGGTATGCAATAGATGTATGTACATTTATGCCTTCTATAAATTCAACATTCCAAATACATACATACTTGATCCTATTCGCGTTGCGCAGAGTGTATAGGTGTAAAAGAACTGAGAAAGAAGATGCTATTGACATGGATACTATCGATTATAGAAAACGATTCCTGAAGTGTGCGCATAATTCCATAAATGTTTAAATTTTTTCCAATCGTTTGTATGAATGTTTCGTTCAATGTTGATAAATATTTCGAATCATGTTCGGATTTGATGTACGCTGAAAATATTCGATAATGGTTGAAATACAGTACGTGACTTGGAAAATTTTATACATTTGGTACACTTTTCATTGTACCGTTATTTTGATCTAACATGGAATAAATATTGATTTATGTTTATCTTGCCAGCTGTATTGAATGATAAGTGTAAATTTGTTTACATATGGCCACAATAAATTAAGGAAAATCGTTTTGTAAGTCCAGGAGCCACTCAAAATTCATATAATATACACATGTAGATATTTGTCTACTGTTTTACATTGGTGTTATGGCAAGAAAACACTTTAATACGGGGAATATTTGAGTTATGCAGTTATAAATATTTACAACTCCTCTTTCTTCGTAAGTTTCTTTTCACGCCCTTTACGTGTTTCAGATTTCTTAAGATTGTGTCTTTCACTTTGAAGAAGTTAAAAGAAAAATAAAAGCAGAAGGTTTTTTTACTTTTAACAGCAAAGACTTTACAAATGCAGCATAAAAATATCCGATTGGACAATATTTTTAGTTTACGACCTATGTAGGTTGTACTGCTTCGTAAATTATTTATAGACTGTAAAATCTATAACTAGAAGGTAACTAAAAGCCGCTAAGTTCTTTGCTGTTGGCTATCTTAATAGGAATAATAATAATAAATAATTGGAATTCTGAAAGCAGGCAAACTATACACGCTGAGAGACTTAACACAGGATAGCACGTAAATCCAAAGCAATATTACTAAAAACCAGAAATGGTCAAGAAAAGGCCTTTGCGGTAAACATTATATTACGTAGGATGCACAGGTAGATAAGCAACTAACGTATAAATGGCTTCAAATGGGACACCTGTTTCCAGAAAGCAACGGATACCTTTGGGCAAAACAAGATAATTGCACCAAAAAATTATAAAAAATTTGTAATCAGACAACCGCGCGATGTAAACCGATTGTTTATATCAGCCATGGGCAACCCCGGCCCGCGGACCACATGCGGTCCCCGTATAAGGTCTGTCCGGCCCGCCATTGCATTTTTCGGTTACATGTTAGCATTGCCCGTTGAACTTGCTTCATAAGGATAGTACCAAAATCTATATTTTTCAAAATTACTCGCAGCATAAAACTTCTTTAGCCCCCTACAAAAAGATTGCCCATGTTTGGTGTATATCTCCATGACTGCCATAGATTATAAGTTTCGTATTAATCTTGTGCGGCATCTGTGCATTAAAATTGGGGGCAAACGTTTTTGCAAAATTAGTTTATAATATATTTAATTTTTTTTTCATTGTTACAATTAATGATAACTATTCTCTTTCGCATTATCAATTGACCAATGTCAATTGATAATGCTGTTGGATTGATAGCCTGCTTCACTTGCCTGGAGGCATCGTCCGTTGTTTGTTTTGTGTTTGTAGATTGGACTAGAAGAATGCTTTTAGGCTGTGTTCTGTTAAAGCAGAACTACACGATTGCTACTACAACTCAAAGATTGTTCAGATTTACAGATATTTTTGTAATTTATCCGAAGTTCTTGTAGATTCCTGACATTTTGGATATCTTCTATTGGCTGCCAATCCTTTCTTTCGAGTACTTTCCCTGCTTTTGTGCTTACATCAATCTATGTACTTTAAGTAAATCACATAAATTTCTATTTGTTCATATAAGACGTGTGTAAATAAGTTTATGAGACTAGCAGTGTAGTGTTCGATCGAGCAACACTGGTGACGCGGGACTTAAATAGGAGCAGGCAAACATGTGATACGCCATCTGTGCAAGTTGGAACTCGCTTAAGTCACGTTGTTTGTAACTAGCGATTGTTCTAGTGAAGTAGGTTTTGCTTCTGCACTCTGATAATGAGTGTGACGAATATCGAGCAAAGTTCTTGTATATAGAAAGCCAACCAAGCGCCAGAGCATGGAATAGCACACTGCAAGCTCTTCAAAACAAAAAAGGCAAGAATGAGCACGTCAAAGATCAAAAACATGTTGATTTGTTTTTTGTTTTCGATAGTCAGGGAATCGTTGACAAAGAGTTTGTGCATCTGGCCCAAGGGGTTAGTCAATATATCTAAGGAAAGGTTCTTAAAAGGGTCATGCGTGTGACCCAAAACATCAAAAAGGACTGGGTGTTGCATCACGACAAAACTTCAGTAAACCGCTTTTTGGCCAATAAGACCATTCCTATCGCTCCACAGCCTCCTTATTCGCCCGAATTGAATCCTTGTGGTCTTTTATTCTTCCCGAGATTGAAACAACACCTCAAGGGATGTCGTTTTGGGGCACTGACCAACAATTAAACGGCTGTAACCAACCAACTGAAGGCTACTTCAGCATCCCAGTTCCAGCACTACTATAGGGAGTTACTTTGAATGTTGAATTGTAATGTTATTAAAATAAAACGTAAAAAAGAATTACTTTATTTCGACTCCTCTTACTATTTACTTTTTGTCCTTTGCGTCAATTTGCTAGGGTGTTCTTTTTCACCAAATCCTTATAAAACTTCTGTAAAAGTTCTAAAGTTTGATATGTTCTACAGCAGGAGTAAAAGACATAAATACGTTTCATATTAACTTTAAAATTGCTCACACAAATCATCGCTTACCAATATATCTGTGTCTACTATCTAAGATGCTCGCAATTTGATACATTACCGCTGAAGTTGCGTAACGGTCTGCAGCGAATATTAAGGCTAAATCGTGAAGTGAAGCACGGAATCGTGTCTGGTCTACCTTGTCTTACTGGTTACTTAACCGTTTTCTGTACGTTCGAATATCCGGCGACTGCAACTCGCCTCGGGCGCTCTACTATATGAATGCTTTGTAGCAGACTTGCAGTGGGCGTTACTATTGTTAAATAAGCGAAATTTTTAATTATCTAAACTTACTTCACAAATAAAATATGAAAGGGGAAGTTTAATGAAAAGTTCAAAGTCATTGCGAAAAAGTTCGGATGCAAGACCGTAAATCAAAGAAGATTAGGACCAGTCTTTTCAACTTTCTGTAAACTAAATTTTGACTAAAAAGAGTTTCAATTCTTTTATTAATAAGTGAAAAGACGGATTTTAAAGCTACATGCTAGACAAATTTATAAAGAAGTTTACAAGGAGGTGAAAGGGACGGTCTTTAGATTTATTCCAATTTAAGTGACTATCTGAAATTATGTACTCAATGTAGGGAATTAAGGAATTGTTTGCAATTTATCAAATGTTTACGTTATTTTTAACCGCACCCGTATTTCGTTCGTTTTGACCGCGCTTGTATGGACGTTTCGTTTCGTAGTTGTAAATGGAGCGATTCACTCTTGATGGTGGCGGATCTTCGAAGTAAACAGTTTTAATTTTATTAATTTCAAATTCACAATTCCTAACTTTATCGTGTGCTTAATATCGTTTCTTTGCACGATATTGTTCCTCATTCTATGTAGTTTATTGTGGTAAATTTAGTTGCTTCAGATTCAGCATTCTTTCTGGATATTTCATTAATAAACGTTCCGATTTTTAAACACATTCCGTTTGAACTCACTTCCGCTTTGGACATCCCCGAATGTGGTTTACAAGGATTTCACGAGGCTTTTAGTTTACAATGACACGTTGCATAGTCAATTTTGATACCTACGTTCTCATGGAACCGTTGGTTCTGTTAACTATTTGGATTTTCTTGGGTAATCTCTTCATTTGTTGGACTTTGGCGTTTTATTAAAGATTGTGGAGGTTCTTATTGATGATTAAATCGGATTAAAGAAACTGCATTTAGTTAAAGTTTGCACTCTTTGGTAATTCTTAGCCTAAATTCGTCTAAATATTTGGTTATGTTAGTATGGTATCATCCCATTTAAGATTTGTATGTTGGCGATTATAGGAGGAGTTAATGGGTAAGTTTAAGATCACGATATATCCATCAAAAAGCTTTCCCTCAAAACAAGCATCAATGTGGCTCTATTTTTTTATTAATTTTACTAGTTTCGGATGTAGGCTGGCTGAAACCATTTTATACATGGCATATTTATGGCAAGTTTGTCTCTGCTCTGCATTATTATTCGCAACACACTGAAATACGCAAAACATATGTGATCAAGGCGAAATCTCTAGAATGTAAAATGTTTCTTAGCGGGGAGACAAACAACTTTATCATATATCAATGCAGTTTTCGATTCGGCATCAATAATTGAAGAAATAGGCCATTTGTAAAACTTAAGTTACACAATTACTTCCAAAAC